>JAPTHN010000031.1:1763512-4163512 GCA_026936325.1 Platynereis dumerilii
ATAGTTAGATAGTTAGATAGTTAGATAGATAGATAGATAGATAGATAGGCCTAGATAGAAAATAAATTTACCCAACTTATTTGGCCTACCTATTTTGCTTACCCTCTCTTTGCCCTGTCAGCATCCATCGGCGGTCCAACATCGGCCCAGCGTCAATCCGATGTCAGCAGCGACGGACCAGCTTCGGGCCAACGTTGGACCGCCGAGGCATGCTGATAGGGTGGCAGTTGAAATGTGATGAAATTACATTTTTTCGCTCTTTTTCGATCTGTACCAGATTTTAAGAGGGCTGGATTGGGTCACGGATTTTTGGGCCAGCACAAACTCTACAGCATTGAAAAGTACAATAAAAAAGCAATTCAAATTGGCCCAACTCACCCTGTAAAAAGCTGATGAAATGCGGCAAATGTAGAATTTTTAGACATTTTCGCACAGGGACCAAATTTTGTGCAAATGTGTGATTTTTTGTCATTTTTCGCACAGGGACCAAACTTTGTGCAGCTACAGGGGCTTGACAATAATTTTGCGCCGCAGAAAACTATACACCATTTAATTCTATATGAAGTTACCATTTCATTCATACCAGACACTAGTGGCATAGCCACTTTCTTCACCCTCCAAATAGCTTCATAAATGTCAAAAATGTGGAATTTTTTCCCATTTTCGCATGGGGACCAAACATTGTGCAGCTACGGGGGTTCACAATAATTTTGCACCGCTGAAAACTATACACTATTGAATTCTATATGAAGTAACCATTTTATTCATACCAGACACTAGTGGCCTAGCCATTTTGTTCACCCTTTAAAAAGCTGATGAATTCTCAAAAATGTGTAATTTTTTGCCATTTTCGCAAAGGGCCCAAACTTCGTGCAGCTGTGGGGGGTTCACAATAATTTTGCGCCGCAGAAAACTATACACCATTGAATTCTATATGAATTAACCATTTTATTCATACCAGACACTAGTGGCCTAGCCATTTTGTTCACCCTTTAAAAAGCTGATGAAAGCCAGAAAATGAGTAATTTTTAGCCATTTTCGCCAAGGGGCCAAACTTCGTGCAGCTGTGGGGGGTTCACAATAATTTTGCGCCGCAGAAAACTATACACCATTGAATTCTATATGAAGCTACCATTTTATTCATACCAGACACTAGTGGCCTAGCCATTTTGTTCACCCTTTAAAAAGCTGATGAAAGCCAGAAAATGAGTAATTTTTAGCCATTTTCGCCAAGGGGCCAAATTTCGTGCAGCTGTGGGGGGTTCACAATAATTTTGCGCCGCAGAAAACTATACAGCATTGAATTCTATATGAAGTAACTATTTTATTCATACCAGACACTAGTGGCCTAGCCATTTTGTTCACCCTTTAAAAAGCTGATGAAAGCCAGAAAATGAGTAATTTTTAGCCATTTTCGCCAAGGGGCCAAACTTCGTGCAGCTGTGGGGGGTTCACAATAATTTTGCGCCGCAGAAAACTATACACCATTGGATTCTTTATGAAGCTACCATTTTATTCATACCAGACACTAGTGGCCTAGCCATTTTGTTCACCCTTTAAAAAGCTGATGAAAGCCAGAAAATGTGTAATTTTTAGCCATTTTCGCCAAGGGGCCAAACTTCGTGCAGCTGTGGGGGGTTCACAATAATTTTGCGCCGCAGAAAACTATACACCATTGGATTCTATACGAAGCTACCATTTTATTCATACCAGACACTAGTGGCCTAGCCATTTTTTTCACCCTGTAAAAAGCTGATGAATTCTCAAAAATGTGTAATTTTTTGCCATTTTCGCAAAGGGCCCAAACTTCGTGCAGCTGTGGGGGGTTCACAATAATTTTGCGCCGCAGAAAACTATACACCATTGAATTCTATATGAAGTTAACATTTTATTCATACCAGACACTAGTGGCCTAGCCATTTTGTTCACCCTTTAAAAAGCTGATGAATTCTCAAAAATGTGTAATTTTTTGCCATTTTCGCAAAGGGCCCAAACTTCGTGCAGCTGTGGGGGGTTCACAATAATTTTGCGCCGCAGAAAACTATACACCATTGAATTCTATATGAATTAACCATTTTATTCATACCAGACACTAGTGGCCTAGCCATTTTGTTCACCCTTTAAAAAGCTGATGAAAGCCAGAAAATGAGTAATTTTTAGCCATTTTCGCCAAGGGGCCAAACTTCGTGCAGCTGTGGGGGGTTCACAATAATTTTGCGCCGCAGAAAACTATACAGCATTGAATTCTATATGAAGTAACTATTTTATTCATACCAGACACTAGTGGCCTAGCCATTTTGTTCACCCTTTAAAAAGCTGATGAAAGCCAGAAAATGAGTAATTTTTAGCCATTTTCGCCAAGGGGCCAAACTTCGTGCAGCTGTGGGGGGTTCACAATAATTTTGCGCCGCAGAAAACTATACACCATTGGATTCTTTATGAAGCTACCATTTTATTCATACCAGACACTAGTGGCCTAGCCATTTTGTTCACCCTGTAAAAAGCTGATGAAAGCCTGAAAATGTGTAATTTTTTGCCATTTTCGCCAAGGGGCCAAACTTCGTGCAGCTGTGGGGGGTTCACAATAATTTTGCGCCGCAGAAAACTATACACCATTGAATTCTATATGAAGTTACCATTTTATTCATACCAGACACTAGTGGCCTAGCCATTTTGTTCACCCTTTAAAAAGCTGATGAAAGCCAGAAAATGAGTAATTTTTAGCCATTTTCGCCAAGGGGCCAAACTTCGTGCAGCTGTGGGGGGTTCACAATAATTTTGCGCCGCAGAAAACTATACACCATTGAATTCTATTTGAAGTAACCATTTTATTCATACCAGACACTAGTGGCCTAGCCATTTTGTTCACCCTTTAAAAAGCTGATGAATTCTCGAAAATGTGTAATTTTTAGCCATTTTCGCAGAGGGGCCACACTTCGTGCAGCTGTGGGGGGTTCACAATAATTTTGCGCCGCAGAAAACTATACACCATTGAATTCTATATGAAGTTAACATTTAATTCATACCAGACACTAGTGGCCTAGCCATTTTGTTCACCCTTTAAAAAGCTGATGAAAGCCAGAAAATGTGTAATTTTTAGCCATTTTCGCCTAGGGCCCAAACTTCGTGCAGGTGTGGGGGGTTCACAATAATTTTGCGCCGCAGAAAACTATACACCATTGAATTCTATATGAAGTTACTACAGGGGAATAAGAAGTGCAACGAAATGATCATGTAGTCAGTTGTTCAAGTGGTCTTGTGACAAGCAATTTTTCCATGCACCAGTGAGCACGAACTGTAAATATTTCCGAAACTGAAGACACCACTTTTATTTAATCCGTAAGTTTTTTAAAATAATTGGTAAGGGGACAACCATGGTCTCAGAGAGGGGGGGGGGCTTGGAATATATTTTTTTAATAAAAAAAAGAAAAGTTTATTATATATTCTTTCTAGATTGTCTTGAAATAAATAATTTCTGAGGGGGAGTTTTTCTCCCCAAATATTATTTCATTGTATAAATTAATTAATTCAATTGATCTCTCCGTCTCAACTACAGACAATGGAATGCCAAAACAGGATTTTAATCCTGCAATTTTTAACTCCAGTACATGCAAATTAGGGGAGGTGTCATGGCAATCAGGCGAAAGTTGGTTGTAAGTTTCCAAGATAGGTCCAGCGGTTGACCTGCCAAAATCTGGGATCAAACCTTGGACCCATAGATTGGCGGCCAATAAATAGCACCGCCAACCCCATACATACAGGGCAAGAGGAAGAGATTATTTAATTACATTTTAATGAGAATATTTTTTCCATGTAAGATTAATAACCATTTGCAAGACATATGGACAAATTTGTTGTGTACAAAAATTTTGATATGGGATTGTAACATTTTTTGGATTCTTGTGTTGGGTAATTATTTATTTCGAGCATGTAATGTATTGAAATATTTGTTTATGAATAAAACAATGCCTGTTGAAGAATAACCCCATCCCCCCCCCCCAAGTTCACAATGGGTGTCAAGTGTATGCAATGTGCACTCCCAACAAGTTACATTTGTTGATGACTGTTGCTTCAAACAAGAACATAATTATTAGATTATTGTAAAAGAGGGTGTTGTTTGCCATCAACAGAATTAATCCTGAAGTGTGATACTCAGAATTTGCTCAGTCATGTGTGAAAATTTGTGATGTGGCAAAGCTACTTGAACACCAAACACATTGTCATTTCGTTGCACTTCTTGTTCCCCTGTAGTAACATTTTATTCATACCAGACACTAGTGGCCTAGCCATTTTGTTCACCCTGTAAAAAGCTGATGAAAGCCAGAAAATGTGTAATTTTTAGCCATTTTCGCCTAGGGCCCAAACTTCGTGCAGCTGTGGGGGGTTCACAATAATTTTGCGCCGCAGAAAACTATACACCATTGAATTCTATATGAAGCTACCATTTTATTCATACCAGACACTAGTGGCCTAGCCATTTTGTTCACCCTTTAAAAAGCTGATAAAAGCCAGAAAATGAATAATTTTTAGCCATTTTCGCCAAGGGGCCAAACTTCGTGCAGCTGTGGGGGGTTCACAATAATTTTGCGCCGCAGAAAACTATACAGCATTGAATTCTATATGAAGTAACCATTTTATTCATACCAGACACTAGTGGCCTAGCCATTTTGTTCACCCTTTAAAAAGCTGATGAAAGCCAGAAAATGTGTAATTTTTAGCCATTTTCGCCAAGGGGCCAAACTTCGTGCAGCTGTGGGGGGTTCACAATAATTTTGCGCCGCAGAAAACGATACACCATTGGATTCTATATGAAGTTACCATTTTATTCATACCAGACACTAGTGGCCTAGCCATTTTGTTCACCCTGTAAAAAGCTGATGAATTCTCAAAAATGAGTAATTTTTTGCCATTTTCGCAAAGGGCCCAAACTTCGTGCAGCTGTGGGGGGTTCACAATAATTTTGCGCCGCAGAAAGCTATACACCATTGAATTCTATGAAGTTAACATTTTATTCATACCAGACACTAGTGGCCTAGCCATTTTGTTCACCCTTTAAAAAGCTGATGAATTCTCAAAAATGTGTAATTTTTTGCCATTTTCGCAAAGGGCCCAAACTTCGTGCAGCTGTGGGGGGTTCACAATAATTTTGCGCCGCAGAAAACTATACACCATTGAATTCTATATGAATTAACCATTTTATTCATACCAGACACTAGTGGCCTAGCCATTTTGTTCACCCTTTAAAAAGCTGATGAAAGCCAGAAAATGAGTAATTTTTAGCCATTTTCGCCAAGGGGCCAAACTTCGTGCAGCTGTGGGGGGTTCACAATAATTTTGCGCCGCAGAAAACTATACACCATTGAATTCTATATGAAGTAACCATTTTATTCATACCAGACACTAGTGGCCTAGCCATTTTGTTCACCCTTTAAAAAGCTGATGAAAGCCAGAAAATGAGTAATTTTTAGCCATTTTCGCCAAGGGGCCAAACTTCGTGCAGCTGTGGGGGGTTCACAATAATTTTGCGCCGCAGAAAACTATACACCATTGAATTCTATATGAAGTAACCATTTTATTCATACCACACTCTAGTGGCCTAGCCATTTTGTTCACCCTTTAAAAAGCTGATGAAAGCCAGAAAAAGAGTAATTTTTAGCCATTTTCGCCAAGGGGCCAAACTTCGTGCAGCTGTGGGGGGTTCACAATAATTTTGCGCCGCAGAAAACTATACACCATTGAATTCGATATGAAGTAACCATTTTATTCATACCAGACACTAGTGGCCTAGCCATTTTGTTCACCCTTTAAAAAGCTGATGAAAGCCAGAAAATGAGTAATTTTTAGCCATTTTCGCCAAGGGGCCAAACTTCGTGCAGCTGTGGGGGGTTCACAATAATTTTGCGCCACAGAAAACTATACACCATTGGATTCTATATGAAGCTACCATTTTATTCATACCAGACACTAGTGGCCTAGCCATTTTGTTCACCCTGTAAAAAGCTGATGAATTCTCAAAAATGTGTAATTTTTTGCCATTTTCGCAAAGGGCCCAAACTTCGTGCAGCTGTGGGGGGTTCACAATAATTTTGCGCCGCAGAAAACTATACACCATTGAATTCTATATGAAGTAACCATTTCATTCATACCAGACACTAGTGGCCTAGCCATTTTGTTCACCCTTTAAAAAGCTGATGAAAGCCAGAAAATGTGTAATTTTTAGCCATTTTCGCCAAGGGGCCAAACTTCGTGCAGCTGTGGGGGGTTCACAATAATTTTGCGCCGCAGAAAACTATACACCATTGAATTCTATATGAAGTAACCATTTATTCATACCAGACACTAGTGGCCTAGCCATTTTGTTCACCCTTTAAAAAGCTGATGAAAGCCAGAAAATGTGTAATTTTTAGCCATTTTCGCCAAGGGGCCAAACTTCGTGCAGCTGTGGGGGGTTCACAATAATTTTGCGCCGCAGAAAACTATACACCATTGAATTCTATATGAAGTTACCATTTTATTCATACCAGACACTAGTGGCCTAGCCATTTTGTTCACCCTTTAAAAAGCTGATGAAAGCCAGAAAATGTGTAATTTTTAGCCATTTTCGCAAAGGGGCCAAACTTCGTGCAGCTGTGGGGGGTTCACAATAATTTTGCGCCGCAGAAAACTATACACCATTGAATTCTATATAAAGTTACCATTTTATTCATACCAGACACTAGTGGCCTAGACATTTTGTTCACCCTGTAAAAAGCTGATGAATTCTCAAAAATGTGTAATTTTTAGCCATTTTCGCCAAGGGGCCAAACTTCGTGCAGCTGTGGGGGGTTCACAATAATTTTGCGCCGCAGAAAACTATACACCATTGAATTCTATATGAAGTAACCATTTTATTCATACCAGACACTAGTGGCCTAGCCATTTTGTTCACCCTTTAAAAAGCTGATGAAAGCCAGAAAATGAGTAATTTTTAGCCATTTTCGCCTAGGGGCCAAACTTCGTGCAGCTGTGGGGGGTTCACAATAATTTTGCGCCGCAGAAAACTATACACCATTGGATTCTATATGAAGCTACCATTTTATTCATACCAGACACTAGTGGCCTAGCCATTTTGTTCACCCTGTAAAAAGCTGATGAATTCTCAAAAATGTGTAATTTTTCGCCATTTTCGCAAAGGGCCCAAACTTCGTGCAGCTGTGGGGGCTTCACAATAATTTTGCGCCGCAGAAAACTATACACCATTGAATTCTATATGAAGCTACCATTTTATTCATACCAGACACTAGTGGCCTAGCCATTTTGTTCACCCTTTAAAAAGCTGATGAAAGCCAGAAAATGAGTAATTTTTAGCCATTTTCGCCAAGGGGCCAAACTTCGTGCAGCTGTTGGGGGTTCACAATAATTTTGCGCCACAGAAAACTATACAGCATTGAATTCGATATGAAGTAACCATTTTATTCATAGCAGACACTAGTGGCCTTGCCATTTTGTTCACCCTTTAAAAAGCTGATGAAAGCCAGAAAATGAGTAATTTTTAGCCATTTTCGCCAAGGGGCCAAACTTCGCGCAGCTGTGGGGGGTTCACAATAATTTTGCGCCGCAGAAAACTATACAGCATTGAATTCTATATGAAGTAACCATTTTATTCATACCAGACACTAGTGGCCTAGCCATTTTGTTCACCCTTTAAAAAGCTGATGAAAGCCAGAAAATGTGTAATTTTTAGCCATTTTCGCCAAGGGGCCAAACTTCGTGCAGCTGTGGGGGTTCACAATAATTTTGCGCCGCAGAAAACTATACACCATTGGATTTTATATGAAGTTACCATTTTATTCATACCAGACACTAGTGGCCTAGCCATTTTGTTCACCCTTTAAAAAGCTGATGAAAGCCAGAAAATGAGTAATTTTTAGCCATTTTCGCCAAGGGGCCAAACTTCGTGCAGCTGTGGGGGGTTCACAATAATTTTGCGCCGAAGAAAACTATACAGCATTGAATTCTATATAAAGTAACCATTTTATTCATACCAGACACTAGTGGCCTAGCAATTTTGTTCACCCTTTAAAAAGCTGATGAAAGCCAGAAAATGTGTAATTTTTTGCCATTTTTGCAAAGGGGCCAAACTTCGTGCAGCTGTGGGGGATTCACAATAATTTTGCGCCGCAGAAAGCCATACACCATTGAATTCTATATAAAGTTACCATTTTATTCATACCAGACATTAGTGGCCTAGCCATTTTGTTCACCCTTTAAAAAGCTGATGAAAGCTGGAAAATGTTAAATTTTTTGCGATTTTTGTGCACCGACCAAACATTGTGCAGCTAGGGGGGTTCACAATAAATTTGCGCCGCAGAAAACTATACACCATTGAATTCTATATGAAGTAACCATTTTATTCATACCAGACACTAGTGGCCTAGCAATTTTGTTCACCCTTTAAAAAGCTGATGAAAGCCAGAAAATGTGTAATTTTTAGCCATTTTCGCCAAGGGGCCAAACTTCGTGCAGCTGTGGGGGGTTCACAATAATTTTGCGCCGCAGAAAACTATACACCATTGAATTCTTTATGAAGTAACCATTTTATTCATACCAGACACTAGTGGCCTTGCCATTTTGTTCACCCTTTAAAAAGCTGATGAAAGCCAGAAAATGAGTAATTTTTAGCCATTTTCGCCAAGGGGCCAAACTTCGCGCAGCTGTGGGGGGTTCACAATAATTTTGCGCCGCAGAAAACTATACACCATTGAATTCTATATGAAGTAACCATTTTATTCATACCAGACACTAGTGGCCTAGCCATTTTGTTCACCCTTTAAAAAGCTGATGAAAGCCAGAAAATGTGTAATTTTTAGCCATTTTCGCCAAGGGGCCAAACTTCGTGCAGCTGTGGGGGGTTCACAATAATTTTGCGCCGCAGAAAACTATACACCATTGGATTCTATATGAAGTTACCATTTTATTCATACCAGACACTAGTGGCCTAGCCATTTTGTTCACCCTTTAAAAAGCTGATGAAAGCCAGAAAATGAGTAATTTTTAGCCATTTTCGCCAAGGGGCCAAACTTCGTGCAGCTGTGGGGGGTTCACAATAATTTTGCGCCGCAGAAAACTATACAGCATTGAATTCTATATAAAGTAACCATTTTATTCATACCAGACACTAGTGGCATAGCAATTTTGTTCACCCTTTAAAAAGCTGATGAAAGCCAGAAAATGTGTAATTTTTTGCCATTTTTGCAAAGGGGCCAAATTTCGTGCAGCTGTGGGGGATTCACAATAATTTTGCGCCGCAGAAAGCCATACACCATTGAATTCTATATAAAGTTACCATTTTATTCATACCAGACATTAGTGGCCTAGCCATTTTGTTCACCCTTAAAAAGCTGATGAAAGCTGGAAAATGTTAAATTTTTTGCGATTTTTGTGCACCGACCAAACATTGTGCAGCTAGGGGGGTTCACAATAAATTTGCGCCGCAGAAAACTATACACCATTGAATTCTATATGAAGTAACCATTTTATTCATACCAGACACTAGTGGCCTAGCAATTTTGTTCACCCTTTAAAAAGCTGATGAAAGCCAGAAAATGTGTAATTTTTAGCCATTTTTGCAAAGGGGCCAAATTTCGTGCAGCTGTGGGGGATTCACAATAATTTTGTGCCGCAGAAAGCCATACACCATTGAATTCTATATAAAGTTACCATTTTATTCATACCAGACACTAGTGGCCTAGCCATTTTGTTCACCCTGTAAAAAGCTGATGAAAGCTGGAAAATGTTAAATTTTTTGCGATTTTTGTGCACCGACCAAACATTGTGCAGCTAGGGGGGTTCACAATAAATTTGCGCCGCAGAAAACTATACACCATTGAATTCTATATGAAGTTAACATTTTATTCATACCAGACACTAGTGGCCTAGCCATTTTGATCACCCTTTAAAAAGCTGATGAATTCTCAAAAATGTGTAATTTTTTGCCATTTTTGCAAAGGGCCCAAACTTCGTGCAGCTGTGGGGGGTTCACAATAATTTTGCGCCGCAGAAAACTATACACCATTGAATTCTACATGAAGCTACCATTTTATTCATACCAGACACTAGTGGCCTAGCCATTTTGTTCACCCTTTAAAAAGCTGATGAATTCTCAAAAATGTGTAATTTTTAGCCATTTTCGCAGAGGGGCCACACTTCGTGCAGCTGTGGGGGGTTCACAATAATTTTGCGCCGCAGAAAACTATACACCATTGAATTCTATATGAAGCTAACATTTTATTCATACCAAACACTAGTGGCCTAGCCATTTTGTTTACCCTTTAAAAAGCTGATGAAAGCCAGAAAATGAGTAATTTTTAGCCATTTTCGCCAAGGGGCCAAACTTCGTGCAGCTGTGGGGGGTTCACAATAATTTTGCGCCGAAGAAAACTATACACCATTGAATTCTATATGAAGTTAACATTTTATTCATACCAGACACTAGTGGCCTAGCCATTTTGTTCACCCTTTAAAAAGCTGATGAAAGCCAGAAAATGTGTAATTTTTAGCCATTTTCGCCAAGGGGCCAAACTTCGTGCAGCTGTGGGGGGTTCACAATAATTTTGCGCCGCAGAAAACTATACACCATTGAATTCTATATGAAGTTAACATTTTATTCATACCAGACACTAGTTGCCTAGCCATTTTGTTCACCCTGTAAAAAGCTGATGAAAGCTGGAAAATTTCGAATTTTTTGCGATTTTTCTGCACCGACCAAACATTGTGCAGCTGTGGGGGGTTCACAATAATTTTGCGCCGCAGAAAACTATACACCATTGAATTCTATATGAAGTTACCATTTCATTCATACCAAACACTAGTTGCCTAGGCATTTTGTTCACCCTGTAAAAAGCTGATGGAATCCGGAAAATGTAGAATTTTTAGCGATTTTCATGCACTGACCAAACTTTGTGCACCTCTTAAGGCTTAACAATATTTTTACCAGTTGATATATGTGAGAAATTACTCTTTTTTACACAGAATAAGCAATTCGCCCAACTTAAGTTGGTCCTGCTTTTATATGGCATCAGGGCAAATGGCAAATCAGGGTAAATCTTGATCAATGTCTGGGCAGATCCATTGCCCTGTTCACATGCGTAACATTTGTTAAAATTTCAGGCAAAACGGTCGTCCCGTACACCTCTGATTATCAGATATATTCATTTTGGCACACACACAAAAATTAATGTTGGTTTCACAGTTCTATCATCAGGCCTATAATTTATTTCGTCTAGATTAATTCAATTAAGCTTGTTGTCTTTGTAAATATTGGTCTTGGTGTGATTACATGTCATGTGTGGAACTTATTCAAGCAAATCTGTTGTTATGCAGCATTATCTGTCTCTAAAAACCTTATTTTCACACCAATTTCAATATCAGTTCTGATCCAATAATATAACCTTTTTGCACTGGCAGGGGTGAATGACCTCTCTGACCTAGAAAAACTAGCTGATCTCTCAAATTCTTTAAATTCATTTTATTTCACACTAAAGTGTACCAGTATTGTTCATTGGGCAATTAAATGGGTGATTGTAGGCCAAAACGAGCCTCACAGTGCATGAAAAACCACTTTAAATCGACTTGGTGGCTTTTTGACATCGACAGTCTGCAGCCTGGTTCCGTGTTTGGTCCAGAAATTCGTCTCCAGGACGTTGTCGGCCACCTAGCGTAAATGCGGTGAACTACAATTCGTGTAGTGATGGCAATCTTCCATCCACCTAGTGCGGCTAGCTTCAACTTCCTGCGGCTAACGCAAATTAAGTGCGGCTGACGTGAATAAGTGCGGCTAGCTTCCAAGAAGCTTGTGGGAACACTGCTGCTCTCTACACCCACCAACAATCTCAGGCCACAAATGTGTTTCTCAGCAATTTAATTACTCATGTGTGATTCCAGGTATCTCCCCAGAACCACATGAGACAATAAATCTACAAAATTTAAATTGAGCAAAATGTGGTTTTATGGCAGCCAAATTAATAGTCAACAAGAACAGCTGCTTGGGTGCTTTGGCAAATGAAGTGCTTGTTTGTAGCATATAACAAGTTGACATGAAGCAGCTGTGGATTAAACCAGCCAACTCACGCCCTGTCCTCATTCTGGAGTCATGCATAAGACCCCATAGACCTAGAGCACAGCAAGGGCCCCATAGCATAGCATGTAGCATTGCCCTGTGCCATATGAGGGATTGGTGCCCACAGGGTGCACCCAACTGGCCCCATAAATCCCCATCCATGTGGCACCATGATGAAAGACTAGTTACACAATACTCTGTCAGCTGTTAAATGTACTCGGCTGGGTTTGGCACTCTGGGGCACTCTTTGCTATAAGTCTCTATTGAATGACCATTAGCCAAGATTAAGAAACTAATTGGCTAGAGTCAGGCATATCATATATCCCTGAAAGATAACAACATACAGCCTAGCATACAGCCCAACAGGCAGAGTTTATCTGAGACTGACCTAAGTAGTGATGGAGGGGGATGCAGTGCATGGAGTTCTGTACAGGTGACAAGATGTTACACAGGCCCTCTGCTGTCTGGGATGCTGGGACCTGGGTCCAATCCACGCACTGCGACAGGATGCGGATGCAGTCCGCTCGACAGATGCTGGTTGTGTGCGCTTGGCGGTGGCATGGCTTGATCTGGAGGGTGCACGCGATGGCCTTCCACATCTCAGGTTGACATTCGCTGATGTCTGAAGAACAAGGTGATCATATAAGCCCGAAAAGGTGTATTTATAAACAAAAACAAGAATCCGAGGATTCAAACCCTGGGTTCTGTTGGGAATTAGCAAATTAAGCATAAGATCCGTGGATATAAGATCAAAGTAGCACTGCACTGCGAAGTGCAATCAGCTTTGACACCTGTCAGATTGACTTCAAGTGCTGTTTCTCAATGGCAATTTGTTAAACTGAGGGTGAAAAAACGCTTTAGAACTTGCAGAATTGCAATTAGCATAGTAAGACTGCTTCTGAGAATATATGCACTGCAAAAAGCAATTGCCAAATGCATTATAATGTCACGTGGCGACATAATAATGTGCAAAGTCAGCTTGAAAACAGCCCCTCAAGACTCAAACGATCTATTACACAACAAAGTACTAAAAAAAAAATTTAAAAAAATTAAAAAAAAATTTTTTTTTTCAAATTTAAAAAAAAAAAAAAACCACAACAAACCATCCCGAATTCCACAACGCATTTTAGTTCACCTCTATATGAACAAAAAATGGCCCACTTGACCACATCCACACCTGTATTAAGGCTGGGAAAACTTTTTTCCAAAAATCTCTCAGACTGGTTTTTAGATAAAATTACCCTGGGGGAACCCAGGGTAAAAAAAGCATAGAAAGCCAATGAATCAATTTATGATCATGGCTCTTTGGGAGCAAATAGACTGCCCTCGCCCAGAAGGTCCCATGCAGGGCACCTTTGAAGTTTCGGAAGGAATAACCAATGATCTTTCTGGAAATGGACCTATCAAAAGAAGTCATCCAGCCTTTCCCTTACCTTTCACTGGGATGTCATCCATGAGGGGCAAGCGGATCGTCCCTTGGCTCCAGAGCTGGACATCTCCCCTCGCGGCGCGGTCGGCTTGGGCGGAACAGCTTCGGAATAGCTCCGTAGGGCGGTTGTTGTAGTTGGAGCAATACTGGAGTCCCTCGCAGCCCATCTGGCACGGCTCCTCCACTGCAAGAGCCAATGAAAATGTTTTCACACCAAACACTCACATGTGCTTCCAGACTGCTCCCCACTGCAGCCTAATGATGTAGCAAGCCGGGTTACGACAGTCCCTCCCATCCCCACACAAAAACAAGCATGTCTCTGTTGCAGCTTATTAGGGCTGCCCCTCCCTGAGATCTCCCTGAGACCTGCCCCAGGTCTGTCTGGCATCATGGTTAGACAAGTTGAACAAACTCACCCTCCTGAAGACACAGGTTCAGTTCCGCCTCCAGGGGGTGGTAGGCGCACTCCCTGTGGAATCGGTTCCAACTGTTCGTCCACCCTCTGCTGTAGGTCTGCAAATCAACAGAATGACTTTTTTACTTTCTGATCCTAAAAAACCTACAAAAACATCCTCACTACTCGGGCTATTTGCAAAATACACATCTGCCAGGGCTAATTGCCCCAGATCAGCAGTTGGAAGCTCAGGGGCGATAATCGGTTGCATCTGAATCATTCTCCATCATTCGGGATGGATCATTCTGGAACGTTTAATTCTTGTGACTTCTGCCCTCCCCAAGGTCTGGGCCATCTTGAGTAAACGGTGTAAGGCAAGGTCAGGCAATTAGCCCCCTAACTGAGCCCTGAGGTGCATGGGTGCCATTGGGTGGCATAAAACTGATGTTATTATTTCAGTGGATCTTTCATACCAACCTTGACACATAGATTTCTACATGTGGAGGTCTTGGATTTGGTGCAGCACAGCAACTTGGCCCCATCTATCCCTGCTGTTTCTATGGTCCCTCCTGAGTTGTCCTGGGGTCTGACGTCACTGGACTTCCGCAGGAAACACTGCCACAGAGGGTCCTGAAAATAAAATAAGATATGAAAATGGAGGCCATGATTTTCTGCCCAGACTTTGCCTTAAAAAACTCCCTTTATAAACTTTGACCTGCTACATTAATTTAATATTTCATAATACCTATTAATATATTTGCAAGACTGTGTGCCAAAACAAATTACTATTGTGTGCTCACAATGGACTTCAAAGTATGTCATCATATATTATGTGTTGCCATGGCTACAATCTGTATCCAGGTGTTCTGTGATGTTATTAATAACTACACACCTGGACACAGGGGACAAGCACCTGTAGGGCACAGAGAGTACATTTTGAGACAACTTGAATTGAGGACGGGCAGACGGACCTCCAGAGGACATCCTATAGATAGACAAGCTAGGGCATCCAGGACACATATCTTGCTGAAGGTCCCAATTGACCTACATCATTCCACAGAGAGGGCCTTGGGGTATGAGAGTCACCATGCTGGCACGAGGCCCTTGCCTGTAGCTGCATGGGTCATTGAGGGCATCCATTGGACATGCTGAGGACCCAGTGCCCTCTGAACCACCAACCTCTGATCACAACATAGTCACACATTGACAGGAAGGGGCGGATCCAGGAGTGCATGAACAGGGGGGGGGGTAAAAAGAGAGTACCCAAACTCCCGAAAACTTCCAAAGATATCCATGATCCTGCATAAAGGACGTGCAATTATCCCCCTTTCATATTATCAAGGCCTAAATCCGCCACTGAGAGAGTCACACACTGACAGCCATGTTTATGCAACAGATCTCCAACTTACAACTTCTACATGAAGGTATTTCCCCTGAAGGAATCCCTGACACTTTAAGACAAGCTTTGTGTTACGATTAACTTTTTCTGTCTGTCATGATATCAACACAATGCGGTGTAAAAATGTGTAATCTTGTTCACAATAAGAGTATCATCAGCTTAGGTTTTCTCTCATGGTGCAATGTGCTGAATTACAACCATCACTAAATTGTATTATAATCAGCTGGGAGAGGGCCAAGGCCTTCGAGGAATAAGGGATAGTACGAATGGTTTGCATATTGATACTGTGAGCTAACAATATTCAGATAGATAGGGCTTAATTTGATCCCCTCCAGATGTGTCCTGCACATTATATGATATTGGGTATTACAATAAGAACATGGGACATCCGGGCCCTAGGATCAGAGACGAACCCTGTAGGAGACTATTGTCACTAAGTGCCCTTGGGCAACTGCATTCCATTAAACACCTCCTGCCCTCTCTGGTTGTCTATGTTTCTCTGTGGTCCTCTGGTCCTCTGCGCTTGTTGAACATGACAATGCCATGATCACTCTGTTGTCTATCTTGTAGATCACTCTGTCTGTCTCTCTGTTCTCCCTGTTCCTCCTCCTCAGACAAATACAGTCTCTTTGTACGCAGGGAATTCTTGCACACAGACAAGACCCGGCTGATCCATCACCGTGCATAAGATGTTCACTCAACACTCCAAATATTTACATACCGAGCCACGAATTCTAAGTTATGGGCTCAAGGACACCACTGCCTTTTAAATCACTTTAAAGATCCTGAACACTTGTTTGACTTTTGGTGCTCACTTTTTGCATCAGTTTGGATGGAAACAGTCCTCATGAGATCTGTGTCTGTTGCTAAAGTGCTCACTAAATAGTCTAATACAAGTCAGAACGGTTTATTATTGAGATTACAAGACTTATCCGACAGCTGTCTTCACGAGTTAGTACAGTCGTACACATCAGACATATCGAGTTATAAGCAACCTCTTGATCTGGTAGAGTGGCAGACCCATTTGTATAGTGTAGATAAAGTATACTCCAAGCAAGTCCCAAGTATGGCCAATGTATGGCCAATGTATTCAGAGATCAAACAAAGTGCAGTACATTCCAACAATGTCCAACACATCTGGACCATGTGCCCTCTCTATCATTCTTTGGTCAACGGAATCAAAGGTCCTTTGAATGGACCAACGTGCATAGTACCACTGTGGAACTGGAGATCTTCTTTCACCCAAAAGTGCCCCTAAGAGGTCCAAGTTAAAGATCTTGGGGTTGAACCCGCGACCTCAAAGAGAAGCAGCAGCTGTCGAGCTCTGTTGCTATCATCCCAATTGTCATAACATAGGCAGCAGAGCAGGGGGTCAGAGAATAACATGAAACTTGAAGTTCAGAGTATATCAGAGGAGAATTGCTGACAATTTTGGAGAAGGAAATTTCAGGAGTTCAGCAAGATTTCAAAATGACAATATCATTTGAAAATCGGAAGAGAAGTTGGCAGATATAAGTCCAATACGGAGTAGTCTGGAGCATTCTGAATCATTAAAAGAAGGGAGGGTGGTCATGGGGCATTTAAATGATAATTTGTTTATATAACAAGTGTCTGGGACTAGGATAAATACACATTTTGAAGAGAGGTTCTTAGGAAACTCATATCTATATGCTCAACTTTGCAGAGTTCTAAGGATTGAACAAGTGAGGTACATGTACTTAGTACTACTCACAGCCAAATTGGGGTCCCCACAAGCCTTGACTATCTCATCGATAATCTCCTCCTCAGCAGTCAGCGTCCTCAAGGTCTCTCTGCAGGTTGATTGGCACTGGACGTTGTTGGTGTGGTCGCAGCAGGGCAGGCCTGGAATTTAAAGAAAACCATTCAATTGTTGTTGTTGTTTTTTTTCAAATACGAACTAATGGTGAAACTACACATTACAAAACAAGATGCACTAAAAACTACAGCAAGGGTGAAGGGTGCAACACTTTTCTATTATAAAATGATATATATCTTGAGGGCACATTGTTACTTGCAAAACAGTCAACCCAATCAGGTACTACACTATGACTTGGCCAGGTCAGCTGATGCAGCACAATAAATTATTATAGTTTGGCAGATGATTATGCCACTTGGACACGGCTCAACAGGAATTGGTTTAGGTGATTTCCGAAAGTCACAAACAGGGTCTTATTTTTTGCATTACACCATGTTACCACTGCATGATTTACCCCAGACATGTATCATACTAGTAAAGTAAAGAATGTTTAATTTTGATTTCCAATATTGCAGTACCAATAGGTTGTCATCTGGGTCATAAATCATCATCATAGAACAACTTGAAATTGAGAAAGATAAGAATGTTTTCCACATCAAAACTCCAGCAAACTCCTGACCAGAGGGTATACCTCACGTAATGCACAGGAAACTTTCACAAATTCCAGCGGACCTAGTGTCTGCATATAATATAAAGGTGTATCTGGTGATTGTGACGTGTCCGCTGGATGGATTTTGATCAAATTCTAATCAGTTCTTCCTTGTGGTGAATAAAACAATCCTGGTGAGTTTGAATTGAATTTGTTGAGCGATTTTTCCACAATCGTGCTGACAGTCTGACAGACAGTGAGACAGACGGACAGACACACGCGAGTGAAAACATAAGACCCGTCCAACAGCAGGCATATTTGAGTAAATTCAACTTACTGAGAGCGGGGTCGTTGGCAGGGGTTCCTTTGGTGTAATTCCTGATGCAAGTGGCCACATGGGAATCGCAGTACTTGGACACAGCCTCCTTCTGAGTTCTGCTGGGGAGTGAGGCTTCAAGGAAGATGGCTTTGCAGACGGCTTGGCATTGGGACGAAGTGGCAGGGCCACAGCACTCCACACTCACTGCAAAGGAGAGACATGACATTGGAAATTGGACAATTAATTAAAAGTTAATAAAAGTTGAAATGGAGAGCCAAATATGATCAAAAGTTTGTTCCTTGTATTGGAGAATAACGTCAAAGCTTTCAGTAAATGTGTGATCAATGATCTTTTACGAATACGTCTGATGCTCTTTTACTGAAAGTTCTGGGGCATAGGCCTTAGATATCTTTGTAAGCTGTACTTTTAAATCAGTATTCTATACTTTGGCTACTTTGGTCAGTTGGGAGTTGGACCATTCTGACTTGCGCCAAGATCTTCGAATAATCCAACCCATAGGCTACTCCTGACAATTGAGCACTGCAGAATTGAACAAATCGCAGAATTGAACAAATCGAAGAAAATCCCAATTCCTCAACAGACCAACTGTCTCAAAGCAACTCAATTCTTTTGACTGCCCTTTTTATCGGCAACACGTGTAATGAAGTAGCTGCTCCTATAGTTTTTCTAATGGGCTACATTTCTGGCCGTAAATGTATACACTTGTCATTGGAAATATCTAAGTTTACAGATTCTCAAGTGACGCCCAAACAGCAGTCCAAACATTTGGGGAAAAAGTTGGGAAAAAAGTTGAATCGACGAGTTATCTTTCTGTGGAGCAAGAGGAGGGGCAGGGGCTGACTGTCGCCTAAACATCAGCCCAAGAATTGGCAGAATTGGCAGAATGTGGCACTTTGAAAATAGTGATGATAGGAGGATGGAGGGGTCGGTTTTCAATATGTCAATCAAGCGAATGGTGCGGATGGTGCCATGGCTAGAGTTACACATGTTGATGCTCAGAGCTGCTCAGCATCCCACATGATGAAGTTGGCATGTAATAAGGATGGGGCACATGGCTGGGCTGTGGAACTTGTTATGGGTGATGTACACCATGCTAAACACCAGAGATATTACACCTTACAAAATGTATAATAGAAGCCCACACTGCTTTATTCACACAGCCCCATCATGGCATGATCCCTTCCTCCAATTTGAGGCCTGGTGCAGGTGATGGTTGCAAGTTGACACCTGGTTGCTAAGACAACAGACTGAGCTGTTCATTGGAATTCTGGGCAGACGGCCACCCATGATATCATAACCCCAGATGAGGAGAGTGGAGAGTGACTGGGGTTATTCTCTTTTACAGGGTGGAGGGTGAGGGGAATTAAGCATCTCACACAGAGACTCTCAGGCCATGGTCATCCAATCGCCATTGTTGAGCTTTGTTGTTAGTGACATCACATAACCACGTGACCATGAATGGGGTATTGTTTAATTGTTATGGCAGCAAACATCATCATTCAGCCCTGGGGACAGGTAGGGGGGCTACTCATGACTGGCCATTCCTGTGAAGTGAGCTCAAGGCCTTGCAAGGCAGATTAACGTGAGAGGGAGATAAGTTAACAGCGCCACTGGGGCCACTTCATCAGCCTGAATCACCAGCAGACTGAGGGTGAGGTCAGCTGAGTGATGGCCACCAAGACCATGATGCATGTAATGTTGTGCAAATATGAATTATTCTTATATTATGACATGTGTCTGTATATGACATGTGTCTATCTGCACCCACCTTCTTGTCTGTCCAGGCAGTTGAAGAAGGCCACCTCGTGATGTCTCTTGCACAGCCCTGTCAGCTCGTCCTTGGAATGCGCCTGCAACACAAAACATGAACGAGATGCGAAAATGCCCTATGTCAGAGAATGGTGTGGATTTCAGGCTAAAGACAAAGACAGACATGCAGCAGCAGACTGAAGGAAATGCAGGCAACCCTGTCCACTGTAAACAGATATGGAGTAGTAAATAGTGGAGAAAAAAGTGAGCAAGGATGTTGATAAGATACGAATGAGATAAGGGGCTCCAGGTGTGCACTGGCAGCTGGGAGTGGGGGAGGGGAGCCCCGGGGCAGCACTTTTGCCCCACAACACAATTGGACCAAGGGCCATGGCAGCGAGATGCCAGTAAGATGCCAATATCCCAGGCCATAGAGATCAGCTCAGGATCCAAAATAGGAGGAACAGAGCCTGAACAGAGGTTGAACAGTCTCAGAACAGAGGCAAGGGTATTGGTGATCCCTGCATGTATTTGTGCAAGCATCGGGTGTCCCCCATGTAAACGGAACAAGTCGAGCTGCAGGTAAATATGCACCGTATCCACGTTCCAGGTAAACAGAGGAGGGGCCAAGGGCATTCCAGCCGAATCTTGCCAGTCACTGGAGTGGATTGTATAGGGCCAGCAAGGGCAACCCATGGGGCTATCATCCCTCCCCAGACTCTTGTATATCCCCGTGAGCCAGCCCCCGAAGACAGCCCCCACCCCCCTCTCCCTGTTGCTGCCTTGTTCAGGCCTCTTGTTCAGGCCTCTTATTTGCAGACGGGTAATCCTAGGCCCAACGTTTGCCCCGTGTTTATAGCACTCGGGGGCCAGTCTGGCGAAGGTGCCAACTTTCTCTCAAAACCTGCGCTTCACATTTCAACAGGCTTCGGTGGTGCTGATCTGCTTTGGCTGTTCTACAATACACATGTCCCTCAGAAGTCGACCCTTGTAAACACACAGGCCCAGTTCTCAACACTCCGCCAATTCTGCCTGTTTGGCTCGAACTAATACCTGAATAAAACTGCCTCTCATCTTTTTGCCAGACTTGCTTCTTGCGCTAACTCTGGGAGGAGAAGCTTTTGAGGGCAGGACGCAACTTGTGAATGGCACTTTGCTGCGAGAAGAGAACAAGCCCCGAGCCAGGTGCCGCAAATGCCCACCAAATGGCCACAATGGCTGCTTAAGTGCTCTCTGTTTACTTTAAAACTTAGCTAATAATATGTGCAAAAGGATTGGACAATGTGGCTACATAACTCCAGGTTTTGTGTACATGAGGTGTTCACAATTGAAAAGAGAGGATCCTGCCTGACAACACATGAACATGGCCTTTGCATGAGAGCATGGACCTTGCAGTCCAGTTACTGTCATGAGAGGAGAACCATTGCAGAACCATGCAAGAGAAAACAAGGTACAGGAAATGCGCAGCATTGAGGAGGGCCCTGGCCAGAGGACATTGTGCAACAATAGATGTCATATGAGTGTCACATGACCTGCCCATTGTGCTCCATCAAAGGTCCTTGGTCACCCAATATGGTCACTTTCATGGTCACCCTGTGGTCATCATTGCTACATGCGAGTCATTGGTGTCACGTTGGTGTGAATTGTTGCGGCCATTAAAGGGTTGGCCCGGCCAGGGCATGGGGCAGAGGGCGGACCACACAATGCAGGGTGGCCATCCAAGCACATGGGATGTTTAATTCACACCATGTCCCCTCAATGGCTCTCATTAGGATTGTTTATGCTGGGATCATAGAGATCACCGCCCTGCCATCCATCAGCCACCCATCACCAAGCTCAGCCTCCCAATCCCAACAGCCCTGACAAGGAGATCCAACTTAAAACCCCCCTTTTCATTAGTTTTTTGTCTTTTTTCACCACATTGCCATTAAGGGTGACCGTGATCCTTGTAGAAGCTGAGCAGTGACAATGGCCAGGCAGGTTTGGTTATAGCTTTCAAAGGGTGTCCCTGCTAAAGGGCCTGTAGTTATCTCTCAACTGTTTATCACAAAACACCCTCTGCTATGTTTTACTGCTGGAGCATGACATTAAAAAAGCTGCAGGTTGATGGGCATTACTAAGTGGAAAGTTCCCAGTGGCAAGCAGCTAAATGGTGTGTTATCTGAGAAAATACACATTTCCATTCCTTGGGCCAACCCAGGCCCAGCCCAGGACCAGTACAGACCAACAGAGGCTGCTTATCTAACCCTGGCTCCTTGGCTTATCCCTGGCTTATCTGCCCATTTGACTGGGTCGGTTGGAGCATTGTACTGGGCCAACAAGCAGGATAAACCACTGCAGGTTAAGGCAGCATAAGCAGCATAAGTAAAGACAATAAGACAATTATTATTCCCCCAACTGCTAATATTTATAATCCAACGGACAAAATATAGAGACAACAGACTGAGCCACAAAAGACAACAGCCAAAGACAGCAAGAGAGTTTGTCTGTCTGTAGCAGCAAGCAGCAGCTTCTGGGCATCATTTGTCTGCATCAGTGAAGCAACTAAACCATCACTGAGGCATCACTGAAGCAGTGGGCTGCAACTGCACAGCATCCCTCATCCTGAGGCATAAGTCACTTGGTAACAAGCTCGTGGGTCTTGTACCCATCCATCTCTGCTGCAGCTAACTACTGTTTTCTTGCCATTGGCCGAGTGTTGGTTGACTTCTGAGCACTTCTGGCCACTTCTGAGGTCTTTGGCAGCTTATCAGCCTCACTTCATTAGCTGCTGCTATCTGGGCCTTCAAAGGGCCTGAATTCTTTAAAAGTTCCTCAAGGATACATGAGGATCTCTATTAATCTCAAATAAATAGGAATAGAGATATAGATTCTCTGTTAATCTCTCTCGAAGACCTTGGAAGAATAAGGTCTTATAAATCCAAGCAAAGACTATCAATGGTTGGTTATCTGTTAATCTCCAGGGTCATTTAATCTCTGGGGTTCTCTGTTATATATATATTGTCTCTTTGGTTCTCTGCGAACTTTTGTTGGTTTAATGATCTCTAATAACTTAGAGTAATAAGGTTCTTTGTTTTACGTTTGGTTCTTCAAGGTTCTCTTGGAAATCTCAGCCTATCTCAGTGGGCCTGCATGGTGCCTGTGGGTCTCCTAATGCCACTGATCTTTATAACCCCATAAAATAATCATTTCCCGCCTCTGTTGGAACTGCTGTTTTGCTATCAAACAACAGCAGCAAAAAACGCCATGTGCATATTTTCCAGAGCTGCAATATCTGTCAGGGTAGCAATATCCTGTATTAATAGGATACATTGGCCCCCTCCCCTTACATACAAGTCACAGCAACAGTTACATTTGTACAAATTGTACATGCACCAGATTTCCCTCTGCCAACCGAATGCAGCTGACCGAGTTTCAGAAACAAAACAAAACTGAGCATGCAGTTTCCAGTTCATTCAAAATGCCCATTTCAATGCCATTCAAAAAGTGTCCTTATCAACAGGAGTGGGAAGGGGGTAATAAAAATTAAAAATTCGATAGGAGAGTTTGCTTGGCTGCCCCAAGGAGTTCCCAACACACTCAGTAGCTGATATAAAATCTATGATCATGGATTTATGCCTTTACAACCCCCACAAATGAGAGATAAAAAAGGGCAAGCAAACCTAGTCAAACAAAGCAATGAATACACTTGACCTGCAATGTTCCTCAAAATGCCACTTAACTAAGTCCACACAATCATCTACTGGGCTAATACTGTGTGGGTTGTTTTTGCTGCCTCTACACTAAATACAGTACACCACCACCATGGGACCATTGGGATGGGTGCTGCCCCAAAATGTTGCTCAAAATGTTTGTCACAAATTAAGTGG
Source organism: Platynereis dumerilii (assembly GCA_026936325.1). NCBI lineage: Eukaryota > Metazoa > Annelida > Polychaeta > Phyllodocida > Nereididae > Platynereis > Platynereis dumerilii. Next base: position 1,787,156 of record JAPTHN010000031.1, read on the forward strand.
TTGGGCCAAGCACGATACATTCGCAATGAGGGCGATTACCCAAATTGTCAGAGGGAAAAAAGAATGAGTGACAGCATAATTAGAGATAACTGGCTGGTGGCCAGCATGCATCATTGCTATGCAGATGACAACATGAAGATGGCAATCAAGTCAATCAAGTCAATCAAGTCAATCGTGCATTTGCAAGGACATATCATAACAATTTACATTTCAAATCAATCATTTCTACTCTACTGGTACTTACCCTATTGCAGGCATTCCGGCACTGGCTATCGAAGAGGAGGTTGCAGCAGTACCTTCCCGGCCAGAAGTCCCCCGGGGCCAGGGCTGAAAGAGACAACAGCGTGAAAGTCACAAGAATCCATCCAACTGACATGGTGCTAAGGAGGTGGTCACACTAATTGTCACGCTCGTGTCACGGCTATTGTCACCGTCACAGCTAATAGTCACACTTGATAGTCACGGCTGATAGTCACAGAGCAGCTAATGGAGTGCCCATGACCAGAGTAATCCTGCAGCTGAATGCTAAAGATCCGAAATGAATTCAATTTGGGGTAAGTCGAGACTTGGGTTGAATGGCAAATCACAAAGCGGTATTCACTCCAGTTATAAAGTCCATGTGAATGAGTTGGGAGACATGCTATGCATGTGTGGCATATTGTGGCATATCCATACAACAGCTAAATCCCAGAGGTTTCCTGCATGCCATTCCCAACTAGTTACAATCCAATGCCACTCTCCTTGTTACATCCACTCGCTAAGTATCCCTGCTACAATCCGCAATGCACACTGATCAGGTCGACCAATCGCGTCAATTTGGCCCCATGCTAGCACCGAGCCGAGTAAATAATTGGCGATTAAACGGCGGCCAGTGCATGAGGCAGCCCTGATAGGCAGAGAGCCCTGATAGGCCGCGGGAGGCACTTGTGACGGACAGCTCGACAGAGCAGCACAGAGGGCCACGAGGACCAGGCAAAGAGTGCTCACTCGGAGGCAGGCTGGCCTTGGCCACAGTCCATAGGTCCACAAGCACTTGCACCGGTCCTTGGCTAAAGTCCTCCCCCAACCAGGCCACCCTGACCCACGTATAAGGTTAGCTGTTGGGTAATCTGCTGTTGGGTAATCTGTTGTTGAAGCTGTACAAGGTCTTTGCATCTGGCCTATCACTTGCCTATCAACTTGTTTATAGGCGATCAGGCAGTTCTCGACTCCATCTCAAGTAGCTGCCAAAGAATCAGGCCGAGCAGAAAAGGGCGGCGACCACCACCGTCCCAGGCAGTCTCCGGCACTTGTGCTGCAGGGCCCCTCAGCCCCCCTGCTTCATCCACCCTGCCTGCATCAGGCCCTGCTTCCCTGATCCAGCATCTTCATTCAGCAGCTGCAGGGCCCCGCCCCCTCCAATCAGCTGCAGCAGCACCGCATCTCCCATCAATCCATGCAAATTAATCCACTGCCTTCTCCCTGCTGGGTCCTGCAAGTGGCCAATGCAAAAACGAACAAGCACCAAGTGGAACTCAGCTATCAGGAGACCAACGACACAGCCAGTCCGTATCTCAGTGACGCCTGTTTAATATCAAGTATCCATGTGGAATACAAGCCTCTCAAATGTGTGTTACAAAGCAAAAAGTGTCAGCCCTAAGTGTTTTGTGTTTAGAGATTTGGCTGCTAAGAAAAATGGCCCGCAGGCAGCCGAGTGCCTGAGAGTGCAGGGCCAGAGGAGAGGGAGGGGGAGGGGAAGAGGGAGGGAGTAACATGGCCAGCCTCGAAATGCGCGCCTTCCTTTTCAAAGGCCCTTGCAAAGCAGGCAGGCCCCATGCACCATGGCAAAAACTCCCTGCTGACATGTTTGTTCTGGCTAGTTTTACAAGACCACTGACATAGGACCCCTGATCGCCATCTTGGGGACCTGGTCGTTCAAAGACGTTATGCAAAACACAAGGGGACCAAGGTAAACGACTGGGCTTTTGAGATTCAATCACTGAAGCATATTGCCGAATCTATCTGCCGCTCTGAGCTGCTCTGACTCGTCTGTTATTTCACACAACACGAAACCCCTTCTCCCCCCCTTATGCACCCCCTGGTCTGGGTCCCTTGCAGCATATTAAGAGATCTACACAATAGACTTACATTGGCTGCACGGCGGCCATCTTGAATATAGCATGTATTCACTAATCTGCCAGAGGAAGTTCTGACCAGTCTCTTGGCCCCCCTGAGCCTCACCTCTGCCCACCTGAGGCAACCTGCATAACCCTCCAATGGCCTCCATGGCACCTGTGGTTCCTTGCACTGCCCATGACATGGCCATGATGTGTTCTCACCAAACACATCCATAGCTACACACTGTGTGTCTAACCACATTACATTATTTGCTAAGCCTTAGACCGTGTACGTCAAAAGCTCCGAGGGCAGACCTTCCAAACAGACAAACTTGTATTCAACTGACATGGCTTTCTCCAGATCGCAGTTCACTGAGGACTCACTTTGAGCCACTAAGAGAGCCGGTCAAAAACGCTAAAAGCTGCCTTATGTGCTTATAGCCTCTTGCGTTTTAGCTTTTATGGGGAACTGAACAAAAAGTGCGCCACAAAAGTTTACAAAGGGAAAGTATTTGCTGAGTATTTGCTGAGCTCTTGTGTGTTCCTGTTGTTGTCAGTGTGTGTCAGTTGCCTGAGAGGCATCCTGCTAATTCTCTGCTAATCCCGTGGGCTATTCCAATCCGATACAGGAAGGTCTAGCCAATACAGTAGCCAGCAAGGCAGCAAGTATAGGTCCAGCATCACCACAGCTATGTATTGTTCTGTGGAAACATCCCAAAATGGCAGATGACAACGACACACATCCTGCTGGAAGCTGGTAGAGGAAATGTGAACTGTGTTTTGTAAATACACAAGCTGAACCATTGCAACAGTTCCAAAAACATTTGTGTAATTAACTGCTGAAATAGAAGTCTCTGAAACTTCAACTTTCAACTAATTGTATACACTGCAGGATGGAAGCCTCTGCTTGAGAAGCTGGGGCAGGTGTGCCCTTGTGACCCACAGATACACCAAGACAACCAATGCAGGAAAAATACACTGTAGGGAATGACAGAGACAATCTTCACCAACAAAAATAAAAGAACACATTATTACTAGGGCTCTCACGATTAACCGATTAATCGCCGCCGATTAGATTTTAGTTAAAAATCGATTCCAGTTTGCAAAATCGATTAATCTGTTATTTGTACCTGGGAAGACACTATAGGCCTATGAGTATATGGCTACCAATTTCCAGGTGTCAGGAGCGAATTGCAACTGGATTGGTCAGTTGGATTGGCTAATTGGATTGGTTGTACCTGATTGAGGCAGATTGGAGTGTGAAGTCCTAATTGCAATTGGTATTTTCAATGGAAGTCCCTCAGCTCGCCTTCAAGACAATGATAGAAAAAGAACAAAATTTCCCTGGTTATCTAGAATGGCGGGAAAACGGCGATTAATCGATTACGATTCGATTTTAGGCTATAGATTAATCGATTTTGAAATTCTGTAATCGTGATAGCCCTAATTATTACACAGATTACACATGCAAGGCATGATCATTTGTTGATGGAATTACAAAATATTGGGGAAGCAATAATGCTATTTCTAGATAGGGGCCATGAAAAGACTGAGCAAGGCAGGCGGTTAGTGCAGCTTTATGGCAAATGCACCTGATCAGAAAAAATGGAGAGGGAAGCAAACAACATGAACTAGCTTCAAAGCAGAGTGTATTTGCCCCCAAAGACAACCTCTTCAGATGTGATCCATAATTATAAATGAACGACTAGCTGGCCCACCAAGGTCTTTTATGCTCTCCATGGACACCCCCTCCCCCCCTTCGCCAACACAGCTGAAGTTGTACTGTGAGATTTACAGAAAATTGTGCATGCTTATAAATTCATGCACCAAAAGTTGTACCTGCGGATGGCTGTAAGAAGTTTTCACCAAAACTTTCTGCAAGAAGTTGTTCAGAGAAAGTTGAATTTACAAGAAGTTGTCACAGGAAGTTGAGCATTTCATGCCGTGAAACTGTCCTGCAAGCCAACACTTGCTGAAGAAGTTGTCAACTGAAAAAACAACATGTCGCAAAGCTTCCAACATGTTGCAAGTAAATTCCACGAGAAGTCGATTTTCAGAACTCGTATGATTCAACAATAAGTTGTGTTCAAATTGAAAATTCTGTGCCAAGATGTCATTAAAAATGTATAGAAGATAAGAGGTTGTTCATGTCAGCAGAAATTTGCAATTCTGCAAGAACTTTTCAGAAATTCAAATGCTAGTAGATATGAAGTAGTTTTTCAGAAGTTCAATTACTGGAATTTGACAATTGAGCAAGAAGTTGTTTTCCGAAGTTCAATCGCTGGAAGTTAACCATTGAGCAAGAATTTGTTTTTCAGAAGTTCAATCAACAGAAATCAACAACTGAGCAAGAAGTTGTTTTTCAGAAGTTCAATCATTTGAAGTTGACAATTGAGCAAGAAGTTGTTTTTCAAAAGTTCAATCGCTGGAAGTTGACAATTGAGCAAGAAGTTGTTTTTCAAAAGTTCCATCACTGGAAGTTGACAATTGAGCAAGAAGTTGTTTTTAGAAGTTCAATTGCTGGAAGTTGACAATTGAGCAACAAGTTGTTTTTAGAAGTTCAATCGTGGGAACTTGACAATTGAGCAACAAGTTGTTTTTCAAGGTTCAATCACTGGAAGTTGACAATTGAGCAACAAGTTGTTTTTCAGAAGTTCAATAGCTGGAAGTTGACAATTGAGCAAGAAGTTGTTTTTCAAAAGTTCAATCGCTTGAAGTTGACAATTGAGCAACAAGTTGTTTTTCAGAAGTTAAATCACTGAAAGTTGAAAATTGAGCAACAAGTTGTTTTTCAGAAGTTCAATCGCTGGAAGTTGACAATTGAGCAAGAAGTTGTTTTTCAGAAGTTCAATAGCTGGAAGTTGACAATTGAGCAAGAATTTGTTTTTCAGAAGTTCAATCACTGGAAGTTCACAATTGAGAAAGAAGATGTTTTACAGAAGTTAAAATGCTGGAAGTTGACAATTGAGCAATAAGTTGTTTTTCAGAAGTTCAATCGCTGGAAGTTCACAATTGAGCACAAAGTTTTCATTCATTTGCTGGAAGTTGACAAATGTGGAAGAAGTTGTTTTTCTGCAGTGCATCTGCAGGAAGTTGACAATTGTGCAGACAGTTTTGAAAAAGAAGCTTTATTGCCAGAAGTTGAAATTTGAGCAAGAAGTTTTTCAGAAGTTCGATTAGGAAAGGAAATTAAGAATGGTACAATAATCTGTTGCGCAAACCAACACCATGCAGGTTTCACAGTGCCTGAATCCATGAAACCAACATCATTGGCAGTGTAAAGTTCGAGGGGTTACAGCACCAATTCTACATAGACTATAGAGCACATATAAATAAAGAAATTATTTGTCAAGATTATATGGATGTAAATAACCGTAAAACCTGGAAGCAATGTACCAAGTAATTGTGGTCGTATGACAATCAACCTTTGGTTTGTGGCCTGCTGAGCAATAGTGAACATGTTAATGACAGGCACCACAAAGCCATCAAACTGGGCGGCTGCAATAAAGCCACAAGGTGATGTGAATCATGTGATCATCATATCAGCTCAGTATTTCACCAGTTGTTAGTGGTGTAAAAGGTTTTTTCCAGCACCAGAAGTGCAGAGAAAATCAGGCTAATAAAATATCTGCTGAACAATTATTTTTTTTAAAGTTTAAAGATTTTCGAAAGCGAAATGATGGAAAGACTCATTCCACCTCAAAACAAGGCTTATTCCCAACAAAAGTCATTGGTCAAAGGTCTAAGAAATACACGAAGAATAATAAGAATAAAATCTTGTAGCATGTATGTGAAAAGCTGCAGTTATGAAGTTATGTATCATGAATTACATGGAGTTAGGTGCAAAGGCAGCAATAGATGACATGAAATGCATTAATGCATACACCATGCTTCGGGCTGTGTACTTGAACTGGCATTTAATTCTAAGCAAATATTTGAATTCACAGAAGGATGTCCTCAATGCATAATCCAGAGCTGGGGAATGAGGAGGGAGAGAAATATTGATGTCACCAAAAAGGTTGAAGTCACTTGAGCTGAACAAACATTGGGAACTTAGAGGAACTTTTAGAGGAACTTTAGAGAAACTTCAAGGAAGCAAAGTGGAGAGCTGGATAAATGCATTGGCATTCTTTAGGCTAATGTAACTCATCTCCGAGTGTTTAGGTGTGCCAGAAAGCAGGATAAAAAGTACAATCCACTCAAATGAGCTCTTCTCTGAGTGTTCCTATTGGTGTCTTCTCCTTGGCCAACCTTACAAGGAACCTTGGAACAAACTAAGTTGTCCCCAGCGCTAACAGAACATGGGCAGGTGAATGCAAGCCCAATATTTGCCCTACCCCCGTTCTTAGATGGTACCCTGCAGTGACCTGATCAGGCAGACACAGCCAAAGACCCCCTCCCCCTCAACCACAAAACTTCTTACGAAAAGCAAACATGGCAATTATGTTTAAGCCAGGTTAGCATCCAAGTGTGTGCATCCCACAAACATTGTCGAGGGCTTTGCTAATGTCTACAACTAAGTCAGGTCAACAAAGCAAGTCTGAAGCAGACCACAGCATGTCATATATGATGTCAAGACTCAGGTTTATGCTTGTCCAGGTTTATTAAGCAAGTATATCAAACAAGTGCAGCTATGGAGGACTGTATGGCAGCTATTGCTGGAGGAGGATTTTGCAAGCAGAGAAAGAAGAGAAAGAAGAAGCAAACTTGTGGAAAATGGACAAGAATTCAAGAAGAGATGAATGGAGAAGGAGACTGAGGGCCATTGTGGTGGATGACAAGGTGTCACTCTCTCAAGGTCTTTTGATGTCCCTCGACGAGCCTTCGACAAAGCTCAGGGCCGAGACTGATAATCACACCTGCTTTATTCACAAGTCCAAGAAAAACTCAATAAAGAGCTTGGGTCGTCTCTAAACCAGAGTCCTTTCATGGCATCAACACTGAACACTAATACTGAACCTCTTAGGAGTTAGGATTGTGGAAAATCGCACTTGCTGAACCGTCCAGCAGCATGGGCCTGGAGCCTCAGCCTGAGTTGAGAAGTGGTAGGCTGGCTCTGCATAGCCCTGCATGGGAGGCTCAATGTCTCTGACTTAATCTTTGGCAATAAATTCACTGGCACTACTGTGTGATATCTCAGGACCACCAAAGACAAAAAGCATTCTGTGCAAAGTATAATCAGCGGAAGTCCGGGCTCAGCCAAAACATTTTTAATTCAGGGCAGAATCGGCAGTCAGGATGAGCAGTCCACCCACAAGCTGAGCCTCGGTGAGCCTCGCTCTCACTGCATGCCATTATTTATGGGCAACAGGGCCCCTTCACACCTCGCCATCACAGTGTACATGTACATGTGGGAATTACATTCATAAGCTGTTTTGCAAAGATAATCGCATCTTATGGAGACATTCAGCCCAACTACATGGTGTGTAAAATAATGCAGGACCTCCTAACCGAAAACGCCCTGGGGTGACAAAAACACCACGCACTGGCATAACCAATGAGCCAAGGTTTTTTGCCCGGAGGACATCCCCCCGACCCTCCCCTATACTGGGCCTATAGAGTTTCCAAATCGAATGCTACCACAATGCACAATGTTGTCTGTTATGGGGGCAATCATGTCATATTGCAGTTGACAGTGAAATGTTAATTGCATCAAATCAAATTAGAGGCAAATTAGATGGCACTTGCTCATGGACTGTGGAATAGACTTTAGGAATCTGGTGCAAATTCGACCCTCATTTGGTGATGATTTGGGCAGTTAGACGCCACTTGTCAGCATCTGCCTCAATTGTGATAAGCACAATTGTAAATCTGCCAAATAAATAGCCTGTCTGAATTGTTGCACAGTCTGAAATATCTAACAAGAGACCAACATATCAATTAATGAAACCAAATCAGAACATGGATTGCGAATCAGAGTCAAATTTAAAGAGACCAAATAAATCAGAAAAAGTCAGAACCCTCTCTGAAACGTTTCAACTGGAATGCTAAGAGGGGCAGTGTTTCAAAGGGAAACTTTCAACTTTACAAAAAAAACTGTTTTGCAGTTTGAAAAAGGGTGTTTTGTAGATTTCAAGTGAACACCCAATCCCCTGGGACACTCGACTTTCTTGGGTGAGGGTGGTTAAACAAACACAAACGTTTAATCACTCAGACTGGCTTGGAGATGCTCCACAGGGCTTTGGGTTCTTGGTGGGAAAGAGAAAATCACCAAGAGAAAAGTTGAGAATAGGTCCAGAGGGATTTGTAGTTGTTTTAAAGGAGAACAGTGTTGTTTTTAAAAGAGAAGAGAAGAGAAGAGAAGAGAAGAGAAGAGAAGAGAAGAGAAGAGAAGAGAAGAGTTTTGCCTCTTTTAAATGATATATTTTAAAATTGATATGTTTGTTCTACACTGAAAAGAAGGTTTGTGTGAAACAGACAAAATGAACGTTAGCTGGTGTCCGTCCAAAATTTTGTGTAAATTCAGACAAAAGGTATGTGTATTCTTGACATTTCATTGTCAATCTTGACCAAAATTTTGTGTGATTTGATCAATGAAATGTCAAAAAAACACATACCTTTTGTCTGAATTTACACAAAATTTTGGACGGACACCAGCTAACGTTCGTTTTGTCTGTTTCACACAAACCTTTTTTTCAGTGTAAAGACTCGGATGCAGCAGTGAGGCAAGACCATGGAAAGGGCCCAAAGTGTGAGAGGACCCAGGCTGACAGCTGGCAAGTCGTGTTGGCCAAGGGGACCAGACAGAAATCCGTGTTGCGCAGAAAGCTGATCCTCAAACTGGGCGACAGCTGTCTGCAGACTTCTCAACATTTAAAACAAGACATGGCCCAAGCCACCTCCTATCACCTTCAGGGCTCTTTAGGCCACTTTACAATGGCCAGTGTGACTGCAGCTGGGAAAAGGAAAAACATATGGTCCAGAAAGACACAAAGTATGCCACAAGAGTTATGCTGCATGTGTGTTCATAACCTTCCAAGTTTTGTCAGCTTTGTCAGTTGTTTGGACCTCCAAATTAATCTCCAAAAGGACATGACCTGGGCCTTGAGGCAGACATAGGCCTGTCACATCTTACTCGTGAGGAGAGCAGAGAACCTGCAGGGCCTCAAGCATTGAAGGTCTACAAGTTATGAAAAGAAAGTCATATCTATCAATGTTTTTCTTGAAGGAGAAATAATGATAAATCCCACAAAATGGTGACCTAGCCACCAGTCAGTTCATTTCATGGCTATCAATTTTCATACAGACTTCCTGCAGAGCCTGATTGGCCGTTGAGTAGGTAGGTACATACCAGATACCACCAGCTTGAAGCAGGGGCAAGGTCCAGGCTGTAAACAGCTTCTGTTTAATGCTCTCGTTAACTTGTTATCTCAAGGAATTTACGTCCGGCTGTTTAGTAGTAAGTCACAAGTGAGTTATCAGAACTCTTGATATCAAAAGAAACACTTCTAGTACCCATTGCAGCCCCAACGCACCTCTCCACTTAGCACGAGAGACCAGCTACCGCCTGGATAAATCCTGGATAAATCCTGGCCAGATCTCAAGCATCAACTTGATTTGCCAGATCATGAAGGGCCAAGTTTCACCAAGTGGTTGGGGAAGTGATGGGAAAATGTTGCATTCTGGAATGAACATGGCTAAGGTTAAGCCACAGGCCTATAAGTCTCATGCTAACAGTGCTGCTGATGCATGGCTTTGGCACCATCAACGATTGAGGACTGTTGTTGATCCATTCACAGCAGAAGAGAACCAACTGCCATTGGAGTCAGACTCAGTCAGAGAGGCAAGAAGCACTTGAGACTGTTTGGACTGGAGTGAAGGACCGTGGCGCCATCTGCCTCACCTATCCTTCACCCAAACTACTTAACATGCTAACCTATCCAATCTGCCCCAGGCTCCTTCTCCCTCAGCCCTGTCCTATCCAGCTCTTGTCCCCTGTCATTCAAGCCACTCAGCCACATCTCTCAGCTGCCATCTGAACAGCTCCATGCAACACTTCATCAATTGCATCATCGCTGGTCACCACATATCCTTTCCACGGCCAGACTCATTCTGAACCCGCCAGCCATAGTGTGTCAATGTTGTTGGTCTGTGCAGGGCCAGGATTTTCTTCTCAGCTGCTCAACAGGCCAGCCATAGTGTGTCTATGCTGTCAGGTATGACTTTGTCCTATGTGTGTTTTGTTGATTGCAGGAATCCCCAGTACTGTGCATCATGTTACTATTTACATATATTACTTCATAATTCTGTGCACTGATTAATAACTTTAAAGCTAGTAAGTCAGCCAATTCTATGAACATTTAACTTACAGTTATAGATCATAAACTGGTAGATTTTAAGTAGGGTATACACTTCAAAGCAAAATAAATGTGTGTTTTTCATAAATTAATGAGTTTTATTGATTTTATAACTTAAAATTACTTAATTGAGAGCCCTTTAATGCTTTACTGAATGTTTTGTCAATAAAAAAGGGTTTTCCATGGCATGAGAAACAATTTCTTTACCTTTATAAAAGAATTTATATTCATAATTATATTGACCTGAGAATCAGATCAGTTAAGCCAATATGGCAGGTAGAATAGGTTAAATATCAATTTATTCTGACAGATACTTGCTTTGATAAGACAAAATATATAGATTAGGTAAAGGGTAAAGTGGTGTCAAATATCACTCCCACTGTAAGTGTCTTTCTGAAATGTATTTGAGATTTATTGGCAGACTAACCTATATAGCTTGCCCCAGTTGCAGATAGACCCTTTGCAGGCATATTTATTTTATACTAGAGTTTTCCTTGGTATATAAAACCTACTTCATTACTGGGCACTTCTTCAGTTTCATTTTACAGGGGTTTGCATTGCCTAGTTACAATCCAATGTTTTATAATATTATTATTTATTTCTGAAAAAAAAGCAACATTGCATTTTAATGCAAACAATAAAGTAAACAGGCTTCTTTATTATTTTCTTTTGATAGTGTATTATTATTATAAAAATACAGTGCACCAGTGGTGTAACTAGCAGGGCTTGGTGAGGGGGGGGGGGTGGCTCAAATTTACAGAGGGGAATATCTATATTATTCACTTCAAACAAAGATTATAAACCATTGCATTGTTCATATTTTAGTGTAATACTTCTGCATACCAAAAAATACATACACGCTCAATTTCCTACACAAATGTAGGCCTATATTTCTATTTATTTTGTCTTTGTCAGAAATGTTTTGAAAATAATGATGGACCATTGACGATGTAGATATTTTATGATCATCAACAATTAAGCAATTAACGTTATTTCATACAAATGACCCTGAATTTAATCAAAGCTGTCAAATCTGCAGCCTAAAGATAGATTTCAGTCATAATCAACATATTCTGATTAATATTTGACCTAATTGCCATGCCAGGAAAGACAAATTAAGATTAACTTCTTTAAAATTGTTATAAAATCGATGAAAATTGCCTTTAACTAGTTTTCAGCAAGAAGGCATAATTATACTTGAAAACACCACCTGGCAAAAAATGCTTTGGTGTCAAGGATGTAAGACACAGCCCCATGTGTCGCAAACACTGCTTAATTTGACTAATGTAAAAATTGACATAACAAACACTGGCTTGAGTGTAGCTATGGTATAACTCTGACATTGAAAATTAATTTAATGTTCAAAATCAACCAAACCAACACTGGCCTGGAAGCACTTGTGGCATTAAAATCAACATAACACGCAATGGCTTGGCAACAGCCATGGAACTTACTTAGCCCTTCTATGTTGAAAATCAACAAAACACACACTGGACAGGGTGGATCTGTGGCAGAAAAATCAACAAAACACACAATGGCTTGGGAGCATTCATGGCACAAATTTAGCACTCTGATGTAGAGAATCAACAAAACACACATTGGCCTGGGAGCATCCATGGCAATAAAATCAACATAACACACAATGGCCTGGGAGCATTTATGGCAAGGAAATCAACAAAACACACTATGGCCTGGGAGGATTCAAGACTTTAATTGAGCCCTCTGGTGTATAGAACCAACAAAACACACATTGGCCTGCTAGCATCTATGGTAGTAGAATCAACATAACACACTATGGCTTACTGGTTCCAAAAATGTGTCTGGCCACCAGAGTAAGGTTTTTGCCCACATTCCTTTCCTTTCTGAGTGAGGAAATTTCAAGCAACATTGACACACTATGGCCAAAGCCATGCCTAAAATTTCACAATTTTCATGTCTGCAAAAGGCACACACATTGACACACTATGGACAGGGAAAGGATATGCCCTGCTCAGGATCTGCTCTACTCAGGGTCTGCTCAGGATCTGCCCTGACATTTCCCATTGGTAGGAGATTGATCTGACAACTGACAGACATACACATAGACACACTGACAGATGATGCAGATGTGTCAGATGTGCACAAATAAAGAGGGCAAAAACCAAAGACTCTTATATAGGAAGACTCCTATTCTTATTAATACTGCAGACAGTCTGTAATAAAGACATAAACTGCTTCTCAAAGAATAAAGTCAGAGACAAACTTGATTTGCAACTGCTGACACACTACAACCCGTCATAAAATCATTGACAAACTATTTTTCTTGATAGTTAACATAATACAAATCTTGACGCCTAATAGTTGAAACATTATAACTTTTGACACGATAAAACTGATGACAAAATAGAATTCTTGTCAGAGTAGATTTTTCTAGACAGTCGACAAGCTTGACATATATATCATGGCGCCATATATCTATCTCTACATGGCACAGATCTTGACTTTTCATATAATTAACGCCTGACACAGTACAACCCTTGACACAACGAAACTCATGACATGGTACAAATCTTGACACAACAAAACTCATGACACAGTACACAATACCAGTGTTACATTGTTAAAATCTTGACATAACGGAACTCATGACCACGTATACAACCCTCAACACCTTAGATGACAGAACTCTTGACACAGTACAACTCCTGACACACTATAACTCTTGACACATGCATGGGACTCTAGACACATACAACTCTTGACACATCCCTGAAACTCTTAACACATCGCTGGAACTTTTGACACATCACTGGAACTCTTGACACAGTACAACTCTTGACACAGTACAACTCTTGACACAGTACAACTCTTGACACAGTACAGCCCTTGATACAGACAACTCTTGACAAATGTCTGGGACTCTTAACACAGTACAACTGCAGGCACATACAACTATTGACACATCTCTGGAACTCTTAATACAGTATGACACTTGACACAGTACAACTCTTGACAAATGCCTTGAACTCTTAATATAGAACAACCCTTGACACAGTACAACTCTTGACACATGTCTGGAACTCTAGAGACAGACAACTCTTGACACATGCCTGGATTTCTTAACATGATACAACTCTTGACACAGTACAACTCTTGATATGCCTGGAACTCTAGACACATACAATTCTTGACATATTTTTGGAACTCTTAACACAGTACAACCCTTGACACAGTACAACTCTTGACACATGTCTAGAACTCTTTGCAAGATTCAACTCTTGACACAGTAAAACTCTTGATATGCCTGGAACTCTAGACACAGACAATTCTTGGCACATTTTTGGAAATCTCACCGGAGTACAACTCTTAACAGTGCAACTCTTGACACATACAACTCTTGACAAATGTCTGGAACTCTTAACGCAGTACAACTCTAGACACATAAAACTCTAAACACATGTCTTGAACTCTTAATACAATACAACTCTTGACACAGCACAACTCTTGACACATGCATGGAGCTCTTAATACAGAACAACTCTTGACACAGTACAACTCTTGACACACGCCTGGAACTCCAGAGACAGACAACTCTTAACGCATGCCCGGATTTCTTAACACAGTACAACTCTTGACACTGTACAACTCCTGACACAGTACAACTCTTGACACATGCCTGGAACTCTTAACACAGACAACTCTTGATAAATGTCTGGAACTCTTAACACAGAAGAACTCTTGACGTACAACTCTTGACACAATACAACTCTTGACACATACCTGGAACTCTAGATAGAGAAAACTCTTGGCACGTCTCGAACTCTAGAGACAGACAACTCTTAACACATAAGTGGACTTCTTAACTAGGGATGGACACCGGTTCACGGTATATCGACTGTACCGGTTTTTTCCGCCGGTTTGATAACCGAAATTGATGAAATACAGTTTCGGTTCAATCCAATTCTACCCTCCACATGCTTAATTTCCATGTAAAACTGTCAAAATGACTTTATTTAGCAAAGAAATGCGAAAATTCGCGAAAAAAACATTAACGGACCTTCACCCAGGTTGCAGCCCACTGAATTCCGGACCATAAATATGGTTTGCCTTGCGGATTTTTCCGAAAAATGCACTAAATTGCGGATCGCGGGCCGAATTTGCAGATCGCGATACGAACCGAAAACCAAAAAAAAGTATCGACGGTACGTATCGTATCCAACTTGGCAAACGGTGTCCATCCCTATTCTTAACACAGTACAACTCTGGACACAATACACCTCTTGACACAACACACCTCTTCATACATGCCTGGAACTCTAGACACTGATAACTCTTGACACACGTCTGGAACTCCAGAAACAAGACAACTTGACAACACATACCTGGATCTCTTGACACAGTACAGCTTTTGACATAGTACAACTCTTCACACATGCCTGGAACTCTAAACACAGACAACTCTTTACACATGCAACTCTTGACATAGTACAACTCTTTCTACAAGGAAGTACAATACAGTCAACTCGGAACTCGATGACACTGTACAACTCTTGACAGATGACAAAATCTCTGTTCTTTGCACTTTACACAGACAGGACTTCTGTACTACACATTTTGCATAATGCACAATCCTGTAAGATCATGTAAGTCAAAGAAAAGTAAATGACATGTTTTGTTAAGATATCATTTTCCCAAGAAACAGTTCAGTATCCATGTTGGAAGTCTGAACTCAC
This sequence comes from Platynereis dumerilii, assembly GCA_026936325.1. Taxonomy (NCBI): domain Eukaryota; kingdom Metazoa; phylum Annelida; class Polychaeta; order Phyllodocida; family Nereididae; genus Platynereis; species Platynereis dumerilii. The sequence continues at coordinate 1,802,261 of JAPTHN010000031.1, forward strand.
GACCCTCGACGTCTGTAATGAAGACATTTACCTCTGAGCCACTAAATCACAATTGCATGAACTTGGCTGAAATATAGCAGCAGAATCCCAGTCAGATAGCATGGTGATCTCACATGAAGCTATGCTAGTTTTTAGCGACCTCATTTTGTCAAAAACAATAAGGCTGGAGGCGAAGTATGACTGGCACATTTATGATAGTGGAGCTTAGCAGGCAGCCAGATAGGAATGCTTAATGCTGAGGTGCTGAGGGTGCCATTCAGTGGCGTCCCTATGGGGGGGGGCACGGGGGGCACAGGCCCCCCCATATTGGACCTGTGCCCCCCCAGGTGCCCCGCCATATGAACTTTCCAACTCTGGCTAATATATACTATTAGTATAGAGGGTGCCCCTCCAGAGAATCGCGTGCCCCCCCCAGGTGCCCCCCCGCTCAAGACTCCCCAGTTACGCCACTGGTGCCATTCAAGTGAAGAGGAAAGAATTTAATCTGCCAATTCATGAGGTGGAAGCAAAGAATTTAATCTCCAGTGACATGCAGCAACTCCCTCTTTAGACTATTGAATTTCAATAAACTGAATAAACCATCAACTGGTATTTAATAAAAATCTGAAATCAAATCCCATAATCTGCAGACTGTAGGAATGAATGCCATTCACTGTTTTTATCACAATTTTTAAAAGGAGGGTTTATTCAAACTGTTAAAATTGACCATTCTGTTCCAATCTAGATGGCCATGACACTTTAAAGGCAAAATAATGTTTGTATCACAATTTTATTGTTAATATGATGGCTTTTGAAATTAATTAAAGACCTCACAACCCTGATACAACAAACTAATAATTCATACTCCTATCAAAAGCTGGGATCATTTCAGAAACCAGTACTGAAAGGGTCCATTGGTGTATGGATCCATCCATAAGTATATAATTTTATAAGTGCATGTATATCAAAAGATGGTGTGCTTTGTCACCACTTCTGCAGGGTGGTGAAGGGAAGTTGCATAATAGAGACCACTAGCCCCCTCTGGTATATAGTGAGTGAACAGTGGGTGCAATGGGCCGAGTAATGTGGATGGGCTGAGGGGAGGGTACTGTGGGGTAGTGGGAGTGAGGAGGCAGTATGCCAGAAAAGCAGATCCACGTGTGGATGTCATGAGCAAGATGGAAAGAAACCAGTCAAGTGAAGATCATCATGTCTTCATAAAAAGTGAAGGCTTATTCTAAACTTTTATATAGAGGTTTTAAAATTGTAGGTTATAGTGGCCTGGGGAAATTGTGGTCTGAGAAATCAACAGAATTTTCACACTCATGGTCTATGGGCTAGATGATAATAATAACTTTCAACGCCTCATGAGCCTATACTATATATTCATCGGTTACAGTTATTGACCAAATGACAATGCCAATTTATAAATCTTTTATGCTCAGGAGTATAAGTCAACCGGCAACCAACTAACAGTCGGGTAAATTTTTCCCATAGCACTTCCACTCCACCGAAATTTCTGTTCTACTCTCGATGGAGTTTGATTGAAAACTATTGATTTGAGTAACACTAGAGTCTTGAGTTGTTTTAAATAAAAATACCCGAAGTATTAAGTATCCTTCGACGCAGATTCGCGAATGACAAAAGACTCGAAACACTCCCCCCCCCCCCAGACTACCATGTCTGGATCCGCCAGTGGTATGGACTCCTGATTTTGCTCATTTGTCAATATTAAACATAAAACGTTCCAAACTGTCTGAAAGTCAAGTCTTCTGCCCACCTGATCCAACCTTCCAAACTTTCATAACAACCAGGGGGCAACACCAGTCAATCCCCAGACACCAACTCCACACAGCAGAAAATTCACGCTACAATGGAAGGCGAACAACACATGTCAGCTGGGATCTGTTCAAGCCTCGGGTCATGTTTTCTCAAATACACCCTTTGTTGTACATTTTGAGGCTTTAAAAACCCCCCTTAATAGTTAACACATGCTAATGTGCACATAGAATGTCGTTCTGCTCGTTGGAAGGAAAATATTGCTTCCAGCAGACGACATTTCACTTCCAAATTGGGGAGGCGATTTTGCTGTCTGCACTCAGAAAGTTTAACTAGTTTATTTGTGAAATAACATTATTAGGCAACCATGCCAGTGACCCAGTGCCACAAATCCAGTTCTGTTCGCTCCAAATCTGCCATTCTGTGTCTGACGACGTTGTCACGACGATACACATGACATAGGAGGTGTTGACAACACACGTCATGATGCTGTGACGTCCCTTTGAAGTGTTTTTGCTCTGGCAGACCAAGGATGGGGATGGTCTGGTTTATCACAATTGACATTTGTCTGGGTTTTTGTTGTAGGAAGCAATTATAATCAGCAAATAAACAAAGTATTGTAAGAAAATCATCTTTCATTATCTGAAATCTTGGCAAGGACACCTGGGATCTTGCAGATCTCATAACTTCCGTTTTAGCCTGAAGGGGCAGAGGATGTCAAAAGGTCTGGGAAGTTAAGATGTGGAAAGATGGAAGATAAGAAACCAGACTGAATGTAGGGGAGATTGACTTCATAAACAAACATAACTTGGGAGTCAATGATTGGCAACTATTCTGGACTATTGGGTGTGACACAATGTGCCGAAATCAGCAATATAAGCCAAAATAACAGTTAAATATCTGCAAATTCTATTGGACAGTCCCAGGATAATCAATTAAGACATTCCCACAGGGATCCAACACACTGCCACAGACACAAACGTGACAGTCCAAGTTATGCAAGTCTCCAAACCAAAAACAACACTTGGGATAGCAGAGGTTCAATGTGATGGATCCCTCTCTTCTTTCATTACCATGCGATTCATGGCAGATGTGGAATTCTGGATTACTGGCAATTTATAATCCACATGTTCAGGCTACATTTGATGTAACAATTTTGCAAAATCTCTTCTTTTTTTGCCAATGTGATATTAATGCAAATAGACACACTAGCTGTCATCCTCAATTACAGAAATGACTAAATTATACATGACAGGCCTTTCCATAAAACATATAAATACCACTAAAATGGACTAAAATGGGGCTGTTTAGTTAAACATAACATGTTTATGTAACACTTTGAAATAAACCTATAGTTTTAAAACTGAATATATATTATGTTCTTTAAACTTTATAGACAATCTAAGTCAGACGAAAATCACATGGTTGGAAGGCAATAACACAGTGAATTTAAAGTCATGAGTGAGTTTGAAGTCATGAGCACTGTCAAGGCACATCCATCTTTGATAAATATGCTGATTCCGTTCGTGACTTCATTGAATGGGAAAAGACCAAGAAAACAAAACTACACAATATACATAAATACATAGGCATTGCAGTCTATGACATGCCATCAAAGGCAAAACAATGTTTGTGGAGAGAGAAGGAAAGCAATCTTACCCAAAAAAGTGTTGTTGATGCACTGCCAGAAGTTTCCCTGAAAAAGATCAAAAGTTCACAAATTAAAGACAAGATTCTATGACAAGGCATGCACAGGGTTATAGACAATGTTTGGATCCTCAGCCACCAATAAATAGGCTAGAGGTAGTTCATGCATAGAGGGCCTGTACATCTTGATAAAATGGTCTAAATTCAAAGATTGACCTTATCCATATGATCCGCTTATGTGGACTGAAGTTTTATTCCAACTTTATGAAATTACTCCTGCTATATTTAAGCTAATCAAATGACTACCCAGACAGTGCCTTATGTTTTGCCCGAGGTATTGAGGTAATTGAAAAAGATGAAGGATGATCTTTTCATGGCTATTTGCTGGGTGTTATATGGAGGTAATACTAACACACATAGTTGTTATAACTTGCCCAGGGGAGGGGGCAGTGTACCGCCCTGCAAATAGGCTCATAATGCACAGGCAACAACATACCACACCTCACCCCTCAGCCAGCCCCATCCCAGGGCCCGCTGATGCAACAGGGCATCTCTAAGGAGCACTGTAAGAGTGTAAGTAAGCAGCTTCACCCAGCATCAGTAGATCAGGGCTTCATCTTAGCCAGATCATCTTAGCACCCTAGGCAGTCAAGGTGATGAATTTGAACCCTCAGGACCACCCGCCCTGCCCCAACCCCCAGCGACCCCTGCCGCTATTCACCTCAATTACACATTACTATTATGATAGCAATGGCTGAAAAACACCTCTCCCATCCCCCATCCCTTGCCACATCAGTGTGATCTATGCCCTGTATCTCTTGGGTTGATCCGATGGGAGTTGGAGGTATGACTGCAAATACCTGGCTGTTCAATATGAGGCTCAAGTTTCCCTTCAGCTGATAAGAGCTCAAGTGATTGAGGACCATCATAAAATTGCTATCAGAAGCCGTCTATTAAGGAGACCAAGAGCAGAGAAGAGAAAAAAAAGAGCATGTTATGGTTTCATATTATGGTTTCATATGCATGAGTCATAGATGAGAATTGAGACCCAGAAGTGAGCAGCTACCTGCAATGCCAGAACGAGGCATCAGAGATGGATTCTGACAGAATGACAGATGAAGTGTGACAAGCTGCCATGGACCACCAGGATGATGGCACCAGGATGATGACTGGCCCCAAGTTGCATCTGCAGACAACTTCCTGCCACTTCCTGCCATCCCTGGATTCTTCCAGGTCAATTCACAGCTCCCTCCAGTGAGAAACGACAGAATTATTGCTAATGAACTCTTTCAGCATCAGCCCTGGTATAAGTCTTGCTTCAGGTTGCTACTTCTTTCTTTAAATGTGCAAGACTTGGTGCAAAGTCCTGCAAAGTCCCTGCCAAGTCCCTGCCAACTACTCAGATCTTCTTGCTCTTTCGATTTGTGGTGAATGTATCAAACCTGGTGGACCAGAAGACTCTTGATAACTGGAGGAGAAAAAGCAACATGAATGTTTACCTTGTCCTCCCAGGTTTTGGCTGGGTAAAAATTCTTTAGATCAAGACTTTCTGAGTTCTGTTTTACATCACTTTGGTGAAAAAAGTGTAGATTTGCCTTTGAGAATTTAAAGCAGTAACTGTAAAAAGTGATCACATTCTTGGTGCATTCTGCTGGTCACGGTCTTGTGCTATCCATTAAGTTGTATCAGTTTTCTTTCAAACCAAAATCAAACTCACAGCAGGGCCATGGCGAAAAAAGAGCAGAGAGAAAACAGAAGGGTTAGTTATGAGCCAAGCCAAGTCAAGGCAAGTTGAGGCAAGAGGTTGCAATGGGCTGGCTGAGATTTGCAGGATAATGAACTCCATAGATCATCCAGAATGGTTGGGCAAAATGCTGGGCAGAATTGCTTGGCGCAAGCTTATGTTGAACTATGGACAATGCACTTGGTTTGAAACTGGGTGAAAAGTGAGAGTTGAGTGGCTGTGTTGACATTCCTGTGAGATGCACAACTAGGCCAGAGGCAACTGCAGCAGCTGAGCATCACCCTAGCATCATAGCATCCTCCTCATCATCCTCCTCACCACCATCTGCATCAGTTGCTTTTGCTTCTGCAACATTCACAGGATGTCCAGGCCGATGCAGCATTGTGCTCTGGGCCAGAAGAGTCAGTCAAGAGTCAGTCAAAAGAGGTGCAGAGTTTCTGAAGTTGCAAAGTAAGAAGAAAATTTGAGGAGGCACCCCACACTATAGTCTACTGTTGTTGTCTGTGCTATATAGTTGTTGAAAGTTTCAGACAGATGAGAAGCAGCTCCGGCAGCACGGGCGAGAAATGGGCGAGAAATGGGCGAGAAATGGGCGAGAAATGGGCGAGAAATGGGCGAGAAATGGGCGAGAAATGGGCGAGAAATGGGCGAGAAATGGGCAGTAAAGTTGAGTAAACTGGTTTCACATGTGACACTGACAGCCACGTGGTGGTTGCTGAGGATTCTGAGAAGAAATGGGATCGTTATGAACTATGACAAGCTGCAGCCTGGTGATCTATGTAGACTGATGGTCTATGTAGACTGATGATCTATGATGATCTATATGGACACACTGAACAGCTCAATGGTGCATTCCTCGCCCGTTGTTCCTGTTGACAGATCCCCACTCCATCCCCTCTCTTCACCACCAGCTTCACAACTGGTGACCTTGAACAGTTTGCCTTCACCATCTTCATAAGTCTTGCAACTTGCGATTTTCCTCCAAGGCTAAAGTTTCATACACAAAGCTAAGAATATTCTTAGCACAAAGGAACTTAAAAAGACCAGGGTGGTTACAGAAACCCCTTCAAGAATGGGAATTATGCTTCAGAGAAACGACCGTTAAAAGCCAGTCCTTCCTTGTTTACAATTGAACATATCCACTAAAAGCATTTTTACAATTTTTACTCTCAACACAATTCATATCCATTCACAATGCAAAGAATTCAAGAGTAAGAATCGCCAGGACAGACTTGAGAACACACATCCAATACATTCTGCAAAGGCAAATGGCCTGCAAGAAATGCCAAAGATGCAAAAAGGGCAATTGCAACTTGTGAAGGCAGTGGTGACAAATGGTGTGAATGCTGAAGTTTGATCTGGTAGTTTTGAGCCTTGGCACACACTTTGGAGGCTTTGCTGGGTCTTTTGCAGCCTGGGGCTCAGTGGGGTGAAAGGGGAGAGAGAGGAGGCCACACAATGGGGTTGATGAGCAGGGATGATCCAAGAGATGGCAGGCTGAAAGAAGCTGAAGGGAGGCCGAGGGGAGCTGATGGCACATTGATGGCACATTGATGGCACATTGATGGCACATTGATGGCAGAGTGATGGAGTGATGCGGAGGCAGAGCAGTGCCATCTGAAGCCCCATCCCAAGAGAGACACTGCCTTCCTCCTCATGATGGATCCCCTTCATCAATCTGCATCCCCATCCGCATCCCCATCACTCCTGCTGGCTCCTGCTTCAGCAACCCTAACTAATTAATGCCAATTGAAAAGGCCTCCGCCCTCAGCCACCCCCAGCCAGGGTAATGCAGATCTCATTCTTCCCTAATGTTCTGCAAATTAATAAATCCATCCACTCCAACCCTGAATATTATCTCAGCTCAAGAAAGCCATCAAGAAGGGCTCCCAGGACATTGCATTTTACAATAACACCAAACAGAGTGTAAGAACTTTTGGTTCGTGTCATTCTCACTCCAGCAGTTGACATGGTTGCCATGGTAATCTCCATGTCAAAGAGGTCAAACTGTTCTTTTTAGAGGCAACATGATCCCCAATATTTTATGGCAGCAATGAACATTATCAGGTTAACCTCCGTCCCTTTAATTGGTTGCCTTTCCACAATACAATGGTGAGAAGAACAAGAGAAAGCTGCAACTTATACAGTTACACAACACAAGATTAAACTTGTCCTTGTTTCAGGGTTGGTAAGAAACAGTTCTAAAGTATGTTCATGTGGTATGTAGGGGATTACCAGAGGTAGACAGACGAGCATAACAGACTAACATTTGCAAAATATAGCCTCTCTGCAGATTGTTTCCCATTCCCAACGTCAAATACACATGGGGTGCAGGGTGAGCAGCTGGGGGTGCCATCTTTCCACTTAGTCTTCAGATGATCTCACATGGTCATGTTTGTTTTCTGTGTGTGCTCTATGAGGCCACTTATTAGAGGCTAACGAGAGGCACAGATGAGGCCACGAGAGGCAAATAAGAGGTAAGTAAGAGGCCACGAGAGGACAAAAGACTCACGAGCCAGAGGAGGGGGCCAGAGGCACAGGGAAGCACCTGTTGGTCAAAAGATGGATTGGTCATTGGCCATGCCACAACATCTTCAGCACATGTGAGCTGGGAGCAAGGAGGTTCCAGGAGCAAAGACTCAGTCAGGAGTCAGCCTGATCTTCATAGTTCCTCATACACCTGAGATTGCATCAATCAGAGGCATCACTCTTTGGCAATCTTCTTGTTGGTTGGGCATCCCTCTTGCAGGGCATCCCTCTTGTTGAGTATCACTGTATCACTCTTGTTGAGTACTTCTCGAGAGTATTTCTCTCACTCAGTGCACTGAGTACCTCTTGCCTGCAACTCCCAGCAACTGCAAAAAGAGAATCTGCGATTTGTAAGCGGCCATTCATCACTCAGCTGATTCACTGCTGTCAATGTATATGGGCTGACCTGTCTGCAGGCACAAAGCACCAACTGCTCAGCAACACCAAGGGCATTTGTAAGCCACAGGCCCAGAATTTCAATTACACGACTTGAAGTGTACACCATATCATGGCACATTAATTTCCGACAATCAGCAGTTCTTTAACATGGGCCCATGGTGGCTGGCTATGTAAGCACCGGGGACTCCTCAGTGACAAATATGAATATGATAGGGAAAAAAGGAGGCAGCCATTCAACGCCTCTGACAGCACACACTGGTGTTTTACAAAGCCTCTTAAAGCCCCAATAAACAAGCACCAGACTATTTACTTTCCTGGTAGTTGAAATTCCGAACATGAAATTAGAACCTGTGTAAAGATTGTTTTTTCAGTCAAAACTGACGTTTGCATGGCAAATAGCATAAGGATGAGACAACATGACCCAGCATTGGCCAGCAATGTACTCAACTAATATATGGTGTCATTTCTGTGCAAATATAGACATTAAAATACAGCCATCATGAGACAGGTATTGGGGGAGGTTTGATGAAGTTTGGCAAGAAACTGAGCTTGCTTCTTATAGGCCCAGTCTGTCAGTGTTGCTCAGTGAAGCACAGGCAGCAGAGCCTTCTCTTCTTTAGAGTTCTTTTCATTAGTTTTAGTGATGGTAATAATAGTGATTGTGTTGCAAAAGAATCAATGTGTTCTTGTTATCGCCCAGTGATCTGCAATTCAACAGCCAAGAGCTTTGCTATACACAGCTCCTTGAAAGCCTCAACAATGGGGAGCTATGCTGGGAGTATGCTGGGAGCTGGGTGTTGAAAAGGTAATGAAGATATAGCCCGAGGCTGCTCTTTCACGGTCAGAGGGGCATGAAATGAGAAGGAGCAAAGAAATCTCAGCAGAGAAGTCTTCTTTATGGATTGGCAAAAAGCATTCGACACAGTCCCCAGACAGCAGCACAATGGCCGCCTGGGGAGCAAATGTGCAAGAGCAGGCAGAAGTAGCACTTCACACTATCAAACACCTTAATGAATCTTAATTTGATCTTAATTTGACAGCCAATGTATCAAATCACAGGGTTGCTTTACTTTGTCCCTTATCTCATACAAACATGTGACGTGGGTGATAATACGGAGCGAAGCGATGCATCATAGCATTGTGCAAATAACAAACGATTGTCAGCCGATTATGCCCGAGCTATGACAGTTGATACTCGAGAAATCATCATGGATGCAAAGATGTGCTGGAGGAGCAGCTGCATCCTGGCTGATGTCAAGGCCGACTGGCTGATGTTATGAATCCCTGACTGATTATCCTGGCTGATGACAACGTGTCCTCTTTTGCGGCTCATCTGCTTCTCCTGCAGGAAGCTCCCCCTACATGTCCCTCAGATTGCTTTGGTATCATCCGTCTCCATGTTCTAACAATTCCTCACTTGTTGCCACTTTAATGCATGTTTGACTTTATCACTTCTTTACATGAATTATTCAGAAGATCATTGACAAAGAGCAAACAGGCGTCCACTGGCCATGTCTTCAGCATACGAATGACCCAATTAACAGCCAAGTAAGTTTAGACAACACTGGCAAACAGCAAGCAACAGTTAACGGGACTGTTGTCAATGAGCATTAAAAGGAAAAAGTTACAGCAAAATGTCTTATTCTTCCTTGAGAAGTTATATGCTTTATCTGAGCAATAAAAAGACTCTTGCTCTCTCACAAATGCACAGGAGCTTTCAAAACATTGTTGAAGCAAAGCTGTAGTCATGTTGCCTTTCAGCCAAAGAATAAATTTGTCAATGGATCATTGTGAAGAGCTGTAGTTGAGTGAAAAGAATGTTGACATCTGGCCCATTGAAAAGACAACATTGAAGCAGAGAGACTCAGGTTGAAAGTGGACTCAGAAAGCGTCTTCAAAGTGGAGATTTGCAACAAATTGAAAGCATTCAAGTTGCATTCAGTGTAGATGGCTCTACATCTTGTTGACAGGTGCAGAGATTGATAATTCGAGGGTTAGAATAACAGAGGCCTGTAAGAACTCACAAGAGCTCAGTTGCATGGATGTGGGAGGTATGGGGAACACAATTTAAACACACATGATGAACACAATCTTGGGTGAGGCCTCCACCTGAGGCAGAGGCCTTGTAATCTGCTTTGATGCTCAGCCACCTTGATGCACAGATTACCCGCAGATTACAACTCACGGAGCATGATGCCCAAGATACTGGCAGATAGACATGCCATAGACATGGCATATAGACAGGGAAGATAGACATAGCAGCCCTGCCCTCCTGCCCTGCGATGTGGTGGGTCTCAGGTGGGAAATCTATCACAAACACAAGGCCAGTGACGTCACCAGCTACAACCATAGCACTTTTTGGTCCGCAGATTTTGCGCTGGCCTTGAAGTACCTATAAGATTCGATTACAGGGTTACTATACAGGCATTACAGGGGGAGTCTTGGGGTTTCAGTAGAGCAAAGTTTTCAAATGACTCTAATTGCAAAGCTGTCCTAATTGGCCATTTGACCTGAGCGGGCCACATCAGACCATGTAAGCTTATCCAGACAGCTTTCTTTGTGACTTCAACCTCAGCCCTCTCACAGAACAACCCAAGTCTTATGAAAAGTTTAAAGTTTCATCAGGCAACTTCAGATCTTTTTTCCCAGCTTTTTTCTGGATCTTGCGAATGTTGTTTTTCCATGCAGGGTCCTACAGGCTTTTCCAGGTGCCTGCTCACATACACTGCATGTCTGAGGGGACATATCAAGTGACTTTGATGAAGAGACATTTCGCCCCTGGCAGGAAGTCCTATTATGCTCAAGAAAGGAACTCTTAGCACACTCAGGATGGGCCACTGGGCCAGGGAGAGGGAAGGTCTTTGGTATGGGCCAGGGGCAGCCTGCTATAGCAATGCAGAACTCATGCCAAAGACCCAGGCCCCACAAACTGGCTCAGTAACTGGCTCACTGAGCCCCACAGAGCCTCAGAGGCACCGACTGTTTGCTTGCACTGTTTGTCTTCATGTTGGCCATTGTTGGGGCCAAGTGACAGCAACGTGCGGAGTGCCTTGTCTCCATTAGCAGCATTATGCCCAAGATATCCTCGGTATATTCTTGGTATATTCTTAGTATATTCTCAGGATATTCCCAGTATGTTCTTCCACCTGCATGAGGGAAGCCCTTTCTTCTGGCCGCCACGTTTTTCTTTCTCTGCCTCAAATTCAATGATCTTCTTTGCACTTCCACAAAAACACTTAGCAGAGGCAGCATGTGAGCATTACAGAACCTTGCTGGATCACACTCTACCCTCCTGAGCCTCCCTTCAGAGGCCCCCCAATCCCTCGCAGTTTGCCTTCCAAATGATCCCTTTATCCATGAATCAACTTCTAAAGATCTTCAAATCTCAGGTTTTCAATTGAACGTACAGTATGGCAATATTATGTTCACTTTAGTGCAGTTTTAGAGGCCAGTGGAGAATTGGAAGTGTGAGGAATCCACTTGTAAGTGGTTCTGTGAACTTCTGTCTCCGCATTTCATGAGGCGGCTCAAGGGCCATGATATGGCAAGCTATGGCAGCCTGTGCCTCATGATAACCGCCAGCAGATGCCCAGATGTGTTCGGAATATCTCCTGCAAGATCCCGACAGCTGCCCTTCCAGCCTCATGAGCAATTTGTCAGAGGCAATCTCAGGTCTCTATCTCAAGGCAGAACTCCTTCTATCTCTGCAAGTGACTTATGAATGCAAGTGCAAGGTATTTATGATAACTTTCATCCGAGGCATAATTCCCAACGACCCTGTTGAAGTGTTGATGTTGCGGTGCAAAACAGAAGGAAGTGTTCAGTGGAGTTGACAGCAGTTGCCCACCGCAGTTGCTCACCGCAGTTGCATTGTAGTCTGTTATTGTGCGGAGGGAGAAGGGTAGGCAAAAATGGCAGGTAAATAAACAGAACTATCACATGAACAGAGCAGTGTTTAGCTGAACACAGACAAGCAGCATGCCCCCTTGTAGGTAAATATACAAAGAGGCCTACAATGGTATTAAATTAATTAGCAGAATTCTTACAATACTTTGGTAAAACAATAGAAAATGGCAACTTACCAATTCTCCTGGACAGAGGTCAAGGACCTGGGCCCAGAGGTCAAGCTGGTGACCCGGAAGTGAGGGGTCAAAGGTCAACTGAAAAAGAAGAAGACGTAAGAGATCAGTAATGAATAGCTGAATACCAATACGTGATCAAAGCATTCGTAGAAAACACTAGATCGTTGATGAGGAGGGTGCAGGGATCGTCAGAGGCTGGAGAAAAATACCTGGACGGTATTGCATGAAATAGAAGCACATGGTGTGTATTGGGGAGGAGAGCTACACACTCGCATCTCATAGTACAGAACAGGAGAAGAATGCAGCAAAAAAGAAGAAAGAGAAGAAGAAAAGAAGAGTTGAGAAGAGGCGAGAGGTGAGCATGGAGCTTGCAGTGGGCCAGCAGCCATTCTTTGAGGTGCTAAAGAGTGCGATCAACAAAAAGCAAGAAAAAGAAAGAAAGAAAACAGCCTTGAGCGAAGATAGGGAGAAGCGTTCAAGATGGTGTGAAGATAGGAGAGAACACCAAGGAGGGAACAGAGGGGCTAAAGGCAATGGAGGTTGAGGAGAAAGATGCAAGAAAGCAAAGCAAAAGGGAAGATATTGAGATAGGAGAGACCGAGAAAGGAGAGATAGAGGCAGAGAAAGATGAGGACAAGGGAATAGAGAAAGAGGAGAAATATAGCAAATGCATGCAGGAAAACTTAGAAAGAAGAGAGAAGATTTATTTACGAAGAATACGGAGGGAGGAGTGCAGAGACTTTACAAAAAGCAGTGCAATACAGTTCCAATACATTATGAGAACAGCAAGAAAGAGGTCAATCTGCAAAATGACTGCATGACAAAGGGGATAATCTGACTGCTTAACCAGTCTTTATCAGTTCCTGCAGCTGCAGATGTCACAAATGGCAAGTCAACTGCTCTGACCCATGTGCCCTGCCCCATAGGAACCATCTTTCTGTAGCCTGACCCTTGTTCATGGCCTCCATCAGTTGAGCATCACCACTAAATATAGGGGAGGGATGACAGGCCGAGGGTGGTAAAGAAAAATCACGAAGATGATGAGGAATTCTCCGGGATTCCAGACTGACATAATCCTGACATAATCCCTGACTTAATGGCAAACAGAAGTCACGCCACAGAGAAAACCCATGAATCGAGTGCACCCACAAAAGACCCCCCCTCCCTTCTCCATACAATCATGGAGGATACAATAGACCAAGTGGCAACTGAAGCTGCTCATTGAGTTCAGTGATACTCCAGTGATGCTCCGTGATACTCTTCCTTGCCCAGCGAGCTCTCATTGTCCCCTCAAGGGCACAACCTCCTCCCCACCCCTTCTGATCCCCTCAACCCCACTTTGCCCTGATTGACCGATCAGCCTCTCTATGGAATTAATTACAGCCAATAATTGGCAATCTGATCGTTTTGGTGGCAAATAGAGCCAGTCACAGCAGTCGGCGTCAATTGATGGGCTTTGCTGGTAAGGAGCATGGTTTGCCAACTGCCACCGACTGCCACCAACCCATGGCATAGAGCTGCATCGCCCAGCATTGCTAGCAGCCAGTGTTTGCTCACTTCCCCATCAATCGGTCGGTGTTATGGGCAAACATTGCAAACAAGATATTGACAGATCCCTCCAGCCATCAGAGATCAGTCGGAGGCAGCTGAAGAGCTCTGGAGCAGAGATGATGCTATACTGTCCCAAGCAGAGACCCAGTCTGCATGGCCATTCGACACCTTAAGTGAAAGCAGCCATCGCCATTCAGCCACCGCCATGCCTTTGCATAATACTCCGATAATTGCCCCGCAGCTCCGGCCTGTATCTCTTGTATCGCTCCTCTCACCTCCTCCTCAGCTCTCCATAGAACTTTTCACAACAGCTCAAGTAACTTTTTAGCACTGGAGTGGGGCACCGGTGGTTGGGCGATAACGGGGGAACTGTCGTCGCTGCATCAGGGACGAGGAGAGACGCTCAAAGATGCTCGGAGATGTTGAGAGAGTTATGGCGATGGTGAGATGCAGCTCAGAGGCCGGCCAGGGAGGGAGGCAGATGCGAGAAATGGCGTGGGAGATAATCTCTGCGAGATAATCCGTGAGATTGCCAGACGATAATAGCCTTGATCCTTGAGGGTTAAGGGGATGAAGCATCCACCAAAACACTCATTTATCCAGGCTCTAAAAACTATCGTCCTAATGAAGATCTAAACAAATAAATTTTGTGTAAAAGCAAGAAAGACAGCCTAAGTGCATTGCTTAACCTCTGTCTTCGCCAGACACATTTGTTTTGTCTGGAAGCAACATCTGCTAATAGTACACGGCCTTATGTCATTTAGCGGTATTTTTTGAAAAGCCTAACAATCTTGTACTTTTTGGAAACCTGAGGAGTTGTAGTAACATTTTTTGCTGGATGCCAATTTTTCCCATGGCAACCAAAACAGGAATTTGTTACCATAGCAACCAAGGTCAGTTTTTCTAAAAATTTAAGAATTTTCATATTTTATTAAAACCATGGCCCAGAACCAGAATCTAAGTATCAGGATTAATAAATGCACAAAATCTGATTTTTTTGGTCAAGTGACCTTTGACATCCAGGGTCGTTGTCATGGTAACAAATGCGACCAAACGTCAAAATTCAAGGTTTTTTAATCTCAGCTGAACTTTACGGACCTCGAATTGCCAAAGTTACCATCAATTTCAACAATCATTGGAGTCATTAGTGGAACCAGTATGTGTACTGTTTCTATACATATGCACATTACATTGGTGGCCATGGAAACCAGGTAAGAAGCAAAACTTCAAAGTCATGTCTGCTCGGTAACGTCTAAATTGAATAATTGGGCAACTTTGATATCACCAATGTACTATTTTATCACACCTGGGGTTGAGATATTTCTTAAGTTTTGCATTTATTTAAGTTACAGAAATATTTTTTTGGCCTAAAGTTGGAATTGTCTCCTCCTGCTTCTTGTCTGTGGTTTCCATGGCAACCGTTTTTATATGTTGTGTTATTTTGGTAAAAATCTCCAAATCTCACCTTAAATGTGTATAAGAAACTGTCTGTTTTGTATGAAAAAATATTCTAGGATAAAAAGGGGTATATGTGATCACATGACCTCATCAATTAGAGATCCAGGTGATCTTGAAAGTGAGGCTCAAAGGTAAGAAATGTGTTATTACATTGACGTCAAAGTAAAAACATGACAAGTTATTGTCAGTAGGTCACCATCATTAGTTTGGTTGCAATGGCTGTTAATTTTATTTTCTAGATATATCAGTTTCCAGAATTTCTGATTTTCAAAAAATATTGGTTGCCTTGGTAACCGGACTGAATGCACTTGAGACAAATACAAGGATTTACTTTGCATAAACTAAAATTTACAAACATCATACTGGCAGATTCTAATCAATTTCATCAACAATTTGTGTATAAATATGCTGCAACAGTATGTCTACTCTTTCAATAGATGTACAATTCATTGGTAGCCATGGTAACCAGGTTATAGCCAGAACAACCAGGTATAGTTTAATTGACAAATGTGACATATTGGGTTGCCTAAGATAAGATAATTCTCAAACTTTTCTGTCACTTGTTTATGATATTCATTTCTATTTTTCTTTTTTAAAATGTTGAGATTCTTCCAGTTCCTTACCATGGTAACCATGACAACAGTTCAGAAGAGCCTCATATTTTAGATAAAAATAAACAAATCTCAAAGTTTTACCAAAAAAGGGCAGGTGATGATTGTTACATTCGAAGAATAATGAGTACATTACTTATATTCAGCTGTTTGTGGCCATCAATGACCTCACAACAGGCCCTATTCATTGCATTGAAATGAGATGTCAATTTGTCATTTAGTAACTAGTGATTCAGTAGATTGCTTGTTCTGATAGCATTGAGAGTATAGGATATAAACTGCGCCTCATGTACTGCATGTGAGTCACAGAGAATAACAGTACATTGATTGGGATATCACCTGAAGAGGGTCATCTGTTCTAGAATATTTGAGAAGAATGAGACTGTTCTTCTACTGTTATTGTATATATAATTATATATCATCAGTGTTGTATTTTTTATTCACAACAATGTACTGGGTAATTGGTTGCCAATGCCATGGTATGCATTAGAGAGGCTCAATTGGTCTATTAAGAAATGGATTGATTGACTGATCTGGCACATTTTTAATACAACTTACAAAAATCAGTTCAAATTAAACAAGTTTATTTTGGGCTAAAATTCTTTTGCAGGAAAATTAAAAATATAAAACAGTTTCTATAACTGGTGAATATGTGTAATTTCTTGGTGAAGTTGAGCACTTGGGAAACATGAAAATCTGATTAATGGTAATTTTGAGTTTGCTGGTTAAAAAAATTGGGGGTGCCATTTTGTCACTGTTCCAACTTTTTAAGGACTCCAAATTTGTCGAATTAAGACACTCTGAATGCCATGTCAATGAAGAAATTTGATGTCAAAACTAAATCTAACAATCTTCAATTAGCTCCAAAAATCATAACCACAGCTGCTATAGTGCTCCAGTAGCATACACAAGACTCATAATATCCAATAATGCCGGTTATTAGCTGAAAGTTTCAGTGAACAGTGGCTT
The DNA here is from genome assembly GCA_026936325.1 of Platynereis dumerilii. Taxonomy (NCBI): domain Eukaryota; kingdom Metazoa; phylum Annelida; class Polychaeta; order Phyllodocida; family Nereididae; genus Platynereis; species Platynereis dumerilii. Next base: position 1,819,009 of record JAPTHN010000031.1, read on the forward strand.
TATTTATTGTGACAGGAGATGTGTCAATATTTTGGGGGGAAAGTGTCTCCTTCATAACATTAATGTATGCATTGTATAGTCCTATCATGAATATTTTTCTATTCCTTTTGTAAGAATAGCAAAGTACAAATAGCATTGGCGATGAGGTAAGTTCACATTAAAGTTACCCCGAATGATAGATCAGGTTTCCATCAAAAGTTTGTCTAATTTTCACATGGTCTTGTGTATTGAAATCATACTGCCTTGTCTGGAAAGTTTCTTTGCTTTAGGATTGTTTTTTCCAACAGAAATAATCATTTCAATGCACTGAATGACCCCTGGATTTATTTCGGGTACGCACGGAAAAAAATCCAATCTTGAGTGCATTCAGCTATGATGACGTCATCACCATTGTTAGCATTTGTCAATTTGTAGCTATATATGTCTAACAATGGTCATTGTGACGTCATCAGCAATGAAATGACTCATCCAGGGAGGAACTATCAATAAATGTAAATGAAATAACTTAATGATTTTTCCCCAATGGATAAATCACAAGAAAAAAAAACAAAATTGAAGTTAGAAACGTTCCCAAACATTATTTTAAACTATGACACATATGGAACTGCTCTGAATTGGACGCAGATTTTATCATTCAGGGCAACTTTAAGCATGCATAATAGTAATGTATTGAATTGACAGGTATTTCTTGACCGTTTCTTATATCAATTATTTTTAAAATCCTAACACTTTCTGGAAGGCTGTGCCACAGCAATGATGCTGGTTTTGAAAATGCTCTGTTCTTTACCCTACTTTCCTTACTGCCTTTTGATCTTTTTACCCTCGGCAATGTATACATTGCCGACGGGTATTGTAGTTACTTTGGGAAAATTTGTCCGTCCGGCGGGCGGGCGGGCGGGCGGGCGGGCGGGCGGGCGGACGGGCGGGCGGGCGTCCGGATAACGGGCGTCCCACTTGTGTATTGGGAGTAATGCCAAAACTATGGAATGTATACTTTTTATTTTTGGGACATTATTATATCTTTTATCCTAGTTGTGCCTTTTAGGGGTTTAATCCACATGAGATTAATACTTTTTTCACAATTATTGAAAAATGTAAAAAAATATTTTTTTGTGTATTGGGTGTCAAGCCAAAACTATGGCATGCATATTAATCATTTTTGGGTAAATATGGTATCTTTTATCCCAGTTGAGCCTTTCATAGGTCTAATCCCCATGACATTAATATTTTTCACACAATCATTGAAAAATGTGAAAAATTGTTTTTTTTTTGTTTCTGGGACATAACTAAAAAACAGCAGTACTTTTGACACTGAAATTCGCATATTGTATGTATTAAATACCCAAGATGTGTTTTTTGTGGGTCTAAATGCTCTGAGAAAGTTGAACGGACGACAATTTACCAAAAATATGAAAAAATACTATTATTTTAAACTTGTATGATTCAGTTAATTTTGAAGTTAAATCTATGAAATTTTCCAATTAGGTGTCTAAATTATGCTTTTTTAAGCATCTTTAATCATTTGGAATGTTGGTCCTATGAATTTTTATAAAAACCCAAAAATTCGAAAAAATCCCAATTTTCCAACATTTCTGCATGAAAAGCCAAATGGTAATGGGTAAGTTAGTTAACTTAAGGTCTTATTGTAGTTAGACACACTATTAACTAATACTCACAGCCATTGCATGAGTTGTCGCAATTTCTTCCATTGAAATGTATGATTGAAAAAATGCAAAAAATCATTAAAATGTCTATTTACTCTCCATTTCCTTCTGATGTCATACCAATCATTGACATTTTTTGTCAAAATAAACCTGACATGTTTCACATCATCATCATGATGATTTTGAACAATATGAAAATTTTTATTCGCAGCAGAGGTCAATATTAACAAAATTAGATAAATATTAAGGATTTTCAGAAAATCATATATCAGTAAATGTTGGCCCAGGTCAATAATGTCTAAATTTGACTTTTTCTGCTCTCTCCTCATGAAATATTATCAATAAGAAATATATAAATTTTATACATAATTATGTGGACTTTCAAAGCATTAATTAAGTATATTCAAAAACATGCATTTGTGTGTTAATATTTTAAAATGTTGACACTAAATCTTTAACTCCCAATTATTATAACTTTATGGTTAATATCTAAACTCAGTGATGTAAATTTTAGAAGATGAATAAATGTCAGCCCCTTTTATTTAGTGGTTTGCATGAAAATTAAATGTAAATGAATCAGACAGATAGGCTTTTGTTGAATGGAGCACTGGAAAAGTCTTGATTATGTAATGTTATGTCACAGTGTAATTGTCTTCCCTGCTAATCCTTTGACAAGAAATCTTAAACTCTCAATTCTAACTTAATGGTTTAAATCTAACATCCGTTATGTACATTTTAACATATAGGCATTTATTTGAAAAGTGGGGCCAAAACTAAAACGGCCACTGCATAAAAGTGATGCATCCAATTTCCATGGGTATTGTGTTTTCTGATAGAACTGTCATAGGGCTATCATAAAAAAATATAATGACACTTTTAATCACAGTTTCCACTCTAAGAGGCTCAAAAAACATCAAAAATGGAGTTTTAAAAGGTCCCCGGTTTTTAGACCCAATTTGGGTAGGCTGGCATTTTTGTCCAGGACATCCCACAGCAATAATTAATATTTCACACCATCTCTTATGCCTTCAGGTACAATAAAAAAATATCAGGTGATTTTTGAAAAATCGTCCACTCTTGTTTTTTTGGGCATAAAGGTCCGAAAGCAGACTGTCACACCTTGGTGTGACTATTGAAAAAGTGACATAAGTGCATTTTGTCACCAGTAAAACCACATTCAGCCATGCAAATATATTTTATTTGTGTAGCACTATGTCCCATCTTTCTTAGAAAAGTCTAATTACATTCCTACTGTCATTATTAAGTGAGTGGTGAGCCCTCAAAGTGGTGTAACGACCGCAATAGTTCGTGTAACGTACCTCACGCTGTAGAAAAAAGTGTAAAAATGACTAAGTCCAACATCAGAGTGATCATTGTGACCTTTCTGTGTGACTGTAGTGATTGTAGAGTGACTGTCACACTGTCTTTTCAATTGCTATTTTTAATTGCTATTTTCAATTGATATTTTTAATTGCTATTTTTAATTGCTATTTTCAATTGCTATTTTCAATTGCTATGAATTGATTTCACAAGCCTCTAAGCTCAGATCTGTGTTAAGCATGTTCACTGCTCAGGTCCAAGAAGATCATTCTTTTATTTTTAAATCATATTCTATCTATCTATATCTCTGAAAAGAAATATTAAAGGTGGAAGTAATAAGATTAATGTATATAGGCATTTTTCTGAAAACGCCTCCAACATCATTTTGAACATGAAAAACATGAATTTCACAGAACCAATGTAATATGGGTACCAAAACATACGTTGGTGTTTCCTGCTTCAGCTCATATAATTTTTTAGCCAATATAGTTACAAATTAACTAAATATAGAACGCCAAATGATAGTACAAATGGTAACATGTGACAGTACGTGACTTTCACAAGTTTTTAATGTCAAACGAAAAAAGACAGTCACATTGATCACAAGCCTGTGACCATTTGTGACAGTCACAGTGTCTCTTGGTCACAAATGTGTGACCTTCTTCTGACTGTTATGGTGTTTTGTCTGTGACTAACTGTGACCATTGGAGTTTAATACTTTAAATTTAGATAACTTTAATAAGTGAGGAATTTGGGAGGGTGGAGATTGGGTTTAATGCTCTGTATAGGTCTATCGGTGCTACTCTGTTACTAAAATTTATGTTAATTAAAATGTTATTAAATGTAAAAGTTTATTTGTTTATACAATTACGTTTTAGGCATGTTTCCTTAATTATTTTTCTCAAACAGCCACTTCATCCTGAGTATGAAAAATTTGTAATACGGGTAACGGAAGTACATTGATGTGTTAGCTCTTTTTTTTTCGCCAAAAAAGTTGGCGATCCGCATAAAATAGAATGCCAAATGACAGTAAAATTGTAACATGTGACTGATGTGATTCTGACAAGCATTGAGATTCAAACAGAAGACAGTCATATTTATCACAAACTTGTGACCTTTTGTGACTTTCACAATATCACATCTGTGACTGTTATAATGTCATGTTGTTACAACTTCACAGGTACCCTGTGAATAACCGTGACCATTAGAATTCACTTGGGGTTAAAACGAGGGATCATAGGCATGGGAGGCGGGGGGGGGGGGGGGGTTTAAGCAATTTTTGGTGTACTTAGCTTCCTTGGGGCAGTTTGGGCATTATTTTTGGGCAGCCTCCAAAGATTTTGACTGTAACAATTAACAATGTCATTGTCACTACTGTGTGACTGATTGTGACCATTCGAATCAGTACATGACAGTCCAAGTTTTAGAAAGGTTCTACATGAGAACTTATTTTACCATGCTTGAGTCAAATATGTATACAAGGCCTTTTATTCAAATTGAAGAAGAAAATCACGTTGATCACCATTTTTTAAACCTCAGTGATTATCAAAATGTTACATTTGTGACTGTTTGTGACTGTTACCATTTTATGGTCACTACTGTGTGACTGAGTGTGACTATTACAATCAGTCCTTTTTAAAGAATTTGTCCACATTGGCACCTATTTTTCACTGCTTGAGTCAAAAATGTAAAGCTATTCTTTCAAATTGAAGAAGAAAGTCATATTGATCACCATTTTGTAACCCTCAGTAACTATCAAAATGTTGCATTTGTGACTGTTACCACTTAATAGTCACCATTGTGTGACTGAGTGTGACTATTCAAATCAGTCCTTGTTGAAGAATGTGCCACATGGGCACTTATTTTCCCATGCTTGAGACAAACAGTTAAAGTCAATCTTTCAAATTGAAGAAGAAAGTCATATTGATCACCATTTTGTAACCCTCAGTAACTATCAAAATGTTGCATTTGTGACTGTTACCACTTTATGGTCACTATTGTGTGACTGAGTGTGACTATTCCAGTCAGTCCTTGTTGAAGAATGTGCCACATGGGCACTTGTTTTCCCTGCTTGAGACAAACAGTTAAAGTCAATCTTTCAAATTGAAGAAGAAAGTCATATTGATCACCATTTTGTCCCTCAGTAACTATCAAAATGTTGTGATTGTTACCACTTTATGGTCACTATTGTGTGACTAAGTGTGACTATTCCAATTTGTCCTTGTTGAAGAATATGCCTGCATGACCAATCCTTTTTAAATTTCAAGCTTAAACAGTGACCGAAATTTAGGCATTTTTTCATTGGAATATGGAAGCAATTGATGAGTCTTGGTGTTTCTTTCAGCTGACAGTAGGCATGATTAAGCAAACATAGAAAGTCATAGAATCAACCTGTATGAATAGAACCTCCATTTAATATTTTTGGATTTTAATTAAGATTTGCATCGTCTCTCAGTGGTCCAAGTGTTGTTTTCTAAATAATGATTGATGAATCACATTGATCAAGATTTTGTGACTAATGTTGACCAATATTTGTTACACTTATGTGACTAACTGTGACAGTTGATCCTTAATAAAAAAAGTTACCTTCCATGTTTTCGTGAAAAACAATTATGAATAACTGCAAGCCTTACAAGTTATAACAAAGCAAAAAATAAAATTAATTCCAATATGATATGATAATATACCACTGTTTAGATATTGACAAAATGTTTACATTCATCTTGTAATTACACACCGTACATTAATTGTCATTGTTAGTCACTGACAGTCACACCAAATGATCACCCAGTCAGTCACAAAAAGTCACGAACAGTTACCAAAATATTTAATTCTCTCACAAAGGCAAGGATCTGGTTGGATTTTCAAAATACAGTTTTCCACTGTGGCTAATTGTACCTTGATGTGATATGAATAATAGCCAATTTCAGTGTCCAAAAGCCACTTCCTTCCAGCATAAGTTATAATACTACATTAATTCAGGTATGAATTAGTCAAAATATGCAAAGTTACCTCCCCTGCTCCTTGTAACCAGACATGATACAATGTTTAACAGCAATTAGGGGTTTGACAGTGTCAAGAAAAGTTAAGGAATCTCCAGAATTGCAATTAGAATCTAGAGATTGCCCTGAACACTAGCCACTGTAACAACAAAGGCTAATTGCAATTTTCCTCTCCTTTATGGACAGTCAAAAGAGTATCACAGGCAGTCACAAAATGATCAGAGACAGTCACAGATGATCAAAGACAGTCACAGATAGTCACGTTTTAGTGCTGAATACTGTCGTGACTATCAAAAAGCTTGACTATTAGCGTAGCGTTACACTGTGTTTTTTGTCCCTATAGTCTCAGTTTACCAATAAATCTGTGTGACTTTAATGTGACTGTTAAGTTCTCACAAAGACCTATCTGGTAATGTATAGTAACACACAGTCACATTAGCTTTTCATGGCTTTGTGGCTGTTCAAAGTCAAGAAAAACTGTCACAAAAGCACGTTTTTCAAACTTGACCAGCTTATTCATGCTGGCAAAAATCAGGAACATTTTCAAAAAATATGCACTTTTGGTTTTGAAAAAATTCAGGTCTTACTCTTTCCAATGACATCAAGATATCAGCAATATGTTGATCGGTTTGTTCACACTGGCCTCATGAATTGGACCTGTCAAAATGCACATTTCGGAAAGTGAACTTTTTGGGGGTAAACCCCTTTGTAGTATCTTTCAGATGAACATGAAAAATATGCTATATTTTTTTTCTGTCAGGAAAAATTGTTCTCTTTCCAATGAGCTCAACATCAGCAAAATCGGACTAAAACTTTTCCTGTTGCAGCTTCTCAAAGTTGAAAAACTGGGTGGAGGCGTTTTCAGAAAAATGCCTATATATGTTATTGTACATTTAGGCATTTATTTGAAAAGTGGGGCCAAACCTTAAACAGTCACTGTATGAAAGTGAATTATCCGATTTTCATGATTTTTGTCTTTTCTGAAATAAGATTGATAGGGTCATGAAGGAAAAATATAAAGATACTTTTAACCACAGTTTCTAATTCATGAGCCTAAAAAAATCGACCCTATTTTGGCAGGCTGGTATTTCTGTCCAGCACATCCTATAACCAAAGCAAACGCTTCATATGATTTCTCATCCCTTGGGGTACAATAAAAAAAATATCAGCTGATTTTTGAAAAATACCCTAATACTAGTTCTGAGGGAAAATGATCTAAAAGCTGACTGTCACACCTTGGTGTGACTATTCAAAAAGTAACTAAGCTCAATTTTTCGGTCACAAAAACCACTTTTGGCCATGTCAATATATTTATTTTTATAGTCCTACATCCAGTCTTTCAATAATGCATTTCTAAGCTTGATTGCTATTCCTGATTGCTATTTTACATCAAAGCTACGTTCGATCTTTATCTATCTATCTATCTATCTATCTATCTATCTATCTATCTATCTATCTATCTATCTATCTATCTATCTATCTATCTATCTATCTATTTGTCTGTCTATATATCTGCCTGTCTATCCATCTGCCTGTTTATCTATCTGCCTGTCTATCTTTTACTCATCTAGAAGGAAAGAATGAATACTTGTGCATACTTTTTTTTACATGTAAATACATTGGTATGAAAAACCCAATGTCTTGAGTCCCAGTGACTGTCAGTGTCAGAATAATAGTCACAATGATCACTCTTACAATAGGCCTCACAACAGTCACACTGAGAGCTATTGAAACATGGGGATAGGCAATTCCTATTATCTTACTAGTCATGTTTTCAAAATTATTTGGAAAGAGTAAGGTTCTTCATTTAATCACCTTAGTCACTGTAACGAAAGTCACATTTCTTAGTCTGTAGGTTTGGAATGAGTCAAATTCTCAACATTATTGCCATAAAGCTAATCTAGTTATTTCATCATCATAGTCATGGTAGTAATAGCCACATCTAATGGTCTGTGGCTTAGAATCAATCACATTTGCAGAATGATTGTCATAAGGCAAGATGAAATTAACGCATCATATATTGTAATGAGAGTCAGACCCCTTGGTCTGTACATTTGGAATCTGTCACATTCTCAACAGAATTGTCAAAGATGATCTAGTTATTTAATCATAAATGTCCCAGTAATGCAAGTCACATGTCCTGCATGGGCTGTAGGACCAGTGGCAGTCAAATTTTCAATATTATTTGGAAAAGGAAAGGTTCGTCATTTTGTCATTTAATCACCAAAGTCACAGTAACGAAAGTCACATTTCTTAGTCGGTAGGTTTCGAATCAGTCACATCCTCAACATGATCAGTGGCGTAACTTGGGGGTCTGGAGGGGGGAGGCACCTGGGGGACACATGATTCTCTGGAGCGGAGCACCCTCTAAACTAACAGTATATTTTTAGCTAAAGTCAAGAAATTCATATGAAGGGCACCTGGGGGGGGGCACAGATCTAATATGGGGGCACGTGCCCCCCATACCCCAAGCCACCCCATAGGGATGCCACTGAACACGATTGTTATAAAACAAATCCCTTTAATTATCTCGTCATCATAGTCATGATAGTAATACTCACATTGCCTCGTTTATGGGGTCATAGTTAGCCTAATTCTCAGCATGATTGTCATTAGGCAAGACTGATTATAGTCACCATGGTCACAGCTATGATAGTTAGGCTCAATGTTTTGCAGGTTTGGAATCAGTCGCATCCTAAACGTTATTGTCGAAGTGTGAGTGTGGCTATTTAATCACCATAGTCACAGTACTGTCTTATGAAAGCATTTCATGGTGTGTTGGCTTGAAATAAGTCACATTCCTAACATAGGCAAATTTAGTTGTTTAATCACCATAGTCACAATAATAAAAGTCATATTTTACGGCCTGCAGGTTTGGGATCAGTCACCTTCACAACATGTTTGTCATAAAGCAAATCTAATTATTGCTTCATCCTGGTCATGGTCGTGATGGTCGCATTTCAAGGTCTGTGGGTCAGAATCAGTCATGTTCTCAGTCTTCATGGTTGTCATGTGGCAAGACTGATTATTTAATTACCACCGCCACAGTAATGAAAGTCACATTTCATGGTTGTTATTTTTGGAATCCATGACATTAAAAAAAAGCATCAATGGGTTCTCGATACTGTCACTGATACCCCAGTTATATAGATAGATTTAAAATGCAGCCTATGAATACAATTTTTATTGCATGTTACTGTAGTAACTTAATCGCCAGCTTTGTCTGGTAAAAATTACTTATTTCCAAAACTACAGACCGTTCTGTGTGAATTTCTTTACTGTAACAGTTATAGTAAATTATCATGTTTAAAATGTTACTGGTACCTAATATACATGAAATGTGACTGCTATTAAAGTGACCATAGCAATAAAAAACTAGCCTTGTATTTTTGCTGATTGTTCATTCACGTGGTTGCATTTTAGCCAAAACGTAACCTGAAGTGACTGTTATCTGTGACTGTTGTGACTGTTTTTTTATGTAATTATCGTGACTATTGTGTGACCATTCTACAATTTTTTAGAAGAATTTTCATTGGAATCGAGTAACATATTTAGTCGTTTGTTGATCCAAAAATGACTTTTTCCACAACAGGGACCATTTGGCCTAACATCTGCCATATCAGATTACCTGGATTCAAAGATTTTTTTTTGCTCCTGTCGTCCTAGTGACCTTTTTGGCATCGCTTTTCAAATAAATGCCATCGTGTGAAGCCCTAAATTGCTGAATGGTTAGGGTACTGCCAGAACTGTTCATGTCGGCACATTTTAGCCAAAATAATACTGCAGTGACTGTCTTCTGTGACTGTTGTGGTTGTTTTTTTTAAGGTGACTGTTGTGACTATTTGGTGACCAATTTACTAATTTTTCAGTGAATTTTCACGAAAAATCCAGTGACCTGTTGGCCCCAAAATTACTTTTTCCGTATCAGGGACCACTTGGACTAAACATTAAGCCATATCAGATTATTGGGTTTCAGATATTCACTTTTTTACTCCTGGGGACATTTTTGGCTCCACTTTCTAAAAAAATGCCATCATGTGAAGCCCTAACTTGCTGAATGGTCAAGGTAGTGTCATGACTGTTCACGTCAGCACATTTTAACCAAAATAATACTGAAGTGACTGTCTTCTGTGACTGTCTTGATGGTCTTTTTTGCGTGACTGTTGTGACTTTTGGGTGACCAATTTACTAATTTTCTAATGAATTTTCATGAAATTCTTAACAGTAACCATAAATTTCATTTCAAATCCGAAAAGCTAAATTGCAAATTTAATGCCACAAAAACATAGGGTTTTAAAGGGATTTTCGGCAAAAATCCTGGAAAATATAGGGAAATATAGGGAGCAAAAAATATATTGGGAAATATAGGAATTCATAGGAAATATAGGGCTGCTGGGAGCCCTGAATTTGCCATATCAGACTATTGGGATTCAGAGATTCACTTTTTTGCTCCTGGGGACATTTTTGGTCCCACTTTTTAAAAAAATACCATCATGTGAAGCCCTAAATTGCTGAATGGTCATGGTGGTGTCATGACTGTTCATGTCAGCACATTTTAGCCAAAATAATACTGAAGTGACAGACTTCTGTGACTGTTGTGATGGGTTTTTTTCCGTGACTGTTGTTACTATTGTGTGACCAATTTACTAATTTTCTATTGAATTTTCACGAGAAATCCAGTGACCTGTTGGCCCCAAAATTACTTTTTCCGTAACAGGGACCACTTGGACTAAACATTTGCCATATCAGACTATTGGGATTCAGAGATTCACTTTTTTGCTCCTGGGGACATTTTTGGCCCCACTTTTAAATAAAATGCCATCATGTGAAGCCCTAACTTGCTGAATGGTCAAGGTAGTGTCATGACTGTTCATGTCAGCACATTTTAGCCAAAATAATACTGAAGTGACCGACTTCTGTGACTGTTGCGATGGGTTTTTTTGCATGACTGTTGTGACTATTGTGTGACCAATTTACTAATTTTCTATTGAATTTTCAAGAGAAATCCAGTGACCTGTTGGCCCCAAAATTACTTTTTCCATAACAGGGATCACTTGGACTAAACATTTGCCATATCAGACTATTGGGATTCAGGGATTCATTTTTTTGCTCCTGGGGACATTTTTGGCCCCACTTTTTAAAAAATGCCATCATGTGAAGCCCTAAATTGCTGAATGGTCAAGGTAGTGTCATGACTACTCATGTCAGCACATTTTAACCAAAATGATACTGAAGTGACTGCCTTCTGTGACTGTTGCGATGGTTTTTTTCCGTGACTGTTGTGACTATTGTGTGACCAATTTACTGATTTTTCATTGAATTTTCACGTAAAATCCAATGACCTGTTGGCCCCAAAATTACTTTTTACGTAACAGGGATCACTTGGACTAAACATTTGCCATATCAGACTATTGGGATTCAGAGATTCACTTTTTTGCTCCTGGGGACATTTTTGGCCCCACTTTTAAATAAAATGCCATCATGTGAAGCCCTAACTTGCTGAATGGTCAAGGTAGTGTCATGACTGTTCATGTCAGCACATTTTAGCCAAAATAATATTGAAGTGACCGACTTCTGTGACTGTTGTGATGGGTTTTTTTCCGTGACTGTTGTGACTATTGTGTGACCAATTTACTAATTTTCTATTGAATTTTCACGACAAATCCAGTGACCTGTTGGCCCCAATATTACTTTTTCCATAACAGGGATCACTTGGACTAAACATTTGCCATATCAGACTATTGGGATTCAGAGATTCATTTTTTTGCTCCTGGGGACATTTTTGGCCCCACTTTTTAAAAAATGCCATCATATGAAGCCCTAAATTGCTTAATGGTCAAGGTAGTGTCATGACTACTCATGTCAGCACATTTTAACCAAAATGATACTGAAGTGACTACCTTCTGTGACTGTTGCGATGGTTTTTTTGCATGACTGTTGTGACTATTGTGTGACCAATTTACTAATTTTTCATTGAATTTTCACGTAAAATCCAATGACCTGTTGGCCCCAAAATTACTTTTTCCATAACAGGGATCACTTGGACTAAACATTTGCCATATCAGACTATTGGGATTCAGAGATTCACTTTTTTGCTCCTGGGGACATTTTTGGCCCCACTTTTTAATAAAATGCCATCATGTGAAGCCCTAAATTGCTGAATGGTCAAGGTAGTGTCATGACTACTCATGTCAGCACATTTTAACCAAAATGATACTGAAGTGACTGACTTCTGTGACTGTTGTGATGGGTTTTTTTCCGTGACTGTTGTGGCTATTGTGTGACCAATTTACTAATTTTCTTCTGAATTTTCACGAGAAATCCAGTGACCTGTTGGCCCCAATATTACTTTTTCCATAACAGGGATCACTTGGACTAAACATTTGCCATATCAGACTATTGGGATTCAGAGATTCATTTTTTTGCTCCTGGGGACATTTTTGGCCCCACTTTTTAAAAAATGCCATCATATGAAGCCCTAAATTGCTTAATGGTCAAGGTAGTGTCATGACTACTCATGTCAGCACATTTTAACCAAAATGATACTGAAGTGACTACCTTCTGTGACTGTTGCGATGGTTTTTTTGCATGACTGTTGTGACTATTGTGTGACCAATTTACTAATTTTTCATTGAATTTTCACGTAAAATCCAATGACCTGTTGGCCCCAAAATTACTTTTTCCATAACAGGGATCACTTGGACTAAACATTTGCCATATCAGACTATTGGGATTCAGAGATTCACTTTTTTGCTCCTGGGGACATTTTTGGCCCCACTTTTTAATAAAATGCCATCATGTGAAGCCCTAAATTGCTGAATGGTCAAGGTAGTGTCATGACTGCTCATGTCAGCACATTTTAACCAAAATGATACTGAAGTGACTGACTTCTGTGACTGTTGTGATGGGTTTTTTTCCGTGACTGTTGTGGCTATTGTGTGACCAATTTACTAATTTTCTTCTGAATTTTCACGAGAAATCCAGTGACCTGTTGGCCCCAAAATTACTTTTTCCATAACAGGGATCACTTGGACTAAACATTTGCAATATCAGACTATTGGGATTCAGAGATTCACTTTTTTGCTCCTGGGGACATTTTTGGCCCCACTTTTTAAAAAATGCCTGTATGTGAATCCCTCAGCTAGGCTAATTTGTTGAATGGCCAGGGCACTGTCGTGACTGTTCATATCAGCACATTTTAGCCAAAATAATACTGAAGTGACTGTTTCGTGTGACTGTAGTGATGGTTTTTTAGCGTGACTGTTGTGACTATTGCGTGACCAATTTACTAATTTTTCAGGGAATTTTCATGATAAATGCAGTGACCAGTTGACCGCAAAATTACTTTTTCCGTAAGAGGGACCACTTGGACTAAACATTTGCCATATAAGATTATCGGGTTTCAGAGATTCACTTTTTTGTGTGTGGGGACCATTTTGACCTCACTTTTTAAAAAAATGCCTATATGTGAATCCCTCAGCTAGGCTAATTTGTTGAATGGCCAGGGTACTGTCGTGACTGTTCATATCAGCACATTTTAGCCAAAATAATACTGAAGTGACTGTTTCGTGTGACTGTAGTGATGGTTTTTTAGCGTGACTGTTGTGACTATTGCGTGACCAATTTACTAATTTTTCAGGGAATTTTCATGAAAAATGCAGTGACCTGTTGACCCCAAAATTACTTTTTCCGTAACAGGGACCACTTAGACTAAACATTTGCCATATCAGATTATCAGGATTCAGAGATTCACTTTTTTGCTCCTGGGGACCTTTTTGGCCCCACTTTTCAAATAAATGCCTATATGAAGTACTGTCAGCTTACTTTTATTTTGGTCTTTAATGAAAAACATATAAGACAGACTGGCAATATGAGCACTATGTATATATATAGGGTTGTTAAAGAAAATTACTTGGCATGCAAACCCCATTTCTGCAAATTTCAGCGTATAATTTTACATTTTAAAACATTATTGGATAAATCTGTCTTTTAATTCATTTTAAAACTCACTCCAATTGTATTTTTAGCATTTTAATTGTTTAGGGGGTAAAAGTGTCATCATTAGAAGGGGTCCAGTTTTTGTTGAATGGGCCTAGAGACACTATGGCTGTGCTTCATTGTACCCCTCCCCTCCAGCCATTCATGTTATGTAACATTGTGTCACTAATCCTGTCCAGTGACCAAAGCTAGGAACAAAGGAGCACAAAAGCAGTGCACAGCACCCTCAACTTTTTAACAAATTTTCTTTTTTCTTAGAAATATATCCAAACTGCATTGACACAAACTTTGTAGTTTTATATTGAACAAATAAAGAAATTTCCAATTTGAATAAAAGATTTAGGCCAACTAGAAGCTGAGATATGACTTTTTGTAGCCCATACAGGCTGTACACAGAGTTGGGACATGTTTCTTTTGTTTTGTTTTTATTTACAGCTATTGACCAGCATTTAACCTTTGTATTAACTAGCAACTTGCTTAGTCTTAAAAGATATATATATATATATACTGGCATAAACCTTGTTTTAGTGTTACTATTTACAATGGTTTTGGTTGGAGACATCTTATCTATAATTTGTTTTTAGACCCATATTCCATATTTGTAATTTATGATAAGAATAGCTAAGACTAGATAGACTAGATAGATGGATGGATAGATGGATAGATGGATAGATAGATAGTTAGATAGATAGATAGATAGATAGATAGATAGACACATGTAGATAGATAGATATATATATATAGATAGATAGATAGATTGATAGATGCATACATAGATGGATAGATTGATAGATAGATAGATAGAGATAGATATATAGATAGAGATAGATAGATAGATAGATAGATAGATAGAAAGATAGATAGACAGATAGATAGATAGATAGATAGATAGATCAACATGTCATCCAAGAGATTCAGACATATTGTCTTAGTGTCAAAAACACCTAAATTCAGCAAATGGGACTGAATGTGCCACTTTACGGAGCTTTTGGTCGATTTTATTGTTATAAACTCGGACCTATAATCTGACTTTCGCCTGGCCCTGGTTGTTTGTATTATCTATTTGTAAATGTGGTCAGCAAGGTTGTTCCAGCGTTTGATTGGAAGTTGCTTTATTAGAATTATTCTTCTAGTTTACATGTAGGCCTATTGGAGCTAATATTTGAAATGAAACTAAATAAAGATGGCTAAAATTATATAATTTAGTGCACAGTAAGCTTTGGAGCAAATTCTCTGTGTTTTTCCGTGATTGTTCCTGCTTCACCAGACATATTTTCCCTGACATCAATTGCATTTATTGATGTGTTAATGGAATCCTTAAACTGACTTTAACAGATTTTTTTTAATTAAAAAAGGTCTTTCCATGTGTTATCACTTATCACAGATTCAACCAAATTTCTCGTTTTTATCCAAAGTTAAAGGGTGGTTTGATTGACTGATCTGCTGATTGAGTGATTGCTTAAATAATTGTTTGACTGACTGATCAAATAATTAATTTCCTTGTGCAACTGGATTTTAATATTGCATTAATAACATACAGTATTTCTATATTACTATTAGATCTGTAGATTTCATAGAATGGGTGTAGACAAATTTCAGTCATATTCAGTAAATTCTAATTTTAAAATTAATAAAATTGAACTTCTGCATGCAATAAAAGAATAGTATTTCTTAAGATGGATGGATGTTTGGGACTTTACATCCTGTATTTGTTTACAAATCAAGTATTGCTTAAGTTTTTTTGAACTGCATTTAAGTGTCTGCTCTGCAGTTACGGAAAGTCAGGGAAACTCATGAAAAACATTGTGGTGATGGAAATTCAACAAATTGCCAAAACAAATTTTGGCCTTGATTCTCGCTTAAATTTTTACAGATTTTCAATATGGCACTTGCTGTGACCTGGTGGAAACGGACGTCAATTTCAAGTTTTTAGGGACCTTGCCCCCTAAAAGCCTGCGCCTCCTGATTTCACTGCCTCCAGAATACCCACTGATTAGCCGAGGGTATGCTGCCGCGCAGCCTATGTTTTGGTTTGGTATTCATGAGTTCATTCATCATTTTGAGGTACTGATGTGCTAGACCATTCACAGCTTTCCAAATAGCAGTCATGAGTTTGAATTGGGATACTTCTTTCCTTTGTCCACAAATTTGACCTCTTTTTTAGTCCTTCAGTCAGTCGAACAGCTGAGTTTTGGGAAGGCTGTTGGTCTAAATTTTGGGCAACTTTGAGTTTGTCTGTCAATAGATTGAAAGAACCCTTGGTAAGACAATCCGTTGCTGTCAGGCCAAACCATTACTGGTATGTTTCATTTTGAGTCAGATTACATTGCTGCAGTAAAGGTGAGGGGTGATTCTCACATTGAACGCTGTTTTGATTGACTTCTTGTTCAGTAACTTCCAACTAGTGATCTTGATTAAATGCTATGTTGTCTTGATGATAACAGACTTGCTTAATCCAAAAGAAACAGTTGGAAATTGATGAAAATTAGGAGTACAATACTTATCTTTTCAAAACAGATATAATTATAAACTTTTGGTTGATGACCCTCCTTTTTATTACAGCAGTCGGACAACACGATCTACATGTCAGATTTGACCTTCTCTGCCTTGATACCATGATAATGTATGGTAAATGTAAAAAAGATTTTTTTTGAAGAATGAAACGAGAACATTTCTTTAAACCCAACTGATCAGCCTCCCAAATGTTAGGTCTGGAAACAAGGCTCATGAAACACTTTTCTTTTTTACTGTTTAAGACAGCAAACTTCAGCATTGGGCTTTATGAGCCGCATTCTAAAAGAAATAATTTTATGCCAAGATTAGGCTACATCATATTGGAGAAATTCGATTGGTAAATTTCAATGAAAAAGAACCATGCCTACTGTTAGTGGGAAGAAGGCTACACTGTGCTGCACACATAGTTGTTTCTCAAGAAAGTAGGATAGATACTGGGCAGTGCCCTACTATTTTACACACATTTGTGACATCCATAGAATGGTTGAAGTCACCTCATGGTAATTTCGGAAAACAATTGTCTCAGTAAGAAAGGAAATAATTTAATTCACTGTTCAGCTCAAAAAAGATGTTTGACCCTAAAAACACAGAAATTGTGGCAGAATATTTCACTAGGGCAGAATAATGATGTATTTATAAATATCTATTTTGATGCGATATTGTTTATTATAGGTTTGGGGTTTATTTTTATATAAAATCAATGTATGTAGATTATAATTACAATTAATGTTCTTAATTGCTTTATGTATTCTTGTGGTCATTAATTCCAGTGGCTGGAACCTGTTAATATATTATGTGATTTTGTTTTTACCAATTTTTGTGACAATTGTATCAAATATGATATTTGCTGTCAATAAAAAAAAAAAATAAATAAAAAATAAAAAAAAAGATTCTTGCCCTTTAATTTCCTCTTATTTGTCTCTCATATGCATTCAGTCTGGTTACCATGGCAACAAATATTTCAATAATTAAATAATATGGAAACTGATATATCTACAAAATAGAATAAACAGCCATTGCTACCAAAATAATGCTGGTGACCTACGGGCAAAAACTTGTTATTTTATTACTTCGCCGCCAATGCAACTGCTTCTGCTTCTGCTTCTGCTTCTGCCAGATACTTGATGCAGTCAACTGGTTGACTATTATATCAAGGCGACAAGTCTGCTAAGAAAGTAGAGATAAACAAAAAGTAGAATAAAGATAGGATAGAGAGTGCAATGTATTCACAGTGCTGGATAAAAACAGAGTGCTATAAGGTGGTTATATTGTATTGAATTTTGATAATTTATTTTTAAAGACATCGAGAGTTGGAGATGTTACAATGGATGATGGTAAATTGTTCCACTCTCTTACTGTTCTTGGAAAAAAGGAATTTAGATGGTAGCTGGCAGTGGAGTCGGGAATCGTTATAGTATGGTTTGACCTGTAGCGGGTATTATGACGATGGGATGGAGGTTGGAGATGTTTTGGTAGTTTTACGTTTACCAGACCATTTATCATTTTGTAAAGCATTGACAATCTGTTGGTGCGTCGACGGGTGCTTAGGGAGGGCCAAGTGAGATGGTTTATCATGGCAGATACTGGGGTTGTATCTGGGCCTCGTCGATGTTTGGACAGCACCCATCGGGCAGCCCTTCTTTGCACAGCATCTATTTTGGTGATATTTTTTGCTGTGTAGGGGTCCCATACTGCGGAGGCATACTCTAAATGTGGCCTCACAAGAGTGAGATAGGCATTACTTTTGATACGTGGGGAGGGGATTTTTAAGTTGCGCCTTAGGAATGATAGGCAGCCATTAGCTTTGTTGGTGATGGTATCAATATGATGGTTCCATCTTAGATCATTTGTGATGGATACCCCTAAATATTTTGTTTTATCCACGATATTGAGTTTATGGCCGTGAAGGTAGTAGTCGCGATTTATGACATTGCGGCGGTTTCGCGTTATACGTATTACCTCACACTTTTCAGGATGAAACTCCATCTGCCATTTTTCCTCCCACTTGCCCAGTTTGTCCAGATCGTCCTGCAGAGTTTGTGCATCCCGATCTTCTTTGATGGCAATATAGCAGATGGTGTCGTCTGCAAAGAGACGGATGGTAGAGCTGGTCTCCGAGGCTATATCATTGATATAGTAGAGAAAAAGGCATGGGCCTAGCACAGATCCTTGGGGAACGCCCGACAAGACATCCGCTGAATATGACCTTTGACCATCCAGAACCACTCTTTGAGTCCTCCCAGACAGGAATGACTGAATCCACCTGTTTAGCCTCCCATTGATGCAATACTTTGCAACAATGCATTTGTTATCTTTGAACCTCACTTTCAAAATGACCTGGATCTCTCACTGTTGTGGTCATGTGATCACATATACCCCTTTTTATTAAAGAATATTTTTTCATATGAAAAAGACAATTTCTTATATATATTTGAGGTGAAATTTGGAGATTTTTACCAAAATAACACAACATATAAAAACGGTTGCCATGGCAACCACAGACAAGAAGCATGAGGAGACAATTCCAACTTTAGGCCAAAAAAATATTTTTGAAACATAAATAAATGCAAAACTTAAAAAATATCTCACCCCAGGTTTGATAAAATAGTACATTGGTGATATCAAAGTTGCAAAATTATTCAATTTGGACGTTACTGAGCAGACATGACTTTGAAGTTTTGCTTCTTACCTGGTTTCCATGGCCACCAATGTAATGTGCATATGTATAGAAACAGTACACATACTGGTTCCACTAATGACTCCACTGATTGTTAAATTTGATGATAACCTGGGCAATGCCAGGTCCGTAAAATTCAGCTGAGATTAAAAAACCTTTAATTTTGACATTTGCTCACATTTGTTACCATGACAACGACCCTTGACCTCATAGGTCACCTGACCATAAAAAGTCCCTTTCAAGGAAGTATTAACCCTGATGTTCTGATTTTGGCCGTTGACAATAATTATCTTGAAATATGAAGATTTGTCAATTTTTTTTAAAAATTGACCTTGGTTGCTATGGCAACATATTTCTCCTCTGGAACCATGGAAAAAATTGGCATCCACCAAAAAAAGATAGCACAACACCCAAGGATTCCGAAAAGTATAGCATTGTTGTACATTTCAAAAAATACCGCTACCCCCTTTTTTGTACCATAAGGCCATGTACTATAAAGGCATAATAAGACGAGGATTTGGGGAAGGTAGAAATACATGTGTCTACCTTGGACTGGAAAGTGGAAATAGATAACTGGGGATGGATATTCCACTTTGTTGGTTGGAACTAACTGTGAGTATCGGCTAATGAGCTTGAGACAATCCAGTGCCCAAGATCCAGTTTTGCCTGGAGCGAAGGGATGATGAATGCAGGACAATGAGAAATGGTTTTATGCATTGATGTATGGTTATTGGCGGAGATGAATGGCAGCCATGCAAGGGCAATGGGGAGAGCCACAAGGAGACCTCAGTATAGAGGGACCACAATGCCAGTTGGCTTTTGCAGCCAGCGTTAAATGTTTGGAGTCTGCAAGGAGGAAGCTGAGAGCCATCGAGTGGCCAGCGATGGGATGCTTGTTTTGTGATGTTTGGTTGCCTGGTCTAGTTGTGGTCTATTGACGCAGGGACGGACATCAAAGAGAACTGCTAGACGGGGAGAGCCACAGAAGAGCAAGAGAAAAAGCTCAGAGAGACGCACAGAAGGACTCACAGAGGGGCAGGGGAACAGACTGGCCAGCAATCAACTCCAATCAAACTGCAATGATTGGCATTGGCCAGGGCATGAGCCGGGGCTGTCCAGTGGGCCTTTGAAGTGCAATATGGTGGCCCATTGCTGGCCTATTGCTGGCCTATTGCTGGCCTATTGCTGGCATATAGGTGACCAGATGGACAAACAAGCTTTTGTTAAGATCCCACATCCTCTATTTACCCCCAACCGCCAAGAAAACACAACAACATTGGCGGACCAGCCTCCCAATCACACCCTTCATATTGATCCCTCAAACATGCGCCCCTCATCCTTGCCTCCGCAAATTACAAGGGACAACACGATTTGTGTATCTGCAAAACTGTCCAGATTGCTCCCAGCACACGCCATCAATCCGAACGGCAAGCCGCAAACACAACACAACTTTGAGGCTGTGTTGGTTTTGTCAAGTATATTTCACAGCTTTTATATAGAGAGATTATATTTACTAGATTACAAAATATTCAATATAGTTTTTATAAATTTGCAGAATTGAAGCTCATGGGTATCACATTCTAATTTCCATGATTTCTATAAATGCACATAACCGACATATCCAGCTTGAAAAAACCAACAATACATTCAGTTGACATGAAAAGAAGATTTGCCAACTTTTTCCTCTGACAATGTTATGTGGATTTGTCTAACATCAATATTTTAAGTGGATTAGGTTGAATGAAAAAGCAAATTCCAACTTGAAAAAGAAAGGAAATTGCTTTTTGGATTCCCGCAGCAAACAAACACAGCTCGTGGAGGCCCATTGGAAGCACACTGGGGCTTACTCAGGCACACTGAGGCACAGGGAAGCACAGGAAAGCGAAATTGAACTGAGAAGTGTTTCTTTTGTGGGGATAATGTTCTAAGCAAACAGCTCTTTTTGGAAAACTGCACAGACATGAGATTCATTAGCTTCAGCAAACTGAGGGCTGGTGGTGTGTGCTTGACACTGCTCCCAACAGAGAAAGAAAAGTACGGCACTTCTGAACACGTCAATTCTAATCAGACAATCGCAAAGTTGAATGCAAAACTGCAGCTGAACACTCAATGGACAGGATGCCACACTATCCATGGCAGTATCCATGGCAGTGCATGCAGTGAGAGGAATTGAGCAGTGAGAAGACTGGAAGTGCATGAGAACTGACTTTAATGGCGTGTAATTCATGGGCATCACTTGGGGTTAATCGGAGAATAAATGGCTCACAATGCAACAATTAGTCAGGCTGCAGGGAGGGAGGCGTCCCTGAAAGAGCAATGTCTTCAGCTAAAAGCTTTGATCAATTGTGCCTATTAAAAATGTAACTTAGTGGCCGACTCGACCCGGGCCTCGTCAGTCAAATCGGCCACAAAGGGAGGCGGGTCAAGGCGGCTCAATCTCGACTAATTGATGGTTAAAAAGCATATTGTAAAAATTGGACAGAGAGGAGGGAAGCAGAGATACATCACTTCTGCAACGAGGCTGTGATGAGACCCCGAAGGACTTTGTCAGGAGGATAATTGCAGCAGAGGGAGACGAAACAGCATCCTCATCACCCTGGACATCCATCAGCTGCAGCAGCAAGTGATGGGGAGGAGAGTGATGGGACTGCAGGAGGATACTGATGGAGGGAGCATTGTCCTCTCATTGTCCTCTCATTGTTCCGTCATTGTTCTCTCATAGTCCTCTCATTGTTCTCTCATTGTCTCCTCAGTTGCCTTGCTCTTCTTGGGTTGCAAACCCCAATGGGATTCATGGACACATGATCAGATGATGACTCTTCATTCAGCATTTGCATCACTAGTCCGGGCCATGTATCACCTATTGTCCGCTGATTCCTTTATCCAATTTATCCACTTCTAATAGTTCTATGATGGCAGTGGCGCTATTGTCAATGTGCACAAGATACACTTGATTTATACATTCTCCTGCACTTGTGTCCTGAGTTTCTTTCCCTCCCTTGGTTGTCAACAGCAACTAATTAAAGGCATAATTCAACTGACCTGACAACCTGTGACCAAAGGGCTGAATTAAAGAAGGCAATTGGGCTGTATACTTGAACCAAACATGGCACTACTCGGTGCATGTGATACAGGAGCTGGCAATATCAGTTGATATCAAATTTCACTTGACTTTTCTTTACATAAAGTGTACATTCCTTATCACATGTTGCACGATAATACCTCCAAATTGGAAGTTCTTATCTCGAAGTTGGTACAATGGCAAAAATCCCAATCAATCAGCCGCACATATCTCGAGTAATGAGCACAATCAGTACAACCTTTCTTACCCTGCTATAACTCTTATGATGTTTTTACTGCAGGACAGCTGGAAAACCTGCGAATTTTGAGGTCTGTTAGCAGCTGCGAATGCTGGTAATTACTGCAGTTAATTGCAAGGTGTGCTAAACACACGCAAGATACAGCAACCTCCATGGCTTCACTGGAGTGGGGGAGCAATTAGAATGATCTGTGACCTGCCCAGGTCAGAGGTCAGGGGCTGGGTCAGTAATCATCCGGGCATTAGGGTCACGTGTCCAGTTGTAACATCTCAATGGTCAGTGATGATCAAGTGTTGCAAGTTGCAAGGTGGGGAGGCAGGGGTATAGCAAGGCAAGGCAGAGGGCCATTTCTAGGGGTATGTCAGTGGGACATTTCAGTGGGACATTTCAGTGGGGCATAGAGAAGGAGGGTGGATGGAGCACCTCCAAGAACTCTATTAACCCCGGAACTGCAGCCATGCAACTGCACCTGGCGAGCCCTGCAGATAAATCACACACACTGCTCGTCTTTTTCCTGCTGTCAAAGCTCGCGAGTTGAAGGTCAGAAATGAGATGATGTATGAGTGGTGCTGCAGCTGAGTGTTGTAGGCCTCTCCATCACAAGTCATCAAAGCATCATCCCAAGCTCATCCTAGCATCATCAACCCCCCCCCCCCACTATAATGCATCTCTGCATAACACAACATGTCTCATTATTGGCCATAATTCACCAGAAATCAAACCCTGCCCAGGCCAATTGCTATCACTCTGCAGCATAACATCCTCCGCACAATACCCCAATGATAGATCCATCATGCATGGAGCATGGCCATCCCATGTGGCGAATACCCATTGACCCACCTCATGATTCCCGTCAAAGCAATCCATGGGTCAAGTATGAATGCCACTAGATCAACCCCTGTGACCATTCTTCACTGACCAGTGATCAAAGGCATCGATCTCCAGCATAAACCGTTGGTCAAATAAACACAAGAATCTATCAGATGAACCAACAAACTGATCAATGTGTATTTTCAATGACCTTTCAATGAATCTGGAGCCTATGAAAAGTAATTGATGTATCATCAAAATTCATTGCAACAGTTCAGAGATTCAGTTCAAAGTTTGAGACGAATTATAAGTCCCTAGAAGTTGACCAGTCATTCAAAGTTTCCCAAAAGTTTGGATGAAAACTGTACGAATCACAAGATTTCGTGTTGACAAAAACATTGAATGTTTCATCGACCTGCAAAACAACACTGTAAATTCTGAAATTTTGAGTTAGCTCAAATGATTGAGTGAGATGGTTGCACAATTTGTTTGAGCCATGATAGCTTGCTGTTTTGAGTTATGATAATCGTTATGTTGTTATAACTTGCAAACAACAAGCTATCTTGGCTCAAAGGAATCGTGCAACCACCTCACTCAATCAATTAAGATAACTCAAAATTCAAAATTTACAGTGAAGGCTACATGCATAATAAGTTATAGTTATTGATCATTTTCTCCCACTGCATTAGACCTATAGCAATACCTGGCAATATCTAATGAGAAATCATCTGAACAAACAATCAAACGAATGATTCAATAGAGCAATGGCTCATTACAAAGAATGTTAGCGAAGAGTTGCAAGTTGAATCAACATGACCTGGCGAGGCGCAACTCGGACAACTGCGTCGCACAATGACAGCCAAATCCTTTTCAAAACGACGCAATCATGCAGGATTTATTTCGCCAACTGGTGACTTTTAGATATTGGAAGGAACACAACACGAGGTTTGCTCTCATGGAACCCAACGCTTTTTTGCCGCGCGTCGCAGTGCGCATGCGCAAGTGTACAACATAAAATGCGGGTC
The DNA here is from genome assembly GCA_026936325.1 of Platynereis dumerilii. NCBI lineage: Eukaryota > Metazoa > Annelida > Polychaeta > Phyllodocida > Nereididae > Platynereis > Platynereis dumerilii. The sequence continues at coordinate 1,843,339 of JAPTHN010000031.1, forward strand.
GCTGTAGGAGCGGAACAATGGCGCCAAAACAGGCGAATACACTACATTCTCCCACACTAACTTGAAAACGCTCCAAATTCATGGATTACAATAAAGTTGTTGAACTTAATTTCCGTTTTGTTGTTGTTACTTAAATCATGTAGATTTTACCTTACTCAATAGACATGACGGAGAATTTACAACTAGTTTACTCAAGCTACTTCCAACTGGATACAAGCAACACACAACCTTACTCTACTTTAAGCACCTTAAGAAATGATTAGCACCAACTAGAATAAGTCAAATGACAACTTGCTATAACAACAATGTCTAACAGCGAACACTCCTAGTTACAATTTTTAATTCTGCCTGAACTTCATTATTACGAACAGTATTAAGAACAGTACTGGTATAATAGTATTTTAGATCCTGAAATCCAATATATGACAACTAGGTAACTTCTTATAACAATAAGTAGTAAGCCATAAGCAACTCAATCATAATTTGAACCTTAACCCTCAACTCTAAACTAGAACTTTAAGCTAGAACCTTTAACCGATACAACCAATCCAAGTCCATAGTCAATACCATAGTCAAGTTCAATTTTCAAGTTGTTTACCAATTAGCAATCACCATTACAGTCAAATCAAAACCAAATTCAATCTCACAATCAAAATTCAAGTCCACAAGTCGTTAACCAAATTGTCTCAGTTTTTATGAAATTCATTTCATTGTCTCAATTAACCTCTCGGGTCGATGTCTTGTCCTTGCTGAGGTTCGAGGGGTTGGAACGTGCGAATTTCTCTGTGATGTAACAGGGGGCACTTCGTTTCGAACAGGGGACACTTCGGTTCGAACAGGGGGCACAGCATTTCGAACAGGGGGCACTTCATTTCGAACAGGGGGCACTTCATTTGAGACGGGGGGAGCTGAGACAAGGGGATCAGGGGATAAGATGTCATCTCGCTCATTGGGCACTCTGGCGTCGGCATACTCCAACTCACCAGTCTTCCTAAGATGCTCAGTGTGAACATAACGACAACGGTTACCAGTTTTCACTAGGTAACGATAGGGGCCAATGACCTTCGCGATGACTCCTTTCACGAACTTTTCCATTCCGTCGTACACATTGCGAACTCGCACTATTTCTCCCACCGCAAATACTTGGGGGGATACAGTACCAGATGAGTCATGCACCTTCTTCTGGTACTCCTGTTTACTCCTGACATCAGCATTGACATCCGGGCGAAGCAATGTGAATCGGGTTCTCGGTGTACGTTTTAAGAACAACTCGGCTGGGGACCTGCCAGTGGTGGCATGGGGGGTAGTACGGTACCTCAACAGGAAACTGTCTAATCCTGCACTAATGTCATTTCCAACATTCTTATCAAGAATGAACTTCTTCAGGGCATTCTTCACTGTTTGAACGCACCTTTCCGCCGCGCCGTTCGTGGCGGGGTGGTATGGGGGGCTAAGAGAATGACGAATTCCATTCCTCTTCAAAAATGACTCCATTTCTGCACTTACGAGTTGGGGGCCATTATCAGAAACCAAAACTTCAGGCAGCCCGTAACTCGCGAACATCTTCCTGAGGACCTTGATGGTGGACTCGGTTGTAATATTTCTCATTTCAAAGACTTCAAGCCATTTTGTGTGGGCGTCCACTACAATCAAAAAATTGTTCTTGCCTAATTCTGCAAAGTCGATGTGCAACCGTTCCCAGCATCTACTAGGGTACTCCCAGGGAATCAGTGGTGCAGCTGGTGCACTTTTCTGCATGGACTGACACACTTCACAAGCATTCACAACATCCTCAATGGCTCCATCCAGGCCTGGGAACCAGAGATACGAACGACTCATAGCCTTCATCTTGACAATACCAGGGTGAGTTGCATGGAGTTCCTCCAAAAGTCTCTCACGATAACATGGTGGTATGACCACTCTCATACCCCACAACAAGCACCCATTGTCAACAGAAAGTTCATTTCTCCTGTTAAAGTAAGGTCGCACATTTTCGTCGTCGCAGTGCGCCGGCCAGCCGCTCATGGTGTGACTCATGACCTTGATCAAAACAGGGTCTTTCTTCGTAGCTTCAGCTATCTTCTTATCATCGATCGGCAGCTGATCAGTAACCGCGAAATAGTTAACTGGAAGTTCTTGAGCTAACAACTTGTCTGTTCCGACCGGAAATCGACTCAGTGTGTCGCAATTTCCATGGTCCTTAGCACTTCGGTAGCGCAGCTCGTAATCATGTGCCATCAAAATAAGAGCCCACCTCTGGAGTCTCAAAGCCGCTAGACTGGGTATTCCCACCTTTGACCCCAGGATGCGGGTGACTGGTTTATTGTCCGTGACAATGGTAATCTTCCGACCATATACAAACTTGTGAAACTTGGTAAGACCGTAGATGATAGCAAGACCCTCTCGTTCAAGTTGACAGTAGTTCTGCTCAGCAACAGTGAGACTTCTTGATGCATAGGCCACCGGCCTTTCCACACCATCGATCACATGAGACAATACACAGCCGAGCCCATAAGGACTGGCATCACATGCCAATAACAACTCTTTCGTGGAGTCGTAGTGCACTAAGAGCTTATCACTCGTCAGAATCTTCTTCACCTTGGTCAACGCAATTTCACACTCCTTGGTCCACTTGAATGCAGTTGTTTTCTTCAACAACCGATACCATGGTGCCAGTAACGTCGCCTGATTCGGCATGAATTTTCCATAATAATTCACCATGCCGAGTAGTACTCGTAGTTCATGCAGGTCGTTCGGGGCTCGCATCTTCCGAATCGCCTCAACCTTCTCCTCAGTGGGCTGGATACCCTTCTCTGAGACTTCATGACCCAAATACGTAACACGGGACATCATGAACGAACACTTCTTCAACTTCAAGTGCATGTCATACTTTCTGAGTCTTTCCAACACAGATTTAACCTTGGAGACATGGTCCGCCCTCGAAGACGCAATTAAAATGTCGTCCAAATAACATGTCACACCCTCCAACCCAGCCAGCACCTGATCCATGGTCCGCTGGAAAATACTTGGAGCTGTAGTAACGCCAAAGCTTAGTCTATTATACTGGTACAGTCCTTTCAACGTGTTCACAACAAGAAATGGCTTAGAATCTTCCGTAAGTTCTAATTGTTGATAGGCGGCACTCAAATCGAGCTTGGTGAATACCTCCCCTCCAGCCAGCGATGCAAACAGATCCTCTGCATTCGGCAAGGGATACGAATCCGGTTGGACCACCGGGTTAACCGTCACCTTGTAGTCTCCGCACAGTCTCAGCGTCTTGTCACTTTTAGGTACAACAACCAACGGAGCAGCCCACTCCGAGCTCTCAATCTTCGAGATAACACCACGTTCCTCCAATTCATCCAACTGACGTGATACGCTCTCACGCAGCGCAAAGGGTACTGGACGTGGTCTGAAGAATGCCGGTTTGGCACCCTCCTTGATCCTGATGTCGGCCTTAAACTGTGACATTGGTCGGTCTCGATCTTCGAAAACATCCTTGAATTCCTCGAGAAGTGTCTCGATGTTCACTGGGGTTTCAGGGCGCAACCTGAACACACGCCAGTCCAGCTTGATTGCCTCCAGCCACTGACGACCCAATAAACTTGCTTCATTTCCACTTGTGACATACAAAATCAAACTCCACTCCTGACCTTGGTAAGTGACCTTGACATCTGCACACCCCAGCACAGGAACTGAGTGCTTGGAGTAACTGTTCAACTTGATGTCTGCCTTCCTGAGAGTCACCTTGCTAAAATGTCTCTCATAAAGTTTCTGCGAAACAATAGTCACTGGACATGCGGTGTCAACAACAAACTGCACAGGGGTGTCATTCACGTTTAACACTTGTACGTACTCATCCGGTACGGCACACTTAGCTTGGCTCACACAGTTCACTTCTGTAACTCTGAACAAGTTTTCAAAAGAGTCACATAAATCCTCATCTGCATTGTCATCAAATTCACCCATGTACCTGACTTGTCGACTTCTCCTGACCTTGGCATTCTTGCAAATTTTCTTTACATGTCCTTTTTGGCCACACTTGAAACACGTGGCTCCCTTGAACCCACAACTTGTACTGTCATGCTGTTCACCACAATGTTTACAACTGTCACTAGAATTTGAATCCAATCCACTTTTACCTCCAACTGCAGCACCTGAGTGACTTGATGTAGATCCACGAGCACTAGATCCTCTCCCACGCTTAAAATTGGAATTTCCACGAGTACCCCGGCCGCGACCTCGGCCTCGGTACGCCACGTGGTACACTTTCCCGCCACAACCACCGGCCGATGGAAAGTCCTGTAAATCCTTGTTCACAACTTCCAAGGCCAAAGCCAAAGATGTGGCCTTCGTCCAAGTGTAGTCCTCCTTCTGAGACTCCTCAATAAGCTTCTTGAGGATCTGCCTATTGTAAATTCCAAACGTAAAGGCATCCGTCAATCTCGTTTCTAATCCGTCTCCCAAATTGCACTGGGCAGCAATTTTCTTCAGGGCCGCGATGTAATCGCTGATCGTTTCGTTTTCCTTCTGTTTCCTCCGATGCAAAGCTAACTTGCAAACCATCGGCGTGGTCAGTATCTTGTAATGTCCACGGAGCAATTCAATAAGTTCGGCATATGTTTTTCCTGTCACCGCCGTTGGGTAAGCTAAATCCTTGAGGGTAGAAAACGTGGCCGCTCCAATCTCAGCAATCAGAGCACTTCGTTTTGCTTCAACAGTTGTGATCTTGTTTACAGCCATCCACGCTTCCAGCCGTAACTCATAGTTTTCCCACGGCTCCTCTCCTTCCTTGAAAGGTCCAATAGATGAAGAATAAGCCATTCTTCCCCGTAGATCCTCGTCGCCAGTTTTAGATATTGGAAGGAACACAACACGAGGTTTGCTCTCATGGAACCCAACGCTTTTTTGCCGCGCGTCGCAGTGCGCATGCGCAAGTGTACAACATAAAATGCGGGTCGCTGTAGGAGCGGAACAATGGCGCCAAAACAGGCGAATACACTACAGTGACCAGCACAGGACCTTACCAATATATACCAGAGGAAGCCCCAGCAGCAATTGATGGTCGGAGGCCCAGTATTGGAACCAGCTGGTGATAAGAATAGAGCTAACGGCCAGGGCAAGATAGCAGTTCTGTGATCTCGCACAGCCAGATATGATTGCACAGAGACTTCAAAGGCGCCGCCATACCCAAGAGTTTTTGTAATCACGTACATTGTTGACTGAAGATTATCACGTCCAAAGCCACTATACAACATTTAAAAGGCCAATTTGTTAGATACACTCTTCCTTTAAGTGTTTTTCCAAAGATAGAATGAAGCTAACAGAGAATATGACAAGCAAGCGTAGGTGGCAGAAACAGTTTTTGCTGGTGGTTGGAGAAATTAAATTGAAAAACAAAAGTCAAAATGAGAAGTGTACAATTGTACTGATGAAATATGAGACGTCTTGTGTGAATATTCCCACATATTTTATCAGAGCGCTTTCTGCCTAAAACCTGACAAGGGCATGCGTCGGCATATCTTGCAAAGGGCCATGGAACAAAATATTTGTGGAGGGATAATGGGATATTCTTTGAAGTTTACACCCAATGTCACTCCTCTGGTTTTCTTGTCTTGAGCAACTAAAACAAGGGCAGCTCAGGCCGCAGCTGATTGTGCATTGCTTTCTCTGGATCCCTTCGCCACCCTTTGGCTGTTCAATGTGCAAATCCTATAACTTATAAGCTAGACAAGCCGCCCCATCTTCCCCAAGAAAACACCCGCCAACCAAGCATGGCGGACATGCTGTTTACATGCGCCGTGGATCGTGTAATGACCCTTGCCAGGGGTGATTATTGTATTAGCCCGTCACCCTCACCCTCCATCCTCACCCCTTCCCTCCCCACCTGTCAGGAGCCTTCAGTTGCTCAATATGTCTGCAGCCAAAATACGTCGTCTGCTAAAAAAGAACGTCTGCAAAAATCGCCTGCTCTTCAGCTTTGCTAACTCCATGATTGAAGATCATCTCCACCAACACTTTTAACAGATCACTCAAACAACACTTACTGCACTCATTCTTTTTAACATTTTCTTTTTGCTTGACAATATTTATTAGTCCCCGGTGGTTCTGCGTGTGATTCTTCACAGCAACAGCTCCAGAAGATATCCTGATTCAAATATATGAGTGATATCTCACAGTGGCATAGATCTATAGCACAACAATTCATTCAACATTAGAATGCTGCAGCACACGTCTAATTCATAGTTTTTATAAAACCACCCAAATTAATTTCTCATGCAGTGTATACCCTAAGAGATCAAGTTCCGTCTTCAAAGGACAAACAGTTGGCAGAGAATCGTAAAAAGTGGGTGAGTCAATTTGAACATTCAAGGCAAATGATTGCAGAAAGCTGTAAAACATAGGCCTGTTGTATTTGATTTAGTATGTACAACAACAGATAGGGAAAACACTTTTGATTAAAAAATTCCCAAATTCATCAATGATTCAACTATAACTCGTATGCACATATACATGAAATATCTATAAAATTGTATAAGCTCATGCTGCATGGCATTGTCAAGAGTAAATTCCCTTAGGAGAGACTATAGAAGTGCTTCATAAGCCTTCATTCTGTAATACATTGGGTACTTGCCTCTTGTATTATAGATTGAAGCATGCCAGACCAGTAAGTCAGCTATCTAATGAAATGGCTCAAAGTAAACAATCTTTATCTTCCCTGATATTTTATCCTAACCTGCCAGGAACAGAAGTCTAGCAGAAGATGAGTCCTGGCAGCCTCCAGTTATTTTATGATTATGCTGATAAATTGGTGTTTACTAAAGCAACAGTTTACTCGAAATAAGCTTCCATAAATACATAGAGATATATCAAAGCAGTGAATGAGATGATCTGGCTTCGCTATATACTGAGCTAATCCAGGAGAATTTCTGTCAAGTTCACTTATTAGAATTTCATCAGCTCTCTTTGAACACGAACTGACATCAATTAATATAAATTGAATTAAGAAGTATGATCTATAACAGGATACCAACTAAGGGCAACACCATGACTGATCAGTGATCATTGTCTATATACTAAGACCCAAAGGTTGCCTCATGATATTAATATTGGATTATGGTTGATCACCGAGTTACAAATAGTTCATTTATCCAAATATAATACGTCTTAATACCAGTCCTAATGACCTAATGCTATGGAACAGATCACCAGTAGTCCATAGAGGAGGGGTTGCAACTAGATCTTCAATTTCCAAGAACAAGAAGTGCAATGCATATGCATCACGGACAACTGCAATTGGCTTTTGAGTCCACAATCTTGCAATACCATATGTTTACCAAACAGTTACCAGAATATGATAATAGAACCTCATGACACACCGAAAGACTAGGATTTCAAAAAGACATCTCACTCTACCAAATAGTGACAGTGCTTGAGGTGCCCTGTAGCACCCCTTTTTGCAGTCATGTGCAATTGTGCATAAATGACAGTAACAGCGGCAGCATGCAATTCTTTCCAGATGGTATAGTGACAATGTACCCCTGGTTGGGGGAAAAGGGTATGTTGATGCTGTTGGAGACTCCCTAGTTCGAATGAAAACCAGAGCAAAATCATTACTCCCAAAAAATTACAAGTCTTATTGAAAGAAAAAGTCTTTGACAAAACTCATTGAATGAAACCAAGAGATGCGGCTCTGTGTGAAGACTCAAAAGATGATCCGAAGGAAACTCAAAGGAAGAGAAATATTTCAGTTATTCTCCTCTGCAACTGAGCAGAGAGAAAGGAAAACATGCCTGTCAAGAACACCAAACATGTCAACTAAGTAAATATTATGGATTAGCAGGATAAGGCTGAGATTATCAGAAATATACACAGAAAGATGTCTGGTTTACTGGAGGATAAAGTTTTGAGAAGGTAGGAGCCATGAGAAGGTCCCCTGCCGAGAAAGAGGCTGTGGGCGATAATGGGGGAGGGCCCCTGGGAAAATGATGATTGTGAAAGAGAGAACAAGCAGGGCCCCTCCCTCTGCCCCCAGCCCCATCCCAATGGCATCCCATCCCGGGCCATCCAGCTGCTGAGGAGGCAAGTGATGCGGAGGGGGGCAAAAGAAGGGAGACAAGATGGACGACTGGAGGGCCACATATGTTGTCTAACAGCAGGATACGTGTATGGCTACTCATACATGAGTTATGGAAACAGGCAAAGTTGCAAAAGCTCCTGGAAAAGCTGCGAATAGAATTCAATTAGAGGACAACTGAGCACCCTGCAGGCCAGTTGTGGGACGTAGACTCGTAATACAGCTGGCATCTATAGCATCTTGGCAATTCATTCATCTACCCTTCTTTAATACCCTACAGAACTAGACCACCAAAGACTGAGTCCATCATTAAATTCACCATCATACCCTGTTTGCTTTCGCAGCCACAAAGCCAATTTGTTATGGATCTCACTTGCTGGGGGTGGTAAAAGGAAAGAGAGGGATCCACGGATTCCATGCAGCTCAGTGTTTGTCATTGCTCAGTTGTCTGTGGACCTCTGAGGTGGCAGTGGCGGTTGTAAGACCTCTGTGAAGAGCTGTAAAGAGCGGCAAAGGCATGTGGGATCATGTAGGCCATGTAGTTTGATGTGGGATCATGGAGATGTTTTGGAGGGTTGGCTGAGCCTCCCTGAGCCTCCCTGAGCCTCCCTGAGCCTCCCTGAGCCAGATCTGAGAATCCTCCGACTCTCTCTGTTATTGTTTAGGCACGAGGAGTGATGTTGCTGAAACCTGGTCCTGGCAGGGTATTGTATGCCCTTGTACCCCCCCCCCCCTTTCCCCGTCTTGCCCCCTCCCTCCAGCCCGAGGGAGTCACCCCCTGTGAATCTACGTGACCCGAGGCTAACACCCTTCATAACCCTTCCTTATAACCCTCCCTCATAACCTCATAACCCCCCTGGTAGATCCTCGGCAATCCTTGGAAAGCTGTTGATCCAACTCAACGCCACTTCCAAATGCTCAATTTCAGGGAGGATCAGCGTTACGTCACTGCATGATGCATGCAATTGAGGCACTCACAGGACAGCAGAGCAGAGGTGCAGGGAAAGAGACAGAAAGACAAGACAGAGGCGACAACTCAATACCAAAGGACAAGTCACAAGATAGACATGAAAGACAGAACATGATAGAGTGAATGAACTATAATAGATGAAACCTGAGCCATGTCTGTTTATTCACACCATGGAGATATTAGCAGCGTTCTGATTCCTCCTCTGCGACCCAGGCCCAGTGGACCAGCAGAAGGTCATCCCTAACATAACTTCTATTCAAAACTAGAAATCTAAAAATCAAGGCAAACTCTTTGGCAAAAAAGTGAGGGAAACTAAAATCATGGCTTTATTTTGGAAGCAGTTATGTCATCATGTATAACATCAAGTATGAATGCTGAGATCGTTTATGCTTATGGGGTACTGTTTATGGTTCATGTCTGTTCTGTAAGACCAAAATCCAAGCAATCTTCTTCTGCATGCAACAGAAGATCGTGAACTATAAATTGTCTATTTCTCTCATTAAATTAAAGACACCCTTTTAAAGAGAATGTACTTATAGGAAATTGTTGTGGGAAGTGAGAATCATGTTAGACCAAAACAAAGCCCAGAAAATAAGCAAGAATAAACCAGCCCAGGATAAATCCCTGGAAAAAACTATAGCCCAGGATAAACCATGGCTAACATTTAGGGGTGCAAGTATAAATTGGACTGAGGGCAACTATTGTGTCTCAGAAACTGATCTGTTTATCTGTAAAGCTATCTGCCTTTTGAACTCGCCTGCTTTTTATGTCCCCCTGAAACCCCCAAAACACAAGAGAACACTTCCCTCTCCCCCTAGGCCCCCTCCCTCAGCTTGGTGGAAGGAGGTCTGTATATTTCGCTGTGAGGGATAACAATATCCACAATTCTCATGTGCAATATTTGTGCAGTACAATACAATGCCATTCAACTTCCTGGCACTGGGAGTTGGAGGTTTATTGCAAAAAATTAGCAAAATTTGAAGCTAGGAAACCGATACACATTTATCGCAGTGTTCTTTTGAAAGGCACCATTACAGCAACCAATGAGAACCAAGTCTGCCAACCAACTCTTTGAAACTACACAGCCCCAAAAAACATGGCTTGTAATTTACTAGCTTTGTTGTGTTATCACATTTTGTGTTGGGGTCGCCCAAGCAGCAGTTGGTCCTTGTTCATTTGAAGTGCAAATCTTTATCACCCTGTGTTGCCCTTGGGCCAAAGGGCTAACTAACCTGGGGGCTGGAGGTCCCAGGATCTGAAAAAGGACCTCGACTTCCCCCCAGGACCCAGGTCACAGAGCTCTACCACTGGGTCAGCAGTTATTTCAGTGCTAGTTTGTCTGGAAGGGCTTGAATAAGTTGCTTAAACTTGCTTATAGTTCTAAATACATATTGTAAGTGGCATCAAGTTATCATAGCCTCGTTGTATCATTATACATTACCTCATGCATGCTGAGAGTCTTGGGACCATGGACTCCAAACATGTTGCAAAAGGGGTCACTTTTGGGGAGGTTTTTGAATACATATATATATATATATATATATATATATATATATATATATATATATATATATATATATATATATATATATATATATATATATATATATATATATATATATATATATATATATATATATATATATTCAGATTGATAAAATATAATTAAATAAATGAAACACAGATTTTTAGTAAAAATAGGGTTATTGTAGGCCTACCTGCTCACAAACCCTGAAGCAACTTCTGTTGGACACGACTTCAGAGCAACACGAAGTTCCTGCAAAATAAAAGCATAAATTAGATAACAGTCCATTTGTTGCATTCCTAAAGTTCATTTCCGTGGTTTTCCCATTAATATCACTTAACTGTGTCATTTCTCTAGTTTATAGGGTGTTCAGCAGCATTGTTAAATAGCATAGGGGCACACAGCGACCCCCTGTTGCAGTCCACATGTAACAACTTCCAAATGTTATAATCATAGTAGCTCATAATGCAACACATTCCAGACGTGGGTACCATCGTTGCACGGTGAAAGCACAACTGAATGCATGGAATAATGTGTATATACTGCCTTATATATTGTTTAGTCTACAGATGTCATACATGATTTTCTACAAATCAAGTTTATCTCAATCCATCATTGAATTGCCAGTCATGGGTCTCCTCAAGATAGCAATACATGGTACTCCAACATGCTTGCACAAAATAATGCTGGCATTTACAGCATTGACTAGAATTGGTTAATAAGTCAAATTAGCAGTAACAACACAAGCTGCCTGGAGTTAACACTTATCACTCATAGATCTATAGAAGTCATATTTCTGCATTGTAAACATAGGAGCTTCAATGGATGGCTATCTTCAGCACCTAGATGTTACCATGCAGAGACAGCGAAACAGGGTTTAACATTTAAACCATTAAGCAAAGATAGCACCCACCTTCTACGGCCCCCAGTGATGGCAAGAGGACAAGCAAAATCACTCTGGTTATCATGTTCCTTTTGTGACTGCTCCAGTGTCTTTCAAGTGCATGTTTGAACAGCAACCAACTCTCTCACTTTCTCTCAACCTCTCTGCGGTTCCCACATCCTCCGCTAGGGGCGCTTCCTACACCAGCAGCCACGACGTCCCAGCAAGTATACTTTTTTGCCCCAGAAAGATCAGCTAAAATTTTCTGTCATTTCATAACTAACTTTCAATTTAACTAACAAGCTCGTACATTATAACCAGGTTAATTTCATGCTTTATACAAATACGCAAGTTAATGGGTTGATTTGAACTTTTAAATTGCTCTCCAGATGATTCTTGCATCAGTTCTGTCAAATCATCCTTAGAAGTTAACTATAAACAGGCTATTGTTTCAAAGAACAAATTTTTGAAACGGTTCACATTTAGCCAAAGTAAAATAATAACTTTTTTCCGATAGATTCTAGGCTGACTGACTAGTTGTTACCAGGTAATACAAAATCTGTAGTATAGGCCTAGGCATATATCATAGATGTTCTTTCCAAACTGCAAGGACCAACATTTGAAAAAAAAACAACAACAACAACAAAACAGCAATGTTCAGCACAAAAACCAACATGTATTTCTATGCATTTTCTGCAACTGAATACTACTCGAAACTAGCCAACTGCAGAGCTAAGAAAAGTTAGCATAAGTTGTCTCAGCATCCCTGGAGTGCCACCTGGTACTTGGTAGGCACGGACCCATTAGCTGGCCCTCTCACTCTCTCCTAATTGCCTCCCACTGTCTTTCGGATGAACTCTTAGGTCTGTATCTACTACATTATGCAGGCTCTCCGTCTGACTTAAAACTGAGTTTTAAGTTTTGAAACAATCAACCATCACATTACAAAGTATAACAATGCAATTAAGGAACCTTGTGGGTAATACTTAGCAATCATATCATATTATCATTTCATCAGTATGTCCCGTCATCCTTTTAATTTGGACCATAACTAGCCTCTAGGATATGTATATCTGTCAAATATGAATAGTCTGGTCACTCTGGGTGACTAGTAAGCCTATTTGATTGAAATATGAGTTTACATTTCAATTTATCTTAGTTTCCCCCGTTATTGTAATTTTTTTTTTTTTTTAAGTGAGTCAATATTTTTTAGCCCATCAACCGACATGGGGCGAACTTTGTCTCATTATTCAGCTGAGATCATGCTACTTTCCTAATTAATATATAATATTATATGCTTTTGCATTTATGATGATGCAGTTTATTATCTGTAGGCCTATAGGCATCACAATTCTTTCAGACACATTGCTTCATAGCTACTTTCCCTAACAGGCCTATGCTCAAATAAATCACAAATATCTGAGATTGAATTTATGTTTGAGATAACTTTTTTTTGGTTTTGCCACTGCCTGAATTTTTACAAGTTTGCCAGTAAGTGATCCATTCAGGATTAAAGCTTCAAAGTTTATGAGAAGCACCTTCGGGCGATAAATTATATCTGTCAACACTAAAGAATTGGAGTTGGCATTTCCAAACACCCAGAATAATGCAAGCCAGATGCCTGCTCAGCACCGTTCCTTCTCCAGCCAACTTTTGAGGCTTCTTGCAAGGCCTCATGCAAAATGGGGATTGATGAACTTGTGGAGAAATAGACAACTGCTGCCACCTAGTGAAATGTACTGATGGTCCGTAAATATGCCTAATCGCTGCATCCAAGTGGTCAAACAAGCACATTTTAATTTAATTTCCTGACTATATATCCTCAGGAGTACTACGATGCGGAATCTAAGATTAAATAGCAACTGTTGCAGACAAGGGTTGCAGAGGTCAATGTTAGCTAGTGCAAAATACGCACCCCAGGAGACGCAAGGGCGCCACCAGTCAACAAGCGTCTCCATGGCTGCAGCTTTTTCGCGCGCTTTTCTTCTCACCTGAGATTGCGACCTTACACTGACAGTCACTGTGTGGAAGTCTTAAGACATGGGTTTTCTAAAATTTTTCAAGAAATGTATAGCACGCCCTCCGGCTACACGTGTACATTTGCATAAACAGACTCTGATATCGTTTTGTGATGAAAAATCCCACAACATAAACTGCAAATGTTTTTTTGAAGTAGCAGAGAAGCACCTGAGAGAAGCCGACGACTCGAAGCTTCCTGAAACTGTAGCAAAGGAAATCATCAGGGAAATTGCAAATAAAATCTACGAGAGTGATGTAACCAAGCTGGACTGCGTGGCGAGACAAATTCTTACGTTGGTGGAAGATTACGATGTTGTTGAATTTTTAATGGAACAGGAACAATTCTGCAAACATCTGCTGATTGAAATTGTTTGTCTTTTTGCCTATGAAAAAGTGGAAGAGAGAAACCTGCTAAGGGAGCTGCTTAAAAATCTATTTCCTTTTACAAAGTAATTTTTAAAAGTTTACACCAATATTATATTTTTTACATGGATTTTTAAAATTTAACAAAGATTCCAAATTAAAAAAAAAACTTTTTAATTGTAAAGGCTAAATTTTCTTCCAGAGCAATAGACAGGAGGATATTTTTCTTTGAGGAGGCTGCTACTGTATTTCCCTTAGTAACCAATTATGACAGCATAAAACACAGATTATCATACATTTTGAAAATGACCGCCGGTTGGAAAGTAAGCACCAATGAATATCCATGGAACATTGCATGCATCAAATTGAGGCCTACATATTACTTGGAGCTTCCTATTCAGGTAAATTATCAGAAATAAAATAATATTTGACTAAACTAAAAACTCACCAATGTAAACGCTGTATAAAGAAGACCCCAGAGAATTCATGGTCTAAAGATTTTTTTAAATAAGCGCATAGAAAAAGTGTATGCTGTAACATTGCGCTATATAAAATGAATATATATAACAATAACCAAAATATCATATTGCAGAGGGCCATTCAATCAGAAGGACATTCCACCCTCATGGCCGAAGCGCTCTACCGCATCCAGAGCAGAGAATTTCTTCTGGCTCTCCTGAGACACGGGGTCACCCCGAACGCTTTCTATCTCTGGCCGGTTGCACTTTTGGCCGACCTCAAGCTCCTGCTTAATTCCCACACCAATTCTACCACCGACATCTTGGAACCTGAGGTAAAAATTGTATTTTTTCTTCGATTAAATTTTCATCATTGATCGATGCTTGCATGGGTATGAACCACGGTTGGAGAACTCGAAATTTTTAGGGGACCTTCACGAGCAAAATCCCAGCTGGATGTCGTTTGGATGAGATTGTTAAATTGGCTTCCCCTTGTATCATTGTCTGTGCAGGGCAAGTGAAAGATCCCTCACTGGGGTAAATGTGCAAAGTGTTCATGTTCAGGACTCCATGGCCTCCCGCTCTCTCTCTTAAATCTTATCAATCAACCCTCATGAGCACCCAGTACTGGGATTAGAGGGTATGTATGTATCTATTCCAGACATGTACCATAATCCAGATTCTGCTATGATTTTCAGAATGTTTTTTTTTCATTTTATTTTCAGAGGAATGCAATTCACTACTACTGCCGAGCGCGGGTGGGGTTCCGCCGACTCCTTGTGAACCCAGAGACGGAAAACGACATGTACCAGGTGGACACGTACAACGGACAGATAGACAGTAACCTGCTGCTCATCCCTGCTTCCACTGCTTCCTTGATTCCCGAGGACTGGTGAGTCACCACTATTATACAAGTCGTTACTTTTGACTGTTTAACAACTTCATGCAGTTTTGCAGGTCTTATCTTAAACATGGGTGGTCGATTTGTCACAGAAAGAGCATTATCCGCAAGTTGCATGATTCATTCGTTGGCATGCGATTAATCGAGAAATATATGATATGAGTATGACTCATGAGATATAAGTATTCCAATAGTTAGTAACAATATGACACAGCCAGAGGAGGATCCGGGGGGGGGGGGGGGGTTCTGGACTCCCCCTCTACAAGATAAGATTTTCAATCCCAATATGGAGATTCCCCTGGCCGAATTGGCTTCAGCCCTTCGGGTCTCGCCCCTGGACCTCCCACTTTCAAAATTCCTGGATCCACCCCTGACAATGTAAATAATAGGAGCATTAAAATAATATTTTCTTTTTTCTGCAGCTACAAATAACACTGAGTAGCATAATTGAGATTTTTGACTTTTCCTTTTTTATATATATATTTTTTTAAACCATCTGCATAACCAGAGGCCAGCCTCAGTGCAGCTCCCCATCAAAAAGTATTTTAGAGCTATTTTCTGTACTTTCCAGGAGCTCCAACCCCTGCCCTTTGCAGCATTTGAGTCGCTTGGCAATCAGATCCCGGATCTTGGAAACAGACCATTTGCCAGTGGGAATAGAAACTCTGCCGCTCCCCAAACCACTCAAGGAGTACATTGATCTGAAGAACTAATCTGGGTAATGGTGGCATGATGCTCAAATTGTTTAAAACTCTTTCATTACGGCAGCAAGCCAACATTTTGGAAGTTGACCACTTCTGTCAACATTTGTTTTTTTAATCATTATCCACCAATGGATTAATTACTATTTTCTAGAAATGTTTGTACATTTTTTTATTGTAAAATTTCCATTTAATAAATTGGACTGTAGTTAAAGATTTAATTTTTCGTGGATTGATCAAGAACCAACAAAGAAGTGACATTATAACCAATTCAATTTTTATTAATTCGCAGAATTTTTAAAAATCATTGTCATTAGGTGCAATAATTATGTAACATAACACAGACACATGGATTTCATCACACAGAATAATTATGCATCAAAATTCATTTGAACAGCCAACATGGAAAGATCTATGCTTTCAATAATTGAGGCAGATTATTTGTTTATTTTTAACAACACCAGTGGCGAAATTCGCAATAAGTTTTAACCATGTAGTTATATTCTTAATTTTACCAGGCAAGCTCCATTTATATATCAATTACGGAGATATTTTTTACGTGCGTAACAGTATGTAACCATACATTAAACTTTGTGATTTTATGCTCGTTATAATTAATAAGGAAGTCATTCAATTATTAACATGTCAGAAAGTACATATCAGAAAAGAGCTGTGTAAATTTTTTATGACTCATTATATTTAGACTGGATGCAGGAAGCTTCTGAAAATTTCCCACATTTCAAAATAACAGCATTACTGGAATGAAATTCAACGAACGAGCCATCATGTGGCACTGGCTACAAAATAAGGCCACGCAAGAGGGAATATATTTCAGTTCAATTCAATTTCATGGCTGAAATCTTAAGTTAAATTCAGTGTCGTCCACAAATTAACGGGAACACCTTCACGAATGCTACAACTAGAGATAAACAAAGAGAAAACAATGCTGCAGTAGGTTCAAACGTCTCAACATACGCCTCATTCATCAGCAAATAATACATAAACACATAATAAGCCGCATTCAAATGTATCAAATCAGCATCTAACATTAATATGTACACATAAAAATGTACAGCTTCATCAAATATACATTGCAAAAGCACTTAATTTTAACATTTTGTTTTCTGGTGGATAAAACAAACTTATCACAGCTGGAGCATAAAAGTGTACTGGACCAGTACAAAACTGACAATGTCTTCAAAAATGCCGTAAAATAAAGTCAAACACACTTCTCAGGGGATATAAAAGTCATTACCATTCAGGATACATCCAGGTTCGTTCCAATCAATTTGCATAACTTTTCCTATTAAAGTTATAATTTGATAAATGCCTCCAAATGGTTAACCTCGATGAAAATATACGAGAAATTCACTTTGAACAATAATCTTAATGAACACTGGACGCGCCTGTAACAAGAGGCTAAGACGTAACAAGAGGCTAAGACGTAACAAGGTATAGAGACAAGGGGGTAAACATATGCAGATCTCATGTAACAACAGAATACTGAAGCCATGCATTACATCAGATACTATCAAATAGATAGTAATTGTAATCTATATTTTCTCAAAATAACAGCATTAAAATCTTTGAAGTAAAACCAAGCAGCAGCACATATATCAGCTGATAAATTCGGACAATAAGTGCACAACACAAATTTCTTTTGATTTATGTAAGTAGTCATTCACCTGTTAAGTAACAAAATTTGAGGCTATAACCAACGGAGCAATGCAAGATGAGATTTCAACGCCAAGGATTAACTGTCTCACCGGTAACATAGCACAAACTGTGACAAGGACAAAATATGACTAGATTATGTTTTCAGCAGACAAGTACTGCTTCGGAATTCATGTAATTATGGTAATTTGATTATAACTTTGATTATAACTTGTTTGATAAGGCCATAAAGTACGGGACAGGACACTTTACAATTGCCAGGAATTGACGTAAGTAGACTCAAATTCAAGCACAGGGACACAGCGACAAGGAAACGTCCTCAGAGGACAACAGACCATCTCTCCAATGCAAACCGACGTCCTTCACAGTGAGGAATATACAGTCTCTGATTCCCCTGCTGAACACCAGAGGGCCTCGCAGCGCTGTGAGTGACACCTAGTATGCACAAAGGACACTCCTGCCCTGGTCACCATCCAAATCAGTTTAGATCATCAACGCGAAATGTCAATGGATCAAATGTCAGCGACAAGAGAGTGACCAATCAGTCGTATGCACAATATCGTATGCACAAATACGGGAGATATACAGATGCATATAGGCGATGTTGACTTGTCCTGGTAGAAAACAATGGCACTCTGTGGTTCTACTCGGAAAACTACATCAGGCGACATTTCTTGCTCCCTTTCTTGCGCTTCTTGTCCTTCGTGTCAACTGGCTGTGCCCTGAAATCAAACGAGCAAATTGATGCATCATGTCTTAAATGGAATAAGCATGGCAAGAAAAAATGTGAATTTCCAGGCAATTTCATCAAATGTTACAAAATTTCCCACGAATGGTTACTAATAGAGCGACTACTACAAGTACAAAATTTGGACCTCTCTTCAAAAATGTCCAGGGAGATTTAGAAATTTCCAGGCAATGACATGCCCAAATTCTCTACTTTTTCCAGCCATTGGTTTTAGCCTGAAAATGACAAATTATGTCACCCAGATCCATACATAGATCTTTCAATCACTAGACAGAATAGCCAGAATATGAAAATATTTACTTTTTGAAAAAATATTCACCGCTATGACCACAACAAGATCAATCATAATTGATTTTAAAATGATCAATGAAGTTTCATTTTACTCAATAAACATGAAGTTTCATTTTACTTGATAAACATCAAATTACAGAATTAGCTGCGGGATTCCATAATCAATTTAAATGTCAACACGGATTGATCAAGAATTGATTATTTTCAAACGAACCTGATCACCCTGACGACCTCATGGAACGCAGCGTCCACGTTAAGAGGGGGGTCCTTGGCACTTGTCTCGATATATGGAATCTGGAATATATCACAAATATTTTTAATAGTCAGTTCTTCATAAATTTATATCCCTATGTATTCATCCACCTGGCAAGCCTGATATGCACACATTTCAGACAGCATTAAATCTATCCAAAATTACATTTCTGCACATAATATCAAAGTTGCCAATAATATAAGTATTAACTTATTTATTAAGACACCGACCTGCAGTTGACTGGCCAGTTCGCGTCCTTGATCTTCCGTCACTTTGCGCAAATGAACCAGGTCCACCTTGTTGGCCACCAGTATCATGGGATAGCTGTCTCTGAAATATCCAAATCAAACAAATCATTACATGCAATTGCAATCACATCCAGACAGGATATTGCCGACTTGAATTTTTTTAGAATTCAAAGTGTCAGTTTCATAGCACGAAATAGGTCATTTGACTCCGCCAATTTGCCAAAATATAAAATATAATATAGACAGCACATCGAAATTTCTTGAAAGAAATCCGAACTTTTTTCTCAAATCACAAGCCAATTTTAACTTCAAATATCATCAGGAATTATTTTGGATAAACTTCTTATATATAAACCAATCAAGACAACCAACATCACAAATCACATTTATCAAATGATCTATAAAAATAAGCCAATTACCTGTCCTTAACGCGGAGAATAGAAGTATGAAAGTTTTGGATGTTTTCATAACTCTGGGGGTCAATGACCGAATAGACGAGGAGGAAACCGTCTCCTTTTCGCATGTACTGCTCCCTCATGGCAGAGAACTCTTCTTGGCCTGCTGTGTCCAGAACTGAAAACAATTTGCTCTTTTTAACTCTAAGATCATAAGTCGGTTTTTATAACGTTTTTACACACTTTATACTACTAAATCAACTTTAAAATGTACTCATGTTTGTCGGTTGTAAAAGCCTAATTGCTCATGTTTCCTTTTTCACAGTGTACCAATAAAATTTGATTTGATTTTAATTAAGCAAGACTCGGAATGTCTCAGATCAATATTCTTCAAATAGGCCTATATCACAACTTACTATTTAGTCGTTCGGGATAGGCATGAAATAAAAACGAAATTTGTAGGCCTTCTCTGGACAAAAAAAAACCATATCAGTATTGCAAGACTGAGGTTGCATCATTCCGATTCTTTTGGCTTCATGGACTGATTTGAAACGGGATAATAATGTAAACTTTGTCCAGGCAAATTTTTACTGAAATAATCTTACACTTTTCAAAATTCTTTGGAATAACACCATTTTGAGGCATGCTCCAAAAGATTAAGTTTAATTATGCCTAATTACCAGATAGACCTGCCGATGACCTACACAAATGAATATGGTTTGTTTAACTTTAACTTCTAAATAAAACAATTAACGGTACTAAGAGCCAAATATTGACAAGATTGAGGCTTCATTACTATTTAAAAGATAACAAAATTTAAACAAAGTTTTATGTATTGATGAATATCAATGAATGAATGATGATCCAGCAGGATTCCAGCTTCTTTTTTTTTTTTTTTTTTTTAGTACTTTCTTTTTACTTTATTTAATTAGGCATACAAAGTTTATATCACAAAACATTGACATATAACAGATATCACTTTACAATGACACTGTGATAGTGAATGTGAGAAACAACAAATAAATGTCTGCATTGTGATTTTGTTTGTCTCCCACAGTCCAAGTGAGTTGCTATGGTTTATCACACCATGCAACTGGCAAACAAAACACGCAATTTCCAAAGCTGGCTGCTTGACCTGCAGTACTGATACCATGATATTTCGGGACCAAAATAATGAAGGAATTGATTACCATCGAGTATGCACCACTGGAGATCAATCTCTGTGTGTTGAATGTACGAGTCTTCAATTGTTGGATCGTAATCTTGGACAAACATTTTCTGGAAGAATTGGATGGTCAGGGCAGACTTGCCCACGCCCCCATCCCCGACCACCACCAGTTTGTAGGTGGTCACGTTGTCATTCGGAGGCTTCGACATTGTGATTTATTCTGAAAGAAAACCACAAATCAGTCAAGAAAATTTGCCAATCTCAGCATCCAGCGATTTTGCACAAAATGTCAAATGGCTGCTGCTGCTGCAAACGCATCTCTGACAACGGCGCCAGCATCATGCATCCAGCTCCTCAAATCTCCTTCAAATCAGCTATATTCACTACTCACCCGGTTCTCCACACTTTAATGGTTGAATGTGGCCTTAAATTCCCCCAAAGCGAATCCTTTCTTGGCCTTTATTTACATTTTCCACCGTCTAGGCCTCAACACGCGTTCAGAAAATGGCCTCAGCTCGCATCAGCTTCTATTTTTGGCAACATTTCAGGATCCTTGACGTCATAGAATACTCGACGCTGATTGGCTGAGACCTCTTTAATCCCTGGGCCCAAGGTTTCGCGCCAACCTGCAGGCCCTAGATGCAGTCATGTGTCTTGGATCCAAGTAAACAGAGCACTGTCATGACAAAATATCCAGGGGCCAGAATTTACACAATTGCCACGCCATATAAGTATAAATCCTTATATCATTTGTAATCAAGCAGGCATATGTAAGGGGACCGTTCGCAATTTATGACTAGCCAGTCTAGCCTATTTGGGGGTATATCTTGGGAGTTTTTGCAAGGGGTATAGCCTATAGGGAAATAGGGGTCATGGATCCTCTCATTGAAAAATCATGAGATTTTAGCGTTTCGGAGAATTGAATATATCCCCATTTCTGAGTCCTTGCGAATCTCCTCAAATCTTCGGTTGACCTGAAATAGATTTTATTTTAAGGTCAGGCTGACAGCAAATTTTTTTTTGGGATTTAAAAACGACCCAATTGTCCAATCGACATTCTTAAAAAGTAAAATATATATAT
The DNA here is from genome assembly GCA_026936325.1 of Platynereis dumerilii. Classification (NCBI taxonomy): domain Eukaryota; kingdom Metazoa; phylum Annelida; class Polychaeta; order Phyllodocida; family Nereididae; genus Platynereis; species Platynereis dumerilii. The sequence goes on from JAPTHN010000031.1 coordinate 1,865,094, forward strand.
ATATGGTGTCTGTCTGAAGCCCTCATCTAGTTTCGGACACCAACATATTTACTCTCAAAAATGAAATCTCATTGGAAGTATTTCTTTTTAAACATTCATGCTTCCTGAATGCATATTGCATAACAGATTAATCCTCCAAATATCTGACATTAATTGACATTTATACAAACTACCCGTTTCCTGAAACCATGTGCATGCAGCTCTGCACCCCCTTTACGATAAAATATTAGAATGGAAATTTTCTTGATATTGATTCCCTGTGTAATTTTAAGAAAATGAAACTTTTAAAAAGCAATACATTTCACTTTATATTGTCCTAAAAATTATTTAAGCCAAAATTACGCAGTCAAGCTTTTAAATCAACGGATTAGGGTCTATTTTATTGATACTCAAACAATTGGGGAAGATAATATATGGATTATCTGGCACCAGCCATCAGATGTGAAGTACCCAACACGATGCTGGTTTAATAGAGCTTCTTGGCATGATTCAGGATTTTGATTTGCTATATTTTAGCCAGAGTGGAAAATTCATATGGGGGGCACCTGGGGGCACAGGTCCAATATGGGGGGCACGTGCCCCCCGTGCCCCCTCCCCCGACCCCCGTAGGGAGCTATAGGGACGCCATTGAAAGCCACATCAGCCACTCAGGGAAATAGAAGGTGCATCAGCAGACTTAGCCAACATTTTAAAAACTTTCCTGATGTATTAACTTTACTTGCATCTAACATTATATCAGGATCGATTTCTCGTTCAGAACTATTTGCAGTGGCGTAACTAGGGGGTCTCGAGTGGGGGGCAACTGGGGGGGGCAACCACGTGTACAATGCTAATATTTTAGCCAAGGTTGGAAAGTTCATATGGGGGGCACCTGGGGGGCACAGGTCCAATATGGGGCACGCCCCCCGTCCCCCCATAGGGAGCCACTGACTATTTGAACAAGAAAGTATTTTAAAAGCCAAAAGCTCCACTCCCCCCTCCTCGCAACTGCATACCGTGATCAGATCGAGAGGCGCCAGGTAGCAGCAGCAGCTGATAAGATAGTTGACCACGAGGTGTCGCAGTTACGCCAAACTCGTGTACACGGTTCGCATACTGTCTATCGAAGTTTTTTACGCAAAGCACGTGCGAATGTAAACACAAAATGGGGCGAAAGGAGTTCAAGAACATGAAAAGTTACATGAAAGCCAAGCGAAAGACGAAAGATATTGATGAAATAGAGACTGATCTGAAACCTGACAACAAGGAGAAGCTCCTCAACCAAAAAATAGACTACGATGTCACGGGAAACGCCCAATTTTACTGTGTTCATTGCGCGTATGTTTACCTCTTTTTCAATTTTATGACTCAAAATGACATACTCATTTGCACGTAAAAGTACCATCTAGGCGACACAGCCAACTAGGCGACACAGCCAACTAGGCGACACGGCCAACTAGGCGACACGGCCAACTAGGCGACACGGCCAACTAGGCGACACAGCCAACTTGGCCCCCCTCCCCGGAAAATGTTTGCAGAAATATGTCACAAATTAGGAAGGAAAATGTGGACATATCATTGTCAACATTTTAAGAATAATGGGGAAATTTTAAGAAAATGGGGAGATGTTAAGCAAAATTGGGAAATGGTATGAAAAATTGATAAAAAATAGGGTATTTCACAAAATGAATTGTGGAAATTACAATAAGAAGTAATAGATAAAACGGATTGAAGAAATGTTCAGCATTACAATACAACGCGCGACACATTACCACTGGTAGCGACAACAATTTAGGGGAAATAACTTGATGGTTTCCCCCCCTCAAAAAATCCAGGCTACGCCACTGCAACCAGGCACTATGTATGTCGCTAGGTTAGGTTATGTTTGGGTCGTTGAAACCATGGGAGCCGGAAGGAATCACGGCGGCAGGGGCGGTCAGGCGAAAAAGGGCATATTATATTCGCGCCAAAAATTGCAATAGAGATTCAATAATAATTTTGAATATACACTGACATACATTTCTAAATTTATAAAATAACCCCTAATAATGGTGTTTTCTTTAAGATCGAAAGGGTAGCCCCCACCCTGCCCCCCTTGGACAAGGGCAGGAGGGGCAATTGCCCCCCCTGTTCCGGCACCCCTGGTGAAACACTTCAGGCTGTTTAATGTGTCAAAAATATGGCTCTCTGATTGGTCAGATTACCAGAAGTCAGCCACTTCACTGTGTTAGCTACTACTGTCACGTTCAATTTTATCTTCCACCAAAAATTTGCATAAAAATTAGAAAAATTAAGATGTCAGTCATAATCGAGACATTCGGCGGCACCTTATTATCGTCCTATATTCATAATGCTAGGCAACACAGCCAACTAGGCAACGCACTTGTTGGAATTAAGTCATGATTATCATGACGACTTGTGGTGTTAATTTAATTGGTCAATAACTTTTTTTTGGAGGGCATTATTGGGTATTAATCAGTTATTGCCTGAGGGCAGAAATCATTAACTAAATGCCCGAGCCGTCAGGCGAGGGCATTTAATGATTTCTGCCCGAGGGCCATAACTGATTAATACCCCATAATGCCCGACAAATAAATGTTATTATAATTATTATCATTTTTAAACACAATCCATATCCAAGAAGAAAGTTACCTTTTTAATGCAGGTGCGCATGCGCAACTGCATTATACCAGTCACTTACCATATAATGGGTTTTGTGGATTAGAACATGCACCCCGATATTGCTATCAAATAGTGAATTATTGTGTTCGAAAATCAGATTTTCCGTCAGTGGAGAACCCCTAGTTTTGTGCGCAGAAGCATTTTGGATTATGTATGGGTTATTTTTATAAAGAAAATCATATTTGTGACAATATGGGGTAAAATGATGCATTTCTGCCGATCAAAAAAGTTATATATAATTTTTTCTTATCCCCAAATCTAAGAATCAAGAAAAAGGTATGTGGAATATATATCAGGCAATCTATATACTAATTTTCGCTTTAAAAAATCCAGTGGTTATTGCTCTAGGCCTGTTGACAGATTGTTTCTGTAGAAAAATGGGTTTTGTGGATTGGGACAAACTCCATGATCTTGCCATCTAAATAGCATTATCTTATTGGAAAGTCACATTTTCACTTATGGAGAACATCTACAGTGGTGTTTAGGAGCATTTTGGATTATAAATAGGGTATTAAGAGACAGATGTTCTCATTTATAGCCAAAATTACAATAGTGTTTTTATGATGGTCCGGAAAAAGTACGATTTCTTTTTTCCAGTTTTCCTTATGTGTAATAAATAAAAAAAATACATTTGAGATGTACTTCAGACATTCTATATACCTGTTTTTGCTTACAAACGTGTTCAGTGCTCCATATCTGGTTACAGATTGTTTTCGTAGATGAGTTTGTGGATTGGACGGAGCACCTTGATCTTGCCATTTGAATGTCATTTTCAGATTTTCACTGATGGAGAAAATCTGCAATGGCGTGTATGAGCATTATGGGATGTGTATAGGGTATTAAGAGACAGGACTTTCTCATTTATTGATATTAACAAAATGATGCCCTTCTGACAGCTGAAAAATAAGACCAGAATTAGTTGTTTTTTACCAAGGCCTGAAGTTTCAGAACTCATATGCATATGAAAATCCAAGTTTTGAAAATATTGTGTCAAACGCAACCCTACAGTAGAAAATTCCACCTGCATTATGCAACCCGCGGGTTCTTGTTTTTTTTGGTCATTAACGCCCGCTCCGTTTTCGCGTTCTCACGGTCTTGTTATTTAATCTAGAGCAAAACCGATTACAGTGTTCTCCTCTTCGTGGAGATAATTTTAGGCTTTTAAATTTTTTCAATTCTGACCATTTTTGGCCGTTTTAGCTCATAAAAAACAACATCACCATGACGTCACTTCTGATTCCGTCACAGTACACCAGGTGGCGTTTTCGCGGGCGTTAACGGCCATTAACGCCCGCGAACTTGGCAGCACCACAACAACACAAATGAAGATGTGGAGACATAATGGAAAATTTTGGCTTTATCTCTCCTGAGTCTTCAGATGGTAGATATCAATGTACAGGATTTGCAAGATTTCGTGTGAATTCTTAGATCTACACAATAGCAAGTGAATGGTAAACTTATTTCAAGCACCAAAACGTATCTGCTTGGGCCCATACTTGGTCCATACTTGGTCTGCAGCCTTTGCCAATGGCATTAAAATTACTCAAGGCCTCCATTATGATTCATGAAGTGCGAATCCTAGCTGTGTGTGGCAACAAGACAACATTATGGAGTCTTTTTCTCGTCTTTAAGATGTGAACTTGGTGAAAGCTCAGAAAATATCGCCCAATTCTGGTACTCCTATGGATGTTTTCTGCCATTCTGATAGACAACTACGGCTCTAATTCCCGTTGATTTACCAGATTCAATTTCATTTCCAGACTTCTACAGAAGTCTTGCAAAGTCCTGCAGATTTGAAAATTTGTGAGAATTCAACCCACCTTCTTGCAAATCTGCGGGAACCTTGCTAATCCGTACATTGATGTCTACCTGGTACTGGTCCAATACCTGGCCCTTTCATCAACTGGAAAATACTTATTTATGAATAATTGAAGAGAAGTTTGATGAAAGTCACATGCTATCATATTAGCATTTTGAAATGTTCATAAACAAATGGTCAAGACAGAATAAACCATTCTGAATTGCTCAGAGATAGCACTTAAGTCCACAAGATGGACGCAGACCCTCCATTTATTTGAACTTATGATTTTTTTACAGGAGATATTTTGTTGATGACAAGGCGATGAAAGAACATGAACGGGGGAAGCCGCACAAGCGCAGGTATTTGAACCTGAAGCCATGAAATTAAATTTATGCTAATTAGGCCTAAGCTTATTCAAATGCATCACTTCAATGGATGATTAAAAAATTTCAAGCTTATAAATTTGTTCACCTCAATTTAATACACTCGATGATGTGAATTGATATGATATATCTGTAGATTCTGTACATTTTATGCATTATTTTTTTCAGAATGAAGCAGCTAGAGACAGAAGCCTACTCAATAGAAGAAGCAGAAAGGGCCGGTGGAATGGGAAGTTATGTAGCTCCTAGGAAAAGAAAAATTTCGGGTTCTAATACAGAGAACAATGATCAAATGGATGAGAGTGATGATGTAGTTGTCAAAAAGAAGAAGAAAAAATAAAATGCTTAAATTACAAATATTCAGCGTTTTGTGGCTCTGTAAATAATGACAACATAGGCCTAAAGTAGTTTTGGGAGTGTGACTGGCAATGGTTAGCTGTTCACAAGCAACAGATGCAATGGTGTATTATTTCATATTGATATATTTGATATATATACAGTATCTTGTATAAAAGTCAAATGAATAGGCATTCCTTTGGAAGGTAGGCCTTATATCGCTATGTACAAATGTAAATATCAAACTCGACGTATATCACTGAAAGAAGAGTCATTTTTCTTCAAGACAGATCAAGTGCAAATGTCCATGTGTTGCCACAAATTAATCGTTGGTGATTTGGAAGTGAAGTCGGTCCATGAGGTCGTCAATTCTGTTCTGCAGTGTGGGTAGAATGTCGGCAGAAATGAACAGGTGTGAGTCGTCTAAATCCTGAATGACAAATTTTCTTCCTAGGGCATTTTTATCGTCCAGGTGTAGAAGGAATTGCTTCATTGCTGGATCACTGAAAGTACAAAAGGGCAAGATTATATGACCAGAAAGGCAAGATTTTCTCGGGGAATTAAAACGCTACAGTGTAAGTGTACACACAGCCCATTCACCAAACAGTTAAAATTTTTGTTGTGGCTGTTCCCGATTGATCTTTGATTGACCAGGCTATGCAAAAATCACATCGATGCAAGTCCTGTGTTAGTGTGTATGCGACTCCCGATTCAATACGACAATAAATAAATCTAGGCCTACCGTTACCAAGTTTTTTTCAGATTATGCGAAAGTGCTTAACAAACTCTCCAAGTTTTAGCTTTTACGCATTTCAACCTGTGTACAATTAGTCAAACAGGCAATATATTGCTAGGCACATCAGCTGATTGACTGATGATGAAGACTTGCACTGGCTGTAGCAAAATTGGCAGTGAACATGCATGGCATTGCATGCTGAATATTGTTTTGAGTCCTTGCTCCAAGAATTTGGCAAAATCAATACAACAATGCTTGACTTGAAGGAGGGATATTTGTCTCACCATTCCACAAGGATTCCTTTCATAACATTCACCATGTTAGCTGTAATTTGGTCAAAAGAGACCACAAAGCTTCACAAATCTCTCTTCTGTTTTTACTGTCGCCGGAAGTGAGGTCATGCGCAATTGGAGATGCGCAGTCAGAAGTAAACATGGCCGAATATCGGAAGAGTGAAACGGCTGTCAAATGTCATAATCGCGTGTAGGACCCATTTAAACCTACCCAGCCTCCAAAATGGGTACTAGAATTGCAGATTATTTTGTCATCAGTGGCTTGGATGTTACATCGGGCCTGGAACCGGACCAATTATCAGGTAAACGACGTCCAGAAATGCTGGTTTATTTTGTCAAAGACTTCAAAGACAACACAATGATCCAAATTGTGTAGAAATGTCAAATGATACTGGATGAGGCAACTGGCTTCATTTTCAGATCAACAAAGGATTTAGAGACTCTGGTAGAAATTAATGGGCATGACCCTGAAATATTCAGACTCCTTCAATTGACATTTTTCATGGGACATAGGCTTGTCAAGTGTCATCATTGTTTGCATAATTTTGTGTATTGATTACTTTTTAGGTGACAATCTCCACTGTCATCCTTTGGAACGACCCTTCAAGTCCAAAGTTCTCGCATACTACCCGGAGAATACGCCGGGGAATCCGTTTGACACAAATGCTGTTGGAATGGTAAATATTATTCTCCATCACCTCTTTGTTCATAAATCTCTTATTTTCTGATGCTCGTATCATGTATTCGATTTTTGTCATGTAAAAGTCAAACGAGTTGTAAATCTACCAATTTAGAATTTTTACGTAGTGACTGTCCGTTTATTGATGTCTTGGGCGTACATTGGATGATCGAGACTCCTTGCGTGACAATTTAAGTTAAGAGGTTGTAGCCCCATTGCAGCATATGAAATATGACGTTCAAATCTTTTCTTTTGCTTTCAGCTATGTCACCCGAAAGGGTTGAGGTTCCAAATACAAAAGGACAAATGTGACACAAAGTTCCACTCCTTCTTAATTACGAAAGAGGATGGAACGAGAATAGTGGGAGCATGTTTGACATTTTACGAGCAGGTGGACGACCGCCAGATTTGCTCGGCAATGGACACTCTGCAGCAAATGCACATGGCGGAACTGAGCAATGCCCAGTCACGCACTTTGTACTCGCACCTCGGCCATGTGCACTCACGCAGCCCCAAGCGACTCATTGACCCTCAGACTTCTGGGAAATTGTACGACTTGCGGAGAGACACTCTGTACAGCACGAAATGCATCGCTCTGATCTCACAACTACCGCTCATTGCGTCTTTAGAACAACTCCTGAGAGACCTGCTGGAAGTGGCTATCAACATCAGCAAAGAACCCGACTTGCCCCTCGAAAGTTACGTTTACAACATTTTATACGAGATCCCAATGCCCCCTCCTGGTCGAAGCATGAAATTCCAAACTGCTATGCGAGCCATTGTTTGCCAAAGGCCAGGTAAAACATCATTCATCAATTTTAAATTTATATTTTCCCTTGACTGCATTAGAATCTATTGATCTTGTAATGAAAATTAATCTTTTTCAGGGTTGAATGAGTTGCCGTTATTTGACTTCCCCTTGAGAGAAATGTTTCATTTGCTTGGAGTCGACAATGTGATCAACCTCTTCAGTAGTGTCTTGCTTGAAACACAAATCCTGCTATACTCCAAAGGTAATTAGGCGGAAGTAAAGTCCTCACTTTTATAAATTATTGATTTATTGTTTGATAACAAAGACAATGTGACAGAGGTGAAAATTCTGTTTTGAATGTCAAAATTGCCGAACTTGTGGAGGGTGAAAGTTTGTTACTGACAGTTAGTAAAGAATTTCGGAGATCAGTTGTAAATACTTAATACCATTCTAGGCTTATTTTAGATTTCTTTTGACTATGTTATTTTTGGGTTAGTTCAATTGGTAGTGCATTTGGCGTCTAATTATAATTATTATCTCGGGTTCAATGCCAGCAATAAGCTTCAGTCATTCCTCACCTCATTGCTGTGTCTTTCTCTTGCCCCACTTAGCCTCCTTTGTGCATAAATATAGGACATAAACCTCTAATCATTCACCAACTTCTTTTCAGACTACCAGCGCCTGATGACGGTGGCGGAGGGCATCACCAGCCTAATGTTCCCCTTCACCTGGCAGCATGTCTACGTGCCCATCCTTCCTGCCTCCCTGCTCCATTTCTTGGACGCTCCTGTTCCTTTCATCATGGGCCTGCATCACACGACAGATGGCCAGAGCCTCATGAAGCATTGTTCAAAGGTGATTGTCAAATTGTGGTTGTTTGATAATAAAATTAGAAATTATCTGTTTGGAGAATAGATATTCGATGATTAAATCTTCAAAGCTGTCACAGTGTCACATTATTGCTATCAATACATGCAAGTTAATTTCTGATTTCAGTTCTTATTAGTATATTTTATAAACTAAAGCTAATGTCATGGATCACTGATGAACTTGGAATGTGTGACATTGTCTTCAGGTATTGTCTGTTTCAATGATGAGATTTTGCATGTTATTTTCAGGCGAACATGTGCTTTGTTGACATTGACCAAGGGACGATGGAGATGCCAGAGGATCTTCCCACCTTCCCGTACAAGCAGGACTTGAAGGAGGAGTTGTTGCTTCACCTTAATTTCCAGTTTGACCACCTGGACGGGAGCATGAGGGACAGTGGCTTCCGCGACAGTTTCCCTCCCTGTGACTCCGGTCTGAGCAGCGAATCGGGATCTGCCGCCTCCTCCACCTGGAGTCTTGCCAGTCGCCTTGAACTCCTGCAGCAGAGCGAAGCCCTCGCCAAAATCACGGCCCTGGCCAAGAAAACGGGAGTTATTTCTTCTTTGGAGGACATCAACGAGTCGTGGCGTCTGGAGACGGACAATCAGAAGTCGCGGCCCATGGACAAACACATGCAGGAGATGGTCTGCAACAACTACATCCGCGAGATCTTCCTCCACTACTTCTTGCAGATATTCAGCAGTTACGAGTCTTTTGTGATACTGCCGGGGGGCGACATGGAGTCATGGATTTCCAACCGAGAGTCAATGCAGACCTATGACAAGGCGGCCTACCTGAGCGACCAGCCTCTGTCTCACCTGCCATTCCTGTCAGCATTCATCGAGACGCAGATGTTCACCACTTTCATTGACAATAAAATCCTCGCTCAGTGGGAGGATGAAGACCCCAATTTGCGGGTGTTTGAAGCCAGACTGCGATATTTCAAAGAGAAAACGGGAGATCAAAGAGAACCCCAGCACCATCGACATAGCATGTGCCGAGACTCAGGTTTGTGATTGAGGGGTGTGCATGGTGTTGTTGTGATGCGCTATATCAAAGGTATTTATTTGGATATTGATTACTCAAGTATAGACTGTGGGTTAATAATCTTTTCAGAAACGTTATTGGAAAAGAGAGCAAACCTCATTGACATCGTGGCTCCTAGTCCGAAAACCATCGAAGTACCTCAAAAGACGACGGCCGTGCCTACGAAGCCCGGTCACTTTCCTCTTCTCAACTTCTCTGTTCTCCATAAAGAGACGCAGATCGCAAGGTGAGCTGACTGAAAATTAAAGTATTTGAAGAAGCCTAAGCTATTTTCTTTCAAGTTGTATGGTAATTATGTCACTTTCTATTCCATAACTATAAAATGGTTGAATTATTTTCCTTTTCTGCAGAACGAAAAGAGATGGAGTAAGATGGAGAAAGCGGGATCGATTGCACCAGCATTCTGAACATCTCCGACTAAGTTTGGATTCCAGAGAAGTGTGTTGATTATTTGTTTTCATCATTCTTGATTTTTCACAGGATTTTCTTATAATCTCACCTCTTTTTGGATGGACAGACTAAAAGAGATGTCCAAAAACGATGATGCATATATGAATAATTTTCTTTGCAGAAGCACAAGAGCCTGCATCAGCCGAAATTAGCCGATCTCAACCCTGCTCACGTGGCTCAGACTAATTGGAAGTTTGTGGAAACCCTTCTGAAGGAAGTGAAGGCTAAGGTATGTTTTGGAGGTTTGTTGGAAACAACTGCAAAGTTTCATTGTTCTTACTTTGAATAAAATTAGACTTCTGAACTCAATGTCATCGTCATATCCTGTTTCAGACGAAGAGAATGTTGGTCGCGAAAATGGGTCAGGAAGCAGTGGAACTCGGTCATGGAGAGATGACGGTTACAGGGGTGGAGGAAAACACGTTGATTGCCAGTTTGTGTGATCTGCTGGAGAGAATATGGAGTCACGGCCTGCAGAAGAATAAGGTGATTATTGTACTAGTGTTGTACAAGGGGAAATATACTTTGGCATAATTTACTTAATTTGCATTTGAGTTTTGATGTTCCTTGATTCATTAGTACTGTTTCTTTTACAGGGAGGGAAGTCTGCCTTGTGGAGCCACCTGCTGAGTTATCAGGAAGTTGAAGAAGCTGCTCTGGTGGAGAGCGGGGGAACTGACCCCAACCTGCTGAGTCCAGGTATGATGATGTCACAAGGGTCGTACTACATGGGTGCTAATAACGGATCAAGGTTTGGTTCCAGGGCAGGTTCCAGGGCCGAGTCGCGCTCTGAGTCAAGGTCTTGTTCCCGAGCAGAGTCCCGAGCAAGTTCCCGGGCTGAGTCTCGGGCCAGTTCCCGGGCAAGCTCTCGTGCTGGTTCCCTCGGAGGATCTCCCACGGCCAGTGGCTGTTCGTCCCCGTCCTCCGGTCTGCCTCCTTCAAATATCATGTCCACTGTCACCGACGCCTCCGGTATGCACTGCCGCTTTCTAACAACTTACTCTGGGTCAAATCAAGTTTTGAAGTCGAGCACTTTCTCAATTGTCACATTTCTGTAAAATGGCAAGGTTTGGAGTTCTATCAGGCCCCATTTAACCTCATAATTCCCAAATGGAGGTCCCATTGTGGAGTTCAAGGAGTAATGAAATATTATGAGGTTTTAAAATTTTTATGGGGACTATATGGAATTGCTGGATATTGAAACTATAATCAGGGATTTTGTGGGATTGATCTGACTAATTGGGGATAATGGGATATGTGTGGACTTTTGGAAACTGTCAGGGAAATAATTGGGATATTCAGGACTTGTGGGAATTAGAAGTTCCGATTTAAGCCACCAGTGTGAAATGAAAGGGGCCGACCAGATGATAGTTGGGGGAGGGGGGGCTATGGATTTAAACTGCGGGACAAACTTTTTTTGTGCGGCACATCGACAAATAATTTTTTCGCATGCTCACTCACGACAAACTTTTTAATCTGAATTTTAACATTACTGTATCCTAGCTACAGTTGGAAACAATTTTTTTTTTCCATGTGTTGAACAATTTTTTTTTCAGTGTTTTTTTCACCAATCTGTTTTTTTAGCCCCCCCCCCAAAGATCTTCTGGTCGGTCCCTAACATACACTTTTTCAGATCTGTGTGCAATGATTGTTGTCTCTGACAAAAACAACACCCTATCGGTGCGTCACAGTTTGTCTGTTTGTTCGTTTTAGTTAACAGAATAGATTTCTTGACAATTAAAGGATTGATCCACAACTTAAATATACAGAGCACTTAAATATCACCTTAAATGATATTTTGCAGTCAGTTGTTCTGACTGCATTGCAACAGGATTCTACTGCTGTGGCCAGGTTGCATTCACCAGAAATGTTAAGGTACTTTTTCTTGTTTATTTAAATGTAGCAGATTGGTGATATACTGAAAGACAGGCACATGATAGGCTACTAACAAAGCAAATGATTATTTTGACCAAAAAAAATTAATTCAATGAGTGTTTCTATAGTTTAGTTTAGTTTAGTTTATTTTTATTAACGTGACTTGTGTAAAAACACCCAGCCTATTGCAGGCTTATAAGTCACACCCATAACAAAATATAAAAAACAGGTATATATCAAAAGGTTATTTCAAAAGGTTATATCAAAATCAACAGGTTATATAATTTAATTATGGTTTACTATTTTTGTTAGCCTTTTAAAGTTCTTTTGTAACACTCTTACTGCATGTTGGGCCATTGATGACAATGATAAAAAACAGGATGTGCAGCAGCAAACCTTCAGCATTTAGTTGTGACACTGCCAACAGCTGAAACAATCTGCATGTCTTTTGAAATAATTTCAATACATTCATGACTGTTTAATTTTACAATTCATGCTATTGTTGTAATTTTATATCAGTTTAAATCTTATAAACTTTTTTCAGGAAACTTGCTTGCCTGTGTATTTTTATCATCGTCAATGCATACACTGTGTTCCCAATTATTATGCAACCATTATTTTTCATGATATATCAAAGAGAAATGACACTATAAAGATATCCTTTACAAAAAATGATGTTTGTCCCATGGAGCAAATATCCTGTAAATTTTGTCCAATTCCGTTTGCTCAATGGGGAGTGACGCCACATAATAAAGAAAGTTTTGAGGTGTTCCCAATTATTATGCAATTTCATGAAAGTGCACCGACTACCACCCCAAATTAATCAAACTGATCTTAAAATACCATGAACACATACCCCTTGACACTAAACGAAAAATAGAACCATCATTTGAGACATTGGTGTTTTTACATGTGAGCATGTGAAATTATTCCCCTGCATTGAAATAACATTGAAATGACAATAATTTTGTAATGAAAGCCCTTTGTCAGCAAGACAAATTACGGAATCACCATGAACCTCATACTCTGCTTTCCTGAGGTCTAGAACTCTCCCCTAGACCAAAGAAAATCCAATTTCTCCAGTGCACTTGGACGATATCTTGAAATGAATTCAGGTAATTCCAGTTTACAATGATATTTCAATGGGACAAAAATATGGTTGCATAATAATTGGGAACGCAGTGTATTGCAAATGGGTATTGTAGTTTCTTTTGGTGGTCGCTGGAACAGAGGCGTCCCACTTGGTGGTTTAATTTATATGGTACTACTTCAGTTCTTTTTAAAACATTGGAAGAATAAAAAATAAGCAGTTTTCAATACCGGAGCAGATCTAAAAAAGAAAACATAGGCTGCGCGGCAGCATACCCTCGGCTAATCAGTGGGTATTCTGGAGGGAGTTAAATCAAGTGGACCTCAGGAGGCGCTGGCTTTGAGGGGGCAAGGTCCCTAAAAATTTTTAATTGATGTCCGTTTCCACCAGGTCACAGCAAGTGCCATAATGAAAATCTGTAAAAATTTAAGCGAGAATCAAGGCCAAAATTTGTTTTGGTAATTTGTTGAATTTCCATTGTTTTTCATGAGTTTCCCTGACTTTCCTTAACTGCAGAGCAGACACTTAAATACAGTTAAAAAAAACTTAAGCAACACTTGATTTGTAAACAAAGACAGGGTTTTGAGGGGGGAGGGTTGGTCTAGTGGTAGCGTGCTGGACTGCCAATCGCTGGGTCAAGGGTTCGAATCCAGCTCTTGCCGGGTCACCTGGGCCTGGTATGTTGGATGGCTGTTTCAATCATCCTTTGCCTCAGTGCCCTGCCCTCTTCCTGTCCTAATTAATTAGCCTACCAAGTGTGTAAATACAGGATGTAAAGCCCCAAACATCCATCCATCTTAAGAATACTGTTCTTTTATTGCATACAGAAGTTAATTTTTAAAATTTCATTAATTTTAAAATTAGAATTTATTGGATATGACTGAAATTTGTCTACACCCATTCTATGAAATCTACAGATCTAATAGTAATATACAAATACTGTATGTTATTAATGCAATATTAAAATCCGGTTGCACAAGGAATTAATTATTCGATCAGTCAGTCAAACAATTAATTAAGCAATCATTCAATCAGCAGATCAGTCAATCAAACCAACCTGGTTTTATACCAGGTTGCCACCCTTTAACTTCGGATAAAACAAGAAATTTGGTTGAATCTGTGATAAGCGATAACACATGGAAAGAGACCTTTTTTTATCAAAAAAATCTGTTAAAGTCAGTTTAAGGATTCCATTAACGCAGCAATAAATGCAATTGATGTCAGGAAAATGTGACTGATGAAGCAGGAACAATCACGGAAAAACACAGAGAATTTGCTCCAAAGCTTACTGTGCACTAAATTATATAATTTTAGCTATCTTTATTTAGTTTCATTTCAAATATTAGCTCCAATAGGCCTACATGTAAACTAGAAGAATAATTCTAATAAAGCAGCTTCCAATCAAACACTGGAACAACCTTGCAAATAGATAATACATGTACAAACAACCAGGGCCAGGCGACAGTCAGATTATAGGTCCAAATAACAATAAAAAAGACCAAAAGCTTCGTAAAGTGGCACATTCAGTCCCATTTGCTGAATTTAGGTGTTTTTGATACTAAGACAATATGTCTGAATCTCTTGGATGACATGTTGATCTATCTATCAATCTATCTATCTATCTATCTGTCTATCTATCTATCCATCTATGTATGCATCTATATATATATCTATCTATCTATCTACATGTGTCTATCTATCTATCTATCTATCTATCTATCTATCTATCTATCTATCTATCTATCTATCTATCTATCTATCCATCTATCCATCTATCTAGTCTATGTAGTCTTAGCTATTCTTATCATAAATTAAAAATATGGAATATGGGTTTAAAAACATAAATTATAGATAAGATGTCTCCAACCAAAACCATTGTAAATAGTAAGACTAAAACAAGGTTTATGCCAGTATATATATATCTTTTAAGACTAAGCAAGTTGCTAGTTAATACAAAGGTTAAATGCTGGTCAAACTTTGAAGAATAACAATAGCTGTAAAGAAAAACAGAACAAAAGAAACATGTCCCAACTCTGTTGTACAGCCTGTATTGGTTACAAAAAGTCATATCTCAGCTTCTACTTGGCCTAAATGTTTTATTCAAATTGGAAATTTCTTTATTTGTTCAATATAAAACTAAAAAGTTGGTGTCAATGCAGTTTTGATATATTTCTAAGAAAAAAGAAAATTCAGTTAAAAAGTTGAGGGTGCTGTGCACTGCTTTTGTTCTCCTTTGTTCCTAGCTTTGGTCAATGGAGAGGATTAGTGACACAATGTTACATAACATGAATAGCTGGAGGGGAGGGGTACAATGAAGCACAGCCACAGTGTCTCCACTTTTACCCCCTAAACAATATTTCTTTAAAATGCTAAAAATACAATTGGAGTGAGTTTTAAAATGAATTAAAAGACAGATTTATCCAATAATGTCTTAAGATGTAAAATAACACACTGAAATTTGCAGAAATGGGGTTTGCATGCTAAGTAATTTTCTTTAATAACCCTCTTTATATACATAGTGGTCTTATTGCCATTCTGTCTTATATGTTCATATTTAATTTTCATTAAAGACCAAAATAAAAGTAAGCTGACAGTACTTCATATGTTAAAATGTACATAACTGAGGTTAGATTTAAACCATTAAGTTAGAATTGAGAGTTTAAGATTTCTTTTCAAAGGACTAACAGGGAAGACAATTACCCTGTGACATAACATTACATAATCAAGACTTCTCCAGTGCTCCATTCAACAAAAGCCAATCTGTCTGATTCATTCACATTTAATTTTCATGCAAACAACTAAATAAAAGGGGCTGACATTAATTTATCTTCTAAAATTTACATCACTGAGTTTAGATATTAACCATAGAGTTATAATAATTGGGAGTTAAAGATTTAGTGTCAACATTTTAAAATATTAACACATGTTAATGCATGTTTTTGCATATATTTAATTAATGCTTTGAAAATCCACATAATTATATATAAAATTTATATATTTCCTTTTGATAACAGTATTTGGTATATTTTTAGCAATTTCTGTCTTCATATTCAAATATCTGATGGTTTAATAGATGTATGCACGAAAACCATGTATTTCATGGATATTTATCCATTTTTTTTCATATTCAAGAACATAGCATAACTTTATTAGACACAAAATGGACAGGAAGTGGGTATTTTCACATTTTTGTGAATTTTAAACTTGAATATGAAAAGACAGAAATTGCTAAAAATAGGCAAAAACTGTAGACCTTTGAATTGTAACATTTCAGTCAAATTTTAGTCTTGGTCTCTCAAAAGTGCCAAACAACATGTCCAAAGTATCATTTTTTATCACATTCTTCTTCAGAATTGATGTGGTTAAATATAATAAATTAACATTATTTCATATCTGCATAATTCAGAGAACCTTAATGAAAAGGATTACCGCGAAGAAACCTATGTGTATGATGTTTACTCATAACCGTTTAAAATGCCATTGGTTTGACATTGATGACTGATGTCATATTTTTGTCTTTGAGCTTTGAAAGTCTGTGAAATTGTGATTTGTCCAACTTTGACGTCCTTTATCTCTGGAACTAATCATTGCATATGACCAGTACCTGGCATTGCTACCTCAGCCACAAAAGCAGATTATAAATCCGAGATTAGAAGCCTGTAGAAAATAGGTTTTTGAGTTGTAGCTTTTTGAAAAAGTTGCATCAAGCATTTGCGCCAAATGGAAAGGCATTTTGAAATGCCTGTAGAAATAATCCAATATGAAAGATTGCCCTTAATACTGGTCCAAGCCACTGTGTGGAACCCAGATATCAGGTTTAGAAACAACCAAGGTGGTATCTTTCACGAAATCAAAAATATTAACATTTGAAAATTGACTTTCATATGGACAAAAATGCCTCAAAATCGTTTTTATAACTTTTCCAGACAAACCTGAGATCAGTAGAAGACAAGACAGGCCTATGAATTTTTATTGCCCATGCAGGCTTATGGGCCGTGTACCATGTGCAACCATACATATTTATATTATTTACATGTATAATTTAAAGTGTAATATCTTGATAACCATTGATTTTCAGTGATGTTTCACATTTGACCCCCCCCCCCCTCCTTGGCTGTCATACACATCTGAGTTGTGAAGTAGGCTAATGCACCCTCCATTCTTTAGTGAGACTTTACCCAGATTACATCATCTTATATAAGGTGATTGAGGTACAGCAGACAATGGCCAATTCATGCCTATAGGGGAGAGGGTTGAGCAGCTGGGAAGGGGGAGGCTAAAAGGTCCCTTTAAGAGGAAGAATTTATAGGTGCTCATACAAAATGTTGTAATTCTCCAAAATTATCATAACATGTACATACAATACAATGATTTATCAGACCACATTTCATTTCACATTTCTCCCAAATCCTGCATTTTCAAAAGGAGTCATACATATAATAATTACTATAGGCCTATACATGACATTGTATAATTATGCATTTTTGACAAATTCCAGGTCCGTTTTGGACATCCCATTTTAGGCCTGAGTTTTCTTCATTTTTCCTCCCAGGTGCCTCAGACTTTTGATGTGAACTGAAAAATGGCCATTCTAATGCATGTGCTTATTCCATTTCGTATAATCCCTTTGTCTCAGCCATAATTAATTACTGAAATCGCGATTTCGTACAGCCGTTTCGCTTTTACCTCGTTTTGGACCTCCTATTCAACGTCTGAGGCTTCTTCATTTTTCCCCTCAGGTACCTTAGACTTCCCAGGTGAACTAAAAAACGGCCATTCTAATGCATGAGCCTATTTCCATGGATTTTTTTCCTTCCTGCAAACCGTAATATACAATTGAAATCGCAATTTCATATAGCTGCTTCTGCTCAACTTTTCTTTCCCCAACTTTTTTTCAATAGAAAAATTTGCAAAAACTCATGCAATGGCTGTAAATATTAGTCCATAGTGTGTCTAACGACAATAAGCTTTAAAGTAAAATAATCTACCAATTACCATTTTGGCTTTTTCGCGCAGAAATGTTGGAAAATAGGGATTTTTTCTAATTTTTGGGTTTTTATAAAAATTTATAGGACCAACATTCCAACTGAGTCAAGCTATTTAAAGAGGCATTAGTTAGACACCTAATTGAAAAATTGCATAGATTTAACTCCAAAATTGACTGAATCATACAGGTTTGAAATAATAGTATTTTTTCATATTTTTGGTAAATTGTCATCCGTTCAACTTTCGAAGAGCATTTAGACCCACAAAAATACATCTTGGGCACTAAATGCATACGATGTATGCAAATTTCAGTGTCAAAAGTCCAGCAGTTTTTTAGTTATGTCCAAGAAACAAAAAAATACAATTTTTCACATTTTTCAATGATTGTGACAAAGGTATTTTTATCATGGGGATTAGACCTATAAAAGGCTCAACTGGGATAAAAGATACTATATTTACCCAAAAATGATACATGTACATGCCATAGTTTTGGCTTTACACCCAATACACAAAAAAAATATTTTTTCACATTTTTCAATAACTGTGAGAAAAGTATTAATCTCATGTGGATTAAACCCCTAAAAGACACAACTAGGATAAAAGATACAATAATGTCCAAAAAATAAAAAGTATACATCCCATATTTTTGGCGTTACTCCCAATACACAAGTGGGACGCCCGTTATCCGGACGCCCGCCCGCCCGTCCGCCCGCCCGCCCGCCCGCCCGCCCGCCCGCCCGCCGGACGGACAAATTTTCCCAAAGTAACTACAATACCCGTCGGCAATGTATACATTGCCGAGGGTAAAAACAGTTTTACCTTTGATGATGAAATTTGCTAATGTTGCTGTTTCTTAAATACCGAAGATAAGCTTTTGTGGGACATAAATTTTAAAAGAAGTCATAAGTTTGGAAAAATACAAGAAATTATTCTGTGACACACCAGAATTGTCATTTTTGGAGTTAGACAGGTATTAAACCTCGTAAACAAAAAAGTCACTTTTTTCCAAGTCAGCAATTTTTCTGAAAGCGACTGACTCTCAGCTGAATATGCACAATAACTTTGCAAGCAATCCATTAATATAGAATATGGACGGAAAAGAAACAGGTCTATCGTTGCAGAAGAGGCCCCGTAGGACAGGCCTAATGTTTTTTTTTGTGGGTGTCTGTTCTTCCGTCTGTTTAGCTGTCTGTCACTCTAGCTGTCCAGCTGTATGAGCTAATGAAACACTGTAGTCTTGCAATCACCACCACAACAAAGAACTGATTAGATTTTGATAAGCATCCATGCAGTGGATATGGCACAATGGGACAGTTATGAAAATTATTTTAAAAGTTTTGGAGCAGGTTCCGTTAATATGCTCAGAGAAATGTTTTTTAAAATACAGGATAGCGCAAAAAGTTATTGCACATTTCATAAAGACAGTACTTGTTGACAATTGATTAAAAAGATAATGATTATCGATCAACTTCAATGCCGCTATCGTGGTGCTTCACCTGAGCCTGAGGCTGGCACTTCAGGTCTCAGTGGCCTTGAGAAGACATTCTGGGAGCTTATGGACTCTCAAGAAGAAGGACATCAGATTCCTATAATATCACCATGGGACAGTTACACAATAGTCCCATACAAGCAGTATGAAATTGGTGTGAAAGTGGTATAAGAAGTAATGCTCGAATTTGTTCTACCTGATTGCTATGGTTTTCTTTCTGAAGTGGTTTCAAGTATTAACATTTGCAAGAATGGTCATTTACTTCTTTTGCAATTGTAAGCGAATATTCTATCTTTAGACTTCATTCTGAATCTGTAGTCACTTTGATTTGAACTGGCCTCTCAGCTGCAGAGTTCACCTTACCTAGTTGTTCTTAGCCTTTGTTTTCGAAGGGCTTTGTAACACTGCCACAACACAGACAAAAAATGGGAAGACAACTGCAGAAGCATTGGCAGAGAATGTTTCATCAGATCCAATTACTCCACATGCATATGGGGGAGGGTTGGTCTAGTGGTAGCGTGCTGGACTGCCAATCGCTGGGTCCACGGTTCGAATCCAGCTCTTGCCGGGTCACCTGGGCCTATGTTGGACGGCTCAATCATCCTTCACCTCATTGCCGTGTCCTCCCCCTGTCCTAATTGGCCCACAAAATGCATAAATACAGGACATAAAGCCCCAATCATCCATCCATCCAGATGCATGTTCTTCAGCAACTCTTTTTTTTTTCATCAGTGGTGTCAGTGTAGGTGAGGCTGGTGGGCATTTGCCCCACCATGTTTTGGCCAAATTGCACATTTCTGGATTGAAATAAAAAATAATTTTTCACTAACACTCCATGAAGGTGTGACCACTATTTGCCCCTCCACTTTAAAATGAAATGAATTTTAAAAGAAGTCATAAGTTTGGAAAAATACAAGAAATTATTCTGTGACACACCAGAATTGTCATTTTTGGAGTTAGACAGGTATTAAACCTCGTAAACAAAAAAGTCACTTTTTTCCAAGTCAGCAATTTTTCTGAAAGCGACTGACTCTCAGCTGAATATGCACAATAACTTTGCAAGCAATCCATTAATATAGAATATGGACGGAAAAGAAACAGGTCTATCGTTGCAGAAGAGGCCCCGTAGGACAGGCCTAATGTTTTTTTTTGTGGGTGTCTGTTCTTCCGTCTGTTTAGCTGTCTGTCACTCTAGCTGTCCAGCTGTATGAGCTAATGAAACACTGTAGTCTTGCAATCACCACCACAACAAAGAACTGATTAGATTTTGATAAGCATCCATGCAGTGGATATGGCACAATGGGACAGTTATGAAAATTATTTTAAAAGTTTTGGAGCAGGTTCCGTTAATATGCTCAGAGAAATGTTTTTTAAAATACAGGATAGCGCAAAAAGTTATTGCACATTTCATAAAGACAGTACTTGTTGACAATTGATTAAAAAGATAATGATTATCGATCAACTTCAATGCCGCTATCGTGGTGCTTCACCTGAGCCTGAGGCTGGCACTTCAGGTCTCAGTGGCCTTGAGAAGACATTCTGGGAGCTTATGGACTCTCAAGAAGAAGGACATCAGATTCCTATAATATCACCATGGGACAGTTACACAATAGTCCCATACAAGCAGTATGAAATTGGTGTGAAAGTGGTATAAGAAGTAATGCTCGAATTTGTTCTACCTGATTGCTATGGTTTTCTTTCTGAAGTGGTTTCAAGTATTAACATTTGCAAGAATGGTCATTTACTTCTTTTGCAATTGTAAGCGAATATTCTATCTTTAGACTTCATTCTGAATCTGTAGTCACTTTGATTTGAACTGGCCTCTCAGCTGCAGAGTTCACCTTACCTAGTTGTTCTTAGCCTTTGTTTTCGAAGGGCTTTGTAACACTGCCACAACACAGACAAAAAATGGGAAGACAACTGCAGAAGCATTGGCAGAGAATGTTTCATCAGATCCAATTACTCCACATGCATATGGGGGAGGGTTGGTCTAGTGGTAGCGTGCTGGACTGCCAATCGCTGGGTCCACGGTTCGAATCCAGCTCTTGCCGGGTCACCTGGGCCTATGTTGGACGGCTCAATCATCCTTCACCTCATTGCCGTGTCCTCCCCCTGTCCTAATTGGCCCACAAAATGCATAAATACAGGACATAAAGCCCCAATCATCCATCCATCCAGATGCATGTTCTTCAGCAACTCTTTTTTTTTTCATCAGTGGTGTCAGTGTAGGTGAGGCTGGTGGGCATTTGCCCCACCATGTTTTGGCCAAATTGCACATTTCTGGATTGAAATAAAAAATAATTTTTCACTAACACTCCATGAAGGTGTGACCACTATTTGCCCCTCCACTTTAAAATGAAACTGACGCCCCTGACAGGTATCAACTTTATTGACAGTAGACACTCTGAAAACAGTTTTGTATGCAGTGTTCCAGGTTCTTTCATGAAATTTATTAGTTTTTCCATCACCTGCGCCAAAAGGCCATTTTGTGGCTTGAAAATGAATTATAAAATTCTGAGATTTAGCACTCAATATTTTTGCTACAGCTGGGCACTCAGAGAATTAGTCATTTTTAAGGTGATGTGAACTCAGGACAGTACGCCACCTCCATTTTGAACCCCTGGGTTCTTGTTCATTAATTTTACATTTTACCCCACGATGTGATGGGACTGGGGATGACCACCAGTTCATGGCAATTGTGGCAATCCTTCCATGACTTCAGAATAGGCTTTTGCATTAATTGCCTATTGTAGTCCCGCCATGTGATGGGACTAGGGATGAAGACCATTTCATACTAATGGTGGCAATTCTTCCACGACTTCAGGATTGGTTTTTCATTAATTGCACATTTAAGCACCACCATGTGATGGGACCAAGGCTAGCAACCAGCTCATGGTTATTTGCAATGCTTTCAATGACTTCAGGATTGGCTTTTGCATTAATTTCATATTTTAGTCCCGCCATGTGATGGGACTGGGGATGGCAAGCAGTTTTTAGCAATTAGCAATATTTTCCATGATTTCTACATGGGTTTTTGCATTAATTGCACATATTTTCCTGCATTGTGATGGGATTTGAGTTGGCAACTAGTTCTTGATAACTGTGGCAATCCTTTTCATGACTTCAACATGGGTTTTTGCATTGATTGCATATTTTAGTCTCGCCATGTGGTGGGACTGCAGTTGGCAACTAGTTCTTGGTAATTGTGGCAATCCTTTTCATGACTTCAACACAGGTTTTTGCATTAATAGCATATTTTAGTCGCGCCATGTGGTGGGACTGCAGTTGGCGACCAGTTCATGGTAATTGTGGCAATCCTTTTCAATACTTCAACACGGCTTTTTGCATTAATTGCACATTTTAGTCTCGCCATGTGGTGGGACTGCAGTTGGCAACCGGTTTATGTTAATTGTGGCAATCCTTTCATGACTTCAATACGGCTTTTTGCATTAACTGAATATTTTAGTCGCGCCATGTGGTGGGACTGCAGTTGGCAACCAGTTCATGTTAATTATGGCAATCCTTTTCATGACTTCAACACGGGTTTTTGCATTAATTGCATATTTTAGTCGCGCCATGTGGTGGGACTGCAGTTGGCAACCAGTTCATGTTAATTGTAGCAATCCTTTTCATGACTTCAACACGGGTTTTTGCATTAATTGCACATTTTAGTCGCGCCATGTGGTGGGACTGCAGTTGGAAACCAGTTCATGGTAATTGTGGCAATCCTTCTCATTACTTCAACACAGGTTTTTGTAATAATTGCACATTTTAGTCACGCCATGTGGTGGGACTGCAGTTGGCAATCAGTTCATGTTAATTGTGGCAATCCTTTTCATTACTTCAACACAGGTTTTTGCATTAATTGCACATTTTTGTCGCGCCATGTGGTGGGACTGCAGTTGGCAACCAGTTCATGTTAATTGTGGCAATCCTTTTCATGACTTCAACACGGGTTTTTGTATTAATTGCACCTTTTAGTCGCGCCATGTGGTGGGACTGGAGTTGGCAACTAGTTCTTGGTAATTGTGGCAATCCTTTCCATGACTTTAGGATGGGTTTTCATTAATTGTACAATTTAGCCCTACCATTTGATGGGACTGGGAATGGACTTCAGGGTGGGTTTTTGCATTAATGGATAGCAACCAGTTCATAGTAATTTTTGCAATCTTTTTCATGACTTTAGGATGGGTTTTTCATTATAAGCACATTGTAGCCCCGCCATGTCATCGGACTGGGGATGGCCACCAGTTCATAGTAATTGTGGCAATCCTTTACATGACTTCAAGATGGGTTTAACATTAATTTAGTCCCGCCACAAAAGCCACCATGCTAAATTTTATAACGATTATTTTAGTTGCAGGGCACCTTAAAAATCCAGTTAAAGTGACAACAATGTCATGTTGTCTTTCTGCAACTCCTCAAGATGAAGTACCACCCAAAACACTCCTGCTGACGTCAGCATCTTATTCCTTCTGTTGTGTTTGACACATCATCCTTCCTGGCTAAAATAACAACTCCTACAAATACATTGTGTCACCATCTCAATCCTGCCTCTGGTTGGTTAATGCCCTTTTCCGCTTTTTTTTTTTGACAGCACTGAAATGCCCTCAAATGATGCTCAATTAAAGGCATTTGTGCAGTTTTTATTCGAAATTTTCAGCGCCTGTAGTCTAAGTTACTATGTCAAGGAAAAAAAAAATGGGGGGGGGGGGTCACTGTATTTTTTTAAAGGAAAAAATGCTATTTTTAGCCTGAAATCTGATAAAAACACTGAAATACAGGCCGGGATGAATTTTAACAGTAGAAATGCAAATAAGGTGTTAAATGAAAGAAGAGAAGTAGCACTGTGTGATGCTGGAGGCGCCTTTTTTGAATTTTGGTCTGTGTACTTTTTGTACACAACTACACATGGTTAAGTTTCAACTAAAACCCCCTTGAACAGGGATTAAAATCAAAAATTCAAAGAAGCGCCTGCACCATTTTCTAGCACTGCTTCTTTGCTTTCATTTGACACCTCATTTGCATTTCTACCATTAAAACTCATCAGGGGTTTGGACTGAAAACATTAAGGTCTCTCTTCCTGAAATCCGGGAGTCAGGGAGTCAAGAGACAAAATTTTGAAGTTGGCTGGAGGATCATGCCATATCAAATCCACCAGAACTTTCAAATTAGACTGATTTACCACGTACACTAAAATCAAATATTTACAATTTTAAAAAATACCTTTAACACATCCAAAGCTGTCATATTTCACATTGCAGCTCTCTGCTGTACAATTTATATTTTTGTACCAGAACCACCTTCTAAACAAGATCTTATGGCATTCGTTGAGAATAGATAACTTCAAGACCAATCAGAGTCAATTTGATGTATGGAAATAGGTGTGATCAGCCATGTAGCTCAACCTCCTTTTTGTGAAAGTAAAGTTCCTCTTTCATTTTAAGGACTATCGTATGATAATAAGGTGGGAAGACTGTAGTCTGGTGGCAGGCCAGAGAACCTTGTTTTATCCATCCAATGATTGTTTTTTGCTTTTTCTGGTAGATTGGCATCTACTAATCACAAATCAGCTGGGTGCAGAGGTTGCACCCTTGCAGGGATTTTTTAATTACCAAATTCAAAATGGCTGCCCTCGATCAGGTAAAAAAATCTCAGCTTCTAATTGACAGAGAGACTTGATTTTGATGTCAAAATATACATTTTCAGGGTCAAGGAAAACATTCAGATAGGTTTCAAATTAATATCTGATGCAAAATATTTTATTAAATAAATGTTGATGAGATTAGGAATTAAATTAAATTTATTATATGAAGTTGTACTCGCCATTTTCAAAATATATGAGAATACAATCATTAACTATTCCATACAAGGTAAAATGGAATATATACTTAAATGTATAGCCCACAGGAAGTGTTAACATGTGACATTAACTGAAAAGAATAACACTATTTCAATATTCTCGGAGGATCTAATCTGATGTCGTTGGATGCATGATGTCATACAGAGCATCTAGTCATTTCATCCAGTTTCAGGCAGGACTGCCGTCATTGCATTACCGCCATCCTCAACTTCAGCTGTTTTATGCCAGTTTTGGTAATGATGATTCATAATACTCGCACCATTATTGTTTCTAGGACGTTGTTCGTTCCAGTTAAAGTCACTTAGTTTAGGATTGTTACCAGACACTACAGACTATTTAAAGTGCAACCTTGAAATTCTATCAAGCTACCATCTTGTATGTTATATTAAAGCTGATCACATAAGAGGGCCTGATCACTAGAAGCCCAATATCTCATTTTGTCATTTTTGACTATTGAGTGAAAGAATATCCAAGCTCTCTCCTCTGAGTGAATGAAAAAAAATTCTCAGACTGTGGGACGTAATTTGGAAGCTAAATAAATAAATATTAGGGATGAAAGATCAAGGATGGAGAAAGTTATGGGATGGACTGAATGAAGGTAGGGAATTTGGAATTGAATTATGCATGGAATGAGCACTGAGTAGGTAGGAAGGGATGGATGGGAATAGAGGCATTAATGAGACTAGAGAAGGAGGGGACAAGGACAATAGGGAGGATGCACAGGTGGAGTAGACATACGCTACTACAGAGGTGTCAGAGGGAGGGGTTAAGATCTATTTGGTGAGAGCTCAGAGGCAAGAACTGTAGGGAGACCAAGTTGGGAAGAGGCAGATTGAGATAGCAGAGGGAAGCAGCAGAGAATGTGGAATGGACGAGTTAGATATGTATGAGAGGCAGAATGTAGATAGAGTGGGGAAGTCTGGAGAGTGGACCTATTGTGGCAGGAGCAACATATTGTAAGGTCTGTAAGGTGGAGGTAGAACGAGAGAATAAGACAGAAGAGGGAGAAGGGAGTAAGGCAGGAGGCATGGCATGGAGGTGGCAGAATGGTATGAAGCATTCTTTGGAGCCAGTGGGAAGAAAAAAAGGCGCAAGGGGAAGAAAAGCACTATTTGCTATTGGAGGACAAGGACAGAGCTGTGGGAGATAGTCAGGCATAAATGGGAGAATGCAAATAGGAAGGAGGCATGAACTCTTTCTCCTTTCAGATTCTTGCCTGATATATTTCTCTCTGACTCCTCACCTGCTCTGCCTCTCCTAAATAGAAAACTCTTCACTCTTTTCTGAATGCGTCCTCCCTCTTTCTCTGCCTCCTCCCTCTCTGCATTATCCCTTGCTGCTTTCTTTCAAGCTCTTGCTTCCTTCTTAACAATGTGATTGTAATATAATACAGCCTTTCCTTCTATCTATCCTCCCACTCTACCTACCAGAGCCTACTCCCTTTCTGTATCCTCCCTTGCTCTTGCTCTCTTGCCTCCTACTCAATTAACCTCTCCTTCTGTTTCCTACCTCTCACTCCACCCTCTGCGTGGTGCTGGAAGGAGAAGGCAGACAGAGAGACACAGGCTTGAAGTTTTCAATGTGTTTGAAACAATTGATGTGGAATATTAGAACATCTTACCAGCATTAACAGCCTATGTTGGACGGCTGTTTCAATCATCCTTCACCTCATTGCCGTGTCCTCCTCCTGTCCTAATTAGCCTACCAAGTGCATAAATACAGGACGTAAAGCCCCAATCATCCATCATTACCAGCATTAACATTTATTTTTATTCCCTTCCTTGTTTTTTTATAATTATGACTTTGCCATTGACATTTATCCTGCATTGCCATGGTGGAATTAGCGCTCCATATAGCCAAGAATACATCACAGGCCATCTGGATGCTGCTGCCTTCTTGGCGATTACAATGACCCAAACCTCCTCCCTCATTGTGCCTGCCATTCTGACATAATCCTTGTTACAGCCCTGAGGTTAATTCATCTTGTGGACTTCATGTTAATGTTGGTCTACACAGTGTACAATGTACATTCCATTATACCAAATATGGAATAATAAATGATTATATTTGCAGACATTTATGAACCTAACTTTTGCATTAGGGGTACACTTGGAATGTTTGCCTCAAATATTGCTAAATGCGAACAATGTTATTGTATTCCTAGACCTAGAAAAAAATTTTTTTCACCAAGATCAAGGCTTAGTAGAATTTCAAGGGTTGCATCTTGGTATAGTATCTAATGTCTAGTAACAGTCCTCAAATATGTAATAATAACTGGAATGGCCCATGTCCTAGAAACAATAATGGTGTGAATATTATGAATCATCACTGCCAAAACTAGCATAAAACACCTGAATTTGAGGATGGTGGTAATGCAATGATGGCAGTCCTACCTGAAACTGGATAAAATGACTAAATGCTCTGTATGATGTCATGCATCCAACGACATCAGATTAGATTCTCCGAGAATATTGAAATAGTGTTATTCATTATTCTTTTCAGTTAATGTCACATGTTAACACTTCCTGTGGGCTATACATTTTAGTATATATTCCATTTTACCTTGTATGGAATAGTTAATGATTGTACTTTGATTGTATGATGTACATGATTGTACATTCTGTGAAACCAATTTCTGCAATAATAAGTACAACTTTATATATATATTTAATAATTTAATTCCAAATCTCATCATCATTTATTTAATAAGATATTTTTTGAATCACATATTGCTTTGAAACCTATGTGAATGTTTTCCTTGACCCTCAAAATGTATATTTTGACACCAAAATCAAGTCTCTCTGTCAATTAGGAGCTGAGATATCACCAATAATAGGTTTTTTACCTGATCGAGGGCAGCCATTTTGAATTTGGTCAATAAAAAAATTTCCCCAAGGGTGCAACCTCTGCACCCAGTTGATTTGTGATCAGTGAGTGCCTATCTACCAGAAAAAGCAAAAAAAAACAGTCATTGGATGGATAAAACAAGTTAAGGGGAAAAATCAAAGTCTGCCACTGGACTACTGGGAATCTTAGACATACTCCATTCACTAATTGAATCAGTTATCTCGGAATGGAACACTGGATACAACAGTAACTGACCTCCACCGACATCCTGTAGGCTCTGACAAAAAGTTCCAACACAAAAATTTGCACTGAACTTCGTCTGGCTATAAAAGTTACTTGCTAATATGTTTATTAGATGTATTAGGTATGATTTAGACATCTTAGAAATGCAAAATTTCAGAGGTCCAACTCCAAACTTGCATGAATCATAGATCATAAAAAAAATGATAATCAGATAGCGGGTAAGTTTATACTAAAAGCAACACATGCAATAGTGGCTGAGTCAGGGCCCGGAAACAAGAAATCATTTTTCATATTTTTTAAAAATATTTCACAAAGTACACAATATTCATCCATCAGGCCATCAAAATGCACAACTAGACCGTATAGCCCATATGTGTACAAAATTTAATCCATGTACCAGCAATAACGGCTGGGTCATGCCTAGGAAAATCAGAACATCAAAAGGTACAACTAAACTTGACCTTGTAGCCATTTGAAGTGATTACAATACCTCTGCACACACTGTGGAATTCAAGGAGAAAGGAATTTCTTTGGAGGGCAATACCTTTGTTTCACCTGTTGTCAAGTTATGACTAGTAAAGCTTGTAATACGATGTTCAGCGATTGTTCACAATAAATCTTTAATTGTACACGAAAGCATGTGTCACCATTCCTGAGAAAAAAGTGAAAATCTGTCCTGATCAAAGGTTTAAAAAATCATCTAGGTCTACGTGTATCGCTGCCCACAACTCACAGGGGTATCAATTTTACACTTACAAAAGATATAGAAAATCACAGATGAGCTTAGAATTGATACCAAATGTTTCTCTGCATTTGAAAATTGTTTTGCCACTTAAATTGTTGTTATGGGTGCAAAAGGATCAATGCTTGGCATTTATTGCTTAACAATTTTTTCAAAATAATTTCAGGTCTTACACAGGAAAAGGAGGATCGTCTTCATACATCCAGTCTTTTACTAGCTTCAGAATGTGGTTCAAAAGACATGAAACCGTGCAGGTATTAAATTTTCTGCATAACAAAACATTTTTATTATCATAATTTTTTACAAAGTAAACACCAAAACTAGTGTTGTTTGATATTGTAATGAAAAAATTACTGGCACTTCTGAGAGTCTCTGCCTCCACCGTTAATTAAAAGATCTCTATTCGAATGGCAGTAAAATAAATAATTTCTACGGTTGTGTTTTATCAAAAACATCTGGAAAGTGTTCTGCAGGTTTTAGAACTAGAGCCAGAAAGTTAGTTTTTTCTGCTTTAAAACTCTTCTTTGAATTGATGCTCCACTTTTTATGCAAGATGTAGGTTTATGTGGAAAAGTCCAATTATGTTGAACAACATAAAAAGTTAACAGGAATTGGTCAAACTTGAATAATTATGGAAATTATGATAAAAATCATGTCCTGTATTCTTATTGCTGGTGAGTGTGTTTCAGACATGAAACCGTGCAGGTATTAAATTTTCTGCATAACAAAACATTTTTATTATCATAATTTTTTACAAAGTAAACACTAAAACTAGTGTTGTTTGATATTGTAATGAAAAAATTACTGGCACTTCTGAGCACAGGCATATCAATCATTTGCCAACAGAGCTCTATGGCCTGCGTGATACTGGCCTCCTTAAACAGTACATTGAATACAAGGAAGGTGGGAAAGTCTGGGCAATTCCCTTGAATCAGCCACCCTGCACCCCATTGGCATAACATTACTGCAGGGTGGTCGATTCAGGGGACTTTCCCACCTTGGTGTATCTGTACCACAGGCAGTGGTCTGGTGCAGAACTGTGAACAATTGTGATGCCTGTGCTTCTGAGAGTCTCTGCCTCCACCGTTAATTAAAAGATCTCTATTCGAATGGCAGTAAAATAAGATTTTCTACGGTTGTGTTTTTTCAAAAACATCTGGAAAGTGTTCTGCAGGTTTTAGAACTAGAGCCAGAAAGTTAGTTTTTTCTGCTTTAAAACTCTTCTTTGAATTGATGCTCCACTTTTTATGCGAGATGTAGGTTTATGTGGAAAAGTCCAATTATGTTGAACAACATAAAAAGTTAACAGGAATTGGTCAAACTTGAATAATTATGGAAATTATGATAAAAATCATGTCCTGTATTCTTATTGCTGGTGAGTGTGTTTCAAACAACACTTCGGTGTCGCCAGTTTGCAAGACACAGTATGATATCTATCTGTGAAACTAATTGAATTGTATTACATTGCAGGAACAAGGTGACAGCAGATTGAGGCATTGCTGAAGAAATTTTGCCTGTCCAGGTCTAGATCACAGGAAGATCATACCAAAGAAATTGAAAAAATCATGATTATGCTATTAAATGTGTAAATCACTAAATAAACTGCAGTAAATTGTCAGCATGATTGCTTTTTGTTTGTTGTATACAAGTCTTCCAGAAACAGTAAATGCTAGAATTCTTGTAGTCCGTTACATTTTGACCGGCAATTCTAACGTTTAATAAACAAAATTAATGTGTCTCTCTGCGTTTTTCATGATTACTTTCTTTTGCTTTGATGCTAAGTTGAAATACTAGTCATTAGTTGAAATGATCATTGGGGCTTATCTTTAAAATAAACTATTGAGAATTGGCATAATTGTGCAGACCTAGATGTAAAAACGGAGAGTTGGCATATGTAAATTCTTAGAAGTGTAGAAATGCTTCACTAATTTCAATATCCAAAAAAAAGATTGGCTCACAAGATGCCACTTTCATCAGTCGAAACAATATTTAGGGTTCAATATGGACCATATATAGGCATTTATATCCCATAGAGAGCTTCTACAAGTTATAATAGCCTTAATTGATGGTTAAGAGTATGACACTTAACTGTACCTGAATTCAGGGAAGTGGTTTATATCTGTAAAATACACACTAGGGCAAAGCGTATAATGACATCATTCATTGTCATATTGTGCTATATTGATATGTCGGAAAAGAGTTAGTGGGAATTAACGGGAATTAGTGGAATTAGTGGGAATTAGTGGGAATTGATGGGAATTGTTGGGAATTGATGGGAATTAGTGGGAATTAGTGGGAATTAGTGGGAATTGTGGAAATAAGGCATCATAGCTGGGAGTTACAGAGATCATTTGGGACTTGTGTAGGAATTGTAGGAATTAGTAGCATATGCAGGGACTTGTGACAGTAAGCAGGATTTGTTGAGAATTATAGAGATTGGTTGCACTTCCGGGGAGTTCTGGGAGATAGTGGGACTTGTAAGAATTCTGAGCATTTGAAAGGATTTGTGAAAAATTCCTAGAATTTGCAGCACTTGCGGGGAGTTGTGGGAATTACTGAGAATTGTTGGGAGTTATTTGGGAATTATTAGGAATTACAGGAATTATGGGAGTTGCGGGAATTATGATGTTAAATGGGGCCTTCTATCTGATCATCATGTGTGTACTTCACATGTTTGCTGTTTTTGATTTGACCCGTAACTAACTCTCAAAGAAATTTGTCAAAATATGTGTGGGTTAAAAGGTGTGTAAATGCTTGACAATTGACAAGTAATATTTTTCGGGGGAACAGAATTGATGCAGGCTGTCAGCACTCTTTGGGAAACTCTGACCTTTAAACACATAGACTGAGTAAATGAGTACTGTACACTGTTTTATGAATGTGGCGTGCCTAATAACTGAAACTCCATCTTGTTCTTGAAATTTCTACGATATTCAACAGCCTTGGCCTGGTGTGTTCTTCGTAAAAGGTTTGACTGTACGTGTCACAGCTTTCAATCGATACTGCTAAACTTGTTATGTGTGAATCTGTGTGTTTTTGTGTTGTGTGTTTTTCGTCTATGCTTTATTTATCAACGACTAGTGAATCATTCAAATCTGCAGTTGTATAATCTTTCAATTTTCTGTTTTGCAAAGCAATTAGTACATGCACCATTTATTTTGCAGAGTGAAATATCAACCTCCATTTTTGCCGTGTACTGGCTTTCCAAGTCTGTTTCTGTTTGTTTGAATTTCTTTTTGTCTATTTCACACTTTTCACTTTCTCACTTTCAGAAGTGGCAGCACACCATTTGTCTATTTTTGTTTGATTCTCTTGTGTGATATTCTCCATTTGATATTCTTTGCCATTGACTACTTCATTTCAAATGTTGATATATTATTGCAACATGTTTTTAAAAAGTTTAATTTTATGAATATCTTTGAGGTAGTGCAACAATTGATAGCTATCGTGTCAATTAAGTTTGTTTTCGTTCAGATTCACTCTGCAGCAAGCATTATTTATTAGATTGTAAAATTTTTGTCAAGATACAAATATTAATTGCTTCATGATTCATGTAAGTGCATGGTTGTTTAGTAGTGCCTGTGTTCAATTTGAATATGTTTCATGGATAGAATTACTTGTGCAGATTTTGATAATGATTAAGGAGTAAAAATTCTGTCAATGCTATAAATTGGATTTATATTTATCAGTAACTTAATGTCTATGGGTAATTATAGTTTGTGCTCATCAAAATAGCAAATAGACCTATTTATTGATAATTTTCCATAATTTTATTTTACCTAACTTATCTCTATCAATTGTTCACAATTAACTGCCTTTTCCACCCAGATCTCTCAAATGCCGGGGGAGAAGGAGGAGGAGGAGCAGGGGGTGAGTCGGTGCCTGTCATGAGTGGCACTCAGACCTGGCCCGTCAGGCGTCACAAGAGAAAGCCGAGTAGAGGCCCAGAAATACCTGTCCTCAATGCCCTGCCTATTGATGTTCTCTTCGATATGAGGTAATTGATGTTTCGCTTCTTTATAACATGCAATGAGTTATTTTCAAGTGAGAATATATTTTGTCATTAGACTAATGGTTTTTGTTGATCAGTAATCTGCGACAAGTCATTTGTGAGATAAAATTAGTGTGCTTAACACTGCTTATACTATACAATTCTTAGTTTCAATATATATTTTGTCTATAAAATGACTGGCTATGTCTATGTTGATTTGTCTCTTGTCTTGTGTACAATCCAGCGTGCGTCACTTTCTCTGTGATCTTATGAATTAACTTTTGGTCCACATTCTTCTATGTAGCACAGTGTAGTATGCACTAAACCTGAGATGATCAATTTAGTGTTTTTGTCTTGTTGTTTACAAAATTGTCTTCCAGTTGGTCTTGTTTGTTTAGCTGTTTTAAGAATCCTTCATTTTCTTTTAATCTGTTTTCCAGAAACGTGCAGCAGATGCCTGACATCAAGACAGAAGTGGGTTACGCAAGGGCCTGGGTCCGACTTTCGCTAGAGAAAAAACTTTTATCGCGACATTTAAAACAGCTGCTGAGCAACACCCAACTACTCAGGTCAGCTATCAACCGAACATGCTTTTTTGTTAATGGGATTTTTTAAAGAACATCTAACCTGAGTAAAAAAAAAACGGTATTTTAGAAAGTAACGTCATCTCATTAGATAGATTAAGAGAGCTGGAACACAATAGTTGTTGAGGTTTAAATACTGAATTTACTTTTGATGAATATATCTGGCTGTCAATTTATCTGTTTTACAAATTTGATTGTCTCTTTCCTTTTCAGGAATTTGTACAAGCGTTATGCGTTCTTGCGGTGTGAGGACGAACGAGAACAGTTCCTCTATCACTTGCTCTCGCTCAACGCTGTCGACTACCACTGTTTTACCAACACTTTCCCAAATACAAGTAAGCAAAATTAGTTCCTGACTCGGTTTATGTAGAACTACACATTTATTTGTAGAACTGATATCTGTAAAGGATGTAAGTTAGGATATTGCTCTTAGATATGTGGTCGGATTTTATTTGGTGTATTCGTGTGTATTTTGCCCTTGTAGATTCTTCTCAAATTATTTCCAATATCACCATCGTCTATTTTACCCCTTTTTTCACAGTGATTCCATACAGAGTATTAATCTTCACGAGACAGAACAGCGGCAAGATCGGAGGTTCCTCCACCACGGCTAACGGCTGGTTCACCCTCGCAGGGCAGCTGGGCGAGACATCTCAGGTTCCCATTCCCAAACACACCCTCGACATTGGATTCCAGGTTAGTTTGCAAGTCTCTGTCAAAATAACAAGGACCTGGACCTGTCATGGCCCATATCCTTTCAACTTCCTCATATTCTGTATTTTAAGTTGGGAAAGAGTCTTACAGAGAGAAAATTGGATCAATTTGCCTCAACCCATAGATCACATATAAAGACAAAAAAAACCATAGGATCACCTGAAAAATTCAGAAAATGCTGAAACACAGGGGATGAAGCATGATGCCAATAATGATGACAATCATATCAGTTGCGGCGACTGTTGCCCTGTGCTTCTTGTACAGTTAGCGGATTGCTGTTTTGACCTCCCAAATGATATTCTCCTGTTTTCTTTCAGCACAAAAATCTTGGGGTTCTCACCACCCTCAGAATAGGCCATGACAATGCAGGAATGTCACCCCGATGGCTTGTTGAACATGTGGTGGTCAGAAATGAAGTCACCAGTCACACTTACAGGTAAAATTAATTGATGTTTCTATTTGAGTCTTTGATGCTGAAGTTATAGTGCAACTGTTACCATTAATGCAGCAAGAAAAACAATGACTTAAATGTGCTGGTTCGAAATTTGATTGAATTGAATATCAATTATATCTCAATTAAGTAAACCTGTTTTCATCTTTCCATGGTAGGTTTCCTTGTGGACGGTGGTTAGGGAAAGGGGTGGATGACGGAAGCACGGAACGACTTCTTGTGGCCGAGGCAGTTCCTTCAACTTGTGATCATTCAGGTGCGTTGGATACAATTGATTAAGATGATATTTTTGTGTTCAAAATTATTGCCACTTGCAAATATCACTTCAACTGAGTAGTGACATCATTTGGAATTGTGTTTTGAGTTCTGGAAATTGATTGTAGATCTTTTGATTGCAGAATTAATGGAAAAATGTCGGACGCCTCCTCGTTGTCGTTCGCCCAGTATGCCCCGAAGGTCTAATGAGCCAAGTGAGTTGGAAAAATATAATTCATATTTCATTGTGTTTAAAAAATCTGCCATTCAAATAATTCACCCTGAGTCTGAATTTGTTAAAGTCTTGGAATTGCTGGATAAACGTAAATTGTATCTTGCAGGAATGTCGGTGTCGGTTATCCAGGAACAACTCGGTGATGCGGTCAACAACTTGGTGAAACATTATTTCAAACCTGAGAAAGAGGTAAAATTACGTCTTTAATTCTTTGTCAATTGGTCATTGCAGATGATAGAAAACTGAAGCATAATAAATATGAAAAATAATTTGAAGAAATGAAAAGAAGCGTAATCGGAGTTATTAAGAATCTGGGTCTGATATGACTGGCCTATTTGGGCGATTCTTCAGACTGGGCCAGTGCTGCCATCTTGTGAAATGTGATCTGTCAAGATCCGGTGACAAAGTTGTGCCAACCAATATACCCAATGCCACTGAATTAAGATTATCATGTCTGGTCTTTGAAACAGTTTCATAATCATAGCAATTGTAATGCAAGTCCTCCTTGTCTGCATTCCAGAGGGGGAGCGTGACTGGCCTCCTTTGTGGGGAGTATGGCCTCGTCTACTGCATGGAGCATGTTTTCCAATGTGGCTTCAAATCGGCACGATTCCTCAGGAACCGCTTCTTCATCTGGGATTTCCTTGGTAAATAAAGATTTCTTTTAAAACAGTTGATTTATTATTATGATAATTCTTCTGTGATATTTTTGAGGATTTTTGTAGTACCTGTCCACCTAAAGATCCTCTCTAGTCTACTTCTAACCTAATTTTAAGTTAAACTCCCGTATTAGTTGTTCAACCTCATTCTTCATACTTTAGTTTAGCTATTGAGACTGCCCAGTTTTTGCAGACATTGCAACCTTGAATTCTGGACCAGAATGGCTCAAGTTACCCTGACAGTCCTGACAAGTTGATTCCATATTTCATAAATTAAACTTCAAATTTTCAGAAAAAGTAGCAGTTTACTTTGAGGGAGCCCTGAGAGGTGAGGAACCAGTAGAGATGACGCCTGACGCCAGAAAAGTCATTACTCGCTATTGCCACGTTGTTTCAACTATCAATGCTCAGGCGTCGCAAACTGTGGGGAAGGACGGACGTTTCCAGCTCATCATCTGTATTGGTGTCAGGTGGGTCTAGTTGCTATTTAATAGAAGCATAAATATGGTTGAGTGCCTTAAAGGATTGCTAATAATTACTCGATGGAAATTGGTAATTTATGTTGTGTTTTTGGCCCCTTCCAGAGACAAAATCCTCCATCGCTGGGTGAAGATGATCAGCAAGACTCCAGTGACAGTGTCCATGTACGAAGAGAGGTCTTTCCTGCGCGATCCCAACCTGCTCACCTTCCTCATCCAGATCCTCGAGTCCCTCAAAGATTTCAAGGTCGTCCTGGAGGCCTCCCTCATCAAGGGCATCGACTTATGAGAATGGAGTCGCCAGAATGGGTTTTGCGTCAGCTAGGCTGGCCCAGCGTCATTTTATGCAACCATTTTTGGAAGTTTTTGACTGTACAACAAGTCGTATAGCCCTTGTTAACCTCGTATATATATCTATACATGTGTATACAGTACTCGTAACTTACTCTGACATCAACCACGGTATTGAAGCCTCCATACTTGGGCTTTTTATGACTGCATGACATTCGTGTGTATTTATTTTAGTCGTCAATCTAGAGTGAGTGGGGACGTCAGTTGATCACAAAATTAATCAAAAAGCCAGTGATGTGATTGGACTATTAACGAAAGAAGAGGGAGAGAGGAGAGAGGAGAGGGGAGAAGAGGAGGAAAGGGAGGGGGATGGGCGGGTAAGGGGGAAGGAAGAGATGTGCGAAGCAAGAGAAAGAAGGAAAGAGGAGAGTGGGGAAGAGAGGAGAGGGAGAGGAGGAAGAAGGAGGAGGGAAAGACACCTGTAGATAGTTTTAGTCATTAATTGTCATTATTCATTGTCTGTGTTATCACCTGTTCAGTATTCACGCTATCCCTCGTATTTCACTGTTAGCCACTATTGCATTGCCTAGAGGTGCATTGCCGTGAGGTGCATTTCCATGAGGTGTGTTTCCTTGAGGTGCATTGCCGTGAGATGCGGCTCCTTGTGTTCATCCCTTGAGGTGCAATGTCTTTGTGTTACATTTTATAGCAGCACAGCGTACTTATTTTATTGTGAGAGGCAGAGTCATGGGTCGTGTAATGACGTGTATGTATGTGATAGTCTGTGTAAATAGTCCGCCCTCCTTATTGCCCCATGAATGCATTTTGATAACTGTCCATTATACCATTACTTCATCTTGCTTGATGCTTACGAGTCACATTTTAATTGACGATGTTTGTACATAACACAATAGCGTCATGTCTGCATTTTAAAGACACACTCGGTACTATCGTCACGGCCTTGCAATTGTGAGATTTCAAAATCTATCCGATATATATATATATATATATACATATATATATTCATGCAATTCCTGATACGCAATGTCACGAAAGGGTACATCAACTTACGCAACTGTGTCGGACAGTGTGTCCTGCAACCGCCAGTCGATCACTCAAAGTTGAAGTCACAATTGTCAGTCGAATCTGTTCAAGCCTTTTTCAACACTGCGTACTTTCACTACTCTCAGGCAGAAATGGTTTATAAAGTCTGAATTCTAATGACAGTTTCATATTGAGGAGGGGAGTCCTGTCGTTCAGCATGCATCGCATTTTGCCTCGTGCTGTTTGTAACTTGCATGTGTTCATCGCAGTATATTATTCATAGCATATATAATATATACATTATATATACATTATATGTTTAATGTTAGAGCCATTTCAGAATAATTATATCCTTCCTTTAATAAGAATCCAAATGTGTTCCCTTATTTCTAATAATCACCTTTGACGAGTGTTTAAATCAATGTGCAATTTTATCATTTGAATTTGTGAAAATGTGTGAAACAGTTCATGGGAAGTCTCAAATTATTATCGTGTTTAGCATTAGCTGAAAATTTTGATGTGACATCATAAAATATATGATCATTTATAATTTACTTTACTGCACTCGATTTATTCTGCATGAAGAATATTGAAGATGGATTTATCTGAGAATTTATTTCTTATGAATTAACTTAAATATTGATTCCAGCTTTTTGCTAGATGTAATGTGTATTATGTGTGAACGCACTACACACCATGTAGTCAGTGTTGCATTCGTTACTGAGTATCCTTTTATCTCATAGAAGTTAATAATTAAGCGTAATCGACATACAGTGGGATCTTGATTTTCTTATGTAATCTTTTACATATCAGATTGTTTCTATGACTAGAGATACACACTGGTTTTGTGCTAGATTTGCTTATTATCGTTTGAAGTAATGTGTTTTAGAAGTGAAAATGTGGAATGAGGATTTTCTTTCTTTTCCCATTTGTCTTTGGATTTCTGGAACACTTTAGCGAAGCATTCCATCTTATCTTTCCATTCTTTAATGTTACTAATAACTTCGTATGAAAGTTTGAAACACAAGAAGTTCCCAACTGTAAAGCTTCTGATATCGTTTGGCATCAATCTTCAGTTTTGAATTCTGTTTCTTCAAACGCTCCTTAACAAGTCCTGTTAATTGATTATGTACCCCCAGGTGACTACAGAGTACCCTCAAATTGCAGTCCAGAGTTGTCGCC
Source organism: Platynereis dumerilii (assembly GCA_026936325.1). NCBI lineage: Eukaryota > Metazoa > Annelida > Polychaeta > Phyllodocida > Nereididae > Platynereis > Platynereis dumerilii. The sequence continues at coordinate 1,904,121 of JAPTHN010000031.1, forward strand.
CCTTATTTTCCTAAATGAGTCTGGTATATTTAAAATATGAACCTAATACTTTCTGAGATGTTGGTAAGAAGGCAAACTGCCATATTAAATGAAAAATGAGAAAACTGAATAAATTGTTCCAGAAAAACTAATTTTCGGTTTAATACAGTAATTGAGTGATTTAAAATGTTCTTCCTTTAAAATTAATAATACCAGTATGGTTGCAAATTAAAAAATTCTGCCATTTTCAGGTAACCTTCCAACACAAACTGTGTGTGCATAACTGCTAAATTGGTCGCATTCTAGCTTTACTCTCCCCCAGTATTTCTTGACTAGTATGAAGGGTTTATGAATATAGAGTTCTCTGAATAGTTCAATTTAATTAACGTCTCTAATGTGTACATATATGAGTTCAATATTGTCTTGCTTGTTATTTTAGCCGTATATATATCAGTTTGTGTCTAAACCTTCTGTTAAGTGAGAAAAGGGCGTTATTAGTGTTGACGGAATGCCTTGATCATTCGTACAAATTGATACAAATTGATACAATGTAGCATTGTAATTCCCGGTTTATGTTACGCAACTGTTTCTGTCCTGTGTTATGCTAGCCGTGCTGTGAGCTGTTCACATTTTCCTCCTTCAAATAATTTCCAGTTCCTTTATATGTATGTTGTACTCTTATAGGCCTACACCTATTTTAAGCACAATTGATGTCTATGAGCTATCATGAACAAAGTCATGTGAAATATTTGGTTTCTCCAGATTAATAACCTGATTTTGTTGCCATAATATTCATCGATATACGATTAAGTTCTGTACTTGTTAATATCACAAATACCTCGGTAAAAGTAGATGGTATGGCGGAGTACCATAATTGAATTGTTCAGACCGTTTGAAGAGAGAGGTTATGAAGAAAAGAAGTATAACTCTAGGTACTTTGATATTTCATTTTGACTAGTCATTTGCATGTCCTGAGAAAAGTCAAACTGTAATTGTTGTTAATAAACAAAATGAAATATTGATTCTGTTTTAGTCCGTCATTGTTGTGAAAATGTTTGACTGATAGCATGTGAATTTCATCAAACTTTGTTTTCATTGAAATATATTCAGTTCTAGACTTTGCATCTTTTCGGCCCAGTGGTTAAACCGTTAAGGCAGTTGGCGATGGTGTCTGGGAGACCTGGGTCTGATTTCTGGGATCTCTGATTCTTGCATTTCGTGAGCTTTTGCTTTCGACGAGGATCTCTGTCTTGCAGAGTAGCTTCTTGTGGGTTTTGATGTGGATTCATCTTTCATTGATCAAGAACTGCCTGGAAGTTAAGTACTCTTCAATGCAGTATTCCTCCCTTGCTGATCATGCACATGTTCATAATTATGCTTGTGCATGATCTGCAGTGGTACATTTCAGTGTCTACATCAACTCCGGGGTTTGGTCCCCCAGGTGGAACTGGTACCTTTAGGTGACAACTGAAAGTCATGGAAACATAGCAGGTATCCAAAACTTGGGAGTCAGCTTTATTGCCACATCCCCCCACTTTTGCTCTTGTTTTTTGAGATTGTGAGAGGTGTCTTAATTTCTTCCTGCCGTCTGCCATTCTGCAAAAAAAGCAATATTGAAAATTCCGGCCAGAATCATGTACTTCTCCAAGAATCCTACTGTTCCATAGGAATTCTGCAAAAGTCTGCAGAATTTTGCAATTTCCTGCCTGAATACAGTACATTACAAGTAATCCTCCAGTTCTGCAGCAGGATTCTGCTATTCTGTAAGAATTATACATTTCTGCAAGAATTCTGCAAAAATCTGCATCAATCTGATATTTCCTGTGGTTATTCTGCAGTTCTGCAGCAATTCTGAGGCAATTCTGCAATTTTGTAGGAATTATCCACTTCTGCAGGAAAGTTGTACTACTTCCGTAAAGTTTTTGCAGGAACTCTTCAATTCTATAAGAATTCTAAGCAATTCTTCAGGAATTTTGTCCTGCGCAATGTCGACCGGTACTTCTGCTGAAATTTTGCAAGAATTCTGCTATTCTGTAATTTTCTGCACAAACAGCGCCACAGTGATTCTGCACCCAAAACAGCTAGACACTAGGGTGCATCGTCTGCCCCCTAAAAATGAAAAAATTGAAATATTCATTTACACTTTTGCCATGTTGTACCTTTGCCTGTAGAAACACATTCTGCAAAATTTCAATAAGATCCGATGTGGCTTTAGGGTGGCACTTTTGTGTCAAAGTTGAGTCCAAAATTGTCAAAAAATTATGCTTTGAAAAGTCGCGGTTAGAAATATCTAGCTTATGGTTGGCTGTATGATTTCAATTTATATACCTTTATTCTCAAAAGAAAATTGTCTTCAATTTGAATGGCAGAAAGCTATATTTCTGAAAATTTCTCATACCTAAGTTTTTTGGAAAGCCGAACGTTACTGACTATAATGACAAAATGTTGGGAAAAATCGACTTAAAAGCACAACTTCTGCATAACTTTGACGTAATCGTTAGAATAAAACATAAGGAACACTTTGCTGAAGAAAGTAGGAAATTGAAAAAATTTTCTAGATAGTTATTCATCAAATTCTGATGTGCAAATTTTCATAAGTTACATGTAAATATGAGAAATACAACAATTTGTTGATACACCGTTCTGCATCTCTTTTTGTTCTGACTACATCATAATGCAGTCAAGGTTTTATCAGATGATGTAGTAGATCATATTTCTACTTTGTAGACTTCTTTGACTTCCCAAAGTCATATTAACATCCTTTTTTTGATTTATCACATTTTACCCAATAAAAAAAGAAAATATCTTCACTCAATTTTGACTTCTACTGAATGGAAACCATTAATGTTGGTATTCAAATTAAAGCTCTCTTTCTAAGGAATCTAACTGTGCCACTCAGAAATCATTTCATTTAAAATTGACAATATTATTTATAACCGCGAATCGCTAAAATATGACCTAATACGGAAATTTCAAGGCTGTTGTGCCACCCATTGGCATTAGAATTTTTTCCTAAAATTTTGCAGGGCTTCTTTTATGATACAAGGGAACAATCATGCAAAAGTGCATGATGTTTTGAAGATATAGGTGCAGACGATGCACCCTACTAGACACCCCAAACATAAAGGGGTTTAGAGGCAAATTTACCCTGAACTTTATGTTCAGATCACTTCGAAAGCAGAAAATAGAGAATAAAGCAACTTGGCATGGTTTTAAAATATGTTATCAGCTTTCTTGTCCATTAGGCTTGTCATTGCTTTTAGTCGTGCCAAAAATATTTTCTAAGCCTCTTGCACGGCATGTCCTTTAGCAATACCCCACTAAAAGGTTAGCCCTGGGACCCATGCGTAGGGGTCCAGGGCTATGGATATTTGGTGAAAAAAAAAGATTGTTCCCACTTGACACTGAAAAAAAAAGTTTGTTCAGCACATGGAAATAAAAAAAAAGTTTGTTTCCACCTGTAGCTAGGGTACCGTAATGTTAAAAATCCGATAAAAAAGTTTGTCGCAACGGCGTATGCGAAAAAAATTGTTCTTCGACGCGCCGCGAACGAAAAAAAAGTTTGTCCCGGGGGTAAAATCCATAGCCCCCCCCCAACTATCGTCTGGTCGGCCCCTAAGAAAGGTACCAAGAGCAGGCTGCATTCAAAATACCAATGAAAAGGAAATTAAGACTATAATTTTTATAAAATTGGGCCAAAAAACACTCAAATCTGGGTCAAACATGGATGTCAAGCCTCAAGCAGTTACCAGTATTGGAATGGTTCTGCACAGTGGCCTGAGCATTCATGTGAGAACCCTGACTTTCCCTAAATTGCCGTTGGTCAAAAAATTCAAAAGTTAAAAAAATGCCTGATTTGCTGATGTCTGTTCTGCAGACGACTTCGCAAAGGCTTGATAAAAGTCAGTGTGAAAATTATTTTCCTGGCATATCAAAGCAGGTCATCAACAAGTTCTCCCACCAGAGTTTTGCTGTTTTGAATGTCAGTTCTATTTACGGAACTGATGCTGTTTTAGGTGTCAATCCTGTTTAGGGAACCGGTGCTGTTCTGAGGAACCAATTGCTGGTCTGGAAACCAATGCTGTTTTGAGAACTGAACGCTGTTTTGCGTGTCAATACTATTTTGGGAACTGATGCTGTTTTAGGCGCAAATGCTGCTTCGGGAACCGATGCTGTTTTGAGAACTGATCTCTGTTTTGTGTGTCAATGTTATTTTGGAACTGACGCTGTTAGGCGCAAATGCTGCTTTGGGAACCAATGCTGTTTTGAGAACAGATCTCTGTTTTGTGTGACAATGTTATTTTCGAACTGACGCTGTTTTAGGTGCCAATGCTGTTTCGGGAACCGATTCTGTTTTGAGAACTAATTGCTGTTTTGTGTGTCAATGATATTTCGGGAACTGATGCTGTTTAACTTTAAGGTGCCAATACTGTTTGGGCAACCAATGCTTTTTGAGTGTCAATGCTGTTTGGGAACCTATGCTGTTTTGAGAACTAATCACTGTTTTGCGTGTCAATGTTTTTTGGGGGCAATGCACATTTACTGTATTGGTGTCGATGCTTTTTACAGCTGCTTGCAGCCTGTATTACGAGAGGAGTTTCAGGAAAAAATATGACAACTCCCCTGGTCGTGCTATTTCACCTATGTCATTAAAACTTGGCATGCAGTCTGAATAGAATATTATCTTGCTTCCATCAACTTTTGGTAAACTTCTGTGACAATAAATTTTTATTTTCTAAACTAAAATGTACAATTTTCCCGCGAATTTTAAATGTTCTGCTGCAGTGATGGCAGTAGCCAAGTGCCAGCCAGGGGGATTGTTTACAAATTCATTAAAAAGCTTAAACCAATAAAAGAAGAGAAGGAGAAAGGAATGAAAGAAGGAAGGAAGGAATGAAAGAAGGAAGGAAGGAATGAAAGAAGGAAGGAAGGAAGGAATGAAGTGAGGAAGGAAGGAAAGAAGGAAGGAATGAAGGAAAGAAGATATATAGGTAGAATGATACATAGATGGCCAGATAGGTAGATAGTCTATCTACAAGCAGCTGTTAAAGTGCTAGCACGTTATTTTTGAGAACTAGTGCTGTTTTGAGTGTCAAAATACATAGCCAAATTCCTGTGGAATTGCGTAAGAATTATACCTCGCAGAGGTATCGCCCCTGTGAGTAAGTACAGAGCTGGTTTTGCAGTTGATTCTGGGAGGCCCTGGATCTGGCGTAGTAGTGTGCGATGAAAGGACTCTAGTGCTTTGTATTCGCTCTCTGTCAGCTTCAAGGCTTCCAGACCATAGAGCATAGCTGGCTCTACGTATGTTGTCATAAGCTTTCTTAAGACCATCAGAGACACACCATTATAGCCGTGTAATTCCCGCTCCCATTAATGAGTACGCCGTCCGTCTGCCAACTTGTATCCTGTGTTCAACTGCTTTGTTTGAGCTTCCATCGGATGTACATACTAAGCCCAGGTGCGTTTTTTCTTCAGTGTACTCTATTTCTGTGCTGTTGAATCTAAGCGGTTGCCTGTTTACGGTAGGGCCGATATGCATCACTTTGGACTTGGAGGAGCTAAATTGGTATCGGACTTGCGACGAGTTGTCTTGAGCCATGAGGAGAAGAGTTTGAGCGTCAGTGTGGGTCTTAGAGATGATGCAGTTGTCGTCGGCGACAGTTGGGATACCTAGTGGTGTACTTCCAACATGTAATTACGGAATTCTGCTGATTTTTTTGCAAAATTGCAGAATTCTTGCAGAATTGCGGAATTCCTGACAGAACTTTCACAGAGCGTAACTCGATTAACTTGTGCAGAAGAACAAAATTCTTATAAAATTCCTGTGGGAACTTTGCAGAGGTATAGATTTCATGCAGAACTGAGCAATTCCTGAAGAAAATTTGCGGAATACCTTGCAGAACTCTGCAAGTGTGCTTAGAAATTTATGTGTAGGCCTACCCAGTAACTGGAAGCCCATATTGGATTTCATTTTGTTCACAAAAATGTACAAGGATATGTTACTTTAATTTGTTTTTATTCCATGACACAACACATCAAAATAAAATGGAGTCTCTTCTTCTATGGCATGCAGCAAGTGCACACATATCCACCGTCCACAGCAATCACAGCTCCCGTCACAAACTCTGCTTTGTCAGATGCAAGGAACACAACAGTAGGGACCACATCCTCCGAGGTGCCCATGTAGCCAAGGGGAATGGACCGTCCAGCAACATCAAAGTACTGAAATTACAAAGAATGAGGTGTAAGAACTTATGGCATAAGTAAATATACTTAATGATAGAATGATCAGCACAGGTGAACACAACTCACAGTATCCAGCTGCTCCTGCTTGGTGAAGATGTCTCCAAATCTAATGTTGAAGTTTGACTTGAGGGCTCCAGGGCTGACAGCATTCACTCTCACTCCAAAAGGTGCCAGTTCTGTGGAGAAGTGAATGCAGTTATTAGTTTGATATATATGACAGTGGTTCTTCATTGAGAGAATTACCAAAATAAAGTTGACACAAAAGTGAATAACTAACCTTGTGAAGTGCAGCGAGTGAACTGATCAACAGCCGCTTTACACATGGCATAAGGAAGCGCTCCCCAAACTGGTCTCATCCCAGAGACACTGCTGATGTTGACTACATTTCCTGTAGATGAGAAAACAATGTCAGAGGTTCTTCAACCCTAAATGAAAAATAATGCATTAAGGTAATATTGTATATATATAAATACAATACCTTTGGTTTCCTTCAAGTGTGGCAGGCACTCCTGGGTCATGAAAAGAGTGGCCTTGATGTTTCCATTGATGCAGTGGTCCAGGTCAGCATGGGACATATTCTGCAAAACTTTGATTCTCTTTGCACCAACCACATTTATCAAAGAATTGACTTTGCCCAATTTCTTGACAGACTCAGCAACAAATGATTTGATGTCCTCCATCTTTGTGACATCTCCAACTTGAGAGTATACCTGAAAAATGAATGTGTAAATATTGCTGATTCAGTGATTCCTCTTCTGTTAATGAAACTGTGGCACCAAAAATTGATTAAGCAACTGTTATGTGGTGTGGCACTCATATTTTGTCTCACCCTGTCATGGTGCACCCCCGTCTTCGCCAGTTTCTCCATAGTCTCTTGCAGTCGTCCCTCATGGATGTCTATCAGGGCCAAGTTGGCTCCCCATCTCGCAGTTTCCACAGCAGTGCCACCTCCAATTTCTCCTCCAGCTCCTGCAATTGTCATTGTGTGGGAAAATAATGAAACTTTATACTAATAAGAAAATTTTTGGCTTGAGTGTGACATTCAAAATTTGTTCAGCAACAGATTGCCATGCCAAGGTACCAACTCAGTGGTTGTAACTTTAACAACCAACCCATTATTTAAAGGCACTACAATGCAGTATTTGTAAAATTTGTGAATCTTATAGATTTGATATAAATTCCAATGTAAGTCTTACCTGTGATCATGACAACTTGGTCCTTGAAGTTGCTGTAGTCCATGTTTTTTTTTGTGGTTGATTTTCAACTCGAAAACTCAAGATTAAATCTGAATGAGACTGATACCCACTACAAGTCAACATTGTCTTTTATACGAAACTGTCCAGAACTATTTTGCTGGCAGATGGCTGGAAGCAGCTGGAGCTGAACCCCTATCACAATTGACCATGCTGTTTGCACATGGCATGACTTTTAATTAAAACAAAGCACCAGCATAATTTCAGCAAGGTCTAATTAAGCTGAAGAAGGACATGGCAGCCTCCATCTGAAAGTGCAGAAATCTGGTTCTGTATAAATAGAGAAAGAGCTCTTGAGTTCAGCATCATTTTCTCTCACTGACAGAGACCAAAGCATATCTTTTCCGCTACCTGATATCTGTTGATTTCTTATACTTGCATCATGGGAGATTCCTTGAGGAACCTTGTTGTTCTCATCTCTGGTAAGTTGTGCTTTTAACATGCCACATTAAGCAATAAGCAGATAATACAAAAAAAGTTGTCAGGAGATTTTTAATGCTGTTCAATTATTGTATAGGTGCCAGCAGTGGTATTGGACAGGGAATTGCGACAGAATATGCCAAGTATGGTCCTCACTTGGCACTGACAGGACGTTCTATGGAAAGATTAGAAGAAACCAAGAAGCTCTGCATTGAGAATGGCTTGGATGACTCCATGGTAGTATCTCTGAAATTGTCTCACGGAAGAAGGATTTTTTAATAATTGAGATTTTTCCACTAAGCCGATCTATGTTTTTCAGATTTATCTTGTGACTGGAGATGTCACAGCCAAAGAAGATGTGGAGAGGATTGTCAGCTCTGTGGTCAGCCATTTTGGAAGACTGGACATTCTTGTAAGTAGTTCTTGATTATTCCGAAGGTTCAATTCTAATGCTTTTGGCTAAAGAGAATTATCAACTCAAGTCTTGCTTTCTCCAGATAAACAATGCTGGAGCAACCAGGGCCAGGAATATTGACACCTGTGAGATTGATGACCTGGACTGGTGCTATAATGTCCTTGTGAGGTCAGTGTTCATGATGTCCAAGGCGGCCATTCCTCACCTTGAGAAAACCAAAGGAGCCATCATCAACATGTCCAGTCTTGCTGGTCTGCGGCCTCTACATTATGCTCTACCTTATTCCATGTGCAAATGTATGGTAGACAGGTTCACCCAAGCAACTGCAGTGGCACTTGGGGCAAAGGGCATCCGGATCAACTCCATCAAGTAAGTCCATTCCTGACAAATTGTCAATTCTCCCGTTTTGAGAAGTCAGTCAAATGTTTTATTTAACTTAGCCACTTTCATTTATAGTCCTGCTGCGGTGAAGACGGCCATGTTTGACAAACCAGAAGGACCTGGTGGCAACCCAGAGAGGATGAAGAAGGTATTTAGATATGGCTGCGCTTTCACAACCTAGCACATCTATCTGATTCTCAATCCATTATTATTTTCATTCTCATCTGTTTCCATTACAGTACCTGGACTGGTGTTGTGCTGCCATCCCTCTTGGACGTATTGGAGAAGTTGCGGAGGTCGCTCGCTTGGCCACATTCCTGGGATCAAAAGAAGCAAGCTTCATCACTGGAACCACTTTCCCAATTGATGGCTCCTACTCCAATACATCCTACATTCCCAAACTTAAGCATTGATAATTTTGCTCACAAAATATATTGTTTTCGCGATAAAGTCATTTTGAATATACAATTCATGATGTGTTATTGTAATTATTTAAAATGTAAAAATCAGTGCTCCCTAATATAAAGACATGAAAAGTGTGAAAATATTTTGCAATTCACCATCAGAGGAAGATCTTAATTGATTGACCCCCCAGTGGGCATTTGATGTCATCTGAAGTCAGACAGACATCAGTGGTTAACTTATCTACTAACCAGGTTAATGGCAAAAAAAAAAGTGGTAAGTTTTCATAAAATTCCGTACTGACATCAAAATAGATCAAATTACTCATGTGGCCGCAATTAAACTGTGCCCTTGCTGCCCCTAAAGTGGGGGTTTTAATGGTCACCATGCAACCTCTAGCTTGCAATGTGATTTTTTATGACAAATTGACAATTATTTTTATGAGAATTGTTAGGTATTTGGCTTTCACTGAGATGCATGTATGTTGCCTGGCTGCGTTGTTGCCAATTAATATATATATATAGTTTGTCTCATTTTGTGTGAGATACCTGTGAGGACCTGTGAGGTGACCAAGAAATCTACATGTATGTTTATGTATGCCAGTTTGTTGGTTGTGTGATTTTAAAGGCAAAACAGTGGAGTTGATTTTTCAGCAGGAAGTACTCGTGGGATTTAGGTTACACGGAAGTGGTTGCGAGTAAGCTCTTTGCCACAGTGTCGCTTAAAAGCCTCTGCATTATGGGAACTCTCGCAAGGAGTTAAAAGAGAGCCCATGATGGGTTGGTTAAGAAGCTGTTGAGAAGCTCCCTTTGTTGTTCTTTCATCTCTGATGAGTTGTGCGGCTATCACATGTTAAAGAGGTCATAAAAGAAGCCCCAGAGAAGACACAGTGATGTAAAATGTGGCAAGTCCGCTTGACACAGTGATGTAAAATGTGGCAAGTCCGCTTGTTGCTGACGGTGAGAGAGATTGCAGTGTTAGCGATGATCCCACAGTGGAAATACCTCTGCACTGTCATGGTGACAGGTTTAGTAGCCAGATGGTCAGGTTGAAGTGGTATAGACTTTCTAAGAAGAGCTTTGAATGTGCTTGCATAAAATAGATTTTATTATGTGCTTTAAAACTTACCATTGCTCAAACTTTAAATGTATGCACACAGAAAAATATTAATTATCTGTAGAAATGATCTTTTACTAACTTAGATAATTACATATATACAATCACTTTTTTTGCCAATTTTCCACAGAAGCTCTGCAATTTGATGAGAATTCTAGATGCACATGTGCAGTGCACACTTTTGAAAGGACCTGTAGGAGTTCTGCAAATCAGCTGGAATTCAGCAGTTTCACATACTAGGTCCTGCTGAAAATTTGCCTGAAATTATACAATTCTTTAGGAATTTTGCAGTTCTGCAGTGTCCTACAGAATGTCTGTAGTTCTGCTGAAATTCTTCAAAAAATCTATTGTTCTGCAATTTCCTTCGTTGATTTTCTAAAGCAAAATGGTGTCTGCAGCGATTCACACACAAAACAGAATTGAAAATCAAAACATTATTGGTAGCCAAAACAGGTTCTGCACCTAAACAGCATCGGTTCCCAAAACAGCACTGGCGCCCTAAAAACATTGACACCCAAAATCAATAGTCTTTGTCAACCAATGCCATTTTTAGAACGATGCTGTATTGTAAACCGATTGCTGGTCTGGAAACCAATGCTGTTTTGAGAACAGATGCTGTTTTAGGTGCCAGTGCTGTTCTGGAAAATGAGGCTTTTTGGGTTCTGATTCTTAAGGGAACCAAATGAATGGTGTTTTTGGTGTCAAAATACATTAGAGCTGAATTCCTTTAGAACTTCAGAATTTCAGCTGAAGTACAGACTCTCTACGGAATATTTCAGAATTGCAAATTGAACAGAATTTAAATATTTTGACACAAACTTGAAGAATTGTTAATTTTAGCAGAAATTTAGAATTTCTGCATGAACTTTCAGAGGTGCATAATTCCTATATGGGAGATCAATGGCAGTCTACAGTTCGTCTTGGAACTTTGCTTTAGTGCAATTTGCTTGCAGAACGGCATAATGATTTAACTATGAAGACCTCATAATAATTCCTTCATATTTGTAGAATTCCCGCAAGAAGCAATGATTCCTACAGAAATGTAGGATCCTGCAGAAACTAGCGGAATTGCTGAAGGAACCGAAAAGTGTTATTCGCCTAGACCCAAAAATACTGTGTGGTTCAAGCAGTCATTTCGAGTCAGCCTTTGTCGGACTATAATTTGCCTGCAGAAACTGCAGCACTTTTAGAATATTTGCCTAAGTGCAGGATTGCTACAGAAAATTACAGAATTCTGCCGATTTTTGCAGAACTGCAGAATTCTTGCAGGATTGCTGCAAGAACTTTAGGAAAGTACATGCATAACTAGACTAACTTGTGCAAGTGAACAGAATTCTTATAGAATTGCAATGTTCCTACGGAAACTTTGCGGAAGTATAGAGTTCATGCAGAATTGTAAAATTTCTGTGGAAAATTTGGAGACTACCTTGCATACTCTGCATGTGTGCTATGAAATCTAGTTATACTGGCTGATACTCAGATTGTGCTTTGCTAGACAATTTATTGTTGACGATTCAGCATTACACTCTAATTTATGAATGTGCCTCAGTAGCCTAGTGAGGACAGGATCAGGAAACAGCACTGAGGTGAATGATGATTTAAACCACTGTCCAATGCAGTGTAGGTTCTTATGACCCAGCCTCAGTTAGAATTGAACTTGGGAGCCAGTAATTGGAAGCCCATATTGGATTTAATTTGTTTACAAAAAATTACAGAAAATATATCACTTTGATTTGTTTTTATTGCATGATGCAACACATAAAATTAAATGTCTTCATCTATGGCATGCAGCAAGTGCACACATATCCACCGTCCACAGCAATCACAGCTCCCGTCACAAACTCTGCTTTGTCAGATGCAAGGAACACAACCGTGGGGACCACATCCTCCGAGGTGCCCATGTAGCCCAGGGGAATGGACCGTCCAGCAACATCAAAGTACTGAAATTACAGAGAATGAGGTGTAAGAAGTTATGGCATAAGTAAATATTAATGGTAGAATGATCAGCACAGGTGAACACAACTCACAGTATCCAGCTGCTCCTGCTTGGTGAAGATGTCTCCAAATCTTATGTTGAAGTTTGACTTGAGGGCTCCAGGGCTGACGGCATTCACTCTCACTCCAAAAGGTGCCAGCTCTGTGGAGAAGGGATATTTAGTTATCATGCAGTTTGACAAATGGCAATGATTCTTAAATGGCAAAATATCTAGAAAAAAGTCTGTCACGAACCTTGTGAAGTGCAGCGAGTGAACTGATCAACAGCCGCTTTACACATGGCATAAGGAAGCGCTCCCCAAACTGGTCTCATCCCAGAGACACTGCTGATGTTGACTACATTTCCTGGAGATGAGAAGACAATGTCAAAGGTTCTTCAAGCCAAAATGAAAAATATATATATGTATTAAGGTAATATTGTATTGTGCAATACCTTTGGTTTCCTTCAAGTGCGGCAGGCACTCCTGGGTCATGAAAAGAGTGGCCTTGATGTTTCCATTGATGCAGTGGTCCAGGTCAGCATGGGACATATTCTGCAAAACTTTGATTCTTTTTGCACCCACCACATTTATCAAAGAATTGATTTTGCCCAATTTCATGACAGACTCAGCAACAAATGTTTTGATATCCTCCATCTTTGTGACATCTCCCACCTGAGAGTAGACCTGAAAAATGAATTTGTTATGTTATTGAAAATGTTGTGCAACAAATTGATTAAGCTACCATGGTAAAGCACTCATGTTATGTCTCACCCTATCTTGGTGCACCCCCATCTTAGCCAGTTTGTCCATTGTCTCCTGCAGTCATCCCTCGTGGATGTCTATCAGGGCCAAATTGGCTCCCCATCTTGCAGTTTCCACAGCAGTTCCACCTCCAATTTCTCCCCCAGCTCCTGTAATTGCCATTTTGTGGGAAAATAATGAAAGAATAACAACAAATTCTTCAACTAATAAGAGATGCTTTGGTAGGAGTGTGAAATTCAAAATGTGTGCACAACAGATTGCCATACCAAGTTACCAACTCAGTGGTTGTAACTTTAACCACCACTCAATATTGAAAGGCACTACAATACAGTATTTGTGAATTTCTGAATCTTATAGATTTGCTGTAACTTCTAATGTCTCTCTTTCTTACCTGTGATCATGACAACTTGGTCCTTGAAGTTGCTGTAGTCCATGTTTTTTGTTGTGATTGATTTTCAACTAAAAAACTCAAGATTAAATCTGAATGAGACTGATACCCACTACAAGTCAACATTGTCTTTTATACCAAACTGTCCAGAACTGTTATGCAGGCAGATGGTGAATCAGCTGGGGCTGAGCCCCTATCACAATGGACCATGCTGTATGCACATGGCATGACTTTTAATTAAAACAAAGCACCAGCATAATTTGAGCAAGGTCTAATTAAGCGAAGAAGCACATATGGCAGCCTCCATCTGAGAGTGCAGAAATCTGGTTCGGTATAAATAGAGAAAGAGCTCTACAGTTTAGCATTATTTTTCTCTCATCGACAGAGACCAAAACATATCTTTTTCATTACCAGATATCTGTTGATTTCTTATACTTGCATCATGGGAGAGTCCTTGAGAAACCTTGTTGTTCTTATCTCTGGTAAGTTTGCGCTTAAAACATGGCACATTTAGAGGTTAAAACAAATTTATGTTATCTTGGATTCATCTTTTTTTAAAAATTATGTTCGATTCTTTTACAGGTGCCAGTAGTGGTATTGGACAGGGAATTGCGACGGAATATGCCAAGTATGGTCCTCACTTGGCACTGACAGGACGTTCTATGGAAAGATTAGAAGAAACCAAAAAGCTCTGCATTGAGAATGGCTTGGATGACTCCAAGGTAATATCTCTGAAATTGTCTCACGCAAGAATGATTTTCTAATTGAGATTGCTCCACTAAGGTTATCCATGTTTTTCAGATTTATCTTGTGACTGGAGATGTCACAGCCAAAGAAGATGTGGAGAGGATTGTCAGCTCTGTGGTCAGCCATTTTGGAAGACTGGACATTCTTGTAGGTAGTTCTTAATAATTCAAAATGATTAATTTAAACGCTCAAGGCTGAACAATGATAAAAACTAAAACTTGTCTTCTCCAGATAAACAATGCAGGAGCAACCAGGGCCAGGAATATTGACACCTGTGAGATTGATGACCTGGACTGGTGCTATAATGTCCTTGTGAGGTCAGTGTTCATGATGTCCAAGGCGGCCATTCCTCACCTTGAGAAAACCAAAGGAGCCATCATCAACATGTCCAGTCTTGCTGGTCTGCGGCCTCTACATTATGCTCTACCTTATTCCATGTGCAAATGTATGGTAGACAGGTTCACCCAAGCAACTGCAGTGGCACTTGGGGCAAAGGGCATCAGGATCAACTCCATCAAGTAAGTCCATTCCTGACAAATTGTCAATTCTCCCATTTTGAGAAGTCAGTCGAATGTTTTACTTAACTTAACCACTTTCATTTACAGTCCTGCTGCAGTGAAGACGGCCATGTTTGACAAACCAGAGGGACCTGGTGGCAACCCAGAGAGGATGAAGAAGGTATTTAGATACGTCTGCGCTTTCACAACCTAGTACGTCTATCTGATTCTCAATCCATAATCATTTTCATTCTCATCTGCTTCCATTACAGTACCTGGACTGGTGTTGTGCTGCCATCCCTCTTGGACGCATTGGAGAAGTTGCGGAGGTCGCTCGCTTGGCCACATTCCTGGGATCAAAAGAAGCAAGCTTCATCACTGGAACCGCTTTCCCAATAGATGGCTCCTACTCCAATACATCCTACATTCCCAAACTTAAACATTGATAATTTTGCTTACAAAATATTTTGTTTTCACAATAAAGTCATTTTGAATATATGCAATTCATGATGTGTCATGGTAATTATTTAAAATGTAAAAATCGGAGCTCCTCAAAGACATGAAACATTCACCATCAAAGGAAGATGATAGCTCTTCATTGATTGATTCCCAGTGGGCATTTGATGTAATCTGAAGTCAGACAGACATCAGTGGTTAACTTATCTACTAACCAGGTTTATGGAAAAAAAAATTGTCATGTTGTAACAGAAGTTTTGTTAATTAAAATTAGTTCTCTTAGAATAGATAGATAGATAGATAGATAGATATGGTAAGTGCAGCCCTCTTAGCCCAGTTCTGGGCGCTCATGAGGGTTGATTGATGAGATGAGGGAGAGAGCAGGAGTCCTCAACATGTTACACATTTGCCCCATGTGAGGGATCTTTTACTTGCGCAGCACAGACACTGATACAAGGGGCCGCCAATTTATCGTGTCATCCGAACGACATCCTATCAGTAAAATGATAACCTGCGTTACAGTAAACGAATGACAAATACTTACATTATGCTGAAATTGGACATCAGTGACCTCACAACAAGCCCTATCTAATACATTGAAATGAGGTGTCAATTTGTAGCTGAGCAACTTGTGACGTCACTGGAGAGTGGAATGACACTACAAGTGGCTTGCCACGATAACACAGTCCCAATTCCAAAGCACTCGTTTTTCGTCTACTGTAATTGTTCTTACAATCTGGTACCGACATCAAAATAGATCAGATTGCCCATGGCACCGCCATCAAATTGTGCTCTTCTGCCCCTACAGTGGGGGTTTAATGACAATTAATAATTTTTATGAGAATAATCAGGTATTTTGCTTTCATTGAGATGCTTATAATTATTTTAATAAATAGGCCAATATATATGTTACCAATTATATATACTTTGCCTCATGTTGTGTGAGATACCTGTGAGGTGACCTATATAATATGTTTATGCCAGTTTGTTGGTTGTGTGATTTTTAAGGAAAAAGCTGCGGAGTTGATTTGTCAGCAGGAAGTACTCGTGGGATTTCCCCGACAAAAGATTGACCATGTAGTCATTGTCGACCATGGTTTGACCATGGTCGACCATGGTTGACAATGAAATGACCATGTACCTGACCGTGAACTAAGTCTGACCATGTTTGACCATGGAATGACCATGAAAACTTAGACAATTTCCTTTGATGACCATGTATGACAATGAAATGACCGTGAGGACTTAGAAAATTTCTCTGAATTATTAGATGACCATGTGTGACCGTGTCATAACCATGAGGACTTAGAAATTTTTATCACTGACATTTATGACCATGTGTGACAATGAAATGACCACGTGGACTTAGAAAATTTCTCTCATTTTGAATGCCTGTCAAATCACGATGAGAACAATTTGAATCTAGTTAAAAATTTGATTGCTTTGCTTATGTGTGTAATTTCTTTGAGATCAGACGGGGGGGGGGGGTTGCGAATTTTTTTACATTGCATTGTACAGGCCCAAGGGGGGTTGAACCCCCTAAACCTCCCCCCATCTGGATCCGCCATTAAACATTAAATACATTCAACGATTCATCATTTCTATTGGCAGTCTATTATTACTTGAAAAGAGAGTATAGAGAACTTAAAGCAGCGTATTGTATAAGTTTGTGTTCCTGTAAGTCTCTTCCATAATCTGTGTAAATGTTGCAGATTTTTACTTCTGTTATCTACCTATTGATTGCCATCATCTCAAACCAAAAATACTTGAAATATTTGTCTGATTTAATACTGACCATATATGACCATATATGACCATGCATGACCATCTGTGACCATGTAATGACCGTGTAAGTCACATGACCTACCAGTGTCGCCACCTGTCTTATAAACAGTGCGCACTTTTGGAGGGAAAGTTTTTAACTGCAAACATCAGGCCGTCTGGAGCTAAATTACCTAATCTTATTGAGTTTCGGTGAGTGCTTATGACATAAACTTGTTTCTGATTGTTCCTAGAGTTAGCTAGACAACATTTTACATGTAGACAGGCTGCGAAATAGCAAGGATCAGGTTGTAACAGTCTAAAATTTTGTTCATCTATTATCACTCGCCTAAAAAAACACACCAATTTGTTTCTTTCGGGGTGCATAGACAGGAATACAATGTAGATAAACATACTCAATGATATTTTGTTTAGAAAATCCTAGAATATGACATGAAAATCTTTTCATTTTATGGTAATGGTATATTAAGGGGCGACCATGAGATACTGTGAGCATGAGATATTGCTATGAAAAAAAAGTTTTATTTCTTGTCAATCTTGTGACGTTATTATTAGACAACACTTTGGCAAGGAGTTTCATTTATAACATAAAGAATATGATATTTATAATATTTATAATACATATTTCTCAATATTATAATTTGTGTCAAAAATAATCCTGTGTAAAAAAATATCAAATGACAGTCTTTTTGGTATTTTGGTACAGTGCCGCCTGTAAATTAGTGAAATTGGTCGACCAATTGGTTTGACAGTGACCATTTACCGCAGAATGAACAGATGGTCACAGACGGTCATCATGACCGTGTGTGACCATGTGTGACCATGGCCATATGACCATCTGTGACCATCGGTGACCATGTAACCCCTGACCATGTACGACCGTATGTTGACAATGACCAATTACCGCAGCAATGAACAGATGGTCACAGATGGTCATTATGAACGTGTGTGACCATGTGTGACCATGAACATATGACCATCTGTGACCATCTGTGACCATGTAACCCTTGACCATGTACGACCATATGTGACAGTGACCAATTACCGCAGCCTCGACCATGGTCGACCATGGTCTGACCATGGTCATTTCATTGTCGAACATGGTCAATGACCATGGTTTGACCGTGGTCAGACCATGGTCGACCGTGGTTTGACCATGATGTTTTCGTCGGGGTTAGGTTACACGGAAGTGGTTGCGAGTAAGCTCTTTGCCACAGTGTCGCTTAAAAGCCTCCGCATTATGGGAACTCTCGCAAGGAGTTAAAAGAGAGCCCATGCTGGGTTGGTTAAGAAGATGCTGAGAAGCTCCCTTTGTTGTTCTTTCATCTCTGTTGAGTTGTGTGGCTATCACATGTTAAAGAGGTCATAAGGCAGCCCCGGAGACGACACAGTGATGTAAAATGTGGAAAGTCCGCTTGTTACTGACTTTGAGAGAGATTGCAGTGTTAACGATAATCCCTCAGTGAAAATCCCTCTGCACTGTCATGGTGACAGGTTTAGTAGCCAAATGGTCAGGTTGAAATGGTATAGGGAACGAGGGGCAAAACGGGCTGCCTAACTTCGAAGGCTTGCTGCACGAAGGTGGTATATCATGCGAATGCCAAATAAGGTCTCATCCATGAAGAAGTACCAATACCACTTGCTCAAACACAGAAAAGTGCTTTTTTAATAGTTCCAATTCAAATTTTTCCCTATTTTCAAAAATGCTACTTTATCCCGTTTTGCCCCATGCTTGGGGCAAAATGGAATTTCATGTGGGGCAAAATGGGAAGAAATAAAGATGCAGAAATTCTGCAATAAATCAGCTGTTTTGATAATAGCAAACTAAAAAGCATGTTGACAAACAAAAATGCATTAATTCATGTCATTGCAATATGAGAATATTGCAGAATACTAAGAGTAAACATAGCAATAAATTATGAAATCAACATCTCAATACAGGATGCAATTATAGCTGGGAAGTGATGCTAGTAATTCTACATTCCATGTAATTATTTTACAAATTATTTAACCATAAACATTAGGTTACAAAAGAAACAAAATTAGTTAAATTTTGTGGAAATGTGACATTTTGATGAATATTCAAATAACTCTGATTTCCGAGTTTTCTTAATAACTTAACAATTTAAACTGGTTTTGGATTTGACTATGCTTTTTGAAAGGCAGTTACATTTGTTTCAGTTTCAACAATACAGGGTTTTACCACTAAGTCTAAATCCTCAAGGTATTACTGATGACATGGATTAGATTCACAAATCTCTAGTGATTCTTTCAAATTTTGCCTGGTTTATGACCAGAAAGTGTATCAAATGTCTCAAATGTCATGGTTGAATTGAGCCAATATCAAGCTTCAACCTTTTTTTAGGCTGGGATTGCTTTTTTGTGCTTCCCATTTTGCCCCCGCAGGAGGACTCCATCTTGCCCCATTCATGCAGGGTAGATTAATAATGACCTACTTACACATGACTAAGCACGGGACTACATTTTTTTGCTTAATACGTAAGCTTAGTAGTCCTCTAATAACACTGACTATGAATTATTTTGCTGGGAACTTCATTGGAGGTAAAACACCATTTCCAAAAATTATGATTTTTTTAAGAAAATCGATCAAAAACTTCAAACTAACATAGCTGCATACCTGTAACGTTCTCATCAACGAAACTCTCAGGAAAAGTTGGTCATGTATCCTATTATATTTTCCAACCGAAAAATTAGAAGGCAGGTCAAAACGTTCCGAAAAAACTTAAAAAACCATTTTGCCCCGCCACTCCGTTTTGCCCCTCGTTCCCCTACACTGTCTCAGAAGATGTTTGAATGTGCATTAGGGTGCATCGTCTGCCCCTATATCTTCAGAATTTAATGCACTTTTGCTGTACATTGTTCCTTTATGTCATAAAAGAAATCCTGCAAAATTTGAGGAGAAAATTCGAATATCTAAGGGTGGCACTAGAGCCTTGAAATTTGAACATTAGGTATTATTTTGCCGTTTCGTGGTTGTTAATAATATTTTATTACCTTTTAAATGATGTAGTTGGATTTCTTAGAAAAAGAGCTTCAATATGAATACCAACATCAATGGTTTCGAATCAGGAGAAGTTGTGTTTGCATTGTGATTTTTTTTTTGAATAAGTGAAATTTGATAAAACAAAAAAAAACAATATTGATATGACTTTCTTGAACTGATAGAAGTCTCTAAACAGAGGAAATGATTCCCCACATCCCTTGATAAAACCTTGATACAATTATAATGTAGTCAAACGAAAAAGGCATGGTAGAATGACATTGCATTGAAGGAATTTATTTCACACATTTACATGTACTAATGCAAATGTGTACATTTGGATTTTGTTAAATAAATATCTGAAAAATAAATTGAAATTCCTAATTTCTTCACCAAAGTGTGCCTTGTACTTAATTCCAATGAAGGTGTGAGAGTCGTACAAAAGTTGACCTTTTAAGCAGTTCATTCCAAACGTTTTTTCACCATCATAGGTGTATGGGACGGCTGTCTCGCGGGGGGGGGGCTGTGACTATTTTGCCCTGAAATTTTAACATGGCGCGAATGTGACCAGGGCAGTGGATCTGCCCTGATTGGTCAGGATTTTCCCTGATATATGCCATTTGCCTTGATGCCAGGGGGGCTGCAGCCCCCCCCCCTGACCCCCTGCGAAATACGCCTATGGTCACTATCGTCTAACTTAGGCCCGTTTTCACCAACATGGTATTAACAGTTATGCCAGGTCTTAGCTAAGACCTGGTCTGGCTAAGCCAATCACTCAGGCGGAGCAGGATCAAGGAACATTTACTGAGTGAAAGTCTACACATAGTATTTAAACAACTCAACAGCTACAAACACAATTAATCTCTGAAGTTCCCAAAAAAGGCCACATCATAAGGCAAGAGAAAAAGAGGGGTGGGCTTGGAAATTTATGAAAAAGAAAATTAATTAGTTGTCTGTCCAGTCTTGGTGACAGAAACACATTTTCTTTAGCACCCCCCTCAAACAATGAATTAATACCAATCAGCTTGTCATGAATTTTTGCACAATGAAACTACAATAATAGTTGAATCCCTCTGAATATCTGATGATAAGGGTCCTCAAAATCTGATTTACCTAGAATGGCTGATTCAAAGATGTGGACAATGCATGATATATCAGCAATAAGTGATATTAATGTCATAACAATGCTTGATGCTGTGCCACCGGAGGTAGCACCTGCCAGAGAAAAAAAGGTCATTTAAAAGACGACAAAGCGGCTTTGACGACTTCACAGATAAACAATTTTACAAGCGATTTAGACTAACAAAAGAAATTGCACTGATGTTACTTGAGCACATCAAGGATAAACAGCATCGCAGAAGAATCATTGTATATCACCAGAGTTGCAGCTTCTGACGCGCCTGCGATTTTTTGCTACCGGCAGTTACCAAATTAGAGCAACATGCAAATATAATAGACAAAGGCCTATAATACTGATTTGTCATGCCATCTCATAAGAAACATATGTTCTGTTTTCATTGGCCTAATCACTTTTCTGTTTTCATTGGCCTAATCACTTTCTGACACCAAATCAGTTTGAGATGGCTGATCCTTGAGTTTGGTGACAATGTGTATGATTCACTGAACCTTGACAGGTTTACATGCTTAACACTCTCTTGGTGTAATGGACTTAGTTATACCAGGTTTAAAGGAGTTAAGACCAGGCATAACTGTTAAAACTATGTGGGTGAAATCGGCCCTAAAAGTTTTATTTTCCGAAGTTCCTCAAAGTGAAAAATGGTCGGAAATATAGCTTTCTATCATTCAAATTAAAGCTTATTTTCTTCCGAGAACAATGGTATATGAATTAAATTCCTATACCAAACAACAAGCTAGATATTTATAACCGCGATTATGTAAAACATCACTTTCTGTCATTTTTGGACCAAACTTTAATGCAAAAGTGCCACTCTAAGGCCACAACCAATCTTACTGAAATTTTGCAGAATGTCATTCTTCAGGCAATGGAACAATACGGGAGAAGTGCAAATGAATATGACAATTTTTTCATTTTTAGGGGGCAGACGACGCACACTAATGTGCTTGGATAAAATAGATTTATTATGCATATTGAGACTTGCCATTGCTCAAACTGTAAGTTAATACGAACGGAACAATATTAAGTATCTGTAGAAATGACCTTTTACTAACTTAGATAATTGCATATATATATTATATATATATACAATCGCTTTTTTGCCAATTTTCAACAGAAACTCTGCAATTCAATGAGAATTCTATACTTCTGCAGGTGAAGCACACTTTTGAAAGGACCTGCAGGAATTCTTCAATTCAGCTGGAATTCAGAAGTTTCACAAGCTCCTGCTGAAATCATGCAATTCTTTGGGAATTTTGAATGTCTGTAGTTCTGCTGAAATTCTTCAAAAATCTATTTCTGGTCTGGAAACCAATGCTGTTTTGAGAACTGATGCTGTTTTAGGTGAGTACGATACTGTATTGCAAACCGATTGCTGGTCTGGAAACCAATACTGTTTTGAGAACTAATACAGACTCTCTACAGAATATTTCAGAATTTCAAATTGAACAGAATTTCGGAATTTCAGTATTCTAACAGGAACTTCTGCATGAACTTTCAGAAGTGCATAATTCCATGGAGATCAGTTGCAGACTACAGTTCTTTTTGAATCTTTCCTTTATTGCAAATATCTTACAGAACGGCATAATAATTTAACTATGAAGACTTAATAAAAATTCCTTCATATTTCTAGAATTCCAACAGAAGCACATGATTCCTACAGAAATGTAGGATTCCTGCAGAAACTAGCAGAATTGCTGTAGGAACCGAAAAGTATGTAATTCGCCTAGATGGAAAAATGCAGCGTGGTTCAAGCAGTCGTTGTCGGACTATAATTTGCCTGCAGAAACTTAGCCGATGTACCAATTTTCTACAGAACTGTATAATTCTTACATGAATGTCAACATTTTAGAATTTATGCCTAAGTACAGGATTGCTACAGAAAATTACAGAATTCTGCAGATTTTTGCAGAACTGCAGAAATCTTGCAGAATTGCAGGATTCCTACAAGAACTTTAGGAAAGTACATGTATAACTAGACTAACTTGTGCAAGTGAACAGAATTCTTATAGAATTGCAATGTTCCTTTGGAAACTTTGCAGAAGTATTGAGTTCATGCAGAATTGTACAATTCCTGGGAAAAACTTGGAGACTACCATGCGTACTCTGCAAGTGTGCTATGATATATAGTTGCACTGGCAGTTACTCAGATCGTGCTTTGCTGGACAATTTATTGTTGATGATTCTAATTTATAAATGTGCCTCGGTAGCCTATAAGGACAGGATCAGGACACAGCACTGAGTTGAAGGATGATTTAAACTGCTGTCCAATGCAAGGTAGATACTATGACCCAGCTTCAGTTTGAAATGAACTTGGGAACCAGTAAATGGAAGCCATATTGGATTTAATTTGTTTTACAAAAAATTACGGAAAGTAAGTCATTTTGATTTGTTTTTATTGCATGATACAACACGTAAAATTAAATCTCTTTGTCTATGGCATGCAGCAAGTGCACACATATCCACCGTCCACAGCAATCACAGCTCCCGTCACAAACTCTGCTTTGTCAGATGCAAGGAACACAACCGTGGGGACCACATCCTCCGAGGTGCCCATGTAGCCCAGGGGAATGGACCGTCCAGCAACATCAAAGTACTGAAATTACAGAGAATTAGGTGTAAGAAGTTATGGCATATGTAAATATACTTAATGGTAGAATGATCAGCACAGGTGAACACAACTCACAGTATCCAGCTGCTCCTGCTTGGTGAAGATGTCTCCAAATCTAATGTTGAAGTTTGACTTGAGGGCTCCAGGGCTGACGGCATTTACTCTCACTCCAAAAGGTGCCAGCTCTGTGGAGAAATGGTATGCAGTTATTAGTTTGATATGTATGGCAGTGGTTCTTCATTGAGAAAATATCCAGAAAAAGTATGAAACCAACCTTGTGAAGTGCAGCGAGTGAACTGATCAACAGCCGCTTTACACATGGCATAAGGAAGGGCTCCCCAAACTGGTCTCATCCCAGAGACACTGCTGATGTTGACCACATTTCCTGGAGACAAAAAAGAAATGATAGATGTTTTCCAACCCAAAATTAAAAATATCTGCATAAATGTATTATTGTATTTATGCTATACCTTTGGTTTCTTTTAAGTGTGGCAGGCACTCCTGGGTCATGAAAAGAGTGGCCTTGATGTTTCCATTGATGCAGTGGTCCAGGTCAGCATGGGACATATTCTGCAAAACTTTGATTCTCTTTGCACCCACCACATTTATCAAAGAATTGACTTTTCCCAATTTCTTGACTGACTCTGAAACAAACGATTTGATGTCCTCCATCTTTGTGACATCTCCCACTTGGGAGTAGACCTGAAAAATGAAAGTGTAATGATTCCTCTTCTGTTATTGAAAAATTTTTTGCAACAAAATGATTTAGCAACTATGGTAAAGCACTTATATCATGTCTCACCCTGTCTTGATGCACCCCCATCTTTTCCAGCTTATCCATGGTCTCCTGCAGTCGTCCCTCGTGGATGTCTATCAGGGCCAAATTGGCTCCCCATCTCGCAGTTTCCACAGCAGTGCCACCTCCAATCTCACCACCAGCTCCTGTAATTGCCATGTTATTTATATTTTGTGGGAAAAAAAAACAAAAAAAAACAGACAACAAATTCTGAAACTAATAAGAGAAGCTTTGGCATCAGTGTGACATTCAAGACCTGCTCAGCAGCAGATTACTGTGCCAACCCCAAGGTAACCACTCAGTGGTTGTAACTTTAACAACCATCCATTACTGAAACTTTTAAAGGCACTACAATACAGTATTTGTGAAATTTGTGAATCTTATTGATTTGATATAAATTCCAATGTCAGTCCTACCTGTGATCATGACAACTTGGTCCTTGAAGTTGCTGTAGTCCATGTTTTTTTTTGTTTCAATTGATTTTCAACGCAAAAACTCAAGATTAAATCTGGATGAGACTGATACCCACTACAAGTCAAAATTGTCTTTTATACGAAACTGTCCTGAACTGTTTTGCAGCCAGATGGTGAATCAGCTGGGACTGAGCCCTTATCACAATGGACCATGCAGTATGCACATGGCATGACTTTTAATTAAAACAAAGCACCAGCATAATTTGAGCAAGGTCTAATTTAGCTGAAGAAGCTCAAGTCAGCCTCCATCTGAAAGTGCAGAAATCTGGTTCAGTATAAATAGAGAAAGAGCTCTTGAGTCCAGCATCATTTTCTCTCACCGACAGAGACCGTTGAAGCATTTCTTTTCCGCTACCTGATATCTGTTGATTTCTTATACTTGCATCATGGGAGAGTCCTTGAGAAACCTTGTTGTTCTCATCTCTGGTAAGTTGTGCCTTGGACTTGCCACATTAAGCACTAATCAGATAATTCAAAAAATTTGTTAGGAGATTTTTTATGTTGTTCAGTTATTTTATAGGTGCCAGCAGTGGTATTGGACAGGGAATTGCAACGGAATATGCCAAGTATGGTCCTCAGCTGGCACTGACAGGACGTTCTATGGAAAGATTAGAAGAAACCAAGAAGCTCTGCATTGAGAATGGCTTGGATGACTCCAAGGTAGAATCTCAGAAATTGTCTCACGCAAGAATGATTTTCTAATTGAGATTGTTCCACTAAGCCTATCCATGTTTTTCAGATATATCTTGTGACTGGAGATGTCACAGCCAAAGAAGATGTGGAGAGGATTGTCAGCTCTGTGGTCAGCCATTTTGGAAGACTGGACATTCTTGTAAGTAGTTCTTGATTATTCTAAAGGTTCAAATATAATGCTTTCAAAAAAGCCAAATAGAAATAACAACTAAATCTCGTCTTCTCCAGATAAACAATGCAGGAGCAACCAGGGCCAAGAATATTGACACCTGTGAGATTGATGACCTGGACTGGTGCTATAATGTCCTTGTGAGGTCAGTGTTCATGATGTCCAAGGCGGCCATTCCTCACCTTGGGAAAACCAAAGGAGCCATCATCAACATGTCCAGTCTTGCTGGTCTGCGGCCTCTACATTATGCCCTGCCTTATTCCATGTGCAAATGTATGGTAGACAGGTTCACCCAAGCAACTGCAGTGGCACTTGGGGCAAAGGGCATCAGGATAAACTCCATCAAGTAAGTTCTGACAAATTGTCAATTCTCCCGTTTTGAGAAGTCAGTCAAATTTTTTACTTAACTTATTAGCCACTTTCATTTACACTTACAGTCCTGCTGCAGTGAAGACGGCCATGTTTGACAAACCAGAAGGACCTGGTGGCAACCAAGAGAGGATGAAGAAGGTATTTAGATATGGCTGCGCTTTCACAACCTAGTACATCTATCTTATTCTCAATCCATAATTATTTTCATTATCTCCTGCTTCCATTACAGTACCTGGACTGGTGTTGTGCGGCCATCCCTCTTGGACGCATTGGAGAAGTTGCGGAGGTCGCTCGCTTGGCCACATTCCTGGGATCAAAAGAAGCAAGCTTCATCACTGGAACCACTTTCCCAATTGATGGCTCCTACTCCAATACATCCTACATTCCCAAACTTAAACATTGATCATTTTGCTCACCAAATATTTAGTTTTCACAATAAAATAATTTTGAATATTCATGATGTGTCATGGTAATTATTTAAAATGTAAAAATCGGTGCTTCTTAAAGACGTGAAAAATTTTGATAATATTTTGCTATTCATCATCAGAGGAAGATCATAACTCCTCATTGATTGACCAGTGGCGTAACTAGGGGGTCTGGAATGGGGGGGGGATCTGGGGGGGCACACGATTCTCTGGGGGGCACCCATAATACTAATTGTATATTTTAGCCAGGGTTGAAAAGTTCATACGGGGGCCACCTGGGGGGGCACAGGTCCAATATGGGGGGCACGTACCCCCCCCCATGCCCCTCCACAGGGACGCCACTGTGATTGACCCCCAGTGGGCATTTGACGTCTTATGAAGCCAGACAGAAATCAGTGGTTAACTTGTCTACTAACCAGGTTAATGGAAAATGCTGCTATATAACGAAAAGTGCATATCTCTAGCAAATAAGATAATTAATGACAACTCACTTCCACTGTACAGCTATTACTCTATTCTCCCACATGGACCCTTG
The DNA here is from genome assembly GCA_026936325.1 of Platynereis dumerilii. NCBI lineage: Eukaryota > Metazoa > Annelida > Polychaeta > Phyllodocida > Nereididae > Platynereis > Platynereis dumerilii. The sequence continues at coordinate 1,931,154 of JAPTHN010000031.1, forward strand.
TTGATATTACTATGCCAAACAAAAAGGTTCCAATGTACATTTGTACCTAGCTCTTTAAAACTGATAAACTGTCAGTAACTTTTCAATACTGCACAGATTTTGTCTACCAACTCAAATTCTATCGTATTTTGTCTTTAGCAAATAAACAATAGCTAACAATCTTATGTCTTATGTTCAGTATTGACACGGTCTAATCAGTAAAATAATAACCTGTATTAAGTGTTCTTCCATCCCGTACTGACATCAGATAGCTCAAATTGGCCATTGGGCCACCATTATACTGTGCCCTTCTGTCCTTACAGTGGGGGTTTTAATGGTCACCGTCCTCTACCTTGCAATGTGATATTTTATGACAGTTAATAATTTTTATGATAATCATTAGGTATTGGGCTTTCACTGAGATGCATGTATGTTGCCAATTAATATAATATAGTTTGTCTCATTTTTGTGAGATACCTTTGAGGTGACCTAGAAATCTGCAAATATAAGCCAGTTTGTTGGTTGTGTGATTTTAAAGCAAAAGCTGCAGAGTTGATTTGTCAGCAGGAAGTACTAGTGGGATTTAGGTTACACGGAGGTGGTTGCGAGTAAGCTCTTTGCCACAGTGTCGCTTAAAAGCCTCCGCATTATGGGAACTCTCGCAAAGAGTTAAAAGAGAGGCTCATGCTGGGTCTGTTAAGAAACTGCTGAGAAGCTCCCTTTGTTGTTCTTTCATCTCTGTTGAGTTGTGTGGCTATCAAATGCTAAAGGGGTCATAAAGGAAGCCCCACAGAAGACACAGTGATGTAAAATTTGGCAAGTCCACTTGTTACTGACTGTGAAAGAGAATGCAGTGTTTGCGATAATCCCTCAGTGGAAAATCCCTCTGCACTGTCATGCTGACAGGTTTAGTAGCTAAATGGTCAGGTTGAAATGGTATAGACTTTCTATGAAGATGTTTGAATGTGCCTGCATAAAATAGATGTTATTATGTGCTTTAAAACTTACCATTGCTCAAACTTTAAATGTATGCACACAGAACAATATTAATTATCTGTAGAAATGATCTTTTACTAACTTAGATAATTACATATATATGTTGTTGTTGTTAGATGTTTATTTAAGTGACATATGCGTACGAGGGGTTTTCCATAAGTTCTGTCCAACTTGCCATAACTTTTGCAATATTTAATACAGAAACATGATTTTTGGATCAAATAATATTGAAGTAATTTTCAAATGATCCTGAAAAAAATAGATCATAGAAATGAAAATAAATGGTTAATTTGTTGCCATGGAAATCAAAAGTCATGAAATGCGGCCCAGGGCACTTTTAGAGGTGCAGATTCATTATATCTGGTCAAGAATTCATATTTTTTCAAGGACTACAGGACAAGAAACGTACTAAAAATAATCCCCAACATTTCACAAATTCTCAAATTAAAGAACTTGACACTGAGTACATTTCCTCTAACTTTATATGTCCCTTTAAAAATCAATGCCTCATAGTCCTCATCTTGTGATCACTGTTGGTATTTTGCAGACTTTTTGTACCCTACGATGGGTTTTCCATAAGTTCTGTCCAACGTGTCACAACTTTTGCTAGATTTTCTACAGGAAAATGATATTAGGGTCAGTTGATAATGAGGTAATGTGCAAATGATCCCCAAAATATCAGACCATAGAAGTAAAAATAAATTGTTGATTTGTTGCTATGGAAACCAAAAGTCTTGAAATGCGACCGCGGTCTTGTAGACATACACATACTTGATATATCTTGTCAAAATATGTAATCATAACAAGAGATATAGAACTAAATATATTCAAAACATTCATATCCATTTCACAACTTCCTACACTAATGACTGCGACCCCGTAAATACATTTTCTCAAACTTTCTAACCATGCTTAGATAAGATACCTCAGTCTTCATGTTAAGGGCTGTTTTGGCATTGTCCAGTCTTCTTTTCTTAGGTTGTCCAATGTGTGCTTTCTTCATTAAGAAAAAGTTTGTACAATCTTTATTTTGTTCTATCACTCATACTGCCTTCCTTGTATGTATGATAGAAGGTTCTTACTCTCTCTGCAAGTTTTTATCGAATTACATTGAAGAAATATAACAGGGATATATCGTGTCATCCATATCCAAAAAATTTCTCATCTCATAAACAAAATGGGAAACTGCACAGGAGATAGTAAAGTAACTGAGATGTGATGATAATACCAGTTTTCATTGTTTTTAAAGATTTTACAAATAACTGATTGTATTTCATTAAAAAAATTATGAATTATATTAATTCAATAAGTCAAAACACAGAAAAGATAAGCAGGTGCTCAATTCGTTTTAAGTGATTACTACAAAATCTGGGCCGCATTTCATGACTTCTGGTTTCCATGGCAACATATTAAGCGTTTATTTTTATCCTAATGATCTGATTTTTTGGGTGTTATTTGGGAACTACGTCAATATTATTTGACCCAAATATCATGTTTCTATATCAAATCTAGCAAAAGTTATGACTAGTTGGACAGAACTTTTGGAAAACCCCTCGTACAGTGGATAATTTAAGAAAATACAATATCAAAAATTCTAAAATTTAAATTGAACTATCTACATCCGCATCCAGCCCACTGGGCTTACAAGTCACTTTAGTATCATATTTTACTGTTATGAGTGGCGCGCCAACAATAATTATTATTTATAAAGAGTTAGTAACATCAAAGGATTTTATATAATTCATATATATATACATATGTTCATTCAAAGAAAAATAGATATAAAAATTTAAATGAAAAGGATGAAAATATAAGAAATGTCGCTCAGCTTAACTTGGATTACTTACAGCGATAAACAAAAAACTAATTTCACTCTTCAACACATTCAGACCGAGACAAATAATTGATACTAATGTTTGTTATACAAAAGAGAATGTGGGTTTTGAAACATTCATACAAACAAGGCAGACTTCCTTCTTTCATACAGTAAAGATATAAATTTAGCAGTATACGGCTAATATAATCCGGGCGCATTACAAGTTCCCATTTTTCCTGAGCATTCATCGTAAGCATTTCATCAAAGGTGGTATCGATGTTACTAAAATAATTACACCTAAGAACAGAGTAGAAAGGGCATCCAAAGAGGAAATGGTATTCATTTTCAACCTGGTCATCGGAACATAATTTACATAATCTGTTTTGTTCATCAATACTCTTCCACCTACCAGTTTCTATTTCAAGGGGAAGGATACCTAGTCTCAGTTGGGACAGCAGAGAGCGCTGCTTCCTATTACGTAAATGGGCATATTCTGCGACTCTAAACTGCCTCTTAAAAATTTCATAAGTTCTGAGCTTCGGCGTATTCTGCACAGAAATTACCCAGCGTTCACATTCTTTCTCAAATAGACTAGCCCATGCAACTTCAGGTGACAGGGCAATCATTCTATCATATACGTCTTGTCTACCAATAAGTTCGAATAATGCCCTTATATCCGAGGCCCATCCATTGGAGGTCTGTTCCCTGTCCCACATAAAAATCTTTTTTGTAATTCTATTTTGATCTAATTTCAACAGGTGGTTCCAGTGTCTCACCATACTTGATTGTCTTCTGACTAAACTACTGGTCCATCCCATATCACCCTGAATACCAACAATAGGTGCAAACTTATGAACCCCCAAATATGCCCTAATTGCTCGATTTTGAATCTGATTTATTTTTGGGTATTTCTGGGCTCCCCAAATTTCGCTACCATAGTCAAGTATTGGACAGATACATGTTTTGTATAATCTTGTGAATGTATTATACGCTAGCCCATTTAATTTCTTATATTTACTCAATAAGGAACCAAGCGCTCTACCTGCTGCCCCTGACAAGACATCCGAAGTTACTGAATAGTCCAGATTTTCCTGGAGAATAACTCCCAAATATTTGTAACGATCAACAAGTTTCAGGTCTTTGTTGCTCAAATAAAAATTGAATTTTGTTACGTTCTTTCGCTTTTTTCTGTAATGGACTACATGTGATTTGTTGTTGTTAAATTTGATGTGCCATTTGTGTCCCCACAGAGAAATTTTATCTAGCATTTTTTGTAAGTCAGCTTCATTATCTGCTAGAACCACTACATCGTCAGCATATAGCAGAATGCTAATTTTTGTATCACCAATAGGGATTCCCATATCAAGACCTTTGATATCATCAACCATGTCATTGATATAAATTCCAAACAGAGTAGGTGATAATGTGTCACCTTGACGGACTCCCATGTCAATGTCAAACCATTCAGTTAAGTAGTTGTTTATATTTACACAGGACACATATATACAATCACTTTTTTGCCAATTTTCCACAGAAGCTCTGCAATTTGATGAGAATTCTAGATGCACATGTGCAGTGCACATTTTTGAAAGGACCTGCAGGAATTCTGCAATTCAGCTGGAATTCAGCAGTTTCACATACTTGGTCCTGCTGAAAATTTGCCTGAAATTATGCAATTCTTTAGGAATTTTGCAGTTCTGCAGTGTCCTACAGAATGTCTGTAGTTCTGCTGAAATTCTTCAAAAAATCTATTGTTCTGCAATTTCCTTCGTTGATTTTCTAAAGCAAAGTGGTGTCAGCAGTGATTTACACCCAAAACAGAATTAACACTCAAAACATTATTGGTGGCGAAAAACAGGTTCAGCACTTATACTGCATCGGTTCCCAAAACAGCACGGGCACCCTGAAAACATTGGCACCCAAAATCAATGGTCTTTATCAACCAATAGGCCTACCGTTTTGAGAACGATGTTGTATTGCAAGCCGATTGCGGGTCTGGAAACCCATGTAGTTTTGAGAACTGATGCTGTTTTAGGTGCTAGTGCTGTTCTGGAAAATGATGCTGTTTTAGGTTCTGATTCTTAAGGGAACCAAATGAATGGTGTTTTTGGTGTCAAAATACATTAGAGCTGAATTGCTTCAGAACTTCAGAATTTCAGCTGTAGTACAGACTCTCTACGGAATATTTCGGCATTGCAAATTGAACAGAATTTAAATATTTTGACACAAACTTGAAGAATTGTTAATTTAAGCAGAAATTTAGAATTTCTGCATGAACTTTCAGAGGTGCATAATTCCTATATGGGAGATCAATGGCAGTCTACAGTTCGTCTTGAAACTTTGCTTTAGTGCAATTTGCTTGCAGAACGGCATAATGATTCAACTATGAAGACTTAATAATAATTCCTTCATATTTATAGAATTCCCGCAAGAAGCAATGATTCCTACAGAAATATAGGATCCTGCAGAAACTAGCGGAATTGCTGCAGGAACCGAAAAGTGTTATTCGCCTAGACCCAAAAATACTGTGTGGTTCAAGCAGTCATTTCGAGTCAGCCTTTGTCGGACTATAATTTGCCTGCAGAAACTGCAGCACTTTTAGAATTTTTGCCTAAGTGCAGGATTGCTACAGAAAAGTACAGAATTCTGCTGATTTTTGCAGAACTGCAGAATTCTTGCAGAATTGCAGGATTGCTGCAAGAACTTTAGGAAAGTACTTGTATAACTAGATTAACTCGTGCAAGGGAACAAAATTCTTATAGAATTGCAATGTTCCTACGGAAACATTTGCGGAAGTATAGAGTTCATGCGGAATTGTACAATTCCTGTGGAAAATTTGGAGACTACCTTGCATACTCTGCAAGTGTGCTATGAAATCTAGTTATACTGGCTGTTACTCAGATTGTGCTTTGCTAGACAATTTATTGTTGACGATTCAGCATTACACTCTAATTTATGAATGTGCCTCAGTAGCCTAGTGAGGACAGGATCAGGAGAAGTTTGAGAAGTTTGAGAAATTTTATTGGGTATCCAATGTCAGTACAAAAACTGTTTTGGCTTGGAGCCCGCATTAACATGTTAACATTCAACAAGAATAGAGCACATAATATATAAAATCACATTTTAAAATCACATATTAAAATCACATACGGTAAAATCACATACGGTATTAAAATCACAGTACATTATGTATAAAAAATTACAAATAGTATTAAGGGCCACTGTCCCTGATATGTTTTATCAGCTCTTTTTTAAATTTATAAAAATCCTTGGCGTTTCTTATCGACTGAGGGATATCATTCCAAGTTCGACTGGCGTTCCTTTCCAGTGATTTGGTGTGGCAACGTTTATTGTATAAATTCATCTATAAATTAGAGAACAAAACTCTTCCTACGTACTTTATCAACCAAATGTTTATACGCAACAATGACATGCACAGTTATGATACTAGAAATGCTACTAATCTTAGGGTACCTCTGGGAAGACATAGCTTAGTTGATAGAAGTATTAGATTTGTGATTCCCCAAATCTATAACTCAATTCCTCCTCCCATAAAAGAGAAAGTTAACACCCATAGTCTGAATGGTTTCAGTAGATATGCCAAGAATTTCCTTATTGACAAATATGTCACAGAATGTGACATAGAAAATTGTTTCATATGTTCTTAATTTACTCAGTCATAAATCTTTCTTTCATTTCATTCTCCATCCTCTCTTTCCCTTCATCTCATACTTCTCACTCATCAGTTTTGGTCCAAATGCACAGCATACCAGAATGACTGGCATGGTTCTCTCTGAGACACATAAGGGGGGGATCTTGACAGCGACAGAAATCTGTCTTAAAGATCCCTCCCTCCCTTACACATTGTTTCATCTGTACTGGGAAAAGCAAATAAAAAGTCTAAAGTCTAAGTCTTGTGAAGGTCTTTTCCTGATGCTGATCTTGTATTGTAGCTGTGCACAGTGTTAGAATAACTAACGATATCACATAGGTAACCAGGTACCATTTTGTTGACAAGTTTCCAAGTCAAACAGCACATATTAAAATAAATCCGTTGCTCGACACTGAGCCAGCGCAAGGCATCTAGCATATCCCTTGTCCTTGTTTTGAAGTCGCATTCAAGGATGATTCTCATCCCGACATTCTGTAGGCGTTGGAGCTTCTTGATGTCCAACTTAGAGATGTTGTTGCGCCATACAGTGCTGCAATAATCCAAGTGCGGAAGCACTAATTTGTTGAAGAGAGTCACTCTCATAGCCTGATTAACATAGTGAGATGCCCTGCGTAAAATTCCAAGGGCACGATTAAGTTTCTTTATCAGGTCTTTCATGTATAGGTCATAGCGCAGGTCCTGGTCAATAGTCACCCCCAGATCATCAAGGCTGAGTTCGCATTTGGGGTCGTTCAAGTGTATCTCTTTTGTCTGCTGCAGATTATCATACTGTTAGTCTTCCCTGTGTGAAGATTCAACTTGTTGCAGCACAGCCACTTGTACGCCAGCGTCAGTTCATTTTGCAAAATTTGATTAACAGTATTTATATCAGTATCGGCAATGTGAAAAGCAGTGTCATCTGCATATAAGTTCACGTAACATTTATCAAAGCAGGCGGGCATATCGTTTACATATAACAAAAACGTCAGGGGACCCAGAATGGACCCCTGGGGCACGCCGCAAGTGATTCTTAGAGGATCAGAAACGTTATTGAAAATTGTACAAATCTGGAATCTATCCGCTAGATATGATTCAAACCACTGGAATATCTGTATCTTGTACACCATAATATGACATCTTTTCCAGCATGATTTTGTGGTTGACCGTATCAAACGCTTTGCGTAGATCTAGGGCAACTAGCCCAACTACTTTGCCTGCAAACAATTCATTGTAAATTTGTTCATGCAATCGATGTAAACTGGTCTGACATGAATGGTACTTTCTAAATCCTGATTGTTTTATACATAGTAGGTTATTTACATTCAAATATTTGTTGATTGTACACAATACGTTCCTTAAATTTAGACACTACCGGCAGCACAGACACAGGTCGATAATTTCCGGGGTCGGTTTTTGACCCCTTTTTGAATATAGGTGCAATTCTTGCCAATTTCCAATCCCGGGGGAATTTACCAGTAGTAAGTGATAAGTTAAAGAGATATGCTAGGAAACAGCACTGAGGTGAATGATGATTTAAACCACTGTCCAATGCAGTGTAGGTTCTTATGACCCAGCCTCAGTAGAAATGAACTTGGGAGCCAGTAATTGGAAGCCCATATTGGATTTAATTTGTTTACAAAAAATTACAGAAAATATGTCACTTTAATTTGTTTTTATTGCATGATGCAACACATAAAATTAAATGTCTTCATCTATGGCATGCAGCAAGTGCACACATATCCACCATCCACAGCAATGACAGCTCCCGTCACAAACTCTGCTTTGTCAGATGCAAGGAACACAACAGTGGGGACCACGTCCTCCGAGGTGCCCATGTAGCCAAGGGGAATGGACCGTCCAGCAACATCAAAGTACTGAAATTACAGAGAATGAGGTGTAAGAAGTTATGGCATAAGTAAATATACTTAATGGTAGAATGATCAGGTGAACACAACTCACAGTATCCAGTTGCTCCTGCTTGGTGAAGATGTCTCCAAATCTTATGTTGAAGTTTGACTTGAGGGCTCCCGGGCTGACGGCATTCACTCTCACTCCAAAAGGTGCCAGCTCTGTGGAGAAGGGATATTTAGTTATCATGCAGTTTGACAAATGGCAATCATTCTTAAATGGCAAAATATCTAGAAAAAAGTCTGTCACGAACCTTGTGAAGTGCAGCGAGTGAACTGATCAACAGCCGCTTTACACATGGCATAAGGAAGCGCTCCCCAAACTGGTCTCATCCCAGAGACACTGCTGATGTTGACTACATTTCCTGGAGATGAGAAGACAATGTCAAAGGTTCTTCAAGCCAAAATGAAAAATATATATGTATTAAGGTAATATTGTATTGTGCAATACCTTTGGTTTCCTTCAAGTGCGGCAGGCACTCCTGGGTCATGAAAAGAGTGGCCTTGATGTTTCCATTGATGCAGTGGTCCAGGTCAGCATGGGACATATTCTGCAAAATTTTGATTCTTTTTGCACCCACCACATTTATCAAAGAATTGATTTTGCCCAATTTCATGACAGACTCAGCAACGAATGTTTTGATGTCCTCCATCTTTGTGACATCTCCCACTTGAGAGTAGACCTGAAAAATGAATTTGTAATGTTATTGAAAATGTTGTGCAACAAATTGATTAAGCTACCATGGTAAAGCACTCATATTATGTCTCACCCTATCTTGGTGCACCCCCATCTTAGCCAGTTTGTCCATTGTCTCCTGCAGTCGTCCCTCGTGGATGTCTATCAGGGCCAAATTGGCACCCCATCTTGCAGTTTCCACAGCAGTTCCACCTCCAATTTCTCCCCCAGCTCCTGTAGTTGCCATTTTGTGGGAAAATTATTTTAAAAAATCTACACTAGTAAGAAGAGCTTTTACTTGAGTGCCATTCAAAATTTGTTCGGCAACAGATTACTATGCCAAGGTAGTAAGGTACCCTCTCAGTCTTTGTAACTTTAATAACCACCGATTATGGAAAGGCACTATAATACAGTATCTGTGAAACTTGTGAATCTTATAGATTTCCTATAAATTCCAATGTCAGTCTTACCTGTGATCATGACAACTTGATCCTTGAAGTTGCTGTAGTCCATGTTTTTTTTTGTTTCAATTGATTTTCAACTCAAAAACTCAAGATTAAATCTGGATGAGACTGATACCCACAACAAATCAAAATTGTCTTTTATACCAAACTGTCCAGAACTATTATGCAGATAGATATTGCAGGAAGCAGCTGGGGCTGAGCCCCTATCAAAATGGGCCATACTGTATGCACATGGCATGACTTTTAATTAAAACAAGGCACCAGCATAATTTCAGCAAGCTCTAATTAATCTGAAGAAGCACAAGTCAGCCACTATCTGGGTGAAGAAATCTGGTTCAGTATAAATAGGGAAAGAGCTCTTGAGTCCAGCATCATTTTCTCTCACCGACAGAGACCATTGAAGCATATCTTTTCCGCTACCTGATATCTGTTGATTTCTTATACTTGCATCATGGGAGAGTCCTTGAGAAACCTTGTTGTTCTTATCTCTGGTAAGTTGGGCTTAAAACATGCCACATTTAGATGTTAAAACAAATTTATGTTATTTGGGATTCATCATTTTTGTTTAATTTTGTTTGACTATTTTACAGGTGCCAGCAGTGGTATTGGACAGGGAATTGCGACAGAATATGCCAAGTATGGTCCTCACCTGGCACTGACAGGACGTTCAATGGAAAGACTAGAAGAAACAAAGAAGCTCTGCATTGAGAATGGCTTGGATGATTCCAAGGTAGTATCTCTGAAATTGTCTCACGCAAGAAGGATTTTCTAATAATTGAGATTGTTCCACTAAGCCTATCCATGTTTTTCAGATTTATCTTGTCACTGGAGATGTCACAGCCAAAGAAGATGTGGAGAGGATTGTTAGCTCTGTGGTCAGCCATTTTGGAAGACTGGACATTCTTGTAAGTAGTTCTTGATTATTCTGAAGGTTCAATTCTAATGCTTTCAAAAGGCCAAATAGAAATAACAACTAAATCTCATCTTCTCCAGATAAACAATGCAGGAGCAACCAGGGCCAGGAATATTGACACCTGTGAGATTGATGACCTGGACTGGTGCTATAATGTCCTTGTGAGGTCAGTGTTCATGATGTCCAAGGTAGCCATTCCTCACCTTGAGAAAACCAAAGGAGCCATCATCAACATGTCCAGTCTTGCTGGTCTGCGGCCTCTACATTATGCTCTACCTTATTCCATGTGCAAATGTATGGTAGACAGGTTCACCCAAGCAACTGCAGTGGCACTTGGGGCAAAGGGCATCAGGATCAACTCCATCAAGTAAGTCCATTCCTGACAAATTGTCAATTATCCCATTTTGAGAAGTCAGTCAAATGTTTTACTTAACTTAGCCACTTTCATTTATAGTCCTGCTGCAGTGAAGACGGCCATGTTTGACAAACCAGAAGGACCTGGTGGCAACCCAGAGAGGATGAAGAAGGTATTTAGATATGCCTGCAGTTTCACAACCTAGTACATCTATCTGATTCTCAATCCATAATTATTTTCATTATTTCCTGCTTCCATTACAGTACCTGGACTGGTGTTGTGCTGCCATCCCTCTTGGACGCATTGGAGAAGTTGCGGAGGTCGCTCGCTTGGCCACATTCCTGGGATCAAAAGAAGCAAGCTTCATCACTGGAACCACTTTCCCAATTGATGGCTCCTACTCCAATACATCCTACATTCCCAAACTTAAACAATGATAATTTTGCTTACAAGATATTTTGTTTTCGCAATAAAGTCATTTTGAATATACAATTCATGATGTGTCATGGTAATTATTTAAAATGTAAAAATCGATGCTCCTTAAAGACATGGCAAATTTTGAAAATAATTTGCTATTCACCATCAGAGGATTAACTCTTCATTGATGGACCCCCAGTGGGCATTTCATGTAATCTGAAGTCAGACAGACATCAGTGGTTAACTTATCTACTAACCAGGTTAATGAAAAAGAAAGTGTCATGTTGTAACATGAGTTTAGTTGATTAAATTATTTATCTTACTCATGTTCAGTAGTGACACGATATTAGTAAAATGAAAGTACTTACATTCTGCTGGTATTGGACATCATGTAGTGACCTCACACCAAGCCCTGTCAAATAGGCTACACTGAAAGGAGGTGTCAATTTGTAACTGGGCAACTTGAGACCTCATTGGAGAGTCGGAGAGTGGAGTGACACATCAAGAGGCTTACCATGATAACGTTGTCCAATTCTCTTAGCACTCGTTTTTCGTCTAATGTAAGTGCTCATACAATCTGGTACTGACATCAAAATAGAACAAATTGCCCCATGGGACCGGCATCAAACTGTGCCCTTCTGCCCCTACAGCAGATGGGGTTTTAATGATCATGACAATTAATAATTTTTATGAGAATTATAAGGTATTTGGCTTTCATTGAGATGCTCATAATTATTTTAATAAATATATGTATGTTACCAATTATAATATATAGTTTGTCTCATTTTGTGTGATATACTTGTGTGGTGACCTAAAAATCGGCATATACGCCACTTTGTTGGTTGTGTGTTTTTAAAGGCAAAGCTGCGGAGTTGATTTGTCAGCAGGAAGTACTCGTGGGATTTAGGTTACACGGAAGTGGTTGGGAGTAAGCTCTTTGCCACAGTGGTGCTTAAAAGCCTCCGCATTATGGGAACTCTCACAAGGAGTTAAAAGAGAGCCCATGCTGGGTTGGTTAAGAAGCTGCTGAGAAGCTCCCTTTGTTGTTCTTTCATCTCTGTTGAGTTGTGTGGCTATCAACTGTTAAAGAGGTCATAATGGAAGCCCCAGAGAAGACACGGTGATGTAAAATGTGGCAAGTCCGCTTGTTACTGACAGTGAGAGAGATTGCAGTGTTAGCGATAATCCCTCAGCGGAAATCCCTCTGCACCGTCATGGTGACAGGTTTAGTAGCCAAATGGTCAGGTTGAAATGGTATACACTTGTCTCAGAAGATGTTTGAATGTGCATTAGGGTGCATCGTCTGCCCCTATATCATCAGAATTTAATGCACTTTTGCTGTATTGTTCCTTTATTTCATAAAAGAAACCCTGCAAAATTGTATGAGAAAATTCCAATGTCTAAGGGTGGCACTAGAGCCTTGAAATTTGAACATTAGGTATTATTTTGCCGTTTCGCGGTTGTTAATATTTTCAGTTTTTATTTTATTACCTTATAAATGATGTAGTTGGATTTCTTAGAAAAAGAGCTTTAATATGAATACCGACATCTATAGTTTCGAATCGGGAGAAGTTGTGTTTGCATTGTGATTTTTGAATAAGTGAAATTTGATAAATCGAAAAAAAACAATATTAATATGACTTTCTTGAACTGATAGAAGTCTCTAAACAGAGGAAATGATTCCCCAGTCCCCACATCCCCTGATAAAACCATGATAGAATTACAATGTAGTCAAACGGCAGGGGGGGCAGTCGCCCCCCCAAATGTTTGGGAAACAGTAAGATTCGGGCAAAAAAGGCTGAAAAATTTGGGCAGATGATTAAATAAACACTATTGAAAATTAATGATTTCTAGCCAATTTTATTTGAAATGGTACTAAAACTAGATCTTGAAATTCGGGCAAATGTCACTCGCCCGCCCAAAAATCGCGCGCTATACGCCTATGGTCAAACGAAAAAGCCATGGTAGAATGACATTGCATTGAAGGAATTTATTTCACACATTTACATGTACTAATGCAAATGAAGGTGTGAGAGTCGTACAAAAGTTGACCTTTTCAGCAGTTCATTTCAAACATTTTGTCACCATCGTAGGCGTACGGGACGGCTGTCTCGCGGGGGGGGGGGCTGTGATTTTCCCTGATATATGCCATTTGCCCTGATGCCGGGGGGCTACAGCCCCCCCCCCCCTGACCCCCTGCGAAATACGCCTATGGTCACCATCGGCTAAGGCCCGTTTTCACCAACATGGTATTAAGAGTTATGCCAGGTCTTAGCTTGGCTTGGAAATTTATAAAAAAGAAAAGTAATTAGTTGTCTGTCCAGTCTTGGTGACAGAAATGCATTTTCGTTAGCACCCCCCTCAAACAATAAATTAGTACCAATCAGCTTGTCATGAATTTTTGCACAATGAAACTACAATAATAGTTGAATCCCTCTGAATATCTGATGATAAGGGTCCTCAAAATCTGATTTACCTAGAATTGCTGATTCAAAGATGTGGACAATGCATGATATATCAGCAATAAGTGATATTACAGTCCTTGTCATACTTACGTGGAATCTCAATTTTTTTTTCTATGCTGTTGAACTGTGATGTCAGAGATGACTCTATTCTAGTATTGCAATGTATGTAAATTAACTACAAGCTGTGATGTCATTTCAAACTGGGTCAGATTCCCCAGCTTCTAGCCAATGTTGATCCTCCTGAACTGAGCGTCATAGTTTCAACACAGTGTCAGAGTAAGAGTTTTATTAGGGATAGCCCCTACAACTACGTCATCACAGCTTGATAGCCAATGGGCTGACAGTAAACTACGCATCACAGTTCAAACATTGATATATTGAAGGAAGCGTAACATTTGTGATCCCTATGATTTATCACAGCAATCACCAGTCTAATCCTACCAAATTGCAGCTTTGTGAGCATTCACAGTAGACAACTGTTATAATCCCCACAGAGTTGTTTGATTAATACAAACTTGCTAACTTACAACTTTAAACTTTGATGTAAGTTGGTATAAACGGAAGGCTTTGACAATTTGTTTGTAAACACATGGCTTATGTTATGTATATTTGTTCTGGCAGCCCATTGGCTGAGAGGCTGTGATGTCAAACTTGAATGAGTTTTCCCAGACCCAATTTTCACTCTGACACTGAGTTGAAACTGTGATGCTCAGTTTGGTGGATTCGCATTGGTTAGAAGCTGGGGAATCCGACCCAGTTTAAAATGACATCACAGCTTGTAGTTAATTTACATATATTGCAATGCTAGAATAGAGTCAACTCTGACATCACAGTTCAATAGCATAGAAAAGAACTTGCGATTCCACGTAAGTATGACATGGAGTGTAATGTGACAACAATGCTTGATGCTGTGCCACCCGAGGTAGCACCTGCCAGAGAAAAAAAGGTCATTTAAAAGACGACAAAGCGGCTTTGACGACTTTACAGATAAACAATTTTACAAACGATTTAGACTAACAAAAGAAACTGCACTGATGTTATTTGAGCACATCAAGGATAAACAGCATCGCAGAAAAATCATTCTATATCACCAGAGTTGCAGCTTCTGACGCGCCTGCGATTTTTTGCTACCGGCAGTTACCAAATTAGAGCAACATGCAAATATGATAGACAAAGGCCTATAATACTGATTTGTCATGCCATCTCATAAGAAACATATGTTCTGTTTTCATTGGCCAAATAACTTCTCTGTTTTCATTGGCCTATCACTTTCTGACACCAAATCAGTTTGAGATGGCTGATCCTTGAGTTTGGTGACAATGTGTATGATTCACTGAACCTTGACAGGTTTACATGCTTAACACTCTCTTGGTGTAATGGACTTAGTTATACCAGGTTTAAAGGAGTTAAGACCAGGCATAACTGTTAAAACTATGTTGGTGAAATCGGCCCTAAAAGTTTTATTTTCCGAAGTTCCTCAAAGTGAAAAATGGTCGGAAATATAGCTTTCTACCATTCAAATTAAAGCTTATTTTCTTCCGAGAACAATGGTATATGAATTAAATTCCTATACCAAACAGCAAGCTAGATATTTATAACCGCGATTATGTAAAACATCACTTTCTGTCATTTTTGGACCAAACTTTAATGCAAAAGTGCCACCCTAAGGCCACAACCAATCTTAGTGAAATTTTGCAGAATGTCTTTCTTCAGGCAATGGAACAATACGGGAGAAGTGCAAATGAATATGACAATTTTTTCGTTTTTTGGGGCAGACGATTCACGCTAATGTGCATGCATAAAATAGATTTATTATGCATATTGAAACTTGCCATTGCTCAAACTGTAAGTTAATAAGAACGGAACAATATTTTAAAGTGTCTGTAGAAATGACCTTTTACTAACTTAGATAGTTGCATATATATATTATATACAATCGCTTTTTTGCCGATTTTCAACAGAAACTCTGCAATTTGATGAGAATTCTGTACTTCTGCAGGAGAAGCACAATTTTGAAAGGACCTGCAGGAATTCTTCAATTCAGCTGGAATTCAGAAGTTTCACAAGCTCCTGCTGAAATAATGCAATTCTTTGGGAATTTTGAATGTCTGTAGTTCTGCTGAAATTCTTCAAAAATCTATTTCTGGTCTGGAAACCAATGCTGTTTTGAGAACTGATGCTGTTTTAGGTGAGAACGGTACTGTATTGCAAACCGATTGCTGGTCTGGAAACCAATACTGTTTTGAGAACTAATACAGACTCTCTACAGAATATTTCAGAATTTCAAATTGAACATAATTTCAGAATTTCAGTATTCTAACAGGAACTTCTGCATGAACTTTCAGAAGTGCATAATTCCATGGAGATCAGTTTCAGACTACAGTTCTTTTTGAAACTTTCCTTTATTGCAAATATCTTGCAGAACGGCATAATAATTTAACTATGAAGACTTAATAAAAATTCCTTCATATTTCTAGAATTCCAGCAGAAGCACATGATTCCTACAGAAATGTAGGATTTCTGCAGAAACTAGCAGAATTGCTGTGGGAACCGAAAAGTGTGTAATTCGCCTTGATGGAAAAATGCAGCGTGGTTCAAGCAGCCGTTGTCGGACTATAATTTGCCTGCAGAAACTTAGCCGATGTACCAATTTTCTACAGAACTGCTTAATTCTTACATGAATGTCAACATTTTAGAATTTATGCCTAAGTACAGGATTGCTACAGAAAATTACAGAATTCTGCAGATTTTTGCAGAACTACAGAAATCTTGCAGAATTGCAGGATTCCTACAAGAACTTTAGGAAAGTACATGTATAACTAGACTTACTTGTGCAAGTGAACAGAATTCATATAGAATTGCAATATTCCTTTGGAAACTTTGCAGAAGTATTGAGTTCATGCAGAATTGTACAATTCCTGGGAAAAACTTGGAGACTACCCTGCGTACACTGCAAGTGTGCTATGAAATATAGTTGCACTGGCAGTTACTCAGATCGTGCTTTGCTGGACAATTTATTGTTGACGATTCAGCATTACACTCTAATTTATAAATGTGCCTCGGTAGCCTATAAGGACAGGATCAGGACACAGCACTGAGTTGAAGGATGATTTAAACTGCTGTCCAATGCAAGGTAGGTGCTATGACCCAGCCTCAGTTAGAAATGAACTTGGGAACCAGTAATTGGAAGCCATATTGGATTTAATTTGTTTACAAAAAATTACAGAAAGTAAGTCATTTTGATTTGTTTTTATTGCATGATACAACACGTAAAATTAAATCTCTTTGTCTATGGCATGCAGCAAGTGCACACATATCCACCGTCCACAGCAATCACAGCTCCCGTCACAAACTCTGCTTTGTCAGATGCAAGGAATACAACCGTGGGGACCACATCCTCCGAGGTGCCCATGTAGCCCAGGGGAATGGACCGTCCAGCAACATCAAAGTACTGAAATTACAGAGAATGAGGTGTAACTGTAAGACATATATGACATAAGTAAATATACTCAATGATAGAATGATCAGCACAGGTGAACACAACTCACAGTATCCAGCTGCTCCTGCTTGGTGAAGATGTCTCCAAATCTAATGTTGAAGTTTGACTTGAGGGCTCCAGGGCTTACGGCATTCACTCTCACTCCAAAAGGTGCCAGTTCTGTGAAGAAATGAATGCAGTTATTAGTTTGATATGTTATGGCAGTGTTTCTTCATTGAGAGAATTACAGAATAGAAGTGAATAACCAACCTTGTGAAGTGCAGCGAGTGAACTGATCAACAGCCGCTTTACACATGGCATAAGGAAGCGCTCCCCAAACTGGTCTCATCCCAGAGACACTGCTGATGTTGACTACATTTCCTATAGATGAGAAAACAATGTCAGAGGTTCTTCAACCCTAAATAGAAAATACTGCATTAAGGTAATATTGTATTTATAAATACAATACCTTTGGTTTCCTTCAAATGCGGCAGGCACTCCTGGGTCATGAAAAGAGTAGCCTTGATGTTTCCGTTGATGCAGTGGTCCAGGTCAGCATGGGACATATTCTGCAAAACTTTGATTCTTTTTGCACCCACCACATTTATCAAAGAATTGACTTTGCCCAATTTCTTGACAGACTCAGCAACAAATGATTTGATGTCCTCCATCTTTGTGACATCTCCCACTTGAGAGTAGACCTAAAAAGCGAATGTGTAAATATAACTGATTCTGTGATTCCTCTTTCGCTAATGAAAATGTTGTGCTACAAAATGATTAAGCAAAGTTCTATAGTAAAGCATTCATATAATGTCTCACCCTGTCTTGGTGCAGCCCCATCTTAACCAGTTTGTCCATCGTCTCCTGCAGTCGTCCCTCGTGGATGTCTATCAGGGCCAAATTGGCTCCCCATCTCGCGATTTCCACGGCAGTGCCACCTCCAATTTCACCTCCAGCTCCTGTAATTATCATTTTGTGGGAAAATAATGAAAAACTAACAATAAATTCTAAAACTAATAAGAAAAGCTTTGGTTTGAGTGTGAAATTCAAGACTTGTTCAGCAACTGATTACTATGCTAAGGTACCCTCTTAGTGTTTGCAATTTTAATAGCCACCGATTATGGAACGCACTACAATACAGTATTTGCGAATCTTGTGAATCTTATTGATTTGATATAAATTCCAATGTCAGTCTTACCTGTGATCATGACAACTTGGTCCTTGAAGTTGCTGTAGTCCATGTTTTTTGTTGTGACTGATTTTCAACTCGAAAACTCAAGATTAAATCTGAATGAGACTGATACCCACTACAGGTCAAAATAGTCTTTTATACCAAACTGTCTAGAACTGTTATGCAAGCAGATGGCTGGAAGCAGCTGGGGCTGAACCCCTATCACAATTGACCATGCTGTACATATGCACATGGCATGACTTTTAATTAAAACAAAGCACCAGCATAATTTCAGCAAGCTTTGATTAATCTGAAGAAGCACAAGTCAGCCACTATCTGAGTGAAGAAATCTGGTTCTGTATAAATAGGGAAATAGCTCTTGAGTCCAGCATCATTTTCTCTCACCGACAGAGACCATTGAAGCATATCTTTTCCACTACCTGATATCTGTTGATTTCCTGAACTTTCACCATGGGCGATTCATTGAGAAACCTTGTTGTTCTCATCTCTGGTAAGTTGCGCTTTTAATATGCCACATTTAGAGGTTAAAACAAATTTTTGTTTTCTGGGATTCATCATTTTTGTTTGATTTTATTCGATTATTTTACAGGTGCCAGCAGTGGTATTGGACAGGGAATTGCGATGGAATATGCCAAGTATGGTCCCCACCTGGCATTGACTGGACGTTCTATGGAAAGACTAGAAGAAACCAAAAAGCTCTGTATTGACAATGGCTTGGATGACTCCAAGGTAGTATCTCTTAAATTCTCTCACACAAGAAGGATTTTCTAATAATCGAGATTGTTCCACTAAGCCTGTCCATGTTTTTTAGATTTATCTTGTGACTGGAGATGTCACAGCCAAAGAAGATGTGGAGAGGATTGTCAGCTCTGTGGTCAGCCATTTTGGAAGACTGGACATTCTAGTAAGTAGTTCTTGACTATTCTAAAGGTTCAAATCTAATGCCTGCAAAAGGCCAAAAAGAAATAACAACTAAAT
This sequence comes from Platynereis dumerilii, assembly GCA_026936325.1. NCBI lineage: Eukaryota > Metazoa > Annelida > Polychaeta > Phyllodocida > Nereididae > Platynereis > Platynereis dumerilii. The sequence goes on from JAPTHN010000031.1 coordinate 1,950,442, forward strand.
CTCATCTTCTCCAGATAAACAATGCAGGAGCAACCAGGGCCAGGAATATTGACACCTGTGAGATTGATGACCTTGACTGGTGCTATAATGTCCTTGTGAGGTCAGTGTTCATGATGTCCAAGGCGGCCATTCCTCACCTTGAGAAAACCAAAGGAGCCATCATCAACATGTCCAGTCTTGCTGGTCTACAGCCTCTACATTATGCTCTACCTTATTCTATGTGCAAATGTATGGTAGACAGGTTCACCCAAGCAACCTCAGTGGCACTTGGGGCAAAGGGCATCAGGATCAACTCCATCAAGTAAGTCCATTCCTGACAAATTGTCAATTCTCCCATTTTGAGAAGTCAGTCAAATGTTTTACTTAACTTAGCCACTTTCATTTCCAGTCCTGCTGCAGTGAAGACGGCCATGTTTGACAAACCAGAAGGACCTGGTGGCAACCCAGAGAGGATGAAGAAGGTATTTAGATATGGCTGCGCTTTCACAACCTAGTACATCTATCTGATTCTCAATCCATAATTATTTTCATTATTTCCTGCTTCCGTTACAGTACCTGGACTGGTGTTGTGCTGCCATCCCTCTTGGACGCATTGGAGAAGTTGCGGAGGTCGCTCGCTTGGCCACATTCCTGGGATCAAAAGAAGCAAGCTTCATCACTGGAACCACTTTCCCAATTGATGGTTCCTACTCCAATACATCCTACATTCCCAAACTTAAACATTGATAATTTTGCTTATAAAATATTTTGTTTTCATAATAAAGTTATTTTGAATATATATACAATTCATGATGTGTCATGGTAATTATTTAAAATGTAAAAATCGGTGCTCCTTAAAGACAAGAAACATTTTGAAAATATTTTGCTATTCACCATCAGAGGAAGATCATAACTCTTCATTGATTGACCAGTGGCGTAACTAGGGGGTCTCGAATGGGGGGCATCTGGGGGGGCACACAATTCTCTGGGGGGCACCCATAATACTAATTGTATATTTTAGCTAGGGTCGAAAAGTTCATATGGGGGCACCTGGGGGGGCACAGGTCCAATATGGGGGGCACTTGCCCCCCCTTGCCCCCCCCCCCATAGGGACGCCACTGTGATTGATCCCCAGTGGGCATTTGACGTCTTATGAAGCCAGACAGAAATCAGTGGTTAACTTGTCTACTAACCAGGTTAATGGAAAAAAAAGCGTCATGCTGCTATATAATGAAAAGTGCATATCTCTAGCAAATAAGATAATTAATGGCAACTCACTTCCACTGTACAGCTATTACTCTGTTCTTCCACATGGACCCTTGTTGATATTACTATGCCGAACAAAAAGGTTCCAATGTACATTAGCTCTTTAAAACTGATTAACTCTCAGTGACTTTTCACTACTGCACAGATTCAGTATCAGTAAAATGATAACCTGTGTTAAATTTTCATACTATCCTGTACTGACATCAAAATAGATCAAATTGCCCATGGGGCCACCATTAAACTGTGCCCTTTCTGCCCCTACAGTGGGGGTTTTAATGGTCACCAACCTCCAGCTTGCAATGTGATATTTGATGACAATTATTAATTTTTATGAGAATTACTATGTATTTGGCTTTCATTGAGATGCATTTATGGCCAATTAATATATAGTTTGTCTCATTTTGTCTGAGATACCTGTGAGGTGATGTGGAAATCTGCATATATTTATATATAAGCCAGTTTGTTGGTGGTTGTGTGATTTTAAAGGCAAAGCTGCGGAGTTGATTTGTCAGCAGGAAGTACTCGTGGGATTTAGGTTACACGGAAGTGGTTGCTAGTAAGCTCTTTGCCACAGTGTCGCTTAAAAGCCTCCGCATTATGGGAACTCTCGCAAGGAGTCAAAGAGAGGCCCATGCTGGGTTGGTTAAGAAGCTGCTGAGAAGCTCCCTTTGTTGTTCTTTCATCTCTGTTGAGTTGTGTGGCTATCAACTGTTAAAGAGGTCATAATGGAAGCCCCAGAGAAGACACAGTGATGTAAAATTTGGCAAGTCTGCTTGTTACTGACAGTGAGAGAGATTGCAGTGTTAGTGATAATCCCTCAGTGGAAATCCCTCTGCACTGTCATGGTGACAGGTTTAGTAGGCAAATGGTCAGGTTGAAATGGTATAGACTTTCTAAGAAGATGTTCGAATGTGGTTGCATAAAATTGATGTTAATATGCCCATTGACATTACAATTGCCCAAATCTATATGCACAGAATAATATTTATTTGCAGCCCCCATCTCACGTCTACAGCCTATGAATATACTGCAGGATAGGACATCACTCTGACCCATTGAGGTAATTATCTTTCTTAATTCGGAATATTCGTAGTAAGAACTGTCTTTCCAATTTGAGTGACATTTACTCTGTTGGAGAATAATTAATGCAATGCCCACCTGCAACCTACCACAAGCCAACAACCATTGGCCCATGACTAAATATTTACATTGGCACTTTGTGATTGAAGTTATTGAACCATGCAGCCTGACCGATATGATTATTAAATGTGGATCAAGTGAATTGGGCCTCACCGTTGCCTGGTGACAGTACACAGCTTGGTATCAACTTCCAAGTCACTTCATGGAATTAATTTGAAGCTTCTAAGTTGATTATGATTTGCCCATTGGTCTGGTAAGTGTGAATGATTGTTTACAAGAGTAGAAATGATAAAAAAAAGAAAGAAATGGTACTTGATGATTTATTTTGGCTATCTTACTTGCTTGGCACATAAATAAAAGGATTATAGGAAGACAAGTCAAGAAGACCTATATATAAACATTACATAGATGAAAATTCCATGGAATACTGTTCACGGGTGATAACTCATCAGACGAGTCACTACCGAGTAGTACTAATGTCCCCTCCTCTGAATGTCCGGGTGATACAGATACTATTTGACTCTAATGTCTACAGTTTGCAACTTTGTTGTCAAATACAAATTATGGTATCTTTCAGGAAGAAGGCCAAGAGAAGGACTTAAAGGATGCACTGAATGACTGGCAAGGCCACCTGGTGGTACAAGATGGCGGAAATGAGCAGCGAGACACCTAGTGGTCGGTCGGTCAGCTCCTCGGAACTTCCTGCGGACCAACAGGAAGTTCTCGCCACCAACCCTTTTAGTTTCGAAGCTCGCACTTCCCATGAAGCTCTAGGAGAACTGGCTCGCTTTAGGAGCAGTCGCTTTGACGTTAAATCAAAACCACTTGATGATGACATTTGGAAGCGGCCGCCGCCTGACTTTCGGCTGCAGGTGTACGCTCCGAAACCCCCTAAACGCAATTCGAGGGAAGCCATGAAACCTTGGAGATACGGCTCAAATTCAAATCAAACCAACAAGCAAAAGAAAAGAAACGTTTCAATTCTGCCTCAATTAATATTAGCCAAAAATGAAAGCCAGGAGAAGCCTTTTGTCACCCAGTTCCATGTGATGGACAGTTTTGAGGCAAGGCAGGAAAGCACAAAGAGCAACCAGCATCCGGCAGGGAGATACCAGATGCCCAAACACCATGACTTCAGAGCAGTATGTCATAATATCAAAATGTTTTTTGGGAAAATTGATCTATTTGAGCCACATTGTTTTGCTGCACATTTGAATGCCAAGGTCTTTCGTAATAACATATTGCCTTTCATTTCAGTACCCGTCAATTACTTCGCTTGGACTTCCTGAATTCGACACTTCAAATAACAGGGACCCTTTCAACATCAAATTCCACAGTGAAAGGCTTGATATAAGTAGGTATAGAGAGGCCTTAATGGAGGCCATAATGAAACTCCTTCGTCATCTCTCATTATGTCTTCATTATGTTTGTGCAAAATGAAATGCCGTGTGAGGTATAAATTATGCGTCATTCACACGCATTTCCTTTATGATTATAGTGAATGCATTTCGTAATAATTTGATACATTGTGTGTAACATAACACGCCTACTAACACGCGAAGTAAATCCACTTATAGAAGAGGAGAAGTGGCTTCACATGCAAATTAACTTCTTTATGGGGAGATAAAGACACATTCTGGAGAATTGCGATAAGTCACATTTTATGAGCTAAATATGTTTCTTTGTAAAACTGTGAGTTATTGTGTTATTCTGTTTTAGCTGAAAATTCAAGGAAAAGCTCATGTTTTTGAGTGTCATGTTCTTATATATGACAATGTGACATTTAAGGCTGAACAAATTGCTTCAGAATGGACTGAAAACAGAACTGAACCGTAGGCGGTGTAGGTCCTATTAAACTTTCTTCATAAACACGTAGGGGAAGACAGGGAAAGATGGCCAACTAAAGAATGTTGTGCTGCTGGAGCTTCACAGTTGTCAGTTGCATAAATTGATCATACCAGATTGAAACATGAAAAATTGCTCAAAAGTTACAATCATTATCACCTGATTTGATTATGGATGATGTAAGAGATGATTCAGAATTTTATGGCATTCTTGCTAGATGGGACAAGATCAGATGGGCCCACCTTCTGACACATAAAAGATCCCACATAGAGGATAAAATTATGCAACACTAAGTAATACCTATTTTTCATAGTATTGGGTTTACAGACAGCTGGTGGAAAGACATAATATTGATGTACGTGTGGAATGTCGATGCTGCTCAGTGGTTGTTCCAGTTGCCACATGTGTTGCAGCATTCTACTACCAATGGATAAATTGTCCCATCTTGCCCCTTCACAAAATTATATTGCATTAAAGTGGGGCCCGTTACATCTTGCCTGTCCCCCTGTGTCTCATCTTGCCCTGTCAAGGGTCATTTTCCAAAAATGGCCGACAGCAATTCATCGTGAAGATTGAATGACCTGTGCTGATCTCTCCCCAGGCATTTACGGTGACATAGTGTAGTGAAGATCATTTGTCCCAATACCATAGATAGTTGATGAGAGCGAATATTCAACACAGCGTTTCAATCTATTTGCCCTGATGCATTGCAGCAAAGCTACAAATAAAAAATTTTGATATCCCAGAAACAAAACTGATAATTGTAAATGTGGTGCCATCTGGTTTGAGATTATACAAGGTGTACCATCTTGCCCACCATCCCGTCTTGCCCTGTCGTCCCCTATTTAAATTATTCCCGTATCATAAGTGGAGTTGGGTTTGGTAATGCTGTCTGAGTTTACATGTTATTACAGATCTCATATTAGTGTGCCATGTTCTTTTCAACTGCCACAGTGCTCATGTGATGTCAGTATGAGCATAATGTTGTAACGGTGGTATAGTCACAGTTTCAGATGTGTCACATGGGACCTTCCCTGATCAGATCATTATAAATCCACAAGAAACCTCTAAAATGTTGGTCAGCACTGATCATTCTGTTTGATGTTTTGAGAACACCCGAAAATTTCTAATCCCTGCTAACATGCTCCAACTGAATAAACCATCATGCACAATTACACATATGAAAACAGATAAATTTAAGGCCGTTTCAGCAGGGCGAAACGGTTTTGTGTCGAAGGGACAGAAGACGACAGGAGACGGCGCCACCTGCGCCGCCTTGATGCGCATGCGCACAGGCCTTCCGCTTCTGACGGTCAACAAAAATGGACTTCAGAGATTGAATTGTTGGTCTGTTTTGCAATCTCGGCTAAAAATGGTCCGATCTGAACGATTTAAAAACCTGGAATTATGAAACTTGCCATGCTGAGTTCATTTTTGGACACGGATTTGCTGTATCTTTAATAATAAGGCCGTACGAACGGAAAAATCGGCGCGGGCGCTCAGCGAAGACAGAATTGAAAGTTTAGCCGTCAAAGCGAAGCACACCAAAGGAAATATTTTTAATCCTTATGGCACACACCAGTCCCAGAAGATGCCAGTCTGTATTTTGGAACTCATTTGGCATCTTGACAGCGGATTAAAACCTCCTTGTTGGAGATTTGCAGCACGCTCAATGCAAGACCACGTGGAATTCTGCTGACTCATTCAGGCCGACGTGCGCACGAGGAAGATGGTAGCCATGGCAACCAATATTAGATTGACCTTTGTGATCTCCAGCACGCACCTACAGTCGTCCCACAACAGAAGGCGGTTCCATGCACTTGTCATCCAGATAATTAACAGCTACAGGGATGTTTTCTTTTTTTTTCTCTATTTAACTCCCCTAATTTCATTTTATCCATACTGTCATCCATCCTATGGGTGTCATGAATTAAATTAAGTCCAAAATTTTAATTAATCCTTTTTTGGGCCCATCTTTATTCCATAACTTTCAATACACAATTAATCCTACCCATTTCACCATTAATATTTTCTTTAAATCTGTTATTTTCACACAATCACTACATCTTACTTCACCTCAAATATATTCATTACATAATTATCCATAACTTATAACCCTTTTTATTTACTTCTCACACTTAATTATTTTGGTCACATTATATTATCATATTCCCTTTCTCGCCACTTTTTTCGTGGCATGTATTTTTCTGCCACCGCTCTTTCGTGGCATTAATTTTCGGCCCTTATCCTTTTCAATTTGTTCTGCCACCATACCTTAGTGGCACTAACCTCCTATTTTACCTTTTTTCTTGCCACCACACATTCGGGGCATTTATTAATCATCTGCCTCATAGTTTCTTCTTTGTTCTCCAACCATACCTTTGTGGCACTCATATTTTCTGCCACCAAACCTTCGGGTCATTTTATTCCGCCACCACACCTTCGGGACATTCTTTTTGTTCTGCCACCACTCCTTCGTGGCACTCTTATATCAGCCACCACACCTTCGTGGCAATTATATTTCTGCCACCACACCTTCGTGGCATTCTTTTTGTTCTGCCACCACTCCTTCGTGGCACTCTTATATCAGCCACCACACCTTTGTGGCAATTATATTTCTGCCACCACACCTTCGTGGCATTCTTCTTGTTCAGCCACCATTCCTTCGTGGCACTCTTATTTCAGCCACCACACCTTCGTGGCAATTATATTTCTGCCACCACACCTTCGTGGCATTCTTTTTGTTCTGCCACCACTCCTTCGTGGCACTCTTATATCAGCCACCACACCTTCGTGGCAATTATATTTCTGCCACCACACCTTCGTGGCATTCTTTTTGTTCTGCCACCACTCCTTCGTGGCACTCTTATATCAGCCACCACACCTTCGTGGCAATTATATTTCTGCCACCACACCTTCGTGGCATTCTTTTTGTTCTGCCACCACTCCTTCGTGGCACTCTTATATCAGCCACCACACCTTCGTGGCAATAATATTTCTGCCACCACACCTTCGTGGCATTCTATTTGTTCTGCCACCACTCCTTCGTGGCACCCTTATATCAGCCACCACACCTTCGTGGCAATAATTTTTCCGTCACCACACCTTCGTGGCATTCTATTTGTTCTGCCACCACTCCTTCATGGCACCCTTATATCAGCCACCACACCTTTGTGGCAATTATATTTCTGCCACCACACCTTCGTGGCATTCTTCTTGTTCAGCCACCATTCCTTCGTGGCACTCTTATTTCAGCCACCACACCTTCGTGGCAATTATATTTCTGCCACCACACCTTCGTGGTATTCTTTTTGTTCTGCCACCACTCCTTCGTGGCACTCTTATATCAGCCACCACACCTTCGTGGCAATTATATTTCTGCCACCACACCTTCGTGGCATTCTGTTTGTTCTGCCACCACTCCTTCGTGGCACTCTTATATCAGCCACCACACCTTCGTGGCAATTACATTTCTGCCATCACACCTTCGTGGCATTCTTTTGTTCTGCCACCACTCCTTCCTGGCATTCTTATATCGGCCACCACACCTTCGTGGCAATTATATTTCTGCCACCACACCTTCGTGGCATTTATATTCTGCCCCATACCTTCGTGCCATTATCTTATTCTCCATTTATATTTCTGTCACCACAATTTGTTTTCAAATTTCCCTCCGCCAGCACAATTGGTGCTCAGTCCTTCTACTCTACTCTACTTTGTGGCATAAATCATGTCCTTTAAAAAAAAAAAAAAAAAAAAAAAAAAAAAAAAATCATGCCACCTCCTTCCTACATCAATTTTCTCCACACTACCTTCCTTTTCTTTATCTTATAATCTTTCCTCCATGAATTTCCTACCGCCTCAAATCAGCGGTTCCAAACCTCCTTCCACCACACCTTAGTGCCTTCATTCTATTCACTTAAATCTTTCATCTGCCACAATCTTGTCCGACTCACTTCTGCCACTACAATTTTCCTGGTTTTATTCTCAACCTCCAACCACAAATATGTGGTGCTAAACTTTCTCTCACTGCTATAGCATTAATAGTGAGGGGTTTTCTCCACTTCTACAAGTCCTTAAACCTGCTACCTAGGCCTCTCCTCCCCGAGCTAGGCTATAACTGTTACTGAAATTACAATGTAATGCCTGATTGTCTTTCCAGATGCCAGGCATTAAGAGCATGGGTAAGAGAAGGAGAAAACCTGAAAGGAGGGTTAGGCCTACCCTGAATGGTCCAGCGCAGCTGTCACCAACCCGCATGATATCACCGGATTTCTCAACACCCAATAACAATATCCCGGCGACTGAAGGTTGGACTGTAACCACCGGCCCAGAATCAGAACGAGAGCGATCCTACTCCGACAACTCAACAGCTCCTAGCAACTTATGGGAGGAGGCCCTAGCAGCAGCTGGTGCCCCTCCACGGCCACCACTTGAAGGCCACGGAGCCATACTGAGCACCCTGGAAGCTTCACTGGCAGATGCCACTAGTCAATCATACAACCACCACTTAAAAGCATTCCATCGATACTTGGTAGCTCATGGTTTAAACACAAAATACCCACAGAGTATCTACAACATCATGTCATTTCTGGTCACGCTAATGGAGAAGGGCTATCTCTCCGGTACAATCCGAGGCTACTTGTCTGCGATTTCGTTTGCCCATAAGGTAAGAGGCTATCAGGATCCGAATGACTCCTTCCTGTTGAAGAAATTCATGATTGGTATTAAGCGAAAATCACTGTCGGGCAGACCACTTCAACCGGTAACTCTGCCAATGTTGGAAGAATTGTTGGAATTGGTGGACACATCAGAAGCTTCACAGTTCATTAAAGTACTGTTAAAGGCGCTGTTCGCTCTGCTTTACCATGGCTGCATGCGAATAAGCGAACTTGGTAGGGCTGGAAAAGCTGACCATGCCCTACATGGCCGACAGGCTAAGTTCCAGTTTGCATTTCCTACTGGCAAACCAAAATCGGTGACACTCCACTTCCGAACGTTTAAGCATTCTACCAAAACAGCAAAAATTAAACTACTGGCAACGAAGAACCCAAGGACTTGTCCGGTAAATCTACTCTTCAACTTTCAATCCATCCGACCCGTCACGAGCTACCTCATCTGCGGTGAGGATGGCCAACCTGTCGCAAGGCAATTTGTTGTTACATGGCTGAACAGGCTGGTGGCACGTTCATCATTCAGTCACATGAAGATCAACACCCACAGCTTCAGGATTGGCCGCACTACTGATCTTGCACTCGCTGGCTCAAGTGATGCCTATATCAGACAAGCAGGAAGATGGTCGTCTAGTGCCTACTTGAAATATATCAGACCATTGGTGGTTTTGTAACTTCCAACTCCAGAACACGCCAATACTCCTTTAAAAGGCTCCCTGGTCGAGTTGACGTCGGAAAGTCGCAGCTTGGGCCGGGGATCCACATCTGGTGGAGTACAACTCTCATGCCTTGAGGGCTATCTTATCAGGGTTGACGGCGGAAAGTCGCAACCGGGGGCCTGCCTGGCCACCCTAACATCACTCTACAGCCCAGCATCCCATGTCCCACGGATTCATTTCACTATTACCCTGTTAGAGTTGACGCCGGAAAGTCGCAGCTTTTAGCGGGGATTCACATCTGCTCTATTATAAATCTCAAGCCTGGAGTGCTATCTCATGTGTGTTGAGTGCGGAAAGTCGAAACCAAGGCCTAGCCACTCTTAACATCACTCTACTGCCCGGCATGTTTTTTTCCACGGATTCGTTTCACTACTCCGTCCTCTCCTCCCTTTCCTGTCTCCTTGGCGCAACCAAGCCGGTCCTGACCTCACTTGGTTGTTGGGTGGTCTCTTCGTTTCCCGCCAAGAAGACTCGGATCGCATGTCCTGGAATTCACATGGAAAAAATCATCTGTCCAGTCATATCCCACCTGATGGGATTTGTGAATCGTGAACATTTACATTTCCATTTATTTAATGTGTGGACTCTAAAATCATATTCCGCGATGGTTTAAATTACCTCAGTTTTGTATTGATATTATTAATTAATCATTAAAAACAATTTTAATTTCCAATATTGTGGTCGGTGTTGTCCTTTCACACAAAAGGCCGTTTCAGCAGGGCGAAACGGTTTTGTGTCGAAGGGACAGAAGACGACAGGAGACGGCGCCACCTGCGCCGCCTTGATGCGCATGCGCACAGGCCTTCCGCTTCTGACGGTCAACAAAAATGGACCCACCATCCAGCCCCAGTCATCCACCTTTTTCTAGTTAATATTAGCCAAGTGTAAATATCTGGGGGTTGACAGCGGAAAGCTGCAACCTTTGGTAATTTACTAATTTGGTTCATCACAATTACACATATGAAAACAGATAAATTTATCAGATGTTATTCACACTTACTAGTAAACCTAATTTGTTATTAGCAGTTCAAATCAATACTTGAGCTGTGGTCTCAAATGCTCACAGGGAGTGCCCTGATTGTAATGTCAGTATTGACATACTGACATCACCTCTGCATATATTTACGTGGGACATGGCACACTTACATGAGATCTGTAATAAATACTGACTCCACATTTACATATTCAAGTACTAAAAGATCAGCAGGTTTTTTTCTGACAGGGTAACATTTTAAGAAGTAGACCTACAATTAAAACTGCACTTTTCTGCAACAGGTAGATGGTGAAGATCTTAATTGCATGATTTCCGGTTTAATCTTATAGCGCCATGCAGCTCATGTTGAATGTGGAATTGAGTGAATCATTTAGAGCAGAGACCTTTTGGAAAGGCTAGAGGTCTCTTGGGTAACTTGAGAAGATTAATTAATTCCTCTGTCTGTTGTTGTCAGTGCACAAATTGCAAGGGGATAGCCCTCCCACTCACCGAGACACGACCGGGCGACAGATGGCTCCCGTGCTCCACCAACCGCCCAAGTGGGAATCGCGGCTCCACCTGGCCCAGGCTGACAAGTGGCCCAACAGGTACCACGCGTACACCGTGAGTATCTACAATTCTACATCAGTCTAAATATATATGTTGATAGTTGTATTCACATTTCTGCAACACCACAACTCATCCGATCATTTAATCATCGTGTCGTGTCATGACTCTAAATAAAGATATGGGAGATGGTGCGACAAACAATTTGTAACATGACACGGACTCTTTTGTATCATGAACCTGACAATTGAGAGTAGAAACGTGACTGGCTTTAAGCTTCTGTTTCTGTGTTTCAGTATATAAATAATGTCAGTTCACATTGACACATAGCCCTTAATTCTGTCACCTATTTGTAAAGCAGTTCATTTTCCTTTCCAGAGGTATCGTCTGCCCTGGCGTTCTCCACCGGAAGTCCTCATGGACAGAGTAGAGGATGTTGTGACGTCACAATGGTCACATGAGGCAGGGACAAAAATGTCTTCCAAGAATTCGACTTCAAAAGCAGCTTATCACAATCAAAATGCCACCATGCTGTCAGTTGCAGACTCATGACCGGATCATGACTAAATTACTAATGACATAAGTAGGATGCTTTCAAATTACATTATAGATAGCTTATCACTCATGGACCTCCTTAGCTGAAAATTGGATTAATGGGACTTGTTTAATCCATTGATGCTATGCAAGTCTAATAATTAGGCCTCCAACAACACCTGAATCAGGCTCGTCTGAGTATTGCTTTTGATTCCAGAAACAGACATGCGCATTGCGCAGGTCTGTTATCGACACGGAAATTACAATACTTGCGGTCAGCTGTTTGAAAAATACATTGATCAATGATGTCAGTGCAGACCTCATTTATCGCATTGAAACAAAATGTATATTTCTGACTTATTTCCTTTTGTAACTTATTAACTCAATGACTCTGTCACCGATCTTTGCAAATAACACAGCTGGTATATTTAGGAGATGACCTCACTCACTACATGAGTTATTAACAATACCATGGCAAGTATAGGCCTATGAAGGATATGAATTCACAAGATATTTTTGGTGCATTTCAGCAAGCACAAGTTTGTATTTTTTCGGCTGTAAAATTTAAAAACAACTGCGGCCAAGTATTTATAGTCCTTGTCTTATTTACATGGCATCCAAGTTGTTTTCTTATGCCAGTGTGATGTCAGTGTTTGACGTAGTGCCACAGTTGGCTATTCTCTAGCATTGCATATGTAAAATAATTGCAAGCTGTGATGTCATGTTAAACTGGGTCAGATTTCCCTGCTTCCAGCCAATGTAAATCCACCTCACCTGTGCCTCACAGTTTCAACATAGTGTCAGAGTGAAAATTTGGTCTCGAAAAGCTCATCACAGTTGCCCCATCACAGTCTGTCAGCCAATGGGCTGCCAGAACAACTGTGTATCACAGAATCCATGTATTTACAAAAATTGTGACAGCCTTTTGTTTTTAGCAAGGTCCGTCAAAGTTGTGAAGTCTCAAGTTTGAATATCAATCATAAAACTGTGCGGGGGTTATAACAGTTGTTTACTGTAAATGCTCACAAAGCCGATTAAACCGATTAGACAGGCGATTGCCAATGATAAATCATTGGGATTTGGATCTCATCAACACAAGTTTATGTTCATATCATACAATAAAATGTTATGCTTCATTCAAAATATCAACGTTTAAATGATATCACAGCTTTCAGTTATTTCATGTATATATATTACAATGCTTGAGAGTAGGGATACCAACTGTGACACTGAGTCAACACTTCACTTCAAATTTCAACAGCATGGAAATTTTAATGTGCTTTCAAATAAAGTTGTCAATGATATCTATATTTGTCAATCCAATACCAGAGATGAATGACATTTTAGTGATTTTGAATGTAATAGCCTACGTCTTTCATGTAATCTATGGTAGTAGTGGCTGCCATGAAGTAACATATATATTTCTAAAACAGAAATTAAAGATCTAAAACAAAACACCGCATCAAGAAAAAACAGGTCATTGTGTTTAACAAGAGTATTACAATTACATTCAATAAATAATATAAGAAATTGACAAAATTTTGCTTAATTTCCTAACAAAGTTTATCAAGTTGAGATAAATATTATGCTTTTATCAAGAGTTAGTTTTGATGAAAAACATCTTAGATGATACCTAAAATGATCAATTTCAAGAGTATGTTTTGATGAATACACTTCTTGGGTAGCAATGGTATATCAGTATGCACACAAAGTATAATTATGGTATATTCACAAAATCACAGTAACATGAAGATATACAAATACTGGTATGTGTTTGGAAACCACTGTCAAATATGTAATTGCAGTGCGAAATGCAAGACAGTGAAGCGTCTGTTTGGCAAGAGGACGGAATCACAGGAAGCTAGCTGGTGAAAAAGTGTGAAGGTGAAAAAGCGACACAATAAGAATGACAGGAGACAGATACATCATTTTGCACAAGCAGTGGATTTACCAAGAGGCATTGTGCGTAGGCATCAGGTCAAATGGTAAACCCCATAGGGAATACAGAGATATCGGTCAGGACTGCTTCATATGGTTATGAAAGGTTCAGTCCTGCGTTGGTTGGTACAACAGGAACTTCCGACAGTCATCCGGAATGGGCAAGTTGGAAATCTCCTCAGGAGTCAAACGCTGGTTAATCTTAAAACGACAAAGATGTCTCAAACTTGTGGAAAAGGGCATTTGGTAAACCTCCACTCTGGAAATGGCCGCCCCCGACCCACTTCCCATGGCCAACAGCTCCCCCAGGCGAGAAAAGATGGGAAACACTGCGGCTGGAGTGAGGGTGGGCACCGACTGAGTCCCAAAACTCTGGATTTTGTGTAATAAAGACATGTTCTGAGTGCTATAGACCATGACCCCAAGAAAGTTGAACCTCTGAGGATACATGTTAGGCCCCAGGATGTAAGTCACTATGAGAGCGGCTAATAACTCCCCATCTGGGCTGAACACAAGATTCTGTGTGCGTTGGTATTGTGGTCCGTAAGTCTTTTGCATAATTTTTTTGCTTTTCAAGTTATAAATGCAGAGCACATGTTGACCCCTTTTTGTCATGTTGCCAATAGCGACACGTGTATTTCCAAACCGAGGGTCGAAGGTGGTGATGAGGTCGAGCGCCGAGTCCTTGAACATCTCGGCTGTCTTGTACATGAGAGGGGAACTCCTGTCCCTCGCTATGACCTTAATGCAGTCGTCAACATCGTGCACACGGAACTTGAGAATATAAAGGAGGTTCGGTTTGAGCAGGAAGCGGGAGTGGTCCGGGCTGATCTGGCACTCGCACAAATACGGCTGTTCCTGCGCCTCCTGCCATGACCCCAGAATGCGTTCCGAGGAGAAGTCGAGCAACAGGAAGTCAGAAACACCGTCATTGCGTGTTATTTGCAGGACTCCCACGTGATCTCGTGCCCCTATGACCTGGGCCGACTCCAAGAAGGGCGCTGTCTTCATGCGGTTCTGGAGGAGCGGTTTGTAGGACTTTGGTAGCTGGAATCTATGGTTCTTCCAGAGTCTCTTATCACTGATCAACACTTGGTCGTGCATGTATTTCACGTCTAATTCCTGCTCGTCGAGTGGTGCCGGCAGCAAGGCATCTATGTGGCGTCCTCCCGTGGTCCAAGGTTGTAAGCGACTCTTTTTAGCTGATAGGTCCACCGTGGACTGGAAATCCCACCTGGCTGCCTCCGCGTTCTGCCATTCCTCCAAAGAAGTTGTGTGCAACAGTTTCCAAGGGGCAACGTCCACAGCCTGTTCACTGGGATAGGTCTTCAGTTTGCCTTGAGTACATCCCATGGTAGGTCACTGCATCACACAATCATTACACTCAATCTGCCAAAATCCACCCTTCTTCCGGTCCCTGTGTCATGCTGATAACTGTTGACATTTGGCCGCTCCGTTTGTGGGGCTCCCTTTTGGCTTCCTCTTGTGCGTTTAAATGTCACGGACATGCAATTGCGTTTGCTTAAAACGGTGGTTAATCCAAGAATGCATCAGCTGGCTCCTGTCAATCGCACAACGTCTTTTGTGGCGCATTCTTTCGTCCACTCAGCAAAACTCACATCGCACCATACATCCTGTTTGGTAAATGAAAAATGATCCTTGCAAAATGACACTGACGTTACAATCTGCCTTTGTGTAAGGGAGGCTAGGAGAGCTAGCTGGTTCATGTGATACTCCTCTGTGAGATAAGTAATCCTTCTTTCAGGCTGAGTGGCCAGTGTGCTCTGGCTGCCTGCTGAGGTTCCATAGGGGATTGCGTAGGACGAGGCCGCATGAAAAGCTGGCAGGCGCTATTACCTGATCACTGCGGCTCAGGCCATTCTTAGGGCACACAGCCATTTCCGCTTATCATTCTGTCTTCATTATCCTGGGAGGTGTCCTCATCGCTGCTCTTTATTTTGGCTCATGTCAGCGGGCCGTGCCCCGTTGCTTGTTTATAGGAAACACGTAGTCCATTGCCTATCTGCATTTGGCTAATCTACATTTGCTTATCTGCGTCTCATATTGTTCCAAGTGAAGAGCGGAGATGTAAAGTGAAGGAGGGGGATGACTGAGAGGTCTGCCTCAGTTGTGTTTTTCTCCTTCCTCTTTCTCTTGTTGTTTGCAGGTCTTTATCTGATAATCCTGTGGAGTCAGCAATAGGCAACTTGCACTGGGCAACTGGCTGGCTGCATGGGAGTGCCCAAGCTGCTCTGTCTCTGGAGCTCTCTGGCCCCATGCATCTCATGCCGCTGATGTTCGCTGATGTTCCTCCCGCAGCCAATGCACTTCATTAGATCCGCATTAAGATTGCTGCTCACCACGAGTCATGAGTGACTTGCTGATGAGCCGCGGCGCTTTACTTAAATTACTTTCCATCACGTTTTGTCACAACCATGAGCGCTCTGATGACGCCGCGTACAGCTCTCCTCTCACAGAGCCATGTTTATGATGGCATCCCCGCTTGCCGTATACAACTTGCAGGCCTATCGCAACAGAGCAACAGATCAAGCGAGCAACCGCAACAGGCCTATGACAGGGCGTGGCCAATCACTGCAGCTTGCGGGATGGACCGAGATCACAATGTCAGCAGATAAGGTCCTGTGGCTTATCTTCCTTCCAGGAATAAGCATCTCTCCTCTGCTCCATTTGCATTTCCCTCATGCCACGGCTCAAACAGAAATATGATTTCCTGCTGTAGAGATTAGCCGAGGAGAGGGACTGGTCATATTAGCAACACAATGACATCACCTGCAACATGTGCCACTCCACAACTATCCGCATTTCTTTTAAAAGTATATTATTTTACATTCAAAACAGTTTACTATATACCTCCTCAAATTTTGATTGTCTCGAAGACTTCTTTGTTAGAGAATGTACAAGTGGGCTATACTTTATTAGAAAAACAACTTCAAGCATTTAGCCCCTTCAGGAGAAATGTCTTGCCAAAATATTATGTCTTACATACCAAAGTGTAAGAATATTGAAAGAAAGTGCAGACACTCAACATGGTCACACAACCTATTGCTGTGGCAATCACATTTCAAAAGTGGACTCTGTTGACTTGAGGTGCCAAACAGGTGATTATAACAAACAGTCAATGCCAAACAATGCTAAACAAGATAATCCAGCCTGCTATTTTGTAACAGGGCCTCTTGAAACACCATCAGAAGTTTTTGTCAATGAATATCTTAATTGGACCATTTTAACATCTATTTATCGACATGGGACTACCTATTTACTAACCTTCATTGCAAGGAATATACCTGGAGAAGGCAAATTAAACATATTGTCCTGTAGATGATAAAAGGTGAGAGATTGAAATTCCCCTAAAACCATGTCAACACAGAAAACTTTTGCCAACTTACCTGGCAATTTTGAAGCCAGTTAATTCAATGTCTACTTTTGCACAGATATAGCAAACAATGACTACATAGAGAGTTCTGCATGGTGTTATGTTGCTGACAACAATTATATTTATAGTAATTTGACTATTTTTGAGACATGTGCTTTTCTCGAGACATTTTTATGATCAAACAGGAAGTGGAACAACAGTGCCACCTTACCTACACATGACTCAAGTAGGTCTTTGTCAGAATATCTAATCCCCTGACCACGCTTTGTCAATATCCTTCACAAAATATTCAAGAGGTGTAACAGTGCCACATCATCTATATACTGTACTTTTCCAAAAGTTCAAATGTGCGATGTTAGAAACTTACATATACTTTGCAACAACTATTTCTTTGTAAGCTTTTCTGTAAATACTTCTCATTGGAAACTATTTGGTTAGACAAACGGGCTAGTCCAAATGACAGTTTTTGGATTTGCCCATTTGTCTACAACACAAGAGGGCACTCTGTGTATATTGTAAAGCAGCAAAGGAACAGCTATCAAGATGTGACCACTCCTGGATATTTTGGAATAAAAAATATTGCCCATTGACAGTATAACTTGTGGTAGTTGGACAAAAACTTCCGATTAAATATTATCCGAGCAAATGGCCTCCAACAAAATAGTACAAAAAGCATGTTGGTGGATAGTTTGCCTTTTTCCAATCATCCAAATGGTGGTACATAGTATTTGAAATTTTAAAAAGTAATTTTTGCTATTAGACACTATGGCACGAGAGACGTTGTCACAAGCAACTGGACCATGAGTTTTTTAGGTGCAAGTAGAGGTGGTCAAAGCTTCGATAAGGCCAATTTAAGCAAATTTATGACCAATCTAGACTCTAGTGTGTACATGTTTTAGAATTGACAAATATTGTTATGCTAAATGTAGAATCGACACATTCCACTAATAACATCCATGCTACCCCCGAATTCTCTGGCAAATTGAAGCCAATATATATTTTGGAGCTCTATAGCTGATGGCAATGAGTTTTGAGGGAACTATACTGGGAAATCATGTGAATTATAGGCAATTTCCTATTTGTAGTAATCTGTGTGGGGCTATCATGCCAAGCGAGTGCCATGGGGCCATTTATAACTCACTAGTTGAGGATCCTGTTGAGTTTGGTTCACAGATCATTCTGTACAGCAAGGAGCGTCACTGGGACCTCTGTCTAGGGCTTGAATTCAGGACTTCCAGCATCATGAGTCTCTGGGCTTTCCTGTTTGCTCTTTGCCTCACCCAGGTATATGCGGTATGTATGATTAATTTCAATCTGTTAGTATTTATTGAATATACAATTGCTTAAAAAATATAATAAGGCAGTAGCTCTGGACACCTCGAGTGAACCAGAGACATCATGAATCAATTTGGAATTATGTCATTTCAATTAATTGATCTTTAGCTTCTCGGATCTTCTCTAGGCACTTATTCTTGGCTCGGTCTGTAGGACGAAAAAAAAAAGAGAGGGTGAAATCTAAATATTTTTTTATGTGAACCTGATAAAAATTGTGGGTATGCCCTATTTTTCTTTACTTCGGCAGAAAATCTGTTGTGTCGGCGGGTCCACGAAGCTAAGAGTATATAATGTGTCGCCTTACTTCATGCTCTGTAATATTTCTTGAATCGCTACCTCTTCCTGTTTTCCGGTCCGTTTATTTTGCAAGTCTGGCAATTAAAAAAAAAGTTTCTTCTAATATCATGACATTTATGACTTATATAATTTCATATCTTGTTGTTCAATAGATCATGTGGTTTGTCTGCATGCATAATTTGCATAATTCTATTTGACTTTTCTGCTTCTTATCGTTGCTTCATGCATCTTAGATGAGCCTGGGAGAAGTGCGTGAGAGGAGGGCGATTGATGGCAGCCTGAGACTTACCAAAGACGGAAGAGAATCTGGAAATGTCGGCCGCCTGGAGATCTACTACAAGGGCCGATGGGGAGCGGTTTGCGACGACAAATTCGATAGGTGTGTGTCAAATTAATTCCTGTCTCAATGTGTTAACTGTGCTCTCTATTTCTATGTCAGGCAGTCATGAGTTCAATTTAAAGCAATTTACTCGGAGGAAATCCAAAATATTAATATCAAAAAGTTGCGGGTCTAGAGAATGGTAGGGAAAATGGACATTGAAGTTATTTACACTGTAGTACATGTGAAAAAAGCTCATGCGTAGTGACTAATCAAGCTGATTTTGAGTTGCTTGGCTTCGAGCATTACAGCAAACGTCATATGGACAGATTTGCCTTCACTCATAAATGATTGCAATAAGTTCAGGGACACCTTTATGACACGATATATATGTTTTCACTCGTTGGTTCACAAACCATGCTCAAGGCAGGGATGTCTAGCATTGACGCAATGGCTAGACATCACCTGTTTCACTTACCTCCATGCTGCACTGTATTTTATTTTCTGACTTCGCTACCGGTGGCAAAAAACAAACCGTAAAAAAAACTCCTGAGGGGGAAGAAATTGTGATCTACACCATTGACTTCAAAGCGCCCCCCTGGGGAGGCATTAAGCAGTAAAAGGATGCTCAAATGGAATATATTATGTTGAGATGTAATCAGATTTATAGGTATTTTTTACTGCAGCATAGCATTATGGTAAGTGATGCATTGCTAAGATAATGTGAAACTAAATTATTCAAGATACCATTTTTATATTTTCTTCCAGCCATTTTATGACTGAACTTGTTCACTGCAATACCAGCAGCAGGTACAATGTATATGCCTAGGATTTTAAGAAAGATATCAGCCCCATGGCGCTCAGCTAATGAATGTAAATGATCAATGGTGACATTGCTAGGGTACAGTCAATGTGACTGTATGGTCTTTGCCATTATGTTAAATTTGACATTCGTTTTCTAGTTACGAATCTTACGATCTTGCAGGTTGAACATCATTCCAGTCCCAAACTGCATGAAATTCATAACACCAAAGTCAGACTTAAGTTTCTTCATCTAATTACATTTGCCTTCGACAGGCTTCTTGTCACTAGATTCATTACTGCCTTGTTATGAATTGATGATTATTGTTAGTCAAATGTGAAATTGCACACTGTGTATATGTATTTATGTACATAATATATGTATATACATTATACTTAAGTTATGCAAATAGGCCTACATGAGATTCATGTGAGCCTTCCACAATGGTACAGATCAGGGACGCTTTAGCTGGGCGCCCACTTCAATGGGCAGAGACAAGGGAAACATTACCCAAGGTTCCCATGCCCCGGCATTTTTGGTTTTTGATGATCTCCGTATATGATGATGAGTGATGAGAAGACTGGGATTCTGGTACATACCCTATTCGATATTCTTCCAAGAGATGTCCAGGATGTTTCAATTGCCCCAACAAAGGAGTGGGGCACTGGATACGAATCCGATTCCATTTATTGTCCCATGGGCTAAGACTAAATTGAGTTACATGATTCAAACCCACAACCTTTAGAAGAGTCAGTAGTTGTGCAAACAAGTATAGGTTATGAGTAAAGTTATATAACGAATTTGAGGTGTATAACTAACATTTCTGGTGGTTATTTACCCAGGGCTTTAGAAATGTTATACGGGCCATTCTCAAATTTCGGGACAAAATGCCCTGGAAAATGTGGTAATGGAGTGGACTTTTGACGCAAAAAAACTGCTTTTTGGGCTATTTAAAAATAGAAAAAAATGAAAAATATTATGTAAGTCTTATTTTCAGAAGTACTTCATCTCAGATCAATCGTTTTTTAAATTAAATATAGATTTTTTGTGGTAACGGAGTGGACAGGAACGGGTAACGGAGTGGACAGGAATGGTTTGGTTTTCTCTTAATAGTGCATTCTATTTGGCAGATACAAAGTTTTGATTGCATTCTATTGAATCCTGTCACCCTCAGCAATATATAAATAAAATTTCTTTGAAAGAGTATCACTGGTAAGCTTAGTGGGACCAAAAAATGTTCCAATGAGAATTATGCCTTAACTTGTTGAGTACCTGTTTAATGAAAATCTGCAAAGCTGTGGTAGTTCGGCGCATGTGCATCTCACGACATTGAGTGGAAATTGCTCATTAAAACCAATAGCGAGCCGAGCTATGCCTGGTAACGGAGTGGACAAAAAAATTAACGTAAACTAGTGACACAATTTTTACATCAATTAATTCAATGAAATGAAACAAGAAAAAGGTTAAATATGATGTATATATTAATTCAAGTCTATATTCTCATGAATCATGCATAGAAACTTTGGAAATGATGGTACTTTAGGAGGTAAATTAACACTTGATTTTGTCATGTCAGGTCCAGTGACAGGGAAAAACCACTGATTTGGCACGGATTACTCGACACAATGCACCAAAAAGTCTAATAAATGACTTTTTGTTCCAAATGCAGTGGTTCTAAATAGAAATATCAATAACAGATGTGGAGTGACGCTTCAGATATCAATTGCATTCAAATTAATGTCAGGGAACTGGAGTGACACAAATTGTCCCGAAATTTGAGAATGACCCATTATACGCCTAAAATTAGTTGTATTAGCGACTTATACTCCATATATGGTTTTTAAGTGAATTTTGTTGCTTTGTTGTCATTTTTAGACCTGTGCGTTGTTTGCAAAAAAAGTAGTACAACAGGCTAACTTAATCCCCAACAAGGGTATAACTGACAAATCTGTTGGTTATACCACGGCAAAAGACAATAGAAAACTGTCTTGGTGGAGTATAAGCACTCTTATACCACTGTTTGCTTTTTCTGGCCAATCAGAATGCAGGATTTCGCTCTGATATAATGCATATCACAGCTCATACACCTGACCATGATATTGCATGCTTGGCTGACTACAAGTTGACAAAAGTGAAGGAAACACTGAAAGAAAACTGACCAACAAAAGATTAAAACTGAACAACACAGACAGTAAACAAGGAGGAAGATTGTATCAAGTGTAACTGGTCTCAATAAAAAGGCTATATTCACTCTTTTTTATAAATACCATTATCTGAAATAATGATCAAATTTAAGGTCACTTGATAAAATAGTACATTTGGGATATGTAAGCTGCAAAAAAATAGCGGAGCAGCAGACCAACAATTTTGGCCCCATTTGGCAAGCTTAAAGAATTATTTTTTCTTCTTAATTCGGGGGCTGCCGCCCCCGAACCCCTGCTTGTTCTTATTTCGGGGGCTACCGCCCCCGAACCCCTGCTCCCTTGCTTTCTGTTATTTTTCACATATCTTTCATAATTTAAAATTAACATTTCCTAAGCAACTGTAATAATCAACCTCCCCAAAGTGACCTTGGCTGAGATGGCTGCACTATCGACCTACCTATCTATCTATATATCTATCTATCTATCCGTCTATCAATTTATCTGTCTATATCTATCTATAAATTAATCAATGAAATTAATGTATTGTATTATTTCCTGAGAACAAAGAATTCTGACCTGTTGCCTTCAGCGCTGCCAACCTTCAAATGAACTGAGGAACATGAATGTGCAACAAATACAATGAAATGTTGTCAAACAAGAAGGATTGAAGGCAAACAAAGGGATTTAAATTGATTTGTTTTGTACTAAGTGGTATAAGTTAGATAACACCCTTGTTTGTGACAATATGCAATAATCCTCGGGCTAAAGCCCTCGGATATATTGCATATTGTCACAAACGAGGGCGTTATCTATTACTTAATCATAAACATTGAATTGAAAGTTGCTACTTTGACATCAAAGTTGTTTTCCATGCTGTTCAAGTGTGATGCAATGTGAGATCAGTGTGATCGATATCTCTACTCTATTCTATAGATAGCCTTTAAACTTGGTTGGATTGCCCAGCTTCTAGCCATTTTGGATTCACCTCAACTGAGCATCAAACTTTCAACACAATGTCAGAGTGAAAATCTGGTCTGGAATCACAGTGTGTTAGCCCATGGGCTGTCAGAACAACTGATCATCACAGAATCCAGATGTTTAAAAAGAACTGTGAAAGCCTTTGTTTAAAGCAAGGTCCATTTAAGTTTAAAGTTGTGAAGTTTTGCAACAATGTCGCATGGACGACTGAGTAATAGGTGAGCCTGAAATCTGTTGATGTTTGTTTTCAAGCTAGAGGTTACCACTATTGGTTGTTCTGGCAACAAAAAAACCATCTATTGCTAGACTTCTCAATTAAACGAACAACATCAGAAGTGGGCCAAGTAAAACTTCAACACTTCTAATTTGTATTTACCATTCTGTACGCCTTTTCCTTTTTCTTAGTGTGGCAGCAACAGTGGCCTGCCGGGACATGGGTAAGCCAGGGGCCGAGATGCTTTCATCCTGGCAGTTTGGAGAGACCAATAATTTCCTCATCAATGAAGTGTCCTGCAGTGGAGCAGAAAGCCGCCTTACGCAGTGTAGGTTCATTGGCTGGGGCAACACCGGGGTAGGTCTCATATGCTTGGAAATCTTGAAAATATTCCATTCTTTTAGTCTTGTCACCATCTAGAGGGTCATCATTTAATCTTAAGAGGGGGGGGGGGCTTGGAGTTTATTTAAATAAATTTAAATAAATAGTTTCTTGCTCAGTTTTGATGAAATAAATAAATAATTTTTTGGAAGTCTTGAAATTAATAATTTCTGGAGGGGGTGCTCTTTAGAACAAGGTGTTGCTTGATTAAGAAATTAATATTCGGGGACTTTACATGCGCTTGAAATAAATAATTACTGCCACCATTACTGCGAAAAAAAATTGCAGCTCATTCTATGAATATTTACCTTTACCAGAATGCATTTGAAGTTTATAATGTAATTCCCCATTGGTGAATGTCCAAATCCAAAAATAAATGAAGGAATCAATATTTTGTTCTCAATCCGTAGGTCATAGACTGGATGGTAACATTATTGGCAAAAATGGATGAATTTACATGTCTTCCTTGTGGAAATCTTTTGATTTTTTCAAATGTGAATTTTTTGCAGTGCAAGAGCCATGAAACTGTGGGTCTGCGGTGCGGAGTGTCGCCATCAGGCAGCGGCAGGTTTAAACCCAGCTACACCTCAGGCGGAAGAAAGCCTTTTTCTAGCTCAGGTGGAAGAATACCTTTTTCTAGCTCAGGCGGAAGAAAGCCTTACAGCAGTAGCAGTAGCCACAGCAGCAGCAGCAGTTCTCATCACTACTCCAGCTCCAACAGAGGTAATACACTCCCCTTTGACCCTCATCTCCCCTAATTAACATCCCATCTCAGTAGATGTGCTCTCCACATATACCTACCACTAACTTTTACCAAAATTACTCTCCCTTTTAGCATATGGCCTGTGTTGTCTCTGGTCCTTCGTGTAAGATTATAGCAGATAATTAGATGTAACAAGTAGCGCATGTAACATCCAAGTCATTATTTATGTTTGGTGTGTTCATAGAATTTAGCATATATATGTATCATATCATACTTCAGTTATCCAATGGTTAGCAAATAAAAGAAGTTTTAGCGTGTGCAGTGGACTGTCTGAAGACGCATGATTAAGGGACGTTTCTTGCATGTTGAAGGCGGTTCGTCTGGTAGTTCAGTGAATCTTCCAAGACCAGGGTTCGACCAAGGAGGGTTCACAGGAGGAACCAGTGGAGGGTTCATGAGCAACATGGGTCCAGCGAAGGAGGGAAGCATCCGATTGGTCGATCGCAAAGGCATGACGGGGCTCCTAGGTCGGCTTGAGGTCTTTCACAATGGCGAGTGGGGGACGGTCTGCAAGGACCGATTCGATGACAGAGACTTGAGGGTCGTCTGTCGTCAGTTGGGTATGGATGGCGACGGGTTGATCAAGCCACCAAGCTGGTTCGGTCCTGGCCTCGGTAAAATCTGGATGACACGGGCCGAGTGCGCAGGGAATGAAGAAAAGCTCACGGGATGTCCTTATACGGGATGGGGCGTGAGCGAATGTCGGCACTCGGAGGACGTGGGAGTCGAATGCTTCTCATCTCATGAGTCTCATCACTCAAGGGTAACTGTCTCTCTGTGCCATTATTATCTAAGAGTGTATCTACTTTCTAAGTCCAAATAACACATCATCATCATTCTGCATTCAGACTCGCAAGTCTCTCAACCTCGCTGTTGCACTTAGCCGTCTCCTGTTTCTCTTGGAAATTGCTCTTGCATTTTCTGGGAGAATTTTAAGCAATTACAACTGCCACTACACATCAATGTGAAATACACACAGTGTCAAAACCTCCATGATGTTAATGATGTCCTTTTTATTTTCAGGTTAACTATTGATTGTGTGAACTGGGCTGCCTACAGAAGTCTTGCAGTGGTGGTATTTCTAATAAATTAGTGGATAAATCCATCTGATTAGTTTTCTGGTCCTTTCTTTCTCACTACATGCAAAATCTGATTGTAATTATTCACCTAACCACATAAAAATGTCCATGTGAAATACCTTTCTATTTTTTTTCACCTACCCAATCACAATGTATAATATGTCACATCCTGTCTATACAGACAAGTGTGTTGTAATATGCATTTTGAGTGAAATGTTAACATGCCACAAAATATGCCACAAAACATGCCACAGGATAGTCATCAACATTGTTCCAGTGTAATTTTGCGGAATTGAAGCTGTTTAGCAATAGTTCAGTCTGTTTTTCATGTTTGTCTATATCAGGAAATGCATGTACCCCAATATAAAGAGCTGGGCGAGAGTACAGTGACCCAGCTGAACAGAAAAATTGCCTATACTCAATTCTACACTGTAGGTTATACTCTGTGAATGAATATGATGTAGTTCCACATTGCCATTGGTATGTTTCATAAATTTATGGCATCAAATATTTTAAAATTCGATATCTGTATACACCGAGAATCATGTATTATTTGGCTTGATGGCTCAAGCCACTTTTACCAATCAGACCAATATGCAATGATTGCTACCAGTATCGATACAATTTTCAATTTGATGGGCCCAAACTTACTTTCAAATTATTTTGGAATAAAGTAGATTTTTATGATATCATATTATTATCCATACAGATGACAAATTGTCAACACAGAATAAACAGGACATGGACATGAAAGACATTAACCCAATGTTCATCCAATCAAATTTGTTATCTTGGAACAATATTTTGTAAATAAGTTGGACGAACAATATCATAATGATTAGTGTCTGTCACTTTGATATATAAAAAATGAGGACCAGTTCACTGTCAAAAATGCATTAACTTGACTTGTGATAGTCGATGAAGTGTCATCTTCTCTAATTTCAACATGGGATACATAGACGCTATTTGATTAGTCATGATCAAGAGAAGGCCATTTGACTTGTCATAACTGATTTTAGAGTGAAAATCAAATGCATAATCCTTTCTTTTGGCTGTCACCAACAAGCAGGACAAGACTCCTTAAATCAAATTAAAATTGAAAGTATCGGGTATGATCATGAAAGATCATCAGCATGATGACACACAATTATAAAGTGCCATTTTCAACGTGCAACAGTCCACTCTTTCTATATCAAATTGACTAACTGTAATTATTCATAGAAATAAACCTGAGAAACAGTGCTAAGCAGACTCAATTAAAAGAGTCATAAACAGATGAAGACAAAAGTCGCAAAACCGATCATGTAGGAATTTACTTCTTACTCTTATTGATATTGTGAGAAAATCAAAGCAAGACCTGATAGTTCAGGCCTGCATCATATTTTATTTACTGAATCAAAGGAGTTTATATCAATAGATGATGTACAGAATATGAGGCCAATTGGCAAATTTAATTTATTCATAATAATTTTACGTCTATATATAAATATGACATTTATATCCAGAACTATCCACAAACCATGGGCGTTATCGCTTTTTCTGAAACCGTGATAAAAAAAAAATATGTAAAGAACACACAGGATGCTGATGGCCTTGAATCCTTTTTACTTCAAAAGAGAAATTACAGGAAGCATTTCGTATTACCTGCTTTGAGACAAAATATTTGAAAAAGATGTCAAAAGTGCCTTGAGAGCTTCTAAGAAGAGCTGCAGGTGATGCAACGTTTTCAGAATTAAGAAAAATTATTGAAATAACACTTTCAAAATTTATTGACACACTGACAGGATACCAAAGTGATAATCTACATTAATTTTGCAGAAACTGTTGAAGTACATTCTGTTGTGTCCCGTGTCTGCATCTGGATTGGTGTTTAATACCTCGCAATGGAATGTCCATCACCACAAGGAGAGTGTGTGTTCTGACATCCCGCCCATGTATTGTGTCACCAAAACATCCCTGAAATCCTTGTAAAAACATAAATTGTACAATTGTCACCATTGTACCAAAGTGATTGCAACAATGGCTGACCATGCAAGTTCTCCTCCTTTAGTGGCACTAAAATAGATTTTCAGACTTTTATCAAACAGTAAAAAATGAGTTATTGATTGCAACATATTGCTTAGAACTTTCATATCATGACTGAGAATAATAATGAACATGAAGCACACAACTATAGACCAGTCCAGTAAAAAATCCTTGATGGTGCAATTCTTGTGATGGACACCACCAACCGTTTTCAATGTGACAAAGGAGTGTCTTTAATTTCAACTTTCCCCGGAGAATTTTTCGTAAAGATAGTTTCAAATAATTCTGGAACTCAAAAAAGTTTTAGTTTCTTGACTGATGCATTATTCGGCAAACGCTTCATGACAAATGAAAAAAAAAAAAAAAACCATCTTCCAAGGGATATCTCAAGTAGAAGTGAAGATGGTTGTATGGGTGTTAACAGATAAAGATACCAAAACTGTTTCCTCATGGCATACCAACTTTGTTGTTGTTCTGTGATGTCCTGATTGTTGCATGCCATTACATGGAGGGTCTACAATGGCCATCACTGCCTCCAGCCAAGTGCCCTAACTGCCCATTAGCAGTCCTGGAAGAAGTGGAAGCTGATCAGCTTGTCTCCTCTCTTGGAGGCTTGACTGTCAGACACAGCTGGATAGAACTTGTGTGATGTACTGAAAGTTGGAAATCGCGATTCATATACTAGAAATCATGTGTGCTAAAACCTTAACAATCTTTTTGTAGGCCTATTGGAACCATATTTCCCGGGAAGTCATAAAATTGGCAATGTCTGGCATACTTGGATATGCTATCAAAAAAGTCTTACACTGCACACTATAGTTCACGCTTGAACCAATTTCCAGTTAAGAATTGAATGACCAGTGAAAGTGCTCAGATATGATTTTTCTATTCGAAGTTTCATTATTCTCACAATAACTTTGTTTATTTACACCCATTAAAACTACATTTCAAGAACAAATACAGAAATATTTAAAATACCTTTTTATTGTGTGCTGTGCTCATAATAATCTTGCTGGCTCTTCTTCTGTTCCTAAAAAAAAAACAGAAACATTCTGGCTTTGGACACAATAATATGGCTGCCTTGCACAGACGAGGATGTGGGTTCGAACCCCCCTCCAACCATGTCCAGAAGTTATCATTAATGATTGGCGTGATTGTCGTTCAGTATGATGAGCACAAGTGAGCAGATCTGTCTGGAATGGGCATAATATTATATAAAATCATAGCATATTATAATATTGTTTTATCCTTTTGTGTCATGTGGAATGGTTAGAAATGGTCAATACATTGAAATTGAAAAAGAAAATAACCATACAAATGAAATTTAAGATTTTTTAATATTTAATCAACTCACTGTCCAAGAGCAGAATTTATATAGTAAAATAATGTATATCAGAGGGAGCCTTATAAAATATAACAATCTTGTCACTGAGATGGTAATTAGATAGTTTCTGCTTGCAAGACTTGGCCTTGAAATCAGATTTCATTGATGGCAGAATTTTTCCAGAAAGTATTTTGTTTCAGGTGTAGAATTTATAGAATTGGCATTACATAATCTTGGCAGGTGCCATTGAATTGTGTGAAGCTATGAACAATTGCAGATGCTTAATTAAAGTGAAAGTTGACATGTTTTGACATTTTGTTGCCACTTAGGCATGGTTAATGATGTCTGCTCTGACTAATTGATCTTAATTTGCAGCTGATTAGGGTTGAAAAGGGAGGATTTATTATTAAGTCATGTGATTAAATGTAGAATATCAGATTTCTCTATAAGATTGGTAATAATAGCTTTGATTAAATATCTGATACTTTGCACTGACCGGCTGAGTTATGCTTTTGGGTCTACCATTTGAATATTATTGGCTTTATCTTTGTGAGAGGTGAAAGTCAGATGATCACATTTCCTAGAAAATGCTACATAAAATCTTTAGATCTTGTGGCTCTATTACTTACACTCCCTATCATATAACTTTACCATGAAGCTCAATTTGGCTGGAGAACTAAACATTAGATTGCTTTTAGCCTCAGGCCACACTTCAACAAACTTCCTGACTAAGTCCAGAGTTTCTGAAATGGTAGCGAGAATGGTAAATACATTGACACTGTGTACAATTTCACAGCGCATTTGACAAACAATAATCATCTATTCATAATAAGGCGGTAATGAATCTAGTGACAAGAAGCCTGTGGAAGCCAAATGTAATTAGATGAAGAAACTTAATATGGGAAATAAATCAGAAGTCTCTTGAAAGGCTTGACTCATTATGACTGATAGTCTGACTTTGGTGTTATGAATTTCACACAGTTTGGGACTGGAATGATGTTAAAACCTTGCAAGATACAGTGTATCGTAACTAGAAAAACAAATGTCAAATTATTTAAATTGAAAATAGTGGGCAAGGATCAGACAGTCACATTGTACCCTAGCAATGTCACCATTGATGTGATCAATTAAGTTCATTAGCCGAGTGGCCCATATTTAAAAATCCAAGGCATCATTGTACCTGCTGCTAGTATTGCAGTGAGCAAATGCAGTCATAAAAAGTCTGGAAGAAATATAAGAATCTTATCTTGAATAATTTAGTTTCACATTTATCTTAGCAATGCATCACTTACCATAATGCTATGCTGCAGTAAAAATATCAATAAATCTGATTATATCTCAACATAATACATTCCATTTGAGCATCATTTTAGTGCTTAATGCCTCTCCAGGGGGCACTTTAAAGTCAATGGTGTAGATCACAATTTCTTCCCTCTCAGGATTTTTTTCCCAGTTAATAGCTTTTGTAGCCAATGCAGTTGCTATTAGCAGCCAAGTTAGAAAAGAATTTGTAGTACTCCGGTAGGGGAGGCGGGGGTCAGAAGTCACAAAATTTGAAAAAAGCCCCAGAACAGAGAAGGTGTTTGTTAGATCCGAATGACCTTTGGCACAATTGTGCAGTATTTAGTTGACTATGTTTGTATCACATGATAGCTGTTGTATTGTAAATATGCTTTAGTCAGTTCACAATTATTTAAGGGAAAGTCTGCTGTGACTTTTTACCCCATGCCAGGGTCAAGAAGTCACAACCGTGGGGTAACAAGTCACATGCGATTGTTGCGAACATACTGCAGCTCTATATGAGGTAATATGCAGACCTAGACTTGATAGTCATCCTTGTGTATGAAATTTATAGTGAGCCTTCCAAAGCTATCTGCATGCAATGACAAGGCACCATCAGCAAATCCTGCGTCAGAAATTGCCCAAAGTTTGCGAAATGAAAACTTGCTGCAATACTCTCTCAGATGTATTATTGATGAAGAGTGATGATAAGTTGTAAGCTAAATGCCTCAAGTGTGGTATATTTTACTGTCCTTAGCAAAGAATATTGGATTCACTGTACCCTATTGTAAAATATCACTGTGCTGGGGTGAAATGTCACAGTGTGACATTTCACCCCACAGCTGTTTTTTAAATTCAACACATGATCATGGCAACTTGGCGACCATATGGCCGAAAATGGGTTCACAGCATGAAAGACTATTAGTCAAAAGACCTTGAAACAGTAGTACAACTTCCTATGTCACAGTGACCAGACATTAATAGGGAAAGTTCAGAGTCGATAAAACCTGTTTGGGACCCCAAAAATGCATGAGGTGGGTAAAAACCCACTTTGCACAATCAGCATAGTTTTCATATTCCCTACAGACCTTCTTCTCATAAAAGCGTCCCAAATGATGATTTAAGCTTAAGAATTAGGTCACTGCAAGTTGGTCAAAAAGGCCTGTGACTTTTTACCCCTGTGACTTTTCACCCCTTCTTCCCCTACCATAAATATATGTACATATTATATAATATGTATTGTACTATATGTGTATTGTCTGTACTGTAGTGTATATAATAGCAGTACACAAACTGAACGGTTTGGCCACCATCAGAACATTAGATCCATGCAAGTGATTAGGTCATTATTATTTTGTGATTATTTTTGTTTTAGCACTAAAAGGCTGTCATAGAATGTCAAAATACCAGAAAATGTGGGATATAAATAAAACCCACTCAGGTTGGTGGATCAGTCCATTGAAACCCATTCGCGGTATGGCTGGCTGCGGAAATTTCTTGTGGTTTTGCCACATGTGAGTCCCTCCCCCAGCCAGACCACTCATGAATGGGTTTCAGTGGACTGATCCACCACCCCAACCCTGAGTGGGTTTTATTAACATATTTTTGTTTTAAATGTAACTTCAACCTTCATATAGTTCAAATATAATATAAATTCATTATTTTCTTGCAACCAACTTCCCCACCAGTGTCAAATACAATGCCTCTGGGAGAGTCAAATAAATCAATCAATCAATCAATCAAATATCCATAACACTATCAACTACATAATTATCATGGAGTTTCCAAATAGATGACACATATTTGGCTAAATAATGAATGAGAACACTCACAAAATGCTTTCCACATCATATTAATTCCATGCTAGGATAAAAGATTATGGCTAATGTGCATAAAAATAATACTTTTGAGATAAATGAACTCCACTGGTTTTTTTTGCCAGTTCAGACAGACTGACTGAGGGGAAAAGTACGAAACTGCGGAGGGCAAGGATACATCGGCATTGCACAAAAGATTAGAACGGAAAATTGATTTTGGCATATTTTCATGCTATAGCTATTGGCATGTTAGATAAACGTCACATTGATTAATACTGGCATGCCATTACTTGAAGTATTCAAGAATGGCCATCACTGCCTCCAGCCAAGTACCCCAACTGCCCGTTAGCAGTCCTGGAAGAAGTTGAGGCTGATCAGCTAGTCTCCTCTCTCGGAGGCTTGACTGTCAGACGCAGCTGGAGAGAACTTGTGTGAATGTGTGATGTACTGACAGATGAGGACTGAAATGGGTTCCGTACTAGAAATCATGTTGCAAAATTACACATAACAATTTATTTATAGGTCTATTGTAACCATCCTGACAGCTGCCGTTGAACTTTCCATAATTCATGTGAATTAATGCAACTGTCTTACTTCGAAACACTATCAAACAAGCCGTACGCAACACATTTGAACCTACTGCCAGTTGAAAAATAAACAACCAAGCAGTGACAGTGCTCAGAAATGAGTTTTCGATGTTCCAGTCACTCACAATAATTTTCTTTATATTTACAGTTATTAAAACTGTATTTAAACAACACATACAGAAATACTTAAAAATACATTTTTATGATGTGCTGTAGGCCTACTCATCACTCTGCTGGTTCTTCTTCTATTCTTTGAGAAAAACAGAAAAAAAATCTTGCTTTAGTGATGGACATAATTATTGTGGCAACAAAGACAACTGCCTGATTTAAGACAGTTCATTTCGATGATGTCCAATAAAATTACATCATAATCAGGTAAAATAAGGTAAAAGTTATAAGATGGTTTATTAACTCACTTTCCAAGAGCAGAATTTATATTGCAAAATCATATATTTCAGTGAAAGCCTTATAACAATCATGTCACTAAGATGGTGATCAGACAGCTGCTACTTACAAAAGCCTGGCCTTGAAATCAGATTTCACTGATAGCAGAATTTTCCAGGAACTATTTTGCTTCAGGATAGGATTTATGAAATTGGCATTACATAATCCTGGCAGCTGCCATTGAATTGTGTGAAGAGATGAACAATTTAATTGCAGAATGCTTAATTAAAGTGAAAGCTGACATGTTTTGACATTTCGTCACCACTTAGGCATGGTTGGTGATTTCTGCTATGACTAATTGATCTTAATTTGCAGCTGATTAGGATTGAGACGGGAAGATGTGTTATTTGTCATATATTATGATTACATGCAGGATATCATATTTCTCTATAACATTTGAAATGATATATCGATACTTTTGATAAAAAATTTAATATTTTGGCAATGTCGCACTGATCTGCTGATTTACACAAAATGGTTTATGGTATGATCTTGGAATATTGGGTTTTATCTTTTTGAACGGTGCAAGTCAGATGGTATTATTTGCTACAGAAAATGCAAAGTCATTTATCTTATTACCTCACTATCTTTGACATTACACAAACTTTTTAGAATAATGGCTTCAGGAACACTTGACCAACCATTCTCACTGCCATTTCAGAAACTCTGGAATTTGTCAGGAAGTTTATTGAAGTATAGCCTGAGGCAAGAAGCAATTTAATGGTTAGTTCCCAGACAAATTGAGATTCACATGAAGATCAAGCTTTAGCATTGGCGATTTTTAAAGAGCATTTACTTTCTTTCCTGCCATTGTATTGACTTGTAAGCTCTATTCAGCTGTGTCTGACAGACCATCCACTTCCTCCTAGCTAATGGGTGGTTCGAATACTCTAGAGGAGGCAGCAATTTGTGGATGGTCATTGTAGTACACTACACAATGTCATAATGAAAACATGCTGGCAAGTACTTCATCCTTGAAAAGATTGGGAGGCTGGAAGTTCATCTGCTTCACAACCAAAGTCAGTGTCACATTGCTGGCAGTGCCTGGCATGAAACATTGAATATATATAACAAACCATATCCCCAAGTGCCGCTTATGATATTTTTTATTTGGTTCAGTTTTTGTTTGAACTAATGTTTCCATCACAGACAAATCTGCCGAAAACCGTGTGGTCCAAAATGTGTATATCAGCATTTTGCGGTCCGTGGTTCTAGCAACACCAAACTCTCACTAGTTTTGTAATTTATGTTGTTAGGGAATAGGTGATAATGAAGCTGAATTAGGTAATGGTGAAGGTGAAATATGTGATAATGAAGGTGAATCAGGTGATAATGAATGTAAAAGAGATGATACTTAAGGTGATAAGTCGCCACTTAGGCATGGTTAATGATTTCTGCTATGACTGATTGATCTTAATTTTCAGCTGATTAAGATTGAGAAATGGAATATGCATATGTCATGTGATTATATGAAGAATATCGGATTCGGATTTACCTATGAGATTGGTAATAATACTTTTGATTAAATATCTGTTATGTTGCACTGATCTGCTGATTTACACTAAACGGTTTAGGAGTTCCCCCGTGGCCTAACTGGTAAGTGTGCTTGTCAACTGGGTTTGAGGGCGTGGGTTCAAATCTCACCCCAGGAACTCACTTTAGTCCGAGCCCATGGGACATTAAACGGAGGTGGGTTGTGTCCAGTGTTCTATGCTGGGGCAACTGAAAGACCCTGGGCATCCCTGAATTAATAGGGTATGTACCAGACTCACAGTCTTCTCATCTCATCATCATACGGCGATCGCCTGCCTCGATATAGCCCACTAAGGTGCCTCAGAGGCGTAAAACGCAAACAAACAAACAAACTAAACAGTTTAGGTTCTACAATTGGAATATTATTGGCCTTTATTTTTGAAAGCGGTGAAAGTCAGATGGTCACATTTGCTTCAGAAAGTGCTACATTCAATATAACTTCTGATCTTTTGCAATTATTACTAAAACTCTCTATCTTTGACATTTCTCATAACGCTTTCAAAACAATGGCTTGACCAACCAATCTCACTGCCATGCCATTTCAGAAAGTCTAGAGTTTGTCAGGAAATTTGTTGAAGTGTTGCCTTAGGTTAGAAGCAATTTCATGGTTAGTTTCCAGACAAATTGAAATTAACGTGCAGATCAAGCTTTGGCATTATTGGCAAATTTTAAAGATCATTTACTTTCTTTCCTGCTAATGTATCATACAAGCTCTGTCCAGCTGTGTCTGACAGACCATCCACTTCTGCAAATACTCTACAGGACTACAGGAGGCTGCGATTTATGGATGGCCATTGTAGAACACTTCACACAATGACAGCATGCTGGCAAGTACTTCATCCTGGGAAAGATTATGAGGCAATCTGTGGGTGGAGATATGTTTGCTGTGTCACAAATTTATCAGTCACATTGTGTGCAGGGTATAATTTTGGGTATTCTCTTTACAACAGCTTTTCATGTTATCTTTCTTTAATTGAGCTTCAAAGTAACAGGCCCACATAATGTATGTTTCTGTTACAATTTACCTTGAATAGCATCCAGACAGTGAGAGGTTGAAAAAAATGTAGAGTAGGTCGGGGCATGCGGCCCCCCTTAACTTCGAGGTGCAATTTGCCCTACTTTTTATGGGCGATTATTTGAATGCTTATGCTGTCAGGAAGGGATAACTTGACTCTACTAATAACTAGTGAAACAAACATCTGCCAATTTTAATAAAGGAGTTACGGCCATTTTTGTAAAAAATTTAAAATGGCTTTCTAACCCCACCCATCGGGCAAGAAGCCCCCCTATTATAATCCTATGGCAATTGTTTTTGCGAGCGCATTCAGCCTAAAAGTTATTTCTTTGGGTTCTTCTATTATTTTAAAGGCATTCTATTCACTTTTTCTGAATTTCAGAACTTTTTTGTTCATACTTTTATTTTTTAATATTTTTTTACCTGTTTCAATTTTGGGCCAAATTTTTTCTATTTTAATTAGCTATTCTATCA
Source organism: Platynereis dumerilii (assembly GCA_026936325.1). NCBI lineage: Eukaryota > Metazoa > Annelida > Polychaeta > Phyllodocida > Nereididae > Platynereis > Platynereis dumerilii. The sequence continues at coordinate 1,986,282 of JAPTHN010000031.1, forward strand.
AGATTTAAGGTAAAGTACACATTATTAAATGGTTCCTGAAGCAGCTTTGACCCCCCAGGGAAGGGGGCCTCATGCCCCATATCATATGGGGCCTCTCGCCCCAAACCCACGTATTTAATTTGACCTCTATATTTTGAACTGAAATGCAAAAAACATGATCCAAATTCATATTTATGTGATGGTCGTAAAGTGAAGCAATGCAGATATCCATTATACTTTTAAATATTTCGAAAGTTATTTTTGACAACCCCTTTCAAAGAATTAGTCAAAGTTACAAAAACCATGCACATTTTTTTGTTAATCAGATGATCCTTTTAAGGGCCATTCTCAAATTTCGGGACAAAGGGTATAGCAAAAATGTCCTGTAACGGAGGGGACAATGTGGTAACGGAGGGGAATTTTGATGTAAACAATTTACCGCAGGAACAACAACAAAAGGAAAAACAATAAAATATTGGTGTTACTATTATTTTCAGAAGTACTTCATCTCATATCAGTAGATTTTTTGGTCCAAATGTCGATTTCTTATTTTGATCTGGTAACGGAGTGGACGGTAACGGAGGGGAAAAATTTTTTGCTTTTCGCTCATTACTGCTTTTTATTTTGGAGATAAGATAAAACAATTGCAGACTATTAAAAGCTGTCACACTCAGCAATACATACATGAAATCACTCTTTAAAACTATCATTTGGTAAGCTTGAAATGAAGGAAACGGAGGGGACATTTTGGTGAGACCAAAACCATTTTCTATGAATATTTTGTCTTAATTTATTGAAAACACGTTTTATGAAGTCTGCAAGGCAGTGGTACTATTGCGCACATGCGTCTGATGATATTCATTGAAAATAGCTCATAAAAAAGAATAACGAACCGAGCTATGGCAAGTAACGGAGTGGACAAAAAAATTAACATAATTTAGTGACACGTTTATTGTATCAATTTAATCAATGAAATAAGACCCAAAAAAATTTGAATGTGAACTAAATATAAATTCAAAGTTATATTCTCATGAATTGTGCAAAGAAACTTTGAATATAATGGTACATTAGGGGGAAAATAAACACTTGATTTTGTCATGTCAGGACCAGTGACAGGGAAAAACCATTGATTTTGCACGAATTCCTGTACATAATGCACAAAAAAAAAGGTCTAATGAATGACTTTTTGGTCCAAATGCAGTGGTCCTAAATAGAAATATGAATATCAGATGCAGAGTGATGCTTCAGATATTAATCGGATTCAAATTAATGTCAGGGAGCCAGAGTGACGCAAATTGTCCCGAAATTTGAGAATGACCCTTAAATGTCCACAGAATTTTTAATGCTCTCTGAAGTACTTTAATTCATCGGCTGCACCACCAGACTCATAGTGTCACATTGCTGGCATGAAGCATTTTAAATATGACAAAAAACATCACCCTGTGTCACTTAGGTCCCATTACCTTTGCTCTTTTTTGGTTTTAGATATATATCATGTCTACCAGTTTCAAATTAAGATCCGGAGCTCTTTGAGCTTACTCTTGATTTTGTATTTTATTCAGGAAAAAAAAACAATCTCAGGTTTATTTTGTGACCTGTGTTGCCATGAAAAAGGTGATAATGAAGGTGAAATTGTCACCTACATTGTGATGTGGCAAAATGAGTGTTAATGATAGCACTTGAATTAGGTACTCTCTTTGTTTGTCTTCAATGACACCACAATCAATTAGTAATGTTGAATAACTACAAAAATAAAGGTCCTTGACTACATATTGCATATTGTACTTTTAATTTGTAGTTTTTGGTCTTGATGAGTATCTATCTTTTTCTGCATCTGGGGGAACTATATACAACTCAGTGAAAGACTGCGGCGTATTGCTTTGTAAGTGGCACTAAGTGTGTAAACCAAAAATTAAACATTTCAGATTGTTTTCTGTGCTAGTACTATAAATTGTCTGCGATAAATGTATAAAACCGACGAGACCGCATTGCACAACAGTTTCTACTTGGTATACAATGTCATGCTATTGGCATGTTAAATATATGATATCATGTTGATCAGTTGTGGCATGCCATTACTTGGAGGGTTCTATACAATGGCCATCACTGCCTCCAGCCAAGTGCCCTAACTGCCCATTAGCAGTCCTGGAAGAAGTGGAGGCTGATCAGCTTGTCTCCTCTCTTGGACGCTTGACTGTCACAAACAGCTGAGAGAACTTGTGTGATGTATACTGACAGAAACTGAAGGAAATTACAAAAAACCTAACTGATCTATATGTATTGTAACCATAATCCCTGTCAAGTCATAAAACTGTCTCAATGGGAAATGTTATCAAACAAGCCTTGGGCTCTACAATTGAATGTTATTTGAAAAAGTAAGCAGTGAGAGGGCCCAGACATGAACTTTTTGTGTTAAGTTTATTTTTGTATTCAAATTCATTAAAATCAATTTTTCAACTCAAATACTGAAATAATTAGCCTTTTATGATACTGTACTGGTTCACTCTCCATTGAAGCCTGGAAATAAGACGACAGTAAGTTTCTTGGAACAGACACTGACTCTGATTCAATGTTGTAGCAGTCAAGACCAGGGACTGATACAGGTTAACCTGGCTTGAGAAATACTTCCGGGAAGTAGTGAAGACAATTGATGATTCTATGATACTGGTTGTTATGCAATATTTACATAAAAAATAAAATCTCATTGTGACATTATCAGCACATCTGACAACCCAAGGAAATGCGATTTACATAACCTATCAATTCAATGCTGTGCAATAAAATGATCACAAAAATTTAAGTAAACATTTATAATAAGAGTATTGCAGCATCATCTTTCATTTTAGATGGTTCCCCCGTGGCCTAACTGGTAAGTGCGCTTGTCACCTGGCTTTGAGGGCGTGGGTTCAAATCTCACCCCGGGAACTCACTTTAGTCCGAGCCCATAGGACTTTAAATGGAGGCGGTTGTATCCAGCATTCTATGCTGGGGCAACTGAAAGACCCTGGGCATCCCTGAATTAATAGGGTATGTGCCAGACTCTCAGTCTTCTCATCTCATCATCATACTGCGGTCGCCTGCCCCAATATAGCCCACTATGGTGCTGCAGAGGCATAAAACACAAACAAACAAACAAACTTTCATTTTAGATGGAATTATGCTTCATAAGATGGGAATGTCAAATTCACTTTCAAGATTGGCCTTGAAATCAGATTTATCTACAGTTTCCAGGAAACGCTTGCTTCAGGATTTATAAAATTATTACATAATCCAGCCAGCTGCTGATGAATTGTCTGATTACATGTAAAATTCCAGATACTTAATTAAAGTGAAAATTGACATTTTGTCCACTTGGACATGATTAGTGATTTCTGCTAATTGATCGTCATTGGAATGACGACAGGTAGAATATATCATGTTTCGGATACCATGGTTAGGATTTATAATATTGAGATTATAATATCAATTGAATCAAAAATTTTCAGCTGGTTTATATAAAATTGTATAATATCATTTTCTGGATATGATGTAAACATCTTTGTTTTGCGTATAAATAAAGACATAGATTTACTAAGGAATATTTTCCTCTATCTCTCTGAGCAGTTAAATCCAGATGGATGGACGGACGATTGGGCTTTATGTGCTGTATTTATGCATTGGGCACTCTAATTAAGACAGGAGGAGAACACGGCAATGAGGCGAATGATGGTTGAAACATTCGTCCAACATAGGCCCAGGTAACCTCACAAGAATTGGATTCAAACCCAGGACCCAGCGATTGGCAGCTCATCAAACACTACTCCCCCCCCCCCACCGAGTGAAATCCAGAAGGTTCCACATAGTATTGGAAATACTAACCCTTGACCCAATGTCTTTCAAAAATCAATGTAGAAATGTAGACAACATAATTGGGCTGGAATTGACGTGATGTTTATATAGGTAAACATTTTTCTGGTTGTGTTATAAGAAAATGGAATAAGTTAAACTAAAATTCTCATTAGGCCTACATGCAGGGCCTAATTAGCTATCCAGAGGTGTACGGCGTGCGTGATTTTTGGGGGTGCGAGCGACATTTGCCCGAATTTCAAGATCTAGATTTAATACCGTTTTAATACCGTTTCAAATTAAATTGCCTGGAAATCATTAATTTTCAATAGACTAAGTGTATATTTAATAATCTGCCCAATTCTTTAACCTTTTTGCCCGAATCCTACAGTTACCCAAACCTTTGGGGGGGGGAACCGCCCCCCTGAGCCCCCACCCATACACGTATGCAACTATCAATCACCTCTTTTGCCACATTATGTGCTAATTTGGCTGTTCATTGACACTTAATTGTTGCAGGCAAAAGGTGCCTTTATATTGGTACAATACACCTGGATATAATCAATTATTCGCATTGGATGTTTATCATGAAATAGTCCAGGATCATCAGTTTCAGATTTCAATAGAACATCAACCAATAACATCGGACTCAAGCATCAACCTATTGAAATCAGGGTCATGTGGGTGTGACTCAATGAGCTGACATGTGACCCTTCATTGGAGAAAACCTTCAGTTTTGTGTCTACAACTAATATTATATAATGTGCTTCCATTTCTTTTTTAAACTGGGTCTACTGAAAAAAAAAAAGAAGATGGAAGATATAATAAGAGGAGGAAGTTAAAAAGCAATGCATAAACTGCAAAGAATTAAAAAACTGAGTTTACTAATAATTTTTCCCTAAACTGAATTGATATACTGGGATCTCCAACTGGCAACCGTTTCACTGCTCTCGATACTGGCGATCGAGTCACTTGGAACATACATGTATATAAGTAGATTGACATTGGCACCCATTGGCTAGATGTGCTCTGGGGATAGTGTTGATCGAGTAACCAAAGAGGATGAAGAAGAAAACATTGAGGATCCCCTGTTTCAGGCCAAAGGAAGAAACTGATTCCATCACAGCCCACCAGGAGGTCTTGCACGTTTTACTGATTTTGCTCCGCCTGGTGATCACATCTGTAAATGGGTAAATCCGATGTTTTTCGTCGAGACTTTGAAAACTGCTTTTGAAAGCAGCTTTTCGTGGCACTTCCAAGACGTTAAACATCTCGAAAAAGAGGTATGATGTCAATCTACTTTCATGTATTTTCCAAGTGACTCGATTGCCATTATCGTTAGTGGGGAAATGGTTGCCAGTTGGAGATCCCAGGATATCAATTCATTTAGGGGAAATATTATTACTAGACCCAGTTTATTAATTCTCTGCACTAGATCTGCATTGCTTTTTTCACCTCCTTCTCTTATTATATCTTCTGTCATTTTTTATAAACCACCTAGTCCACCACTAGCTTTTTTGCCTGTCTAGTTTTGCCTTCCAGGTTTTGTTGTTCCATGGTGTTCTCATTCAGTTTTTGTACTGTCTTTGCAAGTTTTCACTTTTTTCTGAATACAGAATTCTAGTACTATTGAGTTGATCTCCATTGGAGGGCGACCATTTAATAATGGGGGGGGGGGGAGTGTTTAGAATTTTCCTCCGTGGAAAATTATTTATTTCACGGCAACAGCAGGCTGCAACTACTGCGCAAAGTCCCTGAATATTCATTCCTAAATCAAGCAACATTCTTAAGAAAAACCTCCACAAGAAATTATTCATTTCAAGACTGTCCAGAAAGCATTTGTTTATTTCACCAACACTGAGAAAGAAAATCAATTCCATGCTAACCCCTCTGGTTATTTTAAAATGATCTCCCCGTGAGGCCTTTTTCTGTGAGAAGTTGTTCCACTTGACGATGACAGAAAACCCTACATGCATGCAAGAGAGGCTAACATTATGTCTTATCCTCACGAAGTATGAGTGTCCGTTTAGAAACTTCATAGAATTATGTAATAGGGGGAGTGACTGTATTGTAAGTAAAATTGAAATGCTCCAGGTGATTTGAAGAAGAACCTACATTTTCCTAGAAACAGGTAGTCTGAGAGCTGACCTAAAAGCATAAGTGGTCGGACTATGGTCCTCAGGAAAAATGCCAGCAATTTATGACTTCTTCCAATGAGGTTTTCACAGGACATTCTCTTCAACTTCAAAACTTCTGAGGTGATCTTAGATATTCAGGGCTGTCGCCTTGTACTGGATTTTCCCTTTTCAGAAAATAAACAGTTCAACAAAATTAAGTTGTCCTTAATAAAATAAACTTGCATATCTAAAAGATTCCTTTGTGTATCGACCCTAAATGTGTGAATTTGTGTTCCCCATGACTCACCCGAAAATTAAGCAATAAAGCTAAAATTACAATGGTATTTAATGTCTTGAACTGTTTATTTATTTCATGGAAAACTAAATTTATATCATGTCATGACCCTCACAGGCCTCAAACTTATCATTTTTATGCAGTCATAACACTGTTTGTGGCCTGGTTTACATCGAGATAACATATTAACATATGTTTATACGTCAATAAAACATGAGCAATGTGAATGTACATAGTTAAATTGTATATAAGTACACATGTCATAATACAGAACTCTATTCTGATGTGACCTTCAAACAAACCATAATGAAAAGGCTTGCTATTCAGATGAATGCATGCATATGGACTTCATACAATAAAAACAAAGCAAACTAGGTTACACATAGAAGTGGCACACAAACAAAAATTCTACATATTATTGCGCAGGTAGATTACACTATAATACTGGATTTGAAATGAAATTGCTACCTTTCGTCAGTATTGATGTTAATGCAAACTTTTTGGACATATGGCTCATAAAAGTTCAGAGAATCATTAGTTCTGCATTAAAAATTTAAAAGCAAGTAACTTGATGTTCCGAAATGGAGATGAAGACCGATAGCAAGGACATTAAGACAGATGAACAACGACAAGGTATGTTAATATCAAACACTTTCATATTTGGGGTGGACCAGATGATACTTGAAGGACCCCAGATCAGCTGGGTTAGCCCATGGTCTTTCAGTTGCCCCAGCATCCCATAGGCTCAGACACTGAGTTCCTGGGCTGAGATTTGAACCCACACCCTCAAAGCCAGTGGACAAGCATTCTTGACTATTAGGCCATGGGGGAACATGAATTCTCAAATTTAGGGTCGATACAGAGGTCTATAATTCAGCCAACTAGAATAAAAGTCAGCAAAGGAATCTATGAGATATTCAAGTTTATTTAAAGGGGGGGGGCTTATTTTTGTTGAACTGTTTATTTTCTGAAAAGGGAAACTTGAGTACAAGGCCCCAGCCCTGAATATCTAATGTACCTCAAGAAGCTTTTTGAAGTTAATGTCCACAGTTCGACCACTTATTCTTTCAGTCCGGCTCTCAGACTGCCAGTTTCCAGGAATTGTTGGTTCTTCTTCAAATCACCAGGAGCATTGCAATTTTACTTCCAATACAGTCACTCCCCCTATTGCCTAATTCTATGCAGTCTCTTAACGGACCCTCATATACTGTCTGTGAAGATAAGAAATAACGTTATAGCCTCTCTGTCGTGCATGTAGGGTTTTTCGTCATCATCAAGAGGACCGCTTTACCTGGAAACAGGCCTAATTGAGATCAGCTACAGACCTCGCTAAGAATATGTCGGTGCAATTCTGTTAGCCTTTATTAATCCCTAAACAAGATACAAAAGAGAGATTTCGCCAAACAGCGAGAAAATATGTTGCCGGAAGCTATGCACAATTGCACATGCACCGAACACTGAATATGAGTATGACTAACCATAAATGGTCTGAAATTTCATAAAATAATTAAGAAAATAAGTAAGTAAAGTAAGTAAACTGAATTGGATTCATAACAACAGTAAAAATGCAAATATTTAGAAACATTTTACATGAAATGTCCATTACGATGAATGCCCATTAATCTTGACTGAACACAACACATTGTATGGTTCAGATAAACCACAAATGAAAAAGAGGCTAGCCAAAATTCATGATAATTCTTCATGAAGAGATTACTGTCATATCTGAGATATAGGGGAGACCGGGCCACCGAGGTTAGTTGAAGCGCCAATTTTTGTCACATTCTACTTAGCTTATGGTAGTAGATACAGGTACAAAATTTTTGCAAGTGCTAGATACAGTATTCACCTGAACATTCCATGGAACAACTTTGTCTAAAATATTGTCAGTAACCCTGGTTTACGGTATGTAAAAATCCTGGTTAGCCTTGATCGTTTAAAATGACTTCACTCTTATTTATTTGTTTTTAGCTGACGAGACTACTGTACCAGGACTGGAATACATAGATACACATTTTCGTAAGTACAAGTTCTCCTTTTCATAATCTAACCTTTCATTTTTAGCTTGTCTGTTTTCTTTGATCCACATCAATGTCATTGTCCTCTGCATGGTTGATGTCCTTCTGGGCGCATGGATTCTTATTCCACCTTCTTGCAGCTCTTTGCATAATGGCAGCCCACAACAGTGTCAAAATGAACATTCAAGTTGGCAATATGATGGCACTAAATTTAGAGTGTTTACGTGATTTGTTTGTATCGGATACTGTTTATTAATTCAGTCAGCATTGGTGATACACATCCCTGCTGGGTATAAGATGCAAAAATCATGGGTGACATGCTCACAACTGCAACAGCTAAAAACTTCTCTCCCAGCAATGTCACTCACCTAAACTGTCCACCTATCCTTATTGATCTATCCTGTCCTTCTCATAACAGCAAATAACAGTGAAACAGCTCCCTTATTTACGTTTTCTGCCTCTACTGTTTTTCCTCACCAGGAGCGCATGAATCTCCATCGTAGTTCCGCTATTGCTCACGTTTAGGACTGGTGCCGTCTGCCTTCCCGCCAACAACATCCACACACTTCACTCTCACCTACTGGTTTATCACTCAAATACTATTTCAAATGGTCAGCATGCAACACGGGGCCAGATACCCATGCATGTTTTTGCATCTTAGATACAAATTTGGTTTTTAATTATTCCCCATTATAGTCCTGCCCAAATCATGGGTAAATCTAGTATTTAATAATCTCCAGATATTTGGGACCTGGACAGATTCTCCTACCCCTGGCCAACCAAAGACCTCAGACCACTTTATCGAAATGTGACTTTATCAGAATACAACAAAGAAGCCAAGAAATCGGGTGTCGCTGGGGCAATATTTGTGCAAGTATTAAACAACAGCATCGAAGAAACAAGTAAGGACTGCGATACTCCCTCTTTACAATACTAGATGTACATGCTACAGTAACCAGGAAAGCAAAGCATTAATTTCAAAATATTCCTTTTCATGTTATTGTAGAGTGGATCCTTAGCCAATGCAGTGAGTTCCCCATATTGAAGGGAGTTGTTGGAGGGTTAGACTTGACCAATCTCGAGGTTTGTCCCGAATTCCTTATTTTCCCAAAGTAAACTCTGAATCAAGAATTAGAATTTAGAATTAGAATAATAAATTATCAAATTAAAATACCAATGAAATAGGAACTGACACAAGGAGTATGTGCATGTTCAAGAATAATATTTATTTTGTGAAGGTTATCTACACTTAAATTAACTGACCTTCGCTTCAGCTGGAAAGTCAGGTCAAAGAACTGAAGCACTTTCCACAGTTTGTTGGCGTCCGCCATATTCTTGACTTCGAAGATGAGGCTTGGCTGACAAGACCCGATGTCCACCAAGGCCTCCAGGTTTTGCAAGAAAATGGTCTGGTCTTTGACTTACTCTTGAGGTTGGCCTCTCCATAATTATGCTAACTTCATTCGGCCTTTATCTCTTTCTGCAGATCTTAATTGCATCATACTAACAACCCCACATTAAATTGTTGTTTTTCTTACGCAGACCACATTTGCTGAAATATGTCCCAGATGTGGTAGCCGCTTTCCCCAGGTACAATGTCTTTCTTCTATGGTATATTTTGTTGTCAATTTGTCATATAATTTAAGGACTGCGAAAACAAAATGCTTTCCCTTCCTTCAGATTGACGTTTGTGGTGAACCATATTGCCAAGCCCTTCATCAAGGACAACAAAATGGAAGGTTGGAAGGAAAGTATGGAACGGATTGCCTCTCATCCAAATGTCTACTGCAAAATGTGAGTTGTGTGATTGATTTGAGAAACCATACAGAATTTCAGCAGGAAAAAAGCTACAGGTTATTCTTGATTTGAGACCTCATTTTGCAGATCTGGCTTGGTGACTGAGGCTGATCTGGAGAACTGGAAAACTGACGACTTTAGACCGTACATTGAGGTGAGACATGCGGACCATATTTTTAGGATAAGTTGATTGGCCTATATGTTATTTTTTCCTTCAGATACTGGTTCTAAGCAAGTCTATTAGAATCAGTGTGTCCCGAACACTGCACCTTAACGCTAACTTGAACAAAGTGCTTCCTGATGTAGCCATCGGGGCAGAATGAGGGTTATGTGCAGGACTACAGGTTACCATGCCATGCATAAGATTTATTATCATATATATATACATGTGATCACTAGCTTCTTGGTATTTTCCAGCATATATTTGGCATATTCGGGGAGGATCGTGTGATGTTTGGATCTGATTGGCCGGTTTGCAGACTGGCACATGCTGAGTATAATGACGTCACAAAGGTAGCAGAATCGCTAACGTCATCTTGGCCACTTCCTGCCAGACGGAAGTTCTTCAGGGAGAATGCTATCAAGATTTATAATATTGATGTTTTTGCATCTTAGATAGAAATTTGATTTGCTACAAATGGACGGAGGCGAGTTGCTTGTGTATAGGCTACTTACCTGTAACTGATGTTAAACTTGCCAGAGACCGACCGCGGTTTGAGGTCCTGAAGCGACTGGATCAGCTCCAGAGAATAAGCCTAGTCTGAGCACTATTATGGTACCATGGTAGTTTACAAGATTTTTTTTAAATGGGGGAGATTATAGGTCCAAATAAACAAATTATGAATTTCGTCATCCAAACACACTGCTTAATTTTAAATGATTGCCTAAAAATTTTGCAATTCATGAGATTGTAATTTTGTGATGTTCACTTCATTTAGAATTAATTTAGTCATTGCCCTAAAGGCCTTAGCATCTCACCGTCCAAGTCATGACCTGAAAACTCAATATATTGATCAATATAGTAATTTGCGTCTGTGAATGCTTCACAGTGGGCATTAAAGAACAATGTAAATTGCAGGCTTTGTGATTATTGACAATGAATCTTCATTCAATATATCATGATTTCAAAATTTGATGATATTAACTTGAGGCATTCTTTCTCTTTACATTTAAGAAAAGTCTGTAAAATGTAACAAAATGTCATTTCTTCATTAAATTTGTGCTCATGTGTGGCTCACTGTTACTTGGTTATTCCTCATTTACTTACAACTTGCAGAAAATCATCAATCACCATGGAATGATGCAATAACTACACCGTCCTTGAATTTTCAACATCTATTTCGATATTGCCTCTCAACAATTTGTGCCTGTATCATACATTAAACGGTATCTGCGATGAATATTAGGGGGAACGGGGGCACATTGGGACGCTTTTAACGTCTACTAATTTTGCTCAACGCTGAAAGCACTGAAGAACTCAGAAGTTTGCATGAATATCACCAATACTATTGAGCTTAAATGCAAGGCATAATAAACTAGACTGCACCTACCCTTTTGCAGCCAGAGAGTCGTAAAAACGACTGTCCCAATGTGCCCCGGCGTGCACAGCCGGGGCACATTGGGACATCAATTAAAAAATCAATTTAACACTCCATGTGCAATAGATATCACATATAAGTAGTGCGTAAGACAATATACAGTGCATTAACACCTTGTAGTGCCAATAGTTCATAACTTTAAACAGTTTTAAACGTTTAACATAAACTGTCCGGGGTGCGGACATCTATGTAAGTAACACACAGTGCTTTGCGACAAATTTGTTCACAGAGCATGGTAATCCACTATACCTCTATTCACAGTGGCCTGAATACCTGTTGTGTGCTGTCCCAGGTCATTCTGTTGCCTTGGACACTTAAATTCTGCCATATTAAGTGCGTCCCAAAGTGCCCCGAATTCACTGTCCCACTGACTTTTACACCAAAATGCTAATTTCTCGGACACCAGTGAGTGTGTTTATCACGATAGCAATTCATAACTGTTCGTTACGATATATCGAATTCATACAAGCACTGAGAAAGCCTCATTGCTCATGGTTTGGCCACAGAATGGTTTGAATTGAACCCATCCATATTTTCTTTAGTAGTAGGAAAACAAACTTTTGCTCGCCATACTTCTGCATGTGGCTGTAATTTGTCTATAAAACCATGGAAACATCAGCATGTGAAATTACAAGATATGATGGCACTACCATATCATATACCTTGCCAGGATCCAAGAAAACCCCACCGTCCCATAGTGCCCCGTGTCCCAATGTGCCCCCGTTCCCCCTACAACATAAGTGGTGGCTCAAGGATTGATCCTTGAAGAATGCCAATATTCAGATGACATATGAAAGGTACTGTGGTGTTCCATTTTGCTGAGTGGCAATTAATCCCAACTGAAGTGTGATAAAAGTCCAATTTTGCCTCCTCTGGCTACACCACAGAAATAAAGTTTTTGCTGGCTGTCATTTCTGCCAAGGCAAAGCTACTGGTCAATGGACTTGGTTGGCATCCTCATAGCCTCCAAAGGGGCATTATCACTTCGTAGGCCCTTGGGGAAGGCCCTGCTCAAGTCTGTGAGTGGTCACCCTGCGCAGATCTATCTGTCGCAGTGATCGAAGTAGGCCCAGCAAGTCACTAAATGTCTATCTTGGAATCTGACAATGAATGTAAATTATGGAATCCTGTATTATTAATAAATTGCCCAATGAATGATACATCATTTGCCATCACATTGAATATGATGGATCATGTGCATCAGTTTTTCATTTATTATCTGTTAGACAGAATCTTCTAAGAATCGTCAACGGCAACAAGAGCAGATAGGGCATTACCTAATAAAACTCGGTATCCATTTCAAAAAAGTGTTATTTTCTCAAATTCTTATCCTATAGCATGAAGATGTTGATGACGCAAAGTAACCAGATTATTCAAATGGCATTTCAGCCGAGATTCGATTTGAAAGATGGTGCTAACTTTGAAATCAAATTTATCAGACAATAAAGGAGCTATCAAGCTAAGTGTGAGTAATTATGATAAGGACATGATTGCATTGGATGAAGGGGAGGCTCAGGGGCCGGCCACGTGGGTCTAATGAGCTGAGGAGGAAATGCTGGGCCAAGCATCAGACTTGCATCAGACTTGCATTAGACTAGAATCATCAGCAAGCTGTAACAGCAGTAACGGCATTGCCATTTACAGCCTGCATTAACCAACCTCCTCCTCTTATGGCATGTAAACACAAACCCAGGCCCGCCAAACGGTAAGTGTGCCAAACCGAACTCCTGCTAACTTTGACCATCTCTCAGCAGGTCCACATACTCAGTTAACATCTTTCGCTTTGTATCATTGGTTGAAAACATGTACATGTGTGACTCGGAGTCACTTAGAATTCAACCTTGTACTTTATTGACACAGATGTGGCCCCTTCCTTCTCTGCAGCTCACCAAAGGGCATCTAGATAATATAGCAGCATTCATGCAGTAAGCTATATGACATACCAGCCTCTGGACAGGGCTCCCCTTTTGGTGTAGGTTTACTCTGTGATGGCAGGCCAATTATTGCCTGGGCCAACCCTGATTTATTTGAAGCAAATAGTAATTGGTCACCATGAGATGGACTGATGACTTTGAAAAGATGGGTCATATACCAATACAGTTTGAATTGCTATGCCATGTCAGATGTCACTGCAGCCTGACTGAGCAGATGTCGAGAGTGTCACGTGAAAGAGTGAAGCAAGTGAGAAAGGCTGAGCAAGTGTCATTGGGTGGTGGCCATGAATGATGTAAGTGTGAGTGATGAGGTAGTATGAGTGGCCTGAAGCCATGGCCCAATGCGGCGGTCCTGTATGATGACCCAGTAGGATATGAAGCCCTGTTGGAACGACAAGGTGGCACCGAAAAGAAGGGATTCCCTCTTCTGGGGTAAAATATGGAAGGAGTCGAACCGGCCAAGAACTGGTGTCGTTTGGGATATCTACAGCAAAACCAAGAGAGACTATCATAAAGCTGTGAAGGAACTTCGCAGGAACTCGGAACACAATAGGAGGTCAAAGATGGCTGATGCAATTGCCAATGACGACAGTCGGACTTTGTGGGCTGAATTAAAGAAAATCAAACCAAGCTGTAAGACTAAGCCTCCCCAGATTGACGGCATGAGTCGCCATGAGGATATTTGTCAGTTGTTTGCCAAGAAGTACAAGGACTTGTACAACAGTGTGCCCTCAATGACTGAGGATTACTATCAGTTTCAACGGCAAATGCAGCAGGAAAATAAATACTTTACTGTCCATGACTTTACAGTGAAAAGCAGCCAGGTTTCCAATGCTATTAAGCTATTAAAAAATGGCAAATCGGATGGTGATATTGGATTGAATAGTAATCATATTATACATGCCCCTAAGTCCATTCACATTGCCCTGGCTAAGCTTTTCACTGCTATGCTCGTGCACCAGCATACTCCTGCTCCACTTCTGCGTACCACCATCCTGTCCTTCATCAAAGATCACAGCGGTAATATCTGTGACAGTGATAACTTTCGAGGAATAGCTCTCACATCTTGTCTTAACAAGATCTTCGATTGGATTATGCTATTAAATTTTCCAAAACAACTAAAGTCATCAGATCTTCAATTTGCATATAAAGCAAACCATTCTACCTCTCTGTGTACATTGACATTTAAAGAAGTGGTGGATTACTACAACTCATCTGGCAGTGATGTTCATGCCTGTCTTATTGATGCTTCAAAAGCGTTTGATAGAGTCTGCTATGATAAATTGTTTCACCTACTACATAAACGAGGTCTCCCGTCACCGTACATAGGGCTGCTAATGGATTTGTATCAAAGACAGTTAGTAAGAACTGCTTGGAATAATAGACACTCTGACTATTTTCACGTCAGTAATGGAATACGTCAAGGTGGAGTCGCCAGTCCATTGTTCTACACTATATATATGGATGCTCTGTTGGATCGTCTCTCCTCAGCTGGATATGGATGTTATATTGGTCACCAGTACATGGGTGCCCTTTCATATGCTGACGACCTAACTTTGTTAGCCCCAACATGCTATGGTCTCCAAAAAATGCTAGACATTTGTGGTGAATTTGGCCATGAATTCTTTGTTAAATTTAATTGCAAAAAGACAGTTTGCATTAAATTTCCTGCTCGCTCCAGGAAAAGTGCATCACCCCCTGCTGTGTCCTTGAATGGTCAGATTTTGACTTGGAAACCAAATATCAAACATCTTGGGAATTATGTTGATGAATCGCTCATTGATAAACTAGATGTACAGCAGAAATGCTCTGACTTTGTACATAGGATTAATGGTATCTCCGTGAACTTTTACTATGTAAAACGGTCTATATGTGCAAAGCTATTTAACAGAGACTGCTTTTTCTATGGAAGTCAATGCTGGGATCTTACTGACAATAAGACCATAGAACTATTTCATGTGAAATGGAGAAAAGCAATTCGTCAACTGTGGAGAGTTCCCTGGACGACACGTTCAGCTCTGCTACACTACCTTGTGAATCAACACCCCTTCATTGACAGTTTATGCATTCGCTACCTTGGAGCTATTACTTCCATGTTGCACGGAGGCAACATAAAATTGATGATGTTGGTAAAAAACAGCTTCGGTTATGGTGGCATAATCTCCCGGAACTTGCTGTATGCTGCAAACAGATGGAGTCGGGATATAGAAACTCTTATGTGTCGTAGGCCAAAAGTGCAATTGAAAAAAGACACTGTCATGCACAGTAGAGCTGTCATGATCAAAGAATTGTCAGCTGCCCTAGAAAATGACATTGAATTGAATAATTTTGACATTCTTGATATTAAGTTTTTACTGAACTCTATATGTACATATTAACCTTCAATTATATCTTACATTGTTTGTGTAACTATGAACGAATAAAATACTATATATATGAGCCCATGTGAGTGGCCAGTAAGAGGTCTGATAGGAGAACCCTTCCAAAATGAACTGCCTGACAGCTTGCTGACCATGCAAGACCAACCTCCAATCTTTTCTCAGTATGACATTATAGAGATTTGAAGAGAAGCCTGTAGACTCCGTAATTTGCGCCCAAAATGCTCTGTAGTGTCCACCGCGGGTTTAGCCAGCTCTCTGGTCACTGCTTTTCATGATCAATCTCAGAACTCAGCATACTCAGTTACAAGGTTTTCTTGTTAAGCCCAGTAAACTTGCTGGTGTGTTATATCAATATGTGGGTCATTTGCTTGGCCAGCTTTTGACAGTTTATGTCCACATGTACTGAATTATATGATTTCTTGTCATTGACCACCCTGTTCTTGTAATTTTTTGGTCATCACATTTGTATGCCTCAACCATCTGGGTCCTCTTCAGCTAAATTCTAGTAACATCTTACAAGAAAGATCAATTTATCTTATGGCAATAAATGTAGAAAAAATGGAATGCAACAAATGTCAAAAAGATAGGGTTGGACTTGTTGCAGGCTGTCTGCAGCAACCTTTAGATGATTTTCTTTATGAACAATGATTATCATAAACTAGTAACATCCTCATAAGAGTTAGTAAAAACATTCCTCCATCTCCATGGGGACCAAACCCAGTAATGAGTTCTTATAATCCGACAGCTTATTTGCACAACTTCACATTCTACATCAAAAGAGTGACTTTATATCCATAACTCAGGAGGCTTACCCAATGTGAGGATTACCATGTTCATGATTAGATATGACATGTTTATAGATATGTCTACAAATAGGATGCAATGTCTGTTGGTGTTGTGACAAACTCAATATATAGGAAATCTATCACAAGCCATCACTGTAATCCGGAATCCAGTTGTCCCCTGTGCTGTCGGTTACTGGCAAATATTCAGAGAACTGCCACTATTTGCGCTCTTATGTAGAAATGCAATATCACCAAGAGTCTACTGGGAATGAGAAAAGTGACTGGGGTAACTAGACTCGAAGTATTGAGCACATTACAATTAGCTTCCAATAATATACAAATGCTATGTTCTGTTATGCATATTTACATCAACAGATACTATTATATGGACTTTCTTTGATGTTTACACATATATGTGTGGACTGTGGAATATGATATTGGAATGGAATGGAAGACAATTTAGAGTGGTTATTTTGTGAGCTGGCAAGATTTTTGTAAATCAAATAACCTAAATTCTATGGAGATTGACCACTTGCTAAAATGCTCCATCATTTGTTATGATAATTATTCTAATAGACTTTTTTTCTCAACATATCAAAATGTATAATTGAAGCACAAGCAGAGATTTCATTATGATTTGCGAACCACTGCGATGGGATATCAGTAAATATTTTGCACCTATACATTTGCACACAAGCTCCAGTACTGCACAGAGGCTATAGGGACCCACTGTTACATTCAATTGAGAACACAGCTTAAGCCAAGATGGACTAAGTGCAGTGTGGTCTGCGATGGCATACAAAAGACCAGTGGTCACTGGTCAGTCTGTAAAAAGCAGAACATTTGCCAGAGGCTTGTCTCCGTAAAATTAAACTTCGGAACCAGACACTTTTGCTGGTGTAACATAGTAGTCTTGCAACTGGTGTAACCGCCATGTCCCTTGGATGAACACTGTGCTGGTGCCTGGATTTTTATTATCTTTTGTCAGTCACATTTGTATATTTTGCCTAAATAAATTAGCCAACTTTATTTGTGAGTTTGCCGGACTGCACCAATATATCGCTAGAGTAAACCTCATGACTATTTTCAGGAAAAATTCGCATTCTGAATTATACAGTGTGTTCACTGGCTGACACAGAGGAGCTTGTTTACCTGATTTTCCCCTCTGGGAATATCTGACTCTGGCTGAGTTGATATATATCAGGGCAATACATTAACAGTGTTCAGGCCAAGGGACTAAAGCCAATGCATCTTTTATGGCTGGGGTGATCCAAAACAATTCTGATGCACAAGTAGTAGTGCTAGATCAGAGACCAGCCCTCAACTGTTTTTGTTATAGGTGGACTAAGTCTGCAGTTGCTCGCGGGAGCATACAAATTACCTGTAGTCAATCCATGCAAAGCCAGGAGATTTGCCAGTAGCTGACCTTCTCAAAATTGCAGACTAGAGCCAGACGTTTTACTATGGCAACAAGCAGGTCTGGTTGTGGGTGTTTCCACCATGTTCTCCCAAGACAGCCAGTGTGTTTGTGCCTCAATGAGTGTTCTTTTTTAGATACTGAGAGTCCTGTCACATTTTTGATCTAGCTTAAATGCATCTATTTATGTTTGGTTGCCTTCAAAAATATTGTAGTCTCGGCTTACACATGTCTGGTTAAACCAGAATAACTCACAGGCCGTGCATAAATTTTAGCTTTACCAAGTGTCAAGAGAATTGCCATTCAAAGAGCAGATGTACGTATGTTTTTACAAAAGTGAGGAAGCCGTATAGCATTTGAATTTGCCACGGGTATTTGGCAAGAGAGAGAGGGAGGGCCGATTGCTTGACCCGAGGCTGTCTCCAGTTTGCCCTCCAGTTTTCCATTCAATTTTGCGTTAATGTTTCTTTGTGAATTACAGCAGAAACTAGTTATGGTATCCAGTATGCCTGATATATGATTGAAATAATAATTTTATACAAATCAGAAGAGAAATCATATAGTTTCAATTTCTTTGTGAGGATTTGCCAAAATTATTTTGGCATAGCCAACAACTGTTAATTATATCAGTTTGAAAGCAAGAGATGATGCCAATTTACAAAGAAATAAACTTGATGATTGATGTTTAGTACACTATATAGCCGTATACCATACGAGGTCCTTTTTGGTGTCAGTTTACCCTGCGGTGGCAGGCCAATTATTACCTTGATTTAGTAGAACCCAATTGTAACTGGTCGCCATAAGATGGGCTTGTAACTCCAGTAAGATGGGTCATACAAATGGTTTTGAATCGTTAAGCCGTGTCAGATCTATGTCACTGCAGCCTGACTGAGCAGATGTGAAGAATGTCATATGAAATATTGAGGCAAGTGAGTACTGCTGAGCAAGTGTCATTTGGTGTAGTCATGTATGATGACTTGACTTGACTAATGATGTGCTGATGTACCCGGGATCAGCAGGGGCAGCTCAACAGCTCAACCTCAATCTTTTTTGTGTAGCGGGAGCTTCACTTATCACTTTTGGTGACTGTCGTATGATGATGAGATGAGAAGACTGTGAGTCTGGAAAATACCCTATTAATTCAGGGATGCCTAGGGTCTTTCAGTTGCCCCAGCATAGATTACTGAATACAACCCGCCTCCATTTACTGCCCCATGGGCTCAGACTAAACTGAGTTTCCTGGGTGAGATTTGAACCAACGTCCTCAAAGCCAATTGACGAGCGCACGTACCTTTTAGGCCACGGGGGAACTGACGCAAGTGTGAGTGATGAGGCAGTGGCAGTGTGAGTGACCTAGAGTCATGGCCCAGTGCAATGGCAGAGTATGGTGGCCAAGTGTGATGGTCCATTGTATAAGCCGATTATGATTACCTAATAGGATGACCCCATGTAAGCAGCCAGTAAGAAAATTGATGAGAGAACCCTTCCCAGATGAACTGCCTGACAGACTTCTGACCATGCAAAACCAACCTCTGCTCTGCTCTTAGCATGAGATTATGGAGATATGAGGAGGAGCCCATAGAGTGCAATTCGTGACCAAAGACTTCTCTGCGTGCTCTCGGCTGGTTTTGACAGCTTCTGTGTTCAGTCTGAGAGCCCAGCATACTCCGTTTTTTGGGTTTTCTTGTTAAAGCGTGGTAAGCTTGCTTCTCAGTTTGACATGTGTGTCAGTTTGCATAGTCAGCTTTTGACACTTGAAGTAGTTTTTTTTATGCAGAGAAACTCATACAAGGGACTGCAAAAATATCTCAATCCGAATGACATGCAGGTGAGACATTACTCATGAAGGCCGTTTGAAAAGTTCGGGTTCAACCCTTGCGGGCCAAGACCTTCCCTGGAGCAGAAAGTCCCTAAACTTAATAAAAGAGTTGGTAAAACCCTTCCACTGTCTCCACAAACAACATACATAAAAATTTGCCCAAATCCACAAATCTACATCAAAAGAGCAACCATATTTGCATAATTCAGGAGGCTTCCTACAGACATAAGGCTGAATTGCACTAATAAGAGTACCACCAGGTCTATGATTAGATATGAGAACCTAACGCATATGTCTACAAATAGACACAATATCTGCGGGTGGTGATAAACTCAATATATGGGAAGTCTTTCATAAGCCATCACTGTAATCTGGTTGTCGCTTTATGCTGTTGGAGACTGGCAAACATCCGGAGAGCTGACACTATTTACACTCTTATGTAACAGATGCAATATCCCCAAGATCCTCCAGGGAATGACTAAAGTGACTGGTTGACTAGATTGGAAGAATAGAGCATGTTTATGCTATGTTCTTTTATACACATTTATGTAAAGAAATACTACTTTGACATTTACGGTTATGTGCGGCATACAATATATTGTTGTGGAAGGTTATTTAGAATGGTTATTTTGTGAGTTTGCAAGATTTTTGTAAATCAAATAACCCAATTTCATGGAGCTTGACCACTTGCTAAAATGCTCCACATTTGTTATGATAATTATTCTATCATGGTCACTCAATCTCAAAACTTTATCGTATAGAATTTTTTCTCAACATATCAAAATGTATAATTGAAGCATACGCAAAGATTTCATTATGATTTGCAAATCACTGCGACAGCATATCAGTGAATATCTTTCACCTATACATTTGCTGTGTGGAATTGTGTGCTATGCAGGCTAACTAACCTTGGAACCTGGGACCAAAAGCAAGTGCATCTTATATAGCTGCAGTGATTCAAACAATCCTGAGACACAGGCTCCAGTACTACACATAGGCTATAGGGTATAGGGACCCACTGTTGCATTCAACTGAGAACATAGCTTAAACAAAGACGGACTCAATGCAGTATGGTCTGCTATGGCATACAAGAGACCAGTGGTCACTGGTCAGTCTGTAAAATGCCATGACATTTGCCAGAGGTTGTCTCCGTCAAATTACACTTTGGAACCAGACACTATTGCTGGTGTAACAGAGTAGTCTTGCAACTGGTGTAACCACCATGTTCCCCCGGATGAACACTGTGTCGGTGCCTGTATTTCTATTATCTTTTTGTCACTCATATATATATATATATATATATATGTGTATTCTTACCTAAGTAAATTTGCCAACCTTTTTTGTGAGTTTGCCGGACTGCACCTATATATCGCTGGAGTAAACCGGATGCAATGACTATTTCTTCTATTGCAAAGGAAAAGTTGACTTCTTCTTCTATTGCAAGGAAAAATTTGCATTCTGAAATATTCAGTGTGTTCACTGAGTAATATGGAGGAGCTTTTGTCAGCAGGTTAAGTTCATGAATACTTGCATAAGCTGTAGATTTCTTGTCTGGCTTTCCTCTCTGGGAGTATATGACTCTGGCTGAGTTGATATATATCAGGGCTATACATTTACAGTGTACTGGCCAAGGGACTAAAACCAAAGCATCTTTTATGGCTGGGGTGATCCAAAACAATTCTAATGCACAAGTATTAGTGCTAGATCAGAGACTGGGGACCCACAGCCCTCAACTGTTTTTGTTGAAGGTGGACTAAGTCCACAGTTGGTCACAGGAGCATACAAATTACCTGTAGTCAATCCTTGCAAAGCCAGGAGATTTGCCATTAGCTGACATCCTCAAAATTGCAGACTAGAACCAGACGTTTTACTATGGCAACAAGCACTGTCAAGCAGGTCTGGTTGTGGGTGTTTCCACCATGTTCTCCCCAGACAGACAGCGTGTTGGTGCCCTGATGAGTGTTCTTTTTTAGATACTGAGAGTCCTTTGACGTTTTTGCTGTAGCATATGTATTAGTGATCTACTTATGTTAGGTTGCCTTCAAAAATATTGTAGGCCGTACCTTCAAAAAGACATCGACTTGATTGAGAGTGTGCAGAGAAGAACCCTAAAGATGATCTCTGGCTTTGAGAACTTATCATATGAGGAAAGACTCAAAGAGGCGAGACTAATGTCACTGGAGTGTAGAAGGCTAAGAGGGGACCTAATTGAAGTGTTTAAGATTTTCCGGGTTTTCGAGGGACTCGACCGTAAGAAATTTTTCCCACTAAGTGAAGACCGACGAAGGGGGCATAAATTCAAAATTTACAAGCAGAGGAGCAGCCTGGATGTGAGAAAATTCTTCTTCAGTCAGAGAATGGTGAACGCATGGAACCAGCTCCCACCCAAAGCAGTCGAAGCAAGCACTATCAACGACTTCAAGAACCAGTTAAAACCAATCCTGAAGAAATTTGGGGGGCTTTATACAAGTTTGTCGAAACTTCCTGCCCCAATTTCAACCAGAACCACCGTGACCTAGATGATCATCGGTGGATTCAAGTAAGTTCAAGTAAGTTCAAGTAAGTCTCAGCTGACACATGTCTGGTTAAACCTCAATAACTCACATGTCATGCATAAATTGTTGCTTTGCCAAGTCGCAAGAGAATTGCCATACAAAGAGCAGATGTACGAATTTTTTGAGAAAGCCGTATAGCATTTGAATATGCCAGGGGCATTTGGCAAGAGAGAGGGAGTGAGAGCGCCAATTGCTTGCCAATTGCTTGCCAATTGCTTGCCTTGACCCAGAGACAAATTCAAATTGAGTCTTTCTTTTTGAACCAGAAGCTGCCTGCAGTTTAAGCACCAGTTTTCCATTCAATTTTGCATTAATCTTGCATTAATTTTGCATTAATTTTGCATTAATTTTTCTTTGTCAATCACAGTATAGAAACTAGTATGCCTAATATATTATTGAAATGTTAATTTCATACAAATCAGGAGAGAAATAGTATAGATTCAATTTTTTATTGGGGATTTAAAGCAAGACATGATGCCAATTTAAAAAGAAATAAACTTGATGATTTATGTTTAGTACACTTTTCATCTGTATACCATATAATAGCAGTCCCTTTTGGTGTCAGTTTACCCTTCTGTGGCAGGCCAATTATTACTTTGATTTATTGGAAGCTAATTGTAACCGGTCACCATAAGATGAGCTTATAACTCCAGTAAGATGGGTCATACCAATGCTGTTTGAATCGTTAAGCCATGTCAAATGTCACTACTGCCTGACTGAGCAGATGTCAAGAGTGTCATATGAAATATTGAGGCAAGTGAGTACTACTGAGCGAGTGTCATTTGGTGGTGGTCATGTAAGATGTAAGTGTGAATGATGAGGCAGTGTGAGTTGCCTAGAGTCAAGGCCCAGTGTATCAGCCGATTATGATTACCTAATAGGATGGCCCCATATAAGCGGCCAGTAAGAGATTTGATGAGAGAACCCTTCCCAGATGAACGGTCTGACAGCCTGCTGACCAAGCAAAACCCACCTCTGCTCTGCTCTTAGTATGAGATTATGGAGATATGAGGAGGAGCCCATAGAGTGCAATTCATGACCAAAGACTGCTCTAAGTGCCCTCGGCTGGTTTTGAAAGCTTCTGTGTTCAATCTGAGAGCCCAGCATGCTCCGTTTCTGGGTTTTCTTGTTGGAGCCTGGTAAGCTTACTTCTCAGATTGACATGTGGGTCAGTTTGCATAGTCAGCTTTTGACAGTTGAAGTTGTTTTTTGAATGCATAGAGACTCGTACAAGGGACTGCAAAATTATATCTCAATTCGAACAACATGAAGTTGAGACATTACTCATGAAGGTCCATTGAAAAGTTTCGCTTCAACCCCTATGGGCAAAGACCTTCCATGGAGCATAAATCTAATAACTGCCGAGAGTTAGTAAAACCTTTCCACCATCTCAACAAACAACCACCACAAAAATTTGCAAAATCCACAAATCTACATCAAAAGAGTAACCATATTTGCATAATTCAGGAGGCTTCATGTGGATATAAGGCTGAGTTGTACTAATAGGAGTACCACCAGGTCTATGATTAGATATGAGAACCTAACACATATGTCTACAAATAGAAGCAATATCTGCGGGTGGTGACAAACTAAATAAATGGGAAGTCTTTCATAAGCCATCACTGTAATCTGGTTGTCGCCTTACGCTGTTGGAGACTGGCAAACATCCGGAGAGCTGACACTATTTACACTCTTATGTAAGAGATGCAATATCGCCAAGAACCTCCAGGGAATGACTAAAGTGACTGGTTGACTAGATGGGAAGCACATGGAATGTTTATGCTATGTTCTGTTATACACATTTATGTAAAGAAATACTATATGCAGATTTTCTTTGACATCTACAGTTATGTGCGGCATACAATATTGTTGTGGAAGGTTGTTTAGAGTGGCTATTTTGTGAGTCAGCAAAATTTATGTAATTCAAATAACCCATAAATTCTATAGAGACTGACCAAATGCTGGAATGCTACAGCATTGCTATGATGATTATCTTTTCACTCAAGCTGAATTTTTTTTTGTATAGACATAGGTTCATCCCGATAACCTTTTATTTCTTGACATATCAAAAGTATGGTACAACAAAAGCATAACCGCAGACTTTGTCATGATCAGATGATAACAGGTTCCTATACAATGTCATTTGCTGTATGCTTCCAGTTAACTGGTCTGGGCGCCTGCGACTAAAGCCAATGCATCTTATATGGCTGCAGTGATTCAAAAAAATTCTCCAGTACTTCACCAGAGGCTTGTCTCCGTAAAATTACACACCAGAACCAGACGCTTTCACTGTTGTAACAGAGTGGTCTTGTAGCTGGTGTAACCACCGTGTCCTCCTCTGATAAACACCATATTAGTGCCTGGATTTGCATTCTTCTTTTGTCAGTCACATTTGCTTATTTTACTTTAACAAATTAGCCAACTATTGTCATCTAGACTAGGGTAAACTTGATGACTAATTCTTCTAGACCAAGGCAAAATTCTGAAATATTCGGAGTGTCACTGACTTGTATGGAGGAGCTTTTGTCAACAAGTAAATCCTGGTCTGGTTTTCCACTCTGGTAATCTCTGACTCTGGCTATGCTTCTATCAAAGCAATATGTATTAGCAGTGTACTGGCTACTGGGACTAAAAGCCAATGCATCTTTTATGGCTACAGTGATCAGAAAAATTCTAATGCACAAGTAGTGGTGCTGGATTGGAGACTGGGGATCTACAGCCATCAGTTGTTTTCTGTCGAAGGTGAGCTAAGTCTGCAGTTGGTCACAAGAGCATACAAATTACCAGTAGTCAATCCTTGCAAAGCCATGAGATTTGCCTGTAGCTGCCCTCTCCAAAGTTGTGGATGAGAGCCAGACAATTTGTTGTGGCAACAAAAGGTCTGCATGGCTGTGGGTGTTTCCACCATGCTCCTCCCAGACAGACAGCATGTTGTTTACCTATACTAGTGTCTGGTCACATTTTTGTCCTTGTCTAAATGTGTTAGCCACCTATATATGGTTGATTGCCTTCAAAAATATTGTAGGTTCAACTTACATACCTCTGGTAAAACCAGAATAACTCAAATATCATGAATAAATTGTTGCTTTGCCAAGTCTCAAGAGAATTGCCATTCAAAGAGCAGATGTACATGTGTTTTTACAAAAATGAGAAGGCCATATCTTCTGCATTTGGCACAGGTATTCGATAAGAGAGACAGGGAGAGTAACAGATTGTTTCTATATATTCTTTCTGCTGTCTGTGAGTTTAGATGAAAGCATCAGATTCAATTTTAGGATTAAGTTAAAATGAAAGAATTGCATGCTTGCTAGGATATCAGCGACAATGCAAAATGGAGTCTTCTAAAGAATTTAAAATACTGAAGCTAACTTTGCTTAGCCTTTCAACAAATTTGTGCTGAGAAACTTACAACTTGCAGATAATCATCAATCGCCATGGAATGGATCAATAACTACACCGTCCTTGAATTTTCAACATCTATTTCGATATTGTCTCTCAACAATATGTGTCAGTATCATACATTAAACAGTATCTGTGATGAATATTAAAGCATTAGTGATGGCTCAAGGATTGAACCTTGAAGAATGCCAATATTCAGATGACATATGAAAGGTACCGTGGTGTTCCATTATGCTGAGCGGCAATTAGTCCCCACTGCAGTGTATTGTGATAAAAGTCCAATTTTGCCTCCACAAGCTACAATATAGAAATAAAGTTTTTGTAGGCTGTGATTTCTGCCAAGACAAAGCTACTGGTCAATGGACTTGGCTGGTATCCTAATAGCCTCCAAAAGGGCATTATCACTTTATAGACCCTTGGGGAGGGCCCCACTCAAGTCTGTAAGTGATCACCCTCCACAGATCTATCTGTCGCAATGGTTGAAGTAGGCCCAGGGAGTCACTAAATGTCTATCTTAGAATCAGACAATGAATGTAAATTATGGAATCCTATATTACTGTATTAGCAAATTGCCCAATGAATGGTTTCAATTCCCTTCTTAAAAATAAATTGCCAATATGTAAATTTACTATCACACTGAATTTGATGGATAATATGCATCAGTTTTTCATTTATTTTCTGTCAGGCATGCGGAATTTTAATTTGAGCTCATGTGTGCCTCACTCTTACATGATTGTTATTCCTCATTCACACCTCATTTACACTGATGCAATTGACAAAGTCCTATTCAAACCAGTTTGTCTGCCTTGAAACATACAACTTGCAGATAATAATAAGCCATGGAATGATGCAAAAACTACAACGTTACTGAATTTTCAACATCTATTTCGATATTGCATCTGAACAATATTTGCCTGTATCATACATTCAATGGTATCTGCGATGAATATTACAACATAAGTGGTGGCTCAAGGATAGATCCTTGAAGAATGCCAATATTCAGATGACATATGAAAGGTACTGTGGTGTTCCATTATGCTAAGTGGCAAATGTAGTCCTCACTGCAGTGTGATAAAAGTCCAATTTTGCCTCCTCTGGCTAAACCATAGAAATAAAGTTTTTGCTGGCTGTCATTTCTGCCAAGGCAAAGCTACAGTAACTGGTCAATGGACTTGGCTGGCATCCTAATAGCCTCCAAAGGGGCATTATCACTTTATAGGCACTTGGGGAAGGCCCCGCTCAAGTCTGTGAGTGGTCACCCTGCACAGATCTATCTGTCCCAGTGATAGAAGTAGGCCCAGCGAGTCACTAAATGTCTATCTTAGAATCTGACAATGAATGTAAATTACAGAATCGTATATTATTGACAAATTGCCCAATGATTGGTTTCAATTCCCATCTGTAAAATAAATTGCCAATATGTACCTACATTTACTATCACATTGAATATGATAGATCATGTGCATCAGTTTTTCTTTTATTATCTGTTAGGCAGAATCTTCTAAGAATCGTCAACGGCAACAAGAGCAGATAGGGTATTTCCTAATAGAACTCGGCATCCACTTCAAAAAGTGTTTTTATATGACGCAAAGTAACCAGATTATTCAAATGAAATTTCAGCCGTGATTCAATTTGAGAGATGGTGCTAACTTTGAAATCAAATTTATCAGACAATAAAGGAGCTATCAAGCTAAGTGTGAGTAATTATGATAAGGACATGATTGCATTGGATGAAGGGGAAGCCCAGGCCTCAGGGACTGTAGACATGGGTCTATTGAGCTGAGGAGACGCTGGGCCAGGCATCAGACTTGCATCAGACTTGCAGCAGTAACACCATTGCCAGCCTGCAGTTATCAACCTCCTCTTATGGCATGTAAACACAAACCCATGCCTGCCAAACGGCAAGTGTGAACCAAACTATTGGCTACTTTTACCATCTCTCAGCAGGTCCACACACTCACTTAACATCTTTTGCTTTGTATCATTGGTTGAAAACATGCACATGTGTGATTCGGAGTCATTAAGAATGGCAGCAAAATTAAGCCAATAAGTAGCATGCTACGTGCCAGCTTTCAATCTTGTGCTTTATTGACACAGATGTGGCCCCTTCTCTGCAGCTCACCAAAGGCCATCTAGGTAATATAGCAGCAGTCATGCAGTGAGCTATATAACATACCAGCCTCCAGGGCTCCCCTTTTGGTGTAGGTTACTCTGTGATGGCAGGCCGATTAATGCCTGGGCCAACCCTGATTTATTGGAAGCAAATAGTAATTGGTTACCATGAGATGGGCTGATGACTTTAGAAAGATGGGTCATATACCAATGCAGTTTGAATTGCAACGCCATGTCAGATGTGACTGCAGCCTGACGGAGCAGATGTCAAGAGTGTCATATGAAAGATTGAATCACGTGAGTAATGCTCAGCAAGTGTCATTGGGTGGTGGCCATGAATGATGTAAGTGTGAGTGATGAGGCAGTGTGAGTGGCCTGAAGCCATGGCCCAGTGCAGTGGCCCAGTATGATGACCCAGTAGGATGGGCCCATGTGAGTTGCCAGTAAGAGGTCTGATGAGAGAACCCTTCCCAGATGAGCTGCCTGACAGCTTGCTGACCATGCAAGACCATCCTCCACTCTTTTCTTAGTATGAGATTATGGAGATTTCAAGAGAAGCCTATAGACCCCGTAAGTTCTGAGATTTGAAGAGAAGCGTATATAGACTCCGTAATTTGCGCCCAAATATGCTCTGAAGTGTCCACCGCTGGTTTAGCCAGCTTCTCTGGTCACTGCTTTTCCTGATCAATCTCAGAACACTGCATACTCAGTAACAAGGTTTTCTTGTTAAGCCCGGTAAACTTTCTTTGATGGGTTAATATGTGGGTCATTTGCTTGGTCAGCTTTTGCCAGATTTTGTCCATACTGAATTATATGATTCCTTGTCATTGACCATTCTGCTTTTGTAATTTTTCTGGCCATCACATTTGTATGCCTCAACAATCTGGGTCCTCTTCAGCTACATTCTCATAACATCTTATAAGAAACATCAATTGATCGGATTGCAATAAATGTGAAAAAAATGGAATGCGATTTAAAATGTCAAAAAGATAGGGTTGGACTTTGTGCCCGCTGCAACCTAAATGATTTTCTTTACGAACGATGATTATCATAAACTAATAACTTCCGGATAAGAGTTAGTAAAAACATTCCTCCATCTCCTCGGGGACCAAGCACAGTAATGAGTTCATATAATCAACCAGCTTATTTGCACAACTCTACAATTCTACATCGAAAGAGTAACTTTATTTCCATAATTCAGGAGGCTTGCCCAATGTGAGGATTACCTCGTTCATAATGAGATATGAAAAGTTCATAGATATGCTACATATAGGGTGCTATGTCTGTTGGTGGTAACAAACTCAATATATAGGAAATCTTTCATAAGCCATCACTGTAATCTTCTTATTGTCCCAAATGCTGTCGGAGACTGGTAAATATTCAGAGAAGTGCCACTATTTGCACTCTTATGTAGACATGCAATATCACCGAGAGCCTACTAGGAACGAGAAAAGTGACTGGGTATCTGGACTTGAAGTATTGAGCACATAATATATGCTATGTTCTGTTATGCATATTTACATCAACAGATACTATTATATAGACTTTCTTTGATGTTTACATATATGTGTGGAATATGATATTGGAATGGAAGACAATTTAGAGTGGTTATTTTGTGAGCTGGCAAGATTTTTATTAATCAAATAACCTAAATTCTATGGAGATTGACCACTTGCTAAAATGCTGCATCATTTGTTATGATAATTATTCTTATTGATTTTTTTTCTCAACAGATCAAAATGCATAATAAAAGCATTAAGCAAAGATTTCATTATGATTTGTGAATCACTGCAATAGCATATCAGTAAATATCTTGCTAGGTGGAAGTTTGTGCTATGCAGGCTAACTAGCCTGGGAACCTGGGACCAAAAGCGAGTGCATCTTATATAGCTGCAGTGTTTCAAACAGTTCTGGGAAACAAACTCCAGTACTGCACAGAGGCTATATGGACCCACTGTTGCATTCAATTGAGAACATAGCTTAAGTCAAGATGGACTGAATGCAGTATGGTCTGCTATGGCATACAAAAGACCAGTGGTCACTGGACAGTCTGTAAAAAGCCATGACATTTGCCAGAGGCTTGTCTCCGTAAAATTACACATTGGAACCAGACACTATTGCTGAAGTAACAGAGTAGTCTTGCAGCTGGTGTAACCACCATGTTCCCTCGTATGCACACTAGCTGTTGTTGCCTGTATTTCTATTATCTTTTTGTCACTCACATTCGTATATTTTTCCTAAATAACTTTTTTTGTGAGTTTGCCGGACTGCACCTATATATAATGGAGTGAACCTGATGCAATGACTATTTCTTATATTGCAAGGAAAATTTACATTCTGAAATATTCAGTGTGTTCACTGACTAATATGGAGGAGCTTTTGTCAGCAGGTTAAGTTCATGCTTAGCCTGGCTTTCCTCTCTGGGAGTATCTGACTCATTTGCAGAGTATGGATTGCAGAGACTAAAAGTCAATGTAGTTCTAATGGCTGCCGTGACCCAGAACAATTCTAATACACAAGTAGTAGTGCTGGATTGGCAATTGGGGACCAAAGTCCTCAACTGTTTTTGTTATAGGTGGACTAAGTCTGCGGTTGGTCGCGGCAGAATACAAATTACCTGTAGTCAAACCTTGCAAAGCCATGAGATTTGCCAGTAGCTGACCTCCTCAAAATTGAAGACTAGAACCAGACGTTTTACTATGGCAACGAGCAGGTCTGGTTGTGGGTGTTTCCACCATGTTCTCCCCAGACAGACAGTGTGTTTGTGCCTGAATAAGTGTTCTTTTTTAGATACTGAGAGTCCTGTCACATTTTTGTTCTAGCCTAAATGCATTAGCGAACTATTTATGTTTGGGTGCCTTCAAAAATATCGTAGTCTCAGCTTACATATATCTAGTTAAACCAGAATAACTTGCATGTAATGCATAAATTATTGCTTTGCCAAGTCTGAAGGGAATTGCCATACCAAGAGCAGATGTACGTATGTTTTTACAAAAGTGAGGAAGCCGTTACGGTATAGTATTTGAATTTGCCACGGGTATTTGGCAAGAGAGAGAGAGAGAGAGGACCAATTGCTTGCCAGGACCCAAAGGCAAAGTCAAATGGAGTCTTTTTTTGACCCGAGGCTGCCTCCAGTTTGCCATTCAATTTTAAGTGTGAGTGATGAGGCAGTGTGAGTGGCCTAGTTCAACTGCAGAGTATGTTTACCATATAGGATGGCCCCATGTAAGTGGCCAGTAAGAGGTCTGATGATAGAACCCTTCCCAGATGAACGGTCTGACAACCTGCTGACCATGCAAAACCAACCTCTGCTCTTCTCTTAGAATGAGATTATAGAGGTGTGAGGAGGAGCCCATAGAGTGTAATTCATGACCAAAGACTGCTCTGCATGCCCTTTGCTGTGTTCGGTCTGAGAGCCCAGCATGCTCCTTTTCTTGGTTTTCTTGTTAAAGCCTGGTAAGCTTACTCCTCAGATTGACGTGTGGGTCAGTTTGCATACTGCATATTAGTCAGCTTTTGACAGTTGAAGTTGTTTTTTGAATGCAGAGAGACTCATACAAGGGACTGCAAAATTATATCCCCATCCAAATGACAAAGCTGAGACAGTACTCATGAAGGTCGATTGAAAAGTTAGGGTTCAACCCTTGTGGGCCAAGACCTTCCATGGAGCAAAAACTTAATAACTGACGAGAGTTAGTAAAACCTTTCCACCCACTTTACAAACAACATGCATAAAAATTTGCAAAATCCACGAATATACATCAAAAGAGTAACCATATTTGCATAATTCAGGAGGCTTCATGCGGATATAAGGCTGAGTTGACTCTCTTGTATAAACCCCAGATACAATAAATGGATGTTGGACTGTGAGTATTTTACTATATGTGACGTCAACTATGTTGTTTTAGGTCAGCGCCCCACCCGGTCATGGCGAGACAATTGTTGTGACGTCACGTGAATGTAGCTATCAATGATGTTGCCATGACGTCACCTATTCAAGCTAGTGCTTGCCATGACCGGTGAGGTCGCATGATAAAGCAACATAACGTCACGTAGGCCAGAGTACGACGTCAAGTCTATGTAGGGGAAAGTAGGGAGAAGTGGGCCGTAGGGAGAAGTGGGCCACCATGCTTTATGCTTAATATAGCATTGGGATATCCCTTAATTTGAGTGCCATGGATTCGGTGTGATACCTAAGAGTGATATTGAAGCCAGGAAGGAGATAACTTATTCCATTTTTTGAAAAACTTAAATTGTGATTTTTCGGTGCCTCAGAGTAAAATTTCGGCTTTATATAAAAAAATGTATATATATGATGAGATTGGGGATAGATTGGAAATGAAAGGGTTGTTATAATCTCTGTAAAATCAGTGTTGTATCAGATAACTGTTGAGGCATTGTATGCATTTAGGAAAAAATGGCGGTCACTTTTTATGAAAATGTGCATGAGGGAGAAGTGGGCCGCCTTGCAGAGGGAGAAGTGGGCCGGGGGCCCAGTTCTCCCTTTGTGTACCACAAACAAGGTAAAATGCTTTTTTTTTATTCATTCTAATTTCAGGACTTAAAAAATCATAAAACAATGGTAGGTTTGGTGTTTCTGGGCTTATTGTTACTGAATACATGAATTAAAAGCTTAAAATATCATATTATCCTTTTTAAGAAAATCGCTCATGTGGCCAAATTTCTTTTCACTTTGTTATGGTGTCCATAGCAACAACAATTTTAAAAATATGTATTAGAAGAATGCTGTTGGATTCATTAAATTAAGTGCTGGCTCAGTTGAAGAGTAAAACCCTATTCTGCTATTTCTCAGTCAATAACTAAACAGGTGGCCCACTTCTCCCACCCCTGTGGCCCACTTCTCCCTACCAGGGGGAGAACTGGGCCACTTGGTCATAAAAATTAACGACCCGATTTCACGAAAACATATCATGGACTGAAAGTAGTACACACCAGATATAAGTTTTAACATACCAAAACTCCATTCTAAAAGGAAATTCAGACACTGAACTTCAATAGTGTGGTCATAAAGAGGTTAAATGCAAAAAGTGGCCCACTTCTCCCTACTTTCCCCTATAAACTAAAGTGTGTTGGTGTCACTGGAACTGAATACAGCTGGTTCAACGGCTACCTGAATCAACGGCTCCAGTGCGTAAAATTTCAAGAGTCTCTTTCATCTAGTTTACCCGTCATGTGTGGAGTGCCGCAGGGATCCATTTTAGGGCCCCTGCTTTTTGTATTTTTTATTATTGATTTTAAAAAGCAAATGTCATACTGCAAACTCCATATGTACGCAGATGACACGATTTTATTATTTGATTCAACAGATCCTGACGTTATAAAACAGAAGCTTGAATACGATCTGCAACAAGCTTCTTTGTGGTTTAGTGCTAACAAGCTCCATCTGAATGTCAAAAAGTGCAAATTTATGCTGTTCGGCACATCACGTAAGCTGCAACAAACTCAACCTCCTGAAATTAATATTGGAAATGACAGGTTAGAACATGTCGAAAATTACAAATATCTGGGCCTATGGATGGATGCTACATTATCTTGGAAACACCACTTGGAAAAAGTACGAAATAAAATAAAGCAGAGAATTGGAATATTACGACGAGTCTGAGCTTTCCTGGACGAAAATCTTGCGATGATGCTCTACAATGCTCTGATATTAGTATTACCCCCGTTTGACTATTGTGACACTGTATATGCAAATTGTAATGTAACTGAATTGAATAAATTGCAGCGACTACAAAACAGAGCAGGAAAAATAATATTACAAGTTCCATATGATACATGTACCCATGATGTTCTTAACACACTCAAATGGTTTTATTTGTCTGAGAGAGTGTTTTATCACCGATGTGTTTTTATGCATAAATGCATTAATGGACCCTTTCCACCGTATTTATCCAGGATGTTCTCATTTTCTAGTCATGGCCATAACACACGAAGATCTCACAGAAAAGACTTGCTGATCCCCAAATGCAGAACTACCACTGGCCAAAGGGCATTCATCTACCAAGGGGTGAAAGCATGGAATGGACTTAGCATGGCTGTCAGAAATTCTACCTCAGTACATGTTTTTAAAAAAAGGCTAAAGCATGAGATTTTATCCAATAGAGGTCCTTATTGATCATTTTTATCTATATATTCCAAATTTAATTTATATTTTAATATTTCTATTTGCTCTTAATCTTTTAACAATTTATGTTTTTACCCTGTTTATTTATTTTTACATGTATTTTCTTTTGTATATATCTTGTCTAATCCTGTGTTTTTGTGCGTCCTCTGTAAATTTTGTGTCTAATTATGTGTCAGGACCTCATTGGAAACCAGTGTAAACTGAATGGGCCATCCTGGTTAAATAAAAGATTTTTGACTTTGACTTTTGACTAATAGGAGTACCACCAGGTCTATGATTAGATGTGAGAACCTAGCACATATGTCTACAAATAGACGCAATATCTGCAGGTGGTGAGTCACTGGTGACAAACTCAATATATGGGAAGTCTTTCATAAGCCATCACTGTAATCCGGTTTTCGCCTTATGCTGTTGGAGACTGGCAAACATCTGGAGAGCTGACACTATTTACACTCTTATGTAAGTGATGAAATATCGCCAAGAACCTCCAGGGAATGACTGAAGTGACTGGTTGACTAGGTGGGAAGCATAGAGCGTATTTATGCTATGTTCTGGGATACAAATTTATGTAAAGAAATACTGTAATTATACAGATTTTCTTTGACTTTTACAGTTATGTGTGGCATACAAGATTGTTTTGGAAGGTTATTTAGAGTGGTTATTTTATGAGTTGTAATTCAAATAACCTATAAATTCTATGGAGGCTGACCACATGTTGAATTGCTACAGCATTGCTAATGATGATAATCTTTTCACTCAAGCTGAAATTTTATAGTATAGACTTCGATTCATACAGATAACTATTTATTTCTTGACATATCATAAGGCACAGCAAAAGCATTATGTACCGCAGATTTTGTCATAATCAGTACTCAGTAGATATCAGGCTCCTATACAATGTCATTTGCTGCATGCTTCCTGTTCCTGGTCTGGGCACCTGAGACTAAAGCCAATGCATCTTATATGGCTGCAATGATTCAAAATAATTCTCCAGTACTTCACCAAAGACTATAGGGACTCCCTGTTGCATTCAATTGAGAATGTAGCTTAAGCCAAGATGGACTTAGTCCAGCTGGTCTGCTATGGAATACAAATGACCAGTGGCCAGTCTGTAAAAAGCCAGAACATTTGCCAGAGGCTTGTCTCCGTAAAATTACACACCAGAACCAGACGCTTTTACTGTCGTAACAGAGTGGTCTTGTAGCTGGTGTAACCACCATGTCCTCCTCTGATAAACACCGTACTGATGCCTGGATTTGCATTCTTCTTTTTTCAGTCACATTTGCTAATCTTACTTTAACCAATTAGAAAACTTTTGTTATCTAGACTAAGTTCAATTTGATGACTAACTCTTCTATACCAAGGCAGAATTCTGAAATATTCACTGTGTCACTGACTTTTATGTAAGAGCTTTTGTCAACAAATAAAATCTGGTCTTACTTTTCCTCTCTGGGAATATCTGACTCTGGCTATACTTCTATCAAAGCAATATATAAGTAGTGTACTGGTTACTGGGACTAAAAGCAAATGAATCTTTTATGGCTGCAGTTGCTTGTGACAATGTCTCTACTGCCATTGTGTCTAATATCCAAAAGTGCTTTTCAAAAGACTTGGATATTTCAAATAGCACTATGAGGATATTTGAAAAGGTCAAATATCCCCCAAGATGCTATTTGGATATTTCATTAGACCCTATTTCATCAGATGATATTCCATCAGATGATATTCCATCTTAAGCTTTGGCTGACCGTATGGAGCTTTGGCAGACCGTATGGAGCTTTGGCAGACCGTATGGAGCTTTGGCAGCTGCCAATTATTCTCCGGGTCCTATTTTTGATTCCAAAATATCCTGTATACATGTTGTTGTAGAAGAGATCGCAGTGCATGGTAGCTCAAAGTTCTAACAAATAGTGTCCAAATAGTACCTAACCATGAGACACTATTTGGTCACTATTTGATGGAGAAGAGATGGATGTCAATATACTATGACAAAGTTTCCAACATAGCACATTAGAACTTTTGGAAAAGTTCAGTAGAAAATGTGGTATGGTTGTACTTTTTGGATATTTCGTGAGGGATATTGACAAATCATGGTGAGGGGAGTAGATATTGTGACAAAGACCTATTTTAGTGTCTGGCATGCAAAAAGCAGCCCAATTTGCAAATTTGGCATGTAGACCTTTCGGCTGTAACAGCAGTGATCAAAAAAAAATTCTGATGCTGGATTGGCAATTTGGGACCCACTGCCCTCAACTGTTTTTGTTGAAGGTGGACTAAGTCTGCAGTTGGTCGCGGGAGCATACAAATTACCAATGTTCTAGATAGGAAGACCCACCTTCTCAGTGTTAGCTGAGAAGGATGGGAGACAAATCACTTGTTGAGAACTATACATCCGCGACAAGGGTCGTGTCGCGGCAGTTTAGGGCCTATTCCCATCAAAAATAAAGGTATGGGCTGATAGGAAATGGTTTAAAATGTACTGTGTGCGATTTTCAGAACTTTCCTGTACTTTAAAGTGTCAAAATCGGTCGATTTTCAAACATTTACCAATTAAAATGGCATAAGTTTCAGGTAGAAGGGAGGGGGCCTTTGCGTAAAATGATAGCTGTTAATCTGTATGTTGTTCATATTTTATTATTTGAGTTTGTGTGAATTGTTTTGAATAAAGTGCCATATGTAACTGTCAATCATCATCAGCCATTCATAAAAGATATGATCTGATTGGTTGCTTTTCAAGACAGCTTGGTGAACAAAAAACATGCAGTGACTGACATTGACCACTTTTGACAAATTCAGATCGCATTTAAATTATATTATTTGGCCTAGAGCTTTGTAAAGTGTTAATCAAGGTATGTCTCTTATTTTTCCACTTTTAGCACAAAACAACAGCAATAGAGTGAGCGAGAGAGAGATATATAGATGATGGATGGTATTATTGGGCATTTACATCCTGTATGTATACATGCACTTTGTAGGCTAATTTAATAGGACTGGAGGAGGACAGGGCAATGATGCAAAGGATGATTGAAATTGCTGCAAGAGCTGGATTGGAACCTGGGACTGAGGGATT
Source organism: Platynereis dumerilii (assembly GCA_026936325.1). Classification (NCBI taxonomy): domain Eukaryota; kingdom Metazoa; phylum Annelida; class Polychaeta; order Phyllodocida; family Nereididae; genus Platynereis; species Platynereis dumerilii. The sequence goes on from JAPTHN010000031.1 coordinate 2,023,528, forward strand.
TGCAGCCAAGCATGCTACCACTAGACCAACCATCCCCCCCATCCGAGATAGATAGATAGATAGATAGATAGATAGATAGATAGATAGATAGATAGATAGATTAGATAGATAGATAGATAATGAAACCACACCACAAGTAACATTTTACTTTAATTTAGGTGTGTGTTTTGTATCTTTCACAAGTGATGACAACAACCACATATTCTAATATTTTAAAACTGACAATCCAGAAATAAATGTTCCCTCCCACTTTTTAATATCTTGACTGTTATCTGTGTTGAAAACACCTCAGGACCGGAGACAAAAGAAGATAACCACTTATGTTGCTTTCTGTTTGCAGATGGCAGTTTTCTGTTTGTGTTCATGTTTGATTGTTTGTTATTATCACATATTGCTTCCAATGATTTTCAAGAGTGCTCAGCAAATGCAATGTCCTCAGTCTACGTTGCCTACAGCAACGTGAAGACTGTGACCTCGGTCTACCAATGTTCCATCCTTGCAAAGCCAGTAAATTTGTCAGTGGCATTTTTTCCTTGTGTAGATCTGTTAGCCACCTATATACGTTTGATTACCTTAAAAAATATTGTAGGTTCAACTTACATACATCTGGTGGAATCAGAATTACTCAAATATCATGAATAAATTGTTGCTTTGCCAAGTCTCAAGAGAATTGCCATACAAAGACCAGATGTACGCATGTTTTTACAAAAATGAGAAAGCCATATCATCTGAATTTGGCATGGGTAGTCAGGAAGAGAGAGAGAGGGAAAGTGATAGATTGTTGTTTCTATTCTGTCTGTTGTCTGTGAGTTTAGATGAAAGCATCAGATTCAGTTTTAGGATTAAGTTAAAAGGAAAGAATTGCATGCTTGCTAGGATACAGAGACAATGCAAAATCATCGCCAAAATGGAGTCTTCTAAAATAATGACACCATTGAGGCTGCCTTTGGTTAGCCCTTCAACCCTGCATGAATTATTGCTGTCAAATAAAGCATCTGCTGGTTTTGTATTGAGTATCTCATTATGAGTTAAAAACTTAAAATACTATTTTAGGTACAGAAACATGTTCGAGTCAAGCAGAGAAATTTCCCTATGTTACCGGGAAATTAAGTGGGCAGTTGCTTTGGTCAGATGAGAGGACTCTTCCAAGACGAGCTACTTGATGGCCTGTTGACCATACAAAAGCAACCCTTGCTCTGCTCTCAGTATAAGATTATGGAGATGTGAAGAGGAAACCATAGACTGCTCTGCATGCCCTCGCCTGGTTTAGACAACTTCTGTCATTCCTGCACAGCTTCTGTGGTCAGTCTCTGAACCCAGCAGGCTCGGTTACAAGGTTTCCTTGTTAAGCCTGGCAAGCTTGCCTGGTAAGTTGAGTCGTGGGCCATTTGCTTGGTCAGCTTTTGCCAGTTGATGCCCTTATTGAATCAGATGTTTTCTTGTCACTGACCACCCTGCTCCTGTTATATTTCTGGTCACAACATTTCTAAGACTCATTCATCTCAGACCTCTTTTGGCTAAGCTGCATTCTCTTAACATCAGTCAATTTTTTTGGGAAGGGAGTTAATGTAAAAAGATTGAAATGCTCCAGTTACGGATCTGTCGACCACTAGCTATGCCTAATGCTTTCTTTACAATATAAGATAACTTCTTGATAATCATAACAGTTAATAAAAATTATCCTCCATCTCCAATTCTCCATGCAGACCTATAGAAGCTCCGTAACGGGTTCATGTAATCCACCAGCTTATTCACTCTACTCCACAAATTTACAACAAAGAGAAAGTAACTATAGTTCCATAATTGGGTAGGATCCCTACAGATGCAAAGCAGCATTGCTATGGAAGGAGGACTTCCAAGTGCGTAATTAGACATGAGAACATTACGGATATGTCAGAAGATAGGACACAGTGACCACAGGTGTCAACAAACTCAATATGAAGGAAAAACTAGCTCATTATAGGAAATATTCAAAAGCTATGCTATTGGAGACTGGCAAATACCCAGAGAGCTATCACTATTGTGAAAATCTTTTTAGGACTAAGTGCAAATCCAATATTACCATAAATTCTCAGGGAATAAAGTTTAATCTCCACATATGATCTTGCTGAAAAGAATGTGGTAGAGACTTTCTCTCTTCATATTGCTGGAAGTTAAAAGGCAAAAAGAAGGAGATTAAATTTGTATACACATGTATGGGGGATTTCAAATACATGGATGAGAATGAATGAATGATCAAGGGACTGCAAGAAAAAAGTAAAGTCGATATTTTTGCCAATATCAGGGTAAATAGATATGTATTTCATTAAAGTCAATAAAAACATTCTTTTACTATTTATCATGATGACTCAATTTTTTTTGTCATTAAATTCTGAAAAGATTTTAAAATTAAGTTGCATCTGAATTGTGGAAACGTGATTTGGGCTACAAAAATCCAATCTCTATCTAAGAATAGTGTTGGACTCCATTTGAAAGATTGCCAAAGAGGGCAGGGGAGTGTCTGCCATCATATTATGATTTGTATAACAAGAATTTTTCTTGTCAAAATGAGCTTTTTGAAATGTTGTTTTCGCTAACTGACTCTGAAATATTCAACAAGTTGAGTATGCATACATAGATTTCTTCTCTGTCTGCCCTATCAGTGAATATCTGGTTCCAGCCACCCATATCACATTTCCAGTGTACTAGTCCAGGCACTAAAAGCCAATGCATCTTTTATGGCTGCCGTGATCCAATACAATTATAAAGCACAAACAGTAGTTGTGGATCGGAGACTGGGGACGTGGAGCCATCAGCTGTTTATGTTGCAGGTGGACTAAGCCCGCAGTTGGTCACAGGAGCATACACATTACCAGCAGTCAATCCTATAGAAAAGCTAGGAGATTTGCCAGTAGTTGGTCTCCGCAAAATTGCAGACTAGAACCAGACAATTTTACAAAGCAACAAGCAGGTCTGGTTGTGGGTGTTCCTACAATGCCCTCCCCAGACAAACTGCTTGTTGTTGCCTGGATTAATGTTTTTTTTTTTAAATTAAGTGTCTTGTTACAGTTTTTGTTAGCATCTCAAATGCAACATTGTTTTTGTGTGTGTATTCACAATTATCCTCAGTCCAGAGTGAATCCTTGATTCTGATTGGCCGAGAGCCGCGGTGTATGACACCGTACACCCTGTCTGTCATCACCAGACAGGGTGTATGAGATAAACAATGATGTCACAATTGCAACCATAGGATTGTTATGACGTCATCCTTGTAGCAACAATAGTCATGACGTCACAATGCCATTGTTTGAGCCATTTTGACATCATCAAGGTGACAGCTCTGGTGATGACGTCACAATGCTGTTGCTTTGTTACTGAAAGACATTTCAGACTCAGTTTGCAGGATAATCTATGGGCATCAATAAAACAAGAAGTCTGAGGATAAAACCGTTACACCCAGCTCGTTTTTCGAGGGTACGGGAATATACACCACTCAGGCCTCCATACACCACTCAGCCTTCGGCTTCGTGGTGTATGGAGTCCTTCGTGGTGTATATTCCCGTACCCTCGAAACGAGCAGGGTGTAACTGATAATATTGTGAGTTTATCTGACATACATGTATGTCTGGAGAAACCAGAATAACTTCAATGGCATGCTGGTGGATTTGGCACCATTGCTTGGCAAGAGAAAAAGTGAGTGATATTAGTGTACTACTTTTCCGCTTTATCGGCTTTCTGTAAGTTGAGAAAACAACTCATTGTCATTATCCTGACTGGCACCTGGTGGACACTGGACCTTCTTCGCATCCATACAGATTGTGATTAAAGTTGTGGATTCAGCAGGGAGCGATTCAAGTTGCCATCTAAACTCCAATTTTTTTTAATTTCAGGCAACATCAATCGGCCAGGGGAAGAGACCGCCGACACTCTCTTTTCTGCAAGGCCTTGAGGTTACCATTTCTCACATTGAACAATATCACCAAATCCTGATATAATATATGTTGCAGGTATTGTGCTCCCTTGTCATAATATATATTCCCACCTTCTTGTGTTCATAGATGGCAAGTCACTGGAGGTCTGGCACAGCAACTTTGCAACAGGTATTGTACATATTATCATGGCCACCTGTTTTTGCTTTCGTTTTTTCGCCTTAGGAAATATTGAAAGCTCAGCCTACATGCATACATCTGGAGAAACAGAATAACTCAAATATGGTACATTCGCAGAATCTTTTTAAGATCTGGAGATAATTGCAAGATACAGTATATCTTTCAGGAGAATAGACATACTGTGACAAAGGAGTTCAGAATCTGAAACATATTGTAGAATTCAATGACAGCATTTAAAAAAGAGAGTGAACGCTTGTTCTCTTATTCATTTGTCTTGAAAGGAAAAAAATGGTTGAGGAAAATGAATGGATCTATAGGACTCTAGGTTTAATGGCTGTCTGAGAGAATGGCATTGTCCTAAGCTTTCCAGTTGTTTTCCAGATATACAGAACAAGTGAGACATAGTATTTCAAATGTTCGCTCCACAGGATAACTGATGTGATCTTCCATACCCCTTTCAGAGGAAAATAACCATACAGTATATATAATGGAATTCATTATAGAATTATATCATCCATCAATCTAGATTCAGGAAGATGAAGTTGTAATAGCCTTAGATACAAAAGACACAATTAAGACTGAATCACTAGGCACAATAAAGGTAATCATCTGAACGGGGAGAAAGTCTGTGGTAATGAGGCCAAGTTTTCTTTAGATTAACTCAGTGGTCGAAATAGGCCATGTATTTTGGGGGGGTCTTTCAGTTGCAAGGCCCAAAGGATAGAAGCCCTTGTAACCGGAGTCGGGCCGTCAGTGGGCCACCCGAACCCGAATGGCTTCAGATGCTCTAAAAATGAATTTTAAAGTCATGTTTTATCTCAGAAAATTAGTTTCCATAACCCTAATGTTGGTGAATCACAAGAGGTTGTTGTTAGCTGACTAGGTGTTACTGGGGCTTCATGCTTATTCCTCTGAAAAGATTCAGTATTTGGGGGGGGGGGTGTTTAGAGGACCCCCTCTGGGTCCTTCTGAAAAATGTATTTGAGGGGGTCCCAAGAGCATTTGGGGGGGTCAAGACCCCCTTGACCCCCCCCTTATTTGGACCACTGGATTAACTGATTGCTGTAAGTGGCTCAAGGCACTGAATATTCATCTTCCCAATGAGACCATCACTATTCAGTCAACTCATAAGCCCACATTGAGAGAAGAACATTGCTGTGAGACAAATTGCAATAATTTCAGGCTAACGTAAAATGTTTTTGTATCGATGTCTTAACCTATAAAAAAAAACAACTTACATGTAAGTTATCTTAACAGTGAATCGATTCATCAAGGTAAGGAAAATCTAGTGCGAAACTTTTTCCGTGTGAAACGTCACCAAAGATTGTGTACATCATTTTCAATGCAAAACTTGCCCTAAAATCCTTAATAAACATCCGATTTTCAAAATTTAAAAACCTGCATATATCAAGTAAACTCCTCCGAATTCAATGCACTCATTCATTTTGCTCTATTTGACTTCGCAAAAAGCTTTTCGGCGCATTACGCTGCAATGATGCAAAGTTCCAGTGACCAGAGCAAACCAGTGGCAGATTTTTGGGGGTTTTTTTTTGTGGGGGGGGGGTATTTTTCAGGCCTGACAATTAACAAACTAACATCGAAACAGGTGGTTTTACATAAGAGAAGTTTTTTTTTTACACATCCTTGGTTATGTAATATTTTCATGAAACAAGGGGAGGGGCTTTGGATTTTTTCTAAGGGTATTTATTTCATGAAAATGTCTACTTTAAGACATTAAAACCTTTTATTACATGCCACATCCCCTCAGGTTGATGGTAAGATCGATACAGTACCCTTTTTAAGGGTACTTTTCTTGTTAATGAAGTACTTGCTCTAGATCATTTGGGAATGAATTGTTTTGTCGATAGGGGTTAGATTTACACCTTCGGCAGATGCAAGAAAAGATTTAACAAACTATAAATGCCCATTTACTTCAGGCACATTAAAAGGCTTGGACACCGGGTTTACAAGCAAAGCAATTAACATGGTGTCTGTGACTGTCAAACATGCGGTTAATTTTGATGGAATTGAAGGAAAGCAGCAGAGATTTTCATTTGATTTTTAAACTATCGAGTTCAAGGTGCATGTAGACTTAGCGTGGATATTCACTTTCAAACATGTAATTTAAAATGTCTGAGTGATCTCTTCTGACCCATTGTGATGACCCACTGCAAGTAGCTAGGTTCTGTCAATAGATGTCTTGTATACTATTAACGTTCCATGCAAAATCTATTGCTGCTCCCAGTTAGTATACAAGAGAGCGGAGAAGAGTATCTTCCTTTGCTCAAAGACTGCATTGCGTGCCCTCAGCTGGTTTAGACAGCCACCGTCACTGCTCATGAACGGTGTCAGTATCAGAACCAATGATGTTCAGCGCTCAGCAGGGTCAGCTTGCTTTGTGGGTATGTATGCTGACCACTGTGACCTGTTTGCTTCCGTAACCTTTCTGTTCAACATGTTTATAACTCTAAACCATTTTCGTCCTCCTGAGTCTTAACTATAACATCAACATTTTTCAGAGGGGAATATTATAACTATATGCTAGCAAAGCTAAACAGTCACTTAATTTTGAAAGAATTAAGAACTCATTTTCATAAGGTTTAGGCTCCCCAGAGATATGAATCTGCTTTGCTCAAATAGGAGTGCCACCGTGTGCATGATTAGATTATGAGAACCTTACAAATGTATCCACAACAAGAACCCAGGGGTTCAAAATGGAGGTGGTGTAGTGTCCTAAGTAGGGCTTGGCAATATTGAGAAAAGTTGCGATATGCGATACTGCGAAAATTTGTTGCGATATCGATATTAAACGAGATATCGATATTGAATGAGATATCAATAATTATTGCTACGTCAATATTGAATGACAACCCATCTTCAGCAACACAAAATCTGCTCAAGCCATCAAGGGCATAATTTCATATCCCCTGAAAAAGACTATTTCCCTGAGTGCCCAGAACCAGCTGTTGCGAGAATCCAAAATTTGAGAAAAATGTCAGAAATCCACATTTTTTCTAGTTTTTTGGTTTTTATGAAAATTTCATAACATTGGCCCTCCAACTGAGTTAAGTCATTTAAAGAGGCATAATGTGGACATGGAAATGCAAAATTTGAGGTCTTACTCAAAAATTTACAGAGTCATGGAGCATTGTAAAAATAATTTTTTTTCACATTTTTTTCTGAATTTGCTGTTATTAATTTTTTTAAGAGCATTTAGACTCCCAAAAGGACATTTAGGGTATTTAACGCATATTACGGTAGATCTTCATTCCACAGGTATAACCGTTTTGGAGTTCTGCTCCGGAAACAAAAACTTTTTTTTTTTAATTTCAATATTTTACAAAGACAGTAGCGATTGCTTTAATATGAACACCACAAGGCAACATATATGCTATAAGATCCAGTCATGTGCCAAATATATATATGCAAGTGCAATAGTTTAGGCACAGTGGCCAAAACACAATGTGTGATGTGGTGATGCCACCTGCAGTGGATCCAAGCAAGATGAAAAAGGAAGTCACGTCCTAATTTCAACATGCCTGCTATTCATACCTACGCCATATTGATATGCATGCTCTATAACCATGTTAGCCTCGCTTCTTTTACTCCAAACATCTCTAAACAAAATGGCCAATTCAGGGCCAAAAAGACATACTGAAAATACTCTATTTTCCCCACATAACATTCCATTCTGTCACTGTGACTACATCAATGGAAATGTGTACACTCCTCCATTAAAAATCCACATCTACTTATCTATCTATCTATCTATCTATCTACCTATCTATCTACCTATCTGTCTATCTATCTATCTATCTATCTATCTATCTATCTATCTATCTATCTATCTATCTATTTACATATCTATATATATCTATCTATCTATGCAGCAATTTACCCATCCATATATCTAACTGAAATAGTTGGGAGATTTATATAATTATTGAAATTCCATCTTTTGTGACCTAGTATTATGATGACATAAATTTCCAGATCAGAAAACTGACCAATACACATCCTAGTGCCACCATGACATAGTTCCAGCTCAGCTCATTTGCATACACAAAACACAATACACATAATTTTCAAAATGGTGGACAGCTCATTTGCATACACAAAACACAATACACATAATTTTCAAAATTGTGGACTGTAACACCAAAAAAAAACTCCAAACTATCAAATCATTATCGGACTACTTAGAACTATTTTAGGTCAATACAAGTAGGCTGCAATAATAGCCCTGCATCTCCAGTTGCGTGCAATTTTAAAATTAGGAAATATTTTGAAACATGCAAAGAGTAATTTTCGGATTTTCTTTTAAAATTTTGAATTTCCCGCCTAAAGTTTACACTCTCTCACTCACTCTCTCACTCACTCTTTCATCCGCTTTTTCACGGACTACATAAATGGCGGTGTGTAAACACCTCCATTAAAAAGGACAGCATTTCTGATGATGAAAACAAATTCAAAAGAGCAATACTTGTGTACGTCATTTGTTATAACCTCATACTGTTGGAGATTGGCAAACATCCGAAGATCTTCCACTATTTAAACTAAAATTCAACACCACCTAGAACCTCCCAGGATAAAGATGGATATAACTGAATAACTAGAAAGCAAATGCACGTGTGGTACAGACAACTAATTATTATGTTATGAGCTGCCAAGTTACACAACCCAAAAAAATTACCTTGTGAAAATTATGGTAAGAATAAAATCAGAGATTAGTCATTTCAATCTAGAAATAAAGAGACAGCTGCTGTTAGAGAGTCATTATTCACACATGTCACCAAACAGTGAAAATAATTTGGCATCTGGGAATATTCTACAAATGCCTTGAAGGGTGGTATGGTAGCAAGCACTACAAAATAATACTCTCGTTTTCAATTATTTTCCACCAAAGCAAGACAGTCAACTAAATAACTCAATAAAATAAACAGCTACAGGAAAATGTTGCAGCTTATATACAATACTTGTTGCTGCATCAGGCCTCCAGTGAATTGCCATAGAATACAAGAAATTGGGATACATATCGTGACAAAGGAGCAAAACAGCTGCAACACATAGCAGAATTTGGTGCCGTTGTTTGGCAACCTCATAGCCTTGCAGGAAAGAAAGGGACAGACGGTCTCTTCCTCTGGTTGATTGAAGTTGCCTGATAAAAAAATTCAATTTGTGATTTAGATTGTGACTTGTATGGCACCATACACAGCTTTAATCACAATATATAAGGACACAAAAAAGGTCCACCGTCAGCCGGGTGCTAGTAAGGATATGGAGACAAAGCCAAGCGTGGTCTTCTTGGATTTCCTAATCAGCAGCAAGGTTATGTTCAGGATGACCATTGTTAGGTAACAAGATCCTCCAGTAATAGAGAAGATTGGGCAACCAGATGAGAATATAGCGTTTATGCACATGAATACTTTTTCAAGATCATACAGAAAACCAATAGATTTATGCATATACATGTGCTGTCAAGATGAGTCCAGATCTAGTTATATTTTCTGAGTGTTAATATTTCATTTGGCTCCTTATTTAAAAATGAAAAAGACACCCCCACACAAAACACACACTGTTGTGAAGGGAAAAGCTTTTACCCAAATAGAGGGAATATTTATGGTAATAAGGCAAGTCAGCTTTAGATTAACTAAATGCTGTAAATGGCTTTAGGCATCACAATATCCATCATCCCAATGAGACAATAGCTATTCAGTCTAGCCCATAAGCCCATATGGAGAGAAGAAGATTGCTGTAAGACAAATTGGGCAACTATAAAATGCAAGTAATGATGAATTGCCAAGCACATTTGTGAGATGACTTTGGTGGAATCAACTGCTGTTCAGCAGGGTCTAGAATCACATTTGCAGCAGAGGCAACAGTTATATTTTTTGCACATGACAAATTTAATTCTAGGCACCTTAAGGCTAGGACACTGGTGTCTTAAGTTGGGATTACTTGTTGTGGAACCAAACAACAGTGAATATCTAATTTGATTGAATTTGATCTGAAGGATTCAGACATGTGGAATTTCAAACCTGAATCTGATATAATGTCCGAGATTGCTGTGGTAGTCAGTCTTGAATTCATATGTTGCATTGCTATATTTTCTTGCAAATTGTGATGACACATCACTGTGAGTGGCCCAAAAGGGTTGAGATTAGATCTGTTGGGCAGCCTGCTGACTAAGCAGAACCCGCTTCTACTTGCAGTATGAGATTATGGCGACATAAGTCAAGAGGATCATTTTGTGCTCAAAGACTGCTCCTTGCACCTTCAGCTGGTCTCTGTGGTCACTGTGTATGTGTCAGAGACCAGCATGCTCATTGCTCATCTCGTTGAGCCTGTGTCAGCTTGCTTTGTGGGTCATCTTGTAGGTCAGCTTGCTTGGTCAGCCAGGCCTGTTGATGTCCTGATCGGATCAGGAGTCTTCTTTACCAACCCTTGACCATCCTGACCTATTGCCCCTTTAGTACTTTGGTTTACAAAGTTTCAACCACCTCAGAGCTTCAGAGATTCAGCTACATTTCTGAATATTTTTATCTCCTTAAGCAACATCTAATTTTTTGGAAAAGAACACTGTAATGACACAAAGATGATACTGCTTGAAGTCGTCTGTGACAGTCTGCCACACAATAAACAAGGATTCATTGTATGAATATTGGTCTTACAATGACAATTGAGTAAGTCGATCTGTTAGAAATATTTAAATTGACTCTGATCTTTCTTTTGAGCATGTTTCATATCTGCACATATAATAGCTTTAATTTTCTGAAGAAGTAACAATGCATGCCATCTTATACAATTATGATTGCTACGGAGATAATTTATGAAATTTAGAAAACTACCAGCTCATTTGCATAACTCCATGTCTACTCATGAGAAAAATAACTAATTTCCATAATTGGGAGATTTCCAGGAGATGAGAAGCTAAATGGTCTAACAGGAGGGCTGACACATTTATGATTAGATATGAGAACCTAACAGATATGTCTGCAAATATGATTCAATGTAGACCTGCAGATGTAGACAAATTAAATAGGAAATCTCTCATTAGCAGCTAGCTGTTGCCTTTTGCTGTCATAGACGGGCAAATATTATCCGGAGAGCTGTCACTATTTACTTTCTGATTTGCCAAATGCAACACACTTTTTATGGAGAAAAAGGGGACCATTGCATGCACTGTGGAAACTGCACTTTGTGAATCTTAATGCTGATCATCTGGTGTGCCAGAAGATTATGAAGAGTACCAATTACAGCCTGGAAAGTTAATATGCAAAAGGAGTGGACTGCTGCACTATGAAAATAACACTTCGTGACTCATGATACTGATAGCTGATGAAGTATCATCTTCTCTACATTCAACAATCATGGAGGATGTTTGATTAGTCTTGATCAAGGGAAGGCCATTTTATTTGTCATAACTGATTTTAGAGCGAAAATCAGATGCATAATCCTTTTGTTTGCCTGTCACATTTATAATTTTCATTCAATATGTTGCTCGGAAGGTCTGGAATCAAATATGAAACCATGCAGTTGTCTGCTTGCATGCGTCATTTTAAACCAGAGCAATTTATATTGTGCAATTTAATATGATAGCTTGAGATGGAATATGTGAAAAATAAAGAAACATCATATGATTCTCATACAATTGAGTTTCCTCTGAATCATTAAAAAGCTGCATTTTTTTTTTTTCAGAGAAAAGTGGTATACCTTCCATGCTCAAACTGAAAGCATATTGTGTGTGGCTATTCAATAATTCAGGACATTTTGATGTTTCATTCACTTCAATTACCACCTTTCTAGAGAGAATGGGGTTTTAATTTCTACAGAGAATTAAGTTGATTCATAAGGCTATCTGAATTGGCTACCCTGGAATTAGTGGATCGCATAACCTACTCTATGGATAATAATGCACTTCCTCTCAACATATACCTTCCTCTCAACATATACCTGACACACTGGATCACAGTATACTGATTTATAAATCGAGGTATTATGGTTTCAATAACAGTTCATTAAATCTTTTAAGGCATTACCTGCATTGCAGGACACAACAAGAGGAGTATAAAAATATTCTTTCTCATAGTCTAGAAATCAATTGTGGAGTCTCACAATTAAGGCTCAATTTAGGCCCTTTACTGTTTTTAATCTGTGTAAATGATATCACTTTTGCAACTAAATACTTTCATCCTATTTTGTATGCGGATGACACAACTTTATGTGCTACTCTGAATCACTTATGGAACCAAAATGACTGCTTACATTTAAATAGAGAACTCGATGAAATTAAATATAGCAAAGACAAATGCTATTCTGTTTCATGTTTTTCAGAATACGGTCTGCTTCGACCAAGAGATTGTTAAAGAAAACGATCCATTATAACATTTTCATATTTAATAAATAAATAATAAATAAATAAATAAATAAATAAATATAAATAAATAACAAATAAATAAATAATAAATAAATAAATAAATAAATAAATAAATAAATAAATAAATAAATAAATAAATAAATAAATAAATATAAATAAATAAATAAATTTTATTTATACTCGCATGTATACAACAATAAAACAACAGCAAAAGCTGATAAACGAGTGATAAAACAATAAAAAACAATAACAAAGCAATAAAAACAGAAGACTAGACGTGGTACATAAAATCAGTACACTTAGTACAGTTTTTGATGGAACATTTCCAACTTGCTAACATATGTTTTAAATTATTAATATCATAAGCTTCTTTGAAAGCCAATGGCAAAGAGTTCCACAATTTACCACCTGAATACCTTAGTGACATTTTGCCAAACCGAACAGTGTCAAATCTTGGAATGCTAGCAACCATATTGTCTCGCAAATCATATTCATTTTCCTTGAGTCTATACATTTGATTTAAGTAGTCTGCATAAGTTTTTTTGACACAGTCAAAAACAAAAACAGCAATTTTCTTCAATCTCATTAACAAAAACGTACTTTTATCATTATTTTTAAGTAGTTCCGAGTAATCTGAATGATAGTCTTTTGTAGCAAATCTTAGTCCCCTTTCGTATAATTTTTCCATTCTTCTAGATAAAAGTTGTTACAGAAATGCCATACAGTAGGACAATAATTGAAGCAAGACATCAAGAAGCTCTCTACTAATGCAAAGCAGTCTTTAGGATCTTTAATCCTTTTTGACAATCTTAGTAACACTTTCAAGTTTCTACTCGCTTTTTTACACAACATTTCTATATGTGTACAAAAATCTAATTTAACATCAATGTGAATACCAAGCAATTTGACAGATTTTACAGGTTCCAGAGGAAAACCATTTACATTGAGTGTTACATTTCTTACTTCAGCTGCTCTATTCAGTATAATAAATTGAAATTTCTCTGGATTTGCCTTCATCATATTAATTTCAAACCATTCTATACATTTTTCAGCTGTTTGTTCCAATCGTTTCAACACATCAGACAAATCAGTACCAACCACAGCTATGTGTTGTCATCTGCGTAATTATATATGTTCTCACTTATATTATACAACAAATCATTAACAAAGACATTATACATCAGCGGCCCCAGAACGCTACCCTGAGGGATTCCCTTTTTGCTAGAGGACCAATCACTGTTTAAACCAGAGTATTTTACACGTTGTTTTCTATTGGATAGGTATGAAGCCATAAGATTACAAGCATTTGTACTGAGACCGTATGCGTTCAATTTAGCGACTAGAAGCTTGTGAGGCAGGCAATCGAAATATACTTCTATTACTAAGTTCTGCCTCAATTTCTTTTAAGATGTAACTGAACACATATTAGTCAGGAGCCAAATTCAGAAAAAGGCCTTAGTAAAAGTGGTTGAGGCATTTTAGAGTAGAAATGGGCATCCACCTGGAATAAGTCAATTTGAGTATGCTGATTTCGAATTTTGAGGATGCCCGCTCGTATCTCCATTATTAAGCCCTCAAAATGGCCGTAAACAATATGGCTGCCAAAATTACTTCATTCAAGCATAACTTGGCCCCTAATTGCACTAGAGAGGTGATCTTTGAGTCTTTTTCTATGTTTTAGCACACGACGAATCTAATAAGAATATTTCCAAATGTCCCAGAGCAATATTTCATTAATAATCACACCTTATAATGACCAAAAACAATATGGCCGCCAAAATTACTTCATTCTAGCATAACTTGGCCCCTAATTGCTCTAGAGAGGCGATCTTTGAGTCTTTTTCTATGTTTTACCACATGAGGAATCTAATAAGAATGTTTCCAAATGCACTAGAACAATATTTAATTGATAATCAGACCTTAAAATTACCAAAAACAAGATGGTCGCCAAAAATTACATGTACTTTTTCTTCATAGTTGTAGCCTTGATAAAGTAACCTGCAAATCAAAACTCTGTTGTACTGCACACAAATTACCACCACCAGCAGGGTAGCATAGAGGTTAATTTATTATGCAATTGTGGTAGTGAATGTTCTTAATTCCAATTAACTTGGTTATCTGAAATACTTGATAGACCTTAAGAAGCATGAGAAGAGAAAAATCTCCGGGTGTTCTCAGACTTACATTTGGTAATCTTTTGTACCAGAAGCAATGACCAGATCCTACTCTTAACTTAAAGGGGTATGTTTAATGGACCTGCTGGAGCCTTTATCTTTGATTCCTGGAATGCATCATTCATATGAAGTTAAATGTTCAAGCATTGCCTATGACATTTGCAACTGTCAGTGCATGGCAACTATTTATTTATTTTTATTTAGAATATATTTAGGCAGGGTGACAGATTCAGCGAAATCACTGTTTTTAAATCTGGCCCTGTATAAAAAACAATGTACAATTGTAATAAATATATAATTATTATAGTATAATTATATAAGAAGTTAAAAACAATCAAACATTCATCAAAAAATGCATTTGGCTTTACATTTAAAATCATCAATATTTGTGCACTCCTTCAGGTTGTTCTCTAAACTGTTCCATACTACAGAACCATTATAAGAAAAGGCATCTTTTGGATATTCAGTGTTAGCATAAGGCAGATATACATCATTTTCATTTACATTTCTTCTTGCTCTGTCTGACACTTTGATAGCCATAACAATCTCATTAGACACATATTCAGGTGCAAGACCATGTATACATTTAAATACTAAAAGTGACATAAAGTAATCCCTCCTTTGTTTGACATTCATAACTCTCATTTTTGCAATAAGTTCTACCCCTCTAACATTGACATAGTCATACTTATTATAAATAGCTCTTACAGCTCTGTTCTGCATTCTTTGAATCTTACTTATATTACTTTCACTGGTGTAGCCCAATACAGTAATTGCATAATCAATTTTAGGTTGAACATAACTTTTGTAAATTTGTACAAGAGATTCAAAAGGTAAGAATTTTCAAAGTCAACATTTCGAAGTCAACATTGAACTGTAGAGAACTTGTCCTGGCAGCTGCAGCTTACAAGCTGTATACATCTGTCTGGAACAGGTTCAAGTGTGTTTTTTAACACTTTTATCCAACAACTTTCAGTTGGAGGTACAATTTCAGGAAATGGTCCCAAAGCTTTCAGCCACATCAGGCTTCGATGTTGGGCCATCATAATATGGAACTGAAGGCATCTGATGTTGGGGGCAAGTATTCAGCCTTGTGAGCTCTTCTAAAAAACACTGACCTTGCTTCATCTGTGGTGGTGGAATCAGTTTTTTAGACTTTGCAAATGAACAACTCACAATCTTCCAGCGACTTTGTGGGACAGGTTTGGTCAACGATCCTTTCCCAAGATCAGAAAGCAGCTTAGAATTTTCAAGTAAAATGCCAAAGGCAGTTCTCTTGCTAGGTCCAGCCAGAAATGATGTGGAGTCATAGCCAGTGAGGGCATGGAAAGACAACGGAGCAATAGCCATGTCTGGTTGAAAGTTCCATCCTTGGACAACGGCATTTACAGAGATGAACTTTGGCTTTTTGCTGGTTGCAGCCTTGATCAAGACTTTGTTGATTGGGTGATTGTGGGCAACAAGCATCAAGAAGACAGCAGTATTCTCCTTCAGACTACAAGTGAGGAGGAATCAGTGTGGTTGCAATGGACCAACAAAGTGAGTCAACTTCCTCATGGGTAGCCTAACGATCATGCAGATCCACATCTGATTTGTTGCAAAGAATATCATTCTGTTTCCTCATGAATCTAAACCACCACTACGTGTATGCTCATTGCTCATTGATGGACAGGCATTAGTCGTATCAATTGGAAAACCACAGGATCAAGCATTCAGCACTTTTGGTCACTGTGCCAACTTGTTTATGAATATAGGCCTAGTGTTTGGATACATGGACATCGCTTCAAACACATTGACGTGATGCTTGACTGGTATGAAGACTTTTCAATAGAAGAGATGACAAGCAGATGGCAAAAAAGGATAGGTAATTCCTAGACTAATAATATAAAATCCTATTTTACTTTACCACAAAACTGGAAAGTTTTTCTTTCCAATTCTGCAAACAAGGCGGATCTTGCCAAATTCCTGTCCTATGCCTAGATGGAGAAGGCTCCAGACGACAAAGTAGTCATAACATCTGGTGGTTTTGGTGAGGCAACAGATATTCTCTGCAACAGATCAGAGGTGGATCTGCATGATCTTAAGGCTACCCATGAGGACGCTGACACACTTTGTTGGTCCATTGCAACCACACAGATACCTCCTCTCTTGTAGTCTGGAGGAGAGATACTGATGTCTTCTCGATGTTTGTTGGCCACAATCACACCATCAACAAAAGTCTGGATGAAGGCTTGACCCAGCAAAAGCCAAATTTTATTCCTGTAAATGCCATTATCCCACCTTGTAAAAAGACCTTACACATTTGTTTAGAAAGGCCATGACCTAGACCAATCAGATGCAAGTAAGTTGCTTAGTATGGTAATTAGAAAACAGAAGAGGCTGGTCTTTGAGACTCTATGACTGACCACAAAGTTGCTGGAAGATTGTGAGTTGTTCATTTCCAAAGTATACAAAACTGATTCCAACACCATAGATGAAGCAAGGTCAGTGATGTTTAGGAGAGGACACAAGGCAGAACAATTGCCCCCAACATCAGATGCCCTTAAGTTCCATATTATGATGGCTCATCATCGAAGCATGGTGTGGCTAAAAGCATTGGAGCCATGTCCTGAAATTGTACCTCAAATTGAAAGTGGTTGGATAAAAGATCAGAATTTACTGAAGCCTGTACTTTGCACACTTGAACCTGTTCTAGACAGATGTTTACAGCTCTACACTTCGATGTCGCTGCCGTAAATCAAAGTTGTCATGCACTGACAGTTGCAAATGTCATAGGCAATACCTGAACAATTAACTTCATATGAATGATGTATTTCAGGAATAAAAGATAAAGGTTAGGGTGGCCCAAAAAACAAAATTTTTGATTTTCTATTCGCACACCCCCTCATTTTAGGAAAAATTGTGAAAAAAGCACCCTGTAAAAATTTCAAGAAAATCGGTCAAGTCTTAGTGGTCTCTCAAGGCCCCTCCATTCTTAGCAAAAAGGAAAATTTCAACCATTTTCGCCAATACGCGGTTCCTTATAACTTAGTCAATTTGTACAGTACTGCATTTTCAATGCCATGGTTGGACAGGGCTCAAAAAGAGCTTCAATTTGCATACCAACATTATAGGTCTAAGATAATATCTCAACTCCCATGGTCTCTTCAGTTTACACTTTTCGTGAATGAAATTGTTGCTGAACGAGCGATCCTGATAAAAGCCAGGCTTTTATTTTTTTTCGCTGTAAATTGCTGTGATTCTTATTTTCCCAGTTCCAGAATGACCAAATATTTAAAAAAAAGATTTTTGACCATGGGAATGCCCGGTTTATGAGTGATGAAATTTTATATTGAAGTTTGTCGCAAACTCATAAAATAGCAGGGGGGAATTGTAGTATTTCAAATTCATATCTTCATCCAAATTTATTACAGGGCACCATGATGGGTACCACTTGAAAGACAATATTCTTATGTTTCACATGATATAAATTATGTTGTCCTATATTTAACTCTTATGAAGTTAAACTATGAAATGCAACAGCCCCTCTCCAATGTTTTCAGCACTTTTGACAAAATCTAACATTAAAACTTTACAGCTCATGAAGCGGGTTTCTCCATGGTAAAAAAAAAGTTTTATGTTTTATCGGGTCATCCTGCCTTTTGGAGAATAAGAACATGTTAATTGACAGTGAAATTTAATGGAAATCTTTTCTTGAACAGGTTTAGTCATTCAGTAAACACTTTCGCACATTAGCACTGTCAGCTGAAGAGTCCATGGGAGTCAAGATATAATCCTAGACCATTAATGATGGTATGCAAATTGAAGCTAATTTTGATACCTTTCCAACCATGGCAATTAGAATTTTGTTCATTAAAAATTCACAAAGTTATGGCTAACCGCGTATTGGCGAAAATGGTTGAAATGTTTCTTTTTCGTGAGAATTGAGGGGCCTTGAGAGACCACTTAGACTTGACTGATTTTCATGAAATTTTAACAAGGTGCTTTTTTTATCATTTCTCCTAAAATGAGGGGGTGTGCGATGTGAATTTCAGAAAAAAAAATTTTCCTGTACATTTTTAGGCCACCCTAATAAAGGTTCCAGCAGGTCGACTAAACATACCCCTTTAAGTTAAGAGTATGATTTGGTCTTTGCTTCTGATACAAAAGATGACCAAATGTCACTCTGAGAACACGCCCAGAGATTTTTCTCTTCTCATGCTTCTTAAGTTCTACCAAGGATTTAAATGGAATTAAGAACATTTACTACCACAATTGGATAATAAATTAATCACTATGCCACCCTGCTTGTGGTGGTAATTTTTGTATAGTTCAAAAGAGTTTTGATTTGATGGTTACTTTATCAAGCCTATCAAGCCTTGTTTTTGGTCATTATAAGGTGTGATTATTTATGAAATATTGCTCTGGGACATTTGGAAACATTCTTATTAGATTCCTCATGTGCTAAAACATAGAAAAATACTCAAAGATCACCTCTCCAGAGCAATTAGGGGCCAAGTTATGCTTGAATGAAGTAATTTTGGCGGCCATATTGTTTTTGGTCATTATAAGGTGTGATTATTTATGAAATATTGCTCTGGGACATTTGGAAACATTCTTATTAGATTCCTCATGTGCTAAAACATAGAAAAAGACTCAAAGATCACCTCTCCAGAGCAATTAGGGGCCAAGTTATGCTTGAATGAAGTAATTTTGGCGGCCATATTGTTTTTGGTCATTATAAGGTGTGATTATTTATGAAATATTGCTCTGGGACATTTGGAAATATTCTTATTAGATTCCTCATGTGCTAAAACATAGAAAAAGACTCAAAGATCACCTCTCTAATGCAATTAGGGGCCAAGTTATGCTTGAATGAAGTAATTTTGGCGGCCATATTGTTTGTGGCCATTTTGAGGGCTTAATAATGGAGATACGAGCGGGCATCCTCAAAATTCGAAATCAGCATACTCAAATTGACTTATTCCAGGTGGATGCCCATTTCTACTCTAAAATGCTTCAACCACTTTGAATTCCTGAAAACGGCTCCTGACTATATACCAGTAATTGAAACTTTCTAATTCAAATAATTATTTATGTGTTTGCTGACATGTCTCATCTCTGCTCCATTGTGTTTTCTTGTCATTTTGTAAAATGTGGCCATTCTTGTTGCATATCACATCAGCAACTTAGAAGCGCATGCCACATTCTCTTATTCTTCAGGCGTAGGTCGCATCCTCGTCTCACATGCCATACATGAAGACCCGTGCCTTTAGGGATTTTCTGACATAAATTATATGTTTGTTTTATTATCCATGAGTGTGTTGTCATCACTCAAAGCATGAGCAGACATATGAAGACAAAGTGGTGGCACTCCTGATGCATACAGTTTGGTTGGCCAAACATAAGAAAGGAAAAGTGTGCCTCTTTAATACATGGGGTCCTGATGCAAAATAGGGAAAGCCCACCAGAAGAGCGATACTGTTTGCACAAGGGCATTTCAATCTGGTTTATTCATGGCTTAATAGAGGTGACCATTATTACACCCTAACTACTTTGGAATTTCAATTAATTTCACCATGGTATCACTAAAATCCTATACACTCTAGTATAAAATGATTCACAGCCTTCAATGATCCACAATTTCCCAAGTCAGGCTGATAGTGCTCACTGCCTTATCAGAGGAATATTTTTATAACATTCTATCAATGTTTTGAGAATGAAAACTGTCTGATCAATTCCATTAGCTGACATCTTCGTGTTGAATGGAAGTCACACAGCATTCCATTATGTTGGTGGCAACTTGGTGCATGCAAAGGAATTTATTCCAAATTTAATTTTGTTAACAATTGATTAATTTTGGTTTCAAACATGCAAGGAATTAAAAGCATATTTCATTTCACGCATCTTCCAATTTCCCTTAGAAAATTTCAGGCTCAACTTACAAGAGAAGAAAAGGGTTTTGAGGATCCAATTTTCAGTTCTTCTTGTTGGCTTATTAATTCTTAATTGTACTGTTTAAAAAAATTGAATAGAGATATTTAAAAATCGATTTCCTATTAATTTCCCCTATTGGCAAGAATCTGGCACCAGCTACCTTAACCCGGTGGGATATATTTGTTGTACAAGCAAGGCCAATGCATCTTTTATGGCTGCAGTGGTCCAAAACAATTCCAATGTTCAAGCACCAGTTCTGGACCGAGGACTGGATACCCACAGCCCCCTGCTGTTTTTGTCAAAGTTAGGCTTCGTCTAAGAGTAGCATACCATTTACCAGCAGTAACTCCTTGAAAGCAAGGTATATTGCCAGAAGATAGTTTCCACAAAATTACACACAAGAACTGGATAATTGACTCATTGCGACTCAGTGTTCATGTGGAGTATGTAACAACCACCTTGTTCTCTGCAGAGTAACATAATATGTTTTATTTATAAATGTATATATTTTATAAGGGTGATGTCTGTTGGGGAAAAACAATATCACTAAAATGTCAGATTTTGCTTCGCGAGGTCTGAAAAGAATTGCCACAACAGCCGGCAAAAAAAGCATGCTGGCAACCCTCAGATTTTGATGAAAGGAGATTGAATGCTAAATTGCTGCATGGTTCTCTTGTCATTGTCTGTGATACAATCCAGCACATTGAAAATTTGAATGTCTTTTTGAAACATTTCTATGGCAGTCGCTGTGGAATAGCCTAAGTATCTCCCGATTTGGGAATACAATTTGGATAGTTGTAAGTAACTAAGTTTGTTGCTGGCATTTGAAGTTTTACACTATTCGTCTTCGGAGATCTTACAATGAAGTGGCTTACACAGGAAATTTTTTGGCTGAATGTCATTCTGTGACATCTTTGTGCTATGGCCTGGGTAAGTGCTGTGGGTTTATATGTTTCATATCTTCAGTTGAAGTTACAAACATTAGAAAAATTCCTGTTTGGCTCACAAAGACATAAAGGAACACTGAATGATTACCACCATTCAAATATGCGTTGACCTGGTAGAGCTGCTGTCAAGAGCGATCAATGATAAATGTCAGACAGAAAAAAGTGAATACCGAAATATCCAATGTGGTTACTGACAAATACTCAATCTGTTCAGTTCAAGCATATGCATACTGCATGAATTATTGTCCTATTGGGGAATATCTGGCTCCAGAAAGATATGCAGATCCCATGGCGATACATTTGCAGTGTGCACACCCAGGGACTGGAAGGCAGTGCCTGTTTTATAACTGCAATGGTTCAAAACAATTCTAATGCACAGATACAGGGCTGCGATGGAGATGTTGCTCTTGTGCCCTCATGTATAACAAATACAAACGAACGGGATCAGGTTCAAAACCGTTTATTTCACGAATCAATATGACTCGATATAAATCGACCCACACTCCTGTAAACAATACAAATTAGAGACAATAAATATATATTCACAACTATGTACAAGCACCCAGATATATATATATATAAACCAAAGTTATATATTTATGAATCACAATTAATATATCTATGTACACTTCAGGTGCATTAGCCAACTCATAATTACACTACCTTTAAAGAACTATAAGTTCCATAATGTAAAGTGTTCAATGTACCATATTAATTCAGTGTTCAATATTAAACAAGTAAAATGTATTAATAAACCAACCTATTTGGAAATGTGTTTTATCGATTCACAATCACTGGACATAGGATGGACACCAGGAAAACCAGACCTAAGAAATGATTATATTTGTTAAACAAAGTGTGCACTCACCTATTTGTGCAATGTAAACCCAGGAGCAAGAGCTCCTCTCTCCCAGAGAGTTTGTAGCAGAATGACAGCCTGCCTCAGTCACATGACCCAAGTTTGAAACACTTAGCCAAGTGACAGCCAGGTGTCTCTGCGAAGACAAATGCTGTTCCAAGTGGACAACACACCAAGAATAATCAAACCATTACACAAGTTTAACTACAGGTAACAGAGATAAGCGGAAATTGTTTTGAACATTCGATCAGGAAGTGACCTGCCCAGTGTCCACAGCAGTTCGTTCCGCGGTGGACCAGTTTGATCCGCTATGGAATATAAATGACTGTTAGCCTTTGTGTAAAAGACCAGGATATTTGCCAGAGGTTAGTTAGTCTCTGTAAAATTACGTCACAAAAGCAGACAAATTTATTGTTACTCTCTTTCATATGTCAATTGCGTTGACTTACATTACTTTTTGAACCTTGACTTTAGGTAGTACGTTAGTCAAATAGTCATCATTCATTATTCCAATGAGATTATCATTCTTCAGTCAAGCTATTTGGCCTCTGAAGAGGAGACCACTTGGAGGCAAATCGTAATGATAAACATTGCATGGCTGGATGTTTTGTGTAGTTTTTGTACTCTGTTTGAGCATGAGTGTTTGGTTCAAAGCTGCAGATGAAAATGATCATGGATGAAATGATTGAAGCGGTAATTGAACATTGGCCCTGAGGCTGGAATCAAATGCTATTCATCGTACTCCTCATACTTTAAATTAGGATGTCGAAGGTGCAGCCAGAAGCAATTTACATGGCGCTAGTGAAGTGCAAAACAATAGTGGTAATCATCTGATGAAACAGATGGAATTGCATTTGATGATGAAGAAATATCGATCATGCAAATGGGCGATATTCATGTTGTTGGGCTACTGGCTAGTAAATTGTCAAGATGATTGCATCCTCCAACTAGGCTGGTGAACAGGGTGGATGATGACATGATTGCAGCTGTTCTTGCAAAAGCAATTTACATCACCACTGAAGTTGTTTGCTTGGGAGGGAATTTGTGCAAAACATCTTTTACGTAATCCAGACTGGAACAGGTTCTGAAAACTTTGGAATCCACCAAGAGTGAATGGTTGCCAGTGTAGTTTGACTGCTGAGGAACAATAATTGATCAAATGACTGAAGATTTAATTTCGAGGTTTTCTGTGTGCCTTCTCCGTGCATATTTGGTATTCTGTTGCTGTGATTAATTTTTGCACTTCTTCTTGCATACCACTTCTCAAGAATTAAGAGCTCAGGTCACATTCTATGGTGACCCGCAATGCATAAAACACAGCAACCCAAGGTTCTTGCTCTCTTGCTGACACAAACTATGTTTATGTTTGTATTTTGTATTCTACAAGTGAGGCTGAGTGTGCTATTCTGTCTCAAGACAAAATGATGAAGACAAATAAAAGTGGTGACAAAGCATAAAGCACAGCAACCCCAAGGTTCTTGCTCTCTTGCTGACACAAACTATGTTTATGTTAGTATTTCGTATTCTACAAGTGGTGACAAAGCTGCTGCATACAAAATCATTGTTGGTCACATTGTCATGAGAAACGTGCAGTATTGGGTTGACCTCTGAGGCTCTCAATGGTAGTTGCTATTGTTCAGGTGTTTGTCTGTTTGGAAAATATACTTTGAAAGGTGTCAAAATACAAAAAAGCCTTTCCTCATACTTTTTAGTTTCGTGGATTTTCAATGTTGCTTGGGCGATTAAGGTATTGTTAATCAGGTAGACCCTGTGGATTCCTATGCTACATTATACATGCACTGTTAAAAATTTTGCGTAGAGGTACAGAAAATTCTGTAAGGCGACAGAAAAATCTGTTAGATAACTGCCAGTTCAGTAATGCTTACAGTTCTTGCTCTGTTGGCACACATTTCTGTAATCAGCTTAATTACATAATTATCTGTACAAGTACTGGCTTCTAACAGTGTATGTACAGATATCTGTGAAATGCCTCATCCATTGTTACTGAGGTGTTGTTGTATCACAATTTGTTAATCTCTGTCATAGTTTTTAAATCTCACCTCTGAATAGAAACACAAAAAGGATAATGAAATAAGTTATGAAGGAACTCATTTGTGTTTCTCAATGCAGACACCTGAGAACAGAAAAAGGTAAGATATAAATTCTTTATTTTAGAGAGAGGTGTATGTAAAGTAAATGCAATTTGTTAGATTTACCTTGTGATAATGCAAGAGTAAATTAGTGGGTGTAGGCGCATAAATGAAGCTTTGAAATATGATGTGAAAGATGTGAATGTAACCTATCAACAAAGGGGAGACCGGGGTAAGTTGTTCCAGTGTTCCACCCAATGTTGGGGGGAAATAAAAAAACAAACAGCTAAAGAAGGCGATAACACTCTGTGCCCATTACTGTGTTACATGACTTAACCTGGTAAATATAAAACTAAAATAAGCTTCTTTCAAAAATTAACTTAATTGTTGAAAATTTGATGTCCTGAGGATGGACAATAATGTTTCTCATTTGCACAATATTATTGGCAATTAGGTGATGTCTCTCCAGCTTGTTGCTGATGGTAGGTAGTGGGCCTATCTGACATTTTGGGTTGTCAGATTTAATCTAGGATTTTTGGCAACTTATTTCATTTGTCATATATTGTCACTATTGGATATTATAACAAAACAACCTAAGTCAGGGTCACTGAGTAACAATATCACAAGCTGTTGTGTGAATTAATATCACTCGAGCCCGCAGGGCGAGAGTGATATTAATTCACACAACAGGGAGTGATATTGTACGAAGTGCCCAGACGCGTGGTTGTTTTGCTTTTATCACCTGGTTTTACCTCAAATTTTCAATTATAAAGAGGGACTATTTTCTGCCATTACAAAAATGTGACGTCACCATGGAGCAACAATGGAGGTGACGTCACAATCCTATTGTTTTGGCCATTGCTTGGTTTGTGACGTCATCAGGCATCTGAAATGCCGGTGATGTCATAACAATAGTTAAAAAATATCGCCCTTGAAGGGTGGTATTTTTACAATATCATAGGCCCTGATATTTTGAAAGTAAACAGTGATATTCACAGCCAACCAGGTGATAAAACTTCCCTTAGGCATGATGTGATATTACTGAGACTAAAAATAATGTTCAATTCGAAGTTCCATAGAAACTTCTAATTCCAGTGTTTGCCGCATTTTGCTTTGTTTGAGTGTACAGCATCAATTTTTGATGAATTACAAGTAATATATCAGTATAAGTTTGGAGGAACGACACCTTGTCAATCATTTGGCAAATTTTTACCCACCTCAGAACAAGTTGTGCCACAATCACTTTTTATTTATGCATAACTATGATCATGTCCCTTTTCATCTGTCTTGAAACCTGCCTAAATTATGCATGGGGAAAATGTTTAAAAAAATTGGGACAACTTGCCCTAACCTCCCCAATCTGAGGAAACTAAAATAAGGACATAAGAAACAATGCATGTTTAAGCTATAATGCTGTTGTAACTTAGTTCCCTGTCTCCTTGTCTAACAAGAAAACTTGGCATCAAAACTATAATTGTTTTCCAACTTAACTGTTTTTTTTTCCTCTTCTATGAGTTATTGAAAATTTGGTATATCCATGAATTTGCTCATGTACAAATTTGGATACTCTTGCATATTGACTTTCTGACTGATGTCTTTGAAAAGCAGAAGCAATGAAAGACATTTGCTGGTTAATTTGTTAACTTCTTTGGGTCAATATAAATCCATTGTATTAGAGGACTGTTTAATCACTTAAATACTAAAACTATTATTTTATTAGTATCATTTCAATCACAGTCAAAGTAGGCCTATTTAAATTATTGGGTTGGTTGATGAGAGAACAAAGAGTTAACATGTAACTCATTTGTAAGATAATTGTATAGAATATGTGTTATACATTACAATAATTTATCTTTTCAGAGATTCATCAGAAATGCCAATGGAAATGGATGATCGAGGCCTCTTCTCCTGTATTTATGTACTTGGAAAAGCAAAAGGAACAATGTAATTGCTGGTCAACATAGATCCAGGTGACCCGCCCAGTATGGAAATTGAACCCAGGATCCAGCGATTGGCAACTACGTGTGAAACTTACTTAGCTCCTTGGACAAGAAATAACAACAATACAAAAGAAACTTACAGATGTTATGATAATTTTGTCCTAAGTCCTAATGTCATCCAATTGATGATTTGTACAGCGCATGATTATTGATAGTGAATATGTGCAGTTTTTAAAGAAATTGTATAAATAACCAGAGTTCATAGTAGCTTACAAGACGTCTCTTGAAATAAAGTCTGATACAATAGATTTGTGTGACATGATCAATGTATGATTCTGCATTTTGAGGTATATTTATAAAGATGTAAACATGTTAATCATGCTGAAAGATGATATCATAAGAAACGAAAAATGCTATGGAGCATGTGAATCTCATCAAATAGTGTGCATGTCTGTACTGTTGGAAATTTGGCTTCTAGAGTTTTACATAATTATGTATACGTTCTACTATCATCGTGCATTTGAAGAATGGCAAGGCTGATGTCACTACTGGAAAATGAGCTTGCAGCAGAATATATTTTGAAGCCATGTGTTTTGCAAAATTGGTGATTGATGTCAAAATATTCCAGACAATGATCTTTTATTTCTTCTCCATATCAATGGTTTGGGCTCTTCCTCAGTTTTAGTGTCTGCTAAAAACATTTTGGCATCAGTAAATAAATGAATTTTATGGTAATTTTGGCAATAACTACCTACTACTTGTGCTGGGTAGACAACACATGTTTGGGGTTCTGCCATGATATGTAACAAACTAATCCATCAGAACTTAAAGTTGGTACATGGTTGCATAATGACCAAGGAATTAACTACACAGCAATAGCAAAGGTAGTTGACTGATTGGTTACAGTCTCTTGCTCCACTGGAAGTCTGTACAAATATTGTTTACAAAAGATACGTTTATTTCCCTTATTTAGAAGCTTTATTATAAATGAGCTCATTCAGCAGTTGGGTGACAGAGGGGTTAAGTGAACCGTCAAGAGCAAAATCTCAGCTGGATGTCGTTTGGATAAGATGTTAAATTGGTAGCCCCTCGTATCAGTGTCTGCGCTTGGCAAGAAAAAGATCGCTCAGATGGGGTAAATGAACCCTTGTGAGGGCACAGGACTCGGCTTAGAGAACTGCATTTACAATATATATCTATCTGGCTATCTATCTATCTATCTTTCTATCTACTTTTCCTTCTATTTATCTATCCAACTATCTGTCAACCAATAATATTTCAATCAACCTATCTTTCTTCAAGAAACCCATCAATAATTATTGATATGTATCTTTCTATCTTTCTATCTATCTTTCTATCTTTCTATCTTCCTATCTTCCTAAATTCCTAAATTCCTATCTGTCTATCTTCCTATCTTCCTATCTATCTAGCTATCTATCTATCCATCTGTGGTCGGTTAATGCATTTTGATCTTTTTTGGACCGCAATGCAATGCCTTTGAATGATGCTCAATTAAAAGGTTCAAATTTTATTTTAAATAATCTTTAGCGTAGGATAAAAACACTAAAAATGGTGAGACATAGATTTTAACAGTAGAAATGCAAATAAGGTGTCAATAAAAGCACTTTTTAAAAATTTTGGTCTGTGTGTTTTTTTCTCGCTAAGTAAGACGCTAAAAATGGCTCAGTTTCCACCAAAACCCCATGGAACAAGGATTTAAATTCAACAAGGTGCCCCCAGCATCATATATATTTACATATTTTTTATACTAGTGTTTTATCATATTTTGAGCTAAAAAAAAATCAGTATTAAAGATACAGACATTAAAAACATTTTTTCTCAATCTATTTATCTATCTTTTTATCTATCTATCTATTTATCTATTTATCTATTTATCTATCTATTTATCTATTTATCTATCTATTTATCAGCCCATTCTCCACCCCAGAATGAAATACGTACTTTATGGACTTTTTGCACCTGACTATAAACTCCGGTCTTCATTCTGAAGGAACAAGAAGGACGTCCTTCATTCTCATGTATAGATCACAGAACTGTTGAGAATGAACACCAGTCTTTATTTCTCTACACAATTCTACAAAATAAAAGCTGGTCTTCATTCTCTAAAATCAGGATGAAAATGAAAGATGGTCTTCATTGCAAATGCCAACAAGAGCAGGTATACTGCCTCCATATCCCCCATGCCCTAACATCTACCAATACCCACCAGAATTCCTATTTTAGTTATGCCAACTATTTCCACCAGGGGCACAATTGTGCATACATGTAAGGATGTGGAGACACCTGGGGGTGGAGTTCGCTTTTAAAAATAACATGGCTGCAGGCCAAAAGCACAGCAAAAAGTATTTGGAATGTGTAAATGGTGATGATATTTATTTATTTATGGTCAGATTTGACAAGTTTAGGGGGGTCTTTGAATGTTGGGAAAGGAGGAGCATTGTGCATGGTGTGGTGTTTGAGATATTTGATGGACGCCATGACATGGAGACTAAAAGTAAAATCCCCCATAGCATAGCATGGGGGATAATTAAACACTGCATTTCATTATTTGACCCATAGAATAAAATGAAGGACAGTCTTCATATCCAGTCAAATGATATTACTCCAGACCATTGGATGAATGAATGTCACTCTTAACTGAAGTTTGTTCGTTCTTGCATAAATGAAAGATCAACCTTATCTTTGTAGATTGGGCTTTATTTTTTAGCATAAATCAATATTGTATCCTACAGCTCCTATTTCCAAAATTGTGGTCAGTTTGTTAAAATATAGTCAATCCAGGGGTGGATCCAGGAATTTTCATCATTTTTTTGGAGGGGGGGCATATGTTCAGCTTCTTTTTATTTATTTAACCAAATAGAAGTATGAAGGTTATAACACATTTTAGGGGGGGGGCAGTTGTGTTCCTATGCCCTCCTGTATCTGCCACTGTTGTCCCATATATTAAAACTCAATATTTTACTCATTGATCAGATTACTTCTTTTAATAACCCCCCCCCCTCACTTTTTTTGGCAGCTTTCCTGCTTCGTGCTGGGTCACTTGGGCCTATGTTGGATGGCTGTATAAATCATCATTGCCATGTCCTCCACCTGTCCCAATTAGCCTATCAAGTGCATGAATACAGGACATAAAGCCCCAATCATCCATCCATCCATACTGCATATGCCTGCTTTTTCAGGTGGGGGTATGGGGGGTTCACTTTATCCAGAAATGTTATATTTAAAATTGAAGTTCTAAAAATATAATGCCTTTTATTACAGTGGCTTTTTTAAAATTATTATATCTTTATCATTGCTTATAAAAACAACATATTTTATTGATTTTTTAACATAGTGCAATTTTTAAAAACTAAATTGAGTAAATTCAATGAACCAGTGTTTGAATTTACCCTTTTCTGATTACCTAACCCTGGTGATATCCATTGAACGCATCATTGCTCAGGTCATTATATCTGATTATTATAGGGGTGAAGTCTTATCTCATTGTCATTTCTTGCACCCCTTCCATTGTAATACATGTATAATAGCATTTCTTAGATAAGAATAGCTGACCTAGTTACATATTTGTAAGTTATATTCAAAATTAATATTTAGTGTGTTCTTATAACATTATAACTATTTCAGAATTGGAATGAGAATAGTTAATTTTGCTATATTTTAATTATTATCAAACCTCAGACTTTTTTATATCAGCAATAATTCACCAAATTTGGTTTTACTTTTTTAGGTGTTCAGATTAACCTTACCACTTTGTAAATATAAAATGCTTTTAAAATGATAAACTTTGTTATTAGTGCATATAAATGTTTTATCTTTGTGATGATAATAATGGGATATTTAGATCTATTCCCATTTTGGACTTCAGTCACTGAATTCCTTGGCATGGGTAATTTGGGTATAGGCCTATATTTTTCCTCACTTAAAGATATAAAATCATGCCTATTCAGAAAAATTTGTTTATTGATAGCTTTCAATCATGTTTGACATGCTATGACTGTCAAATTAACTAAATTCTGTTCTCTAATAGGTAGGCAACAATATGGGGCTTTCCTGGAGTAATATGTTCAAATAAAGCCCCCCCCCCCCAGAATAAAGGCCCAGGATACCAGGTAGCCGTCTTGAGCAGACCTGTCCAAAATACAAACAATATGTATTTTAATAGCCTCCTGTTTGGTTTCCCATGTCTGAGCTGTGCAAAGTTCCCCCGTGGCCTAATTGGTAAGTGCGCTTGTCAACTGGCTTTGAGGGCGTGGGTTCAAACCTCGACCCGGGAACTCACTTTAGTCCGAGCCCATGGGACATTAAATGGAGGCGGGTTGTATCCAGTATTCTATGCTGGGGCAACTGAAAGACCCTGGGCATCCCTGAATTAATAGGGTATGTACCAGACTCACAGTCTTCTCATCTCATCATCATACGGCGATCGCCTGCCTCGATATAGCCCACTAAGGTGCTGCAGAGGCGTAAAACACAAACAAACTGAGCTGTGCAAAATAATGACTTCCCTTGAGTTGAGGCTCCAATTAAGTTCATCATCATACATTAACAAAATTAGCTTAATGAGAAGTTCCTGTAGGGGGGGGAAAGCAGGATCAAAGAGGCCAATTCAACAGAAAAGCAGGTCCATTTTTGACATTTAACCTACCACAGACATATCTATATCAGAAAATAAATAACATTCTTTATCTTGTAGATGTACCTTCAGAATTAAGTACATCCTTCATATTCAGGTGACAAAAGTCCATAAAGTACGTATTTCATTATGTGTGGAGAATGTGTTGCTATTTATCTATCTATTTATCTATCTATCTATCTATCTATGTATCTATGTATCTATCTATCTATCTATCTATCTATCTATCTATCTATCTATCTATCTATCTATCTAACTAAAATGATTACAAATAATTTTCTATCTCATGGATTCTAAAGGTGGTGCAAGGTCTATTTGCTGATTTTTTGTCTTTGGTTCAGTAATTTTGTTGAAAATCCTACAGTGCTTTTGCTGAAATTAGTAATTATATATAGACCTTATAAACCCCATTCTATAAACAGATTAATATTAGTTTTCAT
The DNA here is from genome assembly GCA_026936325.1 of Platynereis dumerilii. Lineage (NCBI taxonomy): Eukaryota > Metazoa > Annelida > Polychaeta > Phyllodocida > Nereididae > Platynereis > Platynereis dumerilii. The sequence continues at coordinate 2,055,013 of JAPTHN010000031.1, forward strand.
GAACTGACAAAAAAAAGAAAACTAACAATCTCAGTTTCTGTATTTGTGACACCTTTCACAAGTCATTGATATGTAACTGGTAATTCTGTGAACTTACTGAAAAAGTCTCAATCATTACTGTCAAAATGCCTGTATGATTACTGAAAATCCAGTATGCACACAAATATGTTTTCTGTGAACTTACAGAGTGTTCTGGAAAAAAAATTTCCCGAAATGTCTGTAAATTGACAATTATTTTTTAACAGTGTGTACAGGAGTTTACCGTTTATGTTTGTCTTTGTATGCATCAAGTGAAGCTGAGCGTGCTATTATCACTCTAAGCAAATGTATGAAGACAAAGTGGTGACAAAGCTGCTGCATACAAACTTGTTGTTTGTGAATGCAGTGTCCCCATGGAAGCAACATCTGTTGTAGAATAATGTTTTTCTGCTTGGGAACAAGAATATTTGCACGTGCGATTTAGCCCTGGAGATGACAATGACAGACAGACAGACAGTTTTTATTTTTGCCAAAGTTGAAGATACAATAGGAGGTACAATAATTAACAATTTTGCAAAAAAAAGAGTGGCACAGGCGATGCTTAATTTGCCTAAAAAAGGCGCTATCTTAAGCACCCCCTGTTGAAATTGAAAAATATTAAATATATTAATTCACAGTCACTGCAGACAACTGAAGGCAATATATAATTCGATATGGATAGAACATTTTGTTGTCAGTAATTTAATGATAAATAAAATAAACTAATCATGTGGTAAATTGGGTCGGGGAGGAGGGGGGGGGGCTTGTGTTTATGACTGACATATATAGCAATTAACAATATGGCATTCATTATTATAAAGATTAATAAGATATTTTTTGAAGTAGGAGGCAAAACCAAACTCACTGTGAGTATCAACTTTATCAATTACTTGTGCAGGCAACTCATTCAGGAGTCTTGGCAGCTGATGGCGCACACATTTCTCTGCAAAGACATGATACGTTCGTGGGACTAAAAAATTTTGACTTCTGGTGAAATGGGAATGGGTTGTTTGTTGGGAGATGAGAAAGTTGGAGGGGAAGTATTTTGGTAGAATATTTTTAGATAATTTGTAATAGAATTTCAACAGTTTAAGTTTATATATATCCGCAATTTTAAGAATATTAGTTTTTTTGAAAATAGGCTCTGAATGTGCATTATACTTGCTTTTTGAAATGATTCTAATAATTTTTTTCTGTGAGGGCATGAGGCGAGCAGCAAGATGGCCCCAGAGAAGTATGCCATAGTCTAAGTGTGAATTTACAAGGGCAAAATATAGAATTCGTAGAGTTTCGACAGGCAAGTAATTTTTAATTCTTCCAATTATCCCAATAGCTTTAGAAATTTTTTTGGCAATTTTATTCAAATGTAGATTCCATCTAAGATTTGAGTCAAGTAAAACACCCAGGAAATCAAATTCTTGCACACAGTCTATAGCCTGGCCATTAATTTCAAGTTGTGGAATTGTTATGGCTTTTTGAGTGGGACAGAAAAGCATGAACTTTGTTTTAGATATATTTAAAGATAGTTTATTTAGGTCTAGCCATTTACTAAATTTAAAAAGTTCAGTGTTCATTTCAGTGCTCGCAGTAGGTAGATCAGTTATTGCTAGTGAAAGGAAAAGGGTAGTGTCATCCGCATAGCTAATAGTTTTAAGTATGGTTGAGCAGAGTTGCAGGTCATTGATATAGATTATGAATAAAAGGGGGCCCAGAATTGAGCCTTGTGGAACACCTGTAGTAATTGGTAACATATCAGATTTGCTGTTATTGATGTTTACAAACTGTTGTCGGTCTTTCAGATAGCTTTTCAGCAATTTATAAGCATTATCTCTGAAGCCATAGTAGTAAAGTTTATGAAGAAGCGTATCGTGATCAATGGTATCAAATGCTTTTGATAAGTCTATGAAGATATTAAGTGGTACATAACCCTTATCCATATCAGCTATTATTCTATCGACTAATTCTAGAGCAGCGTGTTGAGTGGAGTGTCCTTCTCGAAATCCATATTGGCTATTATAATAAAGTTTGTTACATTTGAAGTATTCGTGGATTTGTGAACTTATTACTTTCTCAAAGACTTTTGACCGACTATTTAATAATGATATTGGTCTGTAGTTAGTCAGTAGCTGGGGGTTATCTTTCTTGAATATTGGTGCAATTTTAGCGATCTTTAATTCAGCAGGGAAAATTCCAGTGGCTATTGTTTGATTTATTATAGAAGTCAGGGGTCTGCTGATCTCATGTTTTATCTTTTTTATTAGTATCGTTGAGATATTGTCTGCACCATAGCTTGTTTTGTTTTTGAGATTGCCAATGACTTTCAAAATCTCTTCTTCATTCACTGTTTTAAAAGTTAGTGTTGTATGGCTGGGGCTATTAAGGTACTGTTTAAAGCTATTGTTTGAGTGAACTGTAATTCTAGAAGCAAGTTCAGGTCCAACATTTACGAAATAGTTATTAAATTCTTTGGCAATGGCTAGACTATCTTTGATTAAAGTACCGTTAATGTCTAAACAACCAGGAGCATCATTTTGCTTGTTATTTTTATTAATAATTTCTTTGATAGTGCACCAAGTCTTTTTAATGTCATTCTGTTGGGTTTTAAAGCGATTATGATAGTAATTAATTTTTGCTGATCTGATGGTTTTTTTAAGTATTTTGTTATACGTAGACAGATTAATTTTAAGTTGAGAATGAAGAGGAGAGTCCACAGGTGTTTTCTTGAGTCTTAGGTAAAGTTTATCTCTGAACTTAATTGATTTCAATATGCCGTGAGTTATCCAGCAATCTTTTCTGTGTCTATGTTTGTCAAATTTTACGATTTTTGTGGGCATAAATTTTTCCATAGCTTCTTTAATAACACCAATCAGATGATGGCCTACAAAGGGTCATACTACAGGGCTAAGTACAATGAATGTTTCCTTGAACTTGCTCTGGGACCCGAAAAGTATCTACACCAAATAAAAATGGATCTCTCAAAAAATTTCTTTAGTGCATGCAGGAAGACTGTTACTGAACTGAACATGTTCAAGGAAGTTTTTATAGGAGATGATTCAAAAGTAACAGAAAGAATCAATGGGTTTATAATTACTATGTTGACATGGCTGAGTTACATGAATGACACAACATTGTGAACCTCTCAAAATAAGATTAGGAGGCAGAAAAAAATCGAAAATATTCCCAAATGGCAAATTTCATGAATCACTGATTTAAACGGAAGAATGTATGCAGCTAAGAGTTGTCAATGCTCGGAACCAGATTCAACTTGATTTGATTGTGCCATCTTGGTTTCTGAAGGGTCATGGTGATGTGAATTGGTTAAGACATAATCAAATGCCGAATGACTTCAACCATTCCTAAATTAACCCCAGACACAATAAATGGACGTCGGACTCCGAGTATTTTACTATATGTGACGTCAACTATGTTGTTTTAGGTCAGCGCCCCCACCGGTCATGGCGCAAAACAATTGTGACGTTACGATCTGCAGGTCAATGAAATATGCCCATGAAGAATAAAATGTTTGTTGAAGTCGCTATAATAAAGTTTGTGAAAAAAAAGTTTGTTGTTGTGAGGAGCAAATTGCAAAATGGGAGTAATGTTAGGTAAATGTTAGGTAAAATGCTGAACGCAGGCCGACGGCCTCTATGTTCAGAGTAGAATCCATAGCCCCCCCCCTCAAGTATTTTTCTGACACCAAATCACTGCTTGTTAATTAAATGGACCGCACTGTCCAGCAGTGATTTCTTGCACTTAAAATCACAAAACTGACGCCGCAATCTCCTCCCCTGTGTGTATATATGCCAAGTGTAAACACCTGTAATCAGTGGTGTCACTAGTCATGCAAGTTTGGGCATAGCACAGAAGAGATAATTATCAAACTTTATTATAGCGACTTCAACAAACATTTTATTCTTCATGCATGCACTGAATTTTTTTTTCTCACCAAATATTAATAGCCAACCCCCCCCCCCCCAACTAACTTCATCTAGTTTGGCCCCTATAACATGTGCTGGACTTCATTGGAGCAAAATTTTTGACTTGCTGGTTCGACCCTGGTTGCAACATTTTCAAAATTTTAATTCCCATTCCGCTCAACCTGAAAACATCAATTGTCAGTTTGATTTACATGTAGGCCTACATTTTCAAACTCCCGGCTCACTGGTAAAGGAGCAACATAAAAATTCGTTCATGAAAGTTATGCAGAAATAGTCAGTGATTTTAGTTTAGAGTAAAGTATTATAGAATGTAGGCCTATTATGAAGTCAACCCATGCTAATATGCGACAAAGATTAATATGGTTAGTTGAAAACCAGAGTGTTGTATCTTTTACAGAAGTCTAGTTTCAGCATTTTGTGATTTTCTGATAGACCTGAATTTCTTCTGCAAATGTTGGATTTAACACCATTTGATGGGATTTTGGGGAAAAATTCCTTAAAAGTCCATTTTGAAATATTTTCAGTTTATAGTCTATTTGCACAATGCAATTTTTCAACATTGGCTCAATGATGTTTTCCCTGTGACAGGAAAAATGACTATTTTTGCATGAAGCTTGCACTCATTTTCGTCCTCACTATCTTTACTGTATGTGAATGCCTTATTTTTGTCCAAGTCAAATCTTCAAGAACATTTCTATCCAAAAATTATGTGCAGTAAAAAATTGCAAGCTTCTGTGAACACAAATTTTACCCTGCTGCATCTCAGAAATAGCATTACAAAAGTTCAGCAATTTTCCATGAAACTATGCAGGCCCCTTAATTAGGAGTTGAATTGCAATCTAAATCAGCAATACCTTTGGGGCCTTGGTAAATAAGGCCATCATCTTTTATTGAATCACAATTGATACCATTCAGGACCCTCTAACATACATTTCTGGAAGTCAGTTGGGGGCGCCCTCTGAAATACATTTCTTGAGTGAGTGCCTGAGTGGTGAGTGTTTTGAATTAATTTTTTCCTCAAAATTAGGTTTATTAAGTTACTGACAGGGGGCCCTCTGAAGTAAATTTCTTGTGTCAGCGAAGAAGGGGGCCTCTCTAACAAATATCTTCCGGGTCCATTGGGGGGCCCTCTGAAATCGATTTCTCAAGCAAGTTGAGGGCCCTCTCACAAAGTGCCCCCCTGTAATGAATTTCTCGAGTCAGCCAAGGGCCTCTGAAAAAGGTTCCCGATGCAGTTAGGGGGCCCTCTGAAAATGAACAAACTCCTAACATCAGTCATTTTGGCCTTCCGATAATATATCATAAATTTCGTCAGTCTTTGGGGCCCTCTGAAATAAGTTTCTTGACAGTTAGGGGCCCTCTGAAATTGAGATATTGGCGATGTGGTACGTTGCTATTTTTGCAGTATATTTTTTGTCCAATCAACGTGTTTTAGCTACCTCTATCTTGGGCCCCCCTCTGGGAAAATATTGGGGGGGTGTCACACCCCCCCATGGGTACGGCCCTGCATGATGCACAGACGATGTCAAGAGGAAACTTTTTTTTCACTCCTAACTTAAAAAAAATACTATGGGGCCTGGCTGCCTGGGGTGCATGATTTCTTGGCACTGGGCTGTTTGACTTAGAGAAAGAAATAAAAGTTTAGATTTGACATTGTAATACTAGCTATGCTCAAAATAGGCCTAAATAATTGGGCCTTGGCTATACCAAGCATTTCCGTGTAGGCTACAGTGTAAAATGTCAAGGCCAGCCCACTTTTTTCAATAGACCCTACACATTTACAATGCCGAGAAGGCCTATGTGCATGTGCGCCCATCAGACTGGCATGACAAGGGTAACTTTTGTGTTCAATCTTCTCAACCAGGGATCAAAACGAGTCTTGCTCTGTTCAAGACGCCACCCTCAATAACTGTTGCCATGACGTCACCAATTCAAGCTAGTACTCGCCATGACTGGTGAGGTCGCATGATAAAACAACATAACGTCACGTAGGCCAGAGTCAGTCGTCAAGTCTATAAAATTAACTAAACGTTGACCTTGTTTGGCTGCTGCTAAGAGCAATCACCAATAAATGTCAGACAGCAGTATGTTATTTCCCATAATGCAGGCATAATGGACAGAGATAGAGAATTTCAGGTTCAATCTGTCCCGAGCTGCCCCACATAGATAATGTAAAATGGCTTTGAGGGCAAAAATGCAATTTCTTTCTAAACCCCTATATGGTGTGCCCTGCCTTCCGTCTAGATGCTATAACAGTTTTTCACAGTATCCTGTACTTGAACACTTCCACCGTTTAGTTGTTTGCATTTATGCCCCATCTCCTTTGCAGGGCCACTATTCCTTTGTGTTTTCTTGTCACTTTCATTAATTTTTGTGATCCTTATTGCGTACCATCCTGGTAAATAAAGAGCTCAGGCCTCACCCTCTAGGCTCTACTCCCATGGAATGCATAAAGTCCCTCACCTCCAGGGCTTTGCTGACATGAATTAGATATTTGTTTTAATATCCATGAGAGTGTTGTCATCACTCAAGAGACAAGCACACATATGAGGACAAAGTGGTGGCGTTGCGTTGGCAAAACAAATTGTTTGCTGAAGACAAAAGGGAGAGAAAAATGGGCCTCTTCAACGCATTGGGCCTTGTTTGGGAATAGCTAAAGATATTTCAAAGAGGAATACAGTAGTTATTTTTAGCAAATGAAAATAGCCTGTGCATTTTGATTCTTAATTTTGTTTAATAAATCTTCAAGGATGTCTGATATTGTATGAATTCTCAATGTCTCTATAACATTTCATAGGTTTACAATGGTTATTATCGCCTTCTGTTTAGACCAGCCAATAACAAAGAGCTGCTTTGAAATGTTCTTCTGATATGGCAATGCATGGTATCAGGCTGACCAAGTGTAACTAGTGCCTTACCTTATAGACGATTTGAAGCTGTGTGATCAGACAAACGTCTTCTGAATGCATCGTCTTGGTTTAATGCAAATCATGCGATGTTGATTGAATGGAAACTAATTGGCAAAATCTAATAACATTATCAATTTATTTCTGGTTTCAAACATGCAGGGAATTAAAAGCATATTGCGTTTCATGCATTTCCAAATTTCCTCATGGGAAATTCTTGCTCAAGTTAAAACAAAAGAAATAGTGTTAACATAATTATGATCTAAATCAGTTAGGTGATGAATAGGAATGATGTTGTTTGTTGAAATGGTGCAGGTTTGACTCCCAGTTGAAACCAAAGAAAAAAGCTATGACGCCGGAAACTGTATCTGGTCCTGACAAACTGCTTTCCAAAACTTATGATGAGGTATGTTAAAAAATATTCTGAAAGAAAATGGGTTCTGCTTTGCTGTCTATCTACCAATGCCACGCCCTAACCAGACACAATTATGTTCCTCTTTTTAAAATGTATGTTGTCAGATCACTGTAATTCAGAGAAATGAAATGGAAATTGAATTCACATTACCTCCTTCCAAATATTCATTATAACAACAACCAGTTTCCAATGTTTCCCTTTCATACAGCATTCAAACTTTATTTCACAAAGTTATATCTATCAGTCATGATATGTCTAGTATCTAGTGATATCTTTCAGATAAACGATGAATATCATTCACAATCAAACAATTAAACACTGATTGTTACAATGAGGAAGAGTATCTTTCCAAAATCTGGATTGAAGAAAATCCATCTATTAGTTACCAGAAACAATGTTAGTGCTCACTCCAGTGAAGTTGACATGGTGACCAAAGTGCATCCTTGAATTTATGTAGCCTTTGTCCTGCAAGGGATATTCAAGACTACATTTGGTTTGTATCCTGTTTGGCATCTGAAAATCTCCCGATAAAGAAGGGGGTCAGTATCATATTATCACAAAAGACTGAGCAGATCCTGGTGTCTATGTTATGCACTGTGCCTGTTGCTAGTTGCCAATTTGTTTGAGCCTTGCTGGTCATGTCCATTAGAAACTTCATTCTTCAGACTTGATATTTCATTGGTCGTAAGTTCATGCCTGTGAGTATACAACAGATGAAAATGATGATGACCGGCATGCATTTACATGCAATCTCGCATTTTTGGAATCACTCATATTATGTTTTTTGTGCAATTCAGAACTTTTTTGTTCGATTGTAAGTTGAGCCTAGAATTCCCAAAAAGGACAAACTTATTAATTTGTTTTAAAAACATTAGATTTTATTTAATATATGCCAAAGCATGAAGACGGGACTGCCTTAACGTAAAATTTAAAAGACAGATTATAAATTTTAATTACCAAATTTTTTCTCGAAATTCATTTTTGTATTCAGGTTTGCTCCATAAAAAGTTTGGAGAAAAAATTGGGACCAAGGAAAATAGGATGGAAAGGTGGTATTCTAAAAGACCTTTCAGCTGCTTTTGATACAATTGATCACACGATTCTACTGAAACGTCTGGAAAGTAGATACGGTTTCCATGTTTCTGCACTGGGCTGGTTCAAGTCCTACATTTCTGAAAGGTCACAGTCATTGATTATTAATGACAAAATATCACCTAAACTGCCTCTCAAATTTGGAGTTCCTCAAGATTCAAAATTAGGACCAATCCTATTTAATTCATACATCGCTCCAATAAGTGAAGTGGCTGCAAAAAATCAAGTCAATGACCAAAAGTATGCTGATGATGAGCAACTTATTCTATCTTTCAAACCAACGTTCTTAGATCAGAGAAATGCCGTAGTTAAAATGGAAAAGTGCATTGCTGAAATCAGGAGATTTCTCCATGAAAATAAGCTTTGCAACAATTAATAGCACACTCAGCTTCACTTGTAGAATACAAAAACAAACAAACACTTAATTTCTGTCAGCATGAGAGTAAGAGCGTTGGGGCTGACCAGAGGATGCGACCTGAGCTCTTAATTATTGAGAGGTGGTATGCAAGAAGAAGTGCAATGTAAATAACAAATACAGATTACCAAATATACTTCAAGGAGGCACCCATATTCTATATTTTCAATCATTTGATCAATTATTGTGTCACTGTAGTCAAACTGAACTGGTAATCATCCACTCTTGGTGGATTTCAAAGCTCTCACTTCCTATTCAAGTCTGAATTCTGTAAAAGCTTTAAATGAAACTCCATAGATTTGGCATGAAATGATTGCTACTGATGTTTTGTGCCAATTTCCTCCCAAGCAAACAACCTCAGTGGTGCCACGTTAATTGCTTTCGGCACAGCCTTGATTTCCCAAACTTTTAAAAACAGTATCTGAATGAATTAAATTTGAATCCAGCCCGAGATCAAAGGCTCAATAACAACTGCTATCGTGTCATTTTGATAAATCTACTATTCAGTAGCTACACACCATGCATATCATTGACCAATTTTCTCTTCAGAGGTTAATCTGCTTGCCTGAACAGTAATCACCATAATGCGAATAATCAGTTTGTGTCTTACATGAATCTATTAACAGCTGTAACCTAATCCATAGCTGGCTTTCTAGACATTTTTGTTGTATCATTTAAATAAAAAGAACCAACATCGGCTTTGTCTGCATTGAATGTAGTGCTGTGCATCACACAGTCCATGAATGAAGTTTCCTCTGCATCGAGCCAAGCACCCGGTTCTTGAGTGTCATTTGTCAAGTCCACCCTCTGGAAAATTCCCGGGCTTTCAAGACAATTGATGGTATTTTGCATTCTGCTCTTGGCAACTGTGTATAGTAGCCTTAGCGCGCTTTACAACAATTTTGGGGGCTGCCGGTCCTCAGTCTCCACTAGAGACTCCAGTGCACCAGCCCTGGGACCCAATGCATAGGGGTGCAGGGCTACTAGTGTACAACTGTGCATTAGAATTGTTTTCAATCATTGCAGTCATGAAAGTTGCATTGGCCTTTAGCCCCTGGGTAATACCCTGCATATGTATTGCCTTGTGGTTGGGTGAGGCTGCAGCCAGATATTCTCTGATAGGGAAACAAAATGGGAAATTCTTTCAGCATTTGTCCATGGACACTCCAAATGGGTCAGGCTAATTTTCCTCAATACTTTATAGAATAACAGATAAAACACCAAGTTAAAAGCCCTCAGATTCCATTAATATACTGGATAATACATCACCAATGATAAATGACAAGTTGTGTCACTTTTGGCGGCCGTTCATTCAACAGCAATGGGAAAAAAATGCTGGAATGTCCCCAGAGCCCAAACAGACACCGAACACTTTAAAACTTTGCTGAAGACTCATTTCTTCACATTAAATTGACACTATAACAGCCCATTAGAATGGATTATAGGGTGCGATATAAATTTACTACTACTACTACTACTACTACTATTCCTCAAGTTATTCAATAATTTTATCCATTGTTGGGACAACTTTAGACTTTAGACTAGATGAATGGTTGTAACAAGTTCAAGAGGACACATATTAATTTTTTCTCAAACAGAACAACATGCATTCTACTGCAGCCTTCAAGACTTCCATTGAACAACACGGCACTCTTGCCACTTTAAAATATCAACAACAAGACAAATTCTGCAAGCAGCAGCTGTGTCTCTACTTTGTCGTAATATATTTACTTGTGCCTTTAGTGATATTGGCACACTTGGCTTCACTATTGGAATATCAAACAAGGCTATGCACTAAATCTATGTCATCAAGGGAAAAGAAACTCAAAAGTGCTGTTTTTATTTGCATATGCATGCAGTTGGATTACCGAGAAACAATATGTATTCAGTAGTCTGAGCTGTTCTCGCCTATTGGCTCTGCTCACACATTCAATTTACACCACAGAGAAGCAAATCAACAATAAATTAATTCTGCAGAAAAATTAAATGCCTATGCTGTTGTTGCCGCTATTCTATTCACTCAATGAGATTTATAACAACAAATTAAATTCCCATCACTGTTGATGTTTCCATATTGCTTGATGCACTGTAAATTCTGAAATTCTGAGTTAGCTCAAATGATTGAATGAGAAGGTTGCACAATTTGTTTGAGCCATGATAGCTTGCTATTTTGAGTTATGATAATCGTTATGTTGTTATAACTTGCAAACAACAAGCTAATTTGGCTCAAAGGAATTGTGCAACCATCTCACTCTATCAATTAAGCTAACTCAAAATTCAAAATTTACAGTGTGTGCTGTGCAGTTGAGCTGATCAAACGCAAATTTCCTGAATTCTTTGGTTGCAAAAACACTAAATGTTGACCTGTTGATGAATTCCAAATTCATTTGCATGATCATAATTTCCTCATCATCATCTGACGCAATTCTATTTCTTTTTGATCAGTTGATTACCACTATTGTTTTGCAAAACTTCTCTCCCGAGCACTCAACTTCACTGGGGCCATTTAAATAGCCCCCGGCTGCATGTTTGACATCCTAATCTCAAAGTATTAGAAGTACGATGAATTACATTTTATTCCAGCTCGGGGCCAATGTTCAGTTTCCGCCTCGAATCATTACATCCTTTGCTAGCAGCCAAATACACCGTATCAAACATCTAGCCATGTTTATCATCACGGGTGCAGGGAAAAGTGTTTGGTTGAGAGTGAGAAACACAGTGGTAAGCTGAAATGTTACATAAGCAAGCACATCAGGGTGGTCAGTGAAAAGAAAGCAGCTGATGTGATCAGGACATCAACAGGCCTGGCTGACCAAGCAAGCTGACCTACCAAATGACCCACAAAGCAAGCTGACCCAGCTGAGTGCTGAAAAGGCAGGAGCCTGATACTGACAGAAGTTGAGCACTGACAAGAGAAGCTGTCGAAACCAGTTGAGTGCACACTGAGCAGTCTTTGAACATAATCTTCCTTAAATCTCGGACATTTCTCAGACATTTAATTCCAAACTCTGGAACTTATATTCCATGGCAACTGCCATAGAAATTTCTTTAAAAATTAAGATATTTAAAACTTGAATGTGTTTATATTGATAACAGACGAAGACAAAAGGACCAGCAACCCAGCATTCTTTGAGTCTCTTTTCATCAAAATCTGCACTGGTGCTTGTGCATTTGAATCGTTCTGGAATACTGCAGACGTAAAAGATGCATTGGCTTTTAGTCCCTGGGCAGTACACTGCAAATGTATCCCACTGGGATCTGGGAAGCTCCAGCAAGTTCTTCGCCGATAGAGATAATTTAATAGGAAATCCATGCTTTCATGCATCTGTACTGTAGGTACTTGTAAGTAAAAACTTTCAGTGTTTGTCAGAGAAAACAACAAATACTTTGAATGCCCACATCTGAGACCTGCCAGCATGGGTATGCAATACTTATTTGAATCTTAGATTCAAACACTCTCCTGGCTAATGGCTGATTTTTGTCTATTGAAAATATTAAATTGAAATATGCAAAGGTTCCGAAACACTCAAATATTAATGTAGTCTATAACGAAACGATAATTGGATCTTCAAAACACTTTTCTTCTCTTGTAAGTTGAGCTTGAAATTTTCCTCAGGGAAATTGGGCGATGTGTGAAATACAATAGGCTTTTAATTCCTTGCATGTTTGAAACCAACATTTAATCAATTGTTAACAAAATCAGAATTTGTAAAAATTCCATTGCATGCAACCAAAATCACAGAATGCTGCATGACTTTCATTATGCCATGAAGATGTCTTCAAATGGAATTGATTAGACAGCTTTCATTCTCAACACATGAGACAAGAACGGACAAAGGTACAAAAAAATCTTTCAAATGTTGCAGTCACATCAGCTTTACTGTATGCAGTGCCTTGTTATTGTTGGGTAAGAGACTTAGTGGTACATTTCTCCAATGTGCTATTCCAAGCCCATCCATAACTTAGATGTACTATTTAGTATTCCCCTCATACAAGGCATAAACGTTTCCTATTGGGACTGACTTGCTTTCGTCCTTTGCCAATAAATATTCTCTTCTGAACATATATTACTATTCTATATCAGCAAAGCGCAGAAAACAGGCACATGCATCTCTTCCATACGCTTTAGCAGACCCCAATCAACCCCTGTATGCATCAGCAGTGCCACCACTTTGTCCTCATATGTTTGCGCACACCTTGAGTGATGATAACACACTCATGGATAATAAAACAAACATATAATTCATTTCAGCAACACCCTCAGTGGCTCCATTGTTTATGTGAGCTGAGAATGTGACCTGGCATATCATTTGCCAGCGTGGTATGCAATAAGAAAGACCAAATTAATCAGAGTGACAAGAAAACACAATGGAATACTTGCCCCCAACAAACTGTATAAAAACATTATGTCTCAAATGAGTGAGATGCTTCATTTTGAATTTTGCATAAGCATTTACTGTGAATGTAGGTACATGTATAATATAGCATAGGAATCCACAGGGTCTACCTGATTAACAATACCTTAATCGCCCAAGCAACATTGAAAATCCACGAAACTAAAAAGTATGAGGAAAGGCTTTTTTGTTTTTTGACACCTTTCAAAGTATATTTTCCAAACAGACAAACACCTGAACAATAGCAACTACCATTGAGAGCCTCAGAGGTCAACCCAATACTGCACGTTTCTCATGACAATGTGACCAACAATGATTTTGTATGCAGCAGCTTTGTCACCACTTGTAGAATACAAAATACTAACATAAACATAGTTTGTGTCAGCAAGAGAGCAAGACCCTTGGGGTTGCTGTGCTTTATGCTTTGTCACCACTTTATTTGTCTTCATCAGTTTGTCTTGAGAGAGAATAGCACACTCAGCCTCACTTGTAGAATACAAAATACAAACATAAACATAGTTTGTGTCAGCAAGAGAGCAAGAACCTTGGGTTGCTGTGTTTTATGCATTGCGGGTCACCATAGAATGTGACCTGAGCTCTTAATTCTTGAGAAGTGGTACGCAAGAAGAAGTGCAAAAATTAATCACAGCAACAGAATACCAAATATACACGGAGAAGGCACACAGAAAACCTCGAAATTAAATCTTCAGTCATTTGATCAATTATTGTTCCTCAGCAGTCAAACTACACTGGCAACCATTCACTCTTGGTGGATTCCAATGTTTTCAGAACCTGTTCCAGTCTGAATTACGTAAAAGATGTTTTGCACAAATTCCCTCCCAAGCAAACTACTTCAGTGGTGATGTAAATTGCTTTTGCAAGAACACCTGCAATCATGTCATCATCCACCCTGTTCACCAGCCTAGTTGGAGGATTCAATCATCTTGACAATTTACTAGCCAGTAGCCCAACAACATGAATATCGCCCATTTGCATGATCGATATTTCTTCATCATCAAATGCAATTCCATCTTTTTCATCAGATGATTACAACTATTGTTTTGCACTTCACGGGCGCCATGTAAATTGCTTCTGGCTGCTCCTTCGACATCCTAGATTTAAAGATGAGAAGTACGTTGAATTGCATTTGATTCCAGCCTCAGGGCCAATGTTCAATTACCGCTTCAATCATTTCATCTATGATCATTTTCATCAGCAGCTTTCAACAAAACACTCATGCTCGAACAGAGTACAAAAACTACACAAAACATCCAGCCATGCAATGTTTATCATTACGATTTGCCTCCAAGTGGTCTCCTCTTAAGAGGCCAAATAGCTTGACTGAAGAATGATAATCTCATTGGAATAATGAATGATGAGATTGATGACTATCGTATATATACTGCCTACAGTCAAGGTTCAAAAGTAATGTAAGTCAACACAATTGACATTTGAAAGAGAGTAACAATAAATGTGTCTGCTTTTGTGATGTAATTTTACTGAGATTAACCTCTGGCAAATATCCTAGTCTTTTACACAGAGGCTAACAGCCATTTAATATATTCCATAGCGGATCAAACTGGTCCATCGTGGAACGAACTGCTGTGGACACTGGGCTACTGGGCAGGTCGCTTCCTGATTGAATGAAACAATTTCCGCTTATCTCAATCGCAGCCCTGTATGTGCATTAGAATTGTTTTGAACCATTGCAGCTATAAAAGAGGCACTGCCTTCCAGTCCGTGGGTGTGTACACTGCAAATGTATCGCCATGGGATCTGCATATCTCTCTGGAGCCAGATATTCCCAAACAGGACATTAATTCATGCAGTATGCATAATAATAATAATAATAGTAGTTTATTTGTATAGCGCTAGATTCAATTATATTGCTCTCCAGCGCTGTATCCAAAAGATTATTTATAGTATTTTCTGAATAAATGAGTCTTCAGATGTCGCTTAAAGTTTTCCAGTTTTTCATGTTTCCTCATATCATCCGGGAGGCTATTCCAGAGTTTTGGAGCCGATCTAAAAAATGCTCTGTCAACAAGGGTGTTGTGGTTTTTAACATCTGGAATGGATAAGATCAAGCAGTTGCGGAGATTATGACCATTTTGTCTAAGAGTAAGCAGTTCTTCAAGGTACTTCGGAGCTTGCCCATTCAGCACTTTCCAGGTTAGAGTAAGGATCTTGTGTTCGATACGTGCAGGGATTGGAAGCCAATGGAGGTCGCGCCTGTGTTTAGAGACGCTGTCGTATTTACCTAGTTTATTTATCAACCGGACTGCACTGTTCTGGGCTATTTGCAGTTTGTTCTCTAAGGCTTTATTGACTCCAAAAAGTAGGCTATTGCCATAGTCTAGGTGTGGTGTGACTAAGGCATTCACAACAGTCTTTAGATCCCCAGTCGGCAAGCATTTGCGGATCTTTGCAATGTTCCTAATGTTGAAATAAGCACTACGACACATTTTGTTAACTTGTTTTTCCATCGACATATTTGCATCAAACATGACACCGAGGTTGCGCACACAGGGTACACTGTCTATCGAAGAGTTGTCGACAGTGATTGAACTGTCTTTCAAGCTGTTTAACTGTTTCCTAGAACCCATGATGAGAAATTCAGTTTTTTCACTGTTGTTGCAGAGTTTATTGTCATTAAGGAAAGCTCTTTTCTCGTCAATACATTTTTCCATTCTTTTGAAAGCATCTGTTTGCCCGGTTGGAGATTTAGGTTTAAAGGCAAGAATTAATTGTTCATCATCAGCATATTTCTCGTCATGTACCAAGTTTTGGCGTGCAATTTCACTGATCGGGGCAATGTAAGAGTTAAACAAAACGGGTCCTAGTTTGGAGCCCTGTGGAACTCCATAGGAAAGAGGCACTGCTTTAGATTCCGAGTTCCCAATGATTACTGACTGTGATCTGTGTGACAGATAAGAGCGGAACCATGCTAAAGCTTTTCCTTGGATACCATATCTATTGGCAAGGTGGCTTTGTAGGATATCATGGTCAATGGTATCGAATGCGGCAGACAAATCAAGCAAAACCAGCATTACCATATCACCCTTGCTCATGCTGTGCATTGTCATTGTGGACTTTTGTCAGGATGGTTTCAGTGCTGTGATGCTCTTTGTACGCAGATTGTCTGTCATCTTGCAGGTTGTTAGCTTCTAGATGTTTTGTGTATTGGGAGATCACTGCGCCTTCTATCAGTTTGCCAAGGAATGTCAGATTAGAAACTGGTCTGTAATTCTTTGGTATGGTATCCAGTCCCGGTTTTTTCAGTAGGGGTTTGATGATAGCATGTTTTAATATTTTAGGTACATGACCAAGTGATAGCGATGCATTGATTATTTTAGTGAGAATGGGAACAAATTCATCTATACACTCCAGTATGATCCAAGTAGGTAGTGGATCTAAGACACAATGTTTAACTGCCATTTTTTTGATGAGCGTGAAAGTCTCCCTTTCTGATAAACTAGTGAAGTCAGATAGTTTTGTGCAGGAGAAATCGGTACGTGACTGAACATAGTTTTTGGCATTAGTCTGGTTACCTAATCTGTTCCTGATGGTTTTTATTTTGTCGTCGAAGTAGGTACTAAATTCATTTGCCATATCCAATTCATTGGTATAATTTGGTAGAGGCAAGTCCTGTTTGCGGTTAAGGCATGAATTGACAATTTTGAACAATGCCTTAGAGTTTCCCTTGTTGCTGTCAATTTTCTGTCTGAGATCAGCCGATTTCAGCTCTTGTAGTTTCAAGTTTAAGCTATTTCGTTTTTGTTTGAATACATCGTAATCTACTGGACTCCGAGTACGCCTCCATCGTGCCTCGGCCCTTCTTTTCTCAATTTTGTAGGGTTTGATGTCTGAGTTATTCCAAGGAGTGTTACCCCTAAGACGGATCACCCAAGTTTTGAGGGGAGCATGTTTCTCTAGAATTTTGAGGCAGGTGTAGTTGTATGACTCGATCGCGATATCCAGGTCCTTGATTGTCGTTATATTTGATCCTATTTGTAAGAAAGCATTCTTAAAGTCAGATTTAATTTTTCTTAAATCTATAGATTTGGTTTTACGGTATGTCAGTTTTTTTGTCGGGGCTGGCTCATTTTGTAAATTGAAATTAAAGAGAATGCAATTATGATCGGAGTTGAGGTCACTGGTCTCACAATTATAAAGTGAAGAGTCACTTCTGGTGATAATAAGATCCAGCATATTGCCCTCCCTGTGGGTCGGGCTTTTGACATGTTGATTTAAATCAAACATTGCAAGAATTTCATTGAGTCTAGTAGCCCTCGGATCTGTGGACTTGTTCATATGAATATTGAAGTCTCCAACAATCACAAACTCGTCACCTTTGTTATGATAGCATGAAATCAACTTGGTGAACTCATCAAAGAAGTCATTCATACTGTATCTATTCATGCTCGTGGACTCGGGTCGGTATATTATTATTAGAGTTACCACCTTTGATCTTACCCTCAGTCTTATAACCATATGCTCAAAAGACTTGAAATCATCAGATTTGATTTGTTCAACACGCAAACCATTGCGAGAGAGACTGGCGACGCCACCACCGGGCCTGTTCATTCTAGGTTTCATCAGTAAGCGTTTACTATTGTTGCTTTCCATTTCTCCAATCTCAACAGTATCATCCCATTTAAGCCAGCTTTCTGTTATGCACATCAAGTCAATGTTATTTTCAGAGATAAAGTCATTGACTAGGAAGGTTTTGTTCTTCAGACTCTGGGCATTCCACAGTGCCATCTTCAGAGTTTCATTTTGACCAGACTGACAAGATATTTTTTTGTCAACAGCAGAATCGGAGGTTTCTAGAGCTAAACAAGAAAATCTGTTCTGAGTCGATGCCCTAATGTGTGGCTTACCAACATTCACCGTTGATTTGGCAACCTTTCGAGGAAAAACCCAATCAGAATTCGATTCACCATTCGAGATACCAGATACTGATGATTTACCACTTTTTGTCATAAGACGCAGTCTATTTACAGTCAATTTTGAAGGACCCGAAACTATCCAGGAGTTGTCATTGACCATTATGCAACTCTCCCTGGGAACCACATTATTGCAAGACAGAGAATAAGACAATGAGTATGCTCTGGAATTTTTATCTGCAATAGAGTTACACATGGACCGACTCTGTATCAAATTACAAACATTGGTCGGCATCATACAAACATTGGACATTGTATCAAACTTGTCATGGGAATTTACATTATTAAATTTTAGTCAGAACTTCTTTTTCTTTTCATACGGTTCATCTCTAGAAAAATCAGACAAAATGTCGTTGACCATGTCCATGGCCTTCTTAACATCCATAGAGTCACCCTTGATGAGAACACCATCAAATAGGACGTTGATCTCGGTTTTCTTCTCACGATCTTTTTCGCACCACTTGCCAATGGTCATTCTGACATCATTCACATCGGAAATCTTTTTGATAACATTTCCACCCTTTCCAATCACTTTTCCCATCAAGTCACTCTTCACTGGCATTACGGCACTGACATGAAATGAAGCAGCTGATGTGCTTGAGGAAGATGCTTTCGGCTTGGGACTGTCGGGTGTGTTAATTTCCTTTAGTGCTGAAATATATGCATCTATGCATAGGGCTGAAGGAGTGACCCCATCTTCTTCCACTTGATCACTACGTAACGCATTACATGTAACTTTCAGGAAAGCATAATTATCTCTCTGAAATTGTGCCAGTCTCAAATTAAACAAGTTGATCTGCATGGAGTTCTCACTGTTTTGAGGCAGAGACATGCTGTAAACTTTTGTTGTTTCAGAGGTGCCTAATAAAACATTCCTAAGGTGTCCGAATAAGGTGCTGGCTGATTTGCCATTGGCGATATCTGAGGCACCAGTTGCCATTAATACAATGTCATATTCATCGTACGACTCGCAGACTAGATCAGTGAGGTCGGACTTCACTCTTTCCCATCTGATACCTGGTTTTGCTATTTTGTTTGCAATTACACTCGAAATCTCATCAAATATAATCAGACCTACAGGCAGAGAAACTGAGCTGCTACTAACATTTGCACTATCACCAGTAACTTCGCATAACAACTGGTTGTAATCTTCCTCACGTTCAGCCAACAAAGATTCCTTGTTGTCAAGATCTCGTTCAGTCTTTATCAGCTTCTGTGTTAGGCTGGCGTTTTCTTTCCGCAGCTGTTCAATTTCCAAGCGTAGTTGTTGTTCTGTACGATTGGTATCGGCATCATCTTTCGTAGCAGTGTTCTTGCGGGGGCGCCCACGTTTCTTAGGTTTCGTGTCTGTGATGTCATCATCGTTGTCGAATACATTCTGAGTTTGCGGGTCCTGGTTCTCATTTGCAGCCTCGGTCGCAGTCTCATCGTCAACATCAACTTGGTTCACATCAGCCATCTGAGCCCAGTTCTCAGTCATCTAGAATAGACACAGATACAGAGAATAAGTATCAAAGCTAAGCAGTCATGCAGATGGTTATAGATATATATATTGTTCTTATAGTTGAGTTACAGATTATTGCAAATGGGCAACTTTTCAGTGAGTTACAGATGTTACGAATGGGCAACTTTCTGCAGAAGTTACAAATGCACAGCTTTGAATCAGAATCACAGAAGCTACGAATAGAATGAGTCACAGGTAGGCAACTCTGTGGATTTAGAGTCTTGGATTGATATAGGCAAGGTGAAAGTTACGAATAGGCAACTCCCAACACAGAATGAGTCCCGAATGGGCAACTCCGTGGATTCAGAATCTTGGATTGATATAGGCAAGGTGAAAGTTACGAATAGGCAACTCCCAACACAGAATGAGTCACGAATGGGCAACTCGGTGGATTCAGAATCTTGGATTGATATAGGCAAGGTGAAAGTTACGAATAGGTAACTCCCAACACAGAATGAGTCACGAATGGGCAACTCAGTGGATTCAGAATCTTGGATTGATATAGGCAAGGTGAAAGTTACGAATAGGCAACTCCCAACACAGAATGAGTCACGAGTGGGCAACTCTGTGGATCTAGAATCTTGGATTGATATAGGCAAGGTGAAAGTTACGAATAGGCAACTCCCAACACAGAATGAGTCCCGAATGGGCAACTCCGTGGATTCAGAATCTTGGATTGATATAGGCAAGGTGAAAGTTACGAATAGGCAACTCCCAACACAGAATGAGTCACGAATGGGCAACTCTGTGGATCTAGAATCTTGGATTGATATAGGCAAGGTGAAAGTTACGAATAGGCAACTCCCAACACAGAATGAGTCACGAGTGGGCAACTCTGTGGATCTAGAATCTTGGATTGATATAGGCAAGGTGAAAGTTACGAATAGGTAACTCCCAACACAGAATGAGTCACGAGTGGGCAACTCTGTGGATCTAGAATCTTGGATTGATATAGGCAAGGTGAAAGTTACGAATAGGCAACTCCCAACACAGAATGAGTCCCGAATGGGCAACTCCGTGGATTCAGAATCTTGGATTGATATAGGCAAGGTGAAAGTTACGAATAGGCAACTCCCAACACAGAATGAGTCACGAGTGGGCAACTCTGTGGATCTAGAATCTTGGATTGATATAGGCAAGGTGAAAGTTACGAATAGGCAACTCCCAACACAGAATGAGTCCCGAATGGGCAACTCCGTGGATTCAGAATCTTGGATTGATATAGGCAAGGTGAAAGTTACGAATAGGCAACTCCCAACACAGAATGAGTCACGAATGGGCAACTCGGTGGATTCAGAATCTTGGATTGATATAGGCAAGGTGAAAGTTACGAATAGGTAACTCCCAACACAGAATGAGTCACGAATGGGCAACTCAGTGGATTCAGAATCTTGGATTGATATAGGCAAGGTGAAAGTTACGAATAGGCAACTTCCAACACAGAATGAGTCACGAGTAGGCAACTCAGTGGTTTAAGATCTAGGATTAATATAGGCAATGTAAAAGTTACGAATAGGCGGCTCTTCCAAATGGGTTGGTTAAAAAAATGTTTTAATAAATGGTTAAAATAGCAGGTATCTATAAATTACGATTTGAAAAAGAAATTCACCAAAATTTTATTACTTTTATTTTATTATTATTTTTTTATTTTTTTATTATTATTTTTTTTTTTTGAGTAATATCAAAATATTAGAATTATTATCTGAAATAGATTTCCATAAGATAGAAATAGATTACCATGAGAAAGAATGCCCCAAGGCTTAGGAATTGGAAGGTTGTCAAATGCAGGCCGGTAATTTTCCACTCGTCAGGGAACGTGGTAATGGCGGTCTGGTTTGTCAGCAGAAAATGAAGACTGAGAGCCTGTTGAGTAGATAAAAATAAAATTGTGAAATGTGGTTAAATAAAGCACTCCAACTAGAAGAGAGATGGGGGTATACGTTATAATATTATAAAGAGGAATAGGGACGGAGAATTGAGGTTAAAATTGAAGTTAAAACACGTTGTAAATGGGCGATAATGTAGGGTTTTACACACGAAAATGACAGGTGAAAAAATGGCGAGGTGAGGAGATGACAGAGAGGAAGAAAAACGTCAAAAAAACGAAGTTTTTGGAGTAAAAATAGGTTAACAACAGGTATAATACGTAAAACAAAACAATAGTATAGTAATAACTGGAAGTTTGGTTGAGAAGAGTATACTAAAATGGATAAACTTACGCAAATTCACAGAGCTCCAAAACACCACCTCCGAGCTGGTCGGCAGCACCGGAAGTTTAGATATGCATATGCTTGAACTGAACCGATTGAGTATTTTTCAGTAACCACATTGAATATTTCGGTATGCACTTTTTTCAATGACTCAATACAGGTAGTTATAAAATATCCTGCTGTCTGACATTTATCATTGATTGCTGTCTGACATTTATCATTGATTGCTCTTGACAGCAGCTCTACCAGGTCAACGCATATTTGAATGGTGGTAGTCATTCAGTGTTCCTTTATGTCTTTGTGAGCCCAACGGGAATTTCTCTAATGTTTGTAATTTCAACTGAAGATATGTAACATATAAACCCACAGCACTTACCCAGACCATAGCACAAAAATGTCACAGAATGACATTCAGCCAAAAAACTTCCCTGCTTGTGTAAGCCACATCATTGTAAGATCCTCGAAGATGAATGTGTAGAACTTCAAATGCCAGGAACAAGCTTAGTTACTTACAACTAGTCAAATTGTATTTCCAAACAGGGAGATACTTATTCCACAGCGACTGCCATAGAAATGTTTCAAAAAGACATTCAAATCTTCAATGTGCTTGATAGTATCACAGACAATGACAAGAGGACCAGAAATCCAGCATCCAATTCCTTTTCATCAAAATCTGGGGGTTGCCAGCATGATATGGTTCCCATTGTCACAGAATGTTTGCACCTGCTGTTGTGGTAATTCTTTTGAGACCTCGCAAAGCAAAATCAGATATGACATTTCCGTGATATTGTTTTTGCCCAACAGACATCACCCGTGTAAAATATATACATTTTTAATAAAAAATATTATGTTTCTCTACAGAGAACTAGGTCGTTGTTACTCACTCCAAATGAACACTCAGTCGCAATGAGTCAAGCATCCACTTCTTATGTGTAAATTTGTGGAAAAAATATCCTCTGGTAATATCCCTTGCCTTTAAAGGAGTTACTGCCTTTAATTTGTATGCTACTCTTAGACGAAGCCTGACTTTGACAAAAACAGCAGGGAGCTGAAGATCTCCAGACTCCGGTCCAGTACTGGCACTTCTGCATTGGAATTGTTTTGGACCACTGGAGCCATAAAAGATGCATTGGCCTTTAGTCCGTTGCTTTCACAGCAAATGTATCCCACTGGGGTATCAATAGCTGGAGCCAGATTCTTGCCAATAGAGAAAATTAAAAGGAAATCCATGCATTTGTCTGTGCTGTATACTTGTTGGCAAACAGTTTTCTTGCCTGAGAAAGCTCCAAACACTCTACCTGCACTGTTCGTCAAACACCTACTGGTACTGATTTTGAGACCTACCAGCATGGGTAGACAGTAATGATTTGAATTTAAGATTAAAAAACTCTCCTGGCTCATGGCTGCCTGCTATCTATAAAATTAATATATTGAAATAGCGAAGGGTTTGATAATGCTCAAATATTCATAGAGTGTGTGAAGAAATTTAATTTAATATCTTTATTCACTTTTTTTTGACAGTACAATTAAAAGTTAATAAACCAACAATAAAAACAAAATAGAAATGAAAATTGGATCCTCAAAACACTTTTCTTCTCTTGTAAGTTGAGCCAGAAATTTTCTAAGGGAAATTGGAAGATGCGTGAAATGCAATATGCTTTTAATTCCTTGCATGTTTGAAACCAAAATTAATCAATTGTTAACAAAATTAAATTTGGTATGAATTCCTTTGCATGCACCAACATAATGGAATGCTGTGTGACTTCCATTCAACAAGAAGATGTCAGCAAATGGAATTGATCAGACAGCTTTCATTCTCAAAACATGAGATAAAGTTATAAAAATAATCCTTTGATAAGGCAGTGAGCACTATCAGCCTAACCAGGGAAATGTTGACTGGAAGGCCGTGAATCATTCTAAAACTAGAGTGTACATGATTTTAGTGATACCATGATGGTGAAATTTATTGAAATTCCAAATTAGTCACCCCTATTAAGCCATGAATAAACCAGATTGAAGTGCCCTTGTGCAAACAGTATCGCCCTTCTGGTGGGTTTCCCTATTTTGCATTAGGACCCCATGTATTAACACTTTTCCTTTCTTGTGTTTGGCCAACCAAATTGTACGCATCAGCAGTGCCACCACTTTGTCCTCACATGTTTGCTTGCCCCTTGAGTGATGACAACACACTCATGGATAATAAAACAAACATATAATTTACGTCAGAAAATCCCCATAGGCACGGGTCTTCATGTATAGCATGGGAGCAGAGGATGCAGCCTACGCCTGAAGAATACGAGAATGTGGCATGCGCTTCTAAGTTGCTGATGTGATATGCAACAAGAATGGCCAAATTTGACAAAATGACAAGAAAACACAATTGAGCAGGGATGAGACATGTAAGCATCCAAACAAGTAATTATTTGAATCAGAAAGTTTCAATTACTGGTATATGTGTTTAGTTACATCCTAAAAGGAAGTGTGGCAGAACTTAGTAATAGAAGTATATGAAATGTGAAAATGTCTGCTATGGATTGTTTTCTTTAATAATTTATTGGTTGAAGCAAACCATATTCTGAACAGCATGTCAAAACCCATTCTATTTTTCTCCTTTCAGCAGATTCACCAGGTGGTTGCTAAATATTATTACTGCCAAATTCGGCAGTTACATGAGTGTTTCCTCGCTGAGGTATATATTTTTCACTATTTGGCATGCACTTGAATTTGTAAAGCTGCAAAAACGAACATATACACGAATTTTGCATTCGTGTAAGTGATATATATTGCTAATCACGAATTTGTGTATGTGTAATTACGAACATTGCAACCTTAAACTTGGCTAAAACTAACTCTAAACCTAATTTTCATATATATTTTTTGTTGGAAATTGCACATACACGAATTCGTGAATGTGTAAAATCACACATATTCACGAGCACTGAACTCGTGTATGTGTATTATTTAACACTCTTGTATGTGAAATATCTTGCATATACATCAGACTCGTCTATGTGTATTATCTAACACTCTTGTATATGAAACATCATGCATATACATCAGACTCGTGTATGTGGATTAAATAACACTCTTGTATATGAAATATCTTGCACATACATCAGACTCTTCTATGTGTATTATCTAACAGTCTTGTATGACCGTGACATAAATAGTACTTCAGTACTTTTCATTGCAGTCACTCGTCTAAATGCATGTATATATTTTTCAATATTTGGCATGTTAACGAATTTGTGGAGGTGTAAAAACGAGCATGAGTGCTCGTGTATATGTAATTACTAACACTCGTGGCTGTGCTTTATTATTCATTCGTGGACCTGCCAATACTAACATTCGTGTATAGGGTTAGAGTTAGTTTTAGGCAATTTCAGGGTTAGTATGTTCGTAATTACACCTGTACAAATTCGTGAAATGCAATATTTGGCATTTAAACGAATGCAAAATTCGTGATTATCACTCATAGGCCTGAGTGAATATGTGATAACTGGCAGTTACAAAAATTAGTGAATGTGCAACATATTGCATGCCCACAATTAAAGGGACTGTGGACACTTGTGTAAGTGCAAGATAATTCACTTCATGTATTGGTGTAAGTGTAACATATTACCCATACACAAGCAGTTAGCTCAAAGCTTTGATAGCATAATGTGTAAGATAGCACACATTCATGAGTCCTGTATGTGTCATATCATGCATATACAAGAATAGGACGTGTATGTGTTACATCAGACATATACACTACCAGTCGTGTATATGTAATATATATCATATACACGACCTGATGGCGATATATTTGACACATTCAGGAGTCAGGAAAGTGTTAGAAATGCCACATCCACAAATGGGTAATTCGTGTATGTGTGATTTCTTGCACTTGTGTATGTGTAATTTCTAGCAAAAAATATAGCTCTAATTTTAACACTAAACCCTAATTATATGGCACTTCCACGAATGTTAGTATTGCCAGATACACGAATGAATAATAAAGCACATTCACGAGCGTTAGTTTTTACATGTACACGAGCACCTATGCTCGTTTTTTCATGTCCACGAATTCGTACATGCTCGTTTTTACACCTCCACGAATTCGTGAACATGTCAAATAATGAAAAATATATACAATCCTCGCTCCTTTCTCGTGGTTTGTTTGCGAACCTGATTGTTTTCTATGGTAATTCTCCTGGGGCCTGGCAAAGCAACACTTAATGTATGACATTTGACTTGGTTTTGCTGCCTCCTTGCAAACATGTATGCAGCTGCAGGCCAGTTGAGCCTAAAATACATGTATAAGTCAATGCAAACCAATAAAGAATGGGCCGCATCTTCAACTTAGTGCCAATGCCAATGGCCACAGCCTGTCTCAGCAGTGCTCTTATTAGCAACTTACACTCTAAAAACTAAAGTTCTAATAAGATACCGATATTGGTATTTAAGCTTGTCCCGTATTTTGAACACCTTTTGATTAATTAAGAAACCAGTAACAATTGATATTTTCAAAAACCAGTTGCACTTGTACAAAAATAAATCAGTATTGGTTTTTTTGTTTAATTTGCAGGAAGTCAGTAGTGGATATTAATGTTTTAAATTGCAGATACTGTAATTCCATCATAGAAATCCATTAATACTTACATGCATGCAATATAGAAGATGCATGAGTTTTTTATTCCTTGACATTTGAAATCTTTTGGATTTGTCATTAATTGAAAATTAAACCATTTCCTGCACTTACAAAAACCAGCATATCACTAAAAATATCAAAATTTATTCTCCTATTATGCATTGTTGGGTATTTGGGTATTTTATAAGACCTTTTTAAGAATTTTGTGGTATGGATAACGGTCATATTGCAACCCAATTACAGGTTTTTGGTGTCATTATATAGAAATTTCTTAATACCAATTTGTATCGTAAAATACCAATTTGTATTGTAAACTGCAATGAAAATAGTATTTCAAAGTGTCTGGATTGATATAATCGGTGCTTTTCGAGGTACTGGAATGAATCAAATTTGATAAAGTAAATAGAAATAATAAGGATTCCATGGATCCGATTTCAATGTTTATTTTTACAAATACACATTCACACACATTCATAATAATTGTAAAATATTGATATTACTAGATTTAAAAAATAAAATTGAATAACCAATATTGACATTCATTTATCACAGTTTGGCCTTGGAAATAAAAACATCACAGCAGTCATTGGTAATCAAACACACGAAATGAAAACATCACAGCAGTAATTGGTAATCAAAACACAGGAAAGCAGAGATTTACAAAATTATGAATTTGTTGAAATAAAGACACATTATTTACATGTAGGAAATGTTACATTGTTAATGACAAAGGTTATATTTCCAAAAGCGGCAAGTCAGGGTGGCAATGTCAATCGAAATGTCAGTATCATTAATTTGTATCTAAAGTCTTCAGTAGCCAATCTTGAGGAACGATGGATGGATGGATGGATGATTGGGGCTTTAGTGCACTTGGTAGGCCAACTAGAACAGTAGGGAGAGAAAGCAATGAGTCCGGCTAGAGCTTGATTCGAATCCCGGACTCAGCGATTGACATGGTATGATTGTTGGTTGAAGTTTTCCTTCTCGTATCACTATAAATGCGCTTTTAGGTCAATTCGGATGAATGAAAGGATAACAACTGTTCGTGAATCGAACCTTGCAGTGTGCATCATTGGGATCCTGAAAGTGGAAAGTGGATGAGAATTGGTATCCAAATATCACTTTTATGCAAAGAAAAGATTACTCAGTCAAGGTAGTCATTATATACAAATCTTGTACTTCATCTGCAAAACCTTCAATGGAACTTTTGATGTTACAACTCCACATTTCATTACTAACTAACATTTACAAAAATTTCATTATTTTGTAGTTTCCCTACACACTGGCAGAATATGAATTCTGAATTCTTGTCTTCTCACTGTGTGCTTCTCAAATAAAAGATCCCATACTGTTTGCACTTACCTCAATATTGCAAAAGGAAGTAGACATTTTCCTTTGGTACTCTAGGCAGGGCAAGGTAACCATTTCCTGGTGAGATCTGAAATAGTAGGTAGAATCATCCATGAGTTTTTGCAAGGAGGATAATGACAAAAATATATCAAATAACTTCATTCAATTCAATTAATGCCTTGGTTGTGCAACATACCCTGTTCACTCATTATTTCACTGAAGATTGGTCAAAACATGCTCATTTTAACACAAGAGAATATCAGAATACTATACAATAAGTATTTGTTAATTGGAAAAGATAAGGAAGAGCTGTTATTCAACTTACGTACCTTGAGAAGCATTGTCTATATTTTTCCCAATCTGCTTTATGGCGCAAACTTCTTCCAAAGGTAGTTTTTTGTATTAAAGGCCTCAGTAGGAACATGCCATTCTTCATCTGAAACAGAAATTAAAAAATTATCTTTAAAAAAGAAATTAATGTTAAGGTATAGGTGTCAGCACAATTGGACCATTAGCAGGTAAGTTGTGCCACATAATGGGGCAAGTTGTTTAGCTCAGTGTTTCCAGTGTGACCTCAAATCTCACCAATTTCTTCAAAAATAAAATATGTGTCATGTGTATGACATAATTATGGCTGATGCTCTGATGCTCCGATACATAAAATGAAAATTATTACGGAACATTGATGGCCCGCATAAACCAAAAACTTTAAAAGTATATATGCTTTTTGGAACATGTTTGTAATAACAAATTCTTCTTAGCCGTAATTTTTTTTCACCACATTTACAGTGTTGTGTGTGAAAGAAGCAAAAATGTATCAAAAGATAATTAAAATACCATAACTGTCAAACCATGGGCACAGCTTACCATTGCACAACTTGCCCAAAATACCTCTTTTTGTGGAAATCTGTCACTCCATTAAATGCCAAAGTTACACAACTGAAGAACAATAATGCTGGTCTTCAGAGTACATTCAACCAAAAATACTAAATTTCTGATAGAGACTTTTCACATTATAATATTTGGCAGTTTTTTTGTTTATAATTTTGATGGTTCTTCAATTCAACCCTGCAATTGGTGGCACAATACCCTGGTCTCCCCTACTGCAGACGACAGGTAAAAATAATGGAACTGGGTATTTCATATACCAAACCACAATTTCATATGCTGCCTTAAATTATAATGAATCCTTCTACAGGCAGAATGAAAAATTCACAGTATTGAATGCCTTGGGTCATTGTTATATCAGAACAAGTAGTGGCTCAACACTATCCACATGTTTGGTTTGATTTATGTATAATGTCATATATATATATATGAACCAGATATTGTGTACACCTTACCCAAATAAACACAATTGCATTCAGACTGAATATTTCTTAGGAGTTTAATGAAGGAATTAAAAAAAAACTTACCAAGTTCTTCTCAATCTTCTGCACACTGACATGCACACTCTTCCACTGCTGTATTAAGACTAATAAACTCTGCCTTAAACCTTCTTAAGTCTTGACTGATAAACAAACAGCTTTTCTTGGCAGGCGACATGTTCACAGTTTTGTGTTTGTAGATAAGGTCAACCGGTGAGTGAGTCCTGAGGGATTAGTAAAATACCTAATTGGGTATTCAAGTAGCCATGACTGATATGCAGCATAGCTAGTCCTCTCTCTTAAAACTTCTAAATAAAGTAACATGCATGAATTTTAAAAACATGAACCACAACATTAACATTTTAAACATCTCAATCATTGTTCCACAAGTATATTAAAAAATGGATCATAATAAAGGTGCTTTTCCAGAAGTTTGGTTTTTATAAATACCATAATTCCCCATGACCAAAACCAATTTTCATGAGAAATACCACTTGCTCTGAAGAAAACCAAAAATAGTTGAAAAATACCAAACTGGTTTTTTTTATTGTACACACTGGTTTTGCACAAAACCACTAATATCCGAAATTTTTTAGAGTGTACTTCTGACTTATAGCATTCACAAGCGACACCTTTTTTATAAAGAGTGTCTGGAATTATTACTAATACTCAATTTAACTGAGTGCTAACTCAGCAGATTCAAGACTTGTTTAAAATAGGACACCTTTTTACCATGTGATGTTGATGAAATCAGATTAATTAAAAATTCTCCACTTTAAAAGACGAGATCATTAAATAAACCAGATAAACATTCGTCTGACAACATGCAGATAAGTTCATGAATCAAATTAATTCTCTGCAGAAATTAAAACCCCATTCTCTCTAGAAAGGTGGGGATTGAAGTGAATGGAACATCAAAATGTCCTGAATTATTGAAAATCCAAACAGAATACGCTTTCAGTTTGAGCATTGAAGGTATTCCACTTCTCTCAGAAAAAAATGCAGCTTTTGAATGATTCAGAGGAAACTCATAAAAAATCATATGATGTTTCTTTTTTTTTCACATCTTCCATCTGAAGCAATCATATTTAATTGCACAATATAAATTGCCCTGGTTTAAAATGACATAGGTAAGCAGACAACTGCATGGTTTTAGATTTGATTCCAGGCCCTCCTAGTACCATTTTGAATCACAATTATAATTTTTAAAACCAGTTTGATGTGGAGCTTCCAGGATCGTGTGGCATAGAGACTCAGTCTCTTGCAAATGCTCTCACATTTTACTGAGTGACCAGTGATCATTTGTATTCCACAGTGGAACACACAGCTGAACTTAGCAAACTAAAGTACAGGGTGGGGAACCAAAATTTTCCATGAACTTCCTTGTGCTAAAAAAGCATCTCACATCTACAGGAAAATTGTGAAAACAATACAGCATAATCAGCCATACCTGTGGAAGGTTAGAATGAGCTGTGATAAAAAATGACTCCACAGGAGACAAAAAGGAAGAGGTGGTCAGATTTACTTCAGTGCCAAATGGACTAAAAAACAATCCCTTACATAGTCAGAGAGATCTCACAACCGGAATACAATATCATGAAGGCAATCAATGATGGGAAAGGAATGAGAGGGAAGTCTGGGAGTTTGTGGAGAGAATTAAAAGAGGAATGGAGCATTCCTGGAGTCACTGACGACAAAACTAACAAGGTACCTGCAACCTCCATGAGAGAGGTGGTTGAAGAGCTTCAGATGGACCTCAAGGCTGCCAGAGCGGCTATGCAAAATGATATGTCAGGACCCCAAAGACACCATTGGGCCTATTCTATGATGGCCAGAAGATAGAAATGGTGAAAAAACGATGGGCTACATTAGGAAACATAGCTCGATTTTTCAATTTTTTTTTCAAACTATAAACGTTTGGTTGTGGATTCTATTGTCAACAAAAAAAATGGCAAATTCTATATAAAATCAATAGAAGATGTTGCTGGGACATTCAGGGCAAAGTATCCAGCTCAGGCAATGGTTTCGGGAGTCATGACTTCAGATAGAAAAATTATGCTTTATTTCTTTTTCATGCGAGTAAAGGGGGAGGGACCTGATGCATACTAATAGGTCCAGTGATGTCATATTTTACCATGGCTGGATGTGAATTACCCCAATGGCATCTATATGCAGACTCAGGATGGTTCCTCATGCCTTATGGCCAAGAAAGTTCAGGATTTCCACTTAAAGAAATTTCAGAGATTTCTGGGCGGCCAACTGCTGGCCCTTCTCCAGCTCGGACCTTAATTCCCTTTACCTTTCCGTGTGAGGCATCTTAGAATAGTTGGTCAACAAGACCTGTCACCCCGATGTTGTTGTCCTCCTTACTGTCTTCATGGCTCACGGCCTCAAAATATGAAGGCGCTCTTTTTCGAAGCATCACCAAGTTTAGACGGCCATATTGAATTTTTTATTGGAGATAATACAAGTCAAACTTCACAAAAAGGATCCTTTTTGTCTTTTTTCTAAGGCCTGAAAATATGAATTTGTTATGACTTTGCAAAACCTTTCATTTTGACTGAAGTTTGAAAAATTCAAAATTTTGAAAAATTTGCTTCCTCACCCTGTACTAAAGGAGCAATAGGTCAGGATGGTCAGGGGTTGGTAAAGAAGACTCCTGATCCGATCAGGACATCAACAGGCCTGGCTGACCAAGCAAGCTGACCTACAAGATGACCCACAAAGCAAGCTGACACAGGCTCAACGAGATGAGCAATGAGCATGCTGGGCTCTGACACATACACAGTGACCACAGAGACCAGCTGAAGGTGCTAGGAGGAGTCTTTGACCACAAAATGATCCTCTTGACATATCTCGCTATAATCTCATGCGTAGTAGAAGCGGGTTTTGCTTGGGCAGCAGGCTGTCCAACAGATCTAATCTTATCCCTTTTGGGCCTCACAATTTGAAAGAAAATATAACAATGCAACATAAGAATTCAAGACTGACTACCACAGCAATCTCGGACATATATATCAGATTCAGGTTTGAAATTCCACAAGTCTGAATCCATCCTTCATATCCTAATCAATCCAATTAAATATTCACTGTTGTTTTGTTCCATAACAAGTAATCCCAACTTAAGACACCAGTATCCCAGACTTAAAGTACTTAGAATTTAATTTGTCATGTGCAAAATATAATTCTTGCCTCTGCTGAAAATGTGATTCTAGACCCTGTTGAAAAGCAGTTTGTTCCACAAAAGTCATCTTCCAAATGTGCTTGGCAATTCATCATTACTTGCATTTTATAGTTGCCCAATTTGTCTTACAGCAATCTTCTTCTCTCCATATGGGCTTATGAGCTAGATTGAATAGTTCTTGTCTCATTGGGATGATGAATATTGTGATGCCTAAAGCAATTTACAGAACTTAGTTAATCTAAAGCTGACTTGCATTATTACCATCAATATTCCCTCTATTTGGTTAATAGCTTTTCCTTTCACAACAGTGTGTGTTCTGTGTGGTGAGTATCCTTTTCATTTTTAAATATGGAGTCAAATGGAATATTAACACTCAGAAAATATAACTAGATAGAAGTTATCTTGACAGCACATACATATACATGCATAAATATATTGGTTTTCTGTATGATCTTGAAAATGTATAATGTGCATAAAAACTATATTCTCATCAGGTTGCCCAATCTTCTCTATTACTGGAGGACCTTGTCACCTAACAGTGGTCATCCTGAACATTACCTTGCTGCTGATTAGGAAATTCAAGAAGACCACGCTTGGCTTTGTCTCCATATCCTGACTAGCACCTGGCTGAGGGTAGACCTTTTTTGTGTCCTTATATATTGTGATTAAAGCTGTGTAGATGGTGCCATACAAGTCACAATCTAAATCCCAAATTGAATTTTTTTATCAGATAACTTCAATCGACCAGAGGAAGAGACCGTCTGTCCCTTTCTTTCCTGCAAGGCTATGAGGTTGCCAAACAACGGCACCAAATTCTGCTATGTGTTGCAGCTGTTTTGCTCCTTTGTCATGATATGTATCCCCATTTCTTGTATTCTATGGCAATTCACTAGAGGCCTGATGCAGCAACAGGTATTATATAAGCTGTGAATACAACATTACCTGTAACAGTTTATGACATTGGGTTATTTTGATGACTCCAGGCTTGTCGAAAATAATTGAAAACAAGTGGGTGGTTAATGATATCTAATCAAGATCACTTGACCAATCAGTTCTGCTGGCCTTCTGATCACTTCTCAGGGGCATAATTACGTAGTGCTAGCTACTATGCCACCCTTCAAGGCTGTTTGTAGAATATGCCCAGATGCCAAATTATTGGGGATAAGCAGACAGCTCTTCTCTCCCCTATGCAATCGGGGCTGGCCAAATCTGGGATGTTCTGGAATTTTCGATCAAATTATTTTCAATGTTTGGTGACATGTGTGAATAATGACTCTCTAACCAGCTGCTGTCTCTTTATTTCTAGATTGAAATGACTTCCCTCTGCTTTTATTCTTACCATAATTTTCACAAGTTAATTTTTTTGGGTTGTGTAACTTGGCAGCTCATAACATAATAACCCAACCTTTTCCAATTTTGATGTCTATGTGATATGTTAGGAGGTTGGGTGTCCTGAGCATGCATACCAAAATTCAGGTTCATATTCCTATGGAACAGCCACCTCCATGACATTAATTATTTCAATGATATTTCAATGAAACTTAACTGCTATATTTCACAAAAATGTCATAACTCAAGAACCGATGGTCCGAAAGACTTCATATTAGGCTCAAATGTACGGAATAAATGGGTTTATATTCATTACAATTGTAACTTTTGATCTGGGACCAATAGTTTCAGAGCTAGGTCAATAAATAAATCCATTTTTGGGATGATGCAGAAGTCGGACTGAAAAAGATACATCACCACAATGGGCACTATTGATACATGTATCCTTTGTGGAGGATCTGGGGTAGAAATAATGCAGGCAGGATCATTGTAGACTGGGTGGGGCCCAAAGTATCATAAATACGCAGTTACATTGAATTTCCAGGTAAAATAGTGTTTTTTTCACATAACAGAAAATTATCTAATCCATTCTAATGGGCTGTTATAGTGCCAATTTAATGTGAAGAAATGAGTCTTCAGTAAAGTTTTAAAGTGTTCAGTGTCTGTTTGGGCTCTGGGGACATACCAGCATTTTTTTTCCCATTGCTGTTGAATGAACGGCCGCCAAAAGTGACACAATTTGTCATTTATCATTGGTGATGTATTATCCAGTATATTTATGGAATCTGAGGGCTTTTAACTTGGTTTTTATCTGGGGTAGTTCTTTGAATCTTGATGTTTTATCTGTTAGTCTATAAAGTATTGAGGAAAATTAGCCTGACCCGTTTGGAGTGTCCATGGACAAATGCTGAAACTATTTCCCATTTTGTTTCCCTATCAGAGAATATCTGGCTGCAGCCTCACCCAACCACAAGGCAATACATATGCAGGGTATTACCCAGGGACTAAAGGCCAATGCAACTTTCATGACTGCAATGATTGAAAACAATTCTAATGCACAGTTGTACACTAGTAGCCCTGGGCCCCTATGCATTGTGTCCCAGGGCTGGTGCTCTGGAGTCTCTAGTGGAGACTGAGGACCGGCAGCCCCAAAAATTGTTGTCAAGCGGGCTAAGGCTACTATACACAGTTGCCAAGAGCAGAATGCAAAATACCACCAATTGTCTTGAAAGCCAGGGAATTTTCCAGAGGGTGGACTTGACAAATGACACTCAAGAACCGGGTGCTTGGCTCGATGCAGAGGAAACTTCATTCATGGAGTGTGTGATGCACGGCACTACATTCAATGCAGACAAAGCCGATGTGGGATCTTTTAATTTGAATGATACAATAAAAATGTCTCGAAAGCCAGCTATGGATTAGGTTATAGCTGTTAATAGATTCATTTAAGACACAACTGATCATTCACATTACAATGATCACTGTTCAGGCAAGCGCATTAACCAAGAAAATTGGTCGATGATATGCATGGTGTGTAGCTACTGACTAGTACTAGTACTTAGATTTATCAAAATGACATGATAGCAGCCTTTGATCTCAGGCTGGAATCAAATTTAATTCATTCAGATACTTTTTAAGTTTGGGAAATCAAGGCTGTGCCAAAAGCAATTAACATGGCACCACTCAGGTTGTTTGATTGGGAGGAAAATAGTCCATAGCATCAGTAGCAATCATTTCATGCCAAATCTATGGAGTTTCGTTTAAAGCTTTTACAGAATTCAGACTTGAATAGGAAGTGAGAGCTTTGAAATCCACCAAGAGTGGATGATTATCAGTTTAGTTTGACTACTGTGACACAATAATTGATCAAATGACTGAAAATATAGAATTTTTCTGTGTGCCTCCTCCATGCATATTTGGTAATATGTTGTTGTTATTTACATTGTACTTCTACATGCATACCACCTCTCAAAAATTAAGTGCTCAGGTCACATGCTCTGGTCACCTTCAATGCATAAAACACAGCAGCCCTAAGGCTCTTACTCTCCTGCTGATAGAAATTAAGTGTTTATGTTTGTTTTTGTATTCTACGTGAAGGTGAGAGTGCTATTATCACTCAAGGCAAACATATGAAGACAAAGTGGTGACAAAGCTGCTGCATACAAAATCGTTGTTGGTGGCATTGTCATACGGAAATGTGCAATGTTGAGTTCACCTCTCAGGCTCTCAATGGTAGTTGCTATAGACAAACAGAGAAGAAGCTTTAAATGGTGTCAGAAAACAAAACTTTTCTTCAAATACTTTTTAGTTTCTGGGCTTTGAAATGTTACTTGGCGATTTAGGTAGTATGTTGATCAGGTAGACCATGTGGATTTATATGGTAAATTATCCATATATATCTACAGTGAATGCCTATGAAAAATTCTTTGCAATTGATAAGGCCTTCAAAATGAAGCATCTTGATCATGTGTGATGTAATGCCTTTATACAGCATGTAAGGGCAAGTATTCCTTTGTGTTTTCTTGTCACTTTGATTAATTTGGTCTTTCTTATTACATATGTACATGCCGGCAAATATGGGCTCAGGTCACAATCTGCTCTCACATAAACAATAGTACCACTGAGGATGTTGCTGACATGAATTATATGTTTGTTTTATTATCCATGAGTGTGTTGTCATCACTCAAGGGGCGAACAAACATATGAGGACAAAATGGTGGCACTGCTTATGTTGTGTTTATAGTCGGTCCAAAAGCTTACAGCATGTGTTTTTTTTATATAGTAAATATATCCGACTCAAAATACAGATTACTTTGACTTTGATTTGGCTGCTGATGCGTACAGAGGTTGATTTTGATCATTTTGTATATGCTTGTGCTTAAGACAAAGGGAGAGATGAATTCATGTGCCTGACGTAGAATAGCAAAAGATGGAAGGAAAACAACAGGTCAATTTTGATGTGTGTCTGAATACAGTCAAAGAATAACATACTGGAGAATAGCACCGCTCTGTCTCTCACCCAATTACAAGGCTTTGTTTTACTGCCATACTAGAAAAATATTTTCATATAGTGAGTATTTGAATTGAAGCTGTCTGTCATCAATTCCATTTGCCATGCAACTTTCTATGATGTCGGAAATTGTCATTTATATGCTGAAGAATTTTAAAATAAAATCTGGACAATGTTGTTAAAACAAATTAATAAGTTTGTCCTTTTTGGGAATTCTAGGCTCAACTTACAATAGAATAAAAAGTTCTGAATTGCACAAAAAAACATATGAGTGATACCAAAAATGTAAGATTGCCTATAAATGCATGCTGGTCGTGATCATTTCATCTGTTTGCTTATAATCACAGGCATGAACTTACGACCAATGAAATATCAATTGAAGTCTGAAGAATTAAGTTTCTAATTGACATAATGATTGACCGGCAAGGCTCAAACAAATTGTGGCAGCTAGCAACAGGCACAGTGCATAACATTGACACCAGGATCCGCTCAGTCTGTTGTGATAATATGATACTGCCCCCATTCTTTATTGAGAGATTTTCAGGTGCCAGGCAGGATACAAACCAAATGTAGTCTTGAATGTCCCTTGCAGGACAAAGGCTACATAAATTCAAGGATGCACTTAGTACTGACTTCGGTTACCATGTCAACTTCACTGGATTGAGCACTAACATTGTTTCTGGTAACTAATAGACGGATTTTCATCAAATTGGAATGATATTCTTCCTCACCCAGTGTTCATTGTAACAAACAGAGTTTAATTGTGAATGATATTCATCATTTATCTGAAAGATATCACTACAGACATATGTTGCAGTGTAAAATTTGCCTATTATAGTATTGATGCTTGGCATTATTTTAGTTATGATCAATGGTTAGCACAGAGGGCAGCAGCACCTAGCTCTGTTACTCACCTCAAGGCCACTAGGGCATTGACCCAATTTTAAAGCATAATGCTTGAGTGACCACACTGATCACTCTCAGTTTTGTCTAAGCTGCTCTCCAGGCAACATCTAATGACTTAACTCTGCATTACTGCATTGGCAACCAATATCATGTTTAAGGTATGTCTTCTGTTAATATTTTATTCTAGTCAAACTTAGCATTCAATTATACATTTTGCAATACAAATAATTAGTTATACATTTTTTTTATGAATTTATAGAAACCACATAATTTGTCAGTCAGCTTACACATGTTTTGTTATTTGGTTAGGTGCCAACTTGGTTCACCATTGAAAACATGTGGTTTGGCCATTGCTTCACAGAACCCCAATTTGGGTAAGGTGGTTATTCCATTATCAATTATAGTTGTTCACTGGTAATAATAACTAAATGATAAATAGTACCTCAATATAATATTATAAATATTTGCTTCAGTACTTACATGTATTTTCTATTAGTAATTCACAACTACTTATGTTTAATGCAGCTTATAATTATTCACATGTGAAACTTATACTCTAGTCATGAATATTAATAATCTTTAGTCAGATAAATTGTAAATGCAACTATGTGACACTGTAATTCATTCCATTTATTTTGTTATTCATTTCTGTGTATTTTGTTACAGGGTTTTTATCCATGATGAATAAACCATCTTTATACATCATAGCTTGATTTGTGTCAACTTTTCTTGCTATAACACATATATATCATGACTGATTGCTGACACATTGCTTAGCTTTTGACTTGATGCTGACACAATGACTTCAGTGCTTTGAAAAGCCTGGAAGCAAGCAGAGGCATTTGCAGTCTTTTTCATCTCATAGACTCAATATTCACCCATCCAATTATGGAGCAGAGGGCAACTTTGAATGTGCCCCATGATCCAATCAATGTCTGAGATTTGATTAAGAGTTGAAATGGGTGTACAAACAACAAGTTTGTATGCAACAGCTTTGTCACCACTTTGTCTTCATATATTTGCTTTGAGTGATAATAGCACGCTCAGCTTCACTTGATGCATACAAAGACAAACATAAACGCTTAACTCCTGTCTGCAAGAGAGGAACAGCCTTGGAGCTGCTGTGTTTTATGTATTGCCAGTGGCCATAGGATGTGCTCTGTACTCTTAATGCTTGAAGATATGGTATGTAATAAGAATAGACAAATAAATCACAGTGAATACAACATCCAATATGCTTAAAGGAAGCATCCAGAAAAACCATTACTCTTGAGTAGTATCATTACTTCTCTCTACACATATTCTAACATTTAAGTTCAGAGTATATTTCAGAAATTAGAAGAAATTTAAGAATGCAAGTCTCCCTGACATATAAAGCTTGTTCGATAATAATATTCAAACTGTTTCTCACAACTGGGATTTGTCTGAGCCTGCCTTCTTAAAGGATATTATGGAATATGATAAGAATTGACAAGACGAAATACAGGCACAGTTTGCATTTATGTCAAGGTAAGCAGCAAGGGTTCTTAATGATTAAAAAAACAATAAAGGAATCAAGCTCAGGTTGTATGAGGCGAAGACAAAGCTAAATGTGGTCGTTACTTTGATTTCCATGTCAACTTCCGAGAAAGTCCTGTGGTTACCATGGCAACTGGATTTATAGTCCATCACTCTAGATTCAGTGAGATCAGGTTGGTTACAGGCAGTGTTGTAAACAATAGCAATTTGTAATTTGCATAAATCCAGAAACACATTCAGGAGGAAATGTGGTCATATATATTCCAGTCCTGCCAAGCCAGCTTAGCAGACCCGTCATCCAAACTTAGCTTATATCATCCAAAACTGATATAAGTTTTAGTCATCACAATCAGCATCAAGTTGTTTAAAGAAAAATTGCAGCCATTTGGATCTCATTGAGAGAGCTCTACACTGTATGGTGCAACAGTGCAACACTCACAAAACACATTATGATGTCCAGTAGATCTTATATTTCAAGTCTGGAATGTACGCTCCGGCTGGGCTGATTCATTTGACAGAATTGCAGCAGACATCATTCAATGATTCAAATTGATGAAAGTTGAAAAAACAAACATCATTTTTGTCCATAATAGATTCTGAGAAATAGTAATATTTGACAGACAATCCTTCTTTTCAACCCTCTTTGGTCTGACTGATTACAAAAATCAGTAACTGAAGTTAGCATCAATCAACCAGAGAAAACGGCAAAACCAGTTCTTTGGTGACTCTGTTACTTTGAAAGAACACTTCTTCAGGCAGTGATTACTCAAGTGATTGTCACCCAACAGCTTCAGCAATCTTTATTGCATCAGTTTAATTGGTTTTGTGTTTCTGAAGCTGTGTGTTGAATCTGTCAGATTAAAACAACTTGAAAACATGTTCTTGTTTAATGCAAGTCGTGAATCAGCCAAGGAAGATTATTGAAAAAAGTAAACGAAGCCATCATTTCATCAATTAAATTGCATGGCGTTATTCTATGTTAATTGAACAAGAAATCTGTGAAGGCTGCCGATAAAACTTTTTCAGTGCTTGTTGCCATTGATCTGTGTCCCTCGGGGAATTGGTATCCACCAGAAACTTTCCATTTTACCCAACTTTTTCCATGAATCAGTTGTCACGCTGCTCAAGGGGTATCATGGGAACTGGGCCACTTTGCAATTGAATCACTATCTTATGGAGATCTCCTTATCAGTGTGTCCTCTGTATCTGTCTTCCTTTTACGGCTCCTGATTTATATAATCTGACTTGTCCATTATTTCTTGAATAAAATGTCCTGAGAGAATCCTGATGTTGAAGCCTGTAAACTTGGAGTTTATATCATGACTGAATTGTTTCCTCTATCTTCACCTAAGACATGTACTCGACCAAGACCCCACTGTCCCCACTGGTAAGGCCAACTGCTACAAAGTCTTAGAGACAACAATCAAAGTTGGGCTAATATGTTTGCATGGTTGCCAAGGTTACCTTCAAATGTCCTTTATTGGTTGCCATGTTAACAAATTGTGGCAACTAGCAACAGGCACAGTGCAAAACATAGACACCAGGATCTGCTCAGTCTGTTGTGATAATATGATACTGCCCCCCTTCTTTATTGAGAGATTTTCAGGTGCAAGGCAGGATACAAACCAAACATAGTCTTGAATGTCCCTTGCAGGACAAAGGCTACATAAATTCAAGGATGCGCTTTGTATTGTCTTCGCTAACTATGTCAACTTCACTGGATTGAGCACTAACAATGTTTCTGGTGACAAATAGATGGATTTTCATCAATCCAGATTTTGGAAAGATATTCTTCCTCACCCAGTGTTCATTGTAACAAACAGTTTTTAATTGTTTGATTGTGAATATATTCATCCTTTATCTGAAAGCTATCACTAGATTCTAGACATATATATCATGACTGGTTGCTGACACATTGCTTAGCTTTTGACTTGATGCTGACACAATGACTTCAGTGCTTTGAAAAGTCTGGAAGCAAGCAGAGGCCTTTGCAGTATCTTTCATCTCATAGGCTCAACATTCACCCATCCAATTATGGAGGTGGGGGCAACTTTGAATGTGCCCCATGATCCAATCAATGTCTGAGATTTGATTAAGAGTTGAAATGGGTGTCACCATGGAGGCATGGAGTTTGATGTTTGGTGTCTATATAGATATAGCTTTTGGAATTCAAGTTTGAATGCTGTGTGAAAGGGAAACATTGTAACCTGACAGGCATCTCTAAATTTGGCAGTGGCAAAAGGAAACTGGTTGTTGTTATCATAAATATTTGGAAGGAGGTAATGTGAATTCAATTTCAATTTAATTTCTCTAAATGACAATGATCAGACACCACACATTATAAAAAAAATGAACATATTTGTGTATGGTTTAGGGCGTGGCATTGGTAGATAGACAGCAAAGCAGAACCCATTTTCTGTCAGAATATTATTAAACATACCTTATTATACGTTTTGGAAAGCAGTTTGTCAGGACCAGATACAGTTTCCGGTGTCATAGCATTTTTCTTTGCACCATTTCAACAAACAACATCATTCCTATTTCATCACCTAACTGATTTAGATCATAATTATGTTGACACTATTTCTTTTGTTTTAACTTGAGCTAGAATTTCCCTTGAGGAAATTTGGAAATGCATGAAACGCAATATGCTTTTAACTCCCTGCATGTTTTAAACCAGAAATAAATTGATAATATTATTAGATTTTGCCAATTATTTTCCATTCTTTCAACATCGCAGAAAGATGCATGATTTGCATTAAACCAAGACGATGCCTTCAGAAAAAGACGTTGGTCTGATCACACAGCTTCAAATCTTGCATAAGGTAAGGTAATAGTTACACTTGGTCAGCCTGATACCATGCATCGCCATATCAGAAGAACATTTCAAAGCAGCTTATTGTTAATGGCTGGTTTAAACAGAAGGTGCTAATAACCATTGTTAACCTATGAAATGTTATAGAGACATTGAGAATTCATACAATATCAGACATCTTGAAGATTTATTAAATAAATTGAACATCAAAATGCACTAGCTGTTTTCATTTGCTAAAAATATCTATTGTATTCCTCTCTGAAATTTCTTCAGCTATTCCCAAACAAGACCCAATGTGTTGAAGAGGCCCATTTTTCTCTCCCTTTTGTCTTCAGCAAACAATTTGTTTTGCCAACAAAATGCCACCAACCAACCTCTGTATGCATCGGCAGTGCCACCACTTTGTCCTCATATGTTTGCTTGTCTCTTGAGTGATGACGACACACTCATGGATAATTAAACAAACATCTAATTCATGTCAGCAAAGCCCAGGAGGTAAAGGATTTCACGTATGGCATGAGAGCTGAGGGTGTGGCCTGAGCTCTTTATTTACCAGGACGGTATGCTGCCGTATGCAATAAGGATCACAAAAATTAATCAAAGTGACAAGAAAGCACAAAGGAATAGTGGCCCTGCAAAGGAGATGGGCATAAATGCAAAGAACTAAACAGTGGAAGTTCTGGTACTGGATACTGTGAAATATTGTCATTGCATCTAGAAGGAAGGTGGGCATACCACAGAGGAATTTTTTTGCAATTAATTGCATTTGTGCCAGCAAAGCCTCTTTGGATTATCTTTGTTTGGATCTGCTCTGGACTGATTGAACTTTTCTCTATCTCACTCGTTTATGCCTTTATAATGGGAAATAACATACTGCTGTCTGACATTTAGCGGTGATTGATCATGGTAGCAGCCAGGCAGGGTCAACACTTAGTTAACAAAAGAATGGTTGAGGTCGTTCAGCATTTATTATGTCTTCAGCAATTCACATCATTACGATCCTTCAGAAACCAAGATGGCAAGTTCGAATCAAATTTAATCTTAACTGCATTCATAACATTCTTTCGTTTCAAACAGTAATTTGTGAAATTTGCTATTTGCGAAAATTTTCATTTGTCCCAGCTCCTTATCTGGTTTTGGGGAGTTGTTGTGCCATAACTCAACCAGGTCAACATTATAATAATAAACCCATTGATTCTTTCTGTGACTTTTGAATCATCTCTTTTAAAAAGCTCACCGAATATATTCGGCTCAATAACAATCTTCCTGCATGCACTTCAGGAATTTTTGTGAGGGATCCATTTTTGTCAGGCGTATGTACATTTGAAGTCCAAGAGCAATTTCAACAAAAAATTCATTGTATTTAGCCCTGTAGTATTACCCTTTGTTGGCCATCAATGTCATCTCTAGGTGCAATTCTTGTTCCCAAACAGAGTAACATTATTCTACAGCAGCCGTTGCTTCCATGGGGACACTACATTCACAAACAACAAGCTTGTATGCAGCAGCTTTGTCACCACTTTGTCTTCATACATTTGCTTTGAGTGATAATAGCACGCTCAGCTTCACTTGATGCATACAAAGACAAACATAAACACTTTTAAATTCCTTTCTGTGAGAGGGCAAGAGCCTTGGAGCTGCTGTGTTTTATGTATTGCCGGTGGCCATAGGATGTGCTCTGTACTCTTAATTCTTGAAGATATGGTATGTAATAAGAATAGACAAATAAATCACAGTGCTCCAACGTTGATCCAATATGCTTAAAGGAAGCATCCAGAAAAACTATTCATCTTGAGTAGTATCATTACTTCTCTCTACACACATTCTAACATTTAAGTTCAGAGTATATTTCAGAAATTAGAAGAAATTCAAGAATGCAAGTCTCCCTGACGTATAAAGCTTGTTTGGTAATAATATTCAAACTGTTTCTCATAAATGGGATTTGTCTGAGCCTGTCGTCTTAAAGGATATTACGGAATATGATAAGAATTGATAAGACGAAAATATAGGCACAGTTTGCATTTATGTCAAGGTAAGCAGCAAGGGTTCTTAATGATTAAAAAAACAATAAAGGAATCAAGCTCAGGTTGTATGAGGCGAAGACAAAGCTAAATGTGGTCGTTACTTTCCATGTCAACTTCCGAGAAAGTCCTGTGGTTACCATGGCAACTGGATTTATAGTCCATCACTCTAGATTCAGGGAGATCAGGTTGGTTACAGGCAGTGTTGTAAACAATAGCAATTTGTAGGTTGCATAAATCCAGAAACACATTCAGGAGGAAATGTGGTCATATATATTCCAGTCCTGCCAAGCCAGCTTAGCAGACCCGTCATCCAAACTTAGCTTATATCATCCAAAACTGATATAAGTTTTAGTCATCACAATCAGCATCAAGTTGTTTAAAGAAAAATTGAAGCTATTTGGATCTCATTGAGAGAGCTCTACACTGTATGGTGCAACAGTGCAACACTCACAAAACACATTATGATGTCCAGTAGATCTTATATTTCAAGTCTGGAATGTATGTTCTGGCTGGGCTGATTCATTTGACAGAATTGCAGCAGACGTCATTCAATGATTCAAATTGATGAAAGTTGAAAAAACAAACATCATTTTTGTCCATGATAGATTCTGAGAAATAGTAATATTTGACAGACAAT
This sequence comes from Platynereis dumerilii, assembly GCA_026936325.1. Lineage (NCBI taxonomy): Eukaryota > Metazoa > Annelida > Polychaeta > Phyllodocida > Nereididae > Platynereis > Platynereis dumerilii. Next base: position 2,099,627 of record JAPTHN010000031.1, read on the forward strand.
CCTTCTTTTCACACCTCTTTGATCTGACTAATTACAAACATCAGTAACTGAAGTCAGCATCGATCAACCACAGAAAAGGGCAAAACCAGTTCTTTGTTGACTCAGTTACTGGAAAGAACACTTCTTCAGGCAGTGATTACTCGAGTGATTGTCACCCAACAGCTTCAGCAATCTTTATTGCATCAGTTTAATTGGTTCTGTGATTCTGAAGCTGTGTGTTCAATCTGTCAGATTAAAACAACTTGAAAACATGTTTTTATTTAATGCAAGTCATGAATCAGTCAAGGAAGATTATTGAAAAAAGTAAACGAAGCCATCATTTCATCAATTAAATTGCATGGCGTTATTTTATGTTAATTGAACAAGAAATCTGTGAAGGCTGCCGATAAAACTTTTTCAGTGCCTGTTGCCATTGATCTGCGTCCCTCGGGGAATTGGTATCCACCAGAAACTTTCCATTTTACCCAACTTTTTCCATGAATCAGTTGCCGCGCTGCTCAAGGGGTATCATGGGAACTGGGCCACTTTGCAATTGAATCACTATCTTATGGAGATCTCCTTATCAGTGTGTCTTCTGTATCTCTCTTCCTTTTACAGCTCCTGATTTATATAATCTGACTTGTCCATTATTTCTTGAATGAAATTTCCTGAGAGAATCCTGATGTTGAAGCCTGTAAACTTATCATGACTGAATGTGCTTCCTCTATCTTCACCTAAGACATGTATACCAAGACCCCACTGTCTCCACTGGTAAGGCCAACTACTACAAAGTCTTAGAGACAACAATCAATGTTGGGCTGCTAATATGTGTGCATGGTTGCCAAGGTTACCTTCAAATGTCCTTTCTTGGTTGCCATGTCAACTTAACAGAACATCAATCAATGTTTCATGCACATGTGGTGTTATTGTACTCCAAAATGTTTCTCTTTTTGTCTGTTGTCAATATGGCACAAAAAAAGAAGACCGATATAGAGCGTGGGGCGAAAAAGAGGCAATCAGAAAATTTTTAGTAAACAGAATTAAGCAAATAGCATGTATTGGATAATGCCCTCTATGTATAGCTTGCAAGTGAAACCACAGATGGGAAGTCGAGATAATTTAGCCACCAGACACATATTGCGGACTAATGAGTAAAAAGGAGACAGACAAGTAAAAAAAAATAGGTTAATCCAATAATCGAATAACAGCACGAAACAGGCGAGCAACTTTTACAATTTGATTGAGAAATATTTAAAAGCTAATGGGAAATTGAGTGTCAGAACATGTCACTTGAGAGAAAATCTATTTCTCAATCATATAAAGTAGACAAATGAGGACTTACTGGTTTCGTAACATTTTTAATGTTTTTTTTTTGTGACATTAGGAATCGTTTGAGTGGCAATTGTGCACAGGGGGGGGGGACTAATTTTTCTTGACCGGTTTATCTTTGCTATCAACTGAGTGTCAAAACTGCACCAACTTAATCAACGACATCACCCATCAATTATGATATTGACACTATTTCTTCTTATGTAACTTGAGCATGAATTTCCCATAGGGAAATTTGGAAATGCATGAAACGTAATATGCTTTTAATTCTCTGCATGTTTGAAACAAGAAATAAATTGGTTATGTTATTAAATTTTGCCAATTATTTCCCATTCAATCAACCTTGCAGAATTATGCATGAATTGCATTAAGCCAAGATTATGCTTTCAAATAAAGTTTCACATGATCACACTGCTTCAAATATTCACTGTTTGTGATAAGCACTATTTACTAACAGTGACCCTTCCCAGTTTACACCTTTGCCACCTGTACTGTTTATTAATAATGCTTAAAATGGGTTATCCAAAAGTGGTTTAGTAATTTCACCGACAGACAGACAGACAGACAATATTCATTTATTTGACCATAGGGAGATACAACATGAAATAGTTCCAAAATAATTACATATAGCGTACCAAAGCCAGATAACCTGTTTTGACTGACAGAGCTCCTGTCAGGCCTATGACATGAAAAAATTATTTTTCAAATAACCTTGTTAGAAGATGAGTTATATATAATTAGGATAACCTGTGTTAAGTGTTGATACAATCCTGAGCTGGTTAGACGGGTACCAAAGAATAGCTGCATGAGAAGAACATTTCATTACTCTCATTATTATCGTTTTCATAGCTACGTGTTTTTCAAGTTTGCAATTTGCAACAACAGCACATTTTGTTTGGAAAACAATAAGGTGCAACAATCAGCTTAAACATGCGTTGTTTGTTGTGGTTGTACACTAATAGTTACATTGCCTGACAGTTTTAAATTCATTTGTCGTTAACTGTGATGTCAAACTCTGAACTGATATGTCACAGATTGAAGATTAGACCAATCACATTGACAGATGTCCGATGATGTCACGGTTTAACTGCAAAACGAAGTTTTCAAAAAACACATAGCTATGAAAACAATAATAAAGGGAAATAGGATTGCAATTAAGTAGTAATTTGTAATTGATCGGTTTAAATGGGTTGCGCCATTCATTTATATTCATGCCATTCTTAACATATAAATCTTATAGAATCATTGATAACTCATACAATATCAGTCGCCTCCTTAAATAAATTAAGAAACAAAATGCACAGGCTATTTTCATTTGCTAAAAATCACTTTTGTATTCCTCTCTGAAATTTCTTTTGCTATTCCTGATCAAGACCCAATGTGTTGAAGAGGCACATTTTTCTTTCCCTTTTGCTTTCAGCGAACAATTTGTCTTGCCTACATGATGCCACCAACAAACCTCTGTATGCATCAGCAGTGCCACCACTTTGTCTTAATATGTCTGCTCGCCCCTTGAGGGATGACAACACACTCATGGATAATAAAACAAACATATAGTTCATGTCAGCAAAGCTCTGGAGGTGAGGGACATCATGCATGGCGTGGGAGCAGAAGATGTGGCCTGAGCTCTTTATTTGTCAGCATGGCATGCAATAAGAATCACCAATGAATCAACATCACGAAAAAACACAAAGGAATAGTAGCCCTGCAAAGGAGATGGTACACATATGCAAACAACTAAACAGTGGAAGTTAAAGCACTGGTTTCTGTGATACATGTACTGTCATTGCATCCAGATTGAAGGCAGGGCATATCATAAAGGAGTTTTCAGAAAGAAAATGTATTTCTTTTTTTTTTATCATCTTTCTTTTGGGCGGCTCGGGACAGATTGAACTTGCAGATCTCTAACTCAGTCCATTATGCCTGCATTATGGGAAATAACATACTGTTGTCTGACATTTATCTGTAATTGCTCTTGGCAGCAGCCAATCAGGGTAAACATTTAGCTAATTTAGGATTGGTTGAAGTCATTCGGCATTTGATTATGTCTTTACCAATTCACATCACTTTCAGTGGCGGATCCAGACACGATAGTCTACGGGGGGCCCGGACGTGTTTCGGCATTCGCGGGCCCGTGTTATCGCAATCTTTCTTCAAAAAGCTACTATTAATCTTGGTGGTCTAGGGGGGGCCCAGGCCCCCTAGCCCCCCCCCCTGTATCCGCCACTGACTTTAACATTACAGAACCCAAGATCAGATGTTACGTTGAATTCTCATTTCCTGGAAAAAGCGTTATACAAATCATTCTTATTACTATGATTATTTGATGAAGCCACTGATGATGTAGAACTAAGCAGAAACAACCTGGTCAACATAATAATTAAGAACCTATGGATTGTTTAGTTTTTCTTCCTTTTGAATCACATCTTACAAATACTTTCCAGAATGATATTCAGCCCAATGACATTCTTGCTCCATACAGTTAAGGAATTCCCAGTTTGTATGCAGAAGCTTTGTCACCACTTTGTCTTCATACATTTGCCTTGAGTGATAATAGTACACTCAGCTTCACTTGGTGAATACAAAAACAAAACATAAACGCTTAATTCCTGTTAGGAAGAGAACAAGAGCCTTGGAGTTGCTGTGTTTTATGCATCGCCGGTGACCATAGGATGTGACCTGTACTCTTAATTCTTAAAGATAAATCACATAATGAGAACAGCCAAATATAATAGAGTGACAGCCAGACCCAATATGCCTAGGCATGCATAGAGGAGGCATGCAGAAAAACTATTCCTCTTCAGTAGTAGTATCATCCTTTCTCTCTGCACACATTCTGACATTAAAGCTCAGTGTCTTTCAGAAATAAGAAGAAATGTGAATTTCCCTGACAGGTAAAGCTTACAAGTGTTACAACAATAACTCAAACAGTTCCTCATATCTGGGATTTGGGTGAGCTCGCTTTCCTAAAGGATATTAATATATATTCAATAAAACATATGTATGATTGATAAGACCAAAATACAAACACAGTTTGCAGAATGCCAGGTAAAGCAGTAGAGATTCTTTTACAAAAAAAAAATGGAATAAGACTAAATGTGGTCGTTACTGTGACTTCCATGTCAGCTTCAGAGAGAGTCCCTTGGTTTCCATGGTAACTCGATTTATAGTCCATCACTCTGGATCAAGGGAAATCAGATTTGTCCCCAGTGGTGTAGTAAACCGTAACAATTTGTAGGTTGCATAGATCCAGAAACACATTCAGAAGGAAATGTGGTCATACCTACACATACAGTGTTAGTCAACTTAGCTTCAATTTACAAAAGGAGACAATGCAAATGAAACATTCCTCTTCAGAATGACAGACTAGTAAAAAGTAGATATCTTCTTACAACTTTTTCCTTGATTAATGCATGACATTTTGAAACACTTTTGTCGTCATTTATTTTGGTGTTTTCTGTAACATGACATGTTGAAGGAAATCTGAGATCAGGCCACAAAGGGGAAAACAATGGACCAAGAATGGCTGCCGAGTGAAATCAAATGAATGATTATTCAATTTACAGAATACGGATTTGCTCCAAAAGCTTGATTAACAAGAAATGTCTTTATCTGTCTAACAAAAACACAATCCAAAATTATCCAGCTTCAGGTCCTGGTTTCAGTGAAATTCTTTCTGTTGGAAAAAATACTCCCTTTTTAGATTCAGAGGTGGTCATCTTTGACAATCCTTCTCTGATCTGACAACTCACAAACATGAGCAACTGAAGTTAGTATCAATCAAGCATAGTAAAGAGCAAAATCAGTTCTTTGTTGACTCGGTAATTGGAAAGAACACTTCTTCAGACAGTGATCACTCAAGTGATTGTCACTAACAGCTTCAGCTATCTTTTTTGTATCAATTTAATCGGTTCAGTGTTTTTGAAGCTGTGCGTTGAATCTGTCAGATTAACACAATTTGAAAACATGTACTTGTTTAATGTAAGCCATGAATCATCCAACAAAGATTATTGAAAATAATAAATGAATCCATAATTTCATCAATTAAATTGCATGGCGTTATTCTGTGTTAATTAAACAAGAAATCTGTGAAGGGAGCTGGTAAAACTCCTTTAAATTAAATAATGCTTCTTTTCATTGATCTGTCTCTATCTGGGAATAGGTATCAACATTAAACTTTCCATTTCCAGCCAACTTTTTCCATGAATCAGTTGTTGCAGTGTTCCAGTGGCATCATGGGAACTGAGACCACTTTGTAATAATTGCTATCTTATAGAGATCTCCTGATAAGCGTCTCCTGAGCTGTAGAATCTGACTTGTCCCTTATTTCTCGAATAAAATGTCCTCAAAGAATCCTGATGTTGAAGCCGGGATACTTATATAGGAAACATGGCTAAATGTGTTTCCTATATCTTCACATAAGACCTGTATCCTCCCAAGACCCTGCTGTTTAGGCCAACCGCTACTAAAGTCACAAAGACAAGAATCAAAGGAGGGCTGCCAATGTGTTTGCATGGTTGCCAAGGCTGCCTTCACATGTCCTTTCTTGGTAGCCATGTCAACTTCACAGAACATCACACAATTTGCCATGGCATGCATAATTATTGTACTGTCAAAATGTCTTGTGAAGGTTCCCTTTCTTTTTGTGTCTCTGTAAAAATGGCACAAAAAATGAAGGCTGAAAAAGAAAGAATTAACCAAATTGCACGTATTGGATGATGTAAGCTATGTTTACCGTACAAGTGACACAACAGCAGGCATTCGAGATAATTCACCCACCAGTCATATCGAGGATGAACGAGTAAAAAATTGTAAATGGGCGGTGCCGTTCATTTATATGCATGCCATTCTGAGCATATAAATCTTATAGAGACAGTGATAACTCATACCATGTCAGACACCTCCTTGATGATCTATTAAATAAATTAAGGATCAAAATGCATGTGCTATTTTCATTTGCTAAAACTATTGTATTCCTCTCTGAACATCTTTTGCTATTCCACAACAGGACCCAATGCGTTGAAGAGGCCCATTTGTCTCCCGCTTTTGTCCTCGGCAAACAATTTGTTTTGCACATACAATGCCCCAACCAACATCTGTATGCATCAGCAGTGCCACCACTTTGTCTTCATATGTCTGCTCGCGCTTTGAGTGATGAGAACACTCTCATGGATAATAAAACAAACATATAATTCATGTCAGCAAAGCCCCGGAGGTGAGTGACTTCCGTATGGCATATGAGCAGAGGATGTGGCCTGAGCTCTTTATTTGCCAGCATGGCATGCAATAAGAATCGCAAACTGAATCAAAGTGACAAGAAAGCACAAAGGAACAGTGGCCCTCCAAAGGAGACAGGACATAAATGCGAACAACTAAACAGTTGAGGGTCAAGAACTGGATATTGTGAAATACTGTTATTGCATCTAGAAGGAAGGTAAGACACACCATATGGGGGTTTTTAGAAAGAAATTGCATTTGTGCCAGCAAAGCCATTTGAGATTACCTTTGTGTGGAGCGCTCGGGACAGATTGAACTAGCAATTCTCAACCTCAGTCCATTTTGCTTGCATTATGCGAAATAACATACTGCTGTCTGACATTTATCGGTGATTGCTCTTGACAGCAGCCAAGCAGGGTCAACATTTGGCTAATTTAGGAATGGTTGAAGTCATTTGGCATTTGATTATGTCTTTACCAATCCACATCACTATAACTTTACTGAAACCAAGGTCAGATTTCACATTGAATTCTCATTTCCTGGAAAAAGCATTATACCAATTACTATTATTACTATTAATATTATTTGCTGCAGCCACTGATAATGTTTACAACATAAAACTAAGAAGAAACAACCTGGTCAACAAAATAATTAAGAACCATGTGATTGTTTCCATCACTTTTGAATCACCTCATACAAATACTTTCCAGAATGATTCAACCCAATAACAATCTTCCTCCATACAGTAAAGGAATTCCCTGGGTGAGCTTAATTTTGTAATTAATTCCTGTCAGGAAGACAAGAAGAGCCTTGGAGTTGCTGTGTTTTATTTGTTGCAGGCGACCATAGGATGTGACCTGTGCTGTTAACTCTTGAAGATAATGTACATAATAAGAACAGCCAAGTAAATCACAGTGACAGCCAGACCCAATATGCATGCATAGAGGAGGCATGCAGAAAAAACTATTCCTCTACAGTAGTATATAGTATCATCCTTTCTCTCTGCACACATTCTGACATTAAAGCTCAGTGTCTTTCAGAAATAAGAAAAAATGTGAATTTCCCTGACAGCCTGTGTGTCACAGGTAAAGCTTTTCAAGTGTTACAACAATAACTCAAACAGTACCTCATAACTGGGATTTGGTTGAGCTCGCTTTCGCAAAGAATATTAATATATATTCGATAAAACATATGTAATAATGATTGTTTCCATAATGTCAGGTAAAGCAGTAGAGGTTTTTTTTACAAAAAAGGAAAAAGGAATAAGGCTTAGGTCATAAGAGGCAAAGACAAAGCTAAATGTGGTTGTTATTGTGATTTCCATGTCAACTTTAGAGAGAGTCCTGTGGTTTCCATGGTAACTGGATTTATTGTTCATCACTCCAGATCAAGGGAGATCACTCAGATCAGATTTGTCCAAAGTGGTGTGGTAAACAATAACAATTTGTAGGTTGCATAGATCCAGAAACACATTCAGAAGAAAATGTGGTCATGCACATACATAAGTCAACTTCATTTTACAATGCGAATGAAACACCTTCTTCTTCAGAATGACAGACTAGTAAAAAGTACATCTCTTCTTACAAATTTTCCCTTGATTAATTCATGACATTTTGGAACACTTTCCTCTTCATTTATTTTGGTGTTTTCTGTAACACGACATGCTGAAGGAAATCTGAGATCAGACTACAAAGGGAAAAACCAAGGGACCAAGAATGGCTACTGCATGAAATCAAATGTATGATTATTCAATTTACAGAATACGGATTAGCTCCAAAAGCTTGAGTAAAAAGACATGTCTTTCTCCGTCTAACAAAACACAATCCAAAATTATCCTGCTTCATGTCATGGTTTTTCAGTGAAATGATTTTTGTTGGAAAGAAATACACCATTTTAGATTCAGAAGTGGTCATCTTTGACAATCCTTCTTTTTACCCCTCTTTGATCTGACAAATCACAAACATGAGCAACTGAAGTTAGTATCAATCAAGCAGAGAAAAGAGTAAAACCAGTTCTTTGTTGACTCAGTAATTGAAAAGAACACCTCTTCAGAGAGTGATCACTCAAGTGATTGCCACCTAACAGCTTCAGCTATCCTTTTTGCATCAATTTAATTGGTCAGCTGTGTGGTGAATCTGTCTGATTAACACAATTTAAAAACATGTACTTGTTTTATGTAAGCCATGAATCATCCAACAAAGATTATTGAAACTAATAGATGAAGCCATCATTTCATCGATCAAACTGCATGGCATTATTCCCCGTTAATTAAACACGAAATCTGTTAATGCAACTGGTGAAACCCCTGTAATGCTTCCTTTCATTGATCTGTCTCTATCTGGGAATTGGTATCACCCAGAAACTTTCCATTTCCAGCCAAGTTTTTCCATGAATCATGGCTAGTTCTCACGGAGACGTAACAGAGGGTTCTTGTTGCGTCGCTTCTTGCTTTTCCAGGAAAGTGGGAGGTTCTTAAGCTAGATTCAACAATTCGGCGACGATATTTTCGTCTACGGCGCTTCTTAAACTTCCTCGCCAAAAGTTCCTAGAAGTCACATGACCCTGTGGTGGGGCAAGAACTTGCTTCACGAAAGATTCAACCGGTTGAATCTTTGCGAAGGAAGAAACCACGATGCAAGAGACCAGAAAGCCCCCCAAAATGATTGGGCGAAGTTAGAGACAGCTTGGGCGAAGTTAGAGACAGGTTGGGCGAAGTTAGAGACAGCTTGGGCGAGGCTACTTATCATTGAGTCAATGGAACTTCGGCGAAAAAAGACAACAACTCGCCGACACAAACAGGCTGTTGAAACGCCGAAACAGCTACTTGCTTGGCCGTAACAGGTATTTGCTTGGGCGTAATTGAACATTAGGACGAAGTAAGAGGATGCTAGGGCGAAGAAAGAGCATGCTAGGGCGAAGAAAGAGACTCCTTGGGCGAATCTAGTTTAACATTGAAGCAATGGAACTGCGTCGAGGCTCCTGACAACTCGCCGACACAAGTGTCTTCTTGCCTCGTCCGTAATTACGAGCGATTCGGCGTAAAAAACGAGAGCCTCGTCGTAATAGGAACCATCAACGACGATTTAGAACCTCTAATTGATTATATAATTGACCAAAAATGGCTTGAAACGCCGAAAGTGGGCGAATCTGCAGTTCCTGGAACCTCTACAACTTCGCCGTCACTTAACCACTCTCGTGTGATCTAGGCATCAGTTGTTGCAGTGTTCAAGTGGCATCATGGGAACTGAGACCACTTTGCAATAATCACTATCTTATGGAGATCTCTTGATATGTGTCTCCTGAGCTGTAGAATCTGGTTGTTCCTTTTTTCTCGAATAAAATGTCCTCAAAAAATCCTGATGTTGAAGCCGGGATACTTATATAGGAAACATGGCTTAATGTGTTTCCTATATCTTCACATAAGACCTGTATCCTCCCAAGACCCTGCTGTTTAGGCCAACCGCTACTAAAGTCACAAAGACAAGAATCAAAGGAGGGCTGCCAATATGTTTGCATGGTTGCCAAGGCTGGCTTCACATGTCCTTTCTTGGTAGCCATGTCAACTTCACAGAACATCACACAATTTGCCATGGCATGCAGAATTATTGTACTGTCAAAATGTCTTGTGAAGGTTCCCTTTCTTTTTGTGTCTCTGTAAAAATGGCACAAAAAAAGAAGGCTGAAAAAGACAGCAGTGTGGGGGAAAAAGAGGCAAACGGCAAGTTTCAGTAGGCAGAATTAACAAAATTGCACGTATTGGATGATGTAAGCTATGTTTACCATACAAGTGACACAACAGTAGGCATTCGAGATGATTTACCCACCAGACATATTGAGGATGAATGAGTAAAAAATTGTAAATAGGTGGTGCCGTTCATTTATATGCGATAACTCATACAATATCAGACACCTCCTTGATCATCTATTAAATAAATTAAGGATCAAAATGCATGTGCTATTTTAATTTGCTAAAACTATTGTATTCCTCTCTGAACATCTTTTGCTATTCCACTACAGGACCCAATGCGCTGAAGAGGCCCATTTGTCTCCCGATTTTGTCCTCGGCAAACAATTTGTTTTGGAAACACAATGCCCCAACCAGCCTCTGTATGCATCAGCGGTGCCACCACTTTGTCTTCATATGTCTGCTCATGCTTTGAGTGATGAGAACACACTCATGGATAATAAAACAAACATCTAATTCATGTCAGCAAAGCCCCGGAGGTGAGGGACTTTCGGATGGCATGAGAGCAGAGGATGTGGCCTGAGCTCTTTATTTGCCACCATGGTATGCAATAGGAATCGCCAAATAAATCAAAGTGACAAGAAAACACAAAGGAGTACATGCCCTGCAAAGCAGATGGGCACAAATGCAAACAACTAAACAGTGAAGTTCAAGTACTGGTTTCTGTGATATGTGTATACTGTCATTGCATCCAGATGGAAGGCTTTTCATACCATGTAGGAGCTTTTAGAAAGAAATTGCATTTGTGCCAGCAAAGCCATTTTAGATCATCTTTGTTTGGGGCGGCTCGGGACAGATTGAACTTGCAGTTCTCTAACTCAGTCAATTATGCCTGCATTATGGGAAATAACATACTGCTCTCAGACATTTATCTGTGATTGCTCTTGGCAGCAGCCAAGCAGGGTCAACGTTTAGCTAATTTAGGAATGGTTGAAGTCATTTGGCATTTGATTATGTCTTTACTAATTCACATCACTATGACATTTCAGAAATCAAGATCAGATGTCAGATTGAAATCTCATTTCCTGGAAAAGACTCTCATAACTATTATTATTATTGCAACTGCCACTGATGTTTACAACATTGAAACAGAGAAGAATCAAACTGGTCGATGTACCAAAAATGAAGAAAATCTGAAAAAATTAAGGCTTACAAAGGAAAATATTTCCTAGCAGTGCCTGAAACTTTGTGATAATAATTAAGAACCTATGGATTGTTTCGTTTTTCTACCTTTTGATTCGCTTCATACAAATACTTTCCAGAATGATATTCAGCCCAATAACAATCTTCCTCTATACAGTTCAGGAATTCTCTGGGTGAGCTTAATTTTTTATTTACGTTTAACATTTATAAAAGTCCAGAACAGGTTTAGGCCAAAAATTGATTGTTGCTTACAACTATTTCAATTCTTGTTTCCAAACAGACTGAGGAGCATTATTCTCTTACTGCCATCCTGCACGACAATGCAACCAACAACAAGTTTGTATGCAGCAGCTTTGTCACCACTTTGTCTTCATACATTTGCCTTGAGTGATAATAGTACACTCAGCTTCACTTGTTGAATACAAAAGCAAAACATAAACACTTAATTCCTGTCATGAAGAGAGTAAAAGCCTTGATAGTGCAGTGTTTTATGCATCGCAGGTGACCACAGGATGTGACCTGTACTCTTAATTCTTGAAGATAAAGTACATAATAAGAACAGACAAAATAAATCACAGTGACAGCCACACCCAATATGCATACATAGAGGGGGCGTGCAGAAAAACTATTCTTCTTCAGTAGTAGTATCATCCTTTCTCTCTGCACGCATTCTGACGTTTAAGCTCAGTGTCTTTCAGAAATAGGAAGAAATGTGAATTTCCCTGGCAGGTAAAGGTTGTGTTACAACAATAACTCAAACAGTTCCTCATAACTGGGATTTGGGTGAGCTCGTTTTCCCAAAGGATATCGATATATTCGATAACACATATGTAATAATGATTGGTAAGACCAAATACAGACACAGTTTGCATGATGCCAGGTAAAGCGATAGAGATTCTTTCACAAAAAAACTAAATTGAATGAGGCTTAGGTCGTATGAGGCAGGGACAAAGCTAAATTTGGTCGTCACTGTGATTTCCATGTCAACTTCAGAGAGAGTCTTGTGGTTTCCATGGTAACTGGATTTATAGTCCATCACTCTGGATCAAGGGAGATCAGATTTTTCCCCAGTGGTGTAGTAAACAATAACAATTTGTAGGTTGCATAGATCCAGAAACAAATTCAGAAGGAAATGTAGCCATAAATATGCAGTGTAAGTCAACTTAGCTTCAATTTAAAAAAGGAGACAATGCAAATGAAAAATTCTTCTTGAGAATGACAGACTAGTAAAAAGTAGATATCTATAACTGTTTCCTTGATTAATGCATGACATTTTGTTACACTTTCCTCTTCATTTATTTTGGTGTTTTCTGTAACACGACATGCTGAAGGAAATCTGAGATCAGGCCACAAAGGGGGAAAAAAATGGACCAAGAATGGCTGCTGCGTGAAATCAAATGTATGATTATTCAATTTACAGAATACGGATTTGCTCCAAAAGCTTGAGTAACAAGACATGTCTTTCTCCGTCTAACAAAACACAATTCAAAGTTATCCTGCTTCATGTTTTTTGTTGGAAAGAAATACACCATTTTAGATTCAGAAGTGGTCATCTTTGACAATCCTTCTTTTTACCCCTCTTTGATCTGACAACTCACAAACATGAGCAACTGAAGTTAGTATCTATCAAGCAGAGAAAAGAGTAAAACCAGTTCTTTGTTGACTCAGTAATTGAAAAGAACACCTCTTCAGAGAGTGATCACTCTCTTCAGAGAGTGATCACTCAAGTGATTGTCACCTAACAGCTTCAGCAATCCTTTTTGCATCAATTTAATTGGTCAGTGTTTTTGAAGCTGTGTGTTGAATTTGTCTGATTAACACAATTTAAAAACATGTACTTGTTTAATGTAAGCCATGAATCATGCAACAAAGATTATTGAAAATGATAGATGAAGCCATCATTTCATCGATCAAACTGCATGGCATTATTCCCCGTTAATTAAACAAGAAATCTGTTAATGCAATTGGTGAAACTCTTGTAATGCTTCCTTTCATTGATCTGTCTCTATCTAGGAATTGGTATCAACATGAAACTTTCCATTTCCAGCCAACTTGTTTCATGAATCAGTTGCTGCGGTGTTCAAGTGGCATCATGGGAACTGAGACCACTTTGCAATAATCACTATCTTATGGAGATCTCTTGATATGTGTCTCCTGAGTTTTAGAATCTGGTTGTCCCTTATTTCTCGAATAAAATGTCCTCAGAGAATCCTGATGTTGAAGCCGGGATACTTAAAGGTATAGCATGGCTAAATGTGTTTCTCATGTGTTCACACAAGACCTGTATCCTCCCAAGACCCTGTTGTTTAGGCAAACTGGTACTTAAGTCACAAAGACAAGAATCAAAGGATAGCTGCCAATATGTTTGCATGGTTGCCTAGGCTACCTTCACATGCCCTTTCTTGGTTGCCATGTCAACTTCATGGAACATCACAAAATTTGCCAATGCATGTGTTTTATTGTGCTGCCAAAAGGTCTCGTGAAGGTTCTCTTCCTTTTTGTGTCTGCTGTCAAAATGGCACAAAAACTGAAGGCCGATAAAGACAGCAGTGTGTTGCAAAAAGAAAGCAAACAGCCACTTTCATGAAACAGAATTTAAAACCAAATTGCAAGTATTGGATAATGCAAGCTATGTATATAATAGCTTACTAGTGAAACCACAGAAGGGAAGCTGAGATGATTTGCCCACCAGACAAATTGAGGATGAATGAGTAAAAAGGAAACAGACAAGTAAAAATAGTTTAATCCAATAGGATCACAAAAAGGATGAGCAGTTTCAGCAATTTGATTGAGGAATATTTAGAAGCCAATTGGAAATTTCAACCTGTTATTGAGCTGTAGTATGGCTCGTTGGCAAAGTAGTAATAGATATGTTTTAACCAAATTTCAATGTCTGAACATGTAAATCTTTTCTTGCAGTGTTTGCTGTCTGCCCGAGCAGAGACATAAGGTACCCTTATTTAAAAAAAAACAAAAAAACATTTTGTTTGATTTGACTTATTCAGTTTTAGATAGATATGCTTTGGTGGCCTGCTCTTATTTGAGATAGCAGTGTTCATAATGACATTTCAAGAAACCAACAAATTATATCGAGGAAACCTGCAGTCGTCTTTAATTACAACCATAATAAATGGAAGAAGGCTTAGGTCTAAGATATATGTGCCAAAATTATAGCCAAATTTTGTGGTCATTGCTGTGATTTCCATGTCAACTTCAGATAGTCATTTGGTTGCCATGGCAACTCCATTTATAGTCCATCACTCTAGATTCAGCTGGATCAGATTTGTCACCCATGGTGTAGTAAACAATACCAATTTGTAGGCTTCATAGATCTAGAAAGACACTCGGGAGAAAATGTGATCGGATATATGCCAGCCTTGCAAAGCCAGCTTAGCAGATCTGTCAGTGCTTTGAGCAGGTAGTCATATATCTTTCATTGAATTAAGATTGATAACATCATCCAAGCTCATCCAGTCAATACGATCAGCTTCGAGATATCATAGGATATCTTTTTAGACAAATTTCTGCAATTAGGAACCCAATGATGGCTATGAAGGATGACATTATATATATATATATATATATATATATATATATATAAACTTTTATTAGACAACGAAATATCATAAAGATACATGTGTCATATGTGTCATGTGTTATATAAGACAGATTATGACTATATATGCTACTGCATAATTTATATTACTAGATGTCTTGAGAGAAAGATCCAATTTTGATATTATGTATGATGCTGTGTGAATTACGGTCCAGGCATATCCTCCTTCCCAGATACCATCTTAACTCTTCAAATAATTATGTCTTCCTTTTTGATGGTAACAAGAATTTTGTAAATTTGGTTAATATAATGCTCCAACTGAACCTGATGGAAACCGGTATACATAATTATTATATGACAAAAGACTAGGAAAAAACTGACTGAGTAAACAAAATTGTAACTGAAGGTTGCAAGATCCAGCAATTTAAAAAATTTGGCATTTTTCATTTGCTTGAGTAAAAATTTTGAAATGAAAGGCCTAAATAGATATTCCTCGAAATAATCCATGTGCCTTTAAATGCAATTGAACATCAGATCAACTTCAGCATCAGGTCAGAAGGACAAGTTATGTTTGTTGCCAGATTACGAACAGCCGCTCCAGGATTGCGATTAAAGGCAAACGCTTCAGGCAACTGCCACTCAGGTCTCTAAGACAGAGTCAAAGGAGGTCTCTCAAAATGTTTGCATGGTCACCAAGGTTACCACCAGATGTCCTTTCTTTGTTGCCATGCGAACCTCACAGAACATTACACAATTGCCATGGCATTGTCATGGTTTACCAAATGTTTCGGGAAGGTTCTTTTTACACTCGTATCTATTGTTGAAATGGCTCGGCAACGTAAGTTGATAGAGACAAGAAATTGTGTGTGTTCTCTGCCAGCAGGTGGAGCAGTAAGGCATATAGGCTCAGTAATTGCAATCGACAATTGTATTGATCCTTGTGGGATGTAATATAGTTTTTGATGTTATAGGAAGGAAGTCAAGCTAACTTACCGATGACAAACATCGGGTCAAGAAGACATAACAGAGATCTTTAGGCATGTCTTACCTAGATCCCAGAAGGGGGTTGGTGTTGGCTAAGTTTGTAGTGGTAAGGAACTAATAGGTTTGATGCTGGCTCTGGCCGCGTTACCTGCCTGCCATGATTATTTCAACTGATGCGCAGAGTGAAATGGGAGACCAAGATAAATCATTAAAAAATATTATTACCAAAGCTGCCAGCATCCTGCCTTTTCCGCCTTTCAAATATGAATGCATTGTGAATACATGCATGTGCCTGCATGAGTTAATCAATGCCTTTTTAAAGGTATTAACTTGGTTAAATGCAAGTCATGAACCATGTTGATAGCTTGCCAAATAGAATTGTGGCCAAGCCCAATAACGGTATCAATTAATTTTACTTGGAATTGGTCTCTGTAAAATGCTCAGAATTTGAAACATCAATCAATTGCATATTGTGCTATTCCGAATATCCATATCCATTATATATGTTTATATTCATAAGAGTGCATTATACATGTGTAAGCCAACAAGATAGATATTTGCAAAAAACATGTATGAACAGGCATTAATTGATCAAGATGATTTGGATAACTTACTGAAAACTGCTATTGGTAAAAGAAAGAGATCTCTTGTTAAAATGACAACCAGATTTATTGTCCGTCATAGTGGATTTTGGGAGATCAAGTTTTGTCACAGGCTATTCATATCAGTAGCAGATGATTACAGGTGAAGAATATCCAGAGACTTATGCGCTGAGGAGAAATTTGGTCAAAAAGTTGCATGCTTCTGAACCAGTGTAGTAGTAGGGTCAATGAACTGGTGACTTCAGGAGAGCCGTTATAATGCAGATGTGTAAAACTATATTTGTCATCTGAATATTATTGTTTTTGAAATCTTTCATCATGAATTATTGTGATTTACGTAAATTTTTATTCATCACTCTGATTTTTTTTTGACGAGTTTTTTCACACAACATGCTGAAGAAATTAGGAGCCACGGTCAACTCTGGTCATAAGGGGCATGTTATCTGCAGGGCCACTAAGAGTGTGATGGACCATAATTATGTGTATGTTTATTTTATATCCCCTGAGTGTGTTATTTCTAAGCAAGGCACGTGCTCAATGGGGATTATGACAACATTGCCGCAGAATATACGGTTGGTCAGTGGCACCAGAGGAGAAAGGTGCATGGGTCAGAATCGCTCATTTTTAGTATGGATCCAGAAGCCTCAGTTGGGATAAGTCTCTTTCACTTCAAAAGAATCAATTGATTTCATGTGACAGAAGCAGATTCTGTGACAGTCGAGCTGTGAAAGCAGATGTTGTCCGTTTTCAAAATTGGGAAGAGTCTGTCCACATTACCGCAGCAACAAACTCATGCAGTTATGTATGTCAGTCCCCCAGGGTCTTTCAATGGGTTCAATGTGGTCAACCACAATTAAGCATCATCAACTGAAGTTATTGTCTATCTGCAGAAAATACGACAAAACCGTTCTTTATATATGTATAATTTGAAAGATCGTAATGCCAGTTATCACTTACTTGATTGTCAGCAGCCAGCTTCGGAACATTTCATTATTGTGCCAATTTAATTGGTTCTGTGTTTATGTTGTGTTTTGAATTTGACAGATGAAAGCAATTTGAAAACACTCACTTGCTTAATGCAAGTCATGAATCATTACAGAAGGGAATTAATGGAAAACGTCATTGGTTCAAAAATCAATTGACATGCTGTTTTCTCTTTTTTCACTTTAATCTTGTTGTAATTTAAAAAAAAAAGCAGTAATGTGTCTATCTGATTGGCATCATAAAACCAATTTTTTCGTATGTCAAATTATGCATAGTTGTATTATTTTACAGCAGATAACAGAGTGCTCTGCTATGCAATGCATGATTCTGAGCCAGAATGCCACTCAAAAGGATGCTAAAGTATTTACCCCATGCCAATTTTAGAGAAAAAGTTTTGACAACTTTTTTTGACAAAAAGTCTACTATTGTTTGTTGTTAATGGTAAGGGTAGGAAAATAAGACTTACAAAGTAAAAGCTGTACCCTTTTAACGTAATAAAAGCTGTTTTGTGCAAGCAGGTTGAAGCGGATGCTTTTGCAAAAGCAAAAAGACAGATGCTTTTGTGGGAAGAAATGGGGAAATCACATGGCGTTCTAACTGTGAATTCTTTTCTATATCGTTTGATTGTTTCCCAATGCAGTAAAACCATGCTGAAGTTACAGAAGTTACTTATACAGGTCCTTGAATGGTATGGATTGCTACAAAAAAAAATAATAGTGTGAGGTTTCGCAAAGGGATAGCCTACTCCTTGAAGGTCGAACATACTGCAGCATTACTGGTCATGATATTTTAATAATATTAAAAGCCATTGCCAGTCCTCAGGAATTTTCTGTCTTTCTCCTTCAAGGGTGTCCTGTCCACTGTCCCTATGACATAAGGCTACTTCGCTTCTACGCTTGAAAATGAGATGAAATTGTTATTGGCTGAGTTTACTTACAGTTGAAGAGAAATACAAGTGATTACCAAATTATTAATGTCATGTCCTCAAACTGCATATCTGACTCAAATGTGAATAAATAAAAGTGCCAATGAAACACAAAGGCATAAGCAATATTTTGAATACCCGAAAAATATATGCTGACACTTAAAATATGGATACTGCTTTTTTTGGTTGAATTAATACTGAATTGCCATGCACTTTTCAATGCATTATTCTCTGCTGATATATCTAAGGAATGCAGTTTTATATACAAGAACCAGGAGATGGAGCCTTTACTTTGTGAGGAATTTTTAAATAAAATATTTCAAAGGCTTATGCTGTGCAAAAACAAAAACTCTTTAGAATGATATAGAATGGAGTTAATCAATTGATACAGCTCAGATCTGTAACCTTTTGAACATTGTGGCCCTTTCATCTCACGGAAAGAATTGCTTTTTGTGCTGATGAAGTTTAGTTTGAAATATGTGCAGAATGCCTTCTGAAACTGTCAGTGGGATAAAGAGCTAACCGGAAGTTTAAATTTCAACTTTTATGTAGGCTTCCCAAAAGAGATGAAAGAAATTAATTATGTCGTGAGTCAATACTTTTATTCATTCTTACATAGAGATCAGTTGTCCATTTTACTTTATGTAATTTTAGATTTATGGAGTATTTAAGTTACATTTTTATATTAAATATAGGCCCTATATATTTCATGAAATCCGAATTACACTTCAGGAAGAAGTCAATCCAGGGTAAACACCAAGGCAGAGATGGACAGGATAACCAAAACAGATTATAAACTTATGTAATACATTTGACAATTGAGCCATGCTTCATGAACCATTACACCGAGTGCCTAGTTATTAGGCAGCAATGGTTTTTTGCCGTATCTCCAAAAGTGTTTTGAATATTTTAATTTCCTTCACCCAAAAGAGTGGGTTAGGGAAGATTATTCTGTGAGAATTTTGTCCCATTCCATTCACGCAGTCAGAAGTTATGGCATTTATTAGAGGTTTTGGGAGTGCAAAGTTATTAGGTGTTGTGGCGTGTTGCATTCAAATATAGACAAACAATTTGAAATCAACGGTGATAATGGCCTGGATATATTCCTAATAATAATTTTCATAAGGTTATTCCATATTCGGAAGCCTTCATTGCTTTATTTTGTTTGAAGCAATCCACCTTTTTCTGTGCCATTGGAATACCATTGGATTTAGCTAAAATTCCACGAACAAAGCCTCTCCTGAATTAGAAATAAATCATTTTAGTAAAAACACTCCTCCGAATCTTATCTGATGCCATTGACTTTGTCCTTTGCCAATTTTAGCCAATTCTCACCTTTGTACTTGAATACAAAGCAATTCAAATGTCTCATTCTGATCTCCCATTGGAATAACATTGCAAATACTAGGATGTGATAAATCATAATTTTTATGATTTGCTGTTGACTTGCATGAAGAGATACAATCTGGCTGAAACTCCTGCAGCATGACGTTAATAGCATAAAGTAACCTAAAAAACAATTTTTTAGTGATATGACTTATTTTTAGTCCAAGAGAGGCTTTGTTTGTCAAAATTTCGGTAAATTCAATGATAATCCAATGACACAGAATAAAGTGCATCGCTTCCAACTGAAGGCATGAAATCTTCCGAATATGGCATAAATTTATTTAATTTATATTAGGAATATATCCAGGTCATTTTCAATGGAGATTTCAAAGTTTTTGGTGTATGTTTTAATGCAACAGGCAAATGTACCTGATAACTTGGCACCCCGAAAAACCTTTAATATTTGCCATAACTTCTGACTGAATGAACGGAATGGGATAAAATTAGCTCAGAATGACAAAAAATCATCGCTGCCTAATAATTTGGCACTCGGTGTAGATGTACATTGACATGGGCAATATAAAGTAATAATTGAATTTTTCAAGAACGTTTTGTCAAGAAAAACTAGCAGAAAAATGGTATATGTTGCTTGGTTATTTATAGCACTTTTGTCCAGTGCAATTGATATGCCTGATAACTTGATGGCGGTGACAATGGGGTGACAGGACAGTTAGTTCGATGACTTGAGAAAAGGAAATCTGGTTGATATTTTGCCCACAATGTTTGCACCGCTGATTCATGACTGCCTGGAGACCAAACAGATGCTTTGGAAATTACTTTCATCTTACAGATTCAATATTGACACTGCCAATTACTGGGCAAAGGCCAAGGTCTATGTGCTTCATGATCCGATTTGATGTCTGTGATTCAATAGAAGGCAACATCATGGTCTTGGTGCCATTTGGTAGTTGGATGGAAGATCATAGTGTAATGCATGTGAATGGCTTTTTGAAGCCAAAGATTTCTGAAAGAAAATGCGTAGCTTTCCTTCAGTGTCTCGTTTTGCTTCTTTGTTTCTTTTTGTTTTTATGTGCTGGCCAGACAAAAACAATAGTCACTCTAAGTAAAGAAGATGAGAAATGCCTCACTTGCAAAAAGAAACCGGCTGTATAATGAGAAAAAGTCCTGAGTTCTCTGGGTTAGAGCTTCAGTAAATAGAATGGTTTCTTTTCCCATTAGAGAAAATGGTTTTCAGTAGTTGAGTTTGCCAGAGCCATTAGGTACAAAGGAAGAGAAACTGACTTCGCTCACTCCACATCTAGTACTGTCAACTTAATACCACTTTTTGTTTGCAGAAAAGTACAATTTCAGCTTGGGAAAAGTATTCTATAACTCTTCATCAGACTCACTCAGACTTCAGTAAACAGCGCTGAACCGAGAAGTGGCCTCTACTTTTAAAGCAATGCTGATGCCAAGAAAGAGTCATCTGTCGCTCCCTTGCAGTCGCTACTCACTGTGGCATTACTGATATTTGGTAAACTCACAGACAGGATTCAAATATTACACACAGCATTCGGTGAATGGGTGCACAAGCAGCATCTCCTTCCAGCACTTACATATATGTGTTTTTTTTATGACGAGAATGTTAAAAATGATAAATATGTCAAATCATTCACATCATATTCCTCACAATATTGGCATATAAGTCTCCAGTCTTTTAAAGCTATATAAGTATCTCCTTTGGTTTTTATGTCTTCTTTCACTTTTGTATCTCTCACTTCAACTTATCTATAAAGTTTCGAAATATAATATTATAAACTGTCTTGAATGTAGCATCACAGTTAATTAAGCCTTTGGCCTGTAATTGATTTTAGAATGTTTATTTATTTATTTCATTCAAAATATGAGAAATCTTTGCCTTTAGTCAAATGAAGTTATCTAAGACAACATCCACTCTCATGCCTTTTCTTATGCACATGAAATGATCAGCCTTAACTTACTGATCTGGACACAAAAAGTAGATCATCTATGAAAATAGCCTAATGACAAAATTTCACAGACACAAGGTATGAAGGCTGATAAGATTTTATAAGCCAAATCCAGAAAACTGAGGCAGTCAGATTAAAGGATATTTGTGGCATCAATGAACCAATTTCTTTGAGATAAATCTACTGGTAAAATAAGCAGTTGTCTCGATATTTGAGGGACTATTGACTGGCAGAAGAAAATCTGAATGAATTGAGATTCCTGGAGATGAAAGGAAATCCATCATAAGACGAAGCCAAAAGTTACCAGTCTAGAAAGGCTTGGGCCAATCCTGTCCGGCATCAATGACAGTTTCTTATTGATTAAATCAACACAGTGTTTATAAAGATCAGAAGGTTTTTCATTTAAATTAATTGCTTCATATATTGTGTCATCTGACAAAGTTGATATATCTTTTCATAACGGCTTGAACAAGAAATAGTTTCCTTCTCACTTTGATCCATGATTTTGTTTGTAACTTTTAAAAAAAGAGCTAGAAACACATGGCCACTGGTTAGACCATGCAGCATCATAATTATAGTGCAAGTGAATATAATACAAATGATTATATAAAGGCAAGCATACTGACCACCCTGTTTTAAATATGACAACACATTTTAAGTGATTTGAAATTGTGGTGGCTGGTGTGTTGTAAAAAGCAAAAAGACTTTGTTTGGGAAACATGCAAACAGACATTCTTCTGTACCATTCCACTGTGACAGAAGTCATTTGTTGTGGTTTTACACAACAATAATATTGCGTGGCAGTTTTAATTCCTGCGGCATTAACCGTGAGGTCAAACTCAAAATTTAGTGTCACAGGTTGGGTCATTGAACTAGTGACTTCAGGAAAGCCATTTTAGTGCAGGTGTGTAGAATTATATTTGTCATCTGCGCATTAACTTTCTAGATATTAATATTCGTGAAATTTTTCATCATGAATTATGTGATTTATGTACATTTTTATTCAACATTCTGATTTTTTTGACGAGTTTTGTCACACAACAAGCTGAAGAAATTAGGAGCCCCGGTCACCTCTGGTCATAATGGGCATGCTATCTGCAGGGCCACTCAGTGTGTTATGGACCATAATTATGTGTACAGGGTGTCTACAGAAAAAGAGGACAGTCAACACAATTGGATTTGTTTACCTTTTATTTCGTGAAAAGCATCATTATTCAACTAAACATGATTTGTATATGAACAGTGTATTCAGAACAGTCAAATAACCCATTATTCGCACCCCTTGATGAGGTAACTGTCTGCAGATGAGACATAAATGATGCAAAAGCGTGTTTGATGCTCTCCACGAACATTTTGCTCCATGCAGACATGGTGGAGGCCTTTAACTTTAATGCGAGGGTTGCGATAACTTGCTGGATTCTGTCTCCCAATTTGCCCATACTGAATAATCCACTGGGTCCAGCTCAGGAGACAAGGGGTTGCACTCTACCTGGCTCAGGAGGCTTGTTCTGAGGCACTCCTGAGTCTTCTTCGCAGTATGAACAGGTGCTACACCTTGAACGAAGATGATTTTGCCAAAAAAAGAGTTTCTTGTCTGACGCCATGGCACCCCAGATTATTTCAGAATGTTATTGTTACCAGCCCACCTCTTGTAAGTTTGATTAAACACAACAATGAGGCAAACTTATAGTTTGCTACAAGTTTTATTAAGGACTTGAGAATACATATCTTGATCTGAATAGTAAAAGAAAGACACCAATCTCAGTAAAACATCAGAATCGATATAAAGCCTAACTAATACAAATAGTATGGCAGAACTACAGTGCCAAACTAACACAAATAGTATGGCACAACTAAACAAAACATATATAGATACACAAAGCTTACAATCAGTTATAGTCAATATATATTTAACTACAATTGTAACATAGATCATGAGTAATATACAAAGCTAAAGTTACCAATTACTCTACATAAGTTGCAGTACTATTAATGATGGTTATAACTAAAAGATGCACATACCTGAATAGTAAAAGAAAGACACCAATCTCAGTAAAACATCAGAATGGTCCCTTAAGACAATTCAGGAGTATATATAGGATGGACTGCAGGGCCTTTCCAGGAAACTCCCACTTCTTGGCACCCTTATATGGGGACCAGAGGAAGTGATGGGTTTCCTTTCTAGGGCCTGCAGTCCCAGAATTTGCAGCATCATCCAGTTCTTGGCCCAAAACAACAATTCTAGAGAAAACCTCAAGGAACTTTGAGTGCAGGGTAATTACTAGAACTGGAAGATGGTGCAATAGTACAGAGTACCAACATCTTAATCAATGACACAATTAATACATATATCAATATAGAATTATTAATGAGTAGCAGTAGCATTAAGTACATATATCTAATATAATATAAATGTAAACTAGACCCGGGTAACATCCGTCCTTTCTTTAAAAAAAAGAATGACCCCTGTCATTTCTACAACACAAACTATAACATTAAACACAGTGTGCAACAAAATAGATATCAAATAACCATTGGTTATAGATCCGCAAAATAACATAAACATAGGCTTTTGCCAACACAATTGCAACACAATCGCAGAACTAAAAACCTTTCATCTGAAGAAGACATAAACATCTAATCTAAAAGAACAGCAATAATCCAAAATACTATAAAAATTTCAAAATAAAATGAAAGTACTAACTAAAATACTAGACATCATGCATTTGATGAGTCACAAATGCTCCATAACGATCAGGTGGGTGCCGAGCTCTGCCTGAACGTCTCAAAACCTCCTGATCATCTACTTCAACATGATCATCTGGTTCATCATCAGAGTGTGGTGGAGCAGCCGCTCCATCCACTGTATCAACAAATTCAGTGGGCTCTGGTTCCAGTATGTTAACATCAGGGACATCTTGGCCCAGATGAAAAGTCAATTCATAACCCTCTTCATCAAGTTCACTCATTTCCTTTTGGTCTGCCTCTGTGGCAGGTGGACTAGGCCTTCTTGGGGGGTGCCTCCTGTCTCTGATAGGTGGAGCCTCCTGCTGGCGCATAGGCATAACAAGGGGAAAAAGCATGTTTCTGTGAAGGGTCCTTACTGAGCCCTTCCCCATCTCAGGTTGGACTTTGTACACCGGCACATCAGGGTTGGGTTGACCAACCACTATGTAAACCTGAGGACCCCATCTGTTAGCAATTTTATGCTTACCTTTAAAACCAGTGGCCTTAATGAGGACCCTGCTACCTTGTTGCAACACAGGTCCCTTGGCCTTGGTGTCATACCTGGCCTTTGCCCTGTTGCCCGCAGCCTTGGCTGAATCACTTGCCTGTTTGAAAGATTTCTCTAGCCTGCTTCTTAACTTGAGGTAAAACTCAGAAGCAGACTGCCCCTGTTCCTTATTTACCCCCAGAATCACATCAACTGGCAACCTGGGTTCTCTACCAAACATCAGTGCATATGGGCTGATGTTGGTAGATTCTTGGGGAGTGGCGTTATAAGCATAGCACAGCCAAGGAATATAATCTTTCCAAGAAGCCTTTTGCTCGTCAGTCAAGGTGCGTAACATAGTAAGGAGGGACCGATTAAAACGCTCAGTTAATCCATTTCCCATGGGATGATAGGGAGTAGTTTGGGATTTTTCTATTCCCAGCAAATCACATAACTCCTTTATCAACTTACCAGTAAAATTTGCACCCTGATCGGAATGAATCCTAACAGGAATCCCATAATGAACCACCCAGTTTTCATAGAACAACTTTGCTGTAATCCTTGCTGACTGGTTTCTAGCTGGGATAGCTTGTGCAAAACGTGTGAAATGGTCTGTAATTACCAAAATATCACTATAACCACCTTTGGATGTTTCTAGAGACAGAAAGTCCAAACAAACAAGTTCAAGTGGTTGGCTTGAAGATATGGGCACTAAAGGTGCAGTCTGTGGTACATAAGGGCCTTTACCGCAAAGACACCTCCCACAGGACTTAAGAGAGGTTTTCTGAGAGCATCAAGGATTTGGTGGAAAGTGGGGGTCAGCGGATTTGAACGAAATTTGGTGGAGATGTTACCACATCTGATCGAAGAAAAACCTGACCATCAGTTTTCATTTTTATAAATTTGCCTTTCCTGGAGAGGGATTTAAACAAAATGGCCGACAATCGCCTTTTGGACCAATTTTTGAAGTTTTCAGTTCAAGAATACAGTGCATATTTGAGGATATCCTGCTCTTTTTTTATAGATGCCATGGCCACAATGTAAACTAGGTTCATTTTCTACATTCATAAATAACATTTTTGCCAGGTTTTACATTTCTCCTGTAAATAGGCATTTCTGTATACCCCACTTAGTGCGGCAGTATTTTCTCGACTTTTGCAAATTTGGAAATGTGCAGAAATTGAAAATAGATATCCTCAAATTGCCAGTCTGAACACACCTACCCTGATAGTCCATTATAAGTGCCTAAAACTACAGCTGTTAGTTGACAAATTGCATTAAAAAAATCACGGTTATTCTCATAAGTTTATTTTTTAGAGCCTCGGCAAATAAGCATCTTTTTAAAAAAATCAAAAAACGTTAAAAACACCCTAAGAAACATGTGAATAGCAAAGCTATCCCTACCTTTTCAGTAAATTTGATTACATAGCCTTAAAGAACAGCATATGATACATATATTTCATTAAAAACATCATGGTTAGCCTTTTAGAGTTTTTCTATCCAGCCCCAGCAAATAGGCATTCTTTTTATTTCTTGAAAATGGTGCAAAAATCGAGAAAACCACTGTAAGCTACTCCCATATGGAAAGCCTTCCCCATATTTCTCAAAGATGTCAGATATACCACCTTTAAGAACATAATCTAATACACGTATTTCATTTAAAAAATCGCGGTTAGCCCAATAAGCTTTTTCTACACAGCCTCAACAAATAGGCATTCTTATGATTTGTTCAGAAAGTTGTGAAAAAGGCGAAATCAAGAAAATTGCTCTGAGTTACGCCCATAGAGCAGCTTTCCCCCTAATTAACTAGGAAAGCCAGTCATGCAACCTTAAAGTAAATCATCTAATACATATGTTTCACTAATAAAATAAAATTTATTCACATTTACATTTTCCACAGAACCTCGGAAAATAAGCATACTTTCAAAAAAGTGAAAAAAAGTGAAAATCACTCTAAGAAACATGAGAGTAGCACACCTAACCCCATATTTTCAGTAAAGTTGAATACTTAACCTTAAAGAGCACCATCTAAGACATGTATTTCATTAAAAAAATCATGGTTACCCTATTAGGGTTTTTCTATCCAGCCTCAGCAAATAGGCATTCTTTTCGATTTCTTCAAAATGGTGCAACAACGCCAAAAATCGAGAAAACCGCTGTTTGTTGCTCCCATGTAGGAAGCCTTCCTCTAATTTCTCAGTGAAGTCAGATATACAGGCTTAAAGAATGTAATCTAACACATGTATTTTGCTGACAAAACCACAATTAGCCAAATAGGTTTTTTTCTACACAGCCTTAGCAAATAGACATTCTTTTGATTTGTTAAAAATATTGCAAAAAAAGGCAAAATCAAGAAATTTTTTGCACTGGTCAGCATGCCCGTCCTTTCCATATCTTATCAAAAAAGCCATTCATACTACCTTTAAGAATGCCATCTAATACATACATTTTACAAATAAAATCATTCTTATTCATATATATTTTTCTTCAGAGCCTCGCCAATTAAGCATACTTTCGAAAAAGTTTAAAAAAAACACCCTTAAAATCAATCTAAGAGACATGTGAATGACAAAACTACCCCTAAATTCTCAGTAATGTCAAATATAAATTTTATAACTTAAAAGAACACAGTCTAATACAAATTGTTCATACAAAAACATGGATAGCCTCAATGGTCTTTTATATACAGAGCCTTAGCAAAGAGGCATTGTTTTTCATCTTAGTCTTTTAACTTGTCCAAAATGCTGTAAAAATGGCAAGAATCCAGAAAAGCACTCAAAGTTGCACCCTTATATACCCTATTTCCTTACCTAAGTAAATGATAAGCCTTAAAGAACAACATAGGTGTTTTTCACTAAGGAATCATGATTGATCACATAGGCTCTTTCTACATGTTCTTTTGATTTCTCCAAAATAGTGTAAAAAGGGCGAAAATATGGAACATCACTTGAAGTTAGTCATACAGCAAGTCTCCCACTAATTGCTCAGTCAAGTCTGTTATATCACAGTGGACACATGTAAAATGTAGCAACATCATGAAAACGTTGTGACAACTTTGTGACAACATTGTGACAACATTGCCATGTTTGTCCCATTCGCATAGCTCAAAACTGTTATAGCAAGGCCCCTGGTCTATTCGGGGAACGATTTTTTTAAATATAGATAAGCAAGAATAGTCAAACTGTGTGAAGAATGATGAAAAACCAGTTGATAAATACTGAAGGTATGCACCTGGCTAGCTTTCTTTCTTGCTTAAAATGAATGTTGTATGAATAGACTCCAGTCTCCCACCATTTTGTTGTTGTTTTTGGATGGACTATAAAAATAAATTTTGCCGTTACTCAATGCAAAACACTTTTCCAAATGTTCACCACTGAAAGATGATGTGTATTCATGGTGTAAAAAGTCACAAAGACAAAAAGGAATTTAGGAAGAGAGACAGAAATTAAGGCAGGTAGAAAGGAAGACAGAAAGGCAGAGAGAGAAATTACAAAGGAGGCCAGGAAAAAAGGAAGGCGGAAAAACGGAAGACAGACAGAAAGGAAGACAGAAAGGAAGACAGAAAGGAAGACAGAAAGGAAGACAGAAAGGAAGACAGAAAGGAAGACAGAAAGGAAGACAGAAAGGAAGACAGAAAGGAAGACAGAAAGGAAGACAGAAAGGAAGACAAAGGAGAGAAATAATCTTTAAAAAAGGAAAGAAAGCGGCGAATAAGGAAGGAAAGAATGCATGAAGAAAAAGTATGGAATGCAAAAAAAAAATCAGAGGGCGAGGGATGAGAGGAAGAAGGGAAGAAGGATAAAGCAAAGAAGGAAGAAAGCAAAGAAGGAAGAAAAGAAGGGAACTAAAGAAGGTAAGAAGCAAGGAAAAAATGAAGAGCAAGAGGATTTAAAGAAGAAAGTATAGAAGGAATGAAAGAAACATGCATTATGTTAGAAACTGTGAATGTGGCAATCACAAACAGCCACTAGACAATCATGAAAATGATTATTTTAAATTTGTACATAATTCCCTGTGTATCACACTTTTTAAATAATATATTAAATTGTAAACACTGCTGAGTATTTTCATACTGAGGTGTTTGAAACAATAGACCACTAAATAATCAAAGAAATGAAGAAAGGAAGGAAAAAAGAATAAATCAATACAGAAAGGATATGGCAAGATTGGAAGGAAGAAAGAAATGGAAGGAAGAAAAGAAGGAAAGAAAAGAAGAGATGGGGAAAAGAGGAAGAAAGACAAAAGAGAGAAAGAGAAAACAAGTATTTTTAAATGTGTTCAATGTAAACCTACCAGAACCTTTGTACGTTTGATATTTTACTAGAGTTGGTGTTGCAAAAGGAAACAAAAGGTTTTCATGTTATACTTCCATTTAATTAATTAAGACAAAAACACAATTCAGCTTTCTGGATCATAATGGCCCCAAATGTGAATTGTCATTTGAGAGATTCATGTATCTGAATCACATGGAGTTGTTCAATGTTGTGTAACTGACTTTACACAGAAATGAGGAGGAATACTACAGTACTGGTGCAACATTAGAGCAATCAGGGGGAGACTTGCAAAGCAGGTGCTACTAGGAGCAATGTTGCCTTTTCATATCATTTTGTATATATATAAAATAATACTTACTAAAATTCACAGGAAAGCCCTGGAGAGAAACCTGCAGAACTAACCTTCTTATTTAAATGAAAATTGTGCATTAGATAGTGTTCATTACAGCTTTACATCTGGCATTACAGAGAAAATACGGAAAGGTTGGATTTAAGGTGATTTTAAGGTTTTTATGCCTTTTTGTGAAAGTTTGCTTATTTGCTGAGGGTCTGTAGAAAAAGCAAGTTGGAATAACTGATTTTATTGGTAAAATGCAAGTTTTAGATGGCATTTTTTAGGGTTGTATAACTGGCTTTACTGAGAAATTATGAAAAGGACTGGTATACTGTTGTAAATAATTTTCTTGATTTTTGCGTTTTTCACGATATTTTGAAAGTCAAAAGAATGCCTATTTGCTAAGGCTGTGTAGAAAAAACCTTTTCGGCTAATTGTGATTTTCTCCTTGAAATACATGTATTAGATTATGTCCTTTAAGCCTGTATATCTGACTTCACTAAGAAATTAGAGGAAGGCTTCCTATATGGGAGCAACTTACAGTGGTTTTCTCGATTTTTGGCGTTTTTGCACCATTTTGAAGAAATCAAAAAGAATGCCTATTTGCTGAGGCTGGATAGAAAAACCCTAATAGGGTAACCATGATTTTTTTAATGAAATACATGTCTTAGCTGGTGCTCTTTAAGGTTATGTATTCAACTTTACCGAAAATATGGAGTTAGGAGTGTTATTCACATGTTTCTCAGGGTGATTTTCACTTTTCTTCACTTTTTTGAAAGTATGCTTATTTTCCGAGGTTCTGTGGAAAATGTAGATATGAATAAATTGTATTTTATTAGTGAAACATATGAATTACATAGTTTATTTTAAGGTTGCATGACTGGCTTTCCTAGTTAATTAGGGGGAAAGCTGCTCTATGGGCGTAACTCAGAGCAATTTTCTTGATTTTGCCCTTTTCACAACGTTTTGAACAAGTCAAAAGAATGCCTATTTGTTGAGGCTGTGTAGAAAAAGCTTATTGGGCTAACCGCAATTTTTTTAATGAAATTCATGTATTTGATGACGTTTTTAAAGGTGGTATGTCTGACTTCTTTGAGAAATAAGGGGAAGGCTTTCCATATGGGAGTAGCTTACAGTGGTTTTCTCGATTTTCAGCATTTTTGCACCATTTTCAAGAAATAAAAAGAATGCCTATTTGCTGGGGCTGGATAGAAAAACTCTAAAAGGCTAACCATGATATTTTTAATGAAATATATGTCTCATATGCTGTTCTTTAAGGCTATGTATTCAAATTTACTGAAAAGGTAGGGATAGCTTTGCTATTCACATGTTTCTTAGGGTTTTTTTAATGTTTTTTGATTTTTTTAAAAAGATGCTTATTTGCCGAGGCTCTAAAAAATAAACTTATGAGAATAACCGTGATTTTTTTAATGTAATTTGTCAACTAACAGCTGTAGTTTTAGCCACTTATAATGGACTATCAGGGTAGGCGTGTTCAGATTGGCAATTTGAGGATATCTATTTTCAATTTCTGCACATTTCCAAATTTGCAGAAGTCGGGAAAATACTGCCGCACTAAGTGGGGTATACAGAAATGCCTATTTACAGGAGAAATGTAAAACCTGGTAAAAATGTTATTTATGAATGTAGAAAGTGAACCTAGTTTACATTGTGGCCTTGGCATCTATAAAAAAAGAGCAGGATATCCTCAAATATGCACTGTATTCTTGAACTGAAAACGTCAAAAATTGGTCCAAAAGGCGATTGTCGGCCATTTTGTTTAAAGGGCTCTCCTGGAAAGGCAGATGTATAAAAATAAAAACTGATGGTCAGGTTTTTCTTCGATTAGTTGTGGTAACATCTCCACCAAATTTCGTTCAAATCCGCTGACCCCCACTTTCCAATATATTGGCAAAATCCTTGATGCTCTCAGAAAACCTCTCTTAACCCACCGCTCAATATCAGCAAACATACCTGGCCAATAGAAACGAGTACGTGCCAAATTTTGTGTCCTTTCAATACCAGGATGTCCCATTTCATCATGCACAAGCTTGCAGACAACTGGCTTTCTGAAAGCAGGTATCACAACCTCACCACTGGAACAGTTGGGCCTTCTATGCATGAGAACTCCATCTGTCAACTCAAACTCTTTGATCTTCCTAAGCATTGTCTTCTGAGTTCTACTCATGTCAGATGTCACACCAGGAGTTACACCATTCAGAACTGCCTGATAAATCAACCCAATATCTGGATCAGATGATTGGTCCCTAGCCCAATCGATGTCAACTGGTGAAACAGCATTAGGAGTGTTGATAACTTGAGTCAAAACTGAAGCTGTCAGACACAGATTCTCTGCCCACACAGGGTCGTCATCACTGACTGCTGTTGGACAAATGGCACTAATCATTTCAGGAGTAATAGTTCTCCAATGACTAGAGGTATCATCTGAAATACAATCACTATAACACCTGGATAATGCATCAGCATCAGCATTAGTCTTGCCTGGATTGTATTTAACATCAAAATTGTAAGCAGCCAAGTCACTCAGCCATCTATGACCCGCAGCATCAAGCTTTGCTGTAGTCAAGACATAAGCAAGTGGATTATGATCTGTCAAAACTCTAAATTTGCTATGATACAGAAAATCATGGAATTTTTTTGTCACAGCCCAGTACAATGCGAGGAACTCCAATTTGTGAGTTGAGTAGTTCACCTCACTTGGTTTCAATGCTCTGCTACCATAAGCTACAACGTGAAGTCCATCTGGATATTCTTGGCCTAATATACAACCAATGCCTTTGATACTGGCATCTGTTCTGACCACAAAGGGGCGCTCATAGTCAGGGTGGACCAGTACAGGGGCACTAACAAGCTTCTCCTTTAACTCCCTAAAAGATGCTTCTTGCTCCGGTCCCCAAACCCAAGTCATGGAATCAACCTTCTTAGATGCGCGTTTCCCTTTCTTTGGCCCTTTCAAAAGTGAGGTCAGTGGCCGAGCAATTCCTGCGAAATTCCTGACAAATTTCCTGTAGAATCCAGCCAATCCTAGAAATCTTTGCAATTCCTTTTCATCCGTTGGAGTTGGAAATTTTTCTACTGCCTCCACATAGCTTCTATCCACCCCAACACCTTCATTGGAGATGATATGACCAAGGTACTTGATCCGCTGCAAGCCAAATTCACACTTGGCACCCTTCAATTTAAGCCCTGCTTCATGTAATCGAGCAAAAACTTGCTCCAACCTTGCAATATGATCATCCCAAGTCTTAGAGAATATGATGATATCATCCAGGTAGACTACACAAGATGATAGGTGTAGATTTCGCAAAACACGTTCCATTAGACGTTGGAAAGTGGCTGGAGCATTACACAGACCAAAAGCTAACTTGTTCCAATGAAAATGTCCTAATGGTCCAACTGTAAATGCAGTCTTTTCCCTATCAGACGGTTTCAAATCAACCTGATGATAAGCAGAACGCATATCAAGGGTTGTGAAATACCTAGAACCACGCATGACTTCCAGAACTTCATCAATACGAGGTATACAGTAGGCATCCTTCAAAGTCCTCAAATTGAGCTGGCGGAAATCGATACAGAGTCTCATCGACTGGTCTTTCTTCCTGACAAGCACAACATTTGAGGAATAAGGACTGCTGGATTCAGCAATGGCACCAGTATCCAAGAGATTCTGAATATGCTGCCGTACTTCGTGCAGCAATGTGGGAGGTATACGTCTGGGCCGTTCCCTAAATGGAACATCATCATTGAGCCGTATTTCATGCTCAATCATAGAGGTGTGGCCATAGTCATGTTCACCAGTAGAAAACAGAGACTTCCACTTCAAGAGTAAATTCTTCATTTGCTCACCTGCAGAAGCACTATCAGCATAAACACTTCCTAACTGAAATTGGTCCAAGAAAGTACCATTGTCTACACTGTCTATCTCTGACTGATCAATGACTTGTCCCTGGCATAAAGAACCAATTACCTGACCCTGACCCAGGTGAATCACATCCTCAGAGTGATTATGAACCTCAACCATAACCCCATTGCTGCCATGTTTTACCGTGACTAAACAAGGTAAAACAGACATTTGCTGATTAACAGGAGCATCATCTAATAATGCATCCATACTAGCAAGTCTAACATTAACTTGGGCCACCCCTGAAATCATCTTAATTTCACCTGGAGCTAGACTTGTTGCTGTGTCACATATGACATCACCCAAAACATCCACATTGTCAAGATGCTTCTGTGCAAGAATAATTGCCCTACAGGCAACTTGTGCTGCCATAGGAAGGCTCATCTTATCAACAAAGTCAGGCCCTATCTTGTCAGTTAAATCACTAACTAGGCGAGTTAACACATTTGTACCAATCAACAAAGGCACTTTTTTGTTAAACTCATTGTCCTTCATAACAAGGACAGGTGTAGGATAATCTAACGTCCTACCTCCAAGCAGTAGCCCCACCTGTACCTCTATAACACCTAGATAAGGTATTTTGTGACAACCAGCCCCTTCTACAGTGAGAAGGTCTTCAGGCAATTTTGTCAAAGGGACATTTAGAAAGTCCCTATAAAAACAGTGAGATACAGTGGTAACCATTGACCCAGAATCAAGCAAAGCCTTCGCTGGTTTACCATCCAAACTAGCTAAAATCTCTGCAGAGTCACCAACCAAATTTTGAGGTAAAACATTGTCAGAAACAGCCATGTTAATACCTACTGGAGCGGGACGGTCACTCAGCTGGGTCACTCCCTGTCCCTTTAGGAGTGCCCTGCCTTGTTTTCCGACTTCTTAAGCCTTGACTGGTCAGCTCTTTTAAGGAGCTTCTGCTGTACCAGCCCTGGGTTAGGGGCATTCTTACACTGACCTTGCACATACACATGGTCATCAGCACCACAAAAATAACAGAACTTTGCCCCAGTGTCTCTCATTAACTTTG
The DNA here is from genome assembly GCA_026936325.1 of Platynereis dumerilii. Taxonomy (NCBI): domain Eukaryota; kingdom Metazoa; phylum Annelida; class Polychaeta; order Phyllodocida; family Nereididae; genus Platynereis; species Platynereis dumerilii. The sequence continues at coordinate 2,134,173 of JAPTHN010000031.1, forward strand.
CCCCAGTGTCTCTCATGACCTGAGCCACAGCCTTACTTTTCGGGGATCTTTCACTCTTAATCAAAGGTTTGGCTACTTGGGACTTTACAAGAGCCTTCAACTCCTCAAGATCCGATTTTATCTGCTTGATTTCAGACTGACTACACATGGAATCAGAGGTTTCACCAACAACAGCCCCCATAGTCTGCACCTTGGCCTTGCCAGAATTAAATCTTGCTCTCCTCTCCTCCACCCTGTATTCAGCCTCTCTCACCAATTTCAACAGTTCTGAGAAAGAATGGGTCTTCCCTTTTTCTTCCAATTTTAATTTGTCAATAATTGACTCATCACGAACTCCCCTAACAAACTGCTTTTGGAGTAAACTATACAAATCTTTGTGTCCAATATTACCCCTATCAACCAGTTCAATTGCTAAGAGATAAGTACGTTGCAGGAACTCAGAAGCTGACTCATCTTGCTTCTGATAGGTGGTCATTACCTTCAACTTGACCTCCTCATTATCACCCACAACACCAAAGAGTTTTTCAAGAAATCCAAGGCACTCACGTCCTGTCATCTTGTCTGCCTCTGGACTGATAGCATCCAGCGCAGGTCTCAGGAGGCTATTGAGCAGCCTTTTCTTCTTCTGTCCCTCAGATAATTCATCATCACCAATTACCTGTTGGGCTAGAAGTCTCCAGGTTGGAAAATCAACCTCACCTGAAGGCAGGGGTTTCTTGCCTGAAAAGGTGCGGAGTGTCCTAGCACTACCAGGAAGTTCTAATTTCTCAATCTTTATAACTTGCTGCCTATCTCCAGCTCCCCCATCAGCCCCTTCATCCTTCTTAGGTAATTTTTCAACCAAAGTCTGCTTATCCTCATTTGACAATTGCCCTAAGAGTGTTTCTATCTGTTCCATTGGAGTAGCCATGATGCTACTCAATTGAACAATATATTTAGACTGAAAGGGAACTGTTCACTCAAAAACTGCACACACAAAATAATAATAATAAGATACTCAAGAAGAAAAGCACCACTGTTGGTTGCAACTGTGGTACAAAAATACATAAACTGAACAATGATAAACAAAATACAATGCAAGTACAAAATTTTCAAAATGAAATTGCTACTGCATATAACTTCAGTACTGTTATCAGTTATTGTCACAGCATTAAATATGTGTCTTCTTTTAACTTCATGAGTTCCATATGTTTGTATATATTTTACAGTCTCTGGTTTACAGTGACACTTACTTCATATGAAGTTTGCTTCTTGGCAGCAGAGGGGTGGAGCTTCCACAACTGGGTCACTGGAGTAAGGCTTGACAAATGTTTGGGGTTGCCCTTGCAGCTGTGGACATCATTCCCAGTAGAATATCCTGGTACCCAGCAGGTCTTCCTGGATCACTAGAAGAACGAATGACTCACTAGCAGGCTGTCTGGCAGCATGGATATCAGCATGGACATCAGTGTGGACCTCAGCACAGACATCAGGCAGCATGGACATCAGCATGGACCTCAGCATGGACGTCAGGCAGCATGGACCTCAGCACAGACTTCAGGCAGCATGGACATCAGCATGGACCTCAGCATGGACGTCAGGCAGCATGGACCTCAGCACAGACTTCAGGCAGCATGGACATCAGCATGGACCTCAGCATGGACCTCAGCACAGACATCAGGCAGCATGGACATCAGCATGGACCTCAGCATGGACGTCAGGCAGCATGGACCTCAGCACAGACTTCAGGCAGCATGGACATCAGCATGGACCTCAGCATGGACGTCAGGCAGCATGGACCTCAGCACAGACTTCAGGCAGCATGGACCTCAGACAGTATTCTCTTATAGACTATCGCGTCGGGGTCACCATTTGTTACCAGCCCACCTCTTGTAAGTTTGATTAAACACAACAATGAGGCAAACTTATAGTTTGCTACAAGTTTTATTAAGGACTTGAGAATACATATCTTGATCTGAATAGTAAAAGAAAGACACCAATCTCAGTAAAACATCAGAATCGATATAAAGCCTAACTAATACAAATAGTATGGCAGAACTACAGTGCCAAACTAACACAAATAGTATGGCACAACTAAACAAAACATATATAGATACACAAAGCTTACAATCAGTTATAGTCAATATATATTTAACTACAATTGTAACATAGATCATGAGTAATATACAAAGCTAAAGTTACCAATTACTCTACATAAGTTGCAGTACTATTAATGATGGTTATAACTAAAAGATGCACATACCTGAATAGTAAAAGAAAGACACCAATCTCAGTAAAACATCAGAATGGTCCCTTAAGACAATTCAGGAGTATATATAGGATGGACTGCAGGGCCTTTCCAGGAAACTCCCACTTCTTGGCACCCTTATATGGGGACCAGAGGAAGTGATGGGTTTCCTTTCTAGGGCCTGCAGTCCCAGAATTTGCAGCATCATCCAGTTCTTGGCCCAAAACAACAATTCTAGAGAAAACCTCAAGGAACTTTGAGTGCAGGGTAATTACTAGAACTGGAAGATGGTGCAATAGTACAGAGTACCAACATCTTAATCAATGACACAATTAATACATATATCAATATAGAATTATTAATGAGTAGCAGTAGCATTAAGTACATATATCTAATATAATATAAATGTAAACTAGACCCGGGTAACATTATTATAAACATTTGCATTGATTCCGGCACTCTGGTCAATGGTTTATTTGAGACATTTTTGTGATTTTCTTGTCATCAGACGACTCCATGTTGAAGACCAAGTGTTAGGTCCTGAATTGAATTATCGGCAGCTGGAGCATCAGCAAATGTCCCACTACTCACACATGAATCATTCCTACTCTCACAAGCACCATAAATGGTGAAAAAATTTCTCATCAAGAATGAGGAAAACAGGACGACCTTTTTCAGCTTAGAGCAATGCAAGAACTTTTACATATCATGCTTGCATTTTGCCTTTAGTAGTGATCTAATTAACAAATAAACATATTTGCAATAGACCTAATATGGCTGACTATCAAATCCATTATTATTTTAGACTTATCACCAAATTCTGAACTTATATGAGTGTGAAAAAGAAGAAAAGTGACTGTCCTCTTTTTCTGTAGACACCCTGTATGTTTATTTTATATCCCCTGAGTGTGTTATTTCCAAGCAAAGCACGTGCTCAATGGGGATTATGACAACATTGCCGCAGAATATACGGTTGGTCAGTGGCACCAGAGGAGAAAGGTGCATGGGTCAGAATCGCTAATTTTGAGTATGGTTCCAGAAGCCTCAGTTGGGATAAGTCTCTTTCACTTCAAAAGAATAAATAGATTTCATGTGACAGAAGCAGATTCTGTGACAGTCGAGCTGTGAAAGCAGATGTTGTCCGTTTTCAAAATTGGGAAGAGTCTGTTCACATTACAACCGCAACAAACTCATGCAGTTATGTATGTCAGTCCCCCAGGGTCTGTCAATGCGTTCAATTTGGTCAACCACAATTAAGCATCATCAACTGAAGTTATTGTCTATCCGCAGAAAATACGACAAAACCGTTATTCATATATGTATAATTGAAAAGATCGTAATGCCAGTAATCATTCACTTGATTGTCAGCAACCAGCTTCAGAACATTTCATTATTGTGCCAATTTAATTGGTTCTGTGTTTATGTTGTGTTTTGAATTTGACAGATGAAAGCAATTTGAAAACACTCACTTGCTTAATGCAAGTCATGAATCATTACAGAAGGGAATTAATGGAAAACGTCATTGGTTCAAAAATCAATTGACATGCTGTTTTCTCTTTTTTCACTTTAATCTTGTTGTAATTAAAAAAAAAAAGCAGTAATGTGTCTATCTGATTGGCATCATAAAACCAATTTTTTCGTATGTCAAATTATGCATAGTTGTATTATTTTACAGCAGATAACAGAGTGCTCTGCTATGCAATGCATGATTCTGAGCCAGAATGCCACTCAAAAGGATGCTAAAGTATTTACCCCATGCCAATTTTAGAGAAAAAGTTTTGACAACTTTTTTTGACAAAAAGTCTACTACTGTTTGTTGTTAATGGTAACGGTAGGAAAATAAGACTTACAAAGTAAAAGCTGTACCCTTTTAACGTAATAAAAGCTGTTTTGTGCAAGCAGGTTGAAGCGGATGCTTTTGCAAAAGCAAAAAGACAGATGCTTTTGTGGGAAGAAATGGGGAAATCACATGGCGTTCTAACTGTGAATTCTTTTCTATATCGTTTGATGGTTTCTAAATGCAGTAAAACCATGCTGAAGTTACAGAAGTTACTTATTCAGGTCCTTGAATGGTATGGATTGCTACAAAAAAAAATAATAGTGTGAGGTTTCGCAAAGGGATAGCCTACTCCTTGAAGGTCGAACATACTGCAGCATTACTGGTCATGATATTTTAATAATATTAAAAGCCATTGCCAGTCCTCAGGAATTTTCTGTCTTTCTCCTTCAAGGGTGTCCTGTCCACTGTCCCTATGACATAAGGCTACTTCGCTTCTACGCTTGAAAATGAGATGAAATTGTTATTGGCTGAGTTTACTTACAGTTGAAGAGAAATACAAGTGATTACCAAATTATTAATGTCATGTCCTCAAACTGCATATCTGACTCAAATGTGAATAAATAAAAGTGCCAATGAAACACAAAGGCATAAGCAATATTTTGAATACCCGAAAAATATATGCTGACACTTAAAATATGGATACTGCTTTTTTTGGTTGAATTAATACTGAATTGCCATGCACTTTTCAATGCATTATTCTCTGCTGATATATCTAAGGAATGCAGTTTTATATACAAGAACCAGGAGATGGAGCCTTTACTTTGTGAGGAATTTTTTAATAAAATATTTCAAAGGCTTATGCTGTGCAAAAACAAAAACTCTTTAGAATGATATAGAATGGAGTTAATCAATTGATACAGCTCAGATCTGTAACCTTTTGAACATTGTGGCCCTTTCATCTCACGGAAAGAATTGCTTTATGTGCTGATGAAGTTTAGTTTGAAATATGTGCAGAATGCCTTCTGAAACTGTCAGTGGGATAGAGAGCTAACTGGGAGTTTAAATGTCAACTTTTATGTAGGCTTCCCAAAAGAGATGAAAGAAATTGTTTATGTCGTGAGTCAATACTTTTATTCATTCTTACATAGAGATCAGTTGTCCATTTTACTTTATGTTATTTTAGATTTATGGAATATTTAAGTTACATTTTTATACTAAATATATATATTTCATGAAATCCGAATTACACTTCAGGAAGGAGTCAATCCAGGGTAAACACCAAGGCAGAGATGGACAGGATAACCAAAACAGATTATAAAATTATGTAATACATATGACGATTGAGCCATGCTTCATGAACCATTACACCGAGTGCCTAGTTATTAGGCAGCAATGGTTTTTTGCCGTATCTCCAAAAGTGTTTTGAATATTTTAATTTCCTTCACCCAAAAGAGTGGGTTAGGGTAGATTATTCTGTGAAAATTTTGTCCCATTCCATTCACGCAGTCAGAAGTTATGGCATTTATTAGAGGTTTTGGGAGTGCCAAGTTAATATTAGGTGTTGTGGCATGTTGCATTCAAATATAGACAAACAATTTGAAATCAACGGCGATAATGGCCTGGATATATTCCTAATATTAATTTTCATAACGTTATTCCATATTCAGAAGCCTTCATTGCTTCATTTTGTTTGAAGCAATCCACCTTTTTCTATGCCATTGGAATACCATTGGATTTAGCTAAAATTCCACAAACAAAGCCTCTCCTGAATTGGAAATAAATCATTTTAGTAAAAACACTCCCCCCGAATCTTATCTGATGCCATTGACTTTGTCCTTTGCCAATTTTAGCCAATTCTCACCTTTGTACTTGAATACAAAGCAATTCAAATGTCTCATTCTGATCTCCCATTGGAATAACATTGCAAATACTAGGATGTGATAAATCATAATTTTTATGATTTGCTGTTGACTTGCATGAAGAGATACAATCTGGCTGAAACTCCTGCAGCATGACGTTAATAGCATAAAGTAACCTAAAAAACAATTTTTTTAGTGATATGACTTATTTTTAGTCCAAGAGAGGCTTTGTTTGTCAAAATTCCGGTAAATTCAATGATAATCCAATGACACAGAATAAAGTGCATCGCTTCCAACTGAAGGCATGAAATCTTCCGAATATGGCATAAATTTCTTTAATTTATATTAGGAATATATCCAGGTCATTTTCAATGGAGATTTCAAAGTTTTTGGTGTATGTTTTAATGCAACAGGCAATTGTACCTGATAACTTGGCACCCCCAAAACCTTTAATATTTGCCATAATTTCTGACTGAATGAATGGAATGGGATAAAATAAGCTCAGAATGATCTTCTACCCTAACCCACTCTCGTGGGTCAAGGAAATAAAAATATTCCAAATACTTTTGGAGATATGACAAACAATCATCACTGCCTAATAATTTGGCACTCGGTGTAGATGTACATTGACAAGGGCAATATAAAGTAATAATTGAATTTTTCAAGGACGCTTTGTCAAGAAAAACTAGGAGAAAAATGGTATATGTTGTTTGGTTATTTATAGCACTTTTGTCCTGTGCAACCGATATGCCTGATAACTTGATGGCGGTGACAATGGGGTGACAGGACAGTTAGTTTGATGACTTGAGAAAAGGAAATCTGGTTGATATTTTGCCCACAATGTTTGCACCGCTGATTCATGACTGCCTGGAGACCAAACAGATGCTTTGGAAATTACTTTCATCTTACAGATTCAATATTGACACTTCCAATTACTGGGCAAAGGCCAAGGTCTATGTGCTTCATGATCCGATTTGATGTCTGTGATTCAATAGAAGGCAACATCATGGTCTTGGTGCCATTTGGTAGTTGGATGGAAGATCACAGTGTAATGCATGTGAATGGCTTTTTGAAGCCAACGATTTCTGAAAGAAAATGCGTAGCTTTCCTTCAGTGTCTCGTTTTGCTTCTTTGTTTCTTTTTGTTTTTATGTGCTGGCCAGACAAAAACAATAGTCACTCTAAGTAAAGAAGATGAGAAATGCCTCACTTGCAAAAAGAAACCCGGCTGTATAATGAGAAAAAGTCCTGAGTTCTCTGGGTTAGAGCTTCAGTAAATAGAATGGTTTCTTTTCCCATTAGAGAAAATGGTTTTCAGTAGTTGAGTTTGCCAGAGCCATTAGGTACAAAGGAAGAGAAACTGACTTCGCTCACTCCACATCTAGTACTGTCAACTTAATACCACTTTTTGTTTGCAGAAAAGTACAATTTCAGCTTGGGAAAAGTATTCTATAACTCTTCATCAGACTCACTCAGACTTCAGTAAACAGCGCTGAACCGAGAAGTGGCCTCTACTTTTAACGCAATGCTGATGCCAAGAAAGAGTCATCTGTCGCTCCCTTGCAGTCGCTACTCACTGTGGCATTACTGATATTTGGTAAACTCACAGACAGGATTCAAATATTACACACAGCATTCGGTGAATGGGTGCACAAGCAGCATCTCCTTCCAGCACTTACATATATGTGTTCTTTTTATGATGAGAATGTTAAAAATGATAAATATGTCAAATCATTCACATCATATTCCTCACAATATTGGCATATAAGTCTCCAGTCTTTTAAAGCTATATAAGTATCTCCTTTGGTTTTTATGTCTTCTTTCACTTTTGTATCTCTCACTTCAACTTATCTATAAAGTTTCGAAATATAATATTATAAACTGTCTTGAATGTAGCATCACAATTAATTAAGCCTTTGGCCTGTAATTGATTTTAGAATGTTTATTTATTTATTTCATTCAAAATATGAGAAATCTTTGCCTTTAGTCAAATGAAGTTATCTAAGACAACATCCACTCTCATGCCTTTTCTTATGCACATGAAATGATCAGCCTTAACTTACTGATCTGGACACAAAAAGTAGATCATCTATGAAAATAGCCTAATGACAAAATTTCACAGACACAAGGTATGAAGGCTGATAAGATTTTATAAGCCAAATCCAGAAAACTGAGGCAGTCAGATTAAAGGATATTTGTGGCATCAATGAACCAATTTCTTTGAGATAAATCTACTGGTAAAATAAGCAGTTGTCTCGATATTTGAGGGACTATTGACTGGCAGAAGAAAATCTGAATGAATTGAGATTCCTGGAGATGAAAGGAAATCCATCATAAGACGAAACCAAAAGTTACCAGTCTAGAAAGGCTTGGGCCAATCCTGTCCGGCATCAATGACAGCTTCTTATTGATTAAATCAACACAGTGTTTATATAGATCAGAAGGTTTTTCATTTAAATTAATTGCTTTATACATTGTGGGTGAATGTTTGAAGGTCTTATGTTGAAAATCGGATCATCTGACAAAGTTGATATATCTTTTCATAACGGCTTGCACAAGAAATAGTTTCCTTCTGACTTTGATCCATGATTTTGTTTGTAACTTACAGAGCTAGAAAAACATGGCCACTGGTTAGACCATGCAGCATCATATAGTGCAAGTGAATATAATACAAATGATTATATAAAGGCAAGCATACTGACCACCCTGTTTTAAATATGACAACACACTTTAAGAAGTGAAATTGTGGTGGCTGGTGTGTTGTAAAAGCAATAAGACTTTGTTTGGGAAACATTCAAACAGAGATTCTTCTGTACCATTCCACTGTGACAGAAGTCATTTGTTGTGGTTTTACACAAAAAATAATATTGCGTGGCAGTTTTAATTCCTTCGGCATTAACCGTGAGGTCAAACTCAAAATTTAGTGTCACAGGTTGGGTCAATGAACTAGTGACTTCAGGAAAGCCATTTTAGTGCAGGTGTGTAGAATTATATTTGTCATCTGCGCATTAACTTTCTAGATATCAATGTTAGTGAAATTTTTCATCATGAATTATGTGACTTATGTACATTTTTATTCAACATTCTGATTTTTTTGACGACTTTTGTCACAGAACAAGCTGAAGAAATTAGGAGCCCCGGTCACCTGTGGTCATAATGGGCATGCTATCTGCAGGGTCACTCAGTGTGTTATGGACCATAATTATGTGTATGTTTATTTTATATCCCATGAGTGTGTTATTTCTAAGCAAAGCACGTGCTCAATGGGGATTATGACATTGTCGCAGAATATACGGTTGGTCAGTGGCACCAGAGGAGAAAGGTGCATGGGTCAGAATCGCTCATTTTTAGTATGGATCCAGAAGCCTCAGTTGGGATAAGTCTCTTTTGCTTCAAAAGAATCAATTGATTTCATGTGACAGAAGCAGATTCTGTGACAGTCGAGCTGTGAAAGCAGATGTTGTCCGTTTTCAAAATTGGGAAGAGTCTGTCCACATTACCGCAGCAACAAACTCATGCAGTTATGTATGTCAGTCCCCCAGGGTCTTTCAATGGGTTCAATGTGGTCAACCACAATTAAGCATCATCAACTGAAGTTATTGTCTATCAGCAGAAAATACAACAAAACCGTTCTTTATATATGTATAATTGGAAAGATCGTAATGCTGTTTTCATTTTAATCTTGTTGTAATTTTTTAAAAAGCAGTAATATATCTATCTGATTGGCATCATAAAACCCACTTTTATGTATGTGCAATTGTGCATAGTTGTATTATTTTACAGTAGATAACAGAGTGCTCTACTATGCAATGCATGATTCTGAGTCAGAATGCCACTCAAAAGGATGCTGAAGTATTTACCCCATGCCCAAGTTAGAGCAAAAGTCGTAGCTTTGACAAATTCTTTGACAAAAAGTCTACCATTTTTTGTTGTTGATGGTAAGGGTAGGAAAATAAGACTGACAAAGTAAAAGCTGTACCCTTTTAACGTAATAAAAGCTGTTTTGTGCTAGCAGGTTGAAGCGGATGCTTTTGCAAAAGCAAAAAGGCAGATGCTTTTGTGGGAAGAAATGGGGAAATCACATGGCGTTCTAACTCTGAATGCTTTTTCTATATCGTTTGATGGTTTCCAAATGCAGTAAAACCTTGCTGAAGTTACAGAAGTTACTTATTCAGGTCCGTGAATGGTATGGATTGCTACACAAAAAATAACAGTGTGAGGTTTCGCAAAGGGATAGCCTACTCCTTGAAGGTCGAACATACTGCAGCATTACTGGTTAGGAATTTTGTCTTTCTCCTTCAAGGGTGTCCCACTGTCTCTGTGACATAAGGCTACTTCGCTTCTACGCTTGAAAATGAGATGAAATTGTTATTGACTGAGTTTACTTACAGCTGAAGAAATACAAGTGATTACCAAATTATTCATGTCATGTCCTCAAACTGCATATCTGACTCAAATGTGAATAAATAAAGTGCCAATGAAACACCAAGGCATAAGCAATATTTTGAATACCAAAAAAATATATATGCTGACACTTAAAATGTGTATACTGCTTTTTTTGGTTCAATTAATACTGAATTGCCATCCACTTTTTAATGCATTATTCTCTGCTGATATATCTAAGGAATGCAGTTTTACATACAAAATTATGTCATAGAGCCTTTACTTTGTGAGGAATTTTCAAATAAAAGATTTCAAAGGCTTATGCTGTGCAAAAAAACAAGTCTCTTTAGAATGATATAGAATGGAGTTAATCAATTGAATACAGCTCAGATCTGTAACCTTTTAAACATTGTGGCCCTTTCATCTCGTGGAAAGAATTTCTTTTTGTTCTGATGAAGCTTAGTTTGAAATATGTGCAGAATGCCTTCTGAAACTGTCATAGGGATAGAGAGCTAACTGGAAGTTTAAATGTCAACTTTTATGTAGGCTTCCTTAAAGAGATGAAAGAAATTGTTTATGTCATGGGTCAATACTTTTATTCATTCTTACAAAGAGATCAGACAACCATTTTACTTTATGTTATTTTAGATTTGTGGAATATTTAAGTTACCTTTTTATTCTAAATGTCAAGAATATGAACACTATTTCATGCAGTTCGAATTACGCTGCAGGAAGGAGTCAATCCAGGCAAACACCCAAGCAGAGATGAGGGAATGGCCAGGACGAGAACAGATTATAAACTTACTTAATACATGTGACGATTGAGCCATGCTCCATGAACCATTAGATAATACATTGACAAGGGGAATATAAAGCAATAATCTTTTATTTATTTTTATTTTTTAGTTATAGAACTTTAATTTTATTGTTCGTCTAGGTTGAGTAGTCTTTTATAATGCATGTTAATTCCTTGTAGTTGTTTTGAAAAATTGTCGTACAGAAGCATCTGCTTATTCCCTTGTATATCACTGTATATCTTGTGAATGATTGAAAACGACATTAAATAAAATCTACATACATACATAATTGAATTTTTCAAGAACGTTTCGTCAAGAAAAACCAGCAGAAAAATTTTATATATTGCTTGTTCATTTATAGCATTTTTTGTCCTGTGAAATCAATATGCCTGATAACTTGATGTCAATGGGGTGACAGGACAGTCAGTTTGATGACTTGAGAAAAGGAAATCTGGCTGATATTTTGTCCACAATGTTTGCACCACTGATTCATGACTGCCTGGCGACCAAACAGAAGCCTTGAAAATTGCTTTCATCTTACCAATTCAATATTCACACTTCCAATTACTGGGCAAAGGCCAAGGTCTATGTGCTTCATGATCCGATTTGATGTCTGTCATTCAATTAAAGGCAACATCATGGTCTTGGTGCCAGTTGGTAGTTGGATGGAAAATCACAGTGTAATGCATGTGAATGGCTCTTTGAAGCCCAAGATTTCTGAAATAAAATGCGTAGCTTTCCGCCAGTGTCTCATTTTGCTTCTCTGTTTCTTTTTCTTGTGTTTATGTGGGGGCCAAACAAAAAATAGTCACTTGAAATAAAGAAGATGAGAAATGCCTCACTTGCAAAAACAAACCCAGCTGTATAATGAGAAAAAGCTCTGAGTTCTCTGGGTTAGAGCTTCAGTAAATAGAATGGTTTCTTTTCCCATTAGAGAAAATGGTTTTCAGTAGTTGAGTTTGTCAGAGCCATTAGGTACAAAGGAAGAGAAACTGACTTCGCTCACTCCACATCTAGTACTGTCAACTTAGTACCACTTTTTGTTTGCAGAAAAGTACAATTTCAGCTTTGGAAAAGTATTCTATAACTCTTCATCAGACTCACTCAGACTTCAGTAAACAGCGCTGAACCGAGAAGTGGCCTCTACTTTTAAAGCAATGCTGATGCCAAGAAAGAGTCATCTGTTGCTCCCTTGCAGTCGCTACTCTCTGTGGCATTACTGATATTTGGTAAACTCACAGACAGGATTCAAATATTACACACAGCATTCGGTGAATGGGTGCACAAGCGGCATCTCCTTCCAGCACTTACAAAGTCTTACATATATGTGTTTTTTTATGATGAGAATGTTAAAAATGATAAATATGTCAAAACCTTCACATCATATTCCTCACAATATTGGCATATAAGTCTCCAGTCTTTTAAAGCTATATAAGTATCTCCTTTGGTTTTTATGTCTTCTTTCACTTTTGTATCTCTCACTTCAACTTATCAATAAAGTTTCGAAATATAATATTATAAACTGTCTTGAATGTAGCATCACAGTTAATTAAGCCTTTGGCCTGTAATTGATTTTAGAATGTTTATTTATTTATTTCATTCAAAATATGAGAAATCTTTGCCTTTAGTCAGATGAAGTTATCTAAGACAACATCCACTCTCATGCCTTTTCTTATGCACATGAAATGATCAGCCTTAACTTACTGATCTGGACACAAAAAGCAGATCATCTATGAAAATTGCCTAATGACAAAATAGCACTGACACAAGCTATGAAGTCTGATAAGATTTTATAAGACAAATTCAGAAAACTGAGGCAGTCAGATTAAAGGATATTTGTGGCATCAATGAACCATTTCTTTGAGATAAATCTAGTGGTAAAAGAAGCAGTTGTCTCGATATTTGAGGGACTATTGACAGGCAGAAGAAAAATCTGAATGAATTGAGATTCCTGGAGATGAAAGGAAATCCATCATAAGACGAAGCCAAAAGTTACCAGTCTAGAAAGGCTTGGGCCAATCCTGTCCGGCATCAATGACAGTTTCTTATTGATTAAATCAACACAGTGTTTATATAGATCAGAAGGTTTTTCATTTAAATTAATTGCTTTATACATTGTGGGTGAATGTTTGAAAGTCTTATGTTGAAAATCGGATCATCTGACAAAGTTGATATATCTTTTCATAACGGCTTGCACAAGAAATAGTTTCCTTCTGACTTTGATCCATGATTTTGTTTGTAACTTACAGAGCTAGAAAAACATGGCCACTGGTTATATAATACAAATGATTATATAAAGGCAAGCATACTGACCACCCTGTTTTAAATATGACAACACACTTTAAGAAGTGAAATTGTGGTGGCTGGTGTGTTGTAAAAGCAATAAGACTTTGTTTGGGAAACATTCAAACAGAGATTCTTCTGTACCATTCCACTCTGACAGAAGTCATTTGTTGTGGTTTTACACAAAAAATAATATTGCGTGGCAGTTTTAATTCCTTTGGCATTAACCGTGAGGTCAAACTCAAAATTTGGTGTCGCAGGTTGGGTCAATGAACTAGTGACTTCAGGAGAGCCATTTTAGTGCAGGTGTGTAGAATTATATTTGTCATCTGCGCATTAACTTTCTAGATATTAATGTTTGTGAAATTTTTCATCATGAATTATGAGATTTATGTACATTTTTATTCAACATTCTGATTTTTTTGACGAGTTTTGTCACACAACAAGCTGAAGAAACAAGAGCAGGTATACTGCCTCCATATCCCCCATGCCCTACACATCTACCAACTAGAACGGAGTGCATGAGATGCACAAACGTAGCTCTGCTACCAGTGCACGACATCGCATTAAAATACTGTGCAACCACTTGAAGGCTTGCTTGAAGACAGAATACACCCATCAGTATACACCCATCGATATACACTCATCAATAGAAACCCATCATCGGTAGATACAACTCGGTAGACACCCATCGGTCAGTAGACACCCAGCGGTCAGCGAACACCCAACGGTTGGCATACACTCATCAGTCAGTATACAGCCTTTGGAATGTATACATCCATTGGTAAGCATTATTATTTTTAACACATACACCCTTTGGTACATGTACATCATTCGGTCCGCGTACACCCTTTAGTATGTATACATCCTTTGGTACAGTATACACCCTTAGGGAATGTATACACACATTGGTAAACATATACGTTGCCAACACTTGCACCCGTTGCCAACACTTGCACCCGTTGCCAGCACTTGCACCCGTTACCAACACTTGCATCCGGTGCCAACACTTGCACCCGGTGCCAACGCTTGCACCTGTTGCCAACACTTGCACCCATTGGCCAACACTTGCACCCATTGGCTAACACTTGCACCCGGTGCCAACACTTGCACCTGTTGCCAACACTTGCACCTGTTGCCAACACTTGCACCCGTTGCCAACACTTGCACCCCATGCCAACACCTGCACCTGTTGCCAACACCTGCACCCCCTGCCAACACTTGCACCCCCTGCCAACACTTGCACCCGTTGCCAACACTTGCACCCGTTGCCAACACTTGCACCCCGTGCCAACACTTGCACCCGTTGCCAACACTTGCACCCTGTGCCAACAACTTGCACCCCGTGCCAACACTTGCACCCGGTGCCAACACTTGCACCCGGTGCCAACACTTGCACCCCGCGCCAACACTTGCACCCCGCGCCAACACTTGCACCCCGCGCCAACACTTGCACCCGTTGCCAACACTTGCACCCGTTGCCAACACTTGCATCCCGTGCCAACACTTGCACCCCATGCCAACACTTGCACCCGTTGCCAACACTTGCACCCGTTGCCAACACTTGCACCCCCTGCCAACACTTGCACCCCGTGCCAACACTTGCACCCGGTGCCAACACTTGCACCCGTTGCCAACACTTGCACCCGTCGTGCCAACACTTGCACCCCATGTCAACACTTGCACCCCGTGCCAACACTTGCAACCGTTGCCAACACTTGCACCCCTGCCAACACTTGCACCCCCTGCCATCACTTGCACCCGTGCCAAAACTTGCACCCGGTGCCAACACTTGCACCCGTTACCAACACTTGCACCCGTTGCCAACACTTGCACCCGTGCCCACACTTGCACCCCGTGCCAACACTTGCACCCGGTGCCAACACTTGCTACCGGTGCCAACACTTGCACCCCGTGCCAACACTTGCACCCAGTGCCAACACTTGCACCCCGTGCCAACACTTGCACCCATTGCCAACACTTGCATCCCGTGCCAATACTTGCAACCCGTGCCAACACTTGCAATCCGTGCCAACACTTGCACCCCGTGCCAACACTTGCAACCCGTGCCAACACTTGCACCCCGTGCCAACACTTGCACCCGGTGCCAACACTTGCACCCGTTGCCAACACTTGCACCCGTTGCCAACACTTGTATCCCGTGCCAACACTTCCACCCCGTGCCAACAATTGCACCCCGTGCCAACACTTGCACCCATTGCCAACACTTGCACCCCCTGCCAACACTTGCACCCGGTGCCAACACTTGCACCCCATGCCAACACTTGCACCCGGTGCCAACACTTGCACCCGTTGCCAACACTTGCACCTGGTGCCAACACTTGCACCATTGCCAACACTTGCACCCCGTGCCAACACTTGCACCCATGCCAACAATTGCACCCCGTGCCAACACTTGCACCCATTGCCAACACTTGCACCCCCTGCCAACTTTTGCACCCGGTGCAGACACTTGCACCCGGTGCCAACACTTGCACCCGGTGCCAACACTTGCACCCATTGCCAACTTTTGCACCGGTTGCCAACACTTGCACCCGTGCCAACACTTGCACCTGTTGCCAACACTTGCACCCGGTGCCAACACTTGCACCGGTTGCCAACACTTGCACCCGGTGCCAACACTTGCACCCGGTGCCAACACTTGCACCCGTTGCCAACACTTACCACCCGTTCCAACACTTGCACCCAGTGCCAACACTTGCACCCGGTGCCAACACTTGCACCCATTGCCAACTTTTGCACCGGTTGCCAACACTTGCACCCGGTGCCAACACTTGCACCTGTTGCCAACACTTGCACCCGGTGCCAACACTTGCACCCGGTGCCAACACTTTCACCAGGTGCCAACACTTGCACCCCGTGCCAACACTTGCAACCCGTGCCAACACTTGCACCCGGTGCCAACACTTGCACCCGGTGCCAACACTTGCACCCCGTGCCAACACTTGCAACCCGTGCCAACACTTGCACCCGGTGCCGACACTTGCACCCGGTGCCAACACTTGCACCCGGTGCCAACACTTGCACCCAGTGCCAACACTTGCACCCCGTGCCAACACTTGCACCCATTGCCAACTTTTGCACCCAGTGCCAACACTTGCACCCGGTGCCAACACTTGTACCCGGTGCCAACACTTGCACCCGTTGCCAACACCTGCACCCGGTGCCAACACTTGCACCCGTTGCCAACACTTGCACCCGTTGCCAACAATTGCACCCCCTGCCAACACTTGTACCCCCTGCCAACACTTGTACCCCCTGCCAACATTTGCACCCATTGCCAACACTTGCACCCGTTGCCAACACTTGCACCATTGGCAACATTACACCCATTGGCAACATTACACCCAATGGCAACATTACACCACCCTCAGGGGTATCCCACCCCTAGGGTTACCCCCCTTATCCATCTATCTATCTATCTTTCTTTCTATCTATCTATCTGTAACTCCCTTTGCCAGACTGGCCTCTCATGCCAATCAAATATCAACTGCCCTAGCCACGATTCTTTGAACTAGTCTCCAGATCTGGCACTCTGCCAAAAGTGACTCAGCAAAAAGTTCTGACACGGGACACCTATCTGGGGAAGCCAGGATCAACAAGAGCTGTGCTACTCTTGTAGCAGAGCTAATACCCACAAGAATTCCAATTTTAGTTATGCCAAATATTTCCACCAGGTGCACAACTGTGCATATATGTAAGGATGTGGAGACACCTGGGGGTGGAGTTCGCTTTTAAAAATAACATGGCTGCAGGCCAAAAGCACAGCAAAAAGTATTTGGAATGTGGAAATGGTTATGATATTTATTGATTTATGGTCAGATTTGACAAGTTTAGGGGGGTCTTTGAATGTTGGGAAAGGATGAGCATTGTGCATGGTGTGGTGTTTGAGATATTTGATGGACGCCATGACATGGAGACTAAAAGTAAATCCCCCATAGCATAGCATGGGGGATAATTAGGAGCCCCGGTCACCTCTGGTCATAATGGGCACGCTATCTGCAGGGCCACTCAGTGTGTTATGGACCATAATTATGTGTATGTTTATTTTATATCCCATGAGTGTGTTATTTCCAAGCAAAGCACGTGCTCAATGGGGATTATGACAACATTGCCGCAGTATATACGGTTGGTCAGTGGCACTAGAGGAGAAAGGTGCATGGGAGGAAATCGCTCATTTTTAGTATGGTTCCAGAAGCTTCAGTTAGGATAAGTCTCTTTCGCTTCAAAAAAGTCAATTGATTTAATGAGACTAAAGCACATTATGTGACAGAAGAGCTTTGAAAACGGATCTAGTCTTTTTTCAAAATTGGGAAGAGTTTTTCCACATTAGAACAGCAACAAACTCATGCAGTTATATCTGTCAGTCCCCAGGGTCCTTCCATTGGTTCCATGTTGTTCAAGGGTTCACCACAATTGAGCATCATCAACTGAAGTTAGTGTCTATCAGCAGAGAATATGACTAAACAGTTTATAAACCTATACATGTAATTGGATAGATCATAATGCCAGTAATCACTCACTTTATGTTTATGAAGTCGTGTTTTGAATCTGACTGATTAAAAACATTTTCTTGCTTTATGCAAGTCATGAATCATCCGGTGACAATTGCAGAAGGGAATTAATGGAAAACCTCGTTGGTTCAATAATCAATTTACGTGTTGTTTACTCCTTTTCAACTTTAATCTTGTTGTCAATTTTTAAAGCAGTAATGTAGTTGTTTTGTCAAAGTTGTGTTGAATAACTTGGAATTGACTTCCTATCCCATTTCCTTTCAGATTTGATGTTCTGACAGAGTTACTTGTGATGTGAAATATCATTTTCACATAATCATAAAGTATATTGCAGTCCTCCATAATCTGGAATCTTTTTGCTGGTTTCAGAGAGAATGCTGAAGTGATCTCCCAATTTGCACAGACACCGAGTTGTCCCCTGAAGCCTTATATCAACTTAACAAAATGTAATTCCAAAGTTTTACGTAGGTTCCGGCTATATATTTTGTCTGCACTTGAAATAGCACGGGCAGGTGCCAGTGGATAGAACGAATTAAGAGTCCATGTATGTCTTGTGTAGAAAGTTACCATGTTTGAATTTGCCAGCAGGGAGAGCCATGGCTTGCAGCCAGGGCCGTGCAGAGCCTGCAGTAGGCCCAGGCCAAAATGAAAAAGTAGGCCCCTCTTCAGCGGCTTCAGGTTAACAAATTATGACCATGTTAAATATATTTTCTGGAGGAATAAAAACCAACCTAGGGCCATTACATGGGGTGATTTGCGGCCAGGCCTGAGCAGAGGGGGGGCCAGGGGGGTGTTTGGTGAGGGGGGGGAGGGTACATGGGATATGGCCCTTAGTACGCCATTGAATCAAGCATATTTCTCTTAATGATAAACTTAATTTATTCACACAAGACTTGTTGAAATTTACTCACTCCAGGTTGAAATTTAAAATTCAAAGCACTTATAAAAAGAATTACCTTAGATTTTGAATTACCAGCATATATTTAAAAAATTCTACCAAATCAATTTAATCAAGCCAGATACCAAATGACAAGGTGCAATGCAATTATTATGAAGAATGCAATTTAATTTTTATTTTTTACCTTATCTTACAAAATTACCAAACTGATTATGGATGCTTAATCATAGGCGTACCGGGAGCGCGATTTTTTGGGAGGCCAGCGACATTTGCCCGAATTTAAAGATTTAAAATTTAGTACCATTTCAAATGAAATTGCCTGGAAATCATTAATTTCCAATATTTTTTATTTCATCCTCTTCCCAAATTTGTTAGCCTCAGACTATCATTTCTGACACAATTAAGTCAGGCACTCCCTTGCAAACTAATCAGGGAATCTTAAAATTTTCCTAGTGAAAACTGAAAACTTTTATTGCTTCTTTCGAAAAAACCAATCACATTTGAAAATTCAAATGATTTTGCAATATAACTGTTGATTTACAGGAGACGTTCTTTGCCAAAAGTAAGACATTATTCATATCAGAACATTAAAACTATGTTCATTTGATGCAACAGTTGCCGCGATTGACAAAAATATGCAGGGCAACTCGGATTTGTTAACATGTTACCCTATTTCAAGTAAAGAATCATAGATATTCTTCAGGCTGACCAAAATAACTAAAAATTCACATGGAAGAATCTTTCAGCAGCAGAATTTCAGCCTCCATATCTTGTGAAAAAACATCTCACAATTGATTGATATTGTCTCCTTGTACAACTGGTGCATGTGGAACCTTAATATTCTATGAACCTATTGACCTCAATGACAAATACAGCATTACTCCATGTTTCTCATCTTGCAGGAATATGAGCAGACTGGCCTATGTGGCAAAGTGGCAGCTGCTACAGGCCCATTCACTCAGGGGGCCCCTGCAAGATGCCAAAAAGATATGAAAATTGAGAAAAACTATCTATGAAAAACTTTGGATTGTGTGGTACCCGCTTACTGGATCCTGAAGCAGGACCTGGACCGAAAATGAAACTTTAAGATGGGGGCCAATTGCTCAATGGAAGATGGTCTGGTATTGTACAGGGCCCTCTCACGTTGGAAGACAAACGGTTCACCCAGACAACAATTTCACGAAATACCCGCCGATAGAAATCGCAGAGAAAAATAGACCATAAACGAGACATCTAAGAATTACTAAGAACCAGATGTAAAACCAATATGGAAAAAAAGAGATCGGTTAAAATTTTTATCTTACACAGTACAATGATGATTATGTAAATTTTAAATTGCCGACAGTAGAGATGTGAGGGCCAACCAACTTATTTCGCTGCAGAGCCCAAAACTGCAAAAGTCTGACCCTGTACAAATCGAGTACAATCTCATTTTCGCAACGCGCGGTTAACCTTACTTTGGAAGTAGGCCCCCTGGAATTTGGGGGCCCCTGCCATTTGGCCCCCCTGGCCCCCCCTCTGCTCAGGCCTGCTTGCAGCAAAGCCTCAGTAATTGCAATCGACCAAATGAATTGATCAGTCTAGCAATGTGCAGCTTTTGACACCACAGGCCAAGCTTATTATTATCGTTTTCATAGCTACGTGTTTCTCAAGTTTGCAATTTGCTTGATTCCAAAACTGTGATGTCAGAGATTAGTTGAATAATTTCGTTTATTACAAGCACAGG
Organism: Platynereis dumerilii; assembly: GCA_026936325.1. NCBI lineage: Eukaryota > Metazoa > Annelida > Polychaeta > Phyllodocida > Nereididae > Platynereis > Platynereis dumerilii. The sequence continues at coordinate 2,154,660 of JAPTHN010000031.1, forward strand.
TTTCTGGAAGCTGACAAACTGCACATGGATGATGTATGTTTCACTATGCACTGTAACTGAACCAAACAGACTGCTTAGCCTCAAAGGAGAGTTGTAACTACTGACAAAAAAGTTGTTTGAAATTGTGATGACTGGTGTCTTGTGAAAAACAGCAACTCATTTTGTTCGGAAAACAATGAGGTGCAATGTCATCTTAGACATGCGTTGTTTGTTGAGGCTGTACACAAATAGTAACATTGCCTGACAGTTTTTAATTCCGTTGTCATTAACTGTGATGTCAAACTCTGAACTGATATGTCACAGATTGAAGATTAGACCAATCACATTGACAGATACCCGATGATGTCACGGTTTAACTGCAAAACGAAGTTTTTAAAAAACACATAGCTATGAAAACGATAATAACTCCTGAGACAAATCAGCAAGATGCACAAAACATTATTGCAACATGTCTCATATAAACCAGTAAGGGATATTATCTCATCTAATAACAAGCGAAAAATCATGATAATGTCAGAATCAAAATATATCAATAAATTTAAAATGACTTCAGGCAAGTTGGGCAATTAGCAGCAATCACTTGATTCTATTACAGCCTGATGCCTTTCACTTGTAGTTTTGATTGGTCACAGGCTGAGAACAGGCTGCAGATTCCCAATTTGTGATCGGAAGACAGATAGATGCAAGACACAGCTTCATCAATCTGTCAATCAACCCTCAATCAGCATTTATTAGATATTTTGTTGATGCTATTCAATCTTTACATATTATTACATTCACTGTTATGGGATTTGTTTTTATTTGTGCACTGTGCTGCTTGCAAAGATACATTTTCCAAACATGACACAATTTGACACATATATAAAGTTATCCCTGGATTATAAGACCAACCTTCAGTACAGAATTGTATCAACGCTTAACACGAGTTATCTTAATCTGGTTAACTCCTATAACTTCTTCTTTTAGAACAGGGTTACTGGCAAAACTTTTTGTCCTGTTGTAACAAGAGTTTAGTTTATTACAGTCCTCATCATACTTGTAAACATGGAATCTCAAGTTCTTTTCTATGCTGTTGAATTGGGATGTCAGCGATGACACCATTCTGGCATTGCAATATATTTAAATTAACTTCAAGCTGTGATGTCATTTTAAACTGGGTCTAGTCAGATTCCCCAGCTTCTAGTCAATGCGAATCCACCAAACTAAGCATGACAGTTTCAAGTGTCAGAGTGAAAATTGGATCTGGGAAAACCCATGCAAGTTTGACATCACAGCCTCTCAGCCAATGGGCTGCCAGAACAAATATACATAACATAAGCCATGTGTTTACAAACAATTGTGAAAGCCATCAAAGTTTAAAGTTGTAAGTTAGCAATTTTGTAGGTTAATCAAACAACTCTGTGGGGATTATAACAGTTGTCTACAGTGAATGCTTACAAAGTTGCCATTTGGTAGGATTAGACTCGTGATTGCTGTGATAAATCATTTGAAGCACAAATGAAATGCTTCCTTCAATGCATCAATGTTGGAACTGTGATGCGTAGTTTACTGTCAGCCCATTCGCTATCAAGCTGTGATGACATGGTTGTAGGGGCTATCCTGATAAAATTCTTACTCTGACACTGTGTTGAAACTGTGACGCTCAGTTCAGGAGGATCAACATTGGCTAGAAGCCGGGGAATCTGACCCAGTTTGAAATGACATCACAGCTTGTAGTTAATTTACATATATTTCAATACTAGAATAGAGTCATCTCTGACATCACAGTTCAACAGCAAAGAAAATAACTTGAGATTCCACGTAAGTATGACGAAGACTGTAAAACTAGTTATCTAACTCAAGTTCATAGTTCATCTTTGACACAATGTCAGTAAAATTACTTTTACCTACTTTTGGATAACCTGCTTTAAGCATTCATACAACCCTGTGCTGGGGTCATGAAGTGGCCTTTCATGGGAGTGTGGTCTCTTCTCAGGTGCAAAATAAACTTAGTGTAAGAGGACTTAGAGGAGTATAGGTAAGGCAGTCACGTAAGGCAAGTCAGTATCTTAACAATTGGGCTTATAACAATTATAATACAGCCACCACCTCAATGAAGGAATGAATAAATAAAATTATAATTTATATAAATACTAATGTTGACTTATATGAAGGCAACAGTGCAATTTTTGGCGTCATAAAACTTAATTTGATGTATGTACAATTTTGCATGGTAATGTTATTTTACAGCTGATAACAAAGTAGCTACGTAATGCATGATTCTGAGTCAAACGGCCACTCAAACAAATACTAAAGTATTAACCCCACGTTAGACGAAATTAAAAGTTGGCGCTTTTACAAATGCTTTAACAAAAAGCCAACCATTGATTGCTGCTAATGGTTAGGACAGGAAAATAAAAGAGTTACTAAGTCAAAGCTGCAAACTTTTGATGCAATAAAAGCTGTTTTGTGGAAGCAGGTTAAAGCAGAAGTTTTTGTAAAAGCAAAAAGTAAATGCTCTTGCACTGAGAAATGAAGGAATAACATGGCATGCCAACTCTGAAAGCTTTTTCTATACTCCTTGATGGTTGCCGAACAAACCAAAACCTTACTGAAGTTACTGAAGTTGCTTATTTGGGTCCTTGAATGTTCACATGCAATGGATTGCTAAAGTAGCAGTGCATGTGAAATTTTTCGTGAAGAGAAGATACTTCTTGAAGTCTTGAAGGTGAACTGCGCTGTGCATACTTTAATCATTGTCAGTTCCTAGGAATTTTCAGTCTCTTGCTTTAAACAGACGGACGGACAGACAGTTTTTTTATTTTTGCCATAGAAGAAACTACCAAAGATGGTGCAATAATTCACGATTTGCAAAAAAAAGAAGGTGGCACAGGCAAAGCTTAATTTGCCTAAAAAAGGTGCTATCTTAAGCAGCCCTGTTGAAAATGGAGAAATGTAAAATAAATTAATCCACAATCACTGCAAAGCTTTGAAGGATGTAAATAACTGTGAGGCCCTCAGATCTGTCCCAATTGAGATGGAATAAATTATGACATCGCGACACAAGGCTATATACTTCTGTGATTTAGAAGGGAATGAAATTGTCATTGGCTGAGATGACTTAAAGTTGCAGACTCAGACATTTTTTATTTACAATGATGTCGTATCTCCACACCAAATACAATTAAGTAAAAAATACAACACTAAAATAAAACACCAAGGGCATTAGTAATATTTCCAAGACTCGATAAATATAGACTTACTGTTTATATTATACATGTATGGCTCCTTGTTTCACTTAATACTGAACTGCCATCCACTTTTTTAATGCTAAAGAGCACAATTCTCCATTGAAATATCTTTTGAAATATCTGCAGTTTTAACCTTTACCTACCATAACCATCTACTATCCCTTTGCTGTGATGACATCTTTGTTTTGCAAAGTCAGATCAACAGGTGCAGATAACAAATGTATTTAAACTAAAGATTTCAAAGGCTTATATTGTGCAAAAAAACATTTCTCTTTGGAATTATGTAGAATGGATTTGATCGATTTAATACAGCTTAGATCTGTGACCTTTTGAAAATTTTGGCCCTTTCATCTTTTGGAAAGAATTTCTTTTTGTTCTGATGAAGTTCAGTTTGAAATATGTGCAGAATGCCTTGTGAATCTGTCAGCGGGATAGAGAGCTAACTGGGAGTTGAAACGTCATTGACATATTATACTTTTATATGGACTTGACAAAAGAGATGAAAGGAATTGTTTGCGTCGTTAGTCAATACTTTTATTCATTCTTACATGGAGAACAGTTGACCATATTACTTCATATGATTTTTTAAAATATATCTATGTTACAGTTTCATTCTAAATTATTGCCATTGTAAAAATGATATACCTGATGAGTGATGACTCGATGAAGGTGGAGATGGTGATATATATTGCCGAGACAAACCATCCTGTTTCACAAATAGAACAACAGAAAATGATCTGATGATATGGCCTGCAGCCCGGCACGCAAGGTACATTTTCAAATCATTGTTCAAGGTGATATTCTGCTGGCCCATCAAGAATAAAAGAAAATATTACACTTATCCTAGTGTTCCTAGCTTGTACGTACCTCAGCCAAAGTTAAATTTCAGACTTAAGCCAACAAATGACAGCCTACGATATTAGACTTTAAAGAGATTGCTGTCAGATTGACTGATGCTATTTCAAAGCAACTCTTCGGGCAAAAGCTTATATACATGGGCCTTTGATGCGGCTTTGCTTCATAGGCGTACAGCATGCGCGATTTTTAGGAGGGCGAGCGACAATTGCCCGAATTTCAAAGTTGTCAGCCTTTTTGCCCGAATCTTACTGTTTCCCAAACTTTTGGGGGGGGCGATTACCCCCCTGCCCCCCTCCGATACGCCTATGCTTTGCTTGGAGCCATTTAAAAAGTGTGTCCATTGTTCACGGTTTGGAATAAAAATCTTTTTGAATTTACTCACATGTTATCAAATCATCTGATAAATGCTGACTGGTGCTTCATTGATTGCCGAATTGATCAGGAATCTGTCTAACGCAATCAACAGAAGATGATGATTTATGAGCCCTGAGGCTGATCAGTTGCTTTTTAAATTGCTTTAATATGACAGATTCAGTGTTCAACAACATGCAATGGAAGAAAATAAGTAGTTCTTGACCTCTTCCATCCCCTTACCACCATGTTCTTGCCATAAATGGTGGTGTTTCATAATTGCCTTTTTATGCCAGTTTCTTGCTTTGCATGGGTTCTTGCCTCACTCTGAAAGTAAATAGACGACAATAGTACAACCTCTTTTTAATTTGAAACATTTTCATTACTTACAGGACTAAAACACATGACCACTGGATAAACCAGAATCATATACTAGTAAATGTAAATATCATGACATGATTAGATGGGAAGATGTGCACGCCATTCCACCATTTGTGATGAAGAGACAACTTTTGATGATGAAATTATGTCAAAGATTCTTCATCTTTAGATGTGAGATAAAGTGAAAATAATGTATCAATGAACCTCAATCGGGAGTCACCCAATTATAATGTGTCTCAAACTCTCAAGATTCCAAGTCAGTCCTTCAGCGAAATACAAAGCTACTCTATATGACATGCCCCAGCCTTGTCTGAGAAAGAGGTCCCCCGGCATCGGGCACACTGCAGATCTATTGTTACATTTGCTCATATTGTAATCTTAATACCCCCAAGAGGCTACTGGTAGTCATTGTACATGGGCTCTTTGGGAACTCCAATCACATAAACAGGCAAAGAGGCCATCTTAGAGTTAACAGAAATATTACGTTGAAGATAATGTAACTGAAGTATGATTGGTGGGATCCTGCCTGCTTAATTCTGTTTAGACTTAGGCTTGAAAATTAACCTTGGACTGTGGGAGAGCAATCACATGTAAAACAAACCATCCCGTTTCACAGATAGAACAATAGAACATGTTCTGATGATATGGCCTTCACGCAAAGCATTTTTTCGAATCGCTGTTCAAGGTGATATTCTGCTGGCTCATCAAGAATGAAAGAAAATATTACACTTATCCCAGTGTTCCTAGCTTGTACTCACCTCAGCCAATCTTAAATTTCAGACTACCCAACAAATGACAGCCGAGGATATTAGACTTTAAAGAGACTGTTGCTGTCGGATTGACTGATGCTATTTCAAAGCAACTCTCCAGGCTAAAACTTACATACATCAATTGGTCTTTGATGTGGCTTTGCTAAAAAGTAAAACAGCATTGGAATTTCCAAAGAATTGACGATATATTTACCTTGAATTTACATTTAGAAAATTTCACAATACTACAGTCAATCTTCAAAGTGAATTTTCCTTCAATGGTAACTGCATGTGGTAACAGCACGATGCCAAATTAAACGAAAATCACTGCCGCAGATGCACCTTACCTGGTCATTATTGTGTGTCCTGCCTTCATAGGTTTTTAATCAACAAACTCCAGTATTGTACAATGTACTGTGGTCTTGGAGCCATTTACAAAGTGTGTCCATTGTTCAGGGTGTGGAATAAAAGCCTTTTTGAATTTACTCTTATGTAATCAAATCATCTGATAAATGCTGACTGGTGCTTCATTGATTGCCGAGTTGAACGGCTGATGATAAGGAATTACTCCTCATATGTTTCTGTGATCAAATTAAAAATCTGAGTTTTGTACCCATTCTAATGACTGATAGTTATTGTGTGACCCATCTTTGAGTGGTTTTCTATCAACTAACTCACTGTAATATTATATATTGTGCCACAGAAGCCGTTTAGTATGAGGTGTCTGTTTTTCTTTTTGAATCTGTTCATGTGTAAGCAAATCAACTGATAAATGCTGACTGGTGTGTGAGTGATTGCATGATTTGGCCAGAAATCTGTCTGAGGCAATCAACGTCACGGGTGATTTATGAGTCATTATGACTGCCCTGAGACCCAGCAGATGCTTTTCAAATTCCCTTTATGTGACAGATTCAATGTTCCAGACCACGAACTGTGATTCTACAGACACGCTCTGTTCACTCATGTGACATGCATTGCCTGCACAGTCTACCTTTCTCACCTTTTGGGAAGAATCGGCTTTGTTTTGCCAGCTCAGTCTAGAACAGCATCCAAAGCATGAAAAGAAACAGTTCTTGACCTCTTCCAACCCCTTACTACCATGTTCTAGCCATAAATGGTGGTGCTTCATCACGATTATTGCCAAGTTTCCAGCAGCATAATTGCCTTTTTATGTCAGTTTCTTGCTTGCATTGGGCTCTTGTCCCACTCTGAATGTAAACAGAAGACATCTTTACAACCTTTCCAAGTAGCAATGTGGGCATTGCATGAGCTCCCTTGGGTTACTTGAAGTACGAGTGCTCTTAGCATAGATTTGTATTTGCAAATATTGTTATGCAGTTTAAGGCGGAGATCAACCAATTCATGATCCAACAGAAAATGCACAAAACTGCAGCAACTCCTGATGGGCATCTTGTACCTGAGGTTTCTAACACCAAAATAGCATGCAGATGCAGAAGGATAAAATGAGTGGTATATAATAGCTCAATTTTTCATTAGTTTTGGATTTTGTCACTTGTACCACTCAATGGTAATTCCAATAACTTGACGTGGGAAGTGGGTGAGGCAGAAGTGAGTTTGATGATTGAGGAAAGGCAATATATTTGATGTTTATATTCCAAGTGTTTGCACAACTGAATCATGACTTTCCTGGGACCAAGCATATGATTTCGCAATTGCTCTCATCTTACAAATTCAATATTGACACTTCCAATTATTCTTCCAATTATTCTTTCATTTTATGTAAATTATTTCGTCAATATTGTTGTTCATATTATGGTGCCCCCTTGTGGGATTTCAGTAGCATAGCATTTAACAGTTTATGTGTAGCCTGGAGGAAGGCTTTGAGGGTTATCTGGAAAGTTGATAACATGACTCACTGTAATATTATTGAATGGTTATCTGATTGCTTACCACTGCAGGCTCAGTTAACAATGAGGTTTACTAAATTTATTAAAAAATGTCAATCCTCAAAAAATTGTATTGTTAGAAACGTAGCTAGGCTGTGTACCAGCAATCCAATGTCAACTGCAGGTAATAATCTGAAAGATATTATATATGAGAATTCTGATATCATGAATGATGCAAGTGTTTTATATAATAGATATAAGATGTCAGACTCTGATGAAAACCTGATATTTACAATCAGAGAACTAATTAACATACGTGATGGTCATTTTGTCTGTGATATGCTTAATTGTGATGAAGTGAATTATATTTTAAAATGCCTGTGTATAAATTGATAATGGTGCTATGTAGATGTGGCACAGGCTGCCTGGTTTTTATCCTTGTTAATTACTATTTTTAATCTTTTTTTTAAAACTTGTTTTTAAACACTGTAGATTGTAAATGTTCAATCTGAATAAAGATATTATATATAAAAGGCAAATGTCAAGGTTTATGTTCTGCATGATATAATTTGATGTCTGGCATTTGATTAAGGCACATTGTGGTTGTGGTGCCAGGGTAGTTGGATGCACCTTAATGGCTTTTTGAAACAAACAGTTGCAGATAGAAAATATGTACTGCTTTACCTCAAAACTATCTCCAACTTTGCTTGTATGCTTTTCCCTTGAGCTGACGTACAAGCTCAAGGAAACAGTATCCTTTTCAGTGAAGAAGCTGAGATACGCCTCCCTTGCAAAAAGCTGTATCTGCTGTTTAACAAAAACTTCTGAGTTCTCTTGGGGTTGGAGCTTCAGCAAATAAAATGGTTTCTTTTCCATTAGAGAAAATGGTTTTCGGTTGTTGAGTTTTCCCAAGCCATTACATAGAAAGGAAGACAAACTGACTTTGCTCACTCCAAATCTAGTGCTGTCACTTTAGTACTACTTTTATTTCAACAAAAAATATACAATTTCAGCTTGGAAACAGCATTCTATAACTCTTCATCAAACACTCCCAGACCTCAGCAAACAACACCAAACTAAAAAGTGGTTTTAGCTTTCAAAGCGATACTGATGCACAGTGCCGGATTTCCCAATAGGCCGAGTAGGCCATCGGCCTAGGGCCCACTGCCTTTGGGGGGGCCCACTGCATTCAAAATCACGCGTACGCGCGGCGCACATATGTCGCGTATACATTGCACTTGCACAGAAATTGAACAACATTGCATAGTTGCAGTCAGTGGCCCCCAGTAGAAACACATGGAGAGGGCCCTCCAAAGTCAGAGGGCCCCCAAAGTCGGTTGGCCCCCAAAGTCATTGTGCCCCCCAAAGTCATTGTGCCCCTAAGCGGCAAAACCAGTGGGCCCTTTTAAATTATACTTGGTGTGTAAAAGAAACGCTAGATGAACGAGGGCTCACTAACTCAGGAGGGGAAATTGAACAACATTGCATAGTTGCAGTCAGTGGCCCCCAGTAGAAACACATGGAGAGGGCCCTCCAAAGTCAGAGGGCCCCCAGAGTCGGTGGGCCCCCAAAGTCAGTTGGCCCCCAAAGTCATTGTGCCCCTAAGCGGCAAAACCAGTGGGCCCTTTTAAATGATACTTGGTGTGTAAAAGAAACGCTAGATGAACGAGGCCCCTCCTGAGTTAGTGGGCCCTCCAAAGCAGCAAAACCAGTGGGCCCTTGTAGGCACAAGCTTAGTGCTTACAGAAATGCTAGATGGAGGGGGCCCCTCCTGAGTCAGTGCGACCCACAAAGTCATTGGGCCTCACAATGTGGCAAAACCAGTGGGCCCTTGTGGATTCACACTTACAGCGTACAATAAATCAGAAACGGAGGGGGCCCCTCCAGAGTCAGTAAGCTAGATGAAGGGGGCCCCTCCTGAGTCAGTGGGCTCTCCAAAGTCATCAGACCCCCCCTCCCAAAGCGGTAAAACTAGTTGGCCCTTGTAGACACATGTTTTGTGCGTCAAATAAATGCAAGATGGAGGGGCCCCTCCTGAGTCAGTGGGCCCTCCAAAGTCATCTGGCCCCCCAAAGCGGCAAAACTAGTGGGCCCTTGTAGACAAAGGCTTTCAATGTCAAATAAACTTGTGCAAAATGGAGGGTCCCTCTTGAGTCAGTGGGCCCTCCAAAGTCATCGGGCCCCCAAAAGAGGCAAAACTAGTAGGCCCTTGAAGACAAAGGCTTGAAAGTCAAATAAACTTGTGCAAAATTGAGGGTCCCTCTTGAGTCAGTGGGCCCTCCAAAGTGGCAAAACCAGGAGGCCCTTGTAGACGCTAGATGGAGGGGATCCTCCAAATCAGTGAGCGGCACTGTGAGCCCTTGAAAGTCAGAGGGCCCTACTAAGTAGGATTTACATCCCTGTGGCAAATTGTGAGGGTGAGAGATCATTTTCTACTCTCACAAGAGTGAAAAGTCACTTGAGATCAACAATTCGCCAGGAAAAATTATACACTATTCACTATCTTTACTGGCAATTAAATCTGCCCTGTTGCTTGACATCGACACTCAATATATAATTGACAAATTTTCAATGGAAAAAAGCCAGAAAGAAACTTCTTTAAATCAATGGTATCCAGGTAAATGTTACTTTCCCTGCACATGCTACAGGCTTCTATGTCAAGTACTTTTTTTCTGCTCTGCAATACATGGTGCAATGCTTTATTCTATCTTAGACTTCTATATATAATCATACTGAGAAAATTGTTCCGAGTCTTCTGACATTTGACTTATTGATTTATTTTTTTGCTTCATACTAAGAACATTGATTTGAAATTTGACTTATTATTCTCTGGAATACATTATTATAACTTAGACTTTATAATTAGATAATCATACGGAGACAAATAGTTCTAACATTTAACGAAGTAATTTACCATGTGCTTCATACTGAGAACATTGTTGTGTCAGACATTAATCAACTAATTACTTTTTACTCAACAATGGCGAATCTATTTTTAATTTTCATAATCTTACAGATACATTATTTAACCTTGTAAGTTTCAACCCAAACATTCACTTGTTGGTTAACATCTTCAAATTCTGGCTGTGTAATTTCAAGCAATTTTAATAATTATCACCAGGAAAATATCTTGTTTGGCACTAACATTATTATAGATAAGATGACCCTTAAAACTGCTCAGAATTCATTTCCAGCCACCTAAAAACCTTCAGCTTCAGGGGGCCTAGAGCGGCCCCCAAACCCCCGGCCTACTGGGCTTCGGCCCCTTGGGCCTCGCATAGTCAGGGGCCCCCCCAAGTGCCTTGGCCTAGGGCCCATTGTTATCTAAATCCGGCCCTGCTGATGCACAGAAAGACCCTTCTTTTGCTCCTAATCCCTACTCAATGCAGCTTTCCCAATCTTTGGTGAAATCACAGTCAGGCCTCAAAGGTCACACTCTGCATTCAATCATTTCAGTGCATTCATTCGGCCACTGGTTGGAGTGGTGTAAAATGTCCACATGTCTTTCATGACCTTCGTTGAAATATACCAGAATATTATTATTCATAATTCCATATCATTAAGCAACCCTTTTTCAATGAAACTTTTGAATTATTATTTTTATATCTTCAATATCACATCATGTCAATAAACTTCACCCTGGAGTGAACCAATTACCTCTGGCTTCTGGGTGAGTCCCAGAGGGATATATAAAGCGATGCTATCTGACTTACCAGCCTTGTTTGAGAAAGAGACCCCTGACATTAGACGCACTGCGGATCTATTGCTATATTTGCTCGGATTGCAATCTTGATACCTCAAGAGACTGCTGGTAGGCACTATACAAATTTGGCTCTTTGGGAACTCCAATCACATAAACAAACAAAAAGACCATAAGAGAAATATTACCTGCAAGACAATAACTGAAGTATTATTAGTGGAACCTGCCTTCTTTTGTCTGTTCAGCCTTGGACTTGGAAATTAACCCTGAGCTGTGTTATTTTTAAAGCAGCCAAATGTACAAATTCCATCCTGTCACAAAGACAGAACCATGGAAAATGTTCTGATGATTTGGTCTGCATACTAAGTTTCAGTTTGCCATGCTAGGTGATATTCTTTATGTCCATCAAGAACTTAAGAATATTTGTTTATGAAACCAACCTCAATCTTCTTGGCTTTGGGATATCTTTGAGTCAATGACAGACTTCAGTCTTAAGCCAATAAATGGCAATCTCTACTCAAAGGATGTTAGACTTCAAAGAGACTGTAAAGTTGTTAAAGATCGATATAGTTTGAAAGAAACTTTGAAGCTTAAAAGATTTCATGGATCTTTGATGTGACTTAGCTTTAAGACAGTCAAAGTAGAATAATACAATATGTACTGACAATATGTGCACTATGAAATTACATTTTAAGTTTCACAATACAAAAGCATGCCTTCAAAGTGAATTTCCTTTCAATGGGAAACTGAATCTGAGATCATTCCTGTGCCCAAGATCAAATTTCCTAAGGTTAATAATGACTATCGTCCTATTGCTTTAACATCACTGGTTATGAAGTGCTTTGAGCATATAATAAAGCACACACTGTGTAAATACATTGATGATCAAAAAGATCCCTTCCAATTTGCCTATTGTAAAGGTAGAAGTGTACAGGATGCTACTCTGACTCTCATAACATAACATGAGCACTTGGAAAATCCAACCTCCAGTGTTAGAGTGTTATTTATTGATTTTAGCAGTGCTTTCAACACTATCCAAAACCATCTGCTAATCAAAAAACTTGTTTCTATGAATGTCAATCACAAGCTTATTGCATGGATATACAGTTACATGTCAGACAGAAGTCAATATGTCAAATTGGGCAATGTAAAATCTGACACGCTGATTATAAACACAGGTGCCCCTCAAGGTTGTGTGTTATCACCAATCATATTCACACTATATACAAATGATTGCAAAAGCAAATCTGATCATTGTATTGTTGTTAAATATGCCGATGACACTGCAATTATTGGGAAAATTCTCAATGATGACCACCGTGACTATCTTGATCAAGTAAATGACTTTGTACTGTGGTGTGATGACAACTTTCTTAATCTCAATGTCAAAAAGACGAAAGAAATGATGTTAGACTTTAGGAAAAAAGAAGCAGCTGTGAATGAACTTGTTGTGAAATCTGAATGTGTGGAAAGGGTACATGATTATAAATATCTTGGTATGGCCATTGATGATAAGCTGAATGGGTCAGAGAACTCACAGCTGGTGTACAAAAAATGCTTACAAAGAGTTCATCATCTCCGTGTGTTAAGAAATATCAACATCGACCAGAAGATCTTGACACTCATGTACAAATCAATAATTGAATCTATTCTTTGTTTTTCCATCACCACCTTCTATGGTAACATATCCTGTCAGCAGAAAAAAAAGTTGAAGAAAATTGTTAGAATATCAAGTAGATTAGGTGCTGACGTCGTGTCTCTTAATGATCTGTATGACAAATATGTACTTGAGCAGGCAAAAAAGATTATGAAAGACGAGAAACACCCACTGCACTGTAAATATATTTCACTGAGATCAGGCAGAAGACTGGCACTGCCTAGAATAAGAACTACTCGTTTCAAAAACTCATTTGTTCCATCAAGCATCAAATTATATAACCATCACATTAATCTAAGGAATGCATGATATATGTATGAATGTATCCCTGTATGACTGTGATATTTTGAATGTAATTATATGTATGAATGACTGTATGAATGTATGAGCTCGCTCCACAAGAGTTTCTCTGTCTGAGATCAATAAAGTATATCTTATCTTATCTTATCTTACCTTATCTGAATGTAGCCTTGGCTCTGTGTAGATTTTCTTTACAGTTCCGGTTCTAAAATCACAATGTGTACCGTGCAAATAAATTGAAATCACTGCCAAAGATGTAGATCTTTTAAAAACAGACTGCTTGACTAATTTTCTGTGAAGTTGTACCACTAAATGTGAAAGTTTTGAACCAACTGTGGTATGATACTGTCCATAGAAGCCTTTCAGCAGGAGTTTTCCTTTTTTAGGTCATTGTATAAGGAAACTTTTTGAATCTGTTTATGAGTAAGCAAATCATCTGATATATGCTGACTGGCTTGTGAGTGATTGCATGAATTGTCTGTGAATCTGTCTGAGGCAATCAACATCACAAGTGATTTATGGACCATTATGACTGCCATGAGACCAAGCAGATGCTTTGGAAATTGCCTTAATACGACAGATTCAATGTTCCAGACCATATACTGTATCTACCGACATGTTCTGTACTCAGATGAAACAGGCTACCATTCCAATCTTGAGTGTGAATATAGTTTGACTTGTTTAAACAATCTCAAATATCACCCACAGCATGAAAAGAATCAGAGTTCTAGACCTCTTTCCTCCACTTAACTTTCTACCATGTTCTTGCCATCAATGGTGGTTGGTTATCAAGATTATTGCTGTTTCCAGCTGGGTTCCTCTTCTGCTCTGGAAAAAAAAAAATCAAGACAATTTTACAGCCTTTAGAAGCAGAAACATTGACATTGCATGAACCCCCCTGGTTGACTTGGCGTACAAGTGATTTTAGCACAGAAATGTTCGAAATCACTTTGACAGAAGTGTATTTTGATAAAAGTGCAATGACTATATCTATATTCTGTCTGAGTTTAGTTTCACGCTACATTGACATTTCCAAAGAATGTAGACTTCAACAAAATAAATCAAGAGTACATATGCTAAGTTTATTTGTGAAGCAATATGGTTTTCCATATATTACTTTCTAAATTTAAGTTTAAATATTCAAAGGGCAAAAAAGAAACACATTAAAAAGATTAAATTTCATTCCTCTGTCAGAATGGTGGAGAATGGAATTAATCCCTTATGAAAATATCTTAAATTATCGAATATAGCATCAGTTCCCTTTTGAAAATTTCCGCCCTTTGATCATCCTCATTGCATTGACTTCCTCCGTTGCTCCCATTTTAAACTTTTCTCAATCAGGTGCAGAATTACATTTGAAACTTGACGGTGGGATGCACAGAGCTACCTTGTGCACTGGAAGGTTTTTGATATCTTTTTTCAACGCAGGATATGTAAAGCATGAAAGAAATTATTTTCTTTCATGAATTAAGAGCACTAAGAGAAAAAGAAAATTATGTTGTTTTTTGACGATTGGGCAAAGTCTTGACTAATCCTTAAGGTGGCTCGCTACTCGTGTGAAATGGTTGTTAACGCACATTCACGCGCAGCCAGGCAGGCCCTATCTGTAGTAACGTCACCACAGCAGCTGAGCTCTGCTGACACTGTTTCAGCTTTTTTCTAAATTCTGATAATTTCATGCGGCGGCCGCTTCGTTTGCGATTTGCGCCACTTCTATTTGGGTTACAGACTTCTCGTTTACAGCATTAGATGCGCTATGAAAAGGACTACATACAGCCGGAATTTCAGCTTGATACTCAGAATAGAAAATTTTTACAGGCGATTTTCGTCAAGATGGTCAAATTTCGGAAAAATGACTTTAAGATATAAATAAATTTTTATATCAAAATCCATCGCGGTAGGAAACCTTCTCTTATGCATTTTATTGTTCCTCACAATATTTAGAAATAAATGACAAACAAATGAGAAATCCTGTATCGCCAATTTTTTTTAGCGCCATGGTTTATAAAAAAAGTTAAAATTGTCAAAATCAGTATTTTGATTCCGAGCCCCTTGGAAAGCCCTTTAAACTAAATATATTTTGTTGAAATTGTAATCAGCTTTTCCATTGAAGTGTCTTCTTTAATTTCATGCTTCATTGAATAATATGGGATGCATGACCACTGAATGACAGGGTAAAGTTCACAGTAAAAAAGTTAAGAAAAAAATTGAGTTTTTCAGGTTTGCGTGAAATGACTTCCTTGTACATAACCTCAAATATTTTGAAAAAAAGGCTGGTTGCGACCCCTTTTTTTTACATATCCTTGCTATAAACTATATTTAGGACCATTCTACACTATTTTTAAAAAATCCTATCTTGGAAAGTTCATGAGTATCGAGCCACCTTAACCAAGAATCTGTTTGCACCACTGATTCACGACTGTCTAGAGACCAAACTGATGCTTTTTAAACTTTCTTTTATCTAACAGAATATATTCAATATTCACACTTCCAATTACTGAGTAAAGGTCAAGATTTATGTGTTTCATGATCTTATCTGATATCTGGGATTTGATAAAGAACTTTAGGCACATGATGGAAGGGATGTAAGCATGTTATAATCATCTAAAAAGCCTCTTGGAAACCCATTTTGAACATACATGCATAGCTGAATTAAGTACGACAAAAAAAATTCATACGCGCTTCCTTTGTTCACCATAATCTTTATTTATATTTTTGTCATTTGTGGTTAAAATTAGAAGTAGAAAGTTTATAATGTGTTTAGGTTCTGTTTCACATACGAACGTCGCCGTTCAAAAAGTCTAATGATATTTGGTGATCCTGCTGTTCATCAGCCACCACATAAGACAATCAACCACCCAGAAGATAAACTTACTGATCCATAAAAAGCAGTTGGAAATTGCTCTATGACAAATTAACCCAAGAACAAATCATGCAAGCTGAAATTGCTGAATAGATTTGAAAATTGAAGACTCGAAAACTGACTTGATATCTGAAGCCTGGAAAACTGAGCCAGACACATTACGAAGTTTTGTGACTGAAGTAAACCAATTTCTTGGAAATAACTTAATTGATAAAGACAGCGGCTGTCCCAATATTTGAGGAACTATTGACTCGCAGATGGCAATCCTGAAAAAAATTGAAAGATGAAAGGCCATCCCTCCAAAGACTGAGTCAAAAGACAGCAGTCTGGAAAGGCTCCCTGTGTACCATCAACTGGCATTTTCTCATTGATTGAATCCATGTAGAGCAAATATGGATCAGCTGCTGATGGAAGTTCTTCTGGATATTTCCATTCATAATAATTTCTTCACACATACATGTTATTTTGCCACATAAAATTTGTTGAAAATCATCGTGAGCAGGGAATGCTAAAAAGGCTATCAGGTCATACCTGTCTGCTCTAGTATTTACACAATAGATCATCTGCATTGACTTGCCAATTTTTATCACAGGCATATTTTAGACTTGCAATGTTTTGTTAAAGTTATATGTCTACCAACAAATATTAGTCTTGACAACCCAATGAATTTTTGTTAAGATGCCAAAGAATTTTTTTTAAATGACACGAGACTGCATTTTCGGGGGGGGGGCTATTAATTGTATTTTTGTATCATGTGTTTTGAAGTTTTGAATAATATATAGGTCACAAATTTGCAGACTTAACGTCACTAGCTGATGCATTGTATTTTGTTCACATATAGACTACAGTCAGACTCTGAACATTGGTTAACATGCCCAACCAGAACATCACAATTGCCTGAAGAGAGTATCTGGCTTTGTTTTGCTTGCTCAAACATCATTCACTGCATGGAAAGAGATAGTTTTTGACCTATTTCGTCTACTCACTGCCATACTCGGTCCATTTATGGGTGGTTGTTTGTCAGGGTTGGGGCAAAGTTACAGTTTCCAGCAGCATAATTGCCTTTTTATGTGAGTTTCTCCCCTTGCTTTAGGCTATTGTCTGAAGCTGAAAGGCTATAGAAGACATTTTTACCACATTGCCAGGAAAAAATACAGGCATGTGCATCCCAATGGACTTAGCAATACTAAGTGTTTTGGTAATGCTCATGAAGCGCCTGCTTGGCTTGCAAATGAGGCTTTCAAGGAATACTAAACAAACACAATCATCTAGCAGCACGATTCATGTGAATGGCTTAGGTGTCCTCTTTGACCTGAGCATCTTATTCCATTAATATTTTGTCAAGCTTGTTGTGTGACAAAAATTTCTAAAATTGTATAGCATGGAAAATCTATCAGATTAATGACATCCAGAGACTACACCATTGAGAAAATGCTTTCACTTTGTTGATAACACAATTTTAAAGCAATAATTCAAAAAAAGGAAATTTGATACATTACAGAATAAAATCTGTAAAAGCCAGATATGGTAGGCAATTTGAGCTCTAATCTAATTAGTTATTTTGATATATTAATTTAGAAGAATATTGCTTTGACTAGGTGGTGGTAATCAACAATCTTATGCGTGGGTGATAGGGGAGAGTGGGGCACAGTGGGACACTTTTTTTATTTTCAAGTCTTCCAAAATGATGGCAGTAACGAGAAAAATGAGATCAGGTCCACATTATGGATAATGACGTTGGGCGGGGCACAGTGAGACACCAGGTGGGGCACAGTGAGACAGGGCATCTGCTGCCATAACTGCCAATCATCAGGACCTGCAGAATTGTTCCATCAATTGTTGCTACAGAAACTACTGTACTCTAATAAAAGCAACTGGCTAGGTGATTTTTTATGTCCTTTTTTGAGCATGTTTTGAAACTTCATCACATGGGACACATGCACGACTTATTTAACCTGCCGCACCTGTTACATCCTAGTCAAAATTCTTCTTTTATGCTTCCCTGTGGATATTACTCACTAAAATCAGTAGTTTATAGCAGGAATGTTTTTTTTAATAGTGAATTGTGACTCATGCATTATATTCAGGTCTTTTCGAGTGTATTTCGTGATGTCTCACTGTTCCCAACCTCAAACTGTCTCACTGTGCCCCACGCAGGTATCTTTATAAAATTTTTGAATCCTGCGGACCGGATGCCTGCATTGTGGTTCATCATCTCACTCAAATAAGACAAATAACCAAGGTTTGAATCCCTGGCAATTGATTTGCATTATACCATTTTTCTTTGGAATTATAACAAAAAGTCATTTAGCAAAATTATTTACTTTTACTAGCTAAAAACCAAAATATTGAAATTCCACTCTCGATATGCTGTGTAGGCATTCAGGATATAGGACAGTCGCTCACTTACCTAATTTTTGTACTAAACCAAAAGGGGTTGATCTGTAAATAGTACCAGGTAGATGCTACGAGCTTTGTCTCACTGTGCCCACCGTCTCATTGTGCCCCGCTCTCCCCTAAACACAATAAAATCTGTCACTTTGACTCATCTTTGGTGACATTGAGCTCCTTTTCTAGACAAGAATATATATTGCAATTCTTTTGTGATGTGTCTCTAGGTAAACTGCATAATATTATGGTTATTGTTTTGCAAACCAGCCTGTGACAAGTCGGATCTCCCTGAATCTAGAATGATGGACTATTAATCCTGTTGCCATGGTTACATTGGTTACCCTGTGACTTTTACCTTCAGCAAACGAAGCTCGTAGAAGGTATTGTAATCACTTGGGTAAAAATGCTGTCCGTCCGCCGGGCGGGCGGGCGGGCGGTCGGGCGGCGGGCGGTCGGGCGGCGGGCGGATAGATCGTTTCCGGCCAGCACTCATCCTCTATTGAATGTACGAGGATGAAATTTGGTACACATCTAGCCTGTATGGTCTAGTTGTGCCTTTTGATGGTCTGATGAATAGATCTTAAATACTTTTCGAAATAATTAACAAAATATAAAAATTATTATTTTTTGTTTCATTATTGCATGTGTAAGGATGAAATTTGGTACACATGTGGCCTATATGGTCTAGTTGTGCCCTTTGATGGTCTCATTGACAGATATTCTATACTTTTTGAAAAAATGAGAAAAAATATAAAAAAATATGTTTTTTTGGTAATTTGGGCTAAGACTCGGTCACTATTGCATGTACATGGATAAAGTTTGGTAGGGGAAGCTTGGGAGAGTTGGGCCACTTTTTACATTCTTGCACCTCCTGCTAACAGTAGTGATTATATAAACATACTTAATGCATGTATTGTATCTTGAAATATTTCAGAAAAATATCTTTAGGTTTGCATTGATATTTGCACAAGAACATAATGAGCTACAGCCCCATGAAAATTGGAAAAAAATTGGCCCAACTCTCCCCATCAAGTGGGAGACTTGGGCCATTCAGGAGGGAGACTTGGGCCATTGCAATATATCAGGTTCAGTTTAGCTGCACTTGAGGCCATAATATTTTGAACTTGAAGTGTGGTGGTCATAGAAGTCGCTAATCCTGAATTGAGGCTTCTTGCAACTCTAATTTGCTGTCAGACTTAAGCCTCGGCCTGATGGCCCAACTCTCCCCATCTAGATTTCCTGATATCTAATTTTATTAGACTGTGAATAATTATTAAGGCCTAAAAATATTCAATCTCTGTTGAAATTTGCTCTAGACAAGTTCTTCTGTCTTAATAAAAATAAATCTGGGTAAATGCAACACATGTGGGGAGAGTATTAGCACTGTCCCAACTCTCCCCCATTCCACCATTTTTCTCTAAATCCCAATTATGACAAAACCAGTTGTCTGATAATTTTCCAAAATATGTTAATAACAACTGAATAGTCAAGCCTACCAAGCATGCCATAGAAAATTTTCTCAGTCCTTGTTGTCTGACAGACAGTTAAAAACTCGTAACATGGCTCAGTTTTTCCTTTTTTCCTTCAAATTTGAATTTTCTTCTTTCTAAAGATCGTGACAAGCAAATTAGCCAGAAATGTTACATCCATTGAAAGATTTTTATTTTTATAAAATTTTGGTGGCCGCAGCTTTCTCAAAAAATGTTTAGTTTCCTCAAAACTCAGGGTGGCCCAACCCTCCCTGCGGCCCAACTCTCCCAAGCTTCCCCTACACATATGGTCAATATGGTCCAGTTGTGCCTTTTGAAAGATCTGATTGAAAATATTATATACTTTTTGAAATATTGCAAAAAATAATAAAAATGTATTTTTTGTTTCTGGCCCAACATCCGGTCACTATTCCATGTATATGGCTGAAGCTTGGTACACATGTGGCTTATATGGTCTATTTGTGCCTTTTCATGGAGTGACAGATGGCTATTCTATAGTGTAATATTGAGAAAAAATATTTAAAATAATTTTTTTTATATCGGAGCCAAAACTTGCCCACAATTGCATATACAGTAATGCAATTTTCTAAACAAGTCACCTATACAATGTAGCAGTGCTTTTTGGTGCGTATAACACTTTATGAATCATTGGAAAAACTTCAGAAAATTACAACAGAGTTATATTTTTTGCTTTTCAACCGACACCTCATAACCTATACTTTGTACATGCATGAAACTACACCATAATATGCGTGAATTAGTCTAATAAGGCCTTTTCCTGATTTTACAAATCCTGGCAAGCAGATGGGAAGATGGCAGGGCAGTGGGCAAATAGAGATAATTGAAGGCCACTACTCGACCGCTATTGCATACCTACAAGCAATTTCGTAAACACACCAATTTTATGATAATATTGTAATCTTCTAAGGGTGTTATTCGCTGAAGGTTTGCTGCTGCGCAGCCTATGTTTTGATAAGGCTACAAGGTTACCATGGTAATAAGGACATTAGGCTTTGTTTTGACCCGCACTATTCGCTAAACGTGGCTTTAGCCTTTTATGTTTCCTCGGTCAATCATAATCTCATGTATCGATGTTTAAGATAATATAAGTCAAATCTTTGTAGGTCTACCTACATCAGAACATTGCATGTTGTTCACCTATAAACTACTGACGGACTCCATACTCTAGGCTTCAAGAAGAATACCACTATTGCCTGAATAGCGTACTTGGTTTTGTTTTGCTTGCATGTAAAGAAACCGTTTTGACCTCTTTCATCCCCATGCGACTGTGCTCTGTCCTTTAATAGCTGGTTGTTTGTCAGGATAACTGCCAAGTTACAGTTTCCAGCAGGAGAGTTGCCTTTTTATGTGAGTTTCACCCCTTGCTTTGGGCTTTTAATCAATTCCAAAGGGCTACAGAAGATATTTTTACATGCAAGCTTTCCAAGCAAAAATTCAGACATTGGGAACCCTGCACTTACGATATCTATCTATCTACCACTGCCGATGCAGAGCCTGTCTCTTGTGTGCTCCTGTGAACCTGTCTCACCTAAACTGTGTATTAGGGTGCTGCAGGTGCCCCAACTTTACAGATAGATCTTGCTTGACCTTGGTCTGGTATAGCAGTTTATATATTAGAAGTCACCCGTAAAATGTTTGCCCATTCTATTAATATTTACCTTTACCAGAATGCACTTGAAGGTTATTATGTTATTCCCCATTGGCCAAATTCAAATAATATTTAAAAAATAGATGAAGGAAGCAATATTGTTTACTTTGATCAAATTAGAGCCATGCCATAGTAGGTCTTCCTAGTGGCCAAGGAAGTGTCAAATTATTTAGGATGAGCTAAAATTTGCAGGTGACTTATATTATGTATACTGCAATATGAAAATAAGGTCAAGCAGGGTCAGAAGAAGTTAAGGAATATTGGGGGCTCCTGAAACACCCTACTGTGAATGTATAGAATGAAGCAATAGAACCAGTCATCATTTAGCTCCCTATTCCTGTTTGTGGTTGTCTCATTCTCGTGAAATACAAAGGACTTCACTTCTTTGATATTCATGACTTGGGCCTTTGAAAGCAAAGCTTCATTATAAATGGAAAAATACACTTAGCTGAAGTTTGAATATTTCTAATAGAACTTTAATATAGTGCAGAATTGCCACAGACCTACAAGCTTCATTTTTTATATGAATATATTGCAGTATCTTTTTGCATGCATACAAATTACATCTTGAATATTGTATCAAAGTTTGTGGAAGATCTGTATCATGGCAGATGGAATATAGAACACCTCTTAAATTTAATTTCAGGGGAATCTAAAAAAAATTAATGTATAATAACTGCATCTTTTAAGTCAAAGTCAATTCAATGTTGTTATATATATAGATAAGGAGGAACTTGAACACAGAGAATAAGAAAAATATATTCCTGTTGTATTCCTGCTGTGTGCATCTACATTTCTCCACCCAAGGGCGCAAAAGGTGTCCCAATCTAAGACAGGAAAGAAACTATTCAACTGCCATATAGTAATTTAGGTAAATGTATGAGGTAAGAGATGTCACAAAGATAAACAAATGAGACAATGGGGATATGAAGGTCAAGAGGAGTTCATTTTCATGCATAGCAATTGCTTGTAGAGGAGAAGAATGTGGCTTGATTTTCTTCAGCTGAGAAGGTATCCGAGTCACCTTCTCACCAACTAAGTTTGCTGTGATATGATGTGGTCTGCTGCAAATTTGAGTGGGTAGACTCAATAGAGCCATCAATTTTGGTTACTGTCACAGACGTTTGAGCAGCAGGGAATCATTGACACTCCTCATACTGCCAGCAGTCAGTATAAAACCAGCCTTTGCATTCTGCGACGGGACTGTGTGATATCACAGAATAAGGCTTAGTGTTGTGTAACTAGGTCGAGGCTAATGTTGATTTGAACTAGGTTAAAGCAATGTACTAAAACACAGATGTTAACTGCATATCTGGTCTTGTAAACTTTGCCACTTGAGGGATTATGCAGTGCCAATGTGATTACAAGTTGGTCGCACTCATGTGGCATATACTGTGCTAGTGTGAGTTTTTCATGAGACTGAAACTGTGGATGGAGTACATAGCACTGGTGAGAATCCTGTATACATGCATTTTAGACACTGGATTGGCATAATCCATTTTCTTTTAAGCACTGTTTGCTTAAATCTGAGAGTGTTAGATGGAGAGTTATAGGATACGCTTCTTCAGCACTGAAGCGGCATCAAGTATAACTCAGGCGTAATTGCTTTGCAACGAAATGGCTGAACTTACACACAGACTGATAGAAACAAGGTTCTATCTTTCTGTTTATATTGCAATACTTCTTGTATATGCTCCCAAAACGTCATTTGCTCTAATAGAAAAGAAAGTAATATATTTACGAAACCAGACTTTTTCCTGCATGATTCATAATTGCTTTGTCAAAACAAGTATCATAAAAATAGAACACTGTTCTGAAAAGACCAAAGGGTTGCACTTTACTGATGATTTTTAATTTTCAATTCTGCGTATATTCTATAAGAGGAATAACATCAAGCATAGAAATTTTACACTTTTAAATGTTCTTCGAAATAAAAGGAGTCCTCGTTCTAGGAATGAATATACAAGTAAAAACTGAAGTTCATGCAAATTTAACCAATTAGACATGCACTTATGTTGGTGATAAAGGTCAATATCAAAGACGTGATCATCAGTCAACAATCATGGTGTATATCATGAGCCAACATGAGCAACTTGGGAGAGGAAACCATGAAGAGAGAGGGAGCTTATAAATTGGAATACCACAAGGAGTGCCACTGATGCAGTATCCTGTTTCAACAGATGTCGATGTAGCTGGAGACACCATCTGTTCAGTGGTGTTTGCTAAACTCAGTGAGTGCGAGATGATGAAGTGAGGTGGAAAACCATTTGTCAGCATCCAGCATTGTAAGGTGCAATTGCTTTGCAGCATTTTCAGTACCTCTTGTTGACTGATAGAAATGTTCCTCCTTTAGTGTTTACTGTGCCTGGGGTAGCCTCCACCAAGGGCATCTGCCCTAATGGATAAGAAAACATCTTATTTACTGAATCTCCAACCTATCCAAGTATTTGTGACTCCAGAAATCGAGCAGGCCTTTCCTCTGGATGCAGTGTGAGGTGCAGTGTAAAAGACAGTGAATGTAAAATGGTACATTATATTTGCATTCAATGAAATATCTAGACAGATAAATGTTTTCAGCAGTATTGCAAAGTTGCAGGGTGTATACCACTTTTTTCATTTCAACAAACATTGGTTAGCAATGCATTAAGGGTGCCTAAATTTCATACCAGGACTTTGATTCTGGCTGTGAAGACTAGCTTGCAAAAAATTTCGTTGCACTTTGACACAATTATAGTTCAACAAATTACCCTTGAAACGTTTTTGAAATAATGCAATCGGCATTTTTCAGGACTGGAGGTATATTTTTATTTTGGGAGATAAATGAAACTTAATGCGAGCATGGTTTACAGCAATGAATCTCTTGAATGTTACGTTGTGGAGAATACAACAATAGTCAATCATTAAGTTTTATCATGATACAGTGTATATCATTAAGTTTTATCATGATACAGTGTATATTAGGCCCCACATTCTTTTCTATTTCGGAAAAAATCGCTTTGGTGGAGACAAATGTAAACAGAGAAAGAGGCATTTGTATCTATCTGTCTGCGGAAGTCTAGCCACTTTTTTGCAAAGCAATTATGTCTGAGTTATACTAGTTGCTGCTTCAGTGCTGAAGAACAGTATCCTATAACTCTTCATCTGACACTCTCAGACTTTAGCAAACGGCACTGAGTGCCAACCCAGCCACTACACATCCATGAATTGAAAATTATCACCAATGCAATCCACCGTGCCATGTAGTTTCCAGACAAGTTCTCTTTCTCTCAAACATGGTATCACAATTTGGCAATCCTCTCTTGAGTTGTGCTATCCCACTCATGCAATTCAAAATACATTGGATTCTAGCGATCCATGACTTGTATCAGTTTCTATTTGAGGCATGTGAAATACCGTGGATGGAGGTGATTTTATTTTCACTTTCATCTAGTTTCATCTCATAGATCATCAGTTCAACACCCATGGACCTGCATAAGAGCCTGGCTATGCACATGAACAATAAAAATCTGGGTAGACTTGAAAATTAAGTCTGGCCATGGATTTATAAGCAGATTAAAAAATACATATCTTTTAAGATTTCATATTTTTATGAATCATGGTCTAATGTTGTGAAAATACAGAAAGGAAAATTTATCAGAGATAGGCATATCTGTAAATCGAGCAAAAATGGCATCAAAAGTATGTCTGCATATGGAGGGCCAATGCAAATTTAGACAATGATTCTGCCCCATGCAGTATTGGAATGAGTTATATAACTTCTCACTTCCTTTGGCACAAGCCAATTTTGTGAGAAAACAGTGTTTTCTTCAGTGCATTGTGCTTGGCAGCAGCTGGTTGGTTTAGTGGCTTGGCTACACATATTCATTCCCCTCCTCTTGTACACCTGCATTCAATCCTGTATTGTACAATACCAACGAAAAAATCTTGCAAAGACGTCATTTTTCAAGTGGCCATTATGCTATCAGAAGGAAAAACTATAGTCCAGAGATTTAGACATCCTATCACTCTTCTTGTACTTTTGTTAAAAGAATGTAACTTTTTCTCTCGTCCTTTGGAGGAAAAGAGAGAGATGTGACATAATATATATTCCTTGGCTGACAAAGAAAGGAATTGTAAATGTTTACATCATATTCAAGATTTATGTTTGACTGTCACTCCTAGAAAGGTGTGCCTACAAATGAATACACTTTGCAAAAAACTTTTTATGCCCCGGAAGTTCGGCAAACAGTATTTGACAATAGGATGGCATAATGGATGGGATACAACAGTGGGGACATACCAATATACCAAATGAAGAATAATATTTTCATTATCAGTCAGAACCAGTTGTTTGCGGAGCTAACAGACACAATGGGGAGGTCTATGAAACTGTTATTCACAAAACGTGTACCCATATAACTTGTCCAATCAGTGGAGTAGTTTTCACTAATAGTTTCAATGGCGACATGATAAAACCAAAATTCAGATTGGAAACCTCATTCATACTACAGCAACCTACTCCAACATATTTCATTGTTGAAACTTCTGTGTAAAAATGAGACACATTCAAAAATGTATCAACAGGTTAATGTTTTAGTCCTCCCACATCCCTTTGAAGGTCACATTTTGGATTTTGATTGATTTACACTACAGACAGAAATTTGGATGTATCAGATTATAACAAATTTGAAAATTCCTGTTTTTTCTCATGGCATCTTCAGAATCAGGACCCATGTTTTACTTACCTTCAGAGAAAAAGGTATGGTTTCTTTATTCTGATGTTGATGCTGTCACTCCCCGCACTACATATACAAATTAGTGTTGGAGGATGGCAGTCACATGATGTAAGCCAGTCTTAGTATATAATGCACTATTATGCAGGGACTATTGTTTGTGTATTAGCAATTAAACATTCCTTCCAGTGTGGTAAAGAGTGTGAGTCCGTAGTTCTTTTGTTTATCATTGATCTTCATTTCCCTTTTTTGTCATTTGTAATTGAAATTATCTATTGCTTATTTATGATTCTGATAATATTCTCTGCCCCTTACCTTCCATTTACATCTTTCTGAATTAAGTCGTAAATCTAAATTTACATGTTCAGGTTTTCAGTTTCACATATACTTGTATACATGCACCACCTTTCCAAATTTCCAATGATATTTGGTAATCATGCTGTTCAAATGCCACCACATAGAGATAATCAACCAACCAGCAGACTAACTTACTGATCCAGAAAAAGCAATTGGAAATTTCTCTATTACAAATTATCCCAAGAACAAATTATGACAGCTGAATAGATTTGATAATTGAAGTCTGGAAAGCCGAGCCACTTGGATCAAGCAATTTTTGTGGCTGCAGTAAAGCGATTTCTTAGAAATAAATCAAGTAATAAAGACAGCGGCAGTCTCAATATTTGAGGAATTATTGACTCGCAGATGGTAATCCTGACAAATTGAAAGATGAAAGGCCATCCCTCCAAAGACCCACTCAAAAGGGAATAGTCAAGACAGGCTCACTGTGTGCCATCAATGGATCTCACAGTTTCTCATTGATTGAATCAATGCAGTGCAAATATGGATCAGCTGCTGAAGAAAGTTCTGCCGAATATTTCCATTTATAGCTAGTTCCTCGTGCATTGTTTTGCAATTTTAAGATGCCCAAATAAAATTAATTAATTTGTCAAACTTTTGCAAACTACTATAAAGATTTATCTTGCTTGCTTTCCAGTTCTCCATCTCCAAAAGTCGAAACTGAATCACCGAATCAACGATTGACAGCTACAAGATAATAGTCAGGAAATAAAGTGATAACTGCTTTCCTTGTCTCATTGATTTATTTCCAGAAATTCCTGATGCCACAAAATCTTACAAATCAGTTTTTCATACTTCAATAAATCTACTGCTCATATTTCTTCATTTTAAAAAGGATAAATTATGGGATAAGATAAGATGAAGAAGAGAAAGGAGTACAAGAAATATGTGGGATATTATTTGCCCTGAACAGAAACAGATACCAGTCATAGATGTCCTGTACTCAATGAATTTGGTATTCCAGGAGTGGGAGATTGCTTTCTTCAGGGAGGATGCTGTGCAAACATACACAGAGTGCCAAGTTATTAGGCAGCAATGGTTCTTTGCCCTATCTCCAAAGGTATTACGAATATATTAATTTCCTTCAACCACACGAGTGGGTTAGGGTAGAAAATTATTCTGTGAGAATTTTGTCCCATTCCATTCACGCAGTCAAAAGTTATAGCATTTATTAGAGGTTTTGGGTGAGCCGAGTTATTAGGTATAGTGGCATGATGCATTCACATATAGCCAAACAATATTGAAATCAAGGATGATAATGGCCTGGATATATTCCTAATATTAATTTTAAGAAAGTTATTCCATATTCGTAAGCTTTCAAGCTTCAGTTTGAAGCAATCCACTTAATTCTGTGCCATTGGAATACCATTGGATTTAGCTAAAATTCCACAAACAAAGCCTCTCCTGAATTGGAAATAAATCATTTTAGTAAAAACGCTCCTCCGAATCTTATCTGAGGCCATTGACTTTATCCTGTACCAATTTCAGCCAATTTGGCCCTTTGTACTTGAATGCAAAGCAATTCAAAAATTTGTCTAATGTCTCATTCTGAACACCCATTGGAATAGCATTGCATATAGGATGTGATAAATCATAATGTTTTTGATTTGCTGTTGACTTGTATGAAGAGATTCAATCTGGCTGAAACTCCCGCAGCATGAAGTTAATAGCTTAAAGTAACCTACCAAACAATTTATTTAGTGATATGACTTATTTTAGTCGCAGAGAGGCTTTCTTTGCCAAAATTAATTCAATGCTATTCCACGCTTCCAACTGAAGGCGTGAAAGGTTCCGAATATGGCATAACTTTATGGAACTTAATGTAAGGAATGTATCCAGGTCATTTTCAATTGAGATTTCAAAGTTTTTGTGGATGTTTTTAATACAACATGCAAATGTACCTAATAACTTGGCACACCCGAAACCTTTAATATATGCCTTAACTTCTGACTGCACAAACCGAACGGGACAAAATTTGCTCAGAATGATCTTCTACCCTAACCCACTCTTGTGGGTGAAGGAAATAAAAATATTCTAAATACTTTCGGAATTATGGCAAAAAATCATCGCTGCCTAATAACTTGGCACTCGGTGTATATGACTACAAAGTGGTTCCATCAGATGCAACAAACACTACATTTGAGAGAGAGATTGGTTTTCAAGAGACTGGCACTGTGGGTTGAGTGTAACACTGGCAAGACTCCATCTGTGCATATATGTGTACAATGTGGCGGCTGGATTGGCAGAGCCAATTCTGTTCAGCACTGTTTGCTAAAGTCTGAGAGTGTTAGATGAAGAGTTATAGGATACCGTTCTTCAGCACTGAAGTGGCTTCCAATATAACTCAGGCATAATTGCTTTACAACAACTTGACTGAACTCACATAAGCTGATAAAAACAAGTTCTTCTTACTCCGTTTGCATTGTGTTGGTATGACTCAACCAAGCAATTTGTGTCAGAGGAAGCTGAAAATAGTGTATTTACTGAAATTAACAAGCAAAACTTTTAATACTACATGGCTTCTAATAACACCATTCTGCATAATCTTAAAGAGGAATGTTAATCAGTGTTGAAAACATGTCTTTGAATGATGTCTTTTATTTTTGATTATCCATAAACACACAAGAATTCATAACGTATGTGAGTGTTGCTGCAGCATGAAACTTAACCCTGTAGGTCAACACCTTTTGCTGCAGGTGAAGTGTTAATATTATCACTTTGATTTAATTGTGATTTGCATTAAGTAATCAACAGTTTTGAATGAATGGAAGTGAAAGATAATTTTCTCAAAATGAGTGAGAAAAAGGAATTTATCAATGTATATTTCTAATTGGAAGAGTTGTAAGTAGATACTAAGTCATGCAGAATCCAGAACAATTTGTTGTATCCCAATAAGTCTTTTTGGATATTTTTATGTCCTATTTGCTGAGCTCAGAGAATCAATGATCTACATTTAAGAGACTGGCATGACATTAGTAGGAAAAGGGGGAAAATATTATATGTATCCCATGTATTGCATCATATCTCTGTATGTCTTTGAGACTTGAGGTCCCACTTCTATATCTTTTTTAGAACAGAAGATTCCTCAATTGACAAATTATTATCGCAAGTGAGACTCAAGGTCTAGTGTCATCTCAGAAAGATAGAAGTGGACAGAGAGAAAGTCAAATGAGAGAAGTTGAAATGTCAGCATAGGAACTGAAGCTCCATTGGCAGGTGGCCTTGCCACTTTGTTAGGTTTCACGTCATTACCACCAGCCTTCATTAGCAAAGAGACCCCCTGAAGGTTCTGTTTAT
The DNA here is from genome assembly GCA_026936325.1 of Platynereis dumerilii. Classification (NCBI taxonomy): domain Eukaryota; kingdom Metazoa; phylum Annelida; class Polychaeta; order Phyllodocida; family Nereididae; genus Platynereis; species Platynereis dumerilii. The sequence goes on from JAPTHN010000031.1 coordinate 2,184,512, forward strand.
TGGAAGTCTCCTGTTTAAATTGCAAAGAACGTAATCTAGTTGTTGACAAAGACAGATTTTACCAACGGCTCTCTGTTAACATCAACACCAAAGGAGAAGAGAAAAACAAAGAGGTAAAAATATTTTCCTTGAGGAAAGGTTTTGAAAAATGTCAGAGCTGAGCCGGACTCTGTGATTTCTATTGATGAAGTGTTTTGCTGATTAGAAAAGTTGACACATTACATTGTGTTCTCCATATCTATAAAACGTCATTTAGAAAACAGCTGAAACTTAATTTTGTCTCAAAAAGTTAACTACAAACAAACACCAAGTTCAAAAATCAATACGTTTAGAACTACAAAATGGAATAAGGGTGCCTGCACATTGCACATAGGTGCTATAGATTAAACCAATCAACTATATGATCTGAAAACACTGAGACTGCATGTGAGATGCACAGTACATATTAATCAATTAGATTTAATTTCTTCTCTTGTAGATTAGGCTTGGAAGAGGTTAAAATAATTCATATCTGTGTAGCATATGTTAAATTTTTCTTCTGACACAGCAAAGAAAAACTACATCGTTTATGTTTCGATTTCACTGAGTGTTGTTGAATAGAAAATGGCAGGCATCACTTTGTACTTTTGTACGTTAATGCACTCGGTCGTTACTTTTGTGATGGAATGGAACTGGTTGTTTGGAAATACTTTTTCACATCTGGAGAACATAAATTTTAGGCACACAGGGCTACAGAGTTCTCAGTGGCCTAATGGTTTTTAAAAGGTGCTTGTTTTTGCCACCAGTCTGGCTGTGAGGTCGTGGGTTTGACTCCCACTCCTGGAATTCAATTTGGTCCGAGCCCATGGGACATTATATGTAGGCTGGTTGTATCCAGTGTTCTGTGCTGGGGCAACTGAAAGACCCTTGGCATCCCTGAATTAATAGGGTACGTGCCAGACTCCCAATCTTGTCATCAATCATCATCATACCGCGCTCACCAACACTGGATATGTCTCATCATCCAGAAATATTATTGCTTTCTGAAACTTTTGTAGCAAATGAAAATTCCTGAAACCTAAAAATAAAAGGAGATTTGTATTGCAGAATTGAATGAATGCTGTATGAAATGGTACACTTTTGACCTCTGTCTCTTTATGACCCCAGTCTTCCCGTTTTTGATGCGCTTTGACTGAAACTATTTGAAAGGCAACAGGTCTTTCAAGGATAATTGCCTTTTAGCCCTGATGTATATCTACTTCTTTGTCTCAAGAGCAGCCTTCTCATTCTTTCGGGAAGCAGCTATGTTATCTGTTTTTTCCCCTGTTATATATGTAGCAGCTTTGGATTTTGGAGTAGGGCGATGCCTCAATCAGATACAGTACAACCCAAAATAAAATAAGAAAATTTACTGTCAGAAGTCCTCTGTGAACCTATTGTTTCTCCTCTGCACCCCAAATCTCCTTACAACTACCTTTGACTCCTTACCACAACCTTATCCCATATTAAGAAGTCTATATTAAGACAGCTGGAAATGTAATTGCAATTAGCAAAGAGGCACAATATCAAAGAAATCAAACACCATGGAGTTGATTGATGGAGTTTGAATTGGAATTGACTTAATGTAAATTTAGTGCAATCCTAAAAGGTAGTTTAAAGTAGGTAAAGGTAGAAATTGATTTGGAAGGAGCCAAAAGGTGTGAAAGGGTAAAGTAGTGGCTGATTCTTCCTTCCTGCAGGGGTAGTCGTACTTTATTTTGGGTAGTACTGTAGTCTATTTCTCTTCACATGACTTCCCACTTTTGCAGTTAAGTCCCGGGCCAAGCGATTCTGTGGGATAGTGGTACTCCATTTCTGTGTGAAGGTTATCTGCAACTTGAAAGATGATTTGAAATAACACGTCACTATAATATCATCGTATTAATGCAGGATATCAAATGCACAAAAGTTTTGCTTTTGCTAAAGGAAATGACTTATCCCACATCTGCCAAGCAAACACAGAAACAGCAAAACTGTCTCTCATTTTTATAGCACCAGTAGACACTCGTCAAATCTAAGTAATCTTATTATGACATACCTGTATTCACATACAGTACAACCATCATAAAATGGCTCGTCAGTTAGGATCGACACTCATCTATTGATCTGTAGTGATCCATGGCGATCTTGGTTGATATGAAGTGATCGATCTCGAGTGATCTGTTGTGATCTGCATCTATTAATCAAAATTAATATCAATAAATGTACTTTTCTGTACCAAATAACTTATGGATATGTTTCCTTAATCAATAATTTCAATTGTTAGATGGATTTTATCTGTTCATTGACTTATAATCCTAAATTATTGACATGATTGATTTTCACTAAAAGTGGATTAGTAGATCACTACAGATAGAGTTATATCATCTCAGATCGCTACAGATCACTCTTTATCCGGACCGCTCTGGATCACTTCGGATCACTATGTTGAGCCATTTTAAGATGGTTGTACTGTATTCACTTATTTGCATACCACCCATAGGCGTACGGCACGCACGATTTTTGGGGGGGTGAGCGACATTTGCCCGAATTTTGAGATCTAGATTTAATACCATTTCACATGAAATTGCCTGGAAATCATTAATTTTCAATATTGATTAATTTATTATCTGCCCGAATTGTTTAGTCTTTTTGCCCGAATCTTACTGTTTCCCAAAATTTTGGGGGGGGCGATCGCAAGCTGTGCACAAATTAAAAATTCATTGTCATGGAGCAATTAGCTGAAATATGTTGGGAGGGCTATCTGTCAGATTTAAAGCAGAGCGCCTCTTGTGGAGACCAAGAAGTCTGTGGCATGGTTCTACCAGAATTTAATCACTTTTTAATTTGCCCAGAGAGTGGAAGATAAGAAAAGTGGCTTTTTTAATGAGAAATATGACCACACAATGAAGTGAAAAACTGAGATTGCAGTTGGATCAGTGGCAGTTGACATGAATTTTAATATCACATACGGTGTTGTATACACCAACACTTGGTATACCTTATTCTAAATTGTTACATTTGCAAACCGAGCCTCTGTAAGATGTCCAGGATGCAAGAAGAAAATTACCTGATTAGGATATGACCCTCAAATTTTGGGGCGACCTACCACAATAATGATTAACCAAATTTAAAGGCTGTAGTAATTAGCTTTTCACATTTGAAAGAACACAGCTGAGACGTAGTACCCCATGGACTTATTTTGCAATGGGGCCCCAAATGCCGCATGTCTTGCCCTGAATGAAAATTATTATACATGTTATGATTATTATACGTGTAATGATTTATATGATGATTGGTCCATGTGCTACTGTATACTTTGTTGCAAAATAAATATATACTACTACTACTATGTATTTCCAGAACATCAGAACAGGATTTATGAAGATTCGAAGTCTCAATTAAGGAAAAGATAGTGAGTATATTTGATAAAATTCGAATCAGAATGGTATCATTCAATTTTGAAACCGCATCAATAACTGCGCAGGCAGAGCCTCTTGACTTGGGCTCTTGAAGGATTTCCACTGTTGTCTCAATAAGTCTTGGTGTAGTCGATCACAGCCACCTGCAACTCAATAGTCAGGGAAGGAAGGGAGCACTGCTGCCTTATTTGTTGATTTATCTTCAGAGATTGCTTTTCCAGTTACACAAAATGGCTTGATCTTCTTGATTCAGCTTTCCAGACTTGATATTCAGATTTACCAATTAATGAAGGTTGCTTTGTTCATATACATAATGTGGGTCTCTTATGCATGGTCCATAGGGGTTAATTGGTGAGTTGAAAAGTGAGTGCCCTTCATCTGGGGTATTTCATATGCTCCAAGTAGAAACCTATACAATTCATGGATGGCTTGTCTTCAATGCATTTTGTATTCCATGAGTGAGAGACTCAACAGAAGATGCTGTGCAAATATAACTGCCAAGTGGTCTCATTGATGTTTGAGAGAGCGAGTTTGTTCAGAGACTGATATTGCTGTGGATTGTATTGTTGAGACTCCTCCATATATGCATGTGCAGTGGCTACATTGGCAAAAGCTACTTTGTTTACCAAAGTCTGAGAGTGTTAGATGAAGAGTTATTCGATACTGTTTTTCAGCACTGAAGCGGCATCTAGTACAAGTCAGGCATAATTGCTTTGCAACATAGTGAGTGACATATAGAGACTGATAGCAAAGAGTTGTCTTGGGTAGGCTCCGCAAAAGCCATTTTCTGTTGAGGAAAAAAAAACAATATATATTTGCTGTAACTTACAGGCTGAATATTCTTTGTCTTGCATAGTTTCTCATAGTATTAGAAATTCTATGAAAACAATAATATTATTATCTGTTCATAAAATTGTCAGCATTCATTGAAATTCCATAAGTATTTTAAATTTCTACACCAGCAATAAAGAGGAAGTCTGTTGAAAGGGAAAGATCAAGGTGCTGTATTGTTTAAAAGGTTACAAAAGTTTGATTCAATAATTAACTCCTTTCCACCATAGGGGAATAATTCGGAACCTTAGGACTTCTTATTTGAATTGAGCTTTAACTATCTTTGTAGGAATGACCAGCAACTGCGATGTGATGAACCAACAACTATGAGAATGATTATATGTGCCTGTGTGCCATTTGAGCACCCTTTTCCCCTTGACGTTACTAATATAAACTCCATATCTGGCAACACTTCCCATTTACGCATGCAATCCTTTGATATAAGAGTTTTTTTCTACACCTACATATAGCACAAAACGCGTATACAAATAAGTTTTGCGAATAACAGATTCCCTCTATTCATCGGCATATACTATTTGTGTACACAACTGGTTCTAGCTGATGATAAAAAAATATCATAATTCATTTGGTATGTCTGCTGTCATCATGTTCCATTTTCAAATAATGTTTGCCAAACTCCAGAAGTTTTAATCAAATCAAATCTTGCACATTCATTTGTGTGAATAACTTTCTTTAAGAGTGAATATATTCATCAGTTTGGCAAACTCTAGCAATCTTCAACACAAAGAAAATTATTTTACACTTGCCGGTGATTTTCACATATCATAATAGTTTAGATGTGGACCTTGAAGTTTTGGGACTATAATTAAATGAACCATTTTCATTCACTGACATTCACACTGCACTGTACACTGCATTCAAAGGAAAAGGCCTCCTCAAGTGAGCTGCAATTCTGGATTCAGAAACACTTGGATAAACAGATTGGAGTTTCAGTAAATGTTTCTTCATCCATTATGGTAAATACGTTTGATGCAGTCTACCCCAGGCATGGTAAACATTGAAGGAGGCACATTTCCATCAGGCAGCAACAGGTACTGAAACTGTTGCAAAGCAATTGAACCTTACAACACTGGATGTACTGTTTGCTACATCGCAGCTGGCAAATGGTTTTCCATCTCACTTCATTATATCACACTCACTGAGTTTAGCAAACAGGATACTGCATCAGTGACACTCCTTGTGGCACTCCTAAGCTCTTTCTCTTCATGGTTCAATTCTGGAGTCAGAAACACTTGGATAACCTGGTTTGAGGTTCAGTAAATATTAAGATGTTTTCTTTTCCATTAACACAAATGCCCTTGGAAAAATTTGAGAAGCTTAATTGTTAATCTTAAATCTGGCTTGATGGATGACCGATTGGCAATTGTCATGTCTTTTGACATGTCAAGGCCTACCTCTGGAACAGCATCGGCGCGCCCACTCTTTTATATGGCCTGGACAGTATTTCTCTCAGCAACAAAGATATGACCAAACTGAGATCTACACAAGGCTCAATCATTAAGAGAGCCATGGGCTTTAGTAAAAGATCTCACCACACAAGCCTTCTTCGAGCACTGGAGATCCCCTCAGTGACTGACCTGATTGAGCGGATGACGGCAAGCCTTTACCACCGAATTTTCAAGGTGCACTCGCCTGCTAGGGAATTTCAAAGCAGAGCACTGGCACACTACTTAGTCCATGGAACCACTGTTCATAATTCTCTACTTGATCATGTCCTGAGGTCCGGCCATTCTCCTATAAAATTAATTAGTAAGCCCCCTGCCAAAGTATGTCCTAGTCAAGATGGAATATCTGACTCCATCCGTTACCTGTTACTTAATGATAACTCACTCAAGCCATACTCTGATGAGCATTTTATTACTAGTCTGTTTTTAAAATCTTTTTGATGTTTTACACTTTACCTATGATTTTACATTGTTGCCTGTGATTTTACTGTTTATCTGTGATTTTATTGTTATATTATGTTACGTATGATACATATGCCACCATTGTCTCTGTCTTAATGTAAATACCAACTCAATGTACATATATTTTCTTTCCCTGCAAAGGGAGTTTAAATAAAGAAATAAAAAAATAAATAATAAAAAAATAAAATTGCCCTTTATCTGCAGCAAATAAGTGTATGTCTAACGGGTTAATTTTTGATGCATGAACTACCACCAGCAAAGAATGTGTTATCCTATCATAGTTTGACAGTGTACAATGTACATATTAATTCCCAGAAAGGGGACTCCCCATATTTCCAAGGACATTTAAAAGGATTAAAATTCTATCCTAAATATCATTCCTTTCATAGAATAGAACATGCGTAATGGAGTTAATAAAATCTGAAAAAGTCCTGAATTATCAAATAGAGGTTCTGTTGCCTTTTGAACACTGCAGCCCTTTGATCTTTTCAGAATAATGATAAATTTTGAAGTTCCTTTTTTTTTACCAATGAAGTTAGAAATTATGAAAGATAAAAACAAGTCTGGTTAAAATTTCGTAAACATATCGTTTTCTTTTCCATTCCAGCAAATGCTTTGATGGAGCACATGTTTTCATCAGTTTGGGTAAGTTCAGCCACTTTTTTGGATAGCAATTATTAGGGCTGCAACGGTTCATTACCTCACGGTTCGGTACGGTTTTCGGTTTGAGACCCACGGTTCGGTTTTTTCACGGTTCTGTCTTTATAGGCAAAACCATATTTTTCTCAGCTATATATATACTTGGGTAAATTGTAAGGATGTACCATGATATTCATAGAAAACAATAAATGTGAATTAGGCCCATTATGAAATCGGGCCTAATAAGAGGAATTAATTTCAGAACACAACTTTACAAATTTACAGACCTATGTTGAAATAATTTGCTAAATAATATGACTATGCTATGCTTTATCATGCTAAATTTTGAGCAAATGCCTGTCAATTTATGTTTTACACAGGCCTGCACTGTAAATTGCACTTCAGTCTTCACACCTTTGGCACATCAATTTGAGTGGTCTTTGGGGGTGAAGTTTCAATTGCCATTACCAATCTCTATTGTGCACAAGGATCAATCAGTGCTTGTCAGCCAAATACCAATTGGCAATTGCTTGATTGCTCTGCCATGTACACCCTCTGCAGCATCTATATTTGCTGTGTCAGGACTCAGCAGATTACACTTGCGTGACGGCGGCGCCTCTAGCGGCGGAAATCGGAACTACGGTAAACCGAATTACTCGTCGGTCTGACGGTGCGGTGAACCGTGACGCTTGGAACCGCGGTTTATTCGTACCGCAATAAACCGTTGCAGCTCTAGCAATTATGCCTGATTTATAGTGGGTGGTGCTTCTGTGGTGAAGAACAGTATCTTATGACTTTTCATCCAACAGTGTCAGACTTAAGACCGGTTTTGAACAGAAAATGGCATGTGCCAATCCAGCCTCTGCAAATGGATGGATAGAAGAGTCGCAACACCAGTGCTATGTACTTCATCCACGGTTCATTCTCATGAAAAACCCTAACTAAAATGTTCAGTATATGCTGCATTAGTGCAACCACCTTATGACCATTGGTTGCACTGCCTTCAAGTGGCAAGGTTTACAAGATGTGAGATACAATGCATAAGATATGCAGTTAACTTATCACAGCGAGCTTAAACAAACTTTGGGGTTAAAAAAATTGACCAAGAAAGCAATTAGCGCAGTGATGTAGAGGAAGATCAGGCAAACATTTTGATGTATCAAACAAAAAAATCTGTTTGGAATTTTTTGAGATATTTGAGTTTTAAACTTTTTATTTATCACACCTCTTTATGCAACATTCCCCTGTAAATACTATGAACTCTTTGTCTGATCATTCTTCAATGCATAACTGTCAATATCCTGTGTTTTCTCAATGTATCAATGTTGAAACTGTAATCGATTTATCTTTTGATGACTGTGTGGTAATAGGAGATGTTTGTGATTCTGAAACTCAAAATTATTGTGATTCTTTAGTTAAAAATAGTTTTGATTATAAATATTATGAAAATGATTGTGATTCTGATGTTGTAAACATTTCTGGTCGTGAAGATAATGCTAACTCAGATGCAAACGCAGCAGCTGTAGATCCTAATCAGGTTCCGTTATGCATCCTTAAACAAGCTGCCAATAATTATAGCGCAAGTATGAATAATGAATCGCATAATATTAAAGTACTGTCATGGAACATCCAGGGAATAGGTCAAAAAATTGAGTTAGAAGAGATTAGAAATATGCTAATATCTTATGATGTAATTTTCTTGTATGAAACTATGAAACTAGATACCTATGACCCGCAATTTCAGGGATACCACTATTTCCATTGTCAAAGAAAGTATAAACATCCCAGAGCTAGGAGGCCCGCTGGTGGGATAGCTGTAATGATCAAGTCAGATATGTTCAAATCTAAAATCATAACTATTGAAAAGGCCAATGAACATGTGATATGGTTAAAAGTCAAGGGATCAAACTGTGAAATATTCATTGGTGGCGCTTATGTTCCGCCTGAAGGTAGCATGATTTACTTGAATAGCAGATATGGATATGATGTTTTGAATGAATTGAGGGAAGACCTTGCCCGTTTCCTTGAGAGAACACCATTTGTTTCAATCTGTGGTGATTTCAACAGCAGGACTGGTGATTTGAAGGACTTTGAAGAACCTGTCAATGGTAAAAACCCTAATTTCTCGAATTTATACCAAGCGAGTAATGCTTCAACGAAAAGCACACACTCCATCTGGTCGACTAAACTTAGATTTTCTAAAGATAAAAAGTTAAATTCCTTTGGGAAAGATCTCATAAATTTATGCAAGGCTAGTGGTATTAGAATTATGAATGGTCTGTTTGATGAAAGTAAAACAGACCAATTTACATGTCATACATCAAATGGACATAGTGTTGTTGACTACTTACTCTGTAGTGAATCTGCATATAGCCATCTTCAAGAGTTTGTCATAACAGATAAACTTACAGAGTCGGACCATACGCCACTCATCTTCTCTTTTAATCTTCCCTCCAAACTGAAAACTGACATTGTTACCACAACTTCTTGGAGTAGTTCAAAAATATTCAAATATGTGTTTGACCATGGCAAAATTGATGAATTTCTATCCAACTTTGACAGTGAAACTGCCCAGAGCGCACTGTATAAGCTTGGCTGTGACATTGAGTCCAATGGAAACACTGACATGGTAGTTGAAACTGTATACAACTATATAACAGATTGCATACAGCCAACATTTAAGAAAAAGAATTTAAAGTCTGCAAAAAGCACATTTCCTACAAATAAATGGTTTGACAATGAGTGCAAAAATATAAGGAAGTCATTAAATGACTTTGTCAAACAGAATAACTTAACTCTAGATTATAATAAAACTCATTATGGTAGCATGCTAAAATATTATAAGCAAATAACTCAAAAGAAAAAAAGACAATTTCAGGAAAGAAATCGGGATGAAATGCAAAAACTCATGGGTAAAAATCAATCAGATTGCTGGAAATATTGGAATAAATTAAAAGCTATTGGAAAAAACCAAATTGATAGCCCTGATTTAGATACTTTTCACAACTACTTTAAACAACAATCTTTTCCGCCTGAACGTGATTACTTTGATATTGAAAGCATGACTCATACAATCAATGAAGTTCAAAACTCCCAATATAAGTGCCTTAATGAAGTTGCTAGTCAGATCTGTGATGATGTAATAACGGAGGACGAAGTTGCAAGGCACTTCCGGAAACTAAAAAATAATAAAGCTTCTGGTATTGATGGGATACCAGCAGAATTCTATAAATATGCCAGTGAGAAACTTGTTGCACCATTCTGTGCTGTGTTCAATCACATTTTTAATAAAGGGGAATATCCTTCTCAGTGGTCTGAAGGTCTTATTAATGCCCTCCACAAAAAGGGAAGCCGCGCAGACCCAGATAACTATCGAAAAATAACTATAAATGTTGTTATGGCTAAAATCTTCGATTCAATCCTGAATAGTCGGGTGTATTTCAAAAATGAGGCTCTGAACCTTGATGACCCTTGTCAATTCGGTTTCACACCAGGAGCCAGCACCACAGACTGTGTTTTCATTTTGGATACAGTCTTAAGCTATCAACAAGCTAAGAAAAAGCCTGTGTATATGTGTTTTATAGATTTTACTAAAGCATTTGACTACATAAACAGGAATGCTCTGTATTTCAAACTGAGGCAGCAAAACATTGGGGAGAAAATGCTAAAAATTATTATAAGTATGTTTGACAAGGCAAAAGCTAGGGTTCACCAGAGTGGAAATACTAGCAATGCAATTGACAGTCAATGTGGGGTCTTGCAAGGGGGAATTCTTAGTCCAAAGTTATTTAATGAATTTATGTCTGACCTTCCCCAGTATCTTGACAAATCAGATGGGATAACATTGAACAACTTTACCTTAACACACATATTGTACGCTGACGATATTGTACTTATTGCTGATTCCCCTAAGTGTCTACAGAATAGCATAGATTCAGTGCACAATTTCTGTAAAAAATGGCATCTTATAGTAAATGTCAGTAAAACCAAAGTTATGCAAATTGGTACCAAAACATCTGACTCCTTCTTTTGCAATGGCGAGGAACTAGAAAAAGTGGACAGTTTCAAATATCTGGGCCATATGCTAACTAACAAACGTAAAGTGCACAGCAAGATGACAGAATACCTGTCAGTGCAAGCTCATAAAGCTCTTTTTGCCCTGCAAAGTGATTCAAAGCAAGTTCTAGGACACATTGACCCAAGTATATCTCTGCGAATGTTTGATACTTATGTTCTACCAATCCTTGAGTACAACAGTGAAATATGGACTAGTGAAAAACCTGTATCTGAATTAGAAGTTCTGCAACTTGGCTATCTAAAACGTATGTTGGGCGTAAGAAAACAGACACCTTCTCTGGCTGTTTATGGTGAAACTGGTAGATTTCCAATGCATGTTAGACAAAAAGTTAGGATGATCAATTATTGGATGAGATTAGAAAATGCACCAGATGGTAGCCTGCTAAGGAGATGTTTACAAATTCAGAAAGATACTCATACGAACAGAGCTAATGAAACTAATTGGTTCAGTAAAGTAACAAACATTTTAAGAACCTGCAACATTGAGTATGAATCAAGTAACAATACTAACATTAACATTGACAGCATTTGTAGAACGGTTAAATTGAAACTTTATGAAATAGAACAGGAACAATTATTCATATGCATAAATGATAGTACACAGCAACCAAAACTTAGAACATATAAGCTTTTTAAGACTGATTGTAGATTAGAGCCATATCTCAGGCTGCAACAAAACCGCAAGGTGTTAACTAAAATTGCCAGATTCAGGACAAGTTCCCACAGTTTACGAATTGAAACAGGCCGACATAAAAAACCAGTGATTCCCGCAGCAAACAGAATATGTGAAAAGTGTTCAATAAATGTGGTGGAGGATGAAATCCATTGCCTTGTAGTATGCCCTGCTAATGAATTGTTCCGTGAAAACCTGTTCGCAACAGCTGCTAAACTTATCAACAATTTTCTACCTTTGAATGACACTGACAAGTTTACATCAATAATGAAAAGTAAGGAATCTGACCTACTAAATGCTCTAGGGAAATTTTTACTTCAGGCTGATGTTTAAATTTAAAGCAACATATCTCCTACATCCACATGGTCATAATTCACAATCATGATAATTATGAAAATAATGATTACCTTCATTAGTACTATCAATATTAAAGCAACAATGTATGTAATTGAATGAATGTTTAGTATATAACGTTGAAATATGAAATATCAAGCATTGTTAATTAATGTATGACTTGCATGTCTGTCGCTTAGATCTTAATCAATCATAATTTTCTTAAATAAGTTAAAATGGCTATATGTAAGCTAGTATCATTGATGTTTGTATTTTATTGTCTATGATCTATATTAATGGTTGTTTTATACCTACAATATTTTTTTTAACTATTTGGGTGGCTGGAACCTAGTTTGTATTTCTTTTAATCTTGCATACTATTACTCGTGTTTATGTTTGTATCAATATGCTCACTTTATTTTCACTTTCTTATAACATGTATATACAAATGACATATGTATCAATTGTGATATTTATTAATGTCAATAAAAGAATATATATTTATGGAATATCCATCTAAAAATGATCAAAACTGCCCATTTTTCATGTTATGTAATATCTTAGATAAAAGTCATTATTCAGAAGTAAAAATATGCAGTCATTCCCACAAGAGCAACTACATACCACCTCATTCAGGCTGACAGAGTGTGATAAACCTATAACAGTAGAAATTTCTCAGAAAATTTATAAAATATGTTTATTTGCATGCTTGTCCCCAGTTTCATCATTCTGGTGAATAACTGTAGTAGAATCTACTTCACTTTTGAACTCTATGGTGTATTATTGAGGTTTTTATGTGTTTTTAACGAAATTTCACCACTGTGAAACAAGCACTTTTGCGACAATGTTAAGTGTAGCTAATGTTGAGTGAATCATGAGAAAACGCATAGATAGAATGTTTGGAAGGATTTAGTTAAGTATGGAGTAAAATATCTTGACATTGCAGTCTTAATGTGCAATATGCCCCATTCTCACGGGAGATGACGGTAAGCTTTTTATCGATGGCGGCGCAGAGCCAGACGAATTCTTGCAAGATTTTCAGTTAGGACGGCGCGAAGGGCAATTATGTAATCAATTAAGGCTAATCGATAACCATGCAACGAAAGCCACGGCGGGGTTCTTTTTGTTCCCTGCGGGGAAGAAAAGTTGTACGCCGTCATCAAAAGTTCGCCGAGGGGAAAGAAATTTCCTCCTCCTGCGGGATACTTTTATATCGCCCCGTGATATAAAAAGTACCCCGCAGGGAACCTATAACTGCCCCTCAGTGAACCTATTTCACCGCGGCGGACTATATTTTCACAACGCCGGGGATTGCTTTTACGACTGCGGGAATGGTTTTGTTCTCCACGGGGATGTCTGTAGGCCCGAGGGTACATCGCCGGGAATGAAAAGCATGACGTCGTTGTCAAGGGCACCGCGGCGGAGGAGGGCGCTGCGAAAGCCAATAAAAAGGGCCGCAGAGGGCCACCTTGCTTCACTTGCTGCTTGACCTTTGAAGGGGACACTCCTGGATGCTGGACAGACATGATGGCTGATGAAGATGCTGGGGAAGACCTTGACGTTGCTGTTGTTGCTGCTGTTGCTTATTATCTAAGAAGAATACGGAGGAGGAGGAAGATGAAGAGATGGTGGATTCGGAATTGGCTGCTGCAGAGGGAACAACATGGCCATTTCTACCAGCTGCTGCCTGAATTGGCCAACAATGATGTCTCTGGCTACTACAACTTCTGCAGAATGCCTCCTGACATTTTTGCTGAAATCCTGGCTGCTGTGGCTCCTGCAATTACAAAACAAGACACCAACATGAGGAGGGCTCTGGAACCTGGATTGAAGTTGTCAGTCACCCTACGGTACATGGCGACAGGAGAGAGCTACAAGTCCTTGGCCTACGGTTTCAGAGTGGCTCCCAACACCATCTGCAATTTTATCCCCAGTGTCTGCATTGCCATCATGCGAGCTTACGAACATCTGCTGGCCCTGCCAATGGATCCAGCATCCTGGAAGGAAGTTGCCAAGGGCTTCGAGAAGAGGTGGAACATGCCCCATTGCATCGGAGCACTGGATGGGAAGCATATTGGCATCAGATGTCCTCGGAAAGCTGGGTCAATCTACTTCAACTACAAGGGCTTCCATTCCATTGTGCTTATGGCTTTGGTGGATTCTGACTACAAGTTCCTGTACGTGCAGGCTGGATGCCAAGGAAGCTCATCGGATGGAGGAGTCTTCCTGGACACAAGGCTGAGGGACCTGCTGGATGAAGAACGACTTGGGCTACCCCCTGCTGAACCTCTACCTGGCACAGTTGGGAATCCTTTTCCATACTTCATCGTTGGAGATGAGGCCTTCCCCCTGAAGAGCTGGTTGCTGAAGCCTGTTCCAAGAAGAAACCTTGACATCCCCTCCAGAGTCTACAACTACAGAATTTCAAGAGCCAGGAGAGTGGTGGAGAATGCCTTCGGTATCCTGTCCCACAGGTTCAGATGCTTCCTAACTACGATGCCCCAGAAACCCGGCAGAGTGGCAGCCATCACTCTGGCAGCCTGCACTCTACACAATCTTCTGCGAGACAGAATAGGAATTCATCGAGCCATGGACAACGACGTAATGGACAGAGAAGATCCTTCAACCCATGAAGTCACTGAAGGACTGTGGAGAGGAGACCCCTTGCATGACCTTGGATTCGCTCCAGCATATGGAAATGCCACAAGACAAGCCAAACAGTACCGAGACTACCTACGAGACTACGTGAACAGCCCAGCAGGAAGTGTCCCCTGGCAGATGGAAAGAATTTGAAGATGAAGCAGAGAAGCAGCAGCAGCAGCAACAGCAATTCAATTGTAGTGGCTGCTGCTGCTGCCCAAAAGAGGGTCCGGGGAAGCCAAGCCTCTGGGGGCTGTCAAGCATCAGCTGGCTGAAGCTTAAAGATGACTGCTGCAGGGCTGGAGTCTGGCTTCGAATTGGCTGCAGGGAGTGGAACTGGCTGCTGCTGCTTGGCTGGGACTGCAACTGCTGGCTTGGAGGCTGGGACTGCGAAAGAAGACTTGTCGAAGGCTGCTGGGGCTGCTGGGGCTGCTGCTGAGTTGTTGGAGGCTGCTGCAAGTCCTCCTTGGCAAAGGATGGAGCTGGACCAGGAGGAGGGATGTATTGGTGCTGCTGCTGCCCTAGGATCATCTCCACATTCTCTTGCTGCATCATCAGGATTTTATCTTGGACGGCCGCCTGTACAAAGTAGTGGTCCGTCTGGCTCAAGGAGTGCAGGAGGCGAAGTCTCAGGGCACGGTTCATGTTCTTCCCAGATGTGAAGATACTCCTGCACATGTTCTGCAACTGGTGTACTTCTGGATCCAGCCTGTGAACAGTTTGTGGGCACATGTCACAGAATGGTCCTGCCGGCTGAGGTGGTGCTGGTTTCCTGGGCCTGTCCGAAGTGTAGTGACCAGCAATTGAAGTCAGGGCAGAGGCCATCTCCTGGTCTGTGTCCTTCCTCTTCTTGGATGGCTTTCGTCCTGGGAAGACCTGGGACTGCTGCTGGGATGGCTGGAGGGACTGCTGGGACATCTCCTGGGAGGACTGCTGCTGGCTGGCTGGGAGGCTGTCATCAAGATCGGGCATAGGATTGTAGTCCATGGGGGCATCAGAATCGGACGACAGGCGGTTACTTCCTCCTGGTCCAGTGAAGCTGGAGACTTCCACGGCACCCTTCGGAATGATGGAGGGCCTCAGGAATTCACACTTCGCAAGGATGTACTTGTCTCGGTCGGACAGCTTCTTTCTGCCAGCTCCAGAAGCTTGAGGTCTGATGCACTTTGAGAAGGTAGTCCTGATGTTGCTCCTCCATTTGGTGACTTTAGCTGCTGTGATTTCTTTCCCCACTAGCAATGTAAGTTCTGCTGCTTTCTCTGCATCCAGTCTGTCCTTCTGTCCACTCTTGAAGGTGGTGGAGCCCTTGGAGTACAGCTGCTTGTTCTCCCGGTACCAGTCGATCAGCTCATCCTCCTGCTCTTCTGTGATGCCCAGTAGGTCCCTGGAGTTTTTCTTTCTGTAGCCCTTCTTCTTGTGGACAAACTGGCCATCGGAGTCCTGGATCAGCTCAACCTCAGATCCAGTGTTGTCAGAATCTTCCTTTGGCTGGTTCTTCCCCTTGCTGCCCTTGGACTTGGCACCCTTCTTCTTGGGAGTATCTTCCTCTGTGGTGGCATCGTAGTCGGAGTCCAGGGTCTGCTGGTGGATGATTGCAGCTGTCAGAACTGGTACACAGTCATCATCTTCATCATCAGCAGGAGTATCATCTGGAGGTGGAGGTGGAGGCTGGACTGCAGTCTTGGCTCGGGTCTGGGCTGGAGTGACAGGCTTGACTGGAGGCTTGACTGGAGGCTTGACTGGAGGCTTGACTGGAGACTTGGCTGGAGGCTTGACTGGAGACTTGGCTGGAGACTTGGAGGTGGCGTGACGCTTGGCTGAAGGAGACTTGCCAGGAGTGCGAGGCCTTCCCCTTGGAGCAGTCTTGGTGGGAGTCTTGAACAAAGCAGCATCAGCCGACTGGGTGCGCTTGGTCGGAGACTTGACAGAAGCAGCAGCATCAGCAGCATCAGCAGGCCTGCCACGCTTGGTTGGAGACTTGACATCAGCATCAGCAGACTTGGGACGCTTCTTCTTGGCTGCAGCAGCAGTGGCAGGCCTGCCACGCTTGGTTGGAGACTTGACAGCAGCAGCAAGCTTGGCCAGGACTTGATCTTCAGCTTCTTCATCATCATCTTCATCCTCCTCATCAGGTAGTTGCAGCACTTTGGGTGGTGGGGCGTCCTCGAAGATGGTCTCACTGGTCACTGTTGATGTAGCAGTGGTCACTGCCACGATGCTGTCTTGCAAGCTGAACATGCTTGGAGACAATGTAACAGCTGTGTAGTCTATGAAAGGAGCTGGTGAACCAACTGGAGTTGAAGATGGAGTGGTCAGTGGAGTGGTGGCTGGAATGATGCCCTTGCTTGGTGCCCTCAAGGTCTTCTTCCCTCTTCCTCTGGGTCCCATCTTGAAGCAGGATCAATCAGAAATGAAGCAGGATGAATCAGCAATGAAGCAGGATCAATCAGCAATGAAGCAGGGATTCAGCAATGAAGCAGCAATTCAGTAGGCTGTGAAGCAGAGTGTCATGGAGTATAGATGCGTTCGTCTTGAAGTTCAGAGTGGTTATGGTGCTCTAGTGGCTGCTCTTCTATTTATATGCGAGGCGCGCGCCAGTGCGTCTCCATGGCTGACCCCCCTTTCCCGCCGTGGCACGAAAGGTCGACGCCGTGATGCTTTCAGTACCCCGCGGACAAAGGATTTTGCTAAAAATAGCCCCTCTGGCGCCACTCTGTCTGCTCAAGGAGGGGGTCCAGACGACGGCGCGAAGGTTTTGCACACGTCCCGGAGCATTTTCCTTGACGGCGGAGTGCAGAAGAACCGCGGCGTCGACCTTTTTGGCGCACGCAGAGAATCCCGCTCGTTTTCCTAATCGGCGGGAAACTTTTTGCCCCTCAGTGGCGCGAAAACTTCGACGCGGTCTTACTTTTCTGATCGCGGCGTCGAACAATTTATCTGGTCTGCTCCCCCGTCGATTTTAATAAAATTTGTACTGGTTGAAACTTTTTTTCTGCTCCGTGGCGATTTGAAGTGACGGTAAGAAGCAGGATTCTCGACGGCGCGCAACCAAAAGATGTCCGGCGGGAAGCTAAAATGCCCCTGCGCGATACGTAAAAAGAGGAAATATTTTTCCGTCTCTCCTGAAAATACTTCGCCGCCGATTCAAAAAGTTCTCCGGGAGCTGCCGTGAGAATGAAGCATAAGTTGTACATGTTTGTATTAACTACATTTCCACATAATTTACTGAATTTATGCTATTTTTGTTGTTCTATTCAATTAAAGATTGGTTGATTATGGATGCCAGATAACCTACATCAGTATTAAACACCCAACAACTATTTTAAGTACTCAAAGTACATTAATCATGAATATTACTGTTTATTTATAGCTTTTAATCTTATTTTTGTCTTTTTGTTCAATTGCAAAGACCTTTCATGTAATATCAGGGGATTCAACTTCATAGTGAAGCAGATACTTACAAACGTTCTATGCATGCATTATGTGATAATTTACTCAACTTTGTCTATCCGTTTGCATTGTTATGAAATGCTTGTTTCACGGTGGCAAAATATGTGATAAAATGAAAAAAACTCACACAATGCCTGTTACAATGAGATGATCAGACCAAATTTGCTAAAATTATTCACCAGAATTATGTAACTAACACAACGTGGAATTGCAAACATTTTCTGAGGCCTCTAGTCAGAAATGTTAGCTGTTATATCACACCCTGTCAGTCTGGATGAAGTGGTACATACTTTCTGCAGAGACAATGACTGCATATTTTTACTTCTGAATAATGACTTTTATCTTAGATATTACCTAACACCAAAAATGGGCAGTTTGGATGACAATTTCATGGAGATTACATGCTAAGAATAGGGTGTGATAAATAAAAAAATCTAAAACTCAAATATCTCAAAAAATTCCCAACAGATTTTTCGTTTGATACATCAAAATGTTCGTCAGACCTTCCTCTACATCATTGCGCTAATCATTTTCTTGGTCAATTTTTTTAACCCCAAAGTTTCTTCAAGCTCGCTGTGTTATGTAATTGACAATTTCTTCACCCCAGACACAACAAGTCTTTGCTCAGACATGCAGCTCATCAATGAAATATGCCACATTTCTTACTGATTCTCTCATAATTTTGTTCAATACAATTTCCAAAGGTAATTAATTTTACATAGTGATACTGACATTATTATACATCTCTAAGCCTTGATCTAGTTATGCTTCACCAAGCCTTGACCTATTTATACTTCATTAAGGCAAGTTTTTTGATATCACACATGCAGTCCCTTCGCCGACAGTGAAGGCTGATTTGATACTGTTGTTATGGCAGTATGGGAAATGCCTGCTCCTATATATAGCATTTCTGGACTGCAGATGAAGTTGCAGATAATCTTACCAAAGAAATGGAGTACCACTATCCAACAGAATCGCTTGGCCCAGGACAAAGATGCACACATGATGAAGGGACATAACCGCAAAAGTGGGTAGTCATCTGTGAAGAGAAATAGACTATCTGATTTAGGCATTGTCTTACTCCAAACTCCAAAGCCGCTACTATAACAGGGGAAAAAACAGATAACATAGCTGCTTCCCGAAAGAATGAGAAGGCTGCTCTTGAGACAAAGAAGCGGAAATATATCAGGGCTAAAAGGCAATTATCCTTGAAAGACCTGTAGCCTTGCAAATAGTTTCAGCCAAAGAGCACCAATGATTGGAAGACTGGGGTCATAAAGAGACAGAGGTCAAAAGTGTACAATTTCATACAGCATTTGCTCAATTCTGCAGCAGAACTATCCAAATCTCCTTTTATTGTGAGGTTTCAGGAATTTAAATGTGCTATATATACAAAAGTTTCAGAAAGCAATAACATTTCTGGATGACGAGACATCCAGTGTTGATGAGCGCCTTATGATGATGATTGATGAGAAGATTGGGAGTATGGCACATACCCTATTAATTCAGGGATGATCAGGGTCTTTCAGTTGCCCCAGCACAGAAAACTAGATACAACCAGCCTATATATAATGTCCAATGGGTTCGGACCAAATTTAGTCCCAGGAGCAGGAGTCGAATCACGACCTCACAGCCAGACTGGTGGCAAAAACAAGTACCTTAAATCATTAGGCTATACCGAGAACTCGGTAGCCCTGTGTGCCTAAAATTTCTGTTCTCCAGATGTGAAAAAGTATTTCCACACAACCAGTTCCATTCCATCCCAAAAGTAACGACCGAGTGCATTAAAGTACAAAAGTACAAAGTGATGCCTGTCATTTTCTATTCAACAACACTCAGTGAAATCGAAACATTAATAATGTAGTTTTTCTCTGCTGTGTCAGAAGAACAATTTAACATGTGCTACACAGATATGAATTATTTTAACCTCTTCCAAGCCTAATCTACAAGAGAAGAAATTAAATCTAATTGATTGATATAATAATATTATGCTGTGCATCTCACACGCATCTCAGTGTTTTCAGATCTCATAGTTGATCGGTTTACAGGTGATTTCATTACCATGCGATTCTTGTCATTCACAGCTGCCTGTGAGGAATCAATGCAATGTATATACTTGATACGTTTGATATATAAGCTGTGTGACGTTCTGTTGTTTCTAAACCAATCAGATGAAGCAAAAATGCTATGTATTTAGTGAGTAAAGAGTTTTAGAATCGCGTACTAATGAAATTGCCTGTAATCTATAGCACTTATGTTCAATGTGCACTGTGCAGGCACCCTTGTTCCATTTTTTACATGTAGTTCTAAACGTATTGATTTTTGAACTTGGCGTTTAATTGTAGTTAACTTTTTGAGACAAAATTAAGTCTCAGCTGTTTTTTAAATGACTTTTTATAGAAATGGAAAACACAATGTAATGTGTCAACTTTTCTAAAGCGGCGAAACACTTCATCAATAGAATCACAGAGTCCGGCTCAGCTCTGCCACTTTTCAAAACCTTTCCTCAAGGAAAATATTTTTACCTGAGGCTCTCTGTTTTTCTCTTCTCTTTTGGTGTTGATGTTAACAGAGAGCCGTTGGTAAAATCTGTCTTTGTCAACAACTAGATTACGTTCTTTGCCATTTAAACAGGAGACTTCCAATAAACAGGACCTTCAGGGGGTCTCTTTGCTAATGAAGGCAGGTGGTAATGATGTGAAACCTAACCAAGTGGAAAGGCCACCTGCCAAGAGAGCTTCAGTTCTTTTGCCGACATTTCTACTGGTCTCATTTGGCTTTCTCTCTTTGCACTTCTATCTTTCTGAGATGACACTTCACCTTGAGTCTCACCGGCGATAATAATTTGTCAATTGATGAATCTTCTGTTCTTACTATTCCAGTCTGGTGGCACACAAAATATGATTGCTACACACAACTTTAAAAAAAGACCAAAAAGTAGAACTTCCGAGTCTCAAAGACATACCCTATATGATGCAATACATATAATTTTTTTCCCCTTTTCATGTCAATATTATGTCCAAACAATTACTACTATTGCCTTGGTCTATTTTGAATTGAAACATACTCACCAAGAACAATTGAACTGCTACAAAACATACAACTATTCGAAATACTTATGGTGATATGGCAACATTTTCTGGCTTCTGTATGACTGTAATTGTATTCATTTACTATTCTTCTAATTAGAAATACGCATTGATAAATTGTGTTTTCTCACTCATTTTGTGAAAATTATCTTTCCCTCACATTCATTCAAAACAGTTCATTTCTAAATGCAAATTACAATTTAATTAAAGTGACCAAATTGACACTTCACCTACAGCAAAAAGTGTTAACATACTTGGTTTGGTTTCATGTTGAAGCACCAGCAACATTCACTATAAATTATTGCGTGTTTTTGGATAATTAAAAACAAAAGACATCATTCAAAGACTTGTATTCAACACTGATTAACATTCCTCTTTTAGATTATGCAGAATGCAGTTAGGGACTGTTCAGAATTTATGCCGGGGGGGGATGGGAGTTTCGCTGGAACTTCCCGTCAAAATTGATACCACCCTTGAGCTTCGGATTCCTGCACTCCATTCTCAGGCTTAATGCGTCTTTTTAGTACCCCCCCCCCCTCAACATGTGAAGCAATACACACATATATACTGTTATACAAGATCACACATACAGATTTGCAGACTTTTGGGAGTAAATAGCAAGGACAAAGTGAGCGTGTCTTTTATGCCATTTTTTCTTTGTTAAAATGTCCTACCCCCCCTTGCAAATTTGGTATCCCCACCCCCTAGAAGCCATGTAGCATTGAAAGTGTTGCTTGCTAATTTCAGTAAATACATTATTTTCGTTTCCAATGTCGCAAATGGCTTTTGGTTGAGTCTTAATAACACAATGCAAACGGAGTAAAGAGAACTTGTTTTTATCGGTTTGTGTGGGTTCAGCCAAGTTGTTGGAAAGCAATTATACCTGAGTTATACTGGATGCCACTTCAGTGCTAGCAGAATGGTATCCTATAACTCTTCATCTAACACTCTCAGACTTTAGCAAACAGTGCTGAACAGAATTGGCTATGCCAATCTAGCCGCCACATTGTACACATATATGCACCAATGGAGTCTCGCCAGTGTTACACTCAACCCACAGTGCCAGTCTCTTGAAAACCAATCTCTCTCTCAAATGTAGTGTATGCTGCATCACTGGAACCACTTTGTAGTCATATATGTTTGTACAGCATCCTCCGAGAAGATAGCAGTCTCCCACTCCTGGAATACCATATTCATTGAGCAGAGGCCATCTATGACTGGTATCTGTTTCTGTTCAGGGCGAGAATAATATCCCACATATTTTTTTGACTCCTTTCTCTTCTTGATCTCATCTTATCCAATAATTTATCCTTTTGAATGAAGAGTAGATTTGATTATTGAAGTCTGGAAAACTGATTTGTTGGAATTAACTATTTTGTGGCTACATGGACTTTGGGAAATAAATCAATGTGAAAAGGAAAGCGGTTATCACTTAATCGCCCTACTGTAAAGTTGTAGCTGGCAATCATGGACTCAGTGATTCAATTTATTAATTGAGACTACTGGAGATTGAGAACTGGAAAGCAACCAAGAGATGAAGTCAAGAGGCAGTGGTCTGCACATACACTGATGCAGTTTCAAATTGACTGATTACATTCCGACCAAACCTTGACCAAATAATATCATTTGACTTATTGGCAAAAAGCCCATTGAACATTCGGTATTGACATAATATAATTTGCATTGAAGCCTCAGTAAATCAAGGATAAAATTATATCATACGTCGTTCTGAATATAGATGGCCAATGGTATTTTTTGTCAAAGTTGTATTACATGTCACGTTGTTTTTTTTTTTTGTGACAATATAGTGTTTAGGCAGCTTTGTCTGATGCATCCATCACCTCCTTTTATACACAGGCATGTGTTCAATCATGTATGTACAATAATGGTATGTAGGAACTTGCACAACTTTGCCAAGAAGTCGCTTTTTTTGTCATATCACCATTCTGAGTTCCTGCGGTGGCTATTGTGCAATCAAAACGAAAAAGCACTGTTGCCAGAATTGGACGGCCAAACAGCCTTTTGGTATATTTGCTGCAAAGATGGTTCTGACAATTTTTTTCCATTGACAGATGTGGCATTACCTTGGCTGACAAAAAATGAATTGCAAATGTGTAAATCATATTCAATATTCATGTTTGGCTGTCACTCCCAGAAAGATGTGCAAGCAAATGAATATACTATGAAAAAAACTTCTATGCCCTGTCAGTTGGGTGGACAATATTTGACAATAGAACAGCATAATGGATGGGGTTCAACAGGGGGGACATACCAAATGAAGAATGATATTTTTATATTGTCAGCCTGAACCAGTTGTGTTCATATATGCCAGGTAAAAACGGAGAGTCAACTTGCGCAATCAGTTGATGTAGAGTTTCCACCAAGTTGACAAGTTCCAATGGCAATACAATAAAACATAATTCATTACTGAATCCTTATTCTTATAACAGCAACTAACCCCAACATCTTGGAGTTACTACTTGTGGCAATCTCTTTGCTTTTGAAAAAAAATGAAACTTTTGTTAACGATTTGTAATGTTCATACCAAGTTAAAATGCAGCAACATTTTATGTGTCAGTCCTCCCTGTGAGCATCACTATTTCATCTAGATTGATTGACAGACAGACAGAAGACTAAAGGAACTTGAAAAGTCTGTTTTTTGGTCAGGGCAAGTTTAGGACAGTGCTCTGAAAGTGATAGTTCAGAAGATATTTCAGACTAGTTTAGTAATAATTTGGGAATTGCCAAGTTATCCTGTGGGATGATGTTACTCCATGCATTTATTCCATATCTCCCAGCTTAGTTCGTCTATATAGCAGGCTTTTTCAGAGATATCTGAATATGGTATCTCAAGACAGGCCATAAAAGCTTTCTTAGTTGGCAAATAGGCAATGTAATATTCTCGGGCAATTACAAGAAAAAGTAGAGTTAACCTTCCAGCTTCTTCTGAATACAAAAATGTACAAATATATCAGGACCAACAAGCAATAATCTGAAGAGGACCATAGTTTTACAAATTGTAGTGACAGAAATGTACTACATCTGCCACAAAGAGACTGATAATGAGGTTTTCTGTCTGTCACTCTTTTACTGGTTTCTGGTTTTGCAATCTTGCTCGTTTTTATGCTTTAACTTATAGAATTCATTTGTATCAATTGTATGTATTTTGACATTTGTAAATGTAAAAAGAAATCTGCATCTATGTATAATAAAGCTGTATATTTAAAGGGGTTGTTTTGAATAGTGTGACAGTATTGCTTTACCTTCCAAGCATAGTTCAGCTATATCCATTGGTATAGATCAATGATATCAAAAGAAAATGGGCTTCAAGATCTTGCTGAAGTGTCAAACATAGTTGTCCCATACTACTACAGATGACATTGCAGATAACCTTCCCCGACCAATGGAGTTCCACTGTCTCACAGAATGCCTTGGAACAAATATGTTGGGATAAAAGACACTTATCCTCAAAAATGGGTAGTCATCTGTGAATGAAAATAGACCATCTGATGTAAGCATTGTACTACTCCAAGGCTGCTGCTGTAAAAGGAAAAAGCCACATATGAGAAGGCTGCCCTTGAGATCTAGATGAACAAATATATCTAGGCGAAAAAGGCAATTACCTTTGAAAGACCTTGTAGCCTTGCAAATTGTGTATGCCAAAGAGCACCAATAATGGAAAGAGTGGGGTCATAAAGAGACAGAGGTCAAAAGGGTTATGTTTCATTCAGTAGAAAGCATTTATTTTGTGTAGACAAATAACCCTAATCTCCTTTGTAGCTCATACAAATGTGGCATATTTTGCATTGCTGCATCAGGCTTCAGAAAGCAATTACATTTGTGGATGATGAAACTTGACCCCTTTTGGTTTGGTTGGTAGACAAGAGACCCACTCTCTTTCAGATGAATATGAGATCATGACCTCTATTGGAAAGCAGCTGCCGGCCATGGTTGCAGGTCTCTTAATGATGATCTTGGAGGACAAAACGAGGTATCAGGCAGAGTGACAGGTATGCCACCAAGGCAGCAAGATGTGCTTCTCAAACGACAGCGATATGGATAGGAATGCCCTGAAGGACAACCACATTTCCACCATATTCTTGTTGCAGCAGGAATCTCTTCACTTTAATGTTGACTATGACTGAGACTCAGACTATGAAACAGTTATATCAGTGTGCAGTCATTTTGGTTTCTATGACACTATAGTAGACTAGAATTGCAGTTAATTCTTATAGCTTAGAAATATTAAATGAGGAAATATTGCTAGTTTAGATGACAAGAATCTTGTGAATTTGTAGTTGTAGATCTATGGGAATTTAGCAGCATTTAGTGCGTTTATTTAATTGCAATCACACAAAGCTGGCACTTTCCCCATGACTAATTCTCCTAATTGAAAAGCAAAGCTATGACCGTTGATCGTTTTGCATCCTTTTACAGATCTCATAGCGGAGAAGTACTTTGTTTGTGTTGAGAAATTACCCTGGAAAAGACAAAAACAGGTTGCCTTATATTTTGATAACAGAAAAGTTTCTCTTCTGTCTCTCATTGTCAATTAGAGCCAACCATTCAACATGAAGCTAAGCCATTGACAGAACAATGTCTATTCAGTGGCATACCAGTTGCTCTTTTCTACTGGAGAGTGGTAAGTGTACCCATTAAGGAAAACCAGAAAAAACAATCCATATAATTCATTCTGTGAAATGTTGTGTAGCACTGTGTTTTTCTTAAGATTTCTGTTTTCCGGACAATGATAAAGTAGTTCCAAACAGTCAGCTGATGCGCTATAGAGCAAAAATGCCAAATGCATTAAATTACAAGATTACAAAGTGCAAGTGGTGCTTGTCATTTTCTTCGTAAGATCACTCGTTAAAATCAGAAGATAAATGATGAAGTGTTTCTCTTCTATGTCAGAAAAAAGAATCAAATAACATCAGTAACATAGACATTGAATTACTTCAACTTCTTCTGAGACCAACCCAAAACAGGGTAAATTAAAGCTGAAGTAAAACGGATTGATATGCTGTATTGCATGTGCAGTCTTAAGATATCAGAACACTTGGTCTATTTATTTGTAGCGCTTGCATGCATGCGCCTTTGTTCCGATGTGTTTTATTTATCTTACTACTTTTTTCTGTCTCGAAATTCCTGATTGATCTTAATTTTCCTGCTTTTCAACAACATTTAGTATATATACACATGCGCAATGATCAGTTTGCTTTCAAACATAACATGTATGCGCGGGTAATAACAGTCTTTCAAAATGTGATTCAAGAAGCTTTCCTGCCACAGACAGAAGTATGACTTCCATCAATGATTGCTTTACTGGCCACTCAACAAGTGACAAAAAAAACAAATGATGGCACGAGGATTTTCCCTTAAAAACTGACATAAAAAGGTAGTTGTTTAAGTAACACCCATAAAGAAGTTAACCTCGTTTTGTAAATCACGTTTCATAGATGAGTAACATAAAATTAATGTAATTGTAACGTGTCGAGTTTCCTCAAGTACTGAAACTCTTCATCAATAGAAATCACCGAGTCAGGCCCAGCTCTAACATTATTAGAAAGCTTTGTCCTCGCAAAATGTTTTTGCTTCATTGTTTTTCTCTTCCCTTTTGGTGATTAATATTAACTGAAAGTTGTTGGTAGAGTCTGTCTTTGTCATTAACTAGATCACGTTGTTTGCAATTTAAAAAGGAGACAGCCAATATACAGGACCTGCAGGGGGTCTCTATGTTAATGAAGGCTGGTGGTAATGAAACAACACCAACAAAGTGGAAAGGCCACCTACCAAGGGAGCATCAGTTCTTCAGCTGACATTTCGACCGGTCTCCTCTGGCTTTGTCTTTGCGCTAACTTTTCTATCGGAACGTGATACCTGCCTTTGAGTTTCACATGTGATAATATTTTGCAAATTGATGAGCATCAGTTTAGTAGAATCAAATTAAATTTGTGTCGACTAATATTGGATTTTTTCTCGAGACCAAGAGATATACAGGAGAAAAAAGCTATTGTCTACATTACTTTTGAGCCAAAAACATCACAAAAAAACACAACAATATGGAGGAATTTGCAAAGGAATGAATGGTGCAGATGCTCAGTTGGACATCAAATCGGTCTATGCAACAGAATCAATTTAACAAATTGCTTTGATTGAGCCTGCCCCACACAATGTAAGAGGAGAAAGAAGAACTTCTATCAATTTGTGTAAGTTCAGCCAAGTTTTCTGAAAGCAATTATGCCTGAGTTATACTGGATACCACTTCAGTGCTGAAGAACGGTATCCTATAACTCTTCATCTAACACTCTCTGACTTCAGCAAACAGTGCCGAACAGAAAGTAGCTTGTGCCAAACAAGCTACTGCATATGTATGAATAGAGCCGTTTCACCAGTCCTCCAGATTCCACCAACAGTGCTAGTCACTAGACAACCATCTCTCTCAAATGTAGTGTATGCTGCATTAGTGGGACCACTTTGTAGTCATATGTTTGCGCAGCATCCTCATTGAACTGGCAATCTCCCACTCTTGGCATACTAAACGCATTGCATACAGCTCACCACAACTTGTATAGGTTTCTGTTCAGAGGAATTACATGTAGAATATTCCACATGGTGTATGGGGTATAACTAATGCTCATGGAGTCCTCTTTGTCAAGTTATCCTGAGAAAATATACAGTCAATTTAATAATCTAAGTTTGGAAAACTGAATCCATCAGATTAAACAGTAAGTCAATGAGAAAAGGGAAAGCAGTCATCACTATATTTCTTGACCAATGAGTTGCAGCTGGCTACTGTATCATTGACTCAGCTGAGACTTCTGGAGATGAAATTGGAAGTCTATCAAGAGATGAAGTCAAGAGGCAGCAGACTGCACAATTATTGACACACTTTGAAAATTGGCAGATTCTATATTATAGACAAAATTTGATGAAATAAGTTCAGACTCAATAACAATGTCTGTTATTCGCAAAATGTACATACTTAATTTGTGCAATCACTTAAATCCAAAGTTCTATACTACTATCACTGTAGTTTCGTTGGTGATACTGATAATATGTACCCTGAGTGTTTGAAAATTGTGTGTTTTAATTCAATTGTATTCTGTTTCACCAACAAAAATTCTAGTTCCAATTCAAGGCAATGGTGATATAAAAATCCCTGCATGGATACAGTAGTCCGTGGTTTCAGAAAATTTCAAAAAACGGTCAATTGAATGGTTCACCTTACTCACATGTCATTTCATTCTTAAGTTTCTTGATTTGAATTTCCCATGAGCATTATAATAAATAATAAATAATAATAATGATAAATAATAAATACCTAACTAATCACGAAAAATTGTGAAACTTGGCACGTGGACCAAAGATACAAGCATTCACAGAGAGAGAGGATTCACACAATCGTACATACAAGTAAACACATTCAATCACAAACATACGTACTTATAAATTATTTAAAAACCTGATACTAGATGGTACAAATGAGTTTGATTACCTAGCTGTTCTACTTTTAGCTGATATAAATCTACGTCCAGATGGTAATAATTGATAGCTGGTGTACAGTGGTTGTTGACGTGTCTTTGATGATGGTCTTACATGTATGCATCTAATGTCACAATATTTTACAAAAATTTCTTCCACTGGCGTGTTGTCGACACCTAATGGCTAGTTCTCACGGAGACGTAACAGAGGGTTTAAGCGACGGCGTTTCTTATATTTCCAGGAAAGGGCAAAGATTTGAGCATGTTCGCCGTCAATTTTGGCTTTACGGCGCAACAGGAACAGCATGCGTCGTTTTAAGAGGTCTTTCTACGCAATTCCTAGAAATTTGACGATGCAGGAAAAAAAGATTCAACCGGTTGAATCTTTGCGAGGAAAGAAGTGGTGAAGCAAGAAGAAGCGTAAAAAGAAATCAGTGCGCGCCGCAGATTTTTAAAGTTGCGACGCACAAAGAAGAGCTTCGACGCAGAAACAGCAGTGTAGCAGAAAGCTCTTGCTTCATGTCACATGTTTCAGACACGCGTCGCGGAAAGTCACATGTTCGACGCACGTGAGAGGGTGCGCGCCGCGTCTTTTGGACCCCCAATGCAGCAGACAGAGTGGCGCCTGAGTGCATGCGTTGTTCTATTTTTAGCATCAACCCTTTGTCTGCGTGTCACCCTCTTTTTGCGCAGCGGCTGGGGCAGCAGCAGCGAAGCAGGGGGGGCGAAGGAGGGGGAAAGAGGCGGTCCGCACCCTGCATATATATAGAGGAGGCCAGTTTAGAGCACCATACCCACTCAGACCTTCGACCAGAACACACCTAGAATCCACGACACTATTATCAACTGCTACATTTGCTGCTACTTTTGTTGCTACAATTGTACTTTTGCTGCTACAACATGGGACCAAAGAGGAGAAAGCGCACCGTCGTCACCAGGGCACCAACAAAGCTCAGCAGCAGGTCAACACTTCACACTCCTGGGAGCACTCCAGTGACAACTCCAGCTACAACTCCAGCTGCAACTCCTCTCCATGACCCTTCAGATGCTGCAGTGACTGCCTTCTTCACTAAAGCCATGGCAGACATCTCTCTACCTGGGCTCTACACCTCCACTACAGCTGGCAGCCAGACGAAGACCACCACTTCAACCACCAAAGCCACTGTCGTCAGCGAGACCATCTTCGAGGGCCGGCCAGAAGACAACACAGACGAAGATTCATCAGTTGAACTGTTTGAAACTGATGAAGGAGACAAGCCTGCTGCCAAGTCTGCTGACAAGCCTGCTGCCAAGCCTGCTGCCAAGCCTGCTGCCAAGCCTGCTGCCAAGCCTGCTGACAAGCCTGCTGCCAAGTCTTCCACGGGTCTTCCAGAGCCTACTGCCAAGTCTACTCCAAAGAAGACTCCAAAGAAGACTCCAAAGAAGACTCAGACTCCGAAGAAGACTCAGACTCCGAAGCAGACTCCCAAGAAAACGCAAGAGAGCCAGCCTGTTCTTGCTCTAGACAGAGTGGCCATCCATGAGGACACCTTCGAGGAGGAAGAAGAAGACTCTGCTGATGAGACCCCTGCAGCTGCTGCTGAAGCCAAGTCCAAGGGCAAGAAGGGCAAAGGGAAGGCCCCCAAGAAAAACATCCGGAACAACCTGGGCATCACATCTGAACAAGAAGATGACCTCATCAACTGGTTCAGAGAGCATCCTGTCCTCTACATGAAGGGCTCCAGAGGCTACAAGGGGAACGAGAAGCTGCTGCTGGACTCAGAAAAAGCCAAGGAGCTGCGACCCAAGTACACCTCCCAGGACATCTTCAACTGGAGGAAGGCAGTCCGCACTCACTTCTCCAGACTCGTCAGGCCTGAAGCTTCAGGATCCGCCAGGAAGGAGACGCTCACAGAGAGGGACCAGTACATCCTGAACAACTGTCGGTTCCTGAAGGACTCCATCGTCCACAAGCCAGGGAAGGAGCTGTCCGCCATCTCTCAACTGTCTGCCAACCGGCCAGCCTCAGACTCCGAGGACAGCTACAACCCTGAGGATTCCCTGCCAGCTTCGTATGACATGCCGGACATGCCACCTGAACAGCCAGCACAGGACAGACCTGAGAGCCAGCAGTCCCAAGTCTTCCCTGGAGCACCAAAGCCTGGAGCCGCTGCCAAGGGAACCAAGAGGAAGGCCCCAGCAGAAGAAGCCATGCACTCCGCCATGAACGTCATCGCAGGCAGTATGCAAGCCATGTCCTCCGCCAAGAAGATCCTGAAAGGCTCTGGCTGCAAGATGTGCCCCGACCACCAGGAGTTGACACCCGACCAGGAGTACTGGAGGATGAAGTGCCAGGACCTCTACCACGTGGGATGTCACGCCAGCCCTGAAATCAGGAGGAAGATGGTCAGGACCATTGCAGAGGCCGCCCTCTACTGGGATGATGAGGCCAGCCGCCAGTCAAGACAGCATCAGGAGCAGACCTTCCAGCCTCCTCATCCTCCTCAGCGCCTGCAGATGCCACCTCCTCCTCATCCTCCTCCTTCTTCGACGTATGTGCCATCCCACCACCAGCAGCACCACCACGCTTCCAGCAGCAGCCATCACTACCACCACCACCAGCCCAGGGAAGGAGGATCCTCCAGGCAGACTCCCAGCTACACCGTGATGCAGCCCAGCCCATCCTCCATGACACTGATGATGGATGCTCAGGAGAGCCCTGAGAAGTACGGCTACCCCCCTGGACCCAGCTTTGGTCAACCGGCCGCCCATCACCAGCACCAGCCTTCCCCTTCGGCCAGTTGGACTGACAATCTCCTTTCTCCACGAAAGTAGAAGATGCAGCAAAGACAACAAAAAACCTCGGCCCTTTTAAGGGCCACCAAATCCTCCCAAAAGGGCAGGCCACGTACACATCTTATGTTGACAAAAAAAAAGAGCTTGTGTTGACCGAAAAGAGCCAAAAAAGAGCAAAAAAAACGTTGACAATCCCCCAAAAAAAAAGTCCCCCAAAACAAAAGTCCGGTCCTGGCCTTCATTAAAAGTAATCACCTTCATAAAAGCAAGGTGCTAGTTCCCCCTTTCTTTGCCCAAAAACATACCAAGTGCAGCACTAGTACAAGTGCTGCATTCTTTGGTATAAACATATTTTTATTGCACTAGTACAAGTGCATGAATTTCTTAATTAAAATGTAATGCACTAGTACAAGTGCTTTGCTTTTAAAACTTGTGTTGGTTGGTTGCACTAGTACAAGTGCATCACTTTGTAATTTCACTTGTCTAGGGCAAGTGGCAGGTAGATAGCTAGATAGCTAGCTAGATAGATAGATAGATAGATAGCTAGATAGATAGCTAGATAGATAGATAGATAGATAGCTTGATAGATGGAACACAATGCTCGTTACATATATACACTGCAGCAAAAGAAAAGCAGTTGTCGTCACTTTGCAGGAATTGGACTTGGATAGATAGATAGATAGCTTGATAGATAGCTAGATAGATAGCTAGATAGATAGATAGATAGATAGCTTGATAGATGGAACACAATGCTCGTTACATATATACACTGCAGCAAAAGAAAAGCAGTTGTCGTCACTTTGCAGGGATTGGACTTGGATAGATAGATAGATAGCTTGATAGATAGCTAGATAGATAGCTAGATAGATAGATAGATAGATAGATAGATAGATAGATAGATAGATAGATAGATAGATAGATAGATAGATAGATAGATAGATGGATGGAGGGATTGATTGATTGATTGATTTTTGGGCTTGTTTTGTCAACATAGGATGTGGCCAGCTCAATTGGGAGGATTTGGTGGCCCTTAAAAGGACCTGGGGTTTGTTGTTTTGAATGCATCTTCTTCAGATTTTCTCCAACTGCCAAGGGACACTTCCTGCCGGACTGTTGACCCAGTCACGTAGGTAGTCTCGAGCAGCCTTGGCATCTCTGGAGGCATTTCCGTGTCGAAGTGGTTCTCCTAGGTCATGCAATTGACGGTCTCCCCTCCAAACTCCTTCAGCGACGTCATGTGTCTGTGGATCTTCTCTGTCCATCACTTCATTGTCACGGGCATGGTGGACGCCTACTCTGTCTCGCAGAATGTTGTGTAGAACACAAGCAGCCATTGTGATGTATGTCACTCTTGTAGGTCGTTGGGGCATGGTGGTCAGGAAGCATCTGAACCTGTGTGACAGCAGACCGAAGGCATTCTCCACCACTCTCCTGGCTCTTGAAATCCTGTAATTGTAGACTCTGGAAGGAATGTCAAGGTTCTTTCTTGGCACTGGTTTGAGCAGCCATGTCTTCAGGGGAAATGCCTCGTCACCCACGATGTAATATGGGAAAGGATTGTCTTCTGTGCCAGGTAGAGGTTCTGGAGGTGGTAGGCCTAGATCTTCCTCGTCCAGAGTTGTCGAAGTACTGTGTCCCTGAAGACGCCGCCATCAGATGCACTTCCTTGACAGCCAGCCTGCACATAGATGAACTTGTAGTCGGCATCAACGAGGGCCATCAGGACAATGGAGTGAAATCCCTTGTAGTTGTAGAACAAGGAGCCTGCAGCCTTGGGACATCGGATTGCGACGTGCTTGCCATCCAGAGCTCCAATGCAGTTGGGCAAGTTCCATTTCGTCTCAAAAGCCTTGGCTATCTCCTTCCATCTTTCAGGCTGTGTGGGTAGTGCCAGCTGTCTTTCGAAGGCATGAACGATGGCAAGGCAGACCTCAGGGATGAAGTTGCAGATGGTGTTGGGTGCCACACGGAAAGCATAAGCTAGGGACTTGTAGCTGTTTCCTGTTGCCATGTACCGCAGGGTGATAGCCAACTTCAGACCAGGTTCCAAAGCCCTCCTCATGTTGGTGTCTTGCTTAGCGATGAGTGGTCCAACAGCTTCCAGGATTTCAGCAAAGATGGCAGGGGGCATTCTAGTGTAGTTGTAGTAGCCGGACACGTCACGCACTTGCAGTTCAGGCAGCAGTTGATGGAAGTGACCATGTTGTTCCCTCTGCAGCAACCAGTTGCGAATCCACCACCTTTTCTGTCTCCTGGCCCTCCTCCTCCTGTGTCTCAAATAGACAGCTCCGATAGCAACAGCAGCAGCACCAGCCACAACAATAATTTCTTCTTCATTCATCATGCATATGTTCAGTAGGCAGTCGTTGTGTTCTCATTGAAGGGCAATCAGCAAATGAAGCAAGGAGGTCCTCTGTGTCCCTTTTTATAATGACCAAAAGTGACTCCTGCAGCAGCGAAACACACTTTGCCGCAGCGCTGCAACAACAGACGTTCGTCGATGCTTAAGAGACCTTTGTCGCTGCTTAAGGCAAGGACGACGAAAAAGGTCAGCATCGACGCGCCTGTAATGTCCTCGGCGCTTTATGAATGCATGTGCGACGATGAACCATCAAGTTACGCAGTAACAAGTCCCTAAATGCGGCGTTGCATCCTTACAGTCTTCGGCGAGGCTGTCATTTTCAGCGACGCATCTTACCTCGGGTGTACGCCGAAGGTTTCCTGATGCGTCGCAGGTCGCCAATTTCAGACGTAGCTGCCTCACAACCATCAGCGGCGTAAGAGGAAACAACATTGGGCGAAGTAAAAGCAGCCTCGCCGAATTCCAAAACAAAGTGCGACGCGTCTGTTTGGAACTGCGCTGAGGAAAGAGAGGCGGAACGCGGCGAAGAAAGCTTAAGCAGCGCCGCGGACACCTCAAGACTCACCGCGGCTACTAACTTTAAGCGTCGCACATGACACTAATTGATTACGTAATGTGCCAAAACCAACGTTCTACGCCACAACTTTCCAAGAAATGACTTCTCTTGATGCGTCGCTCTCAAATCGCCGTCGTGAGAACCAGGCATAACTTTCTACAAATGTTGATGACTTTACTTATTTTATTTTGGATTCATTATTTGAGTTTCCATACCAGCATGTGATTTAAAAAGAGATGACAGATTGTATGATGGCATTATAGAACAATTCAATTAATTTAGTGCAGATGTTAAGCCTGTACAATTGTCTTAAAAAGTATACCCTTTTGATGACCTTTTTGTATACACTGTCAACATTTGCTGAGAAAGAAAACTTATCATCAATAAGTGTACCCAGGTATTTGTATACTTCAACATTTTCTACGATAGCATCATTAATGTATTGGTCAACAAATGGAACGATGTCAGGCAAAAAGGGTAAATTTACATTGCTTCTGTTAATACAATGCACAGCCATTCTCAATAGGGCAGAATTTGTTTCAATTTCAAATTATTTAACTGTTATCTCCTTGTCACTTCATTACATTTTACCAAAAACTGCATTTTCGTGGCTGCCTCTCTCCTGGAAATTAAAAAAGTGATTGTATTTTCCCTTTTTTCTGCATAACACACAGATTGATTCTTCACGCTAGATACTATCCTCTCAGACAAACAGATTTGTTGACCATCATATAGTTGTTCCAAGATTTTAAAACAGAATTTATGGAAGACTATGACTTTTGATTTGGGAGAGACTGTTGAGTTTAATTTTTGCAAAGTTAGGATAATTTTTAAATAGAGAATATACTTGAAATGGTGCAGATTTGTGCGATTACATCGAAGCTTTCCTTTTCTACAGTTTTGTCTTCCAAGAGTCTGGGATTTGGCTTGCAGTCTTCCCCATTCCCAGAAAACATCATTCAATGGTGCAGATTGACAGAATAAGCTGACGGAAAATTGAATTTGATAGATTAAAGCAATTTCAGAGGCGTTTGCTTTTTGTCAGGCAACTCATGAACCCTCTTGTGACACTGATGGCTCGTGGGAGATTTTATAGAAGCTGGGAAATTTGTCGGAAATCAGTCCGATAATTTAAACTGTTCTGGCTTTATATCAAGAGGAAATGGACCAAAAAGCTTTTATTTGGCACACAATAGTATTCTGGGCCTATTTTAAACAACAAAAAATGCAAGATGACCTTCCCAAGGACAAGCACTACTATTCCATAGAATCTGAGAACCACTATGGACAAACATGTAAAAATATGAAGGGATGAAAAGTCAGTTATCCTAAAAAGTAGACAGACATTTGTGAAGAGGAATAGGCTATCTGTTGTAGGGATAGTACAACTAACAAGCTGCTATGTAAATGGAAAAACCTAGAGATGAATTTGCTCACAGAAGAATAAGATGGCTGCTCTTGAGACAAAGATGAAGAAATATATCAGGGAAGAAGGCAATTATCCTTGAAGGAACCGCAGCTTTGCAAACTGTTCCTGCCAAAGAGAGCCAGCAATAGAAGGAATGGGACAATAAAGAGACAAAGGTCAAAAGTGTACCATTTCATCCAGGAAATAACATTTGTTTAGTGCAGAAAAACAATCCTAATCTCTTTTGCAGGTCAGAGTATTATGGTTGTTGCAACATAAGCTTATAGGCATATTCTCGAATTGAGGCATATTCTGTGATTTACGCCATGGACTGAAGAAGGTATCTGCAAGCAATTACGTTTCCAGATGACGCCATTCCCTTAATTGGTGGTAATGAATGACCCTCATCCCTGAGATCAATGTGAGATCATGATCTCAAACAGAAAGCAGCTGTAGGAGTGCAGATATATGAATGACAAACTCCTCACAGACTTATCCGGATGCTTAATGATGACGTGTCCGTGTCGATTGGAAGTCTCTTGTTTGAAATTCACAGGAGGCAATCTGAAAACTGACAGATTATATCAGCAGCTAGCTTTCTGTTAACATCAACGCCTAAAGAGATAAGGAGTTACATAGGAAGGAGAAAAATTTGTGAAAAAGACTGAAAGAAACAAATGTGCTTAGAGCAGGATTAGTTGTGACTCGGTAATTGCAATTGACAAAGTGGCGGAGGCAATTCAAGTTCTAATTAGAACATTACATTGTGCCACATGTGAGACTACATCATTAGCAACTAAAGTTTGTCAGCCTGCAGTCATAGACGAGAATTGCCTTACAGACTTTTCCTCTAAAATTACAAGTTGCAGACAGCTATTTAATGTTCTTAGAGCATGAATCCTGAAATATATTCATATCCTGAATTGCTGATCCAATACCATGTGTTTTTAGTGATTTGATATAAGTTTCTATTACGACCAAGATATAGCAATATTAGATCTTCTTCTTTAATTTTTTGATAATGCTTTTTATATCAACATAGAGAGAGCTAACTGCAAATAATTTCATTTCTTGCACAGCTCCAGTCAGCTCCAATATTCATCATAATCATCAACACTAGTATATTGACGATTATCAGCAGCACATTATGCTAAATATAAATGTATTATGTTAATTGTGAATGAAAAGCTTAGATTTATGTTGAGAGACTTCTAAAGTGAGTCAAGCATCAAATGCTTTTAGGCAAGTACATAATCGTGTCTCAATCAATGTTGATTGCTTGGGATGCAATCAATGGAAATCTGCTGCAGTTGACACTTGATTCACTTGGTGCTGAGCTGCCAAGATTAATCATTGCCAAAAAAAACTCTGCCTGAAGAGGGGAGCAACCTGGAGACAGTTCCTGATTTGCGTCAGTGAAGTCTTGATATTGTGTGTAGCTTCCATCCAAGCTGTAACTGGGCAGTGTGTTACCGAGCTGAGTACAGAAATATCTTTTTTGGTGATATTAGTCTTTATATGTCATCGCAGTACTTAATATAAT
Source organism: Platynereis dumerilii (assembly GCA_026936325.1). Lineage (NCBI taxonomy): Eukaryota > Metazoa > Annelida > Polychaeta > Phyllodocida > Nereididae > Platynereis > Platynereis dumerilii. The sequence continues at coordinate 2,221,716 of JAPTHN010000031.1, forward strand.
ATACTTGCTTTTGAAGCTTGAAAAAGTCAAAAATTATTAAGAGCCATGAAGTATCTAAAAGTGTGGCTAACTATTTTCTGAAATATATGGTTTTCCTTTCCATTGCCGAAAATGGCTTGGGTGGCAACCCAAGAGAAGCTAAAGAAGAAGAAACACTTGTTTCTATCAGTCTGTGTAAATTCCACTTCTTTGTTGCAAAGCAATTATGCTGAATTATACTAGCCGCTGCTTCTGTGCCGACAAACAGTATTCTATAACTCTTCATCTAGCACTCTCATACCTTAGCAAACAGTACTAAAAAAAGGGGGGCTGTATCAATCCACAGTGCCAGTCTTCGTAAAAATATATCTCTCTCTCATACATATATATGCTTTGTAATGATTTGTTTGGATGTTATCCTCCCTGTAGTTGTAGTCTCCAAATAGGAGAATTGCAAAGCCATTGAGTAAAATCCATCCATGACTTGTTTCGGATTCTGCCAAGGGAAAATAATATATCCTGCAAGAAAATGGTATTTATGTTGTGGATTCTTCTCTTTCATCACTTTTCACCCGATCAATTAAGTCAGTCAGACTCAAATTTATAATTGAGGTCTTGAAAAACCGAATCCATCAGATTGAGCTCTTTTGTAACATTCAAATAATTCTGTAAACAAATCAATGAGTAAAGGGAAAGCAGTCATCACTTTATTACTCTATTTCCTGACTATTGAGCTGCAGTTGGAAACCATTGACTCAGTTGAGACTTCTAAAATTTACACAAGTTTAATATATTCTCACTTTCATTTGACTCAACCAATTTTGTGTCAAAACAGTGTTGTCATCAGTGCATAGTGTTTTGAGGCATTCGGTTGAGGCTCCACATATTCATATTCCTACCCCGGTACACCCGAATTCAATCCTGCACAATATCAGTGGTAACTGCTTAACAAAGGGTTTGCTTTTACATCATGCAACTATTTTAGCTTCCAGCATTGTAGCCATTATGCTGTCCAAAGGAAAAAGTGGCAAAAAACTGGATTGAGACAGTCTAATACTCTTCTGGTATTTTTGTTGTGAAGATAGTTCTAATAGAATTTTCCCACACACTAAAAGAAAAAAGCCATTTTGACAGATGCGACAATATTACCTGCATGTAAAAATAAATGTGTCCATCATATTCAAGATGTGTGTTCCGCTGTCACTCTAAAAACATGGACTGATGAATGTACTATGACAAAAACTATAATGCAAATGCATGGGGAGAGTAGTTGAAAATAGAACACTATTAGAACAGCGTAATGGATGGGATGCAAAGGCATGCAGAGATTTACCAAATGAAGAATATCCTTTATACTATCAGCCAGAACCAGTTGTGTGCACAGCTTACAGACTCAATAACAATGTCTGCTATTTGCAAATGTGTATACTTAATTTGTGCAATCATTTGAAGTCAAGCTTCCACTACTATCACTACAGTTCCATTGGTGATACTATAAATTATTGTTTGCACAACAAAACCAGTATTTAAAATGGCATACTGATTTTGATAGTATAACAACTAACTTTGACACATATGAGTTACAACTGCGTGCCATCAATTCATTTAACAAATTTAAAACTTTTAAAGTATATATATCACATTCATCTATTTACATGTCGCATCCGGCCGTCACTAAAATGTATCAAAGCGATTTGTCCTCCCCTTCCCTCTAACCATTACTCACTGGTCCAAGTTGACGGACAGAAAGACAATTGAATTGTCAGAATAAAGCAGTTTTGCAAAGATATCCAAGACAAGTAAAACAATAATCTTTCTCAATTTGTCAAGTGTTCTGTTGTTGTTGTGTCGGTCTTGTCGATCCCCATCTCATCAAAAGCAATTGCCCGTCTCTCAATCACTCCTTACTTAATCCAAATTGAGTTTGGCAACAACCCCTTTAGTCAAGTAGATAGCTGTGTAAATTCCATCAATGTTATGTACTTGTGTTTTAATTCAATTGTATGATGTTTCATCCACAAGAAATTCTATATAATTCAAAGGCAAAAGTGATATAAAAATATCTGGATATAGCAGTCGGAGGGTTCACAAAATTTCATCATCGGTCAACGGAGTGATAAACATGATATTCACATGTGATTTCATTCACCTTAGGTTTCTTTATTCAATTTTTTCATGAGCATTAATCACCAAATGTAATGACACAGAATGAAATAAATTTATATATAATATAAGTGTAAATCACTGTTACTTCAGGCACTGTTATACAATGCAGAGCCATAATTTTAATATGATAGAAATTTCAACTTTCAATTGTTAAACTGTTATCTCTTTTCTTCATTTATGAAAAAAAAAACTTTTTAATTATCTGCTTCCCTCCTGGAAATTCAAAAATTAATTACGTTTTCATTTTAGCCGCACAACAAACAGATTAATTCTTCACATCAGATAGAATCTTCTCAGTCAAACAGATTATTTTTCCCATCATGTTGCAGGTAATTGTTCCAAGATTTTAATGCTGAATTTATAGAAGATAATGCCTTTTAATTTGTGCAAGATTGTGGATTTTAATTTGCACAGTTAGCATAATTTCTAAATAGATAATATGCTCAGAAGAGTCAAGATTTGTTTGATTGCATCTGCGCTATCCTCTTCGTCGAACATAAATGATAAATGAAAAGATGACTTTTGCTTTCCAAGAGTGTGGGATTTGGCTTTCAGTCTTCCCCATTCCAAGTAAACATCACTCATTGGTCCAGATTGACAGAATCAGCTGATGGGAAATTGAATTTGTCCGATTAAAGCAATTTTACAGACGTTAGCTTTTTGTTAGGCACTTCATGAACCTGCCTGTGACACTGATGACTCACGGGAGATTAAAATAAAAGCTTCGCCATTTGCCGGAAATCAGTCCAACATTTTGAAGTGTTCTGGTTGTATAACACGATGCAATGGACTTAGAAGCTTGTTTATTTGTCACACGGATATTGCAGTATTCGACACCTATTAGCAAATAAATTACAGATGACTTTCCCAGAGAAGTGAAGTATGACTTTGCCTGAGAATCTGAGAACCGCTTGAGACAATCAGTCTATCTGATGTAGGTATTTTACAACTCCCAGGCTGTTGCAGGGAAAAACCCAGAGATATCAAATTGCTACCAAAAGGAATGAGATGGCTACTCTTGAGACAAAGATGCACAGAGATATAAGGGAAAGAAGGCAATTATCCTTGAAAGTACTGAAGCTTTGCAAACTGTTCCTGCCAAAGAGCACCAGCAACAGAAACAGTGTGGTTGTAAAGAGACAGAGGTCAAAAGTGTACCATTCCATACAGAAGATAGCATTTGTTTGGTGCAGAAAAACAACCCCAATCTGCTTGGCAGGTCATAGGAATATTGCAGTTGCAATGTAAGCTTATATGCATATCTTGAGGATGAGGCATATTTTGTGATTTATAGGCTGGAGAAGACTTATGCTATAAGGCTTTGCTAAGCTCTGACATTTCGAGATGACCCCATTCCCTTAATTCGTACACAAGTGATCAATATTCCAGAGATGACTATGAGATCATGATCTCTATCACAAAGCATCTGCGGGAGTGCATACTCTTACTCATCTTAAAATAAAAGACGCATCTCTTCAACTTTGTTGTCACCTCCAATTTTCAGTCCCTGTTGTAGCTGCAAACATCAGACTTGGTATATGCTTCCGTACTGACATTGCCTTTCTGTGTGGCTAATAAAATGCCCGGAAATCTTCCCTTATTTCTTGCAAATCCACTTTTTCTGCAGCCCTTTGCACCCAATTCCTTCATGCACCTCTATGACTCCATTAATGTGACACTCTCTTTACTTGCACCAACTCCCCCTGCTCTTCTCAGTGAGCCAAGGTACTTCGGAGGGAGGCACAGCAACTAAAGCAACAGCTGGCCTGTGAGCACTGTGATCAAGCATTTTCACGGGAATTGACCTATACATACAATATGTAGTATGTACTAATTGTACTTAGTTCCCAACCTACAGTATATAACGAAACTACATCATTATATATATATAACCGTTATAGGCCTTATAAAAGATAGATTTACATATGTACAGCCCCATGATGCCCCCCCCCCCTTTCTATATCCACACATATACATAGGATGAATAACTGCTACGTCCTACGATGTGGGCAGGGGTACACAATATGCAACAAAAACAAACATACAAAAGAAGGTATGCCAAGTTGAAGGGATCAATATTTTATTTTAAGATGGCACACACTGTATGGAGAAAATTATTAATTTCACATTTCCAATGCGACTAATACGCTCCTTTCAGTCATTTCAAATTTACAATACAGCTGAAGTAAACAAAACTTGCACTTGCTGAGACAATCCTGCAATGCCCTAAATATCATCAAATTACCTGATATGATTGCCTTTCACCCACAAAACTCTTAGGCAAACTTATCTGTCTGCCAAAACCATTTCTTTACACTTTCCAGCAAGGTCATTTTTCCCTTATAATCCTTCTTGCATTTTATGATCATCCATAGTTTGTAATTTTGCCTTCACTACTACCTAGCAATGCAACTTACATCACTAAGTTACATTTGCCTCAAATCTGAGAACAATTTTTTTTTCACCTTTTCCCCAACTCTAATCTGATTATGTCATCTCCAATTATCCAACGGGTATTCTAGTATATATAATATGTAGATGGCAATGCCATAGATTCGCGGAGCTCAAATGAACTATTCTTATTTTAAAACAATGTTTTCTGTGTCAACTTAATTTGTGATATATATCAACAGTACCATCATTTGGGCCTTAATTAATTAATTAACATGCCATTCAAGTGATGAAAGTATAGTAATAATAACAATCAGCTTTAATTTTCCCTGGGTATGGCTCTGCAAGCATGATGCTGAGCTAGTGGCGACACCTGTCAGCAGCATAGGCCTTTTTCATGCAGACGACACTAACAAGAGTGAAAATGAAGTTTTCAAAACAGAATAGGATAGTTAAGCACGAAATTGAATTATTCAGACACGGCTGTGACATTGTAAGAGAAATTCAGGTATGTTTACCTTTGCCGAAACTAACAGTTGGATCAGAGACCAACTCCCATCGCAAGTGCAGGCTGTCCTTCATTCTCAGTCCACTGACAGATTTATTCACAATTTATGAGCTATTGTTGTGCTAAGTTCGCTGACGCGACGGGCGGCTTCGCCGCCTATCGCTGCGCGAATATTAAGTTGAGGTTGTTGGATGGATGCCCTGGTAGTTCTGTTGTCGAAGGAATGAATTATGAAGATTCTCACCATACTCAGAGTGTGTGACTGTCACTAAAAGGAGGCAGAACCACAAAGACTGCCACAGAGATATTTTGTAAAGAAGCAATTACCCCAACTGTGTACTGCAGCTTGAGTAAACAGTATTTTGCAGAAGAGTGACAATAATTCACACTCAGAATTGGAATATACACTGAAAGACAAAAGTTATGCATATGTTGGGAGGGCAAGTTGTTCAAGGGTTATGGTCAATATGATGGTTCCATGGTGTAAGACACCCGAAAACAGGGTCACAAACAATAAATCACAGAACCGGGAAATATTTTCGTTTTTAAAAATGGCTGACAAAGGGGAGTTTTCAGAAAACACGGTTTTTGCTGTTGACCAATACCATTTGCAGGTATGCGGTTTCAGGTGAGCTTATATGAATCCTTAAACATACAAGCACACAATTCTTTTACAACTGAATGTATTGTGTCCCCAATTACAGAATATGACGGGGATGAAACTATTGGTATGGTGCAGGTGTGAAAACCCAGCTTAATATTGTAGAGTGTAAGATGTTCATCTGTCAAGTGTATCAAAGAAAGCTGCCTGTTACAGGGAGGTAGGGTAGACAAGGAATAAACAAAGAGGTGTTGGACCCAGAAAAACAACCGGAACTCAAGATACCCTCCATTGTAATGAAGGCATGTTTCTGGATGTTGTAGGGGAAGCTACAGATGAGAGGAAATCACAACCTTCGAATGAACCCCAAGACCATTATCTTTAGACTTTATGGTTAATTTTATGTAAAGCACGTGTTTGGTAGAACCTTATATTGAGCACACAGATGGGGTTCTTGAATGCACAACATATGCATAACTTTTTCAGTGTACTTTTTCTATTCCCCGGAACCTGTTTTGTATGAGTAAGACTGATACAAGTAGTTATTTAGTTTTTTTCTATTACTTATCAAAAACATTTGATTACTCCTTGTTTGAACGATTCCGAAGTTGCTGCGATGGGATAGCTCAAGATGACACAAGCTCTTGCAAAACAACTATTTGCTGCCAGATTCGATAACTCCAGGTTTATGACAACATAAAAAGAAATAAAGAGCACGCTTGAGGCCACATCTACTTGGCAAGTCAAATATGGTCTTCCTATCGGTTTTCAGACTACAACATATACCTCAGCTGTCTTTTTGTGTGCAGCTGGTCAACTTGACAGGGCAATGCACTATGCATATTACTGAGCCTGAGATATTATAAGGGTAAGATTTCCAACCCTGGTGGGGCATTGAGTAAATAAGCAGACCCCCCTTGACTAAATCATTGCTTTACCCCTACCTAATGTAAATTGAGTCATTCTCTGTAGGCAGAGATAGTGCCAGTATGATCAGTGATGTCACTAAGTCACAGTGAGAAGGTTCAAATATGATCCCGTCAACTGAAGGTTTAATAAGTGAAGTTGGCTCAGCATTTAAAGTTCCGTAAATATAAGACCCTCAAATTCTGATTGTATCCCAAGCAATCAACATTGATGGAGACATGATTATGTACTTAATTTTCTTGAAGCATTTGATGTCTGACTTACTGCAGGAGATGTCACTTTACATATATCTAAGCTTTTTATTTACAAATAAACATAATACATTTACATATTTATCGTAATGTGGTGCTGATGATCGTCAATATACTAATGTTGATGAATATGATCAATATTGTGAGCTGATTTCAGCTGTGCGAGAAAAAAAAGTGAAAGAAACCAATGTGCTTACAATTGGTGTTAGAGCAGGGATTGACTGTGACAAAGAGGGAGCTGATAGCAAATAATTGCATTTCTTGCACAGCATCAGCAGTAAGTCAGACATCAAATGCTTTAAGACAATTAAGTACATAATCATTTCTCCATCAATGTTGATTGCTTGGGATACAATCAATGGGAATCTGCTGCAGTTGATTCTTGATTCACTTAGCGTTGAGCTGCCAAGAGTAATCATTGCCAAAAAAACTTCTGCCTGAAAAGGAGCAGCCTGGAGATGTAACTAACAAGAATGTGGATTGTGGTAGAATGGCAAATATAAAAAAAAAATTAATACATAGACATATTGCACATATATTTTTATAATCGAATGCTATATCTACTTAATCTTTAGGTACTTAAAATAAAAGATTAAATTCACCATAATGACCTGACCGAATAACATCTGTGATCTGACTTTTTACTGACAATGTGTGGGTATGGAGGGAAGCCTTTATTCAGCTGTTGCTTGGCTACATACACAGTATGTCAGCACCAGCAACAAGTTTGCCTCCAGGTCGGCTTTCGTCCTTTGTGGTATCAACTTCACAAGAAGATCATAAGGTTACCAAAGCCTGCTTTTCTGGGGCCTCAATAATGAAAGTCTGTTTCAGCTCTGTCCCACAGTCTTTTATTAAAGGCATATAACTCGATAGTGATAATATGCACTTCCAGAGTTCAGTTGGAGAAAAACTATTTGTTATTATATATGTATGATCTTTCTTCACAACAGTTAACATGAAATTGAAAAATGCTATTGTGCCAAATATAGGCATATGATACAAATATCATCAATTACAGTATTTTATACTGGACAATTAATCATTATATATATGGACACATATGTCTGACTGTCAAAATACACAGCTTGAAGGAATTGATTTCAATTAGAGATGGTCAGTTGATCACATGTGCTGTGATATCTTAAATAATGATGAATTGTCGCGAATAAAAAAACTGACATCTGATATCGAATCATTACATTCAGTTTGGTTTGTAGAATGTCAGCTGAACCATAAAGCCTTTCAAAGGGCACCAATGAATAGAGGTTAGACATCACAATACCACACTTTCTTGGAAGATTGTATCTGTTTTGTGTATTAAAAAACAACCTGGATAATGGGCAGATTTGAAATTTTGTGTCTAGATGGATATTTGCTCTTCGGCTTCATGTAATCTCTTGCCTGCCTGCTCCACTGAAGGTCTTTGCCTGCATGGGTTCGAACCATGGGTAGGGCACCCAAAATTTTCAGCGTGCCTTCATGAGCAAAATCCCAGCTGGATGTAGTGCAGATGAGACGTTAAATTGGCCGCCCCTTGTATCAAGTGTCTCTGCTTGGCAATTAAAAGATCCCTCAAGTGGGTAAATGTGTAACATGTTGGAGACTCCCACTCTCTCTCCCATTTCATCAATCAACCTCGTGAGTGCCCATAACTGAACTTAGAGGGCTGCACTTACCTTATCTATCTATCTATATATCTATCTATCTATCTATCTATCTATTATAAATCATTTCTTTTGGAAGATCGCACAAGACCAAAGGTCATAACTTCATATCTGAATACCTGTGGACTACTGGCTACCTAGGAAAAATAAATCGGAATTTTATCAGGAAGATAATTGTCATTTAATCATTGGGCCCAAGTGAAGTAATGCTGGTGTGGATTCCTTCTGTTTCTATAACTTATTTCCAGCTTATTTCCCTATTCATCCAATTTCTTCTTCATGTCCATCAAATAATTTCTTCTCATTAATCGAATTATTTCTTCGTACTCACCAAATTATTTATTCATATTCATTAAATATTTTCTGCACAAACTTACGCCTCAATGCTGCACAAGCACATATAGCTTCAACTTTATGAAATAATGCAATATCAGAGACTTCAAAGTGCTTTAGAAGCAAAATCAATATGCTTTCATTCAATACATGTTGCTTAGAAATCTAGATTAAGGGATTCTGCTTGCATAGACGACAAGCGTGTAAAGGTTGTTGTATGTGCTGTGAATCTCAGGAGAGTTAGCAGCTCTTAGCTAATTGCAATCACCTAGTGCTGGTGCTTTTGTTTTTCTGTACTTTTTCTCCTCAATGGATAGCAAGTGATCTTAGTGGCTCTTTTTGCCTTCTTTGACAAATCTCATTGAGGTGGAAAACGGGAAGAACAGTGTTTGTTAGAACAATTATCCTGTAAAAGACACAAAAGTTTTCCAGAAGTTTTAATTGCAGGAAAAGTTTCCCCTGTTTTCTATTGTCAATTAGTGCCAGTCATTCAACAGGACTAAAACCCTCAGAAAAAAATGGTTGATTCTACTGCAAAACTCAACAGATGAGTGACAGGTCTACCCATAAGGATACAAGGGAAAATTCCACAGATACAATACAAGGGTTTTTTTCTGCTCACTGAGTGCTTTTTAAGGCTTCTTACTCCACACATATAATAAAGGTAGGTTGAAACAACAGCTTTTTACATGTGACTTTTACCATATAAACTGCAATAATAGACCAAGGTCAAGCTGGATTGGAAAATATTAGGGGCACTTGAATGCCCTGAAACACCCTAACCAACAGGGGCGTGTTTTACAGTCGATGGATATTGTATAAATAATTTTTTAGAGACTAGCAGCTATTTTTCAATGAAGATCATGATCTCATATATATTCATCAGCAGAATGTGGGGTCACTAGTCCCCTGGTATCCAAAAGTTATATCTTAATCTTCTGAGGCCATGCCCAATCATTAAGGCCATGCATATCTTACATGCTGAAAGGCATCACTACAAATTATGGAGAATTACATCTTATGCTATATGCGTTTAATTGAAGTTGTTAATATTCTGTATTCCTTGAGACTGTTCATATGTTTGCACCACCAACTCCTCTGCAAGCATGAATAACAGATCTGGGATGTCCTTTGTATTCCTAGAGTGTGAGATTGGCCCTTAGGAGTGAGAATGTGTGCAAACATATGATGACAAAGTGGTGCCTGTGAGGCAGCATACAGTTGTGGGATCAAGGTTTTCCAATGATTTGATGGAGAGTGCGGAGTAGTGGGAGACAGGTGCTCTTGGTGTGTTTGCACAAAGGCATTTGCAGAAGCCATTTTATGTGCTGAAAAACAAATATGCCCAGGGTGCTGGTAAAAACTTATTCGGGTTTCAGGGTCCTCGACATGTGTATTTCCTGACTTTGCAGAAATGACCAGAGCAAGTTTTCAAAACCAAGTATAAGGTTGATTAATTGTAGCTTATCAGATTCAGTCAGTTGTCAATGTTGTAAAATTCTCATTGCAGTAAAAAAACTGATTTCAAAGATAAAGCAGGGAAAAAAATATAGTTACAACTGTTGCTAACTGAACTCTGGCTGTAGGGTCAGACACCTTGTTAGAAAGAGAGAAATAATGCCGAAGGTTCCTTTTTAATTGGAAATCTCCTGTTTGAATTACACAGTTCGTATTAATCTGTATGTTGACAGGGGCAGGTTCTAACCACTTTCTGTTAATAATTAGACTTGTAGAGACTAGGACTTAGAGAGAGAAAACTACAACAAAAAACTAAAGAAAACAAATGAGCTTACAAGAAAAGTCAGTGCAGAATTTGATTGTGATTCAGTAGTTGCAATAGACAAAGTGCTGGGGGCCGTTGAGGTTCTAATTGCATTCAACCTCAATGTAAGACTACATCTTTAGTAAACTATGTTTTTCAGCCTCCGGTCTCAGACAGGAAATTGCTTTATATACTTTTTTGTCTAAAATTCATAGCTGCAAAAACTAGTTATCTATTATGTTCTTTGAGCATGAATTACTGAATGTATTAACATGAATGTCTGTCTCAGGGACCTAATATGTAGGCCTACATAGCAATATGTTTCAAGTGATGTGACATCAGTTTCTCTGATGACAAAGATATTGCAAAATTAGGTTCTACCCTTTATTTTTTGACATTATTTAGCAAATGAACATAGTAAAAGAGAGCTAACAGTAAGTAATTGCATTTCTTACACAGCTCAAGTTTGCTCACAATATCTATCATAATCATTAACACTTCTGCAGTGCATTAAAAATGATCAGCAACACATCACACTAAATACGTAAATGTCGATTTGTACGTGAAAAGGTTTAAATTCATGGACAAAGACTGCCCCTAATGTGAGTTAGGCATCAAATGCTTTTAGGCAAGTACATAATCGTGTCTCCATCAGTGTTGATTGCTTGGGACGAAATCAATGGAAATCCGCTGCAGTTGACACTTGATTCACTTTGCATTGAGCTTCCAAGACCAAGAGTAATCATTGCCAAAAAAACCTCTGCCTGAAATTAGGGGGGGATGATAATCCCGAAAATTTGCGGGGACGCCTTTAAAAGTTGCTCATTGCCTCCAGAATCAAGAAACTTTTTACCAAATTGAATTTTATGGCTTATTCAGCCTGCTACTGGCCAAAATGTCAAACCGCATCTTTTTAAATGTCGAAAATAGTATTTTCCATCAGAACTTGAAAAATATTGATTTTAAGTCATATAAATGTATTGACATTGAATAGGAAATGGGGCATTCCGAACATTTTGGTGTATATTTCAACTTTCTAGGTGCACTGGTTCTTGAGATATGGCCATTTATCGTCTATTTTCAAAGAAGTTCCATGAAAATTACAAAACTTCAAATGTTGTTTGAGTCTTAGAATGACAAGAATTTAAATTGATAATCATGTTGACCTGGATCTTGAAAATATGTATGACTTCATCAAGAAATAGAAAAATACTCTGGATATTGAGTTGCAAGTCAGTATCACTATCACTTCATTCCCTTGTATCAGCTAGTTCAGCTAACTGCGCATTCGGGGATTGCCAATACTGACTGCTTGAAGTAAAGGGAAAGGAGAAGACATTGGTGATGGCTCTTTCAGAGGTTGTGTGGAAAGGGCAGTGTCTCTGCCACTTCTTTGCTGTGCTTTCATAAACAGAATGTAGAATTATATTGCGAAGCACGAGTTAGTATAGCGGCAGTTGCAAATTCCAAAATAAGCAGTCAATCACTTGGAGGTTCCCTCCTCCCAGAATTGCATGGCTCTGAATGGTAGATGCATATAAAATGCAATAATTTTGTTAAGACTACTTATACTGCAAATCAATGAAAGCCCTAATGAATGCTTTGCCAATATTCATGGCATTCATTGTAAACCACTACACGGGTTTCACAGTGGCAAGTATTAGGTCTGGGAATGGATGTAGTGATGGTTGATTTTGCTCTGGCTTGAATAATCTGTCATTAGATATGTCAGAGTTAAATTATTTTCAACATTATAGGCCAAATAGTGTCACCATTACTGCTGACATTTACTATCCCCCCCCCCCCCAAAAAAAGTTGTCAGAATCTATAAATCAATGATTCTGATGGTTTTGTTCACTTCTACACATACAAATCTTAATATTATGATTGTGATTACCATTTGGGAAATAGTTACAAAAGTATTGTGGCAGACCTTCACTTGCCATATCTCACACCTATAACATACATTTGTTAATGTTACATTATACCAGTTCAGTTGGCTTATTTACACAGTGAAAAAAAGGATTGTCTGATATCAAACAATAGAACTTCGTACAATATAATATGTCTGATTGCCTCAACCAGACAATAATTTCAAGAGTTGTCAAATCCTTTTTTTTTGGTAACGTAAGGGATTTGGGCACTTCCTTGAATAAATACCATTTCCAAATGGACATGGATTAATTTTCAATATTGAAAGTTATGCTTTTATTTAATTATTTTGTTGCACTTCTACTTCAGAATCTACGGGTTCATCCTACCCATGTACAATCCAAATTTTCTGCTCCATAACTTATGATTTTGCTGCAAATTTGCAGTTTGTTCGAGTACATGTGATGCTATTAATTATGAAGCTGATCCTTTAAAATTCCAATGCCAATTGGTCAATGTCAGTACACTTTGTGCTTTTCTTTACTTCTCAGAAGCGCAAACTAGTAATAGAATTTAATATAAATGTACACACAGTTGTAAGGACTGCCACCTCGCCATGCATGCAGGCTACAAGAGAAGTTTAACTTCAGGGTTTAGTCATTTATTTGCAGCACTTTTGTAATTAATTATTTACCAATTAAAAATATTTAAGTGCACAGTATTCCAAAGTAACAGATATTCATTTAAGTACAAGGTTTACCATACTTATCTTATCCTGATTTAGCTCGATTATTTCAGTTGGACCCTTACTGATTGGCAAATACATTCATGTGACTGGGGATACTGCATTTTCAAGCTAAGGGTTTATTTAACATGATTCTACAGTCCACAGTGTCATTGATTTCCTAAAAATGACTAGTCATAATTTAAGCCATGATTTTCGCACTATGTCTTTGATAATTTCCTAATCATATAATTTAAAAGAATATTTATCTGATCTTTGTGTTTGTCACAGACTATAAGTGTTGGTATGCAAATGAAAGCTCTCTTTACACTCTGTTTAATGGTGTTATTTTCAACTTCCTATAATTAAAAATGTTAAAATTAACAGCAATCGCAAATAGGCGAAATTTCACAAAAACGTCACTTTTCCTGTTATACAAAAGTGCCAGTAGCAGCTAGAAGCAGGTCCGAAATCCAGAAATTTCAGTACGAATGAACTCTTAAAACAATAAAGATTGATTTGAAGGCGTCCCCGCATGGGCCCAGCGAAAAAGCCACTTTATCATCCCCCCCTACTGAAATGGGGAGCAATCTACAGTGGCATCCAACAAAAATGTGGCCTGTGTTAGAATGGCAACTATTGAGTTTAAATCTGTAGGTATAAGCAGTGCAACCTGTACTGCACGTTCAAGCCACTCTTGAGAGTTGGTTGATGAGTTGGTCAATGACACATTTGGCATAAATTTATATCACATCCCCAGCTTATTAATCAGCTTTAAAAATTCATCGAACTGTTTTGCTTCCAGATGATGATTGATTATATAGCGCAGAACGGAAAAACTAGAGCGATTATCTTTAAATTTAAAATGATGTTGAGTTTTTCTTTAAAATATCCGATGTTCAAACCATGTTCTGCATATTTCACAGCTATATTTTAAAGAATGATCATATGATAATGTACAGGTTGTTGTAATTGTAAGACCTGCTCAACAAAAGGAGAACTAGTGTTTTTTTACCATTAGTAGGTTGTGGATAATGGAATTACATTCTGTTTTCATTCTCCTACATTTTAAGTTGAGCATTATCCAGGAAATAAAACAGCTCTTGAAAAAATTCATGAAAATGACGGACAGGGTCACCTTTAATAATTTCCCATTGAGGCAAAAGTCTCTACATTCGAAAAATACATAAATATTTAAATAATATATCATCTTATACATATATTGCTATCTACTTTACATTCAGGTACTTAAAATATAGAATTAATTCACCATAGTCATGACCTGATAAAATAACATCTGTTGTCTGAATTTTTACTGACAATGTGTAGGAATAGAGGGCAGACGTCATTCAGCTTCCTGATTGACCACATACAGTATGTATGCACAAGCAACAAGTTTGCCTCCAGGCCGGCTTCCTTCCTTTGTGGTATCAACTTCACAGGAAGATCATAAGGTCACCTAAGCCTGCTTCTCTGGGGCCGTTATAATGAAGTCTGTTTCAGGTCTGTCCCACAGTCTTTTATCAATATCAGCTGAAAGGCATAACTCGATAGAGGTATTATTATTAGTCGCTGAGTTTCAAACTTTAAGTCTGGGTCAAAGTCTTGTTATGGTAAATTGCTCTTTTTTGGTATTTTCAACCACTTTTTGGCAATACATTTTGGATAGGTACATTGCAGACCATCTCCTGACAAGAGTGCACCTATAAAGTTAAGACATTAGCAAGTTTACTTAGCCCTTCTCAGAGGAACCTCGATGTGTGTGGGAAGATATAAACTCAAATTGTTTCTTCCAGGGCATTTCATATTTGTTTCTTGCAATTGCTTGTTTGTAGTTGTTAATTATGAATTAAATTGCATTGTTCTCATGCATGACTGCATGTGTGTTCTGTAAAGAAACTCAAGGAAACCCCATGTTGTGTTATCTTGTTTTCTTGGATTGCAATTGGAAACACCCTGAACTTCTTTACGGCTTGTGGAATCCCATAGCCCCTACATACAGTTCAGCCAAACCAACAATTGTGAAATTTAGACAAAAGCTCCTTAGTTTCCAATAAGTCTTTTTATATTGAGAACAGGGTAAAATAAAATACCAGGACGTGACCTCTGCACCATGCAGTTGCCATAGTAACTCTCTGATTTCCTGTGAAGTGACACCAGCAAAGGACAAAGGGCAAAGGCCATGGAGATGACCTTGGGGGCAGCACAGACATGTGGTCTAAACACAATTGGCTTTGTCTTTGTGTCCAGGTAGACGGATCACAGTATTTTTTTCCTGGAAATCATTATAAAGCCGAAGTGCTTCTTTGTGAAGCTTGCCCCTGACGATGACCAGAACATTATTGAACTTCTATGATGTATTGGTCATAATCTCATATCTGAGTACCTGTTGACCACTGGCTACCTGTGTGAAAAGATGTTTCTATATCCAATTCCCACCTTATATTCCTAGTCATAAAATATTTCTTGTACGTTTAAAAAAAAAGCCGTGACTTAGTGTTAGACAAAACTGTCACCATAACTACAGAACACAATAAAAAGCCAATGACTTCTTTGTCCTTTTCGTGAAAAGTCTTGCCAGTGTAGAATTTGATATTCATCTCAATAACTTCTGCATTCAACCATCTTTGAAGAGACATCTTTGAAGTGCTGCTATGTTTCTCTAACAACTCTATGAATGTGCTTTTTACTCAAACCTGCTGCTCAATGCAGCACAAACAGATTCTATACAGCTTTAACTTTATGAAACAATGTAATATTAGAGACTTTAAAGTGCATGATGCTTAGGAATCTCAAATAAGGGATTCTGCTAGACGACAAGAGTGTTAAAAGTTGTTGTATGTGCTGTGAACCTCTGCGAAGTTAGCCAATCTTAGCTAATTGAAATCACCAAATGCTGGAGCTTTTGTTTTTCTGTAGGCCTACTTATTCTCCTCAATGGATAGCATTTACCACTGATCTTAGTGGACCTTTTTGCATTCTTTCACAAATCTCATTCATGTGGAAAACTGAAAGTTCTGTGTTGGTTTGAATAATTATCCTGCAAAAGACACCAAAGGTTTCCCGAAGTTTTAATTGCAGGAAAAGTTCTCCCGCGTTTTCCATTGTCAATTAGTGCCAGTCATTCAACAAGACAAAAACTTTCAGAAAAACAATGGTTTATACAACTGCAAAGTAACTTCAAAAGATGAGTGGCAGGTCTACCAATTAAGGAATGCTAGGGAAAAATCCACAGATACAACACAAGGTTTTGTTATGCTCACCTAGTGCTTTTTAAGGTTACTTTGTGCTATTAGATATGTACAACGTTTTTAGAGACCAGCAGCTGCACTCAATTCAAGATATTATCTCATATTCTTCTAAAGGATGTGTGGTCATTACTTTCCTAGTATCCAGTCAGAAGTTAAAGATATCATTGCTGTGTAATGCCATATCCCTTCATTAGGGCAATTTGTAGTTTACATGCTAAAAAGCATTATAGAGAATGTGCATTCCCACAAATCAAGAAGAACAGAAATCCATCTTCTGCTCTATGCATATATTTGAAGCTGTTAACATTCTGCTTTCGATGAGACTGTTCATATGTTTGCAGCAACAACTTCTCTACAGGCATGAATAATAGATCTGGGATGTCCTTTGTATTCCAAGAGTGTGAGATTGGCCCTACAGAGCAAGGAGGTGTGCAAACATATGATGACAAAGTGGTGCCGGTGACGCAGCATACAGCAGTTGGGGCAAGGTGTTTTTCTGAGGATTGGCCAATGCTTTGATGGAGAGTATAGAGCGGTAGGAGACAGATGCTCTTGGTGTGTTTGCGCAAAGGATTTGGTAGAAGCCTTTTCTGTTGTCGAAAAAATTATATCCTGCAAAGAATTATTCCCGGGGGCAATTCCTGAATACTTTTCGAGAGGTGACCCAATTGTTGCAGATATGAATCTGTGATTATAACCGCTGAAGTTTACAAATTTGTCAATGAAATGACCAAACCAAGGAGAAGTGAAAATTTTGCAAAGTTAGATGCTTGGAAAAATCTTGACCATCTGATTCTGTTGATGGTTAATGGCAAAAGTTCCCTTACCATTACATGTATTGTGTTTTGTTTGTTCCTTTAAATGATAAAAGTAAATTAGCGGCGTCACACTTCACGAGAAATTTATACTTTATGTCTGGCCAAAAAAGAACAGCCATTGCTACAGCTCAAAGAGATTGTACAATATGCAGTTTTGTGCACTATTCAGGTTCTCGCTTGAATTCCGTAATTGCAAGACCTGTCATTCAACTGAGCAGTTGAGCTGCGCCAGATGTGCTTTTTCCAACATTCTTTTTTTTTTTAATGGTTTCCATTGATTGACAGACTATTTGTAATTGAGAAAGAACTGGTTTGCCTTAAAATATTATCTGATGATGCAACATCTGTAAATATTTCACTTTTTACTGACAAGCTGTAGCAATAGACAAAAGCTTTTATCCAGCTGCTTGGTTGCCTACATACACAGTATGGCAGTACCAGCAACAAGTAAGTTTTCCTCCCAGCTTCCGTCCTTTGTGGTATCAACTTCACAAGAAGATCATAAGGTTACCAAAGCAGCAGCTCAAGCTGATTCTCTGGGGCCTGTTATGAAAAGTATACAAGGAAAGTGCATTTCTTGTACGTCACACAGAATTTAGCCAAAGTCAGCTGAAAGGCATAACTTAATAGAGATTTAATCTTATAAAAGGATCCGAAACATGCCATCTGGCTGTGATAGCCCTGAAACAGACTTTCATTACACGTATATACTTTCATGCAGACGATTTCTAGTAGAGTCAACACCATCAAAGGCCATCTTGCAAGTAACCTTTGCAACTGGGCAGACTATAATCAGACCTCAGTTGACTTTGTATTTGTGTCCAGGTAAGGGTTTGCTAATTCCCTCGTTCTGAAACAAATCGGGAAACTGGGAAATGAGGGCCAAGACCAGGAATCCCGGGAATCCCGGTTTCAATTTTAATCATTATCAAGTCGTGAAATTCAAATGACCTTTTCCCAAAATTAAATTTTTTCATCAACTTTTAACTATTCATGAACAGAAAGAAGTATGGAAGGCCTATTGCAAAAATAAAGTGATTAGTTACTCATGTAGGCCTGTATGTGGTTTATCACTCCAATAAAAATATCTTCAGATACTTCACAAATTATTGTCAAATATATATTTCCCCATAAAAGATCTTTAGATACTGATATCTTTGTTTAACCTACTTTTCCTCATGCATCACAAAACAGATCATTGTATAAAGTGTCAACTTAATGAAAAACGTTAGAGACTTCCACATTCTGTGGATGTGAAATTACTCAACATTCTTGAATTCAGTGGCACTTAGTTAATTGCAATCACCAGATATTGGTTCTTGTGTTTTCCTGTACTCTTTCTACAGGATGAATTGCAATGTTATTATATATATAAATTTTATTCGACATTCAAATATCAAAAAATGATACATATGTCAGGCAAAAGCAATTAGGAAAAACATAGGCTAAAATAGTAATAAATACATAGAATACACATCAATATATCGACAAAGTTCACATACATACAATACATGTATACAAAATATAAAATAATTGTAGTTTTTAAGTTAATCCCGGTTCCAGCCACCCAGTTAGTCGAATAATTAAAAAGAATATATATAGATATATATAAATACATTTTTTAGTCAATGTTTATCAGGTCCTGTACTTCAGATACATATATTATATAGCATTATAAATCTTGTTCATTGACCATTAAATACATAATTATTACCAAACTATTTAGGAGAGTTATATAGAACATTACACAGGGTGTTTTTAGAATAACTAATTAAGGAATCAAACTGCACATACTGTTGTTATTTGTTACAAATATATACATACAAAGATATGGCAGATAGGTAAATAGACATATAACAAAATTGCATATATCAAGTTAAGCATTCATTAACATCTATTACATATAGAGCATTATTTACAAGCATAATCATGTGGATGTAGGAGAAATCTGCTTTACACATCGGCTAATTGTAAGAACTTCCCTAGACTAATTAGCAATTCAGGTTCCTTGCATTTCATTATTTCAACAAATTTATTTTTATTATCTAATGACTGGAAGTTATCTACAAATTTAGACGCTGTTGAAAAGAGTTTATGTCGATTGCTTGCATTGCTGGGGCAAACAGTCAAGCAATGTATTTCGTCTTCAGGCATATCCAAAGTACACTTTTCACAAATTCTTTCAGGGGCTGGCAATTTTGGCCTCTGATGTCGCCCTGTTTCAATTCTTAAGCTGTGTGAACTAGTTCTAAATCTAGTAATTTTTGTTAACATTTTGCGGCTAATTCTTAAGAGAAGGTAGGGTTCTAAACGACAGTCAGTTTTATAGAGTTTATATGTCCTAAGTTTTGGCTGCTGTGTGCTATCATTTATTGAAGCGATTAGTTGCTCTTGCTCACCACCATAAAGCTTAGTTTTAACATTACTACACACATTTTCTGGGTTTTCGATATTACTGATGTCATATTCAATCTCGCAACTATTTATTATGTGACACACTCTTCCTAACCAATTCTTTCTGTTACCATTCTTAATCATGTCTTTTTGGATGTTTAAGCATCTTTTCAGGATTTTTTCATTGCCCAGTCTTTCTAAACGAGACCAATAGTTTACCATTCTCACTTTTTGACGGACATGTAATTGGAATCTACCTGTCTCACCATAAACTGCCAAAGATGGTGTTTGTTTCCTTACCCCTAACAAGCACTTCAGGTATGCAAGTTGTAAATTTTCAAGTTCGCTAACAGGTTTTATATCTGTCCATATTTCACTGTTGTATTCCAGAATAGGGAGAACATATGTGTCGAACATTTTCAAAGATAGTTGCGGGTTGATATATCCAAGTGCCTGCTTGGAGTCTCCTTGTAATGCAAACATCGCTTTTTGAGCTTGTGTTGTAAGATATTCTGTCATTTTGCTGTGTATATTACGTTTATTTGTTAACATATGACCTAAATATTTAAAGTTATCTACATTTTCAAGTTTTTCACCACTGTAAAATATGCTGCTAGATGTTCTACAACCAAATTGCATTACCTTGGTTTTATTGACATTAACAATAAGATGCCATTTTTTACAGAAGTTGTGCAATGAGTTTATACTATTCTGAAGGCATTCAGAGGAATCGGACATGAGAACAATATCATCAGCATATAAAATATGAGTCAGTGTCAAATTACCAAGTGTTATTCCATCAGATTCATTCAGGTAATTGGATAGATCAGACATAAATTCATTGAACAATTTGGGACTAAGGATCCCACCCTGCAACACCCCACATTTACTGTCAATAGCGTCCCCTATTCTACCATTTTGATTAACTCTAGCTTTGGACTTGTCATACATGCTGACTATTATCTTGAGCATTTTGTCTCCTATTTCTTGTTTCATGAGTTTGTAGTAAAGAGCATTTCGATTAATATAGTCAAAAGCTTTAGTGAAGTCCACAAAGCACAGAAACACAGGTTTACGTCTAGCTTGCTTGTAGCTTATAACGGTATCCAGAATAAATACACAGTCTGTAGTGCTCGATCCAGGAGTAAAACCAAACTGAAATGGATCATCAAGATCAAGAGCATCATTTTTGTAGTACAGCCTACTGTTAAGAATAGAGTCAAATATTTTCCCCATCACAACGTTGATCGTAATTTTTCTATAGTTATCCGGATCTGATCGATCACCTTTCTTATGCAGAGCATTAATGAGCCCTTCAGACCATTGAGATGGATATTCTCCCTTATCAAATATGTGATTAAAAACAGCACAGAAAGGAACAACTAGTTTATCACTTGCATATTTATAGAACTCAGCTGGGATCCCATCAATACCAGCTGCTTTATTATTTTTAAGTTTCTTTAAATGGAAGGCAACCTCATTTTCAGTTATGACACTATCACAGATATCACTTGCTAATTCATTATTACAGGCATAGGTTGAGTTTTGAATGGAGCAAGTTATATTTTCAATGTAATGTTTGTCAAAGTAATCGCGCTCTGGTAAGTGCGATTGTTGCTCAAAGTATTTATGAAACGTAGGCAAATCAGGGAGGTTTACTTGTTTCTTTCCTACAGCCTTCAACTTATTCCAGTATTTCCAACAATCAGCCTGGTTCTTACCGGCTAGATTTTCCATTTCATTTCTATTTGCTTCCTGAAACTTCCGTTTCTTTCTTTGTATCAACTGTTTATAAACTTTACGGAGTGCCTCATAATTTAATTTGTTCTGAGTTATTGAGAGATCATTCACCTTAGCAAAATTATTCAACAACTTTCTCTGATTTTTACAATCATTGTCGAACCATTCATTGGTTGGAAAGGTATTTTTAGAAGATCTAGCTTTTCTTTGCTTGAATGTTGGCTTTATCCTATCAGTTACATACTGGTACATTGTTTCGACAACCTTGTCACTTTCAACGTTATTTTCAATATCACAGCTTAACTGATATAATTTACTTTGGGCATTGTCGTCACTAAAGTTTGCCAAATATTCCTTTGTTTTGTTCTTATCAAAGATATATTTAAAAGATCTAGATCTGGGAATCGCTTCATTCTCAGAGTGCTCAGAAACCACTGATTTTGGAAAATCAAATGAGAAGTGCAGTGGTGTATGATCTGATTCTGCAAGTTTATCTTTAATGTGGAATTCTTTTAAGTTTTTATTATGTGGATCTTTCTGCTTTCTTTCAACAAATCTCTTTGATCTGAAGTGATGGTGTGCTGCAAACAATTACATACAATAAAAAAAATGCAATGGATTTTGAGAAGTTTTAATTGCAGGAAAAGTTCTCTCCTGTCTGCCATTGTCAATTAGTGCCATTCATTTGACAGAACTGAACCTTCAACAAAACAACGGTATATGTATAGGTTATTCACCTAGGGAGAGGCAATATGTGATTTATCCAGCGAGGGCGTTAGCCCGAGCTGTGATAAACACATATTGCTGATCCCGCGGTGAATAACCGGCTTATACCATAAGACAAAACTGAAAATAGTCATTTGTTGCTGTGTTTTGTTCATAGCTTCACTTATTATTCTCCTATGGGAGGATAACTGGACAACAAGGAATATGGGTTTTATTGCTGTGAAATACTGGCTCTTGATTGGCTGACAGAGGTGTCGAATGGTATAAATACTGCAACGCAGCTCTATTCTATAGGAGATTGGCACCAAAAAGAACCCCAGGGAAAAAATCCTTGCGACATTTTGCAATTCTTTTCTAGTAGGGGAGACCGGGGTAAGTTGTGCCGCAGGGTAAGTTGTATACACACTTGGTCAACATCATTATGCACCAAGAAATAGACTGCCAAATAAAATGTTATGGAAAGCTACACTCATAAATTCAATTTTGTTGTTGAAAACCTGAAGTGGCGAGGAGTGGCATGATTGTTTCTTGGTCATTTGGTGTCTATAATAGGATGATGTTCCTCCGGTAAGATGGAGTTAGGAGGCATATCTAGACATTTGTGTTGTTTGATTTCATACTTCATTGTTGGTTTATTTTTTACAACCAGTTTTCTCCAGAAAATCAATTCGGGGTAAGTTGTGCTGTTTTCATTGGGGCGAGTTGTGCGTATCGTATAACATGTGATTTAATTTTTAAGGATCTATTTTGGTCTCAAGTTTATGCAAAGCATAAACATGTTGTGAAATAACTCACACTGAGAAGAACATGTGTTAAAAGTGTTGTACCACCCTCTTAAAAATAAATAATTTTAGTTTTTGCAGTATTTTGAATTTTTGTGTAAAATGGCTGATAAATGTTTGATAAGTTTCATGTAACATATCGGCCACATGCTAAACACATGATACAAATGATATTTGTGAAGAAACAGGTGAAATACAAGATTTTTTTGGAATAAACTAAGCGGAACAACTTGCCCCGACATGCGGCACAACTTACCCCAGTACCGGGGCAAGTTGTGCCACTTGACATACTTTTTTCAAATGCCTACCATGATCTTCCCATTAGTCCAGTTGCCCTGAAATTTGGCTCGATTGTGGCCTAGGTATAATATTTTGATATCTGATTGTCAGTTGATATGGTTAAGCTTTGGTTTTTTGGAAAATCACCCTGAAGTAAAACATGGCACAACTTACCCCGGTCTCCCCTACTTATGCGATATTGGTTCTTCTTCTAAGGTTTCTTCAGTTGACGCTTGATAAGGATGTTGAAGCAGCAGTTATTTTTCAGAGGGAAACATTGAAATGCCCATGCCTTAAAGTACAAAATTACAAAGTGTTCTCGTTATTCCCTCTGCGGAACACTCGGTGAAATGGAGAGCTAAATGTAGTTTTTCTGTTCTGTATCATACGAACAATCAACATCTGGAAGTCAAGAAATGTAATTACATGTTCTTTGAAATCTTCCAAGACCAATTTACAACAGGATGAATATTAAGAGAATAATGAATATGTGCTGTGCGTCTTATGTGGAGTTTCAAGCTTTCAGAACACCTGGTTAATTACATTAATTTTGTTGCTCTTAAATGCCACCCTTGTTCCAATGTGGCTTTCGTCTGAAAGCTTTTGTCTGGCCCAAAGATCCAGATTAATCTTTGTTTTTTCCTCTCTCAGGTTACTCCATTATGTGTGCAAAGATTAGTTTGCAGCAAACATCATTATATTCATGGCAATATCACAGCAGTTTTAATATACGTACATGTGGGCTAAAATTTGAGAAGCCTCCCTGCAGCAGATATAGTCTTACTTCCGGCAATGATTTCTGCTGGAAATGCAAGTGATAAAATGCAAGGCACATCTATTTTTACCAAACTTTTGAATTCAAAACTTCAAAGGACAACAGTGATCTAAAGTGAAGACATCAACCTGAATCCACCGAGAAGTTGTCGTCGCTTGAAATTTGAAACCACTTTATGCTTGAAGTCTTATTAGCTGGCGATGCAGTATTTTGCAGATGTAGAACATTATGTCTGGAGTTGCCCAAGCACCGTTCTTCATCAGGGGCAATTACCGAGCCAATCACAGTTCTTACATAATTAGCAAGCCTGGCTCTCTTACAAAATATTTTTTTACATCTTGTTCAATTCCATCCTAATCTCTTTTGGTATTAACATCAATAGAATTCTGATCAAAGAATCTTTCCTTGTTAACCCTGTGGATGATTACGTTCCTTGCAATTTAAAAAGGTGACTTCATATAAACATGACCTTCAGACGGCCCCTTCACTAATAAAGGTTGGTAGTTGAAAACAAACAGCGGGAAATGTGACCCACCAAGAGACATTTAGTTCTAAAGCTGACATTTGGACAGGTCTCCTGAGGCTTTTACTTTCCGTCCACTTTTCTATCTCAGGTGACATGTGACCTTCAACCTCACTTGTGACATGGAGATGCATGGGGAGCAATTCACACTTGCAATATGGAACTCAATTGACTTTGTCTTTCTGTCCACTTTTCTATCTGAGGAAACATATGACCTTCAACCTCATTTGTGACATGCCCAGATTAAACTTAAATACCATCCATGAATTTAAAGGTGTGGTTTAAAATGACAGAATTGACAGATGCGGCGACTGGTCAGGGCCCCGGCCTAATTCTATTATCCACAATTGTCATTAAATTTGGAGATGGAAACCAATTTCGAGAACATTTCTTGCATCTGAAAGAAATATCTCACACTTTTTTGGAGAATATAGGGCTTCTAAGGTTGATTGGACATGCCTGCTTAAATTAAGTGCAGGTACCCACTAAATAATTTCATGTGACTATAAGGTTAGGCCGATATTAGCCGCTAAGTTGCGATAATATTAGTTGTCAATCTTAGCATCACCTTTTCCAGGAAACTTCCCGATTTATGTCACAATGTTAGCATATGATATTACCTCATAATCAGGAGGTAAGGTTAGGATAATGTTATAATGTAACATTAGCAGGTTATGTTAGCATAACGTTTCTGAGGAAACTTCCCATTTCCTTCTCAGAATATTAGCATATAATATTACTTGATAGTAAAGGTGTAAGGTTGAGATACTGGTTGATATGGACTGGTTATTGCTTTTAAGATGATTGCCTGGTGTTACTAGATGACAATCATATGCAGGTAATATTCAGCTGATATTGTCATATTCATAACAGTTTACATGCAATTTTCTGTTCATATGAACCCGACATCTCAGAAAAATTACAGATGAGACATCAATTGCGCACTTAAAAATATATTTTTCAAATGTATTCACTCGCACATATATGTATCATTTTTCTGCTCCTGTTTTCTTATCTTTGTATCATTTATTGCGCCTAACATATCCTCGGAATTATAACTTATTCTTTTTTTTCTTTTTTTTACCGACTTAGCGATGTCTGAATTGGATTGATTTGTGCCTAATTAGCATTATCAAAAATTGCAACAGTTGCTATGCTTTTCGACAAGATCTTTCGATATATATATAACAGAGCTTTAGTGAAACTAATTTGTCAATATAATGAAACTCTAGCATGCTTGCTATGGAACCTTCAAAAGAGAATGCGAAGTGCAGACCATTTTGTTGCTATGGTAACCTGACAACTTTTACTACTGAGATTGACTGGAAGGACTGGTTCCTGTGTAGAGATCTCCATTTAGGAATTGTGCAGATGAAAAACACACAGCATAGCGGGTTTTCTGTGTAAGCTGACAAATATTTGCATCAGCACAATTACATTAGAACAAAGATGCTTTTAATATAACTAAATGACATTTACTAAGCATACAGATAAAGTGTCCCAAGATAATTTCTCAAGCAGTTCATGAGAATGAAACAAGAAACATTTTCGCTACAAAGATTTTGATCAACAGATTCTATAAAAGATATTATAATGCTAATAAAAGAATTGCACAATGAGCTGGCAGAAAACTTTTTCCTGAGAATTGTATTGTCACTAAAGGAAAACTTAGTCTGTCATTTGGAAAGACCACATTTGGTAGTATCAGACAAGTAGCCTTAAGCCTCATTTTGTTCATAAAGATTGACATTAAGAGACCAGCAGCTGCTTTTTGACAGAGATCAAGATGTCATCATAGGATAACTTGTTCCCTAATATCAAAGAGGAAGTGGGCTTAGTATCCTTTGGAAATGATATTGTTTTCTGAGGCCTTATCTAAAAACCACAGCCATAGCCACACATATAGCAGATAATGTGCATCAACTTGAATATGGCCAACAGTAGATATTTTATTGAATTGCAACATACACATTTGACCTCTGCCTCCCTTACAGCCCATTTGGTCTATTACCGGTGCTTTTTGCTGAGCTCAAGTTCTTTCTGGGGTAATTGCCTTGTTGTTCTGATATATTTGTACAGCTTTGTCTTCTGAACAGCTTTCCCATTCCTTGCACATGAAGGTTATCTGTGTTTTTTTCTTCTTCACAGTAGCCCGGGTATATTAAAATGTAGTGTGTGTTTCAAATAACCTTTTTACTCCTAATTTTCCTTTATAGTATTTATTTGGAGGAAGACAGTTACCTGTGGAAAAAAAACTATCAATGCATCACAAATGAGAGCCGGAGACAATGTTGAACTTCTATGTAGTTAAACATCCAACCATGCAGGTCACCATAGCACTTCTCTGTCAATTGTACATATTGTCACATTATAAAAGTACCATGTGTGAGATCTTGCAACTTGCTTGTTAGGGATATTGGTATGACACAGCTCCACTTTTTTTTTAAATTTAAAAAGGTTGTTGAAGTTCAGCTTTGCACTGTATTTGGTTTTTTAGGTGTCCAGATTAACATAATTACATCTTGTGCTTTATCCATATTTGTTTAAACTTCTTAATAGTGAATTCCCCGAGTATAGACATGAATAATAGAGCTGGGATGTCCTTTGTATTCCTAGAGTGTAAGATTGGCCCTTAGGAGTATGAAGGTGTGCAAACATATGATGACAAAGTGGTGCCAGTGATGCAGCATGCAGCAGGTAGTTGGAAGCAGTTGGTTCTCAGAGAGTCTGCCATTGCTGCTCGTATGTGTTTGCACAACGGATATGGCACTAGCCTTATTCCATAATGAATAACGAATACATTTCTGGCAAAGGTTATTCTGGTTTTGAGGTCCCCCACAGGTATAGCCTGAGCTGCAGAGCTCTGTAATTGGACAGATTTATAATGCCAATTTGCAAATAAAGAATGAAATGGAGGGAGATCTGTTCATCGGGACATCTTTTCATTTAAATCACTTCTTTCATTTGAGGCCACTTCACTGTACTTGGCAGCGAAAAATGAAGTCACTTGAAATGGTGGAAATTGCACCAAGGCCTCTCCATGTCAACTTCACAGAAAACATCAGGTTACCATGCCAACCACATCTATTTTACAGACACGATTTCCTCTTTCCTGTGTTGCAATAAAAACATTCTTCAGCAGTGACTTTAGTTTTTGAAAACCAAATAAAAACTTTGGCAGGAATTTAATCTAGACATCGATTGAAAAATCTTTTTTTTCAACAGGAATCTCCAATATCAATCCACACAAAGACATTTAGTTTGGACGAAAGAATTAATTTCAGTGTGTGAAGTAGGAAAATATTCATACAGTCCTGAAAATATACAAAAAAATCATTCAATAGATTTAGTTTCATGGAAAAGATTTGTATCATTTATCTTTCAATGTAATTGAGTGTTCTATATTTGGAAAAGGTTGTAACAACACATGCTGACTGTTTCGAAGCTGCAATATTTCAAAGAACAAAACAGTATACAGGTTATTGTCTGAATGTCATAGTTGCAAGACCTGCAACTCTACAGAGATAAGTTGTGATGCAGTGGATGTATGGTTTTCATTGCGTTATTCAAAACATTAGAGTTTTGTTCAGTGCAGCAATTAACAAAGATAAATAAGTTCCCTTTATTCTTGGTCCATGTTGTTTCAAAATTAGTCTGTGGTGCCACGAATATTATATGTGGAGTGAAGGAACTAATCTGGTTACTGCCTTGTTACATACACGGTATATCTGCACCAGCAACAAGTTGCCTCCAGGTCGGTTTCCATCCTTTGTGGTATCAACTTCACAAGAAGATCATAAGGTCACAAAAGCAGCAGCCACTCTGGTTCTCCTGGGTCTATATTAATGTACATAATGAAATCTATTTTTAGGTACATCACCCAACCATTGTCAAAGTCAGCAGAAAGGCTTAACTCAATAGGGATGTTATGCACTTCTGAAGTTTTGGTGGCAGAATATACACACAAATGCTCTGGCGGTATTCTGAAACATGACATGATTTTTATAGAGGCGAAAACTGTATTATTGAACATCTCTGAAAGACAAGTTAGTAATTACATTATTACTAAAACTTGAGTACATTACTATTATCACTAAAAATTAAGTGCATTGCCAATATCACTAAATGATATTGTATTTTACAACCTTCAAAAGAAGAAAACAGAAAATATACAAATAAGAATTGAAAATAAAAAGTTAAACAATTCAAATAACTTTAAAAAACTGTGTTGCATTGGCTAGTACCTCAACAGTAGTTTTAAAATCTCTTTATCATTTAATAAAGTTGGCAAAGCTCCAGTTCTTTCTAGGACAACTGCCTTTTGTTATAATATATTTGTACGTCATCGTCCTCAGCTCTCTCATTCTTGTGGCAAAAGGTTGGCTGTCGGTTTTCAGAAAATAGCATAGGAATACTGCGTGGTCAGTTTTATGTTTAACAAAGCTGTTTCCTCCTATTTTTGCTTGATATATTTGGCAATAACACCTATGAAAGAAAACTATCCATGCATCAAAAATAGAGGTTGAGCATTGTTGAACTTCCATAATTACAAGTA
The DNA here is from genome assembly GCA_026936325.1 of Platynereis dumerilii. NCBI lineage: Eukaryota > Metazoa > Annelida > Polychaeta > Phyllodocida > Nereididae > Platynereis > Platynereis dumerilii. Next base: position 2,250,740 of record JAPTHN010000031.1, read on the forward strand.
AAACAAGTTTTCTGAAATGTTCAAAAAGTACCACATGTGTGAGATTCTTTACTTGCTTGGTATGGACATTGACAATGACATGAAACAGAGCTCTTTTAGTTTTAGCTGGCTTGATGGTCACAGCAATGAAACCAGGCCCTTGAGGTTAAGCTCCAAAATATATTTGGTTCTGTTTTAGTTGTATTGCATCTCATATACTATACATTCATATTTGTTTGAATGTGTCAATAGTTAATGTTCCCATAAATGTTCATATGTTTGCACCACCAACTCCTCTAAAGTCATGAATAATAGATCTGGGATATCCTTTGTATTCCCAAAGTGTGAGATTGGCCCTTAGGAGTAAGAAGGTGTGCAAATATATGATGACAAAGTGGTGCCTGTGACGCAGCATACAGCAGGTAGTTGGAAGCAGTTGGTTCTCGGAGAGCTTGCCATTGCTTTGATGGAGAGAATGGAGTAGCGGGAGACAGGTGCTCTTATGTACACTCCTGGGCAAAAAAAAAGGACCTTCGTAGAATTTACTTCATTTCTACAGGCTTTGATTTTTATGGGAAATCCACAACAACATATTTCCTCTCAGTCAATCAATGACAACGTTATCTTAGTGTGGAATTGTGTTTTATCATGAATTTTTGAGCAGCACAGTCTTTTGGTTACGCTTCTTGACAAGTTTGTGCACCAAAAAATGTCAATTTTTTCCATTCACATTACACTACTTTCCAAGGCTCTTCTGTCTTACTGAATTTTTGTACTATTAGATTAACATCAAAAGTCGTAAGGAAAAGCATTTCCATACTAAGATAAAATTGCTATTGATTCACTGACAGAAAATCGGTCTTGCCGTTTTGTATTGAAGCAATATGAAATTCTACAAAGGTCCATTTTTTTTGCCCAGGAGTGTATTTGCGCCTTTTTCAATGATGAATAAAAAATACATTTCTGGCAAAGGTTATTCTAGTTTTGAGGTCCCCCACAAGCATAACCTGAGACTGTAGCTATAATTGGATTCATTATAATTCAAATATGCAGGAACACAGTGTACTGAAGGGAGATTTGCTCATCAGGGCATCTTCAATTTTAATCACTTCTTTCACTTGAGGCCACTTCATTGTACTTGGCAGCGAAAAATGAGGTTACTTGAAATTGGGGAAATTGCACTAAGGCCTCTCCATGTCAACTTCACAGAAAACATCAGGTTACCATGCCAACCACATCTATTTCCAATCTCAGACAGGATTTCCTCTTACCTGCGGAGCAATAAAACATTCTCCAGCAGTGATTTTAGTTATTGTGAGCCAAATAAACATTTTGCAGGAATTTAATCTAGACATTGATTGAATAAACTTTTGTCAACAGCTTTCAAGGAATCTCCAATATAAATTCACACAAAGACATTTAGTTCAGAGGTAACAATTCATTTCAGTTAAACTGAATAAGTTTGAAGTAAAGACAGTTTTCAGGAAACATTTCTGTGGTCACTTGCTTGGAAAATCTTCATACATTCCTGAAAATATGTAAAAAATCATTCAGATGAATTTAGTTTGGTGAAGTGAGTTTTGGAAGGGATTTTACCGACATATGTTGACTGTTTTAAAGTGGCAAAGAACAGTTATACAATATACATGTTATGATCTGAATTTCATAGTTGCAAGACCCGCAACTCAACAGAGATAAGTTGTGATGCAATAGATGTGTGATTTTCATTGTGTCTTTCCAAGCATCACAATTTCGTTCAGTGCTAGGCTGCAATTAACAAAAATAAATAAGTTCCCTTTATTTTTGGTCCATGTTGTTCAAAAATGAGGCTGTGCTGACACGAAAATTATATTTAGATTGAAGGCATTATTCTCGTTCCTGCTTTGTTGCATACACGGTATATCTGCACCAGCAACAACTTGCCTCCAGGTTGGCTTTCATCCTTAGTGGTATCAACTTCACAGGAAGATCATAAGGTCACAAAAGCAGCAGCTGGTCTTGTTCTCTTGGGTCTATATTAATACATATGATATAATGAAGTCTATCTTAAGGTGCATCACTCAACCATTCTCAAAGTCAGCAGAAAGGCTTGACTCAATACAGATGTTATGAACTCCTGAAGTTTTGATTGCAGAATATACAAACAAATGCACTAGAGGTATTCTGAAACATGACATGATTTTTATGGAGGCAAAAACTCTCTATTGTTGGACATCTCTGAAAGACAAGTTAGTAATGTGCTTAACATGATTCCTAAAAACTTAAGTACATAACCATTACTATGAAAAGCCTTAATATCAACAAGGAGACTGTAGCACTGTTTTTCAATTCTACTATAGCAACAGTACTCATGTATGCCATCAAGGCAGCCATTACAACACTCGATTCAAAGTACTTTTTCTGTCATCATGGGGTTATTTCATCAAATCCAAAGCCTATATTTATCGAGCATGTAGTTTTAATGTTAAACTATCCACTGGACATGCATTCCACATGTGATAGATCACAGAATTGTGAGATTTTGCATTTGAAATACATCGTCAGGGTGAGGGTAACCAACAATGCCTCTCGAGGGTACCACCATTTCCAATAATTGTCATGGTGAGGGTACCACCTGAAATGACTGTGACAATTACGGATTTTCCCTTGTTTGCTGTTTGCTTATTTACATGATAGATCAATCTATCTGCCTGTCTATCTATCTAACTACCTGCCTATCTGTCTATCTATCTATCTATCTATCTATCTATCTATCTATCTATCCATCAATCGATCCATCTATCTATCTATCTATCTGTCTGTCTATATGTCTATGAAAGAAGAATTTATCAAATTATAGCTTTCAAATACCCATGTTAAGCAGAGGTTTCATCCTGAGCAAAAAAAAGCTGCTCTTCGCAAAATAACAGTGGTTCCTGCCTCTCCTGTTACAGGTGTTTTCATTACCATGCGATTCTTGTCATTCACACTTAGCTGTGAGGAATCAATGCTAAACCAGCAGTTACTACGTCTGATAAATCAAATGTGCGACGTTCTGTTGTTTCTAAACCAATCAGATTAACTAAAAATGGCATTTATACCGAACTAAATGCCCTGAAGTCTGCAATTCTCTTGAAATAGCCATTAAGTGTCTTCATTACTGGCTACTGGCCGGTAATGACAGTAAAATGTGAAGACCAAAAGTCCACTTTTGTGCGATTGTAAGTCTCCATATTATCACAGTTAATTGGGATTAGAATGTAGCCCTGGACAATATGCTACATAACCATCAAGTGCAGTTATTATCAGAAAAATTTACAATATCATAATATATTATATGTCAGCACAGGGATAAACAAGAAGATTTTACTCCTGAAGTCAAAAGCACGGACCAATTAAGGAATTAAGGAATGATTGAATACGTACGTCACGGTGTTACTCACAGTGTGTACAGGTAACGCATGACGCGCTTAGGGTCTATGCTTTTAATTTCAGCAATAATCTATCTATCTATCTATATATATATCTATCGATCTATCTATCTATCACTCTATATCGCCATCTCTCAATCGCTCTGTCTATCTATCTATCCATCTATCTCTCAATCACTCCACCTCTCCATCTCTCCGTCTCCCTATTTATCTCTCCATCTCTCTGTCTGTCTGTCCGTCTGTCCAGCTGTCTCACTGTAGGCCTATTAATTTTGCATTGCAATAGTAATTTTCATATTATGAGGTACGTATTGATGGTGACTTGGTGGATCTTCAAAAATGTGTTAACTGACAGTTAAAATAGCAATACACAGGCTCACTTTAAATGAATTAGATTTTTTTTGTGTTCTGATTCATAAGTGTTCAGGCATGGTTTGGAAACTTCAATGATCGATTGAACAATTGATTGGGTGACTTTTTTTTCTTGGGAAAAACTAGCATTATTCTCCTCTAGTCTCCCTGATTCAAATTCAGATTTTCAGCCAGATTCATTTAGTCACCTGTAAGTATACAGTTACATGCCATATAACAAAAATTTATGACGTTGTCAAGTCGCAGACCTCAAAAGGGCTTAAATGGCCTTTTTGATATAGAAACCTTCAAATACATAGAAATATAAAACTGATACTAAATCTGCGCATGATTACGCTCAAGGCTAATGATATTTAAAAATGTGGTTGACTACTGGTTGTGACAGTTAAGTATGTTTATTCGGTTCTGAGGTTTTTTTTTTATTCGTAGATATATACGAAATTGAGTCATATTAACATTGTAAAACATTCCACAGTGGGGTAGAATGGGTAGGTTTATTATTATGCAGCTATTTTCTCATTAGGAGTGAATCAATTTTAAGATTTTCTTTTATTGACTGGGTATTACAATTGTTGTCTTGATTGGGAGTTCATCATTGGTAATTCCTTTGATTCATTGCCTTTTATTCCAAGACTGTTTGCTCAGATTGTTTTGGATTGCATTACCCTCGCCAAATTATTTTTGGTGGTTACCCTCGCCAACCGGAAGTGACCCTCGCCCAAATCTTGCAGTACCCTCGCCACTTCCGGGTTGGTACCCTCGCCATTTTAGGTTGGTACCCTCGCCATTTATGTTGGTACCCTCGCCAAAATGCTGGTACCCTCACCTTGCCATTTTTCGTTTTTTGTGGTACCCTCACCTCGAGTGATTTCTAATTTCTTAAATATCTTTCTTGACCTTGCTTGTTTGAATCTGGCACTTGACACTGATTCATTCCACAAGCCATTTAACCTATCTTAACAATTTGAAGACCTCACTACCCCCTACATTTTCTGTAATTTCACTTCGAAATCACGAATCAGCAGTTGTAATGGCTGCCCTGATGGCGAGGGTACCCCCATCGTTAGTGCACAGTGATGTAGTCAGTAACGAAGAACTCTTCAAATCAAACCTCAAACAAATGGCTAAGAAGGTCCAAAAGGATGTAAGCCACCCTCTGAACTGCTATTTTGAACTCTTGCCTAGTGACTGTAGATTACGAGTCCGGAATATACAAACTTCTAGATTTGGCAAAACGTTTGTTCCAGCAGCATTAATTCATTGAATACTAATGCATAATGTATATTTGTTACTCATGTCTATGACCAAGTCAAATTTCATGTATCACATGACCAATAAATGGTCTGTTATCTGTTATTATCACTAAACGTGAAGTGCATTGCCACTATCACTAAATTGTACTGTATTTTACTAACTTTCTAAAGAAGAAAACAGAAAATATACAAAAAAAATTGACAATAAAAAAGTAAAACAATTAAATTAACTTAAAAACACTGTTTTGCACTGGCTAGTACCTCAACAGTAGTTTTAACATCTCTTTATCATTAAAAATAAAAAAGCTATAGTGCATTACCAATTTGGCATTATATGTGTGCATGGCATTCCAAGCATAGCTTTAACCCCTCAATCCTGTTCTCTAGAGTGTCATAAAGAGACCAGCAGCTGTTTTCTGATTTCTGATAGAGATCATGGTCTCACATTCATCTGTGGGAAGTGGGGTCACTTGTCCCCAAATTTCAGACAAGAAGCTGCAGTGAGAAATGTCATTGCTCTTTCACACCTTCCAAAAACATTGGCAATGCACACTTTATACACAGTAAACACAGTATGCCTCATAAAAAAGGAATTGAAAATGAGCATCCACTTGAATGTGGACAAAAAGTAGGCGCTACACTGAGTTGCCTCATACACCTTTGATCCGTCTTTCTTATGCCCCATTTTGTCTATTATTATAGTTTTTTTTTGTCAATACAGCTTGCAAAGCTCCATTTCTTTTTAGGATAATTGCCTGTTGTTCTGGTATATTTGTACATATTAAATTTTGTCCTCAGAACAGTTCTCTCATTCTTGTGGCAGAAAGGTTTTCTGTGGGCTTCTGGAAATACCATTGGAATACTGCAATATCAGTAACATCTTCAAGTAAGCACTTTCCTCGTATTTCTGTTTGATGTGTTTGGCAGTAACACTTAAAAAAGAAAACTCTCCATGCATCAACAAATAGAAGTTGAGCATTGTTAAAAAGTTGTTCTCTCTGGCCTAAGCTTCATGAGTGCTTACATGTTACAAAAGTACCACATGTGTTATTTGGTAAATTGCTTGGTAATGGCATTGATATTAAACAGAGCTCTTTTGTTTTAAAGTTGAATCCCACAGAATACAGCTGCTCCACCTATTGTACTCCACAGTTCAACAAAAATACCCCAGCTGGTGGCTCCCCCGCTCTGTCAAATTGTTCATATGCATTGGAAAAGCCACAGATTTTTGAAAACAGGGGTGGGCTCACTCGAAAGCTGCTGGCTCAGCCAAGAATAATGGCACTAAACCAGAAATACACACATTTTGGGTCGATATACAGGCCTATAATTCTACCCAACTTTCATTAAAATCGGAGAAGGAATCTTTGAGATATCCAAGTTTATTTTAAGGGGGACTTATTTTTGTTGAACTATTTTTCAAAATTTTCACATATTGTACACCACGTAACTCTCAAAAAACATCGGTAACCCCCCTTCAAAAACATGTTTTTCAATAAAGTGTATTTTCAGCTATATTCCTGTAATTCTTCATAAATATTTCATGGATATTGTTCGAGTGACACTGCTTTTCGTTATAAATCCCACACTCTTTTAGTATTTTACTGTATGTTTCAATGTAATGACATTAGATTTTTAAAAGATCATAGTTCGAAAATTATGTTGGATAGCCCCCCTATTTTTTTTACGGTGGAAATCTTTCATTTTGAAGAACTTTTTGGCAAAGTTTCATGAATATCTCATGGATTTTAGATTTCTTGCTAAGTGTGGGATTCAACTTTAACTTGCTTGATAGTCACAGACATTAAAACAGGCCCTTGAAGATAAGCCACAAATTGTATTTCCTTCTGTTTTATATTAGGTGTATATATAGTAGTTATACCATGGGCATATGTGGTATACGGAGATATATACAGCCGAGGTGGTAAATATAACCCGAGGGCGTAGCCCGAGGGTTATATTTACCACCGAGGCTGTATATATCCCGTATACCACAAATATGGCTTTGGTATAACTGATTTATACCATTATTCGCTGTTTCAGAGGATTATTTTGTTATCATGTGTTTGGAGATAAAGACCGATTTACTAAAAATGTCTTTATTTTATTACCAAAAATACCAAAATGGTCATAAAATTTTTCTTTATTTAACAAAATTAACAACTTTTCTTTAAAATCAATATTCCAGTGTCAATAACTTAAATTATGTTCAAGCTACAAAAGCTCTTGTAAACTCCAGAGTGAGGCTCAATGGCATCTGTCATGACGTCATGATTCAAATGCTGGCTTCTGATTAGCTGATTCAGTGTTTGTGCATTGTGACATCACCACTTGTCACGTGACCACTAAATATATGGGATATACGGTGAGATATATCATGGTAAATATTGAAGGATTTATCAGCGAGTATGGTATAAATATGCATATATGTTTGAATGTGTTTTAAAATAGTCAATATTCCTATAAAATTTCTTATGTTTGCACCAGCAACTCCTCTGCAAGCATGAATAATAGATCTGGGATGTCCTTTGTATTCCTGGAGTGTGAGATTGGCCCTTAGGAGTGAGAAGGTGTGCACACATATGATGACAAAGTGGTGCCTGTGAGGCAGCATTCAGTAGTGGGATCAAGGTGGTTTTCTGAGGGTCTGCTTTGATGGAGAGTGTAGAGTAGTGGGAGACAGGTGCTTTTGGTGTGTTTGCACAAAGACATTGGCAGAATCCATTTTCTGTGATGAAAACATAAGACATTCCGTGGAAAAGCTGCTATATGTATATTGTGTTTTTGAGTCCACATATTTCATTTGTAATAGGTGCAAAAATGAACACATGGATAAGATACATATGCTGATTCTGATAAATTTTGAGCTTTGTAGCAATCAATGGTGATTTCAGATTTCCAAGGCAAGTGTCTCCTCTTCTCAGAGCAACATTAAAACTTTCCTTGATCACTAATTTCTCTCGAGATATTCAAGACAAAGCCTTAACAGTCACCCAGAAGTCACTCTAAGTTACCAAGTGATTTGGCTCGATGTTTTTCGTCTATAAATAAGCTGTTTTGGATTATTTAGTAGTGTTACTTTATCAGCCGTAAGTGTACTGGTTTAACAAGGCGAAATAGGATTTTTGAAATGGTGCCCAAAATGGCAAACTGGCTTTACAGGAAATACCTAAGACAGAAAAAGTTCCTGTACAAAAGATGGGAAAACCACTCTGTAGAAAATGATGGGCTAGTATATGGGGACAGAAGGGCAATTGACCGACAAGAACTGTAGCCTTGCAAACTAAATATGTGTGATTGATAAGTTTACTACTTTGTAGCCACTTTTATTTGTATGATCATATCTGCTCATGATGTCTAGATCATTTCTTTAGCCATTCATATATTGTGCAATTGTCAGACTATGCTATTTGGGCTTATGCTGTGTTTCCTTTTCATTATTTGTAGATTAACCAGTATCGTAAGTGCGTAAAATAAATATGTGGTAGATCCAAACATCATTGTCCACACAATGTCCAGTCTTCTGTCCTTGGGGGCACACAACATATGCCAAATAGTACAAAAATGTGTAGAGTCATTGCAGCTGGAAAAAGCCTCAGAAAGCTATTACAATTCCAAATGATACTGACTGACCCCTCTTCCTCTTTGATATAAGAGGAAGAGTGACCCCATGTCCTGGAGATAAATATGAGATCATGATCTTTATCAGAAAGCAGCTGCTGGTCTCTTAATGATGATCTTGAAGAACAGGATGAGGTCTTAGGTTACGTGCTTGGTATGCCACACAGATAATACCAAAATTAATGTGGTCATCTCAAATTACATAAACGTTCTCTTGAAGACAATATATCTCTCTTTTGCTCCACGTGGACATCAGAAGAATTTCTCAGCCTTCTAATTATAATAATGCAAATAGTTTTCACAACATTTAAATTGATTTGTGTTAAAATTATGCGTAAGTGATCATTACTGGAGTTTTTTGTTCCACATACACAATTCTAAATTCCAGGACTCCTACACTTATATAAAAAGGAACAAACACTTTGCACACATGATTGTATGAAGTGAATAGCACTATTGCTAATTATCTGTAGCCTTAAAAATCAGACATGCTGTATGCTCTCCATATATCTTCATCTCCTCGACACGTATCTCTTCCCAGGTTCCATTCCTATAGGTAAATCTTCATACCTACTAAACCTGCCAGGTTGCCATAGCAACAAAATGGTCTGCATTCTTTATTACACAAATTCTCTTTGAACGTTCCATGGCATGCTAGAATTTCATTATGTGGACAAATTAGTTCCTCTAAAGCTCTGTTGTACATCTCAAAAGACATTATTGAAGACATTAGTAACTGTTACAGCCTTTGATGATGCAAATTTTTCACAAATCACTCTTGACTCAAACTCATTAATGCCAAAGTTTTGTAGTAGGCCTACGGCGTAGTTAATATATTGGTCAGAGAGAGGCTACCTCTCTGGGGATTGAAGCTCAGATATACAATACGGGAAGAAGATAACATCACTTGGATATAACCAGGCTGATTATGTAAAAAAAAAAGCAAGGTATATTTACACAAAACCAAAGAATCAAATATCTTTATGGATGTTCAATGCTTTTCATCTTGCATAAAAGCTAGCATATTTTGCAACAGTACGATGGCGGTAGCAAAATACTATAGGCCTAGCTGTATCAGAGGTATCTCCAAAAACTTCCAGTCTTTTGGCCTATAAACACAAGAGTATGTCAATATTTTACAGCAGCATTCTTTCCTCTTAGTCATCCAATGTTGTCAGATCTGGCCTTGGGAGCAAGCTGCATCTCTTCATTGCGTGGTCAATGAGCTGTTGATAGGATTGATGGTCATGCAGCCAGGCCTCTTTTCATTCAAGCTATTCCATCTACAATGACATGAAAAATGAGGTAGGTTCAGATTTCTGAATTTGCACAAATGCTGCCTCTGAGTCAATTCAACACAAAAAAGCAACATCGAGTTACAGTGCCAACATCAACTATTACCCATCTCAGATTGAGTTTCTTGTGGGCTGTGTGGCAATCAACAGTTTTTGCTGGAGGTCCGGATGTTCATTGTGAGCCAACAGGTTGACAGGAGATTGATTGAGACATTGATTTATCAAAACCTTTCATTTGGTTTCTGTTATATATCAATCTAGGTAAACTACATGTAGATTTTTTTTTTGTGAAGGATGAAATTATTTATCTAAATGCAATATATTAGGACTGATAAGTCAGGTATCCATTTCATTCACATATTCTGAAATTACGGAGTGCTTAAAGCTGCTCTGGATTATTCAGTAGTTTTCTCCATCAGCCATATGTTTACCGGTTTACCAAGGGGAAATTAAATAAACAAATGATGCTCAAAATAGCAAATAGGCTCAGATGGAAATACCAAAGACAGAAAATGCTCTTGTCAAAGGAATGGGAAAGCTGCTCTGATATGTGGAAAATGATGTGCCAGTATGGACAAAGTGGTGATTGGCCTAGCAAGCACTGCAGCCTTGCAAACTGCCTTGACCAAAAAGAAGCACCAGTAATGGACTATGAGGAGCCGCAAAAGAGACTGGAGTGAAAAGTGTATAAAGCAATTCAATCCTGCAGTAACTTTTTTCCGTATTGGCATTATTGCCTAGTAAATGCACAATCTTTGTAGATGCCCCAGAAAGCAATTATATTTCTAAACGATAATAACCCCTCTTCCTATTTGTGTGATGTCACTGGTTAAAATATTTTTTGTTTGTGTCAGTTATGCTTAATCAGTTGATTCAGTGCTTATCATATCTATCAGCACAGGTGAAAATAAACAAACTAATTAAATTACCTAAGGCACTTCATAAAATAAAAAGATTAGGATAGCAACAGAAAACTGTCGATGATGTGGTAAAGCCAGTTTGCAAATAGAAAATAAGAAAAATAATTTTAACAATGGACCACGAATCAGCAAAGAGCTTTAATGGCAATCTTGAAGAACTGAAAAAGGTCTTGGGTTACATGCTTAGCATGCCACACAGAAACTGTCAAATATGGTCTTCTCAAAATGCAGAAATGTTCACTTGAAGACAAACTTATCCCACTTTTGATCCATATGTAAATCAGAAGAATTTCTCAACACTCGCATTATAATCTATGAAATTGTTTTGTTTATTTTTTCACATGAAAATTAATTTGTCAAAAGTGTTACAATCATGCAAAATAATCATTCCTATTATACAGTGTATACAGTTTTTATCATTAAAATTTTTTTGGCGCTTATTTCGGGAGACCTGCTTTGTGGTCCTACATATACCATTCTAAACTCCAGGACTCCTACGCCTATATAAAAGATATATAATGGGGAATCAAATGCAAGAAAAAGAAGAAGGCACAAACTTTTATTGTATGCAGTGATAAGCACTGTTGCTAATTATGTCACACATGTCCTCAATGCAGATCCCCTCTTCTGTTACCACAGCAACAAAATGGTCTGCACTCTTTATCACACAAATTCTTTTTGAAGGCTCCTTGGCATGCTAGAATTTCATTATGTGGACAAATTAGTTCCCCTAAAGCTGTGTCGCACATCTCAAAATACATTATTGAAGACATTAGAAACTGCTACATTCTCTGATAATGCAAATCTGCCACAAATCCCTCTCTGCTCAAACTCTATCTCTAAGGATTGAAGTTCAGAAACATTTTTTAGAGGTCAAGATAATAGTAGAAACAAGCGGGCTGAAGAATGGTATTCATACACAGAAGCCGAAAATCAATTTGCCTCATGGACGTTCAATGCTTTTCATCTTTTAAATAAGCTTCAAATTGTTCACAACAGTATAGGCAGAAACATGCTAACAGTGTCCAAAACTTCCAGCCTCCTGGCCTTAGTGCTGCTTCAGCATCCTTTCCCCTCAGTCATCCAATGTTGGCACATCTGGCCTTGGGAGCCAGCTGCATGTCTTCCATGAATTATATTGCATGATCAATGTGTTGTTGATGAGATTAATGGTCACACATCCTCTTTTCATTCAAGCTTTTTTTATCTACATTGACATGAAAAATGAGGTAGGTTCAGATGTCTGAATTTGCACAAACGCTGCCTCCGAGTCAATTCCAAACAAGGCAACATCGGGTTACAGTGCAAACAGCAACTATAACCTGTCCTCCATCGAGTTTCTTGTGGTTGGCGTTGCAATCAGCAGTTTAATTTTTGCTAGGGGCCTGGATGTTCATTGTGACTTATGATGGATGGATGGATGATTAGGGCATTACGTCCTGTATTTATGCACTTGGTAGGCTAATTCGGACAGGAGGGGGACACTATGCAATGAGGCAAAGGATGGTTGAAACAGCCATCCAACATAGGCCCAGGTGACCCGGCAAGAGCTGGATTCGAACCCTGGACCCAGCGAAGTGCAGTCCACCATGATACCACTAGACCAACCCTCCCCCCATTTTGACTTGTGAGCTAACAGGTTGGCTGGAGATTGGTTGAAACATTAATTTTATCAATACTTTACATTTGGTTTCCCATATAGAGTGGATCGGGGCAAGAAGCACCAGTTAGGTGAGAGCCCCCCCCCCAGGGTTATATCTAAACTAACAAATGTTTTGATGTGCTTACTTATTGATAGGATTGAACCTGGACACCTTCAGGGTGATGTCACAAATTTCAGAGAAAATACACCAAACCAAAATAGAAATTAAAGAAACAAAAATATGTGCATGCTTTTCGTAACTTTGATTAATTCTTTGATAGAGGATGTCAGAAAAAAAAGAGCTCACATCAAAATATGTGTGTGTGGGGCAAGAGGCCCTGTTTACCATGGGCATAAGGCCCCCTTCACTCGGGCCTGGAAGCTGCTCCAGGAACCATTTTAAAATTATGTTTACTTTTCCTTAAAACTTGATGGAATAGCAAATCCAAAGAGGAAAGTGTACCCAAGGCTTGGGACTGGGCAAAAAGTAGTGAAAAAGAAATATCTGAATAGAAAAATGTATGAAAATCAGAAGAATTTAATAGAACTAGCATAGTACCCGTGAAAGGGGAATGAGAAAAGGATGATGGATAAATGGTGATTGATAAAAATAGACATTTTGTGATGAGCCAGTGATGGACAGAGGCCCATCCCTCCGTCTTGGGAGTCCAGGGAGAATCATCAACCAAGCACCACCATTGGAGAATAGCCTGATAGTCGTGCAATAAGTGCACTGGTATAGGCCTAATATGAACAGTTTGAGAAAGCAGAGCCACTTATAGTTGTTGTATTGCATGAAATAAAGTTGCTTGCAAATTGTTAACTTTGGTCAGTGAGTGCTTTAGGAGGAGTAGCGTAAAGCATCCATGAATTAAGGGTATGATGATTTATTGATTGAGACTCACCTTTGTTTACTTAAAATTTAATTAGCTTAGCTGTTTGTTTGACAATGTGTGAAAGATGCAGACATTGGCGGGCTACATCATGTATGTCCAGTAGGGGGAAGACTGTAGCATGGAGTGGTATAGTGGTGACACCTTACGGGAAAAATGTTTCCGTTAGGGGCCGCCACTGTGGCATGCGACCATGACATCTAGAGGGATGAGGGTGCAGAAAGGTGCAAAATGTCAACATGAGGGCCGTGGGAAGCGAGGGATAGGTGGGATTTGTTGGATAGAGGGAGAGTGAAAATGGTGAAGAAGTTTGAAAGGAGACATACATGCGGTTGATGTAGGTAAGTGTGATAGGCTGTAGGTAAATTTTTGAGAGTGTGGCTTGCATAGTTTGGGAGGAGTAGCGTAAAGCATCCGTGAATTAAGGGTATGAAGCCTTAAAAAGGCGTAAGAACCTCAAGAAACAACTTTCAAGCCCAATGTGCTCACAAAAATAATTGCGTTAGGATTGTAAAAGGGATGCTTCTTACCGGATGGACAAACATGACAGTAACTCCTATATTCAAATTTGTAGACATTGGTTAAATTTGCTGAGGAAAATGGTGTAATCGAATGCTGGAAAATGCACAAAGGTCCTAGTCACCTTTGCAGGGAGTGCTAGGTATTTTGCCAATTGCTTTAACATTATATCGGCTTGGATTTCAAATTGCTTTTGTAGAAATCAAATGCTATTGTCAAAACTCACTTGTTCATCATGAGGCTGAAATTGATCCAGGCTGGAGAAAATAAGCCCACACACAACCTTTTCAAAGGTCAGATGTCACTTTGGGCAGAAAAGTGGACAAAAAGGACAAAGCCAAATGAGACCCATCCAAATGTCAGCAGAAGAACCGCATATTGCGAGGTTGAATTGCTGTCCACGATGTCTCAAGTGAGGTTGAAGGTCAGATGTCTCCTTGGATAGAAAAGTAGACAGAGAGAAACAGAACTGAAGCTCCCATGGTGGGTCGAATTTCACTCTGTTTGTTTTCAAATCATCACCAACAGCTTTGGCACCACATTGTGTTTGGTTCTGTTTGAGTCCAATCAAGAGTTTGGACGTATTAACAGTCCATATTCACATGAATGTTCAATTTGTTCATATGTTTGCCCCACCATTTCCTCTAACAACATGAATAATAGATCTGGGATGTCCTTTGTATTCCTAGAGTGTGAGATTGGCCCATAGGAGTGAGAAGCCGCGCAAACATATGATGACAAAGTGGTGCCAGTGACGCAGCATACAGTTGTGGGATCAAGGTATTCCTCTAAGAGCCTGCCAATGCTTTGATGGAGAGCATAGAGTGGTGGAGGACAGGTGCTCTTGGTGTGTTTGCACTTGGCAGTTGTATGAAGTCATGACAAGAAAAAACATTTCGAGCAAAAGTTGGCTATCCATGTGTTTTTTGGGTCCATACCCATGTTTTTGATTTATAACACAAATTTGAATCTAATTCACTGACATAAACGCAACAATGAACACATGCATGAATAAAATACATGTGAGGCTTAAGGTAAATGCTCAGTTTTGCAGTAATCATTGGAGATCCCAGAATTACAAACAAGTGTCTCTTTTCTCAGTGGCAGTTTAAAACTATACTTTATCACAGATTGCTCTTGAGACAAATTTTCAACAGTCATTCGGTAATCACTCTAAATGTTCAAGTGTTCCGGCTCAATCTTTTGCATCTATAAGCTGTTTTGGATTATTTAGTAGTGTTACTTTACCAGCTATATGTGCACTGGTTTAACAAGGGGAAATTGACTATGAAAAATGGTGCTCAAAATAGCAAACAGGCTTTGCCGGAAATACGACAGACAGAAAATCTTCCAGTTCAAAGAACGGAAAAACTGCTCTGTGGCAAATGATGTGCTAGTATATCATGACAAAGGGGCAATCGGCCTGGCAAGAACTGTAGCCTTGCAAACTGTTTTGACCAAAAAGCACCAGTACTGGACCAAGGGGAGCCACAAAAGAGACAGGGGGGTCATTCCATGTCAATTCAACAAATTTTTCAGAATCTTCCCACCTGACCATCTCAGATTTCTGTGAAAAAAATCTCACAGGTGGGTTATATTCTTTAAAGGATATTTGCCAAATTTCAGGTCAATATCTTGGATAGTTTTCCCACAAAAAATTCATAAAGGAGGCAACGTTGTGCACATTTTGGCTCTCGTTTTTGCTGCATCAAATGGAAGTGGGATTTTAGGAGGCCCCATCTTCAACAATACCATTGCCATGACCTTCAAATCATCCAGAATGTTCTATCTAGGCTAGGAAAACATGTAGGACACATTTTCATTGGTATATCTATCATAAGTGAGGATCTATGGCTCCACAAAATATGCTCTTTCATTTGATGACGTTTTCTGGAAGTCCAACTTTGAAGGCCTGGTATTCATAAAGTAATGCAGATAGGAAGCTAATAGTGCCTGGGTTAACTCTCCTCCATCTGTTTCATGAGCGCAATTGAACAACATACATGTCAATCTCACGGTTGTCCAGAAAATAGCTCACAAAATCCATCAAAAACGCATTTTTATTAAAATTCAACGTCATTTTGCCCAGGTATGACAACCTGAAACTTTTTGGAAATTTCACTATCTGACAGATTACATTGATATCTTTCTTAGCTTCAAAGATGGTTGTGGTGCAATTCTTCATTGCAGAGCTATGAATTTTTTAGTAACACCATAAAAACGTCCATTTTCGATGGTTGTTACACCATGGCATGGGGTAACAAAGTCAAATAGCTTTTGTATTGAACCAAAAATAGCTATACTCAAACCAATCATTTTGTATGACTGAAGTGACCCTATATTTCTATGAAACCAAAAACCAATACCATATCATGCATGTTCCTCATGATATAACAATTCAAAAAGTGGTTTTCATTTGACGGTTCAATAAGACAATTAATTTTTAGTTACTTATGTCATTATCATTATTTTGATTTAAAGGAGTAAAGACCCACACTCTAAAATTTCTCAAAACAAATTATTGAAATGTCTATATCTGACCACATACAAAATTTTAAAGATCTTTAAGTGGTTATCCAAGGATTTAATACGGTTTGCTAAACCTAAAATAATATGTTAAAATGATCATGCACAAAATGGGAAAGCTTCTTTGAATTGCATTAATAATGTACCAAAAGCAGCAATACTAAAATTAGTGACTCTGTGTGATTGCAGTTACTCTATATTTCATTGACACCAAAAACCAAGGTCATATCATGCATGTTCCTTAAGATATAACATATCAAAAAGCGTTTTTCATTTAACTCAAGAAGAGGAAAAATACTTGAAAAAATACAATTTTCAGTGGTTTCTAATGGTGCTTTTGTGTCCAATTAAAAGCACTTTTTGACATGTTATGTCTTAAAGAAGTTGCATGATATAACCCTGAATTTTGGTGTGATTGAATTATAGGTCCACTGCAGTCATACTAAGTCACTATGACTATGAGAAGTTTAGCTGCTTTTGGCTCCTTATTCCGGCAATTTGAAGAGGCTTTTTCATTTCGCCCATGTTCATTTAGCAGAATTTATTGAAACTAAGTGTTTTAAATCCTTCAATAACCACTATAAATCTTCAAAATTGGTACATATATAAGCATTTATAATAGACCTTTCAACAATATCTGCAGTAAATTTCAGCTTGTAGTTAAACTCCTTCAATTTTAGATAATATTACTATGTATATTTTAGTTTTGAGTTATTTTGTCTTAGTCTTAATATGTGAGCGTCAAATGAAAAACACTTTTTGACTTGTTATATCATGAGAAACATGCATGATATGGCATTGGTTTTTGGTGTCATACAAATATAGGGTCACTTCAGTCATACAAAATGATTGGTTTGAGTATAGCTATTTTTGGTTCATTACCAAAGCTATTTGACTTTGTTGCCCCATGCCATGGTGCAATAACTATCGAAAATGGACGTTTTTATGGTGTTACTAAAAAATTCATAGCTCAGCAATGAAGAATTGCACCACAACCATCTTTGAAGCTAAGAAAGATATCAATGTAATCTGTCAGATAGTGAAATTTCCAAAAAGTTTCAGGTTGTCATACCTGGGCAAAATGACGTTGAATTTTAATAAAAATGCGTTTTTGATGGATTTTGTGAGCTATTTTCTGGACAACCGTGAGATTGACATGTATGTTGTTCAATTGCGCTCATGAAACAGATGGAGGAGAGTTTACCCAGGCACTATTAGCTTCCTATCTGCATTACTTTATGAATACCAGGCCTTCAAAGTTGGACTTCCAGAAAACGTCATCAAATGAAAGAGCATATTTGTGGAGCCATAGATCCTCACTTATGATAGATATACCATTGACAATGTGTCTTACATGTTTTCCTAGCCTAGATAGAACATTCTGGATGATTTGAAGGCCATGGCATAGGTATTGTTGAAGATGGGGCCTCCTAAAATCCCACTTCCATTTGATGCAGCAAAAACGAGAGCCAAAATGTGCACAACGTTGCCTCCTTTATGAATTTTTTGTGGGAAAACTATCCAAGATATTGACCTGAAATTTGGCACATATCCTTTAAAGAATATTTCCCACCTGTGAGAATTTTTTTAAAGAGATCTGAGATGGTCAGGTGGGAGGCATTTGTTGAATTGACACGGAATGACCCAGGGGTCAAAAATTTACAAAGCAATTCAATCATGCAGCAACGATCATCCATCCCATATTGTCAAGTAAAAGCACAATCTTTGAAGATGCCAAACAGTACAAAAATGTGCATAGTTATAATTATAGTGGCTGGATAAGGCCTCAGAAAGCAATTACATCTCCAAATGATACTAACCCCACATCCTCTTTGATATAGGGGACAAATGACCCCACATCCTGGAGATAAATATGAGATCATGATCTCTATCAGAAAGCAGCTGCTGGTCCCTTAATGATGATCTTGAAGAACAGGATGAGGTCTTAGGTTATGTGCTTGGCATACCACACAGATAATACCAAATGTGGTCATCTCAAATTACATGAAAGTTCGCTCAGAGACAAAGTATCGCTCTTTTCGCTCACGTATTTATCAGAAAAATTTCTCAGCCCTGTCAATATAATCGATGAAATAGTTCTCACAACATAACAGGAGATTAGCGAAAAGTGTTAAAAACCTGCCAAAGTAAATACTGCTATAATGTGTGGTTATATGTATATGCCATTATAAAGTCCAGGGCTCCTACACATATGCAAAAGATATCTAACCTGGGGTCAATTGCAAGAAAAGGGAAAGTATAAACACGTGACATACATGGAAGAAATGAAACAACACTAATGCTAATTGTCTTTCAAAAGGCTCCAGTCCTTTCAGTCAATTTTCAATCCTACCAAAAACTGCCTGGTTTCCATGGCAACAAAATGGTCTGCACACTTTATTACCAAAATTCTCTTTAAAGGTACCATGGCATCCTAGGATTTCATTATGTGGGCAAATTAGTTCCTCTAAAGCTCTGTTGTACATCTCAAAAGACATTATTAAAGACATTGGTAACTGTTACAGCCATTGATGACAAATCACTCTTGACTCGAACTCATTGATGCCAAAGTTTTCTAGTAGGCCTATGGCAAAGCTAATGTATAGGTCAGATACAGATAACTTCTCTGGGGATTGAAGCTCAGAAACATAATACGAGAAGAAGATAACAGTGGACATAACCAGACTGAATATATATGTACACAAAAAGCAAGGTGCATGTACACAAGACCAAAGAATCAATTTGCTTTATGGAAGTTTAATGCTTTTCATCTCGAATAAAAGCTTAACATTTTTTGCAACAGTACAATGCAGGTATCAAAATACTATAGGCCTTGCAGTAGTCTCCAAAAACTTCCAGTTGTTGATGGATTGACGGTCATGCACCCAGACCTCTTTTCATTTAAGCTATTCTATCTACATTGACATGAGGTAGGTTCAGATGTCTGAATTTGCACAAAGGCTGCCTCAGAGTCAATTCAACTCAAAGCAACATCAGGTTGCAGTGCCAACAGCAACTATTACCCATCTCAGATTGAGTTTCTTGTGGTCCGTGTGGCAATCAACAGTTTTTGCTGGAGGCCCGGATGTTCATTGTGAGCCAACAGGTTGGCAGGAGACTGGTTGAGACATTGGTTTATCATAATCTTTTATTTGGTTTCCCTTTATATATGAATCCATGTGAACTACATGTAGATTTTGTTTTCTAAAAAGATAAAATTATTTATTTAAATGTTATATATTAGGTGTGATAAGTTAGGTATCCATTTTGTTCACATATTCTGAAATTACAGTGCTTAAACCTTTTTTTTTTTATTGTTGGCAGCCAGTTTCTGTCCATATGGTTGCATGGTCAGATTCCTTTGTCAGGCGTGAGGCGAACAGAAGGTCAGCAGCATCACAATTTGCCAGAGATAAATGAAGCAAGAGGGCATTGACCTGTTAGCAATTTACTCAGCACATCTTTCATTTGAAGCAAATCCGTTAAATTTATTGAGGAAAATGGGGTCTGATTACAGGCTGGAAATTGCACAAAGGTCCGTTTCCAAGTCAACTTTGCAGGGAGTGTCAGGTTAAAATACCAATTGCTTTTACATTTATCTCGGCTTGGATTTCAAATTGCTTGTGTTGAAATCAAATGCTATTGTCACAATTCAGTTGTTCATTATGAGGCTGAAATTAATCTTGACAATGATTGAATTAGACCACACACATCCATTTCCGAAAACTTTCCATATCAATTTGAAACAAAGATATTTAGTCCATGCCCTGGGGGTCATTTGTGTGACCGAGAGAGGGAGAGCGTTTGACTTCATATTCTGTTACTATATGGTCTGGCCTTTAAAAAAAATCAGGGTAGACATCTGGCGGCATGGCAGGTTAGGAGAAATCCAAGATGGCGGCCAAAATGGCCGCCGTGACAAGAAAAATGAGTTAAATTGCTCACAGTAACACTACAGAGGCATGTAATACATCAAAATAGAGGTTTTCTGGGATGCTGAATCCAAATATGTACAAATAAAACCTCTTACTACATTTTCTCTATGGATGTTCAAGATGGCTGCCAAATCTAGCCAAAATGGCTGCCGTGAATGGAAAAACGCCTATTTTACGGAACAACAAACACTGCACAGGCATGTGATACATCAAAATAGGGGTTTTCAAGGTTGCTGAGTTCAATAATGCACAAATAAAACCTCTAGCTCCCTTCTATTTTGAGAAATCCAAGATTACCACTGATATGGCTGCTACAAAGTGCTGCAAAAACATCTTTGTTGCCCCAAACAAACACTAAACAGGTGTGTGATACATTGAAACAGGGGTTTCAAGCTTGCTGAGTTCAATAATACACAAATAAAACCTCTTGCTCCCTTCTATTTTGAGAAATCCAAGATGGCCACTGATATGGCGGTCTCAAAGTCCTGGGAAAAACCTATGTTGCCCCTAACAACACCTAATAAGGGTCACAAGGATACAGCAAAATAAGGTTTTTCTACGTTCTAGAGATCAGATAAGCATGAATGATAATTCTTGCCTTTTTTTATTTTTAATTATTCAAGATGGCTAATGACATATGAGTCATATGACTGCTGTGAAGGTCTGGAAAAATGTATAGGTTGCTCACAATAAACACCGTTTGGGGTGTAATACATCATTATGGCAGATTTTAGGGATGTGGTATCCGTGAAAATTCTTCATATTTTCCATTGTTAAATGGCTGCAATTAAATAGAACCAGTGTAGACACCAGTTCCAATGTGTGTCAGTAAAGTTGAGAAAAAAAAACAACTCAAAGACTCGCCATGGATAGGGCAACATCATTTCCAGTGACAGGCAAAGTATCACCTGCATCTTTTAGGCCTTGCAGTTTATCTTTGAGGGGGAACTGTAGCTAAGCACACACCCATTATGAGAGAAAGAACAAGAGAAATCATTAAAATTTTTGTCACAGTTTCACATTCTGAATTCATAGTACAAAAAAACTATGTGAATGACAAAACATACCTCGATCGTAACAATTCACATAGTTGACGTGAGGCACTATTCCAACTTCAAAATGACACAATGAATACATAAGAGTCTCAGTGATGTACTCCAGGCAGTTTTTCTCCAACCATTTATGGAACTAGCTCCAAAGCAACGTTGTCTGGCACATGTTCCTTTCAGGGAAAATAAAGTCATGGGAATACTTCTGGAAAATGACTTCACTGGTTCCGAAATGTCACTATTATGATCAGAAGCTATGGGATGGGCCCAATTTAACCAGAGAAGTCAAAGTATTATCACAACGTGGAACACATCGTGTAAGTGACAATCTGATACAAAATGATTATTTTTGTAGGGGAAATAATAATTGCCGGCCTGGACACTTTGTAGCCCCTGTTAGTGGAATAGGTCTCACGGTGAGGATCTTATGAAGAATAGTGCCACAGGAACCATGCAATTGTTTGTGTATGCCAGAGATAGTTCCATAAATGGTTGAAGAAAAACTGCCTGGAGTACATCACTGAGACTCTTATGTATTCATTGTGTCATTTTGAAGTTGGATTAGTGCCTCATGTCAACTAGATCTATGTGAATTGTTACGATCGAGGTATGTTGGTCATTCACAGTTTTTTTGTGCTATGAATTCAGAATGTGAAACTGTGACAAAAATGTTAATGATTTCTCTTGTTCTTTCTCTCTTAATGGGTGTGTGCTTAGCTATAGTTCCCCCGCAAAGATAACTGCAAGGCCTAAAAGATGCACGTGATCCAAGGCCAGTCTTGAGTTGTTGTTTTTTTCTCAACTTTACTGACACACATCGGAACAGGTGTCTACACTGGTTCTATTTAATTGCAGCCATCTAATAATGGAAAATATGAAGAATTTACACAGACACCACATTCCTAAAATCTGCAAAAATGATGCATTACACCCCAAACGGTGTGTATTGTTAGCAATCTATACATTTTTTCCAGACCTTCGTAGCAGTCATACCATTAGCCATCTTGAATAATTAAAAATGAAAAAATGCAAGGATTATCATTCATGCTTTGAACTCTGGAACATAGAAAAACCTTATTTTGCTGTATCCTTGTAACCCTTATAAGGTGTTGTTTGGGGCAACATAGGTTTTTCCCAGGACTTTGACGCCACCATATCAGTGACCATCTTGGATTTCTTAAAAATAGAAGGGTGCAAATGGTTTAATTTGTGCATTATTAAACTCAACAACCTTGAAAACCCCTATTTTAATGTATCACACATCTGTTTAGTGTTTGTTTGGGGCAACAAAGACGTTTATGCAGCACTTTGTAGCAGCCATATCAGTGGCCATCTTGGATTTCTCAAAATAGAAGGGTGCAAGAGGTTTTATTTGTGTATTATTGAACTCAGCAAGCTTGAAACCCCTGTTTCAATGTATCACACACCTGTTTAGTGTTTGTTTGGGGCAACAAAGACGTTTTTGCAGCACTTTGTAGCAGCCATATCAGTGGCCATCTTGGATTTCTCAAAATAGAAGGGAGCTAGAGGTTTTATTTGTGCATTATTGAACTCAGCAACCTTGAAAACCCCTATTTTGATGTATCACATGCCTGTGCAGTGTTTGTTGTTCCGTAAAATAGGCGTTTTTCCATTCACGGCAGCCATTTTGGCTAGATTTGGCAGCCATCTTGAATATCCATAGAGAAAATGTAGTAAGAGGTTTTATTTGTACATATTTGGATTCAGCATCCCAGAAAACCTCTATTTTGATGTATTACATGCCTCTGTAGTGTTACTGTGAGCAATTTAACTCATTTTTCTTGTCACGGCGGCCATTTTGGCCGCCATCTTGGATTTCTCCTAACCTGCCATGCCGCCAGATGTCTACCCTGATTTTTTTTAAAGGCCAGACCATATAGTAACAGAATATGAAGTCAAACGCTCTCCCTCTCTCGGTCACACAAATGACCCCCAGGGCAAGGACTAATTGGAGTAATTGTACATCCATACAAAATCTTAGCCCTGTTCCCTGGGTCATGAGAATCAAACTTCCTTTTAAAAAAGTATCAATATGTACTCGAATACACAAATGAATCATTGTACACAGGAATAACTAGGTAAATTTAAAGAAAAGGAACTTACAGTTTCTCTTGTGAGTTGGAATAGCGAATGTCACAACAAGGTCTGATATCGCCTCAGACAGAAAAGTGGACAGAAAAGTGGACAGAAAGACAAAGCCAAATGAGACGCATGCTAATGTCAGCACAAGAATTGTATTGTGAAGGTCCAATGTACTGCGTGCCTGAATTGCTATCTATAAATCTCCCAGTCACAAGTGAGGTTGAAGGTCATATATCAACTTGGATAGAAAATTCGGCGGAAAGACAAAGCCACAGGAGGCCTGTCCAAAGCCACAGGCGACCCGTCCAAATGTCAGCCTTAGAACTGCAGCTCCCGTTTAGGGTCGCATTTCACGCTGTTTATTTTCAAGTCATCACTGCCAGACCTCATCAACAAAGAGACCCCCTGAAGGTCCTGCATATAGGAAGTATGCTGCTTAAATTGCAAAGAATACTATCGGCTTGTTGACAGAGTTGGATTCTACCAACAGCTTTCTGTTAACATCAACACGAAAAGAGATTAGATTGGACTTGAAAAAGAAGTGAAAACATTTTACAAAAGAAAAAAAACAGGCTCGCTAATGATGTCAGTGCTTGCCGAGCTCTAAATGCTACTGTAGAAAGTGCTTTGGAGCATTGGGAAACTCAAGAAATTATGTTCTACATCTATTAAAGACTACACATTATTGACCAAAGAAACTTGAATCCAGATCTACCATTAATGTCACGTAATGTAGGCCTATAATATGCTTTGGACCATTTATCTAAATTTTATATGAATATGTTAAGTCAACATATTTATAACTAGGAATTATAGAAAATTGGGTTTCAAGTTGTAAATGAAGGATCCTATAAGTCATGTTGGGTCTGTCCAAAGTGAGATCGGCAACAAGTACATTTTTGTGAATCCTTCAATTTTTATGTGGCTATCAATGAACGTTCCTTGCAGTTGTCACTTGTGTTCAGTTACCAGAAACAACCCTTGCTGGAAGGCAGCTTTTTGCCGCCATAAGGAAGGTTTGAAAGCTGTTGCCCACAAGGTTGCAGTGATGCGAACGTAATGCAATTAATCATTGCACACATCGTGGAACAACGTCAAAGGAAAAGCGATTGAGTTTAAACTTGCATTTTTGGCAACAATACACATTTGAGTAGAGTGGCACCACAAAATTTATTTAATCAGCTAAGCGCTCTGAAAAGTTTGAACCTAAAATTAAAATGCACTGCACTTACCAATTAATTTCTTTACAATTGTCCTAATTAAAATGGGTTTGGATGATTTTGAAGTAGTCATTAATTGTTCATACGACAAGGTACAAAACACCAATGCATTAATTTTCAGTATTCTTGTTTTTTTTGGGAAAAGAGAAGCTTCACTTCGTAATTTTGTACCTCAATGCATCAGCACACTGTCCCAATGTCTAACTCTGAAAATATATAATGTTTCAACCTACTTTCATTTTATCTGTGGGAAAAGCAAGCCTTGAAATCACTCAGTCCTACAAACCATTGCTTTACTTATATTGATTTTCCCTTGTAATCCTAATGGGTAGATCTGCCACTCATCAGTTGAAAAGAGTTGTGTTGCATCATAAACTGTTGTTTCGCTGAAAGTTTTAGTCTTGTTAAAATGGCTGGAACTTATTGTCAGTGGGAGACAGCAGAGAACTTTTCCTGCAATTGAAACTTCTATAAATCTATTTTGTCCTATCCAGGGTTATTGTTCAAACCAACACAGTATTACTTCCACCGAAATGAAATCTGTCAAAGAAAGCAAATAGATTCACAACAATATGCTGCTATTCAAAGTGGTGACTGAGTTAGGAAGTATATAAACACCACCATCTAGTGATTGAAATTAACAAAGTGCTGCTGACTTTCCTAAGATTCACATCAAACGTTTACCATTCTTTAAGATTGAACTAGACTAACCATATACCCTTATTTAATGTTTCTTAGCAATATTTAGTATCTTTCATCATCATTAAGGTTACATAAGTTTCTTGTTTTTGGCTGACATAGTAAGTTGGTTATGTATATATATATGTATATCTTTTTAAAGCATACATAGCTTTTTTTCATATGCTAGAAACCATCTGTTGAAAACAACACCAAGCCAGGAATTTATTAGAGAAACAAAAAAAACAATCAGTTGCTTAGCTTGCCTTTATGTCCACATAATGACAACATGAGAAATAGATGCCACGTATTTGTTAAAATTATTTCTTTTGACCCTAGGTGGTTAGTGGCCATACAAGAATATGAGATTAAGATCTGTAAATCACAGAAAAAATTGTTTTGGTCTGGACTCTGGAGACGGCTATACATTATGGGGCTCCAGTTCTATATGCAAAAAATAGAAGGATCAATCTCCCTAAACACAAAGACAAAGCCAATTACGGTTTGATCATATGTCAGCACCATCACCAAGGTTACTGCCAGCATGGCCTTTGTCCTTTGCTGGAGTAGATGTTGCAGAAGTCACAAGGTTGCTATAGCAACTGCATAGGGCAGATTCCATATCACACTGGACATCACGTCCCGGAATTCTATTCTTTAATATCAGAAAAAATTGAAATATCCACTTTGGTATCAGTCTTTTTCTGATATATTATTCAATAATTCTTAACAAAAATAGCTATACACAAAGATACAAAAGCTCCACATTGAAGTTACGTAATTATCCAAAAATGGCTGCCGTGTGTTAAAGAGCACCTTTGGTGAATTTGAGAACATTTGCAAATCAAAACTTTGGACATACATAATATCTCCATCAAGCAATGCATTTCAGGTGACTTTAACAAAAAGACTGTGTGAAACAGATTTTCATTATAACATCCCCTTCAATGCAGGCTTTGGTGACCTTATGATCTCCTTGTGAAACGGACACCACAAAGGACAGAAGCTGACTTGGAAGCATACTTACTTGCTGGTGCTTACATACAGTGTATATTACCAGGCGGGTACCAGTGTAAAGCTTTCCTGCCATTCCTGTTAATATGAGTTGTGAGTAAAAATTCTCATTGGTATTTGGCAGAAAAATACCACTTTTGCATTTTTGTCATTAAACAGTTGCACATTGCACCACTGTGACTATCTTACTACAATTTCACATTGCTCCCATTTTTAGGCAGAGATTTTTGGGCAATGATTACTCTTGGCAGATCAACACTTAGTGAATCAAGTGACAATGGCAGCGGATTTCCATTGATTCCCTCCCAAGCAATCAGCATTGATCGAGACACGGTTATGTACTTGGCTAAAAGTGTTTGATGCCTAACTCACTCTAGGGCAAGTGTCTCAACATTGCATATAAGCTTTTCTTTTCATTTCGGAATCTACATTTATTTAACGCTAAATACTGCTAAATATTTTGAATCACTGTTCTGAAATGTCAATGAAAAAATATTGAAGATATACTTGACCAAATTAGTTTCTGCAGCCAATATTATAGAAACAATAGGAAAACTAAATGTTCCACATCTTTTTCATTCAAGAAACTTTCATGAAACAAGTTGCATTAATTACAGACTTTCGGGTGATTGCTTTGCAGCAATTGTTGTTCACTGAACAGTATTACAATTGTGCAATACTACCTAGGACAGACAGTGTACCTTCAGTTTGCCTCTGAGGCTCTACCTTATTTGGGCCTCTTCATATTTTGACTTCGAGTGAAAGCTGTTTTCGGAAATCTGCCTATGCCAGCATCCAGACTATGTCCTGTGAAATTTGAACAACTGTTACAACTTAAAATGTCAAACCTCAGGAAGCCCTTGCTAATGAAGGCCGATGGTGCTGACAAGGAAACTAAAAATCCTGGCATGGTCTGTCTTAAGGTAAAAGGTAAAGGTGTGTGTCTTAAAGGTTGCATTTGTGTACATATAGACCTAGATAATGGACCTCATCATTCTGGGATGATACTCTATCTAGATAGACCTCTGTCAGTTTGGTTTTATTTCTGTGTTTCTTTCCAAGTCGGGTATATAATACCTTGGCTAGAGGAGCGAGGTTTCTAAATACACTTGTCTCCACTAACTTTGCAGTGATTGATTGATTGACTTAATTTATCTATTTATTTATTTGCTCAGTTTACAAAAAGGATATAGAAATCTAAAATACAACAGAAATATAAGGACATATATGGAGCAAGGAGACCCCCTAAAGCAAATTGTTGCCGCTGTAAGAGGGCTGGGCCACCTTTGTCTTTAGAATATTTTGAAATACATTTTATTATAGCATTTTTGAAAGGCGGACAAATTTAGAGATAAAATGAGTAAGAATAAAGTATAAAAATGAAAAATTTAAACTTAAATTGTAATATAAATGTAGCTGTAATTTAGAACAGAATTTATCTGTCACATGGTGATTTTAAATTTTTTCGCAGACAAATTCAGTTATGTTAAATAGACTATCAGAGATTCAGGCTGGCATTGGAAGCTCAGTACATTTCACTGCCTTTTTTGTTATGTTTAATCTGTATGTATTGCAAGGAATTCTCTTCTCCTGTCACTTTCATTCTCCAAATTGATTGATGCTGGGAGTAAACTTCTTGAGAGAATGATGCTTGTGACTGTGAATGAATTCTGGAGATCATGCTTTCCTATGCAGTTTCCAATAGATAGGGTGAGACTCTTCAGTGCATTTTGATATGCACTATCAGGAACCAAATGACCTCAGAGGCATTCTTACTTGAAACATCGCAATTCTCTTGCCAAAGACCTTGTCGAATTTTTTTATTTTAGTAAAGCAATGCAGTGAAAATAATTCAAAATCGCCTTTCTGAAAACAAGGACACAAAACAAAGAGGACTGTGCGTCATTATTGGTATTGACAGATTCTTTGAGAGGAAATGACTCTCTTAGAATAGGAATATCTCCCAAAATGTATAATTCATTCCTATCCTAGTCTCTTTCAGTTATTGTATGTGGCATTGGGGTGAAAATGAAAGCCAAATTTGCAATTCCTGTTTCCCTTTATGCCATAAATCCCATACTAAATATTGTAGTCCTTTGGTTACATATTGTGTTTCATATTTCACAAAGTTAATCCCATTGTGTTATTATAACTGCTGTTTCTCTATTTTGATCCCTTTCTACTGTGATCATTTTTATCGTACAGGATACAATAGAAAGATTTGATACAAGCATGTTAAGATTCTGACAATTTATTGGATTTGCATTATTTGTTGAAGAAGACCACAAAATGGTTTATTTCCAAAAACTGTCCATTTTTCAAAAAGGTATACTTAATTTGCTCACAATCAGCAAAAAAAAGTCTTATATTTCATCACAATCTCTCTTTTGCAACAAGCAGACTACATCCTTTGTTAATATTAGATTAAGATTGAATACCTGCAGAAAAAGACGATGTGTTCTGAAGTCCAGTGCTTTGTTCAAGTGCTGCTTGGATATAAAGGCAACTCTCAATGTGGTCTGATCAGTGTCTACATTGGCACCAAGGTTGCCACCAGGTCTACTTTTGTTCTTTGTTGGTGTCAACATCAAAGGAACTATTATATGAGGTAACCATGACCACAGGGACAGATTGTGTGTATGATGTGTTATTAACCTCCTGTAAAAATCTTCCATAGTTCCTCATAAATTGAGCCTCTTGCAGCCACCATCACCGCATAATTTGGAAAAAATTTCATCAATTTTCATTTGCAATTAATATAGACTAAATGACACATCATCAGCATATTTCTGATCCTCAGTTTGATTTTGAGAAGCGACTTCGCTTACTGGAGCTATGTACGAATTGAATAATATTGGACTAAGTTTTGAACGTTGAGGAACACCAAATTTGAGTGGAAGCCTGTCTGATGTTTGGTCATTTATCACAACAGATTGTGATCTTTCTGAAATGTATGACTTAAACTAGTCGTGAGCCGAGTTGCATACCCCATATCTGTTTTCTAGTCTCGTCAGTAGAATATCGTGATCAATTGTATCAAAAGCAGCTGAGAGATCTAACAGTACAAGCATTGTTATTTCACCTTTGCTCATGTTCAATATGATGTCATTGTGGACTTTTGTTAGGAGAGTTTCTGTGCTATGAAATTGCTTGTATGCCGACTGTTTTTCATCATCAAGCTTGTTCTGAACAAGGTGGTTCATGTATTGTTTGATATCTGCACTTTCAATTATTTTACCAAGGAAAGACAAGTTTGATACTGGACGGTAGTTCTTCTTAACAAGGTCAAGTCCTCCTTTCTTTAATAATGGCTTCACAAGTGCATGTTTCAATTCAAGGGGCATTTCCCCGAGAGCTAAAGATATGTTAACAATATCAGTTACTAATGGTAGAAATTCATCTATGCACTCAAGCAGTAACCGTGTAGGAATTGGGTCCAGTTGACAGCGTTTGACAGGAAGGCTTTTGATCAGCTTCTTAATTGTTGTTTTTGATAGGGTTTTGAACTGAAATAATTTGAAGACTATGAAGTTTTCAATAGTTGCGGTGTTATTGTTACCAGAGTCCATTTGCGACCTTATTTTCTTAATTTTGTCATCAAAGAATGTATTGAAGTCATTTGCCATGTCTTTGCTGTTTGTATGGTTGGGCAGAGGCAATTCTTGTTTCCTATTGAGGCTGGCATTAAGCACTTTGAACATTGCCTTAGAATTTCCCTTCGTGCTCTCAATCTTAGCTCTTAAATCATCAGATTTTAGCTGATTGAGCAAGTCATTTAAAGCATTTCGTTTCAACTGGAATTCTTCCCAATCCTTTTCAAGACCTGTTTGCCTCCAGGTTCGTTCTGCTTTTCTTTTAGCTGTTTTTAGATTTTTTATATTGGCATTAGTAAACAAAGTCGGTTTGCGCAGTGTTACTTGCTTGGTAACCACTGGTGCATGTTTGTCAAGAACCTCTTTTGATGAATTGTATATCGAGACCAGTTTTGACAAACGTTCAGATGAGTTTTCCTGTTCAACTTTATGTGACAAGCATTTGTTAATGTCTTTCTTAAAATCGTTCATATCAATGTTTTCTGAAAGCTATAGTCTTTTTAGCACTTTTTCCTTTGCTAATTGCCATATTGAAAAGGACACAGTTATGGTCAGAGAGCAAGTCACTGACCTCACAGTTTCTCAGAGTTGAATTCTTACGAGTTATGACAAGATCTAGTACGTTCCCTTCTTTGTGTGTAGGTGAAGCCACATGTTGTTCAAGATCATACATATCTAAGATGCTATTGAACTGCATGACTCTAGCATCGTCAGGTTTGTTCATGTGGAAATTAAAATCTCCAGTTATCACAACTTCATTGTGATATGTTTGATATTGTGCTAAGAATTGTGTAAATTCTTTGAAAAACTCTGATAACTTGTATTTGTTCTTGTTTGAGGGTTCAGGTCGGTACACTAGAAGAATTGTGATTGTTTTGTCATTCAAATTAATTTGAATTTCCATGTGCTCAAAAGTTTTGGTTTTCGCAGTATTGATTTTTGTTGCTTTTAAGCCTGACCTTGAAATGCAACCAACACCAACCTCAGGTCTGCCTTCACGAGGTGTGCCAATATAAAAGTATTCCCCATTCCTTTCTAAGTTGCCTATTTCCACAATATCATCTGCTTTTAGCCATGTGTCTGTGAAAAGAAACAAGTCAAGATCAAATTCATCTCTGAAATTCTTCACTAATTCTGTCTTTTGTCTCAGACTTTGTGCATTCCATACACAAGCTTTTAGAATGTTGTTGGCAGTATGCCCGGTTGCTTTTTTCCTATGTTTACAACTTTCTTCAGGTTTATCTAAGTGATTCATTGGATCAAATCCGCTCCGGTGGCCATCTAAACCGATGCGCAAGACATCAGAATATAGCTTTTCAGGTTTGGACATTATTCAGTAAGTAAATGAGATTGTAGTACACAATGCATTTTTTTTTAGCACAATGGGGTTATTTGTGAGATCACTGTAAGTGGTGATTGAGAATACTTGTTTTTGGACACTCTGAGTGGTGACCAATGAGGGCAGTTGAGGCTGGCAGAGATATAGCGCTATGTTGTTATCAAGGAGAATCTGTTATTGAGTGCTCTATGGATGAACAATGAGCTTAATTTCTTTCAGGTGAGAAGGAGGACCACTCTTTGTGGTGATCAAAGAGAGTTAGTTACTGGACACTCTATATGGTGACCAATGAGGCTAGTTGAGGTAAGAAGGAGATCACTCTATGTGGTGATCAAGAGAATTAGTTACTGGACACTCTATGTGGTGACCAATGAGACTAGTTGAGGTAAGAAGGAGATCACTCTATGTGGTGATCAAGAGAATTAGTTACTAGACACTCTATGTGGTGACCAATGAGGCTAGTTGAGGTAAGAAGGAGATCACTCTTTGTGGTGATCAAAGAAAATTGAGGTATCAGAGTGACTGCTTGCAGAGGGTTTGCTGCAGAGCACAGTTATGTTCTTCACTGTCTGCTCTAACTTTCTGAAAATATAGTTAACAGGTTGATAATACAAGGACAACAAGTTGATAATAAAGAGTAAAGTAGCACAATAATATGATGATTTTATTAGAAAAAGTGTACTCAAAGTGTACTAAAAGATTCCAGTGTTGTTGTGTATTCCGTATGTTCAGTGAAGCAGGTAGAATGTAGGTCAAAGTTCAGTGACAGTCAGGTGAGCTGGGGAATCCCCTATTCACGAAGTGGCTTGTGTATTAGAGTTGCAAAAACTTCAAAAATAGACAGTGTTTGGCCACAAAAGTTGCCAAAAGAGTTGCAGAGGGAGCTTACCGACAATTACACCAAGAATAAGCAAGAAGATATCCAGGAAACTAGAGTTATATCCTATAATGTCTCAGAGCCTTTTAACCAGTGTGTTGACAGTCTGACAGCGCCCCCTATCAAAAATTGTGATTGATACCTTCCATTCTTTAACTGTATGACATTACATATTTACCCAGTAGATATGGGCTGTAGATTTATCAGAGTATTTATAATATGGAAGTTTATTGTCTAAACACATCTGGTCGATTGATCAAACAAAGGCAACTAAGCTGCCATCCAAATCCCTTTTGTCAGACTAATTCCAATTATATTTCCGGAATTACGAATCCTAGGGATAATTCAAATAAGCCACATTCACAAAGCACCGAATAAGCAGCTCAAATTTGCAAAAATGTTTTATTCTATCCATTTGGACTTCATTTCAAAGAGTCATGTGTTTAATATGAGATTTTTGGACTTTTAATCTCATATTTTATTGAAATGGCAACAGCAAGATGCATTATTTCGTTATTTGTTCCAGCAATCCAAGGCATCAATAAAAACACAGAAGAGAGTCTGATCCAACTGCTCGGTTAACAGACACTGGTGAAGTCTACTTGAGGATGGTGTTGTGACGGCGAATACATTTAAAAGATCATACTTCCGTCAAATATTTGCAATGCATAGAGTGGGACTCCCCAATGCCCCTTGCCTTGCAGCAGCAGCAACAGGACTCTGAAGGAGGAAAAGGTTGACTTTGAAGCAGTCTTGTACGCTGTGAGAACTACCACAAATATTGAATAACTTGGTGATTATTTTCTTTGCAAAGCACAAGAAGTCCAAGCAACACTTCTACCAAGAGAGAGTGCATAGATCTAATAATCCCCTTTGCAAGTTGTAATAAGAAACATGACGTCCATTTTTAGTCATATGAGTGCATCATCAGCATGAGGATATAACGCCAGTTGAATATGAAAAAACCTTCTTTGTCTCTCAGCAGTGAACTAATGAGTGAGCCTTTCCATGCCACGTACGTTCAGGTTTAATTTGCAGTTACGTCTAAGTCGCTATTTAACTAAGTGCTACCAACTTGCACGAGAAATATTTCAAACATTTGTCATTCTCTTTTAAAGACATTTGGTCATCAGCTTGAAAGATTTTATACTCAAGCTATGTGTATGGGGGTAATGCAAACAAAATCCCATGACAGTTTTGCACCAAAAGCACTTGGAGTCTACACATACTTAGCTGCTGTCCATTCTAATGAATATATTTACTGCACACAATCAAATAAAACTCAGAATAGTTAAGATGATTCAATCAATTCTAAAGCTTTCTGAAAGCCACAACTATAAAATATTTTTTTAATTCTTGACATGTAGGCGGGCAAAATTTAAGAATATATGCAATATAAACACACAGCAGCTTCTATTAAGTCAAATTAAGTGCTCCAAATATGCATCAGAAGCTCAATGATTTCATCTCTGATAGAATCTTCTCATTCCAAGAAACTGACTTACAGTACTTGAGAAACAGTAACATGCGAGCGGTCTCAAAAAGTTCCAGTTGCTTGGCCTAGCTACAAGAGTATTTTTTCACCTGCATCTTTTCTCCTCAGTCAACCAATGTTGGCATATCTGGCCTTGGGAGCCAGCTGCATCTCATGAATGAATTGTATTGCTTGATCAATGAATTGTTGATAGGATTGATGGTCATGCATCCAGACCTCTTTTCATTCAAGCTATTCTATCTACATTGACATGAAAAATGAGGTAGGTTCAGATATCTGAATTTGCACAAAGGCTGCCTCTGAGGCAGTTCCACACAAAGCAACATCGGGTTACAGTGCCAACAGCAACTATTACCCATCTCAGATTGAGTTTCTGGTGGGCTGTGTGGCAATCAACAATTTTTGCTTGAGGCCCGGATGTTCATTGTGAGCCAACAGGTTGGCAGGAGATTGATTGAGACATTGATTTATCAAAACCTTTCACTTGGTTTCTGTTATGTATGAATCTAGGTAAACTACATGTAGATTTGTCTTTGTGAAGGATGAAATTATTTATCTAAATGCAATATACCAGTTGCAGGATCAGGTAGATTTAGAGAAAAAGCTGGTACACATTGTATTTTTGTGTCCATATATCTGATTTTTAATACTAATTTGGATCAAATTCACAGACATGGACACAACAACGAACACATAGACTTACTCACTTGTTCATAATGAGGCTGAAATCGATCTAGGCTGGAGAAAATAAGCCCACACACATCCAATTCAAGGAATATTCCATTTCAATTTGAAACAAAGAAAACAAAATCTTAACCCAGGTCACTGGATCATGAGAATCAGTCTTCGTTTTATAAAAGTAGCAATATATTGACTCAAAGTTTAAAGAATAATAATTGTCGTAAACAAAACCACTGGTGAGTTAGAATTGCGCACATCACACCTGAAGTCAAGGTCAGATGTCACTTCGGGCAGAAAGGGGGACAAAAAGGACGACGCCAAATGAGACCCATCCTAATGTCAGAAGAAGAACTGCATATTGCGAGATTAAATTGCTCTCCGCCATGTCTCAAGTGAGGTTGATGTCTACTTGGATAGAAAGAGGACAGAGAGAAAAAACCTCAGGAGACCTGTCAAAATGTCAGCTTTCGAACAGAAGCTCCCAAGGTGGATAGCATTTCACTCTGTTTTTTTTTTCAAATCATCAACAACAGCCTTTATTGGCACCACACTGCGTTTGGTTCTGTTTGAGTCCTATCAAGAATAACATAGTTACATCATGTATGCTATGTGCGTATGTTTGAAAGTGTTAACAGTCCATATTCCCATGAATGTTGGGATGTTTGAATCATTTTATTTTCTTGAACCATGTGTCTGGATCAGTCCACACGTTTGCTGTAAGGGACGGAACTCCTAAATAGACATGGATAATAGATCTGGGATGTCCTTTATATTCCAAGAGTGTGAGATTGGCTCTACAGAGTAAGGAGGTGTGCAAACATGTGATGACAAAGTGGTGCCAGTGATGCAGCAAAGGCCTACAGTCGTGGAATCACGGTGGTTTTTGTGAGAACCTGCTTTGATGGAGAGCACAGAGAGGTAGAGGACAGATGCTCTTGGTGTGTTTGCACTAGGCGGCAGTATGAAGTCATTGAAAAAGAAAAATTTTGAGCAAAAGCTGGCTATCCATGTGTTTTTGGGTCCATATACATGTATTTGATTTATAGCACAAATTTGACATAAACGCAACAATGAACACATGCATGGATAAAATGCATGTGAAGCTTAATGTAAATCCTCAGTTTTGCAGTAAGCATTGGAGATCCCAGAATTCTAAGAGTCTCTTTTGTCAGTGCAAGTTTAAACTGTACTGATTGCTCTTGAGACAAAGCTTCAACAATCATTCAGTAATCACTCTAAATTTCCAAGTGTTCTGGCTCGATGTTTTGCATCCACAGGCTGTTTTGGATTATTTAGTAGTGTTACTTTACCAGCCATATATGTACTGGTTTAACAAGGGGAAATTGACTATCAAAAATGGTGCTCAAAATAGCAAACAGGCTTTGCCGGAAATACCACAGACATAAAATGTTCCATTCAAAAGAATGGAAAAACTGCTCTGTGGCAAATGATGTGCTAGTATATCATGACAAAGGGGCAATCGGCCTGGCAAGAACTGTAGCCTTGCAAACCGTTTTGACCAAAAAGCACCAGTAATGGACCAAGAGGAGCCACAAAAGAGACAGGGGTCAAAAGTGCACAAAGCAATTCAATCCGGCAGCAACGATCATCCATCCCATATTGTCAAGTAAATGCACAATCTTTGTAGATGCCAAACAGTACAAAAATGTGCATAGTTATAATTATAGCGGCTGGATAAGGCCTCAGAAAGCAATTACATTTCCAAATGATACTAACCCCACTTCCTCTTTGATATTGGGACAAGTGACCTCACATCCTGGGGCTAAATATGAGACCATGATCTCTATCAGAAAGCAGCTGCTGGTCCCTTAATGGTGATCTTGAAGAACAGGATGAGGTCTTAGGTTACGTGCTTGGCATGCCACACAGATAATACCAAATGTGGTCTTCTCAAATTACATAGAAGTTCTCTTAAAGACAATATATTTCTCTTTTGCTCCACGTGGGCATCAGAAGAATTTCTCAGCCCTCTAATTATAATAATGGAAATTGTTTTGACAACATTTAAATTGATTTGTGTTAAAATCATGCAAAAGTGATCATTACTAGAGTTTTTTGTTCAACATACACAATTCAAAATTCCAGGACTCCTACACTTATACAAAATAGAAGAAACACTTTGCGCACATGATTGGACAAAATAGTATTCGTTTTAGATTACCTGCTATCATAAATAATGCTCCAATGAATTTCAAAGATAAGATACATACTCACAGTTTACAGGGTTTTGCGAAATACATCAAATTACAAATCATTCAGAGCTATGAAAACTTGGGTAATATCCCATTATGCTACATTGTATATATGTCTGAATGCCTAGTTAATACCATGTTATAAAGGAATTTCGGTCTCTGAGCTGCTTCTTGAATTTGTAAATTGCGCATTGCAAATTCTACAACGATATAAAAAATAAGTTCAGAATCTGTGGACATGTGATTCTCATCAATTTCTCATCATTTCTCATGAAATATGCTCAGATTCTTTGGACTTACATACTCTGCCAAATGTGCAATTACCTTTTCAGAAATATCGCTCTTATCTTTATATCCTCATACTTGTGTTCTCATCATATTCGCCATTATATATATTTGGTTCTTCACCCAATATGCACGCATTGTACCATTGTTATTTTGATTTTCTGTACACTATTGTTTATTTTATTTCTTCAATGGATCTCTCTGAGACAATGACATGATCTTTTAATTTTTTTTTTAGGGGGGGCATCTCGCTAGCGATAAGTACTTGTCTTAGAGGTGTCCTCCCTCTTTACTGTAACATATTGTTTCAGAAAGAAATAAAATATCTTGAGTCTTGAGTCTTTGATGAAGTGAATAGCACTATTGCTAATTATCTGTAGCTCTAAAAATCAGACATGCTGTATGCTCTCCATATCATCTTCATGTCCTCAACAGGTATCTCTTCCCAGGTTCCATTCCTATAGGTAAATCTACATACCTACAAACCTGCCAGGTTGCCATAGCAACAAAATGGTCTGCACTCTCTATTACACAAATTCTCTTTGAACGTTCCATGGCATGCTAGAATTTCATTATGTGGACAAATTAGTTCCTCTTAAGCTCTGTTGTACATCTCAAAAGACATTATTGAAGACATTAGTAACTGTTACAGCCTTTGATCATGCTAATTTTTCACAAATCACTCTTGACTCGAATTCAGTAATGCCAAAGTTTTGTAGTGGGCCTACGGCATAGTTAATATATTGGTCAGACAGAGGCTACCTCTCTGGGGATCGAAGCTCAGAAACATAATACGAGAAGAAGATAACAGCACTTGGATATAACCAGGCTGAATATGTACACAAAAGCAAGGTATATGTACACAAAACCAAAGAATCAAATATCATTATGGACGTTCAACGCTTTTCATCTCGCATTAAAGCTTAGCTTTTTTTGCAACAGTACGATGGCGGTAGCAAAATACTATAGGCCAAGCAGTATCTCCAAAAACTTCCAGTCTTTTGGCCTATAAACACAAGAGTATGTCTATATTTTACAGCAGCATTCTTTCATCTCAGTCATCCAATGTTGTCATATCTGGCCTTGGGAGCAAGCTGCATCTCTTCATTGCATGTTCAATGTGCTGTTGATAGGATTGATGGTCATGCAGCCGGACCTCTTTTCATTCAAGCTTTTTTATTTACATTTACACGAAAAATGAGGCAGGTTCAGATGTCTGAATTTGCACAAATGCTGCCTCTGAGTCAATTCAACACAAAAAAGGAACATTGAGTTACAGTGCCAACAGCAACTATTACCCATCTCAGATTGAGTTTCTTGTAGGCTGTGTGGCAATCAACAGTTTTTGCTGGAGGTCCGGATGTTCATTGTGAGCCAACAGGTTGGCAGGAGATTGATTGAGACATTGATTTATCAAAACCTTTCATTTGGTTTCCCTTTATATATGAATCTATGTAAACTACATGTAGATTTTTTTTTCTAAGAAGATGAAATTATACATCTGAAGGTAAGATATGAGTGATAAGTTAGGTATCCATTTTATTTATATATTCTGAAATGACGGAGTGCTTTAACCTTTTGTTTGTTATTGTTGGCTGCCACTCTCGTCCATATGGTTGCAGGGTAAGATTCCTTTGTCAGGCGTGAGGCGAACACAAGGTCAGCAGCATCACAATTGGCCAGAGTTAAATGAAGCAAGAGGGCATTGACCATTTAGCAGTTAACTCAGCACATCTTTCATTTGAAGCACATCCTTTAAATATATTGAGGAAAATGGGGTCTGATTGAATGCAGGAAATTGCACAAAGGTCCATTTCCAGGTCAACTTTGCAGGGAGTGTCAGGTTAAAATACCAATTGCTTTTACATTTATGTCGGCTTGGATTTAAAATTGCTTGCGTTGAAATCAAATGCTATTGTCACAATTCAGTTGTTCATTATGAGGCTGAATTAATATTGACAATGACTGAATTAGACCACACAAATCCAATTCAGGAAATGTTTTCCATATCAATTTGAAACAAAGATATTGGAGTAATTCTACATCCCATGCAAGATCTTAACCCTGTTCCCTGGGTCATGAGAATGAATCTTCCTTTTTAACAAATAGTAACATGTATCTCGAAGTACACAAATATCTAAGAATTGTAAACAGGACAAACTTGGTAAATTTAAAGAAAGAAAAGGAACTCACAGTTTCTCTTGTGAGTTGGAATTGCGAATGTCACAACAGAGGTCAAGGTCTGATGTCGCCTCAGGCAGAAAAGTGCACTGAAAGACAAAACCAAATGAGACCCATGCAAATGTCGGCATAAGAATTGTGAAGGTCCAATGTACTGCGTGCTTGAATTGCTCTCTATAAATCTCTCAGTCACAAAGGAGGTTGAAGGTCATATATCAACTTGGATAGAAAAGTGGGCGGAAAGACAAAGTCACAGGAGGCCTGTCAAAAGCCTCAGGAGACCTGTCCAAATGTCAGCCTTAGAACCGAAGCTCCCGTGGTGGGTTGAATTTCACGCTGTTTATTTTCAAGTCATCACCGCCAGCCCTTTTCAACAAAGAGACCCCCTGTATATATAGGAAGTCTCCTGCTTAAATTGCAAAGAACACAATCGGCTTGTTGACAGAGATGGGTTCTACTAACAGCTTTCTGTTAGCATCAACACCAAAAGAGATTAGATTGGAGAAAAAGAAGTGAAAACATTTTACAAAAAAAAAACAGGCTCACTAATGATGTCTACTGTAGAAAGTGCTTTGGAGCATTGGGAAACTCAAGAAATTATGTTCTACATCTATTAAAGACTACACATTATTGACAAATTAAACTTGAATCAAGATCTACCATTAATAGCTATTAATGTCAAGTAATGTAGGCCTATATGCTTTGGATCATTTATCTAAATCTTATATGAATATGTTAAGTCAACATATTTATAACTAGGAATTATAGAAAATTAAATTTCAAATTATAAATGAAGGATCTTATAAGTTATGTTGGGTCTGTCCAAAGTGAGATCGGCAACAAGTACATGTTTGTGAATCCTTCAATTTTTATATGGCTATCAATGAAAGTTCCTTGCAGTTGTCACTTGTGTTCAGTTACCAGGAACAACCTTTTCTGGAAGTCAGCTATTAGCTGCTATAGGGAAGTTTTCAAAGCAGTTGCCCACAAGTTTGCAGTGATGCAAAATCACTTCATACATCGTGGAACAACGTAAAAAAAAGCGATTGAGATTAAAATCGAATTTTTGGCAACAATACGCATTTGAGCAGAGTGACATATAAGTACAACAAAATAAATTCAATCAGCTAGGCACTCTGAAAACTTTGAACCTAAACCTAAAATGCACTGCACACACAAGGTACAAAACACCATCGCATTTATTTTCAGTGTTCTTGTTTTTTTGGGAAAAGAGAAGCTTCGCTTTGTAAATTTGTACCTCAATGCATCAGCACACTGTCTCAATGTTTAACTCTTAAAATATATAATGTTTCAACCTACTTTCATTTTATCTCTGGGAAAAGCAAGCCTTGAAATCACTCAGTCCTACAAACCATTGCTTTACTTATATTGACTTTCCCTTGTATTCCTAATTGGTAGATCTGCCACTCACGGTTGAAAAGAGTTGTGTTTCATTATAAACTGTTGTTTCGCTGAAAGTTTTAGTCTTGTTAAAATGGCTGGAACTAATTGACAGTAGGAGACAGCAGAGAACTTTTCCCGCAATTGAAACTTCTATAAATCTATTTTGTCTTTTCCAGGGTTATTGTTCAAACCAACGCAGTACTACTTCCACCAAAATGAAATCTGTCAAAGATAGCAAAGAGATTCACAACAATATGCTGCTATTCAAAGAGGTGACTGAGTTAGGAAGTATATAAACACCTCCATGTGGTGATTGCAACTAACAAAGTGCTGCTGACTTTCCTAAGATTCACATCAAACGTTTACCATTCTTTAAGATTCATCATCATTAAGGTTACAAAGGTTTCTTGTTTTTGGCTGACAGAGTAAGTGGGTCATGCATATATATATACATATCTTTTTAAGGCATACATATCTTTATTTTTCACATGCTAGAAACCATTTGTTGAAAACAACACCAAGCCAGGAATTTATTAGAGAAACAAAAGAACAATAAGTTGCTTGGCTCGCCTTAATGTCTACATAATGACAACATGAGAAATAGATGCCATGTATGTGTTAATATTATTTCTTTTGAAGGTTGTTAGCGCCATACAAGAATATGAGATTATGATCTGTAAATCACAGAAAAAAATAGTTGTGGTCTGGAGACAGCTATACATTATGGGGCTCCAGTTCCATATGCAACCTGAGAAAAATATAGAAGGATCAGTCTCCTGAACACAAAGACAAAGCCAATTACGGTTTGATCATATGTCAGCACCGTCGCCAAGGTTACTGCCAGCATGGCCTTTGTCCTTTGCTGGTGTAGATGTTGCAAAAGTCACAAGGTTGCCATAGCAACTGCATGGGCAGATTCCATATTACACTCGACAACACGTCTCGGAATTCTGTTCTTTAATATCGGAAAAAATTGAAACATCTACTTTGGTATCGGTCTTTTTCTGACATATTATTCAATAATTCTTAACAAAAATAGCTATACACAAAGATACAAAAGCTCTACCTTGAAGTTACGTAATTATCCAAAAATGGCTGCCGTCTGCTAAAGAGCACCTTTTGTTACAGCCGAAAGATCTACATGCCCGATTTGCAAATTGGGCTGCTTTTTGCATGCCAGACACTAAAATAGGTCTTTGTCACAATATCTACTCCCCTCACCATGCTTTGCCAATATCCCTAACGAAATATCCAAAAAGTGCAACCAAGCCACATTTTCTACTGAACTTTTCCAAAAGTTCTAATGTGCTATGTTAGAAACTTTGTCATAGTATATTGACAGCCATCTCTTCTACATCAAATAATGACCAAATAGTGTCTCATGGTTAGGAACTATTTGTTAGAACTTTAGGCTGTCATGCACTGCCATCTCTTCTACAAAAAAAGAGGGCACTTCAATGTAAATGAAGTGCAGCATGTATCCAGGGCCTCTGAAGTTGAAGCCCCCTCTGCTGGATATTTTGGAACCAAAAATAGGACCCGGAGAATAATTGGCAGCTACCAAAGCTCCATACAGTCTGCCAAAGCTCCATACGGTCAGCCAAAGCTTAAGATGGAATATCATCTGATGAAATAGGGTCTGATGAAATATCCAAATAGCGTCTTGGAGGATATTTGACCTTTTCAAATATCCTCATAGTGCTATTTGGAATATCCAAAGTCTTTTGAAAAGCACTTTTTAATATTAGACACAATGGCAGTAGAGACATTGTCACAAGCACCTTTGATGAATTTGAGAACATTTGCAAATCAAAACTTTGGACATACAGTGCCGCCTGTAAGTAAGTGAAACGCATGACATTGTGCCATTGCATCAATGCTAAACATCCTCAGCCAAACTGCTTGTGGAGGCATGAATTCTCATCGGATGAAAGGGAAACAAAGTGGGTCATAAAGGCCGATGTGTGAGGCAAGTGGGATAAAAATAGCAGCCCATTTTCTTCGCTGTAGTCGGAGTTAGGTATGGGTCAAAGTCTTTGATTAGTAAGTGAACCACCCTTCCCTATGTTTTAACATTGGGCCTGCGTTTCACTTACTTAGTGTTATTAACCTCCTGTATAAATCTTCCATAGTTCCTCATAAATTGAGCCACCATCACCGCGTAATTTGGAAATCACCAAATAATAAAACATTTCATCAATTTTCATTTGCAATTGATACAGACTATATGATATAAGAATATTTTTTTCTTATACAAGAAAGCAATTTGACAATGATCACACAGCGTAGCGGTTATTCTATATTTAATAATGTCTTCCCTTGAACTTGCCTCAGAAGAAGCCTCTGTGATCATCTAGATAAAAATGTTTTCCCTTCTAAAGAACAGTGTTTTTACTTATATACCCATGTTTTACACTACCCTGCTGCATGTTTGTATATATCCATCAGTGTTTTATCTGCTTCTCCATTGCAACATCATGCTCTTTTATCATCACATGTTTGTTCACCTTCTACCGTTAAAAGGCAATCACCCACATAGGATGCAAAGGACACCATCAAATACATGCCTTGAGAAGTTAAGAGCATTCAACATTTTATTTCTTCAAGAAGGTTTTTTGTATAGGACCTGGTTTATAAGCAAACTGGAACTTATCACACATGTGTACAACCTCTTTACATAATAATGTTTTAACAAAAGATTCAAAACATTTCATCAGCACAGCTGTTAATGCTGCAGGCCTGAGATCATTTTTCACAAGAGTTATAAATAAATATAAATCTGCTTAATAAGATTTACAAACAAAGCAATTATGATTGGCATCTTTATAAACCGATGTCTAGTATTCCAATCAATTAGCAGTGATACATAAATGAGTTTGTCTTGATACTATCAAATAGTGTCAGATAATTATCCATCTTTTCTTTCAAATTATCATCAAATTGTGATTGATACCTTCCATTCTTCAACTGCATGACATTACATATTTTCCCAGTAGATGTGGGCTGTAAGTTTATCAGAGTATTTATGATATGGCAGTTTACTGTCTTTCTTCTAAACACGTCTGGTTGATTGATCAAACAAAGGCAACTGAGCTGCCAACCAAATCCCTTCTGTCAGACTAATTCCAATTAATATATTTCTGGAATTACGAATCTTAGGGATAATTCTAAAAAGCCACATTCACAAAGCACTGACTGAGCAGCTCAAATTTGCAAAAATGTGTTATTATATCCATTGGGACTTCATTTCAAAGAGTGATATGTTTAATATGAGATTTTAGAATTTTAATCATGTGTTCTTCACATTTTATTTAAATGGCAACAGCAAGATGCATTATTTCATTATTTGCTCCATCAATCCAAGGCATCAATAGAAACACAGGAGATAGTCTGATGCAACTGCTCGGTTACTGTGCCTAGAGTATGGAAGTTGTCAGAAATGTGCCTGTGCCAAAATTAAAGATTCCTCTTGTGTAAAATGATCTCAGGCCTGTAGCATTAACAGCTGTGCTGATGAAATTTTTTGAATCTTTTGTTAAAACATTATTATGTAAAGAGGTTGTACACATGTGTGATAAGTTCCAGTTTGCTTATAAACCAGGTCGAAGTGTTGATGATGCTGTATTAACATTATTGAATATCATCTGTTCCCACCTAGATAAAGGCAAAACATACACCAGAGCTCTTT
Source organism: Platynereis dumerilii (assembly GCA_026936325.1). Taxonomy (NCBI): domain Eukaryota; kingdom Metazoa; phylum Annelida; class Polychaeta; order Phyllodocida; family Nereididae; genus Platynereis; species Platynereis dumerilii. The sequence continues at coordinate 2,294,925 of JAPTHN010000031.1, forward strand.
ATGTAGACTTCTCTAGTGCCTTTAATACGATCAAACCACATGTTATGTTAGACAAACTCTGTGAATTAAATGTAAATCATAATCTTATTAAGCGGATTTATAGTTATTTAACTGAAAGACCCCAATATGTAAAACTTCATGATGTAACATCAAATTGGTTATATACTAATACTGGGGCCCCGCAAGGGTGCATACTATCCCCCTTACTTTTTACATTGTACACCCGTGACTGTTTAAGTAGCTACAATAATTGTCATATTCTTAAGTATGCAGACGATACAGTAATAATTGGAAATATTACTGACAATGACACCAATACATACTTACAGCAAGTTAATAATTTTGTAAAATGGTGTGCTGATAATTATCTCAATTTGAGTGTCAAAAAAACTATGGAAATGGACTCTGACTTCAGGAAGGACAAAAATGTACATGATCCACTTATTATAAGGAATGAAACTGTTCTCTTTACAAAATGTTATAAATTTCTAGGTGTACACATTGATGATAAATTGGATTTCTCAGAAAATATTCATAATTTGTACAAGAAATGTCTGCAGAGAGTACGTCATCTTAGAGAACTTGTTAACATTAGAGTTGATGAAGATATCTTGTCATTGTTTTACCGATCTATAATAGAGTCTGTTCTGACGTACAGCATTGTATAATGGTTTGGTTCATCGCACAAGAAAGATCAGAAAAAACTTAAAAAGATTATTAGAATTGGTAAAAAATTGGGGGTCTGCACAAGGAGTTTGAATGATTTGTTTAATGACTATTGTATTAAAAAGGTTGTAAAACTTCTTAAAGATTCAGAGCACACATTGTATGATCAATATATATTTTTGAGATCAGGAAAACATCTTATGGTGCCAAAGCAAAGAACAAATAGATATGGCAATACATTTGTACCATCGAGCATAAAGCTGTATAACTATCATCTCATGAAGAGTTAAACAATGTAGCTAGTACCAGTGTATATAAATGTTCTATTTTTGCACAATTTATTATTTATAATCACTTCGTTCACTTGACATTCTGTGTTTCAGATTGTGAGTAAATAAAGTACTTCTTATCTTATCTTATCTTTATCTTAATAGACACTGATGAAGTCTACTTGAGGATGGTGTTGTGATGGTGAATACATTTAAAAGATCATACTTCTGCCGAATATTTGCAATGCATAGAGTGGGACTCCCAAATGCCCCTTGCCTTGCAGCAGCAGCAACAGGACTCTGAAGGAGGAAAAGGTTGACTTTGAAGCAGTCTTGTATGCTGTGAGAAACTGCCACCAAATATGGAATAACTTGGTGATTTATTTTCTTTGCAAAGCACAAGAAGTCCAAGCAACACTTCTACCAAGAGAGAGTGCATCTAATAATCCCCTTTGCAAGTTGTAATGAGAAACATGACGTCCATTTATAGTCATATGAGTGCATCATCAGCATGAGGATATAACGGCAGTTGAATATGAAAAAACCGTCTTTGTCTCTCGTTAGTGAACTAATGAGTGAACTTTCCATGCCAAGTATGTTTAGGTTTAATTTGCAGTTACCTCTTAGTCGCAATTTAACTAAGTGCTAACTTGCATGAGATGTATTTCACACATTTGTCATTCTCTTTAAAAGACATTCAGTCATCATCTTGAACGATTTTATACTCAAGCTATGTGTAGGGGGTAATGCAAACAAAATCCAATGACAGTTTTGCACCCAAAGCGCTGAAGTCTAATTGTGCAGGTTTTTTTTTTTTTCACAAAACTTGTTCATCCCACAATGGTCTGTTTCTCTCGGGTTGTAGGTTTAAAAAGTGCACCAGTGCATGTGCAACAGAGATAAAACAAAATTCCAAAGTGTCCAAAATGTTTTTTAAATCCAAACTGCAAGGCACTCAAAGATGTCTTATACAAATACATTGCTGTCAAAGCCTTATGTCAATTAATACATTTGCAGCAGGCCTTTGTAACGGTTAATGAAATTATTCATTCAAAAAGATAGAGTGAGTATAATAAAATAGGAGAAATAATCATAGGCTGAAAAACTGTTTCTGATAGCCACAACTTTAATTTTTTTTTAAATTTTTGTAGGCAGACAAACTTTAAGTATATATATATAGCAAAATAAACACACTCCAGCAACAAAAAAGCCTGGGAACAATTCAACAACCATATAAAAAAAGAACATGAAAAAAACCAAAGCAACAACTACAAGGTATATATCGAAACATGATAGAGCATGGACTCAACAAACATATCCCAAAGATCACAATCAAAAGCGATGGGAAGAAGAAGGAAAGTGAAGAAACGAAAAGAGCAAGAAACAGAATGAGAGAAATGCAGAAACTAATAAACCCAAGAAATCACCCCAACAACATAAGAGAGAATATAGGAAAATACATCGAAGCACAAAAGAACACAGCCAAAGAACACATAGCAAACTACTTCGAAGACCTATACCAGGCAAGAGAGGGTGAACCTGGAACAGATGAAAGCACAGCCCTGTCAGCGTGCCTCAGCGGTCCGGCGTCGGCCCGGCGTCGGTCTGATGTCAGCAAAATCGGACCGGCTTTGGGCCGACGTTGGGCCGCTGGGGCACGCTGATAGGGAGAAAATATAAAAAACAGAGTCTCCCAATGGATGAGAGAAAAGACAGCCACTGCGGAACCAATCTCAAGAAAGGAACTCCAAACCATCCGAAAAAAACTAAAAAGGAAAAAGGCGGTAGGCCCGGACAACATCCCAAACGAAATCCTGATTGAAGCCGACCACCACACAATGGATATATTATACACAGATCCCTACTTAATGCAATACTCAACAAAGAGGACATACCGCCGGAATGGCAGTGGGAAACATAAAAAGACTGTATAAAGGAAAAGGAACGAAAGGAAAATGCTCAAGCAAAAGGGGAATAACCCTAGCCAGCAACCTGGGCAAAATTTTCGAGAGAATAATCAACAACCGAATAACACCAAACATCAGAATGACAGACCACCAGGCAGGGGGAAAAAAAGGAAGAGCCACAAACGACCACCTGTTGGTCCTAAAAACACAATCAACAGAGCCAAGAAAACAAACAGAAAAGTTCTCATAACTTTCCTAGATGTCACAAAAGCGTACGACAAAGCCTGGTTGGACGGGATAATGTATGTAATGAGAAACAACGCAGTGGAAGGAAAAGACTGGCAAATTATAAAGAAGCTGAATGAAAACCTAACAGCCACGATACAAACGGCACACGGACCAACCAGGGAAATCAACATAAAGGACAGCATACGGCAAGGAGGAGTACTGTCAGTCAACCAATATGCTCTGCTAATGGACGAAATAAGCAAAGCAATCATAAAAGAGAACATCGGAGTCAAATATAACAACCAGGAAACCGTAGGATGCCTACTATGGATGGATGACGTAGCACTGATAACGAACAACGAACAAGAAATGGAAATAATGCTTAATATAACCAATGAAATCGCAAGAAAATATCACATAAAATTTGGAGCAGAAAAAAGTAAAATCATGACAATGGGGAAAACCGACGAAAGCAAAACATATATGCTCGGAGAAATGCAGGTAGAACGAACAGAAACATACAAGTACCTCGGAGTGATCCTAAATAACAAAAACAACCTAAAGGAGCATATCAAATCGACCAAATCAAAAGTGGAAGCAGCATACCAAACGATGATGACAATATGCGAAGACTCTGATCTGAAAGGGATCCAACTGGAAGCAGCGTGGAAAATTATAGAAACCTGCATAGAGCCAATAGTGACATACGGAATTGAAGCCCTCAGCCCAAACAAGACAGAACTACGAGAACTGAACAGTATATGGACGAACGTCATCAAAAGACTACTGATGACGCCACAATCAATACCCAACGAGGCTGTCTACATGGAGACGGGAACCCTTGACTTCGAGGCCATGATGGACAGAAACCAGCTGAGAATGACCAGCAGACTGAGAACAACTGCTAACCACCTACTGACAACTATGATGAACGATGAAACCAAGGGAGGTTGGAGAGAAAAAATTTCAGAAACAATGGCAAAATACAACATAACGGAAGAAGACATGTCAGAACCAGAAAAAGTCAGAAAGAGAACGATAGCAAAAAAAATCAAAGAAAAGTTCAAAGAAAGAATAGAACGACAATCCCAAGAAAAATCAAAAGTAAAGACCCTTCTGGAAAACACAAAATGGGAAACCAAGAAAAGAAAAGGATACCTGAATAAACTAACAAGAAAACAAGCCAGCACTATCTTCAAAGCACGAACCAGAACGCTTGATGTTAAAAACAACTACAAGGGTAAATACCGAGATACCCTGTGCAGAATGTGCAAGAACCAAAACGGAACAACAGAGCACGTACTGCAAAATTGCACTACAATCCACCCGGACGACACCAACAAAATACAGCTCAAAGACATTTACGAGGACAATTACCTGAAACTAAAAACAATTACTGAAAAAATAAAGAAAATCATGATTGAAATACACAATGTAAACGTGTAGCTCCCTATTTCAGGTTCGAGCGGCCCAGCAACCTAGGTACACACACAAGAGAGAGAGAGAGAGAGAGCTTCTATTAAGTCAAATTAACTGTACCAAATATGCATTGAAGCTCAATGATTTCATCTCTGATAGAATCTTCTCATTTCCAGCAACATATTTACAGTACTTATGAACAGTAACATACGAGCAGTCTCCAAAACTTCCAGTTGCTTGGCCTAGCTGCAAGAGTATTTTTACACCTGCATCTTTTCTCCTCAGTCGCCCCCCGCAGGTCTCGGGCCTCCTCGTGGCGGTGGGTGGTAACACTAAGGTGAAGACCTCTATCCTTAGTGGCCAACATGAGACAGTGCGCATGCACGGTGTGTCCCCTACCTTACAGGGGAATATCAATGAATATGTCATTTACCATGATTCCAAACCGGATCTTACGTCAACCGGGTTACCAAGGTGCGCGTCCCTAAGCGGGAAACCAGGCTGAGATCGAAAAATTTGCGACTGGACTACCAAGATTCCCAAGGATAAGTACATCCTCGGATGACTTGAATGACCCTGACCGCCCCTCACACATGTCAACAGATGAAAATTGCATTGTGATAAACGACGGACTTGAGAAATGGCTAGTGGACCTATCAGCAATCGCTGTGTACGAAATTGTTGCAGACATTTGTGACAACACCGTAGCAGATAAAATACAGCGTCAATTCAATGGAACATTTCTCATTCACCCAAAGAATGACACACAAAAAGAGAAACTGACACTTGTCAAAGAAATAGCGCATACACAAGTCTCCATTGAGCCTTTCCAAAAACCAGGCAAAGGCATTATCTTCTCGAAAGAGAGCAAGACATGCTCAGACTCTCAACTGTCGAAGTGGTTCCACAAACATGGCATTACCCAATTCAAACGTTTGTCCCAACGAAATGGCTATGAATCCATAAAACTGACATTCAAAAACAACAATGTACCCAAGAAAGTACCTGTAGCTTTTGAAAAGTGCAGAGTTTGCCCACTCTTTCCCCGACCAAAACGCTGTTTCAATAGCCAATTGTATGGACATATCAGCACAACATGTAGACGGTTCACAATTTTTGCCAATTGTGGTGATCGAGATCACACTCACACGAGAGACAAACCATGCTTCAGGCCCCCGCATTGTGTCAATTGCCGAGGGGACCACCCTGCATTTAGCCACAACTGTGAAGTCTTCAAGAGAGAAAAAGAAATTGTACAATTTCAGATTGACACAGGATGTTCGTTTCCTGAAGTCAAGCGCATAGTTCAACAGGACATGGACAAAACTGACCAAGACGCAGATTACCCAAGACCAGTTTTACATTCGTCACCACGGAGAAGGATTCAACTTTTTGAGAACCTTTTCAAGGATATGTTTGGGACAATGCCTTCACCAGACCGACCAAAGACGGGAGAAACTGTGAAATATCCTGACTCTGACTTATGCATACCACCCAGTAAAAAGATTCAACAAAGTCAACCATCCTCTCCTTGTGCTCCACGGACAAAACTGTCACTCCAACAACCAAAGAAGAAAGAAACGGCTTCTGAGTACAAGAAACCATCCAAAATAACAAATCGAGACAGCTCAACAGACCAACCATTTCCTTGCACAGACAAGAGAAACATGGCAAGCAACAAAAAAACACCTGTCACATCTCACAGACTTAACAAATCAAGAACCTTGACACAAACCAAGTATGTCTCTAAATAGCCCACTCAGGTGCTGATGAGACGTAAAAAAAACACTCACTCACTCACTCACTTTCTCCTCAGTCAACCAATGTTGGCTTATCTGACCTTGGGAGCCAGCTGCATGACTTCCATGAATGAATTGTATTGCTTGATCAATGCATTGTTGATAGGATTGATGGTCATGCATCCAGACCTCTTTCATTCAAGCTATTCTATCTACATTGGCATGAAAAATGAGGTAGGTTCAGATGTCTGAATTTGCACAAAGGCTGCCTCCGAGGCAATTCCACACAAAGCAACATTGGGTTACAGTGCCAACAGCAACTATTACCCATCTCAGATTGAGTTTCTTGTGGACTGTGTTGCAATCAGCCTGTCCGGATGTTCATTGTCAGCCAAGTGTTCGGTATTTCCCCCCCCCCCCTCCGCCCATACAAATGCAAGTTTTTAACAGAGGCTCTTCTGGTACATGACCCATTCCCATTCCTTGTTTAAATCCATTTCCACCTGCCATCTTTAAAATCTTTTAAGCATTTTTATATAATTGTGAGAAAAATAAACAAATTTATATTTCTTCACTGCTAGACTTCTGTCAATAAAACTAAATCCTAGTAAATTACAATCAACAAAGCCTATGGATCTTCATTCAGGTTATGATATCTCAGGAAGTCAAGCCAATTTTACCAGCCATCTTTGTTCTTGCAATATGAGACTGTGCAATCAGCCTCATTCAATGTAGTCGAATGGTGCAGAGCTGCAATGTATGTAACAGCATTTTGCAGGCAAGTTAAGATATTGCATAGTGTCCATTACCATTCAAAATTCCAAAGATGCTGTTGATTCCCTTCTTTTATTTCCTTTGCATTCCTTGCTGCCAGACAAAGCAGCACTGATACTTTGATGTGAATAGGAAATAAATTTGGCATTCTCAGCACAATTTCAGAAGTAAGTGACATCTGCACTTAAACTCTTCTGTGAAGGTAGTGTAAGGTAATGGTAATCCATCTTGGGAGTCCTCTGTTCTCCAAGACCAAGAGTGTAACATTGCTCTCAGGAACAAAAACGTTTCCAAACATAAGATGAAAAAAAGGTGACAATGATGAAGCATGCATATACAGCTGTCTGCAAAAAAACAATACAATTTTCGTTTTCATTGTTGGCTTCCAGTTATTGTCCATATCATGAAATTGTATGAAGGAACATTTCTTTGTCAGATACTAGACTAAACAAAGCCAAAAGCATTTTAATTTGGTTTGCCAACTTGAGTGTCTCCAATTCTAATGACAACAGTTTGATGTAGCAAGGGGGCATTGACCAGTCAGCACATCTTTCATTTGAAGCAAATCCGTAAAATTGACTAAGAAAAATGGTGTCTGATTGAATGGTGGAAATTACACAGAGGCCATACGAGTCAACTTTGCACGGCTATCTATGAGTAAACTTTTCATTAAGTGTCAGGTTAGATTGGCTACAGCCACTACAATTTATCTCAGTTTGGATTTCCAGTGGCCTGTTTCGAAATCTACTGCTATAGCGGCAATTTAGTTGTTGTGAGTATGTTTTTGGTTGAAATTAATTTAGGCATTGATTGAACAAGTCCACACGTATACAATTCAGGAAATTATCCGTTTCAATTTGAAACAAGGATATTGGAGCAATGTCACATCCCATTCAATAACTTAACCCTGTTCACTAAGTCACGATGACCAATCTTCATTTTGAGAAGTAGCAATATATTGACACAAAGTTTGTAAGTAAATAATAAAGAATTGTAAACAGGAAAGATATAAGGGACTACGCAAATTTAAAGAAAAATAACTTTTATACCAGCTTCTGCAGTTTGCATAGCGCATATCTCACTTGAGGTCAAGATCAGATGTCCCCTCGGGCAGAAAAGTGGACAGAAAGACAAAGCCAAATGGCATCTGTCAAAATGTCAGCACAAGAATTGTGAAGGTCCTGCATATTGTAAGTTTGAATTTCTCCCCATGAATCTCCATGTCACGTAGACTCCCAAATGAGGTTGAAGGTCAGATGTTACCTTGGATAGAAAAGTGGACGGAAAGACAAAGTCTCAGGAGACTTGTCAAAATTTCAGCTGAAGAACTGAAGCTCCCTTGGGGGGTCACATTTCAGTATGATTTCACTCTGTTTGTTTTCCAGTCATCACCGCCAGCCCTCATCAGTAAAGAGACCCCTTGAAGGTCCGGTATATAGGAAGTCTCCTGGTTAAATTGCAAAGAACACAATCAGCTTGTTGACAGAGACAGATTCTACAAACAGCCTTTTGTTAACATCAATACCAAAAGAGATCATCATTGTCAGTCCGTCAATTTTCATTGCTATCAATGGATATTCCCTGCAGTTATCACTTGTGTTTGAACAGCTACCAGAAACAAATCTTTGCTGGAAGTCTGATATATGTCTGACGCAGGGAAGCTTTCAAAGTAGTTGCCGACAAGAGTGCAGTGATGAAACCATAATGCGAATTAATCATTGCACACATCGTGGAACAACGTCAAAGAAAATGCGATTGAGATTAATCTGGAATTTTTGGCAATTAAATGATTACTACACATTGGAGCAGAGTGACATTTAAATGCAACAAAATTAATTCAATGAACCAAAAGCCTTGAAAAGTTTGAACTTAAAAGCTAAAATGCACTGCATATGTATTCATTAATTTCTTTCTGTTCATCCTGTTGCAAGTGGATCTTGGAAGATTTCATGAAATTGCTCCCATAAGGTTTTTCTGGCAATGATTACTCTTAGCAGCTCAACACCAAGTGAATCAAGTGATAACTGCAGCAGATTTCCATTGATTGAATCCCAAGCAATCAACACTGATGGAGACACGATTATGTACTTGCCTAAAAGCATTTGATGCCAAACTCCCTTTAGGGAAGTGACTTAACATAGCACATCAGCCTTTCACTTAGGAATCTACATTTATTTAGTGCTCATTTTTTCAAAGCATTGTACCAAAATGTTGATTATGTAAATAATACTAAACATACTTGACCTGTACATGCAACAAATTAGATTTTAACGTTAGCTCTTTCTTAATCTATTGATATTACCCAAATTTGTTTGTTCAGCCAGTATTATGAAAGCAATTAGGGATTTTTCCCAAAAGGACTAAGCATTTCATGGAAGGTCCCTTAAGAGGTATTAAGCTAAGGATTCCCTTAACTTTGTACCTCTTAAGGGACCCTCCCTAAAATGTTTAGTCATTTCGGGAAAAATCCCTAATGGAAAACTTAATGTGCCATGTCTTTGTCACTTTCACCAAACACATTGCATTACAGAGAATTTCTTGCTGACCAAGACTCAAGACTCAAGACTCAAGACACATTTATTCGCCCATATATATATATATCAGTTTTGACAAATGTACAACATTATGATAAATTATTTATAGGCCGGAGATCACTCTAAGACAAGAGTATTGTCGCTATCAAGTGACCACCCTGATTGGAATTTACTGCTAAGAGAACCGTGCATACTTCACACCACCTTTATAAATTCAAGCCAGTATGAAAAGTTATTGATGAGGACCAGAAGATAATTACTTATAAATGATGATAACTATAATTTAGTTTTGCAGAATCATAAACGTGATCAAGAACACTGCAGTTTACCATAGCGTTCACAAGACAAATAGTTACGAAATTCAGAAGAAATAATAAGACCCATATAACCCAGAAGCACATATCCCAAGAAACGTTGGATGAAACTCACATACACATTTAAAAAGAAAAGTTGTCATTGTTCAACTCAGAGGCATTTTTTAGACCCTTACATATCAGAAGTACCTTTAACATTTAAATTGCAAATATAAATCACAAAAAAACAAAAACAAAACAAAATGAGAGGAATTACACATGGATATTTCAACAACACCTTTCAATGAAAGTCACATGCATGCTAGTAAAAGGGGATTTAGGATGATTTAGATTGACAAGTGTAGCAATTAGGAATGGTACAAAAAACTTCATACCTTGTCAGCATATAATTTTTCACATATTGGGAAAAGCCGAGATAGCTGTGTGTATGTATCTTCTGTTTGATGTCTGTGGGACAGTTATTCGAAATGCCTGGAAGTCTGTACCGTATGCTATTTTTCACAAGTGAGTGTTTACTAAGTGGAACTCTATAGTTTTCAGCATTTCTTGTTCCATAATTGTGAATATCAGTGTGCCGCACTAACATGTCACCAGCAAGAAAGTATTGAGGCAGCATATTATTTTCCAGTTTATACAAGAACTTCAGTTCTTGCAGTTTGACAATATCGTCAATTTTGAGTATGTTCAATTTTTTGAAAATCGGGTCAGTATGTGCCTTATATTTTGCAGCAGCAATACTTCTGATAGCTTTTTTTTGTAGTTTGAACAGTTTATGTGAACAAGAACCCCAAACAAGTGAACCATAATTGAAGTATGGAAGAATAAGCGTATCGTATATCATTTTTAGAATATGAGTAGGTAACAGATGTTTTAATTTAGTCAATATACCAATTGTTCGGGAAATCTTTTTTGATATTTTGAGTAGATGAGATTTCCAGGAAATGTTCTGATCAAAAGTGATACCCAGGTAATTAAACTCTTTCACAAATTCAATGTTTGCTGAGTCCATTTCAATACTAAAATTTCGAACTTTCCTCTGTGGTGTGTGAAAAAGCATTGCCTTGGATTTGCTTGCATTTAAGTACAGTTTATTGGCCTTGAACCAAGTATTAATATTTTCTAATTCATTGTTTATATTCCCTTCTAAGTCCGTTCTTTCAAGCCCAAAGGCTTCCAGGATTGCAAAAAGTGAGGTGTCATCTGCATATATAACAGGCTTAAAGATCCTACAGACATTTCTTAAATCATTGAGATAAATAATAAAAAGCAAAGGCCCAAGGATTGACCCTTGTGGTACCCCAGTCTTGATGGGTAACAAATCTGAAATTGTATCATCAAACATGACATATTGTTTACGATTGCACAAATAGGAATGCATTAGCTTCAACGAGTTTCCACAAATCCCATAGTGTTTAAGCTTCTTTATCAGGATTTGGTGGTCTAGTGTGTCAAAGGCCTTTGAGAGGTCTAAATAGACATTTATAGGAACCTCGTTTTTATCCATAGCCTGAATAATACGATCTATTGTTTCCAAAGAAGCCAGCTCAGTGGAATGCCCTGTCCGAAAGCCATACTGATTTCCATAGAACAATTTATTAGAGTCAAAATACTTATAGAGCTGGTTATGAATGACTCTCTCAAAGACCTTTGACATACTTGACAAAATCGACACTGGACGATAGTTTCCTAATGTGCTGCAATCATCCTTTTTGTATATTGGCAAGACCTTAGCTACTTTTAGAGCATCGGGAAAAATGCCAGAATTGAGGCACTGGTTAATAATCAGGGTGAGGAAAGGTGTTATTTCATTCTTAATAAACTTAAGCAGCTTATTGGACATACGGTCTTTACCAAAGCTTGTTTTCGATTTAAGTTCATCAATAATTTTTTTGATCAAATTGTCATCAATATTCGTAAATTGAAATGATGTGGAGACATGATCTTCAAAATAGTTATTAAAATCTGTCTCCGTATGTATTCTGTTGGCAAGCGAGGCTCCAATTTCACCAAAGAGTGTTCCAATTGTGGAATCCTACCAATAACAGGCGTAGTGTATTTACACTTTGCATCTGACCTTATCTGGGCCTCTAGAGATGTGTATTTTGACAAAAAGCTGGCCAGACCATGTTGTGTGAAATTTAAACAAGTGACTTCAATGTCAGATCATCAGGAAGCCCTTACTAATGAAGGCTGATGGCGTTGACATGCAAACAGAAAAATCCTAGCAGCTTTTGTCCGAAAGCTTCCCATTCGGTACACAGTCAGACAGACCTCTTTTGGTTTTGTTTTATTTTCTGCCTTTCCTTCAATGCAGGGTGTATCTTGGCTTGAGAACTGGGGTTTCTGGATATACCCGCCTCTACCCTCTTTGAAGTGATGATGATTCTATTCAGAAAAGCCTCCATAAACATCTAGGTAAAAATGCTTTGCGTTCTAAAGCACAGTGCTTCTACTGATATATCCAAGCTTTACACTACCCTGCTGCATGTTTATTTATCCATCAGTGTTTTATCTGCTTCTCCATTGCAACATCATGCTCTTTTAAGTAAATAGACAACTCAAACACATATTACGGTTTGGGACACACTGCCTATTTTTAATCAGGCACTCAGACAAGATACACAGAATCATACATCACATTCACTCTGACATCACAAACATGGAGACTGAAGACGAGACAGGACAAGACATTAAACATATAACATAGAACAGATGAGTGATCTTGAAGGAGCCCATGAGAGAATAGACCCAAGATCAGGAATTAGTGTAAAGTGCTAAAGATATATACAATAGAAGAAAGATGGTTATGTAATGAGATGAGTAGAAGAAAGTGACAGTGCGAGTTATACAGTGATACAATACAGGCTTGATAGGGTGGGCTGCGGAAAGGGCCGTGAAGACGGCCGAGACGTAGATCATTAGAAATGACCTCGGACACCTTTACCCTATGTTCTAGGGCGGAGGGCCAGTTGGGAGATACGATTGTGGCTGTGGCACTAGGCCTCCCAATTCTGACCCCCTCGGACAACATTGTAAGAACAAGATCAGCATGGTCAGCCTCATACACTGCAGGCAGCATGTGAGACCAATAAGTAAAGTTAAGAAGAACCGGATGAGCCGGCTGGTGCCTTAGGGGCACAGGTGGTACAAGATTTGGCTCCCTTGGGGCCACCGCAGACGATACACTTGTGTTTCCTTTGGCATCTGCTGTACTTGCAAGAGCCATCTTGGAAACGCAGACAGACCTCGGAGGAGTCAACTGACTGTTTGACTTTAGGCTTGTCTGAACCGGGCTGACCGCAGGGCCCCTTGGGCCCATTGCCTCGAAAGGGGCAATCGTTCACGCTGTGATCGGTGGACGCGCATTTAGAGCACTTTGTTACAGCTCTAAGAGCGTTAGCGTCGAATATGGTTGAATAAAGACGCTGGTCGAAATAGGTAAAGTTAAAGGAATTACATCTACCAAGGGTTGACCTGTTACGCTCATCATAAGTCAACACAAACGGTACCTTATATTTGTCTTGAAGAGACAAGAGAAAGGCTCTGTAATTGTACATCTCTACATACAGCCATAATGGCATACTAACAAAACCTCGTAGTGGCCCCAGGCCTCCATCCACTTAAAGAAGCTTGTTATCATTTTACGAGGTCTGGAGGATTTCAGCTGAAGGCCATTGGTACTGTCTACTACCCAAACCTCCTCAAATTCGTTCAAGTTACAATCCAGGAAGTTTTCCAAATGGATGAACTCACCCTGTAGAGCAGACTGTGCCACACGGACATCAATGTGAGGAGGTATCCTGGAGGGGAGGTCCACTGGAGAAGGATCCCATCTGCGACTGTGGTCCACCTGGTGCTGAGGCATCCATCCGAAGTCGGAGGCTGGCATCTCGGGAGTAGCCCTGGTCATCTGGGGTGGAGCCCTGGTCATCTGGGGTGGAGCCCTGGTCATCTGGGGTGGAGCCCTGGACATCTGGGGTGGAGCCCTGGACATCTGGATCATCTGGGGGGAGGGAGGCGCTGCCCTAGTTGCCCTGGGTGCGGTCCATCTCGGGTCCGGTTCTCCATAAGGGTTGCGAGTCCTGGGTCCCCAGTCCTGGAGGCGTGGTGGGGCAGCCGCCTCTCCAACATATGCACGGGTGCCATATGTTCCATGGGACAGATTACCTTCAGGTGCGTACGCCTGGCTGCCATACGCTTGGGTCAATGGTTCACTGGCATATGCAGGGTGGCCATACGCCTGGGTCTCACCAGCTCGGTGCCTGGTATGGTACTGTGTCTGTGACTCACCAGCTTGGTGCCTGGTATAATACTGTGTCTGGGACGGAGGTTCTCTCAATCTGGTACTTGCTGTGGCACTTTTTTGCTGCCATTGATAATTATCAGGTTCAAATTGGGACTGGATTTGTGACTGCTGTTGGCTAGTGTCAGCCAGTCGGATACTCGGTCTACTCTGACTACTATCTCCCACCAGGTTCGCTTCGTGACGGGGCAGGTTGCCCATGGTAGCAGGACGCCGGGTGGCGACCCCTGACGGACTACTGGTGGCGCCGCCTAGGTTAAAGTTCACCGAACGTTCTCGTGTCTATAATGCCGGGAGGCAAGAGGAGCGTGCAACTTCGGACATTACAGGGACTTTACTGGAGCCAGCTGACTGTTTATTACCTAAAACAGTGGATTGGGACCCAAGGTAGGGCCAAGCGTAACTGGCTTCCCCATGGGGGGTCGCCCTGGACATGGAACCATCGTTGAAACAAGGAGCGGTATCTGGGTCAGGAGCGGTATCTGGGTCAGCGTGAGAGTAATTTGGAAACTCACGAGGAGGCGTAAAATGTGACCTAAATGGGGGACCCCCGCCGACAGGTGGCGTGCCCATGGCAACCGCCCTATGCTCCGGAATGTCGGCTGGGTGGTCCTTGTCCGTCACCAAGTCCTGCAGGCCAATACGAGGGACGCTCGCCTCATTGGGATTAAATTCAATATGTGTAACATCGTTGGTGGGACCCCACGGCCTACTCCCAACGCCCCTAAAGCCACCAAGACCGAAAGTCTCTCCCCCAACAGCGCCTTCAAGTACAGATCTGTCATCGAGCCCAAGCTGCAATCCATTCTCATAATCTAATCTCTCATCGAGTGCCTCTTGTAGGGCTTCAGCCCGAGCAAATTGGTCACCAAATTCCTTCTGCTTAAGGGTGTGACACCTACCACCCATCGGACCTTCATGGCCTCTGGCAGGCTGTTTACAGACTGTGCATTTATGTGGTTTGCCCATGATAAGGATTGCGATCGTAGTGTAAATAGATCGTAGTGTAAATAGAGAGAGGCTGGATCGGCTCACTCACCGGTGGTGAAGGCCATGGACTACAAGTGCAGCGAATTAATAAGGCTCAATGACTTACTTGTGCGAAGTGCTATGATCTGCGATGAACGCCGTGAAGGAGGCGAGTGGCCCGCGAAATGGGTTCGGCCGTATTTACCCTGGCTGAGCCGGTCCAGTGGTTCTGAGTGGCCGAGGTCCCTAATTGGACCTGCAGCAATGACGCAATATTATACGGCGGGAACCAAACTGGAGAAGGAGGATGTTATGGCCGCCATATTAACTTAACCGATCTTATCAAGTAAGTATACATTATCATCACATGTTTGTTCACCTTCTACCTTTAAAGGGCAATCACACCCATAGGATACAACCTGCAAAGGACACTATCAAATACATGTCTTAGGAAGGTAAGAGCTTTTAAAAGAGCAATTTTTTCGAGAAGGTTTTTCTTTTTCAACTGTGTAAAATTGTATCTCATAATTCAGCAAGGCACAAACAAAACAATTATGATTGGCATCTTTTTAAAACCGATGTCTAGTATTCCAATCAATTGGCAATGATACATAAATGAGTTCATCTTGATACTATCAAATAGTGTCAGATATCCATCTTTTCTTTCAAACTTATCATCAAATTGTGATTGATACCTTCTATTCTTCAACTGCATGATATTACATATTTACCCAGTTATATGTGGGCTGTAAGTTTATCACAGTATTTATGATATGGAAGTTTATTGTCTTTCTTCTAAACGCATCTGGTTGATCTATCAAACAAAAGCAACTAAGCTGCCAACCAGATCCCTTTCATCAGACTAATTCTACATTCCACATCTGAAATTGTATATCTACGGGATAATCGTAAAAAGCCACATTCACAAAGCACTGAGTAAGCAGCTCAAATTTGCAAAAAGGTTTTATTGTATTCATTGGGACTTCAATTCAAAGAGTGATAGGAATATTATGAGATTGGATATGTTATTTGAACTTTCCTGTAGTTCAAGCCTGTTCGTTTTATTTGATTGAAATGGCAACAGCAAGATGCTTTATTTCATTATTTGCTTCGTCAATCCAAGGCATCACTAAAAACAAAGGAAAGAGTCTGATCCGACTGCTTGGTTAATAGACACTGGGGCAGTCTACTTGAGGATGGTGGTTGTGATGGAGAATACATTTAAAAGATCATACTTCCGTCAAATATTTGCAAAGCATAGAGTGGGACTCCCAAATGCCCCTTGCCTTGCAGCATCAGAAACATGACTATGAAGGAGGAAAAGGTTGACTTTGGAGCAGTCTTGTATGCTGTGAGAAACTGCCACCAAATATTGAATAACTTGATAATTTATTTTCTTTGCAAAGCACAAGAAGTCCAAGCAACACTTCTACCTCTTAAGAGAGAGTGCATCTAATAATCCCCTTTGCAAGTTGTAATAAGAAACATGAGTTCCATTTATAGTCATATGTGTGCATCATCAGCATGACGATATAACGCCAGTTGAATATCAAAAAACCTTCTTTGTCTCTTGGCAGTGAAGTAATGAGTGAGCCTTTCCATGCCACGTACGTTTAAGCTTAATTTGCAGTTACCTCTAAGTCGCAATTTAACTGAGCGCTAACTCACATGAGATGTATTTCACACATTTGTCACTCATTCTCATTAAAAGACATTCAGTCATCAGCTTGAAAGATTTTATACTCAAGCTATGTGTATGGGGGTAATGCAAACAAGATCCAATGACAGTTTTGCACCCAAAGCACTGAAGTCTAATTGTGCAGGTTCTTTTTTTCTTCACAAAGCTTGTTCATCCCTCAATGGTCTGTTTCTCTCGGCTTGTAGGTTTAAAAAGTGCACTAGTGCATGTGCAAGAGAGATATAACAAAATTCCAAAGTGTCCAAAATGTTTTTTAAATTCAAACTGCAAGGCACTCAAAGATGCCTAATACAAATATATTTCTGTCTGAAACCTTATGTCAACTAATACCTTTGCAGCAGGCCTTTGTAACGGTTAATTAAATTCTTCATTCAAAAAGATGGAGTGAGTATAACAAAATATAGGAGAGATAACCACAGGCTGAATAACTGTTTCTGATAGCCACAACTTTAATTTTTTTTTCTTAATTTTTATTGGCAGGAAAACTTTAAGTATATACATATAGCAAAATAAACACACCCCAGCTTTTATTACATCAAATTAACTGTAACAAATATGCATCGGAGCTCAGTGATTTCATCTCTGATAGAATCTTCTCATTGATTTACAGTACTTATGAACAGTAACATACGAGCAGTCTCCAAAACTTCCAGTTGCTTGGCCTGGCTACAAGAGTATTTTTACACCCGCATCTTTTCTCCTCAGTCAACCAATGCTGGCCTTGGGAGTCAGGTCTGCATCTCATGAATGAATTGTATGACGTGATCAATGTATTGTTGATGGCATTGATGGTCATGCACCCAGACCTCTTTTCATTCAAGCTATTCTATCTACATTGACATGAAAAATGAGGTAGGTTCAGATGTCTGAATTTGCACAAAGGCTGCCTCTGAGACAATTCAACACAAAGTAACATCGGGTTACAGTGCCAACAGCAACTATTACCCATCTCAGATTGAGTTTCTGGAGGGCTGTGTTGCAATCAGCACATCCGGATGTTCATTGTCAGCCAACTGTTCGGTATTTCCCCCCACACAAATGCAATAAGTTTTCAACTAAGGCTCTCCTGGTACACGGCCCATTCCCTTTCCTTGTTTTAAAACTTTTAAGTATGTTTATGTAATTGAAAGAAAAATAAACGAAATCTATATTCACTGCTAGAATGCTAAGTCAATAAAACTAAATCCAAGTAAACTACAATCAACAAAGCATATCGATCTTCATCGAAGTTATGATATCTCAGGTAGTCAAAACAATTTTACAAGCCATCTTTATTCTTACCATGAGACTGTGCAATCAGCTTCATTCAATGTAGTTGAATGTTGCAAAGCTACAATGTATGTAACAGCAATTAATAAGCAGTTTACTGGAATTAGCGCTATGTCAAGTTAAGTTATTATTATTATATCAAAGATCTCATGCTTTGCACGCCAACTAAGATACTGCATAGTGTCCTTACGCCATTTCAAATTCAAAAGATGTTGGTGATTCCCTTCTTTTATTTCCTTTGTATTCTTTGCTGCCAGAAAAGCAGCATTGATACTTTGATGTGAACAGGAAATAAATTTGACATTCTCAGCACAATTTCAGAAGTAGTGACATCCACACTTAAACTCTTCTGTGAAGGTATTTTTAGGCAAGGGTAATCAATCTTGGGAGTTCTCCAAGACCAAGAGTGTGACATTGCTCTCAGGAGCAAAAACGTTTCCAAACATAAGATGAAAAAAGGTGACAATGATGAAGCATGCATATACAGCTGTCTGTTAAAAACAATGCAATTTTCGTTTTCATTGTTGGCTTCCAGATATTGTTCACATCACTGTATGGAGGAAGATTTTTTTGTCAGACACTAGATTGAACAGAGCCAAAAGCATTTTAATTTGGTTCACCAACACAGTGTCTCCAATTCTAATGACAACAGTTTAATGCAGTAAGGGGGCATTGACCAGTCAGCACATCTCTAATTTGAAGCAAATCCGTAAAATTGACTAAGAAAAATGGTGTCTGATTGAATGGTGGTAATTACATCTACAAGTCAACTTTGCAGAGCTATCTATGAGTCAACTTTGCACTAAGTGTCATATCAGGTTAGATTGCTTACAGCTACTACAATTTATTTCAGTTTTGATTTCCAATGGCCTGTTTTTAAATCTACTGCTATTGTGGCAATTTAGTTGTTCATTGTGAGCATTTTTTTTTTGGCTGAAATTAATTTAGGCATTGATTGAAGAAGTCCACAAGTATCCAATTCAGGAAATTATCCATTTCAACTCGAAACAAGGATATTGGAGTAATGTCACATCCCATTCAAAATCTTAGTCTTGTTTACTAAGTCACGATGACCAATCTTCATTTTGAAAAGTAGCAAAATATTGACACGAAGTTTATAAATATGTAAAGATTCGTAAACAGGAAAGGTATGAGGAACTATGCAAATTTAAAAAAAAACAACTTTAATACCAGGTTCTGCAGTTTGCATAGCGCATATCTCAATTGAGGTCAAGGTCAGATGTCACCTCAGGCAGAAAAGTGGACAGAAAGACAAAGCCATATGTCGGCACAAGAATTGTGAAGGTCTTGCATATTTCAAGTTTGAATTGCTCCCCATGAATCTCAATGTCACTACTAAGGTTGAAGGTCGGCTGTCACCTTGGATAGAAAAGTGGATGCAAAGACAAAGCCTAAGGAGACCTGTCCAAATGTCAGCCTTAGAACTGAAACTCCCTTGGTGGGTTACATTTCACGCTGTTTATTTTCAAGTCATCACCGTCAGCCCTCCTCAGCAAAGAGACCCCCTGAAGGTGCTGTATATAATCTACAAATAGAGTTAGGAAGACATAAACGTCCCTTTGTTGCGGCAGAAAACCGAAAATGTATTAAATGTGACATGAATGTAGTTGAGGACGAAGAACATTTCCTGATGGTGTGCCCCAGGTGGAAACACTACCGTCAGAAATTATTTGATAGCATATTAACCGTTATCCCAGGGTTCTTAGTTTACAGTCAAAATTATCAGTTCATCAAAATTATGTCAAGCAAAGAACTTGGCATAAACTTAGCACTAGGACACTTCTTGACTTCTTCTTTCAAGGATGACAATGTTTAGGATAGTCTTGAAAGTGTGACCTTCGATAATCATGGTAACAGTTGGCAAATTGTTGGTACTACTTCTTCATCTGTATATATCTAACATGTTTGTGTATAGTACTGTATAATGTATACATCATTTTATTTATTGTAAATGTTCTTACATTTGGCTATGTGGTGCATTGCTGGTGCTAACCATAAAGGTGATCTACTTGTAGGTGCTAAACGATCTGTACATATTATAACAATGAGAAAATGTTTATTTGTGTTATTGAATTGAAATAAGTCGAAAAGTGCTTATTATATAGGAAAAAATCAGTGGTCTACTTGCAGGTGCTAACCAAGCTGTACATATTATTTTGTTTATTGTGTTTATATTTTTGTGATACTCTATAGGTTGTCTTATTGAAGGGTGTTTTGAAAATAGTATTTGTTTTTTGTGTATATTAAATAATCACTTCCAAAATTAAATTAACAGTATCACTAGCATTATTTATAGACATTTATGGACAATTAACAGTATTAATAGCATCGTTTGACTATGGCCTGTGAGAGCTCTGTTGCATGGACATTGAGCGGTTAACGCTGGTCTGTGCTTCCTTGCACTCACACCAAGTACAACATACGTAATATATTGTAACATGTGATAGTCTTGTAAATCAGCACCATGATAGTAGTTTGTTGTAGTACCTAGACCATAGAGTAGATATAGGTATTATCTTTTGTTTTTATTTTAAATTTATGACACATGTATCTGTTCCTGATATTTAGTTGTCAATAAAAGTCTATATATATATATAGGAAGTATCCTGCTTAAATTGCAAAGAACAAAATCAGCTTGTTGACAGAGACGGATTCTTTTAACAGCTTTCTGTTAACATCAACACCAAAAGAGATTAGATTGGAGAAAAGGAAGTGAAAACATTTGCAAAAAAACCAGGCTCCCTAATGATGTCAGAGCTGTGCTTGACTCTCTAAATGCAAATGATGCTTTGGAGCTTGGGGCAACTCAGGACATTGTGTTCTACATATACACTTAAATCCAGAACTACCATCAAAATGTCACTTAAAAATAATTTCTAAATGGATCTAATTCATTGTATACACTTCGGACCATTTAGAATCTGTACATTAAAATTCTTATGCTTTAAATACTCACATGATTCGTCAGCATGTAACCCCATATTCAAAATAATGAATTTCAATTAGTAAGTGAAGGACCTTATGTATCTATGCTAGTTCAGTTTAGATTAGATTAGATTTATTTTCTTCAAAACCGATGCAACATACAAACAAGTTTTTTTAAACATAAAACAAGCGAGTATTTGCATACCTAAAAGGTGGGTGCACCCCCCCCCAAAGTGAAATTGGCAACAAATGCTTATAAGAAGGTACATCATGGTGAATAATTCAATGTTTATTGCTATCAATGGACATTCCTTGCAATTGTCAGTTGTGTTTGAACAGCCACCAGAAACAAATCCTTGCTGGAAGTCTGATTTCTGTCTGATGCAGGGAAGCTTTCAAAGTAGTTGCCGGCAAGAGTGCAGTGATGCAACCATAATGCGAATTAATCATTGCACACATCGTGGAACAACCTATAAAAAAAGAGATTAATCTGGATAGAATTTTTGGCAATTAAACGATATTTAGACATTGGAGCAGAGTGACATTTAAGTGCAACAAAATTAGTTCAATCTGCCAAACACTCTGAAACGCTTGATCCTAAAAACTGAAATGCACTGCACTGATTCATTAATGTCTTTATGTTCATCCTTTTGCAAATGGGTCTTAGAAGATTTCATATCTTCTTCGAATCATAAACTGTTCATGGGACGAAAAAAACCACGTCGTTTGTCTCGAGAGTTCTTGTTTTTCTTTGGGAAAAGACAAGCTTCACTTAGTACTTTTATTGCATCAGCACACTGTTTCAATGTTTTACTCTGAAAAAATATATTCAATCTTCTTTTATTTGATGTCTGGAGAAACAAGTCTTAAAATCACTCTTTACAAAACCTCGTATTACAGTATTACATACTCTATGGACTCTCCCTTTGTTTTCCTTAATGGGTAGACCTGCCTCGCGCCAGTTGAAAAGAGTTAAGGTTCATAATAAATGGTCGTTTTGTTGAAAGTTTTGGTTTTGTTAAATGACTGGCACTAATTGACAATAGTAGACAGCAGAAAACTTTTCCAGTAATTAAAACTTCTGAAAACCAATTTTGTCTTTTCCAGAGTTTTAGCTCAGACCAACACAGTACTTCAACCAAAATAAGATCAGTCAATAATAAAAAATTAACAATAATATGCTGTTATTCAATGAGGATATTGAGAATAGAAATACAGTGTATATACACACCAGCATCTGGTGATTGAAATTAACTAAGTGCCGTTGCCTTTCCTGAGATTCTAGCTGGACTAAACAAATACCCCTATTTAAGATTCCGTTGAGATATTTACTTTCTTTCATCATCAGTAAGGTTACAACAGTTTCTTGTCTTTGGCTGACAGAATACGAGGGGCGTTCAGAAAGTTCACGGCTTTTTTTTATATGGACACTTATTTTCAATCTAGAACTATGAATTTTTTACAGAATAAAATTCAGCAGTTTTGGAATGGATTTCCAAAATTTTGGAAGATTTGGACATTTTTAAGTCATTCTGTGGTTGCCATGGAAACAGAAAGTTTGGTTAGGTGGAGCAGGTAGTACGGAGATCAAGAAAATCAATGAATTGCGGCTGAGAAAGACTTCTCTCTGTTACTTGTATTAGTAAGATTGACAATATTGGACACAAGAAATATGATTTTAGCTTCTAAATATACTTTCAAGCATATCAAATGTTTGTATTCTTACAGCGAACCAATATGGTAAAGCACTCCTGCATGCCCGATTTGACAAGAGCGATTCAGGCGCCAGAATTTGAGTCCTTAACTACATCAGGACTTATGACAAAGCATGGATTCACTGGTATGAGCAAAAGACCTAAAGGGACAGCATTATCCATCCCAGCTTTTCCTTTGACATATATCTTTACATAAGACCTGGTTTTCCATTACCGTAATCACTGGGGACAATAGTTTCAGGCACTGGAGGAGAAAAGGCTTTGGATGACTGAAATGCTTTGACATAAACTTTTCCTGGAATGCTTCAAGGAGCATTTATTTCAACGCATCAGTTGTATGAATTAATGCTTTTGTAGTACCTGCGAGTATTTTTAAAAGGTAATATTATCTTTCTTGTGTTAATTATTGTCAATCTTACTAATACAAGTGGCAGAGTGAGGTCTTTCTCAGCCGCAATTCGTTGATTTTCTTGATCTCCGTACTACCTGCTCCACCTAGCCAAACTTTCTATTTCCATGGCAACCACAGAATGACTTAAAAGTGTCCAAATTGTCCAAAATTTTGGAAATCCATTCCAAAACTGCTGAATTTTATCCTGAAAAAAATCATAGTTCTTGATTGAAAATAAGTGTCCATATAAAAAAAAGCCGTGAACTTTCTGAACGCCCCTCGTAAATTAGTTTTTTTTAAGCAGGAATGGTTTTTTTTCACAAGTTAGAAACCTTATATTGACAGAGACAGCATGGAAGGAATTTATTAGAGAAACATTCTTTTGCTTGACTTTCCTTTATGTCTGACCAATGACAACATGACAAATAGATGCCATATCTTTGTTAGTATTATTTCTTTTGATCCAAGGTTGGGGTAATACAAAAATACAATATTATGATCTGTAAATCACAGAAAAAAAAAATAATTGTGTGTGCTGGAGTCAGCTATACATTATGGGGCTCCAGCTCTATGTGCAACCTGAGAAAAAATAGAAGGATCAATCTCCCTGAACACAAAGACAAAGCTAATTCCGGTTTGATCATATGTCAGCACTGTCACCAAGGTTACTGTTGGCATCGCCTTTGTCCTATGCTGGAGTAGATGTTTCAGAGGTCCCAAGGTTGCCATAGCAACTGCGTGGAGCAGATTCCATATCACACTGGACGTCACGTCCTGGAATTCTGTTCTTTAACATAAAAAAAGATTGAAACATCTATTTTGGTATAAGTCTTTTTCTGATATATTATTCAATAATTCTTAACAAAAATAGCTATACACAAAGATGCAAAAGCACCACATTGAACTTACGTAATTATCCAAAAATGGCTGTAGTCTATTAAAGAGCACCGTTGGTGAATTTGAGAACAATTGCAAATCAAAACTTTGGACATACATAATATCTCCATCCTCCATCAAGCAATGCATTTCAGGTGACTTTAACAAAAAGACAGTGTGATGGACCTGAAACAGACTTTCATTATAACATCCCCTTCGATGCAGGCTTTGGTGACCTTATGATCTCCTTGTGAAGCTGACATCACAAAAGACAGAAACTGACTTGGAAGCATACTTGTTTGCTGGTGCTTACATACAGTGTATATTACCAGGTAAGTACCAGTGTGAAGCTTTCCAACCATTAAAAAATTCTCATCGGTATTTGGCAGAAAAATATCACTTTTGCATTTTTGTAATTAAACAGTTGCAAATTGCACCACTGTGACTCTATTGCTACAATTTGAAATTGCTCCCATTTTCAGGCAAAGGTTTTTGAGCAATGAATACTCTTGGCAGCTCAACATTTAGTGGATCAAGTGATAACTGCAGTGGATTTCCATTGATTCCCTCCCAAGCAATCAACATTGATCGAGACAATTGGCTAAAAGCATTTGATCCCTAACCCGCTCTAGGGCAAGTGTCTCAACATTGCATACAAGCCTTTCTTTTCATTTAGGAATCTACATTTATTTAGCGCTAAATACTGCTCAGTATTCAGAATCACTGTGACGGTCCAAAAATGTTGATTTTGAAAAATTTGAATGTATACTTGACCTGTACATGCAACAAATCAAATTTTTATGTTAGCTCTTTCTCATTCTGTTGATACACACCAAATTAGTTTCTGCAAGCAGTATTATAGAAACAATAGGAAAACTTAATGTTCCATATCTTTGTCACTCAAGAAACTAATGTCACTTTCATGAAATAAATTGCATTACAGACTTCCGGGTGATTGCTGTGCAGCGATTGTTGTTCACTGAACAGTATTACAGTTGTGCAATACTACGTACGACACACAAAGTGTACTTTCAGTTTGCCTCTGAGGCTCTGACCTTCTTTGGGCCTTTGTATATTTTGACTTTGACTGAGAGTGAAAGCTGTTTTCAGAATCTGCCTATGCCAGCATCCATACTAAGCCCTGTGCAATTTAAACAACAACTTCAAATGTCAAACCTCAGGAAGAAGCCCTTGCTACTGAAAGCCGATGGTGTTGACATGGACACTAAAAATCCTGGCAGCGTCTGTCTTAAAGGTTGCATTTGTGTACAGAAATACCTCTGTCAGTTTGGTTTTATTTCTGCCTTTCTTTCCAAGTGGGGTATAAAATACCTCGGCTAGAGGAGCGTATTTCTAAATACATGGAGACCCCCTAAAGCAAATTGTTGCCGATGTAAGGGGGCCACCTTTGTCTTAGCAATATTTTGAAATCCAATTTATCATATCATTTTTGAAAGGCGGAAAAATTTAGAGATAAAATGAGTAAGAATAAAGTATAAAAACGAAAATTTTTAACTTAAATTGTAATGTAAATGTTACTGTAATTTAGAGCGGAATCTATCTGTCACATGGTGATTTTAAATTTGTTCGATGACAAATTTAGTTATGTTAAATAGACTATCAGACATTAAGGCTGGCACTACACTGTAAAATTTGAAATTTTGACTTAGCTCAAATGATTGAGTGAGATGGTTGCACAATTTGTTTGAGCCATGATAGCTTGCCGTTTTGAGTTTTGATAATCTTTATGTTGTTATAACTTGCAAACTACAAGCTATCTTGGCTCAAAGGAATTGTGCAACCATCTCACTCAATCAATTAAGCTAACTCAAAATTCAAAATTTACAGTGTATAGAAGCTCAGTACATTCCTCTGCCTTTTGTTATGTTTCATCTCTGTGTATTGCAAGGAATTCTCTTCTCCAGTCACTTCCATTCTCCAAATTGATTGATACTGGGTGTAAACCACTTGAGGGAAAGATGCTTGTGACTATGAATGAATTCTAGAGATCATGCTTTCCGAGTTCAATTGCCAATGAGACTCTTCGGTGCACTCTGATAAGCACTATCACTGTGTCAGGGACCAAATAACCTGAGAGGCATTCTTACTTGAAACATCGCAATTCTCTCGCCAAAGACCTTGAAGAATTTTTTTTGGTAAAGCAGGGCAGTAGAAATAATTCAAAATCGCCTTTCTGAAAACAATGATGCAAACAATGAACACTGTTTGTCAAAATTGATCTTGACATATTTTTTTGAGAGGAAATGGCACTCTTAGAAAATGAATTTTTCAAAATGTATAATTCATTCCATGTCTTTTTTGGTTATCGTATGTGGCATTGAAGTGAGCATGAAAGCTTAATTTGCAATTCCTGTTTGCTGTTTATGCCATAAACCTCCCACAGTTATGGTCCCTTGGCTGCCTATTGTGTTGCATATTTCAAAGTTAATATCATTGTGAAATCAGTGATAACATAACCCCTGATGTTCTATATTGATGCATTTCCACTACAACCGTCTTGATCTAACAGTGTGCAGTATAAAGAATTGGTACAAGCATGAACCGATTTAGACAATGTGGAAGAATATTGTTATTAGTCGAGGAAAGGGGCAGCATGGTCTGATTACAAAATCTCAAATTTTCTTATAGTTATTCTTCAATGTGTTCCAAACCAGCAGAAAAAATATCTTGCACATATATTTTATTGATTAAAGTGCTATCTCTCTTTTGCCACAAGTAGCAGACTGCATCTGCCTTTAATATGAGATTATGATCAAATATCTCTTGAAAATGAAGAAATGGTGTACAGTCTAGTGCAAGAAAAGCTTTCTTCAAGCACTGCCTGCCTGTATATAAGCAACACTCAATGTGGTCTGATCATGTGACGACACTGTCACCAAGGTTACCACCAGGTCTGCTTTTGTTCTATGTTGGTGTCAACTTCAAAGGAACAACAAGGTTATCATTGCAACTGGGACAGATTGTGTGTCTAATGTGTTATTAACTTCTAATATACATTTTCCACAGTCCCTTAATTTAATTTATTACATATTTAAAGTGCATTATCTGCTAACAACATTCTAATGCACTGTACATGGAAATTTAACAGGAAGAAGTTTTAAAACCATAAAAGCGAGGAAATGTAAAAATTGTCCATAAAAGTTAGGAAATGTGTGTAAATACAATAAATATAAAATAGACTAGGGCTAGTTGTACAAAGTAAAATCAAGGATATGCTAATCTAAATAGGTGAGTCTTTAAGCTTTTCTTCATCATGCTCAACGATGGCATTTGCCTGAGGGAGGGGGGAAGGTCATTCCAAAGTCGAGGGGTGATGATTTCAAATGCACGACCACCATATGCTTCACATTTATATGGAGGTTGGACCAGCAGGCCAGCATTCATGGAGCATAGGGATCGACTCGGATGATATTCAATCAGGAGCTCACGGATGTAAGGTGGAGCTAGTCCATTGTGATATGAGCCTTTTGCCGCCACGGTGTTGACATAATGTGGAGAGAACACAATAAAAACATTTCAATTTTCATTTACAGCAAATATAGACTAAATAATTATTAATAATATCATGTAATTAATGTCGGATATTTTACTTGGTATAGTCCTGCTGAAGTTTAGAAACCAAGCTTAGTCTCAGCAAGTATATCATGATTGTGTCTAACCAAAAAAAAAACAATCTTCAGTGTCTCATTTGCAGAGCTCCACTTGTTGGTCACAATTAATCGCTTTGACAATTGATTGCTTTGTTAACTGAATCGACTCAATCATGACTTATCTGTAGAGGGTATTTTTGATGCAAACAAGCAATTTGACAATTGTAAATATGAATGTCTTCCCCATAAACTAGCCTCAGAAGAAGCCTCAATGAACATCTATCTCCCATCAAAATGCCTTCCTTTCTAAAGAACAGTTGTATATTTACCCATGCTTTACGCTGGCCTGCCCCATATTTATGTATATCCATTAGTGTATTTTATGCTTCATCCATTGCAACATCATGCTCTTTTGTCACTACATGTTTGCACGCCTTCTACCTTTGAAAGGCAATCACACCCATGGGATGCAACCTGCAAAGGACACCATATAATGGCAGGTCTTAAGAGAATTGAAACCGCTGTTGAAGAAAGTTTTTTTTTTTTAGAAAAAAAATACATATTTGTGACATATAATTGTAATTTCAATGATTTCAAATTGAACCTCATAATTTCGCAATAAACAAAATATATAATTGAAATTAGTATCTTTATTAAAAACTGTTTGCAGACCAAAGTATTCCAATCATTCTTTCAAATGAAAGTGACATTACATGTATATTTATCCTGAAGTAAGGGCCGTAAGTTACCTGAGTAAGCCTCTTTATGAAATGGAAGTTTACTGTCTTTCTTCTAAAGACCATCTGTTTGATTGATCAAAGAAAAGCAACAAAACTGCCGTCCAAATCCCTTTCATCAGACTAATTCCTCATTCTAGATGTAAAATTATGAATCTACGGGATAATTCTAGTAAGACGCACTCATGCAAGCACCGGCTAAGTAGCTCAAATTTGCAAAAATGTTTTATCCATTTTAACTTCATTTCAAAGAATGAAAGGTTAACAATGAGATTTGACAGGTTATTTGAACATTCCTGAAGCTAAGCATGTTTTTTATTTATTTTATTTTATTGAAATGGCAATAAAAAGATGCTTTTTTCACTATTTGCTCCATCCATCCAAGGCATCACTAAAAACACAGAAGAGAGTCTGATCCAACTGCTTGGTTAATGGACACTGGTGAAGTCTACTTGAGGATGGTGGTTGTGACGGGGAATACATTTAAAAGATCATACTTCCGTCGAATATTTGAAATGCATAGAGTTGGACTCCCAAATGCCCCTTGCTTTGAAGCAGCAGCAACAGGACTATGAAGGAGGAAAAGGTGACTTTAAAGCAGTCTTGTACGCTGTGAGAAACTGCCAAGAAATATTAAATGACTTGGTGATTTATTTTCTTTGCACAAGAAGTCCAAGCAACACTTCGACCAAGAGAGAGTTCATTTAATAGTCCCCTTTGCAAGTTGTAATAAGAAACAAGAGTTCCATTTATAGTCATATGTGTGCATCATTATTCATCAACATGAGGATATAACGCCAGTTGACCTTGAAAAAAACCTTCTTTGTCTCTTGGAAGTGAACTTGTGAGCCTTTCCATGCAAAGTAAGTTTAGGTTTAATTTGCATTTACCTCTAAGTCGCAATTTAACTAAGTGCTACCAACTTGCATGAGATGTATTTCACACATTTGTCATTCAGGCTTGAAAGATTATATACTCAAGCTATGTGTATGGGGGTAATGCAAACAAAATCCCATGACAGTTTTGCACCAAAAGCACTTGGAGTCTACACATACTTAGCTGCTGTCCATTCTAATGAATACATTGAGTGCATACAATCAAATTAAACTCAGAATAGTTAAGATGATTCAATCAATGTTAGATTCTAAAAACACTTCTGAAAGCCAAAACTACAAAACTATAAAAACTATATAACTTGACATGTAGTTGGGCAAAATTTAAGAATATTTGCAAAATAAACACACGCCAGCTTCTATTAAGTCAAATTAAGTGCTCCAAATATGCATCAGAAGCTCAATGATTTAATCTCTGATAGAATCTTCTCATTTCAAGCAACTGATTTACAGTACTTGAGAAGCAGTAACATGCGAGCAGTCTCCAAAACTTCCAGTTGCTTTGCCTAGCTGCAAGAGTATTTTTACACCTGCATCTTTTCTCCTCAGTCATCCAATGTTGGCATATCTGGCCTTGGGAGCCAGCTGCATCTCATGAATGAATTGTATTGCTTGATCAATGTATTGTTGATATGATTGATGGTCATGCATCCAGACCTCTTTTCATTCAAGCTATTCTATCTACATTGACATGAAAAATGAGGTAGGTTCAGACGTCTGAATTTGCACAAAGGCTTCCTCGGAGTCAATTCCACACAAAGCAACATCGAGTTACAGTGCCAACAGCAACTATTACCCATCTCAGATTGAGTTTCTTGTGGGCTGTGTTGCAATCAACATGTCCGGACGTTCATTGTCAGCCAACTGTTTGGTATTCCCCCCCCCCCAACAAATGCAAGTTTTTAACAGTGGCTGTCCTGGTACAAGGCCCATTCCCACTCCTTGTTTAATCCAATTTCCACCTGCCATCTTTAAAAACTTTTAAGCATGTTTATGTAACTGTGAGAAAAATAAACAAATTTATATTTCTTCACTGCTAGACTGCTAAGTCACTAAAACTAAATCCAAGTAAACTTCGATCAACAAAGCATATCGATCTTCATCAAGGTCATGATATCTCAGGAAGTCAAGCCAATGTAGCAGCCTTCTTTATTCTTACCATATGAGACTGTGTAATCAGCCTCATTCAATGTAGTCAAATGGTGCAGAGCTACAATGTATGTAACAGCAATTAATAAGCAGTTTACTTTAGAGCTATGTTAAGTTAAGTTGTCATTATTATCAATGATTTCATGCTTTGCATGTAAGCTAAGATACACTAATGATCAAAATGCTGGAATAATTTGGATTTTCAAGGTATCAGAATTTCAAAGTTTTAAAATTGGTGAATGAATGTGAGGAATTGCAAAGATTTTTTCCTCAGACATTAAATTTATGTATAAATGATATTATGAACCATTTTTTAGTGGCTGAGAAACACAATTTTGACATATCCAAAAAAGCCAACTTGATAGAGTCTGTTCTGACGTACAGCATTGTATAATGGTTTGGTTCATCGCACAAGAAAGATCAGAAAAAACTTAAAAAGATTATTAGAATTGGTAAAAAATTGGGGGTCTGCACAAGGAGTTTGAATGATTTGTTTAATGACTATTGTATTAAAAAGGTTGTAAAACTTCTTAAAGATTCAGAGCACACATTGTATGATCAATACATATTTTTGAGATCAGGAAAACATCTTATGGTGCCAAAGCAAAGAACAAATAGATATGGCAATACATTTGTACCATCGAGCATAAAGCTGTATAACTATCATCTCATGAAGAGTTAAACAATGTAGCTAGTACCAGTGTATATAAATGTTCTATTTTTGCACAATTTATTATTTATAATCACTTCGTTCACTTGACATTCTGTGTTTCAGATTGTGAGTAAATAAAGTACTTCTTATCTTATCTTATCTTTATCTTAATAGACACTGATGAAGTCTACTTGAGGATGGTGTTGTGATGGTGAATACATTTAAAAGATCATACTTCTGCCGAATATTTGCAATGCATAGAGTGGGACTCCCAAATGCCCCTTACCTTGCAGCAGCAGCAACAGGACTCTGAAGGAGGAAAAGGTTGACTTTGAAGCAGTCTTGTATGCAGTGAGAAACTGCCACCAAATATGGAATAACTTGGTGATTTATTTTCTTTGCAAAGCACAAGAAGTCCAAGCAACACTTCTACCAAGAGAGAGTGCATCTAATAATCCCCTTTGCAAGTTGTAATAAAAAACACGAGTTCCATTTATAGTCATATGTGTGCATCATCAGCATGACGATATAACGCCAGTTGAATATCAAAAAACCTTCTTTGTCTCTTGGCAGTGAAATAATGAGTGAGCCTTTCCATGACACGTACGTTTAAGTTTAATTTGCAGTTACCTCTAAGTCGCAATTTAACTGAGCGCTAACTTGCATGAGATGTATTTCACACATTTGTCACTCATTCTCATTAAAAGACATTCAGTCATCAGCTTGAAAGATTTTATACTCAAGCTATGTTTTATGGGGGTAATGCAAACAAAATCCAATGACAGTTTTGCACCCAAAGCACTGAAGTCTAATTGTGCAGGTTCTTTTTTTCTTCACAAAACTTGTTCATCCCTCGGGTTGTAGGTTTAAAAAGTGCACTAGTGCATGTGCAAGAGAGATATAACAAAATTCCAAAGTGTCCAAAATGTTTTTTAAATTCAAACTGCAAGGCACTCAAAGATGCCTTATACAAATATATTTCTGTCAGAAACCTTATGTCAATTAATACATTTGCAGCAGGCCTTTGTAACGGTTAATTAAATTCTTCATTCAAAAAGATGGAGTGAGTATAACAAAATATAGGAGAGATAACCACAGGCTGAATAACTGTTTCTGAAAGCCAAAACTTAATTTTTATTGGCAGGCAAACTTTAAGTATATACATATAGCAAAATAAACACACTCCAGCTTTTATTACATCAAATTAACTCTAACAAATATGCATCGGAGCTCAGTGATTTCATCTCTGATAGAATCTTCTCATTGATTTACAGTACTTATGAACAGTAACATACGAGCAGTCTCCAAAACTTCCAGTTGCTTGGCCTGGCTACAAGAGTATTTTTACACCCGCATCTTTTCTTCTCAGTCAACCAATGCTGGCCTTGGGAGTCAGGTCTGCATCTCATGAATGAATTGTATGACATGATCAATGTATTGTTGATGGGATTGATGGTCATGCACCCAGACCTCTTTTCATTCAAGCTATTCTATCTACATTGACATGAAAAATGAGGTAGGTTCAGATGTCTGAATTTGCACAAAGGCTGCCTCTGAGGCAATTCCACACAAAGCAACATCGGGTTACAGTGCCAACAGCAACTATTACCCATCCCAGATTGAGTTTCTGGAGGGCTGTGTTGCAATCAGCACATCCGGATGTTCATTGTCAGTCAACTGTTTGGTATTAATACCCCCCCCCCACCTACTATATTCAAAGTATGTGTGTAATAATTTGAATTTTATGCTCAAATATTTTAAGATATTTTTCAAGTCAGTTACTATGGGCAGAGTAAAAATTGTGTTATCTCTTTTTACAAATCACGTAAAATAATTAATATTCTGTATATCTTTATATGTTGCCATAGGATAACCACAAAGCTACAAAGTTCTAACTACCATTTTTGAAATGGCCACAAAAAGACCTTTCATTTGAATGGCAACATAATGGGTCTGCAAGAAAATTGAGTGATCAATGTTTTCTTAAATTTCATTTAACATGAAAAAAAAGTTTTCGAATTTCATAAATTGCTATTAACATCAATTTAGTGCTAAGATTGGCTAAAACATCATCCAGCATGCTCTAGATGTCTTTTATCATTGGACTATAGCAGCATGATAAGCCTACTGTGATTAGAATAATGTACAAAATGTAAGAATAGAGTGAAAATAATTATCGAAATATATTCAAACGCCTTTATGTCAAGAATGGGTCCTTTATGCAGTTCAGAGGCAAATACCTTTGTTTGACTTGAAAATTAATGCTCCACCTCATAATGTTTAAAGATATATCTATTTCTAGATTCATTCTCATGTTAATGATACTCAGCAGTGAGCATACCACTTTCTCCTTGATGTGATATCCTAATACTTGAGTTTGTGAAAATGAAATAATGTTTAATCCCAAATTCCCAATGAGTACAACATTGTATAATGTACACTTTGTGTCATAAAATGTATCATTATAGAGACAATACTACAAGAAGAAAATAATTTTATAGTTGAATTAACTGAAATTAGATGCAGAGTTATAAATGCAATAGATTTGATGCACGTCGCTGGGTAGATTGTTGTCACTTCTGGGTGTTTCCCTGGAACCTGTAGGAATGTTGGAGTACAACATGTGAATGTGCTCAAAATACGAAACAATGCCAATGATCAGACCTATCAATATTCAATTATTCATGATGAGGTCTGTCTCGAAATCACTGGAAATTATGAATCACGGCACACTTATAAGTGACAATCATTAACTGTTATTGAAGTTGAAAGTTCTAAAATTATCTACCCTGCTTTTCTAGGTATGTACGAAGGATGTGACCATGAAGTTCTTTATTTTTTATTAAGTCTCAGACAAGCCCATTTACTTAGGTAAATCATATACATATATTCTATATTAATGCACATTGTGACATCATCAAAGTATGTAAGTTCAAATGTTTAGCTCCTTACACAATTTTTTTTTTCAATACTCAAAATACCTAGCTGTATTAGTAAAAAAACATTAAATCATACTATCATTATTAACCAGATCATATGTATCTCAATGGCATTTATTTTAGAAATAATGATACTGAGCATTAATATTGAAACCAAATGAGTATATGAGGTTTTTGCTTCTGAAATTTGAACCTGTTGCGAAAATATAAAAGAATGAATCCCCCTTATTAATTATTCTGACTTCATTCTGTTAAAAAATCTGAGGAATATATGATTTCTTTAGAATGCACCTGCACGTGCAGAATTTCACCTGCACGTGCAGATTTTTGCACGTGCAGATTTTCGCACGTGCAGAATTTCACCTGCACATGCAAAATTTCACCTGCACATGCAGATTTTCGCACGTGCAGAATTTCACCTGCACGTGCAAAATTTCACCTGCAAATGCAGAATTTTGCATGTGCAGAATTTCATCTGCATGTGCTGACAGCATGTGCAGGATTTCAGGATGCACCTGCATGTGCAGCATTCAGAGTGCACCTCCTGCATTAGATCTATTCCTGCATGTGCAGGGGGTTGGGTGTTAGCTCAGTGATAGCATTGGGTCCAGGATTCGAATCCAGCTATTGCCAGATTACCGTGGCCTATGTTGGACAGCAGTTTTAATCATCCTTTAGCCTACAAGAGCATATGGGATTTAAAACCCCGAAGAATATGTTTTTTCAGAATGCACCTGCATGTGCAGAATCTCACACATGCAGAATTTTGCACGTGCAGAATTTCACCCGCACATGCAGAATTTCACCCGCACGTGCAGAATTTCGCATGTGCAGGATTTCTGGCTGCACCTACACATGCAACATTTCACAACAGCATCTGCATGTGCAGCATTTCAGAATGCACCCCTGCATGTGCAGGATATCCTGCATGTGTTGCACCTCCTGCATGTGCAGGGAGGAGAATTAGCTCAGTGGTTCCTTGAGGAATATATGATTTCTTTAGAACACACCTGCACGTGCAGAATTTCACCCGCACGTGCAAAATTTAGCACATGCAGAATTTCGACATCATATGCAGATTTCGCATGTGCAGAATTTTGCACGTGCAGCTTTTCGCACATGCAGAATTTCACACGTGCAGGGGGGTGGAGGGTTAGCTCACTGATAGCAAGCTGAGCTGCTGCCGATCATTGAGTCCAGGATTCGAATCCAGCTATTGCTGCATTACCTGGGCCTATGTTGGACAGCAGTTTTAATCGTCCTTTAGCCTACCAAGTGCATAATTATGGGATTTAAAACCCGAAGAATATGTTTTTTCAGAAAGCACCTGCATGTGCAGAATTGCAGAACCTCCTTGCATGTGCAGCATTTCAGACTACACCCCAGCATGTGCAGCATTTCAGAAAGCACCTGCATGTTCAGAATTTGAGATAGCACCCGCACATGAAGAATTTTGCACATGCAGAATTTTGCTAGTGCAGAATTTCGCATGTGCAGCATTTCGCACATGCAGCATTTCGCACATGCAGAATTTTGCACATGCAGAATTTCACATGTGCAGCATTCAGAGTGCACCTCTTGCATTAGATCTACTCCTGCATGTGCAGGGGGGTCGAGGGTTAGCTCAGTGACAGCAAGCTGAGCTGCTGCCAATCATTTGGTCCAGGATTGGAATCCAGCTATTGCCATGAAATTTTTGATTCACCATCACAAGTTCAAACCCACACAGGAAAATCAAATCCCTTACTGACAAACACCTTGGTATGATCAATATTTCTCTTACCAAGACATGTTCTAGCAATTATCTTCTAAGTAACATAAACAAACAATTTTGTTTCACTACTGTTGATTCATGATATTAACATTGACCTACACCTGTACCCTTTTCACAATAGAAGGACTTTCCAAGAGTTATGGCTCACATGTTTAGTTTGGCAGAAAAGAAAAAATTGTTCACGACTCTTAACTCAGTGACCACGCACAGTGTCCCTTAAAATAGTTTGGGATTTTCTAAATGAAGCCCAAAAACTAAAAGTGCACGATTGTAGAGCAAGGTCAGGAGAACATTTAACGAAAAAAAATCTATTGGGAGAATTTTGAGTAATGTCAATTTTAAGATTTGGGTATATCACAGTGTCATTTTCATGCTGAAGTGGGCCCCCGCAGGTCTCGGGCCTCCTCGTGGCGGTGGGTGGTAACACTAAGGTGAAGACCTCTATCCTTAGTGGCCAACATGAGACAGTGCGCATGCAAGGTGTGTCCCCTACCTTACAGGGGAATATCAATGAATATGTCATTTACCATGATTCCAAACCGGATCGTACGTCAACCGGGTTACCAAGGTGCGCGTCCCTCAGCGGGAAACCAGGCTGAGATCGAAAAATTTGCGACTGGACTACCAAGATTTCAATGGACAAGGACATCTCCGGATTACTTGACTGACCCTGACCGCCCCCCACATCTGTCAAAGACTGAAAATTTGCTTGTTATAAAAGGTATCACACAATCACTGGAAGACCTATCATCTGTTGCTATCTACGAAACAATTGCAGACCTTTGCGACACGACAATCGCAGATAGCCTGAGGCGCCAAACCAATGGCACATTCCTTCTTAAACCTGTGACCTCTGACCAACAAGATAAATTGACTGGCATCCATGAGATAGCCAATACCAAAGTCGTCATTGAACCTTTTCAAAGATTAGGCAAAGGCATTATCTTCTCCAAAGAAAGTAAGACCTGCTCAGACAATGAACTTACAAATTGGTTTCACAAACACGGCATCACAACTTTCAAACGTCTTGCTCACAAGAATGGTTATGAGTTACTGTTGCTAACATTCAAAGACGAAAGATTACCAAAGAAAGTACCTGTAGCCTTTGAATGGTGCAGAGTTTCTCCATACTTTCCTCATCCAAAACGCTGTTTCAATTGCCAAATGTATGGCCATTTTAGTCGTACATGCATCAGGCCAACAATTTGTGCCAATTGTGGTGACCATGGTCATGCACACTCACACGATAAACCTTGCTCTAAACTTTCACATTGTGTCAACTGTTCAGGGAACCATCCTGCCTTTAGCCGCAATTGCAAAGTCTTCAAGAAGGAAAAAGAAATTCTACAACTACGAACTGACAGAAAACTATCCTTTCCCAAAGCTGAACGCCTTGTTGAACAGGACTCGGACAAACCTTGCCTAGAAGCAGATTACCCAAGACCAGCTGTTCATTCATCACCCCAGAGAAAGATTCATCTGGACAGGAACCTCTTCACAGATGTCTTAATGAAAACACCTTCAGAGCCTCAACCACCAGACCGGCCATGCAAGGAAGAACCTGTGAACTCCCCTGAATCACCGAAGAAGATGATCCAACAACGTCAAATTTTCTCTTCTGTTACCCAGGGGACTGAGAAGTCCCTCAACCAACCAAAGGAAAAAGATTTTGCTCCAGATATCAAGACATCGCCCAAGACAACAAAACAAAAAAGCTCAACAATCAGCTTGCTACCTCACAAAGACAAGAGTAAAACGACACTCACCAACAGCAAAAAAGAACTCCCCACTGGTCTCAAATTTCATATCAAGTCTAAAAATGGAAGACTGAAGGATGTATCACCATTTGTTAGCTACACAACAATGCTGAAGAAATTTGGAAAACCACACTCAGTCGATCGACAGCCTGACGGTAATTTATTGGTACAAGCCATAAATGCCACTCAGGCAAGGAAACTTCTTGAATTGAAAATCATTGCAGATGTACCTGTCAAAGTGACACCTCAAAGATCACGATGCCATCAACCAAGATGAGATGACTAAATCAACATGACCACAAACCAAGTATGTCTCTAAATAGCCCAATCAGGTGCTGATGAGACGCAAAACACGAACTCACTCACTCACTCACTTCATGCTGAAGTGGTCATATAAAGCCGGTAAATTGGAAAGAGGTAATTTAATGAGATAGATAACATTGAGAAAGCAATATTCTTCATTTTCCATGACCATCCTGCTTATATTAGGCAAGTTTTGTCATTAAAAAGGTGAACTGAGTGTGACAAACACATGTGACTGCATGATTAAGTAATAAGCAAGTTTGTAGCAAAACACAAAATTGTTTCTGTTGTTCCTGCAGTTTGTTTTACGTTATGTGGACCCTATAATGACTTAATAAAACCTTATATATATGAATGTCTCATGATAGTTTTAATGAAAATATACAGTCTTTGGCCCATGAGGGGGGGGGGACACATTCCTTCGCGTGCTAGCACGCGGCCCTGCACACGACACGTGTCACTCTAGCAGGGGTGGATTAGCAGCTCTAGCAGAGCTCAGTATCCATCCAGTCTTTCCTTGTGCAATTGCACAATGACGCGGCGCAACCTAGCGCCGTTAGTATTGGCTGTTGAATTTTCTAACTGGTGTCATCGTATTGGAAATTTAATATCCTTCATTTGGAGCTAAGTTTGAACTCTGTACGACCATTATTTCTATATGAAAAGTCCGTCAAAAGCCCCTGAAGTCAATGTCCAAACATTTGTTGACATGTTCTTTTTCATGTCATTTCTCTAAAACTCGGCCTGATAAAAATATTTCAAGTATTCAACAGGTTTTCTAACAGTAAAATCTAGATGCTTCCATTTTTTTAAAAGATTTTTCAAAGCCTTACAGGAATTTGCGTTGAAGTAGACTTGCTGATTTTCATTGATGTGATATTCAGCAAATTGTTTATTTTTCAATGCTGAACTAAAACTGTCCAGTAAAAAATCAATATTTTCGGCCTGGTAATAGGGCATATCAATTTAGATACAATACCCACTAATCACTGAGTTCAAGACTGGAAAATAATTGGGTAATTGCAAATAGAAATATTTATTACACGACGGATGGAACTCTACATGATGTGTGGTTGCAACACTGCACATTCCAATAATCAATTTGAGCTGATGTATACAGATATAAACAAATCAAGCTGTCAACCAAACTGACAAACCAACTGTTAAATACAAAGTATAATTTTGAAATGAAATCCTTTCTAATCTTGCTGTTGATCATAATTGGTCAATGACATGCACATTTGGATTAGAAACTTGACTGGTCAACATATTCCAGAAAGAGCTAAATGTATAGAAATAGATAGATATAGAAATAGATAGACAGACAACCAGATAGATAGATAGATTGATTGATTGACAGATAGATAGATTGATTGATTGATAGATAGATTGATTGACAGATTTATTGATTGACAGATTGATTGACAGATCGATTGACAGATTGATTGATTGGCTGATGATTGAAAGATTGATTCATTGACTGATGGATTTTTTGGACAGTCACAAAATGCGGTTTGATATGAATAAATATGGGCTTGGCCGCTTGGTCAGTCACTGTGATTAGCAGGCTACACTTGTCCAAGAAGTGTAATGAACAAAATTTCACAATTTGCGATTGTTTAGGTCCTTAACTAAACAATAACTGACAGAAACGAATTAATTTTCGCAGCTACTTTGTGTGCACAAAAATGACTGGATATTAGGCACACATGAGTAGCTTTCTAAGTTTCTACCATACGTCACGTGGAGTCCAAATTGCTTGGTTCTTTGCTCAAAAAGTCTACTGCAACGCGAATTCCTGTAAATCACCCCAAAACGATGCCTTGAAGATTCTGTTATTTTACCCAAGAAAAGATTTGAAATAAATACACCTAATTTTTTTTTTGCTGAGTTTTGATGAAATAAATAAATTCTTGGGAAGTCTTGATAAATAATTTCTGCTGGGTGTATTCCTCAACAATTACAGTGTTGCTTGATTTATCTTTATTGAGTGAATATATTCAGGGATTTCGCACGCTTGAAATGAATAATTAGGGGGCGACCATTTAATTTCCACTTTCCATGGGGGCTTGGAGATTTCCTCGGTGGGAAATTATTTATTTCAGGAAATGGCTGCAATTATTCCCACTCTTTTGCCCAGTTCAAATTCAAGGTTTTTTCCCGGTTTTTCAAGGCAGCCAAAACTGATTTTCAAGGTCTAAACCTGCAATTCTTTCAAACTGATTTTGTGCCCCGTACAGTCGTCGAAGTCCACAATTTGTTGTTCAAAGTCTGGAATTCGGGGTTCTCTTGCAAAAATTGAAACGTTTCAAAACGTTTCAATTTTGGCAAGAGAACCCCGAATTCCAGACTTTTTCCAGGTTTTTGGTGGAAATATCACATTTTCCAGGTTTTTCCAGGCTGGGAAAAGCACAACCCAAAATTCCAGGTTTTCAAGGTTTTCCAGGTTGAGTGGGAACCCTGGCAATATTTTATTTCAAGCATGCTATGTCCCCAAAT
Source organism: Platynereis dumerilii (assembly GCA_026936325.1). Taxonomy (NCBI): domain Eukaryota; kingdom Metazoa; phylum Annelida; class Polychaeta; order Phyllodocida; family Nereididae; genus Platynereis; species Platynereis dumerilii. The sequence continues at coordinate 2,335,257 of JAPTHN010000031.1, forward strand.
ATTCATTCATAAGTCAAGCAACGCCTTATTGACAAATACCCCTTGCAGAAATTATTTATTTCGAGACTGCCCAAAATGAATTTATTTATTTCACCAAAACTGAGCAAGAAATCAGTTATTTAAAAAAAACTCCAGAGCCTCCCCCCCATTGACATTAAATGGTCACCCCCTAACTCAGTTAATATTTAAAAAAATACTAAAACTTACCAAACGAAGATCTTGTTTTGGTTGGGCCAGGTGGTGGTGCCCCTTGATTAAAGGATCCGCTTCCCCTTGGAAAATAATTTTTTTTTTTTTAAATCCACCCCCCCCCCTCACCCCTTAGAACTATCATTTTTTTTGGAAATAACTAGCATCCAATCCTATCCAGCAAAGCTATTTCTGGGCATATTTTCTTTGCTCCTGAATAAAACTAACTTCCATACCAATGAATTTGGCAAAAACAGATTTTTTTATAGTTGTTTTACTAGTTTTCAGTGGCGTATTTAGGGGGCGGCCATGGCCCCCCCCCCGGCCAAAAATTAACATGGAAAAGATAGGAAAAGCCGCAGAGTGCCCCGTATTGACCCCATGTAATGGCACCCCCCCCCCGGGGCCATTTCTAGATACGCCCCTGCCGATTTTGTACAATTGATATGTGAAAATGACCCAGATGCAAAGTGCAGATGCCACGACACAGGTGCAAGGTGCAGGTCAAGGTGCAATGTGCTGATCCAGGTGCAAGGTGCAGGTCTATGTGCGATGTGCAGGTCTAGGTGCGATGTGCAGATCCAGGTGCAAGGTGCAGGTCTATGTGCGATGTGCAGGTCTAGGTGCGATGTGTAGGCCTAGGTGCGATGCGCACATCCAGGTGCAAGGTGCAGGTCTATGTGCGATGTGCAGTTCAAGGTGCGAGGCGCAGATCCAGGTGCAAGGTGCAGTGCCATTTTAAGGAAATTAAATACTGCTGAAAAATCTTCCCACAATCCCCAGCAACTGAAGTATCATACACTGAAGAAGTTAGGTATAAATTATATGTAGTGTTTATGCAAGATGTCTTATTAAAACCAAATTTTAGCACTAAAATGATGATTATAGCAATTTATGACATTTGAAAACTTTCATTTCTGGTAAAACGAAATTTAAGAAAACATTGATCACTCAATATCCTTGCAGACCCATCATGTTACCATTCAAATGAAAGGTCTTTTTGTGGCCATTTCAAAAATGGTAGTTAGAACTTTGTAGCTTCAAAATTGGCAAAGTTATGCAAAACAGCGGGTTCACAAATTAACAATTTTTTACTGTTTTGGCAAAAACTTCAGGCTCATTGAGCACCCACTTCTATTTAACTTAGGAGTCCAAAATTTTGCATGGGTGCATCATTTGGCAAATGAAACAAAATGAGGGTGTGTCTTGCCCTCTTTGGTGAAATTGATAGTTTTGCGAACCACCCTAGTTTTCATTCAGACATAAGATGAAAAAAAAGTGACAATGATGTAGCATGCATATACAGCTGTCTGTAAAAGACGATACAATTTTTGTTTTCATTGTTGACTTCCAATTGCTGTCCATATCATTGTATGGAAGCAGATTTCTTTGTCAGACACTAGACTGAACAAAGCCAAAAGCATTCTTAACTTGGTTCACCAGCTCGAGTGTCTCCATTTCTAATGATAACAGTAGAATGCAGCAAGGGGACATTGGCCAGTCAGCACATTCTTCATTTGAAGCACATTGTCAAATAGACTCAGAAAAATGGTGTCTGATTGAATGTTGGAAATTACACAAAGACCATCTCAGCCTCAATTTTCATTGGTCAGGTATAATTGCTAACAGCTACAATAATTCATTTCTGTTTGCATGTCCAACACTGAAAAAAAAGATTGTGAAAAAGACAGCCACAATCCTGTTAACTTTACGTAGTTTTAGCCATCATACATATTACAGTCAAAAACCGTCAACAGGATGGAACCTTTCTGTAAAATCTACATGAGCCGTAAAACATAGGTATTTCATCTGTCATTCTGGACCATGGTTAAGTCCTGTTAGTGCAACATTATGTTTCTGTTCAAACTACAGCAACCGTACAAAATACAGATTAAATCTGTAATTATACAACAGTTAAGTGCTGTTAGCAGTGTAGCAAGTTTCTGTTAAAGCTGCATGCATAACAATAAATACAGAAGTAATCTGTAGAGTTTTTGTTCTTGTTTGTCAGTTTTTCACACGTTCGTTGCAAGAGTTTTAACCGAAACAATTAAGGCAAGTATATAGGTTACATTGTTTCAAGTGCTAATAGACAGCAGTTAAGGACTCAGGACAGGTTAAACATTGAAGAAAAGCACATGCACAAGAGGTTGTAATTATAAAACAACCTGTTAATGCTCCTTTAAGATAAGTATTTCTATTTTAAAAGCATTTTAATTTTGAATTGATATCATAATATGATTATATATTCCATATATTTGTACATATCTATGTCTGTATGTATGTATGCTTACTACACCTATTATTAGACATTCATGGCTTAATAGTTTCTATAATCTATTCATTATGTCTTTGCACAAACATCAAATATGAATTTGTCAATTTAAATCTTAACTTAATATTCTTCAAATTATGAAGTTAATTAGGCCTATACATTAGCTCTCTAAATTTGATTTTGACCTTGAGACCACTATTCAATTTCTTTGAAAATAGAACAAAATGGCTATACATATGTTTTACTTTCAGGAGCTGGCCACGTTTGGTTGACAGGACAATCGGTGGATACACACTTCTATAGGTTAGTTTTTGGTGGTCATTCCTGTGATGTTTGGGTTACCAGGTGGATGGAGGATAGGGCTTTTTCGTCCTGTATTTGTGTACTGACTGGTCATTAAAGGACAAATGGCAACCACACATGTAGTAGTGGTACAGATTTATTCAAAATTTTGATAAAAGATGGTTATTATTATAATAGTGCAAAGCTTTTAACCTGCATTGAATTAAGTTTGAAGGTATTGTAATCACTTTTGAAAAATGTTGTCCTTCAGCATGTCCTGTGGACATGCAGCTGGGTGTTTGGAAGGTAGGCAGGTAGAATTCTTCCATGTAAAACTCCACCACTATTGCATGTAGGCCTACATGGATAAAGTTTGGTATACATATAGCCTATGTGGCCTGGTTGTGCCTTTTGATGGTTTTATTGATGAATATTTTTACTTTTTATAAAAATTACACACAAAAAAATTATTTTGTTTCTAGAACACTATTGCATGTACATGGATGGAATTTGATACAAATATAACCTATCTGACCAAGTTGTGCCTTTTGATGGTCTGATTAATGAATATTGTAAACTACTTTTTAAACATTTCTGAAAAAATATATAAAATCATTTTAAAGTTTCCAGGCCTGGACTCAGCCACTATTTCATGAACATGGATAAAGTTTGGTACAGATATATATAGCCTATATGGCCTAGTTGTGATTTTTGGTGGTCTCATTGATGAAAACTATATATACATAGCAAATGATAAAAATATTGAAAGTTTTTCTTTTTTTCTATTCTTGCCTAAGAATCAGCCACAATAGCATGTTGACGGATGAAATTTGGTATTTGGTGTAACATATAGCCTTAGCCTATATCGTGAAGTTGTGTCTTTTGATGGCCTGATTTATGGATATTTGATGCTCTATGAAATATTGAGAAAACATAAAAAACATACATTGCGCGGCAGCAAACCTTCAGTGAATAACACCTTTAGAAGATTACAATTAGTTTTAATATTTGTTCTCAATATTATAAAAAGCATAGGATATCTATCAGTAAGACCATGAAAAGGCACAAATGGACCATATGAGCCGTATGTGTACCAAACCTTAAATAGTGACCGAGTCTTGGGCCAGAAACAAAGATTAAATTTCTTTTTTTCATTTCAAAAAAGTACATAATATTTTCCAGACCTTTCAAAAGGCACAACTGACCGTGCAAGCAATGTGACTGAGTCTTAGCCCGAAAAACAAAAACAAAAATTCATTATATTTGTTCTCTTTTTTTTTTTGAAGAGTGTAGAATATCTATCAATGAGACCATCAAAAGGCACATCTAGGCCATATAGGCCACATCTGTCCCAAGTTTCATCCATGCACAAGCAATAGTTGTTGAGTCTTGGCCCTGAAACTAAAATATTTTCTATATATGTATTTTTTAATTATTTCAAAAAGTATGAAATATCTATGTATCAGACCACAAAAGTCACAACTAGACCATACAGGCTATATGTGTACCAAATTTCTTCCATGTACATTCAATAGAGGCCAAGTACTGGCCTAGAAACGACCCACATTTTACCCAAATGATTACAATACCTTCTTCGAATTTCTTTCGCTGACGGTAAAAATTGACAAATTCATTGCACAGAACACTTGAACGGCTTATTGAACCTGCTGCACCTGTTACGTACTAATCACAGTTGTTCTCTGATGCTTCCCTTTGGATATGGCTCACTAAAATCAGAGGTTTATGACCACAGGGGCTTCTGGGCCAAGTTTGTTTGTCTATTTGTATAATAAAATTAGTTATAATGTATCAATACAATTAGCGGAAAATCCCCTGTGTTTATGACAGGCACTTTGTTTTTATTTGTACCCCGCCTGAAACTCTCACTGTGCCCCACAGAGCTTTCTTTATAAAAATTCGGATGCCTGCATTGTGGATATCATCTCACTAAACTAAGACAAATAACCACAGTTTAAATCCCCAGCAATTGATTTGTGTTATTTCATTTTCAGCTCATCTGTCGTCTTTGAAAACAAAGAGCAATGGTCCTCACTCAGTCGTCGTCATCGTTATTTGTGACATCGTTGTCCCGGTTGAGGTTGGTATAAGAGACCATTTGTGACGTTAATATTTCGCATATAGTTATGAAATTGGGTACAGGCAATGGCCTGTGGCTATGGATTAGGAACATTCGAGAAATCCAAGGTGATGGCCATTTTGGTGGCCATCTTTTTTCTTGAACTGCTCATTGTGACCTTAATATTCTGCTTATTAGGGTTATGAAATTTGGTACCTGTCTTGGCCTGTGGGTATGAATCGGGAACATGTCAAGAAATCCAAAATGGCTGGCATTCTTGAACTGCCACTATGACCTGAATATTTCGCTTATAGTTATGAAATTTAGTACAGGTGGGTATGGATTTGGAACATGTCTATAAATCCGAGGTGACTGCCATTTTGTCGGCCATCTTTCTTCATTTTGGTCTGGATCGGGAACATTTCAAGAAATCCAAGATGGCTGACGAAATGGCCTCTACAAAATGGCTGGCATTCTTGAACTGCCCAATGTGACCATGATCTTTCGCTTAGAGTTATGAAATTTTGTACAAGCATTGGCCTGTGGGTATGGATTGGGAACATTTTGAGAAATCCAACTTCTGCTGCAGAAACTAAACCAAAACATTTTCTAGGTAGTGTCTGGGTGTCTCTGCCTGTCAAGCACATTTCTTGCTTTATGGGGGGGGGGGGGGCTTATCTAGGAAAGAGTATCCAAACCTCAATGCCAGTTCATTCTGACACTGCTATTGGGGATGTTGATGTGTAATTAGGGACGACATGTAATTAGGTCCCAAAAATATTTCTGTATCCCATTCAACCTCAAAACTTCACAAATGCAGCGTATCAACGTCATTAGATATTTGTTTTTATCTATTTGATTTTTAGGTGACAAGTTTGCCACTTTTTCCATTAATTGGGTTTTGTTTTAGGGTTTGGTTGACTTTTGAAGGTGTGTCGCATAATGACAGCAAGACAGTTTTGGTCATAGTGCGGGAGGTTTGAGTGTGTTGGAATTGATAGTTAAAAGCAATTCAGATGGGCTAATTTGAGAGCATGTGGCAAGGTGTTTTTTATAGGCTGTGGCTTCACTGGAAATTTTACAATTTAGTGGGTGTGGCCGTTCAGAGCCAATCAGGATATGGGACATGGTGGGTGTGGTCATATTAGCCAATAGGGATACACGTTGTGAACAGTTGGGTCATCTAAGGTGGGGTTCTTGCAAAAATATTGTTTTTTTTTGCTAGTTGTATTACTAGGCTTGGATACTCCTGGGAGGCACTTTTTTCTGGGGGGGGGGGGGTCACCTCTGGGGATATTCGCAAAAAAACTTTTTCTTTTGCTAGTTATATTGCTAGGTTGGGCTTCACCTCGGGGACAGGTACTTTACAAAATTTTATATATTTTATCTCTCAGGGAGGGGAACAAAATTTTATATTTAATAGAAGGCTGGAGGGAGGTCAACTCAGAGGGGGGATTCTCACAAAAAGACATTTATTTTTTGCTAGTCATATTGCCAGTTATATTGTCACCTCAAAGGGAGGTACTTTTAAAATTTTAGTTTTTACAAGGCCTGCGGGGGGGGTCACCTTGGGGGCGGTAGGGGGGATAGTCACAAAATTTTTTTTTTCTAGTTATTAGGTGGTGTCACCTCAGAGGGAGGTACTTTATATTTTACGAGCCCGAGGTGTCATCTCAGGGGGTACTCGCAAAAAAATTTTTTTTTTGGGGCTAGTTTTATTGCTAGACAGGAGGTCACCTTGGACAGAGGTCCTTTATTCAACCAAGGGGGTCATCTCTGGGGGGGGGGGTACTCACAAAAAATTGTTTTTTTGGCTATTTATATTGCTAGGTTTTAATAGGGTCACCTTTGGCAGTTTTTGGCAGAGGTACTTTTAAAATTGTATATTTTACAAGGCCTGAGAGGGTGACCTGAAGGGAGTCCTCGCAGAATTTTCTTTTGCTAAGTTATACTACCACAGTGTCCTTGAACAAAGTTTAGGGTTAAAAAACATGTACAAAGAATCTGTCGACGCAGCATTGTAGTAAGAGGTCTCAGCTTCGATTTGATGTAAAGATAAAAAAAATCTGTTTGGAAAATTTTGGGAAAATTGAAATTTAAAATTTTTGGTTTTTCACACCCTTGTTGCATACAAAATATCCATTATAGAATTTTTAAAATGATCTATTGCAATGAGTTGAATGTAGAAATGATTTCTTTTACCACCCTGGTGCTTATATTAATAGTTGAACAAATTCAGAATAATGATTAAGTGGATTTTAAAAGAATATATTCAGAAGGTGTTACAAACTTGCTAGACTACATCCTGCATTCTCAGAGCACATTTTTAAAACATCTAATCAACTGAACCTGCATAGGTTTACTAGTTCATTGAGTGTGTAAGTTAAGTAGCCAAACACTGCAGCAATATAGTCAATAATAAGACATATTAAGATATTTTATAGCATTTTTATACCCATATTCCGAGACATATGTTGCAACACTTTCAGAGTGCATCTCTCCATATTAATATCAAAACCTTTCATGCCAATCTGAAGAAGTATGATTGCCTAAATTATCCATTCCTTAAATATTATATTTTTGTTCAGCAACTTCAATTCCGAAGGTATGTTATAGATTTTCTTCATTTGTGCATAATTATCAAATAAATACTTTTTCCGTAGAATTTACATCACTAATTCAATGAACTGGCAAGAAAATATGTATAAGATGCATTTTTGAGTGTTGTCATCTGACCATGAAAGAAATATAAGTTATTTCGCCAATAATTACTTGTTTCAGAACTCCTGGTGTGAATTTAACTTGTTTAAAATGCTGATAACTCTTCCTGTTTGTATTAAAATTTGACAGATGATCGATATTAACTATGTGACTATAGAGTAGAATCTGTTGACTAATAGTTTAATAATAAGTCAGTTGCACAAAGGCATGATACTACTAAACAATTGAATCCTTGAAGCCTGCAACTACTAAATTCTAAGAAATAATCTAAATAATTGGCAAAAACAGGTCAACAAAGCAATTAAAATCCTTCAGAATACCACAAATTGCTGCCTATATTTCAATATGGATAAAGACAATGTAATAAACTTAGAAATGGCCATCTTATATGTTCATTAGCCCACACGCATAGTTTTTTGTATTGATTTCAGACAATAATTTTATCAAAATATATAATTTCCTTAAATATCAAATACAACTTAAATACAAACCTGTGGTGAAGATACTACAAGTTTGTCAGATCCAAGCAGTAGGTATTAATACAGGTGTCTGCTGTTTATTGTCTGATAACTTTACAGATGTGTTGTGAATCTCTTTTGAAAAACATCAACCTGTGAAATGCTAAAAATCTCACTTTACATCACTAACAAAGTTAACAAGGCATTTTCTGACACGCTGGTGGTTCATTTGCCGCTTTTCCTCAGTTCAAGAAATAATAAAGCCAAAATGGTCTTGTTTATATATGATTTGAACACATTATAATATTCAGTGAGTTTGCAACACCCCTAACTGTTGGAAATGATGTAAAAATTAAAATTTAAAGGTTTTTCTTTGATTTTTTTTACCTGATTGAGTAACCTAATATATAACTGAATAAATGATGATGTTTCAGTATCAGTGAACTGCCATTTGATATATCTATAACCGATATTTTGTATGCAACAAGGGTGTGAAAAACCAAAAATTTTAAATTTCAGTTTTCTCAAAATTTTCCCAACAGATTTTTTTGATCTTAACATCAAATCGAAGCTGAGACCAGTGAGACCTCTTACTACAATGCTGCGTCGACAGATTCTCTGTACATTTTTTTTAACCCTAAACTTTGTTCAAGGACACTGTGCTGGGGGTCACCTCAGAGGGGTAGGCTACTCAATAAATTTTTTTTCACTAGTTACAACAAGTGCACACCTTTTCATTCTTCTGCTTTCTTAGAAATCCAAGATGGCTGCCAAAATGGCCGCTCCAAAATGGCGACCATTCTTGATCTGCCCACTGTGACCTTTATATCTGGCTTATAGTTGAAATTTAGTACAGGTATTGGCCTGTGAGTGTGAATTGGGAACATGTCGAGAAATCCAAGATAGCGGGCACTTTAGCAGCCATCTTTCTTAATTCCTGAACTGCCAAATTTGACCTTGGCCTGTGGGTATTAATTGGGAACATGACGATAAATTCAAGATGAAGGCCAATTTGTGACAGCCGTTTTGGCAGCCATCTTTCGTCATTCTTTAACTGTTCATTTGTGACCTCAATATATCCCTTAGAGTTAAGAAATTTGGTAAAAGTACTCCACATTACGATAAACTTAATCAAATGTCTTTGCAGCGGTTTTTGCCACCAATTGAATCAGCAGATTCTTGTTAAAATTTTGGTTGGTCGATTTTGTGATACTGTCCATCCACAAACCTTACAAATATAGGGCAAAACAATTCAAAATGCCAAAAACAAAATTAATCATGGATCAAATTTATATATCATAATTTTTACTTCATCAGGTCAAAACAACATAGTTATCAATAAAGAAGATCACAACTCACATGGGGGGTGTTTACTTTTGCAACACTCATTATCACTGATTGAATTTTATCTACTCTTCTATGCCTGATCACCCTGTATTTTATGGTGTACATCTGTTGCAAAAGAAGTCAGTATGAGCTTGAGATTGATGATGTATTCTAGAAGGAAGATATTAAAAGAAATGGAAGACCGCTCCAGGGGGGTGTTTAGTTCGGCAGCCTGCTCTATGCATGTTTTATGACTTTTCTTTTGTAAACATTTCATACCCCCTTAAATATGCTGTGAAATTTCAAATTCTCAATGCGGAATTCGAAGGCGAATCATCCAGTGTTGTGCTTACTTTCAAGGGCAACCATAATATAATCAGGATGAACGTTTATAGCATTTGGCTAAATGTATCGAAACTTTTGAAAAGTACTTTCCCTCAGTGCAGTCAGTGGTTGGGAATCTCGCAAATCAATTTGCAAATAAATTATGACTTAGAGTACCTCAGTCTGTTTCCTTTCATGAGACAAAATTAAGTGATGTAAATAATGGCTTTAGTAAATGTTGTTTTTTTCAATAACTAAAAACATGAACTCAGCTACTTTTTTGTTGCTTTCCAGGTGCTGGTAGTCTCAGGAATCCTTCAGCTGCTCTTTCCTGTAATTTCAACTCCTCACTAGTCCCCAGCCATGTTGAATACTAACTTCGGGTAAGCTACTTTTACAAGTTACCTTATGTTCATTTCCATTTGATATAAGAACTATCTCCAGGAAATGGATAAAATTTCAACTATGTTTAGTTTCTAATAAAACCTGACTTTTTTTACTACAGAGTAGTACATAATTTCTTTCTGCAAATCAATAAGAAGCTACAGAATTTCACAAATGAATGCATAACCTAAAATATACTGCAGGAAGCTGCAAAATTCTGATTTTTTGTGGTCATCTGTCACTGCAGCGTTTCTGAAGGGTTTCTGCACCAGAATCTGCAGTTCTGTAGGAATAATGCAGCTTGGGAGGTTCTACAGTGCCGCCTGTAAGTAAGTGAAGCGCATGATATTGTGCCATTAAATCAATGTTAAACATCCTTAACCAAAATGCTTCTGGAAGGACGAATTCTCATTCGATGAGAGGAAAACATTTTGGGTCATAAAGGCCGATATGTGAGGCATGTGGGATAAAAATAGCAGCCAATTTTCTTTGCTGTAGTCGGAGTTAGGTATGGGTCAAAGTCTTTGTTACGTAAGTGAAATGCAGGCCCAATGTTAAAACATAGGGAAGGGTGGTTCACTTACTTATCAAACACTTTGACCCATACCTAACTCCGACTACAGCAAAGAAAATGGGCTGCTATTTTTATCCCACTTGCCTCACACATTGGCCTTTATGACCCACTTTGTTTCCCTTTCATTCGATGAGAATTCATGCCTCCACAAGCAGTTTGGCTGAGGATGTTTAACATTGATGCAATGGCACAATGCCATGCGTTTCACTTACTTACAGGCGGCACTGTATGCACTTCGGCAGGAACCTGCAGAATTTCCAAAAAAATCTGCAGCTGCCTGCAGAATTCTGCAGCCAATTGCAGAACTTCAGAAATAGTGGTCCTCTTTCACTATTATGTTTCTGAAATGTTTCTGCAGGAAAATATGCAATTTTGTCTGAGTTATGCAGTTCGGGAATTTTTATGCACTTTAGCAGCTGTCTGCAGAATTCTGCAGTTTCTAAAAAATTCTGCAGGAAGCTGCAGAATTCTGCAGTTTTGCAGTTCCCTGCAAGATTTCTGAACTTCTGTTGCTGATTGGCTGAAAAAAGCAAGCAGTGGTATAAGAAGGCGACCATTTAATAACCAGGGGGGCTTGGAGTTTTCTTTTGTGATAGAAGTTTTCTTTTGTGGGAAATTGTAGCAGAAATGACTTATTTCAAGGCTGCCAAAAATGAATTTATTTATTTCACCAAAACTGGCCAAAAATTATCAATATCAAAAAATTCCTAACCCCCTGCTTCCATATTAAACGGTCATCCCCTAAGCCATCATATCCAGCTGGGCAATCGTACCAATGCAACTAATCCTAGCAATGCACAAATGCAAACCCTGTCTTTCTTAACTCTCTGTGACTGCTCGTTTGTTTATAAGTGTAAAATGCGTGATAAATTTAACATTACTGGACCTAACTCAAATTATCATAAACTTCTCTTTCTTTTCAGACATGAAATATTTTAAACTGCCACACCATATGGATCTTTTTGTATGCCACAACATCAGTCCTCCTCAATATTGAACCTGCAACTAACAAGAATTCCTTTTAAGGTAAGACGTTCTTCCTTCCTGACACCAACAGTATCAATTCATTTTATCAAAAAAGAATGCATTAATGTTTTTGAAAATATCTCAATTGACCATTTTTCTCTTCAGGTGCTTTTTTCTGAAGACACTGAAAAACCAAGACACCAAGTGAAGGAAGAGAACGAAGAAGACCAACATAATCTTTACAGATCATACTTCGAAAATTAAATTTATTTGCTTTTCAACAAAACAAAATTTAATGGTCATCTCCTGTTTCATGAGAGAAAAAATTGGATTTTGCCATCTTGCAAATTTGAAGGATGTGATTCCTCAAAAAGGTTCCCTGCAGGCTTTGCTTGCTAATTATCATATATATGCTGGTTCTCTGTACAAAAGCTCTACTCTGTACATTCAGTATCCAGCATGACTCATGGAAGTATAAACTTTTTTTAACTACATGATGGTTAAGATTCACTACGGAGAAAATGCCATGGATAAATTGAGGTGGTCAAACCAGGAGTTGGTAATTTTAGTGATATTCATATATTTTGCTCTGTGCCAAAAATGTGATCAAAATTGCTAATAAAAATTATAAAATCAAGCATGATGTTATTGTTTTTAAATTAAAATTAATTTGTCAAAATTTAGATCTGTGACTTGACAACACTTTTGGAATAATGATAGTCATGTTCTTCCAAAAATTTGAGGCTTGCAAATCTGATGCTTTAAGGAAAAAATTAAGGAAACCAGGAAAATTATATTTCCGATAATGAAGACCGGTAGAACCATTAATATACTGAATGAGCAAAGGTGTTGATATAGCTATTTTCCGAATAATAAAAAAACTCCCTATATACAGATATTACATTAAAAAACATCAAAATATTCTCTTCTATTGAATTGTGATTTAGAACACTCCACTGCTAAACAGTAATTGCTCTGGGTCATAAGTATGTTTTTTAACAAGAGTTAAGCATTGCTCAAATGGCAGCATGAGGGGGCTGTCAATATTACAGGCATATTCCAGTAAAAATTACGGATTGCTCACCATCTATAGTAACGCTTGAACTGTTGAAGTTACAGTAAAAACATGTAAAATATACGGTTTCAATGATGCTACATATTTACGGCTTTAGTCTGTAAATTTCACAGCAACTTGTTGGCACCCAAAACTGCCAGCCATTTTACCGTAAATTTTACAATTTTTTTTTTCAGTGAATGACCTGTGTTGAAATCTATTGTTATTGTAGCAATTCAGTGTTCATTGAGAGAGTGTTTTCCACCTGAAACTACTTAAGTCCACACGTCCAATTCAGGAAAATTTCAATTTCAATTGGAAACAACGGAGAGTGATGTCACCAATACAAAATTTTAACCCTATTTGCAGGGTCAAGATGACCAATCTCCTTTCTAGGAAGAAAGCAATATCTTGACTCAAAGTTTTTAAATATCTAAGAACGGTTAACATGAAAGGTATGAGGAACTAAGCAAATTTAAAAAAAAATAACTTTAATACCAGCTTTTGCAGTTTGCATAGTGCATATCTCACTTGAGGTCAAGGTCAGAAAAGTAGACAGAAAGACAAAGTCAAATGAGATCCGTCCAAATGTCAGCACAAGAATTGTAAAGGTCCTGTGTATTGCGTGTTTGAATTGCTCCCTATAAAGTCACAAGTGAGGTTGAAGGTCATATGTCAACTCGGATAGAAAAGTGTACTGACAAACAATGCCAAAAGAGACCTGTCCTAAGCCACAGGAGATCTGTCCAAATGTCAGCCTGAGAACTGAAGCTCCGTTGGGGGGTCGCATTTCACGCTGTTTGTTTTCAAGTCATCGCCTCCAGCCCTCATCAGCAAAGAGACCCCATCCTGTATATTATATAGGATGTCTCCTGCTTAAATTGCAAAGAACACAATTGGCTTGTTCACAGAGATGGATTCTACTAACAGTTTTCTGTTAATATCAACACCAAAAGAGATAAGATCGGAGTCGAAAAAGAAGTGAAAACATTTTTGCAAAAAGCACCGGGCTCACTAACGATGTCAGAGCTGTGATGACTCTCTAATGCTACTGATGAAGAGTTTTCAAGACATTTTGTTCTACATCAGCAGAATATCTGCATTAGAAATTACATATCTTTTCAATACTTAAGTCTTTGAATACTCGCATGATTAGTCAACATGCATCTCTATATTCTCGATAATGATGTTCAATTTAAAAGTGAAGGACCTTAAGTTACTATGTTAGCTCAGTCCAAAGTGAAACTGACAACAAATGCTGTGAAGAAACTACATCATTGTTAATCAATGTCCATTGCTATAAATGGACATTAACTGCAGTTGTCACTTGTTTTTGAACACTGAACAGTCACCAAAAGCAAATCCTTGCTGAAAGTCTGATTTCTGTCTGATGCGGGAAAGCTTTCAAAGTAGTTGCCAGCAAGAGTGCGGTGGTGCAACCATAATGCAAATTAATCATTGCCCACATCCTCAACCTCAAAGAAAATGTGATTGAGATGAATATGGAAATTTTGGTAGTTAAACGATAAATACTCATTTGAGCAGAGTGGCATTACGTCCAACAAAATTTAAAATTCAAAGTTTGAGCCTATATTAAAATGCCCTGCACATATCCATTAAATTCCTAATGTTCATCCTGTAGCAAAAAGGTCTTGGGAGATTTTATGTTTGTGCTTCGAATCATAAAATGTTCATAGGACATGGGACAAAAAAACTGCCTCATTCATCTTGAGAGTAACTCTTCTAGTTTTTCTTTGGAAAAGACAAGCTTCGCTTTGTAGCCTTAAAATCACTCAGTTTTTACAAAACCTTGTATTACATGTGGATTTCAACTTTTTATTCCTTAATGAACAGACTTGCCACTCACGAGTTGAAAAGAATTGTGTTGCAGTACAAACCATTGCTTTGCTGAAAGTTTTAGTCTTGCTAAATGGCTGGCACTAATTGACAGTGGGAGACAGAAGAGAACTTTTCTTGGCAATCTTGCAATTAAAACTTCCAGAAATAATTTTGTCAATTGCAGGGTTATTGATCAAACCAACACAGTACTTCCACTAAAATAAGATCTGTAAAAGAAAGCAAAACAATTCACAATAATATGCCTCTATTCAATAAGGATATCGAGAATAGAAATATATATTGCCTTTCCTACTTTCTTTCATCATCATTCAGGTTACAACAGTTTCTTGTCTTTGGCTGACAGGGTAAATTTGTGTTTTTTTAAGCAGGAATGGTTTTTTTCACAGGTTAGAAACCTTTTCTTGACAGAGACACCAAGCAAGGAATTTATTAGACAAAAAATCTTTTGCTTGACTTGCCTATATGCCGGACCAATGACTACATGAGAAATAGATGCTATATATTTCTTTTGATCCAAGGTTGTTAGTGACCATACAAAAATACGATATTATGATCTGTAAATCACAGAAAAAATAATTGTGATCTGGAGACAGCTATACATTATGTAGCTCCAGCTGTATGTGCAACCTGAGAAAAAAATTGAAGGATCAATCTCCCTGAACACAAAGACAAAGCCAATTACGGTTTGATCATATGTCAGCACCGTCACCAAGGTTACTGCCAGTATGGCCTTTGTCCTTTGCTGGAGTAGATGTTGCAGAAGTCACAAGGTTGCCATAACAACTGCATGGAGCAGATTCCATATCACACTGGACATCACGTCCTGGAATTTTGTTCTTTAACATAAAAAAATTGTCTTTTTCTGACATATTATTCAATAATTCTTAACAAAAACAGCTAAACGCAAAGAAACAAAAGCTCTACATTAAAGATATGTAATCATCCAAAAAAGGCTGCCATCTGTTCAACAGCAACTTTGGTGAATTTAAGAAAATTTGAAATTCAAAACTTTGAACATCGATAATATCTCCATCAAGTAATGATTTTGCACAAAAATACCAATTTCGCATTATTGTCATTAAACAGCTCCAAAGTGCACCAGTGTTACTCTTTTGCTACAATTTGAAATTGCTCCCATAAGGTTTTTCTGGCAATGATTACTCTTGGTAGCTCTACACAAAGTGAATCAAGTGACAACTGCAACAGATTTCCATTGATTGAATCCCAAGTAATCAACACTGATGGAGACACGATTATGCACTTGCCTAAAAGCATTTGATGCCAAACTCACTTTAGGGGAAATTACTCAACATAGCATATCAGCCTTTCACTTAGGAATCTACATTTATTTAGTGCTCAGTTTTACGAAGCATTGTACCAAAATATTTACTATGTAAATAATATTGAACATACTTGACCTGTACGTGCAACAAATCTTAATGTCTCATGTCTTTGTCATTTTCACGAAACACATTGCAACACAGTGACATCTGTGGGCATTGGGTGGTCTGTCTGGTGATTGCGGTTCAGAAATTATTGTCGGCCGAACATTGTTCCAATTGTGCAATCCTACCCATGACAGGTACAGTGTATTTACAGTTTGCCTCGGGCCTTATTTGGGATTCTGCAGGTGCTTATTTTGCCAAAAGTTGTTGTTGAAATCAGTTTTCTTAAACATCCAGACCATGTTACATGAAACTTAAACAAGTGACTTCAAATGTCAGATCTTCTATATACATGTAGAAGCCCTTACTAATGAAGACCGATGGTGTTGACATGAAAACTAAAAAATCCCAGCAGCTTTTGTCCTAAAGCTTCCCGTTAGGTACACAGTCACACAGACCTCTTTTGGTTTTGTTTTCTTTTTTAATCTACTCGTCTCCACCCTCTTTGAAGTGATGATGATTCTATTAATGATAATGGAATCAATGACTTGCAGCTTTGACTTGTAACGCTTCCTTAAAAACAAATGTTCTACTTCTGGACATCAGTTAAAGTATGTCTTGGTCTGAATAAATGGTACATTCTCATGAAAGAAATTGTGTGTATAGTTGTGAAGACAGTTCAATGTTTCCAAAATATTTCATTCAATGTTTGAGATTAAACCTAATAATATAATTGTGACCATCTCATGGTTACGTTTTAGTATTATTTGAAATTTCCTCTACATTGGCCTATCAACACGCAATTCCTGAGTATAGTAGTCTTGTGTCTGCAGCTAGGCTCTTCCAATCTCAAAATTGATTAATACTGGGAGTAAACCACTTGAGAGAATGATGCTTGTGACTGTGAATGAATTCTGGAGATCATACTTTCCCAGTGCAATTTCCAATGAATAGGGTGAGACCCTTCAGTGCATTTTGCCATGCACCATCAGGAACCAAAAAACCTCAGAGTCTTCCTCTTATTTGAAACATTGCCATTCTCTCGCTAAAGACCTTATCCAATGTTTTTCAGTAAAGTGAAACAGGGTAAATCATTCAAATCATTTTTCTGACAACAATGCTGTCAATCAGAAAAGAATATTTGCTATTATTGGTCTTGACAGATTCTTTTAGAGGAAATGACACTCTTAGAATATGAATTTTTCTCAAAATGCATAATTCATTCCTTGTCTCTTTCGGTTACTGTATGTGACATTAGAGTGAGTGTGAAAGCTGAATTTGCAATTCCTATTTGCCATTTATGCCATAAATCTTCTGCTTTAGTCCGTTGTCTGCATATTGTGTCATATTTTCCCAAAAGTTTATCCCATTGTTAAATAAGTCATAACTGCTGTTGTTTTATGTTGATGCCTTTCAACTACTATAATTTCCATCTTACAGAGTAAAGTATAAAGAATTGATACAGCCATGATAATATTTATTAGCCAATTTGGAAGATAGTATTTATTTGTCTGGGAAGGAGGGGACCGAATGGTCTGATTCCAAAAACTGTCCAATATTCGAAAAAAATTCTTCAATGTGGAAAAAATTAGAAAAATAAATATTTTGTGCCTTATTTATTTCAGTGCTATCTCTCTTTTCAACAAGTAGCAAGCAGACTACATCTGTTTTATTCATGTAATTTGATCAAATACCTTTGGAAAAAGAAGATACATGGTCTGAGGTCTGGTACAAGAAAAACTTTATTAAAGCTCTGCCAGGATATAACCTTAAGGCAACTCTCAATGTGGTCTGATCATTGTGTCTGCACTGTCACCAAGGTTACCACCAGGTCTACGTTTGTTCTTTGTTGGTGTCAACTTCAAAGGAACTGTAAGGCTACCATGGCAACAGGGACAGATTGTGTGTATAATAGGTTATAACCTCCTATATAAATTTTCCATAGTCCCTTATGATGTGGGCCTTTTGCCGCCGCAACAGAAATAATAGCTTAGGCCTAATATACCATTTCACTAATTTTCATTTGCTATACCTAAATATAGACAATATTATAATAGAGTACATTTATGATGCAAAGAAAGCAATTTGACAATGATCGTAGTTGGTGTTCTACAAATATTGACGTTTTCCCATGAACCTGCTCTAAAGAAGCCTCAATGAATATTGCTTCCTAAAGAACAATTTTTTCTACCTATGCATATACAAATTTTACACTGAATGTATATACACATTTTACGCTGCCCGGCAGCATTTTACACATTCATTAATGTTTTGTGTGCTGCACCCAATGCAGCATATCATGCTTTTTGGTCATCACATGTTTGCACACCTTCCTGCTTTGAAAAGCAATCACATCCAACCTGCAAAGGGCATCATGTAATGCATTATGTTAGCTCAAGAAACTATTTTCATTGCCCTAAAGCCATATTTACTGCATCCATCAAAGATTTGCACACATACCGGAACAAAGTATGTGATATCGTTTTTCATAAGACACTACATGGCCAATTGTGCAGCGTATTTTGTACGTAAATCAGTTGTTTTTAGCATGAATTACGTACGAAATTTTACGTACGTAAAACATGCGTAAATTTTTGTATGGATTTCATACGTATAAAGTTGGTTTTTGGGGTATTAACTTGATTTTTTTGCCAATTTTTTTTCACATATACCAATACAAGGTCTCATCTTAAACCGTTTATGATAACCATATTGCACTAAAATGGCCAAAGTAACTGAATAGTGCTTGTGTGAAATTTTTATGAATTCGTACGAAATTCGTACGAAAATGTACGTACGTTCTACGGATCGGCTCTTTTTTGTGAGTTTCGTACGTAGAATTTACGTACGTAATTCGTATGCTGCACAATTGCTAGTGTAGTCCTCACAATTGTGTAATTTTAAAATTGTAATTGTGTAAGTAATTTTAATTGTACTTTATGTGCCAATAACAATTCTAATTCTTAAGATAATAATACTGAAACACAGGTGAGAGCTGATCCAACCACTTGGCTGATAGATAATGGTGTAGTCTGCTTGAGAATTGTTTTCTTTGCATACAGTACAACCCAAAATAAAGTAAGAAAATTTTCTGTCAGAAGTCCTCTGTTTACCTATTTTGCCCTCTTTTCTCCTCTCCACCCCAATACCTCCTTACAACTTCCTTTGACTCCTTACAACAACCTTAGCCCACATTAAGAACTCTATTTAGACAGCTATCAATGTAACTGCATGCAATTAACAGAGGTGCAAATTATCAAGTAAATCAAACACAATGGGGGTGATTGAGTTTAAATTGGTGTTGTTTAAATATGATTTTAATTCAATTTTAAAAGGTAGTTTCAAGTAGGAAAAAGTAGGAAGTGATTCAGAGTTAGTCAAAAGGTGTGAAAGGGTAAAGTAGTGGCTGCTTCTTCCTTCCTGCTGGGGTATATAAATTCTACGCACGAAACTCACAAAAAAGAGCCGATCTGTTGTACGTACGTTCATTTTTGTACGAATTTCAAACGAAATCATACAAATTTCTGACAGGACTTTTTATTTACTCTGGCCATTTTGGCGCAATATGGTTATCACCAGTTAATACCTTACATTGGCCTATGTAAAAAAAATCAGCAAACAAATCAAGTTAAAAAGACCAAAAAACAAGTTGACACAAATGAAATTCATACAAAAATTTACGTATGTTTTACGTACGTAAATTTTGTACGTATTTCATACGTGAAACAGTCAATTTACGTAAGAAATACGCAAGAAAGAGCACGGTAAGTTTTACGTACGCTGCACAATTGGCCATGTAATCGTACTATATTTCGGGTTTTACTGTAATTGTAATGCATAGAATGGGACACCTCAACGCCCTGCGCCTTTTGCTGTCAGAAACCAGACGCTGGAAGGGAAAGGTTGACTTTGAAGCTGTGTGAATGCTATGACACACTCCTGCTATAAATTTGCAATGAGTTGTAATGTCTTGTCTTTTGGAAAGCACAAGAAGTCCAAGCAACACTTTCTCCAAGGAGTAGTGAGTGTTGCAGGTCCATTTGTAGTCATATGTATGCATATTATTTGGGAGGAAATAACACCCTTGGAATGCAAATTATCCCATCTAGTTTCTTGGCAGTGAACTAATGAGTGAGCTTGTCTACACCATGCATGTTTGAGCTGAATATGCAATTCATGTGTGTCTTTATACTTAAAGTCCTCAAATGTAAAATGCCTCAGAAGTCACTTACTGGTTGAATTCAGAACAGAAAAGTCACAAGACTGTCCAAGTTTTAAATCACAAATTAACTTATTGACACCTGCAATAAACACAACAAGACATAACATGTTTTTGTCATGAATGAATATCCATCAATATTGATTACCAATTAATGTAAATCCTCTACAGTTATAACTTTAACGATGTATTTTCTCCTTGTGCTTTTCAGATACAGCCATATGTTTGCAATGGAATAGGACACGTTAAAAATCTATATATGTGCACGTAAGTATAATTGAAACTTATTTGATCCTTTACTGATATTAGATAAACTTTGGTAACTTCGTAGCTTTTTCACGATACTGTCATACTTTTTCAT
Source organism: Platynereis dumerilii (assembly GCA_026936325.1). Lineage (NCBI taxonomy): Eukaryota > Metazoa > Annelida > Polychaeta > Phyllodocida > Nereididae > Platynereis > Platynereis dumerilii. The sequence continues at coordinate 2,355,712 of JAPTHN010000031.1, forward strand.
GCAAAAAAGTGTTAGGGTGTTTATCATATTATGAAACATTAAATTTTTTCATTATTGAGTGACGCATGAAACTGAATGTACTCATGTGTGACCATGAATTCTGCCATTGTCCTCAGAGCTTGCACTGTTCGGCAAAATGGAACTGGGGGTCAGTGTGCTTAGTAGCAATTAAACTAAGTGCTATCAACTTGCATGAGATGCACCAAATACCCTTCTATAGGAAATGGGAGCAATGCGTTGCAAGGCAGTTTGCACCCATTGTACTTATGGTCTCATTGTGTGTTATTTTTCTTTCTTTTTTTTTTCATAAACTTGTTCATCCCACAATGGCCTGTTTGTCTCGGGAAGTATAGGATTACCAAATGCACCAGCGCAGGTGCAACAGAGACATAACAGAATTTCAAAGGGTCCTACTGCCATTAAATATGAGAATATTTGTCAAATCCACCAACTGTAAGACACTCAGGGACAACGAAATTTTTGTTACATAATACAATATTAATACATATTAATGAAGCATATTGTTGTCTGCAGTTTCAGAAACATGACTGGTATGGCAGTAGTTTCACACAAAAAAGTGACAAAATAAAAACTTTTCAAACAGTCAAAAACATGCAGAAATTCTGGCAGGTTGAACATTTATTCATGATCAATAACAAGGGCCTGATGATCCGTTAAAAGCTCATGAGAGATGGTGCGATATCCTTGAAGATGCCATTGTTATTGCCTACAACCCTACTCGTAGATTAGTGGACACCGCCCGTGGAATTTGAGATCATGATCTACACCAAATGTAAAGTTAGCTGGCTTGGAGCCATCTGCACCAGAAATCCACAGCAGCAATACAGGGCTTATTCAGGTGCCTAGCAGTAAGGCCACACTTACAAAGCTGAATATGATGTGATCAAAGGTCTACTGTTACTGCCCGATTTTCTTTTATCTTTCATGAGTGTGAACCTCTCTAGTAATCTTGGGGTTACCATGCAAGAGGTTCTTATTCCATGCATCTTATATAGACAGATGGATTTGTCTTTTAGGATGATTATCTTTTGTGAAGTTGCTCTCGAAGGAGTAGTTCAATTGTGATGGAGGTTCAATAAGATTCTCTTGGATATTAAAGGCAGTATATATCTCCTCAGACAGCTATCACACAGCTTCATACACCTGGATATTCTCATATTTTCGAATGCGCGGTTCCAAGTCTGTAGAAAATTGTATTCGCCCATGTAGTACCAGTGATGCCCTGACAATTAACCTAGATCTGTGATGCATAAACAATTACTGTTACCATAGTATCTATATTGAGAAGAAATTGTATGATGCTTTTTAAAGTAATTTCATGGCAATCCTAAAATCTGCTTTTGCTATGAGCAATTTGAATAATTCATATCCGTTAAAAGCATCAGGGGCTCATTAATTCAGTTACTTGATATGCAGAATATGGTCTTGAGAGAATTCGCAGGCATATCAGTGAAGCTTAACTTCCCAATGAAATGGCAATGGCATATGACCAAACCATTCCGGCTTTTTACAGGCTAGCGGCTACTCAGGTGGATGTTTACATGTGCTACAACGTCTCACTCACTTTGTCAATTGAAATCAACAACTTCAGAAAAACCAGTTGTTGAATTGAATGTATAGCTTAATTTCAGAACGGTAAGTTGAGTTATTATCGTTTTGATAGCTACGTCTCTTGCAGTTGAACAGTGGCATCATCAGGGTTTCTACTACTCTTATCATCTGTTTCGGTCCAGCTTAACTGGGTCTGTTTGACAAATATTGAATTTATTATCAATTGTTTTAAAACTGTAAAAGAAGCAGGGATGGATGCTGATTTCAGAGTGATACAGATACTGCATGAAAGGCTTTTGAAGGCCATATATCTCATTATAAGAAACCATAGAAAACCTAGCCCTGAATGTGCTACTCACAGGGTCGCCGGGCTATAGAAAACCACAAACAAGATTTCAATACTGATGTAAATAGTAGGGGGGCATGTGTCAGAAAAAGGGCTTCCGTAGAAAGTTTCATGTTAGAGCTACGTATGATACATCGTTTCGAAGCTTATAATGTCAGGATTTCAAAAACGGATGTTGCCATTTTTTCAAAAATGGTTCTGTTACCATGGTAACGGGTTGTTGTTTGGGACCTTTTGAATACAATTTTTGACATATTTTAATTTTGTAATGGAAATTTATCGTGTAAATCATTCTACTCTCATTTATTTTTTACCTTAGCAAGTATAATTAGCAAGGACAACTCTTTTTCATTGAGTTTCCATGGTTACAGTCATACGTGCAGCACCCTTCAGTATATTTTTATGATAAAATGTTACTTGGCACCTTTTACCTTATTTCGAAATGTCTATTTCTCCTTTAAAAAGTGGCAAAGAAGGTTATATAACATATGAATTTTTTCTAGTATGCAAATATGGCGAAAAATTTGAACATTATGGAAATTAGGACGTATATTGCCCATATACAGCCGTTTCTGATACACAGACCCGAGATCCTACAAGGAGTGATGAATGAAAAATTGTCGTAGAGAACTGATTTATTATGGATAAAGTCATACAAATGTTCATGTTAGGTATACATGTGATGCACCATTTTGAAGCTTTTGTAATCAGGTTTCAAAAACAGATGTGGCAATTTTTTTTCAAAAATGTTCTGTTGCCATGGTTACAGACTGTTGTTTTGAGTATTTTGAATGAAATGTCAGATATGTTGTCTGAATGAAAATCTATCGCACAAATCGTTCTAATTATCTTTATTTTTAATTTTACAAGATGTTTTACTGTATGTTTATTACTTTTATGATTGATTTTGTTGTTAGGTTACCATAGTAACAGCCATGAACACATTCAGATTGGTGTAGAACATTTTTATGAGAAAAATGTCACTTTGGACCACCTTTTCTTTGTTTTAGAAACTTTAAAACTCACCTAGAATGCGGCAAAGGAGGGTTTTACACAATGTCATATTGAATTCATTCCCAAGCAAGTATGCAGAAAAATCGCAGACATATATATATAATGCCAATATACAGCTGTTGATGATATGTGACTCCCAAGAGCTCGCATGCAATGACAAAATGAAAAATGGTGCTAACGAACTAAGCTATTATAGATACAACTGCAAATTTCCATGTTAGAGCTTTATGTGATACACCGTTTTCAAGTTTGTAGATTCAAGAATTCACAAAATGATCTTGCCATATTTTTAAAAATGATTCTGTTGCCATGGTTACTGCTTGTTACTTTGAGATTTTAGAATAATTTCCTAATATAGTTGTTTTTTAAAATGTTCACTCATAATTCAATTCATTCAAATTTTAATTGATTTTTTATTTTGCAAGGTAATGTACACAATTTCCTTGATAAACAATTTTTTGTTGTCAAGAGGTTGACATAGTTGCATTCATAAACAAAGCTTCTCTTGGCACATTTTTATGGGGGGAAAATGCAATTTTCCATCACCCTTACTTTGTTTGACAATGCCCAAATCTCTATAGAAAAATCTTTTATCAAGCAGGATATTACAGTTTGGGCACTTCTTCAACAAGCAAATATGCAGAAAAATTAAATGAATTATGTGCATTGGAGTATATCTTGCCCATTTAGGCATATATAAGACAATAAGAGCACAAGTTGTGATTCATTTCACACCCGGTCACAGTCACTTGTTACCATGCTCACCCCCTTCTCACTACATTGTGTATGCGCACTAAAGCATATTCAATAATTATTCATCTCATATTAGAACCTCTCCAAAATGGATTAAAGCAAATAAATTCTTTTGAAAGCTCATGGCTAAACAGGCGGGGTCTTTCCTGAAGCAAGACAACTTGTAAACTCAGGCATTTCCAGCCACACAGACATGGTAGTTGGATGCCCTTGACCTCAACCCCATGCCTCAGAAAAGTAAAAGCTTTAACTGGAAGATTATAGCATCGACCGATTGCATCAACAACGCCCGGACATCATGGAAGGCCATAGTGGAAGCTTGCAGGACCAATGACATAGGAACAGAACGAAAAAGGAAAAAATGATGAAGGATGACTGGAAGGTGAAGAAAACAAAGACTCTGAAAGAGCCAGAAGACTCGGATCAAGATGAAGTGCCAAGGGAAGAAAAAATGATGATGGACTTAGAAGAGGAACATAACAACAAAGAAATGCAGAATGAAGTTTTACTGTAATATTAAAAATATGTCCATGCTCTACTACAAGAGGACACATTACATGTACTCCTTAAACGAAATGTCATATATCATACAAACACTAATGTCCAGCTTTGAACAAAAAATCGAAAGCACTGGTGGTTGAATGGTCCGAACAAAAGATACCCAACTGATGGAAGACCAATGCGTTGCTAAATGTGAGATATTCACATAAATTCAATGATTTCTATTGAATCCTTCATAAACTCTATGCATCTGACCTTCTCCCAGTTGCCGACTTGCCATAAAACTGGTATGGAGACGGTAGAGAAGTTGACAACCTTCACCAAAATTAAAGCATTGTGACTGTTAATTGGCCAAGTATACCACTATAAAGAACAATCAGTTGCTGTTGAGGCATAAAATCCGAATACACATAATTATGCAGACACACCTACATGTATCAAAGTTGGCCTCCTGACTCATCACCAAAAACCATGCAACCAAAAGAAGGGTTTGACCACCTTTTTCTCATTGGATATGGATAGTTGCACATCATGATATATAATAATTATTAAGGAAATGGTTGTGACCTAATTAAATAAATTCATAATTCATTAGGTTATAAATACCCATAGTTTGTTCAATCAATATGGTGTATTCTTTTGTCATTTTTGACTAAAGATTTATTTCTAAAAAGCGGAATATATAATATTTGATTAATAAAAAAGCTTGCACATGCAGTAGTCACTTGTACTCATGGGATCAGATATATGCCATACAAGGCAATATATACCCTAATTTGCATAATCTATGGATTATTTATGCATGTTTGTACGTAAACTTAATAAATCCACTATGTGTATTATTCTCCTGTTCCATTATTTAGGTGAGACTTAAACATTTCAAATCTACATTTGTAAGAAAAAGTGGTGCGAAATGACATTTTTCTCATGAAATGTGCTAAAAGACAACTGTAACCATGGCAACCTAAAAATAACGCATCATTGTAATTTAATATTCTATGCCACTTTATCAGATCAAAAAGTAACGAAAATTTGAAACGCCTGCATGACAAATTTTTGTTGAAACACTAAGATGTACATCAGAAGTTTCATTCAATAGCCTCAAAACAACAAGCAATTACCATGGCAACAAAAACATTTTTGAAAAATTGGCAACATCCATTTGTGAAATCCTGATTTCACAAGCTTCAAAACTGTGTGACACACATAGGCCTAGATGTGATATGACATAAATTTAGTAGTGTTTTATCTGTAATCGATTGGTACCTTTTAGCCATTTTTCATTACTCCTTGTGGGATCTGAGTGCCACATATCAGCAACAGCTGTATATTGGCAATATATGCCTAAATTCAATAACTCTAAGCATTTTTGGGTATATTTGCATAAATCAACTGAGTGTCATATTACTCTTTGTCATTTTTAAAGCGAGATATATAGACGTTTCAATCAAGGGAAATTGGTGAAAAACGAGCCGTCATTCTGCTTAATGTGCATGGACAGCTGTGTTTATTGCTGTAACCATGGCAACATAACAACAACAAACCTTTCGTAAAGACAACATGGTATAAACCTTGCTAGATAGAAAATATATGAAAATGAGAATGATTTACACGCTTGATTTTCCTTTAAAATACTCAAGTATATCAGAAATTGCATTCCACAGCTTCAAAACAACAATTGGTTACCATGGCAACATAAACATTTTGACAAAATGGCAACATTGGTTTCTGAAAACCTGAATCTACAAGCTTCGATTCAATGTATCATACATAGATCTAACATTAAAACTTCTGCAGTTTTATCCATAATATACTGGTTCAATACAACTATTTTTCTTTGGTCGATTTTAATGGGATCTACCGGCCACTCTGAATATGGACAATATATGTCCTAATTTACACAATGTTTTTTTTTCTGCATATTTGTATGTTTTAAGATAGATACTACTTTTGATATCCTGCTTCTCCATGCTTTAAATGAGATTTTGATATTTCAAACTAAGGAAATGGCATTTTTCGCTTAAAATCAGCAATATTTAGCCGTGTTAATGACTGTAACCATGGCAACCAAACAACGAAGAATCATTTGAATAGGTAATGTTGCATAATACCTTGAACACTAAAAAATTTATAATATTAGCATGATTTGCATAATAAATTTGACATTAATCGAATAGTGAAAATCAGAAAATTCATTCAAAAGACTCAAAACAACAATTGGTTACCATAGCAACAGAAACATTTTTGAAAAAATGGCAACATCCAGTTTTGAAATCCTGATGGCACAAGCTTCGAAACGATGTATCATACGTAGCTCTAACATGAAACTTTTTACGGAATGACACATGCCCCCCTACTAAAATATAATTTGAGAAGACCACATTTTACCATTTTTTGGCATGCAAGACAAGTATCCAGAGACTTTCTTGTCTTCAAGAGTGTCATTAAAAGAACAACTGAATATAGAAATCATTCTCTCATCCTATTGTTGGACCAGCCACATTTCCTCAAACAGAAATCTACATACAAGCAGATATGGTTCCTCTTCTTGAAATGTTCTGGCTTTCTGAGGCCCTCAGACGATGAGACAAATCTCAGGATGTGCCTTGGCATACACTTCCAGACAGATGGGCTTACTTTGTTTACAATGACATTACTCCCATGACCTATGAAGGAGATTAAGGCTGTTTTCCTGCACCAAACAAATACTGTTATCAGTGTGAAATGGCAGACCTTTGACCTCTGTCTCTTTACGACGGTACTTCGTCTATATTAACGGTGCTCTTTGGAAGATAGTTTGCAGAGCCAAAGCTTTCTCTCTCTTTGTCCTTAGATATTTGTACTACATTTTCATCTCGATATTTATAATCCCACTCATTTGGGCTTGTTTATTATTTGTGGTTTTCCCTTCTAGAAGGATGGAAATGCAGAAATTGCAGCATCAGATATTCAATTTCACTTGAAAAAAATAAATGCTGTGTTTATTTAAAGTTGTGAATTTTTTAAACAATAGATAAACCGTAAAGCACAAACAATTTGTTCATTGGAATGGTAAGCGAGGTAGTATGGTTTCACACTGTGAACATCCGCATTCCTGATTAAAGCAAGCAGATGCCATATTATATATGTATATTCCATTCGTAAGACTAATTATGCACTCACATAAAATTAAGACTTTTATAAGCTGCACGAACAGTACTCCATACCCAAAACAGCTCCAAATTTGCAAAAACATTAGTTCAATTCTTTTCCTCATACTTTTTATTTGACTGAATGAGAATCATCAGTAATAAAATATGAGATTATTACCAGTACAGGTCTGTGGAACAGGAAAGCATGGTCTAAGGTCCGGTAACAGCTTGAAGAGCTCCAGCGTTTAATGAGAACCTGCTAGAACGCGGAAAGCTTTGCGCCTGCCAGGACAGAGAGATAAAGCTCTATTTGGTCAGGTAATGTGCCTGGACTGACACCAGGTCAATTTTGTTCTTTGTTGGTGTCAACTTCACAGGAACCTTAATGTTACCATGGCAACAGGTTAAGGCGCATGTCTAATGTATTATTAAAAATAATGTGTAAAAATTTTCCTCAGCCACATATGATGTGAATGTGTGAAGCATGGTTGGCTTTCATCTCTGGTGTAAATTCAACATCATTTTGAAATCCTTACATATATCCTTTGATGACACAAAAAGATTTAATGATTTGTGCTGGAGGATATGTGTCAATGCACAAATATTCTTGCTTCAAACATTGAAAGAGAAAGTTACCATTCATCAAATTGCTAGCCTCAACAATTAAAATTACCATTATTCCATTTGACCAAAAAAACTGACATTGTTTGATGTCTCACATTAGCTGGGCTTCTTTAAGAGTTTACAATTTGTGAATCTTACAAGCCGTTACCCATCTATATGTCTCCTAAGACCCATCCGTGAAAAGGATGACCCGAGTGATCAATTAGCAAGAAAGCAATCTTTCTCCACAGAATGTGCTCTACTTCTTTAGAAGAAACAAGTTGTGGAAAAAGTCCTTGTTGTCACTCGAGACCATGCAGTTACTCTCACAAGTAATAACATATTTGACAGCCTGATAATGGAATAATGGTGGTAGAGAACAGGCAGAAAATTACTCTGTCAGAAGTGAGAGCAGTGATGACAAAAACCCAACAATTAAAACATCATTGACACGAAATTGAAAAGCAATGTCCTGTAAAAGACAATTTTTTCAGGAAATGGGTTATCATATTCCAAAAATATTAATGAGTAAGAGCTCTTTTTGGTCAAATGTCAATAAAAACCTATATATATATATATGTTATACCAATCAGGAGTAACGTTAATGAAAATTTATTGCAAGAGGCTTGCTTTCAGGAATGGCTCTTCTACCTAGGCCTATGTATCCAGACCTATATGCATCAGCCTGTTCCATCTTTTTATATATATATATATATCCATTAGTGCTTTTTTTGCTTCGGCATTGTAATGTCATGATCTTTTATCAACACATGTTTGCACACCTTCCTTTGAAAGGCAATCACACTCAAGGGACACAACCTGCTAAGGACATCAATTAGTTTAATGCATGCCACAAGAGTCTTAAAAATGGTTTCTTCAGGAAGGCTTTGCCAAGCAATATATGTAAAAAGTAGGCCAACATGTAGTTGCGACACAATGGCTTCTGGTTGTGGCAAAAAAAGTACAAAATACTGCTGACAACCCATTTTCTTGCAATCAGTGATTAAAGGATGATTGTGACAACTGAACATTTACAGAAGATGAAAATTATAAAAATATCTGAGCCTTGCTACTTCCGATGTGGAGGCTCACCCTCTTCACCACTGAGGACCAATCTGGTCGATAGATCGAACTAAAAAAACGAAGCTGCCATCCAAATCCCTTTCATCAGACTAATTCCACATTCTAAATTTAGACATCACCAAGATACTAATACCATTGAAAAAGCTGGTATCTAACTGACAGTTTTGCATGTTAGCGCCCAGCGATGGATTAATGCTATTAATAACAGCAAACAAACAATCAGATTATTGTTTATTTTGCAAAAATTTAAAGTTAAAAGGTATAATAGAAGAAGCATATGATGTCTAAGTCAGTTAGATACCTCATTGTCGGGTTCTAACATGCATTTTTGTCAGTTAGATCCCTCCCTCCGATCGGGATCTAACTGACAAAAATGCATGTTAGAACCCTCCAAATCGGTATCTAACTAATACTTAAAATCATAAATCTACAGGATAGCTGAAGCAAGCCCCACAAACAAAGCCCCATTTTTTAAGCAGCTCAAACTCAAAAAACTTTTCATTCCTCAGTAGGGACTGATCATGCAGCTTCAAGATCTCATTATGAGATTATCATAAGATGAATATGTTATTTGCGCTTCACCAATGCTTAAAAGGCTCAAATGCATCATTTCATTGCACTGACGCCAATTTTGCATCCATCGGAAATATCACTGCTAAAAACCAGTGAGGGTAGGCCAATCCCTTGGTTAATACGGATTGGTGCACAGGCGTTAGGGTGGAGTGAAAATTGAAATTAAAAAAACAGCAGGTCTAGACACTTGTCAATTCGCATGAAACTGGCCATTCCATTTTCATTTTTGAGCTGCAGTGAAAATTGGCGGTGCACTTCAGGATCAAAGATATGCCTTTAAAGTTACTTTCGGTAGATTCGCGGTTAGCGTTATTTTTGTCCAGGTTAAAGATACAGACATGAGAGTTATATATTTGAATTCAGAATAAAATTTCCTTCAAAATGATTACCAACATGCCATATCTATGTATATTATCGGTGCTCAGTAAGTACTGTGAGAACTGCTTAAAAATGTTCCGGTGGGACAAACAACCAAAAGGATTGTGCATGTAATGAAAAAGCTTGAAACTTTCAAGATAGCTTCTACAGACTCTGAACTTCACTTTAGATGTTCAAACACTTTAAATTTGACCTCTTATTGTCCTTGGGGGTACGTGACCTCGGAGACTAAAATTACACATATTTAACTGTTTTTGCGTGCTTGCAACATTGACTAACATCCCTAAAGTCTCTAGAATAATTTTAATTTGGTTGGCTAACTTACTACAAGTGTTCAAATAAGTATTTTGGTAAGTCACATTGACACTTTGGTGACCTTGGATGACCTAAAAGTTGTTTATCTTGTAAGTACCAAGCGGGACAATAAGATTTATTTTTCTTTCTAGTTACTATTGTTTCTGTCAGTTGATTATAGTTATGTGAATCATATTTCATGTTCAAATAATGAGTAAAATATTAAATGTAGATAGTTTTGGGAGGTATTAAAAGATAGGTTACCTAGTGAGAGATAGCATTGTACATATACTGTAAAGTACAAATAAAGTGATCTGTCCCATTAAAGATATTGTTGTCATGCCATTGGTTACTTGTTTAAGAAGTATTTCGAATAGTAACCATTAAATAAATTGATAAATCAGTAAAGTTTGATGAAGTCAGAGATATCCTCAGAGGCATCAGACACAGTCACACATGTAAGGGTACTGTCCTAATCAAGCAGTGCATATGAACATGGAATCATTGGAATGGTCAGATTCACTCGAGCAAGATTTTGTGTATATAACCCTCAAGAGCGCAAAAGAGATTATATTTTAATTGTTATATTTTTGGTTGAATACCCATTGCAGTGAACATTTAAAACTACCTGTTCTAAACCAATTTTTTTGGTGAAATCTGTATAACTTTAGGAGTTGTACTTAAAGATCTGCCATAAATTTTGAAAAGGATGTCAGCCGAATACTTAAACTAACATGATCTGTAAATTCATTTATTGCCTTGGTATGGTATACTGTGAAGTATTAGCTTTATTGGATCTATTTTATAAAAGAACATTATCATATAGGTAAGATACACAATAGTAAAATAACAAAATGAATTATAGCACCATTGTCATCATACAAACTTACCATGAGTTTCAAGTTTAACTAAACTGTGCGGTTACATTAAAGGTAATATTTCAAGAACAAGTGGGCATGGAAATAAATCATGGTACAAACATGAAGTCCTGTCATTCTTGCTTGTAAGATACATATTTTTGTTTATTATTCACACTAGTGAGAACAACAAAAAGGGAGTTTCTGACTATGGGTGATGGTCTGTTGTGGTATTGGAGTCAAATTTCAAAGCCAGGTTAAAGACACACTTATTTAGATCTTACTACTTTTAATTTGTTTTAATAGGGTTTTTATCTGATTTCTTATTACATTATGGTTTCTAATTACAATTTTACTTAATTTAAAACATTGTATGAATCTGTGTATTATTGTACAGTGCACTGAGGTCGCTATTTTGATGTAATGCACTATAAACAAATAAACATTATCATTATCATTAAATGTGGAGCCATTTCATGAATAATAAAAATTTATGACGATTTTATGTAAATTTGCGTGGATTGATCCGGCCTGAAACAGAAGATAAGTATATATATCATGTTGGTATTCATTTTGTGGGGAATTTTTCACTGATTCCAAATATGCCACCTATTTTGCTGTATATTTAATATCCACGAAGATATGCGTAACCGCGAGTTTGGCGAAAAGACATTTTAACTGTTTTCTTTAATCCTGAAGTGCACCGTCAATTCTCAGTGAAGCTTCCAAAAATCACTGAAAACGTGAGTTTTGGACTAATTGACAAGCATCTGGACCTGCTGTTTTTTAAATTTTTGACATTTTTCATTTTTCACTCCACCCTAACAGGCGTATTTCGCAGGGGGGTCAGGGGGGCTGCAGCCCCCCCCCCCCTGGCATCAGGGCAAATGGCTCATCAGGGCAAATCCTGAACCAATATCAGGGCAGATCGACTGCCCTGGTCATATTCGCGCCATGCTAAAATTTCAGGACAAAATAGTTACAGCCCCCCTGCGAGACAGCCGTCCCATACGCCTATGGATTGATGACTGTGACTGTGAATGCATTTGAGAGATCGTACTTTCCTTTGTACGATTGTAATGCATGGAGTGGGACTCCCCAATGCCCTTGGCAGTGCACTATCAGGAACCACACTAGAGCTGTATGCCTCTGAATTTTCAATGAGTTCCCATTGTCTTGTCTTTGGAAAACACCAGAAGTCCCAGCCTCAATTTCTCTTTGGGAGAGTGTATTTGCATACACCAGTCAGCAAGCATTCATATGATCTTTTTGCAAAATATACATAAAAGAAAGTTTGGTCCATTTGTAGTCACATGTGTGTATAATCTTTAGGAGGAAATATACACCTAGGAATACAAATAATCCCGCATTGTCTCTTGGCAGTGAACTAATGAGTGCACTTTTCAATGCCACACACGTTTAAGCAGAATTTGAAATTCTTCTTTCCTTTTATACCATCTGAAAAATAAAACCAGAAAAGTTGTTTTTGGCTGAGGATGAGAACAGTAAAGTCGCTGCATATATCCAAGTCAAAAATACCTTTATTTAAACAGGGTGAAACTCAATGTCTGTTTTATAGTGAAGCCCTGAAAATACCTAGAATATATGGTAGTTCAGTTCAATGTATGAGATAGGCTTGGTACATTGGAAATTGTAAGTGTCATTATTGAGATAGCACATGCAATTTAGCCAAATTGTTCATCAATGAAGTGAATAGGTAGAGCATTAACACACGGGAGTACATCAGTACAACAATAACCCGTTATAATAGTTACTTCATGTTATGGACTGGGTGTAATTCCAAAGATTAGTGTTGCATGTTAGCATTGCTCTGAAAGCACTTTAGGTCTTTTAATGCTTTTTGTTTTTTTTATCAATGTGGTTCATCCAACAATGGTTTGTTTGTCAAAGGAAGTGCTTTCAGCAAATGCACCAATGCAGGTGCAACAGACACACAACAGAATTTAAAACGATCTGACGACTATCCACTGAAAAAAGGTTTGTTTAAAGCAGACAAAACAAACGTAAGTGGATGTCCGTCCAAAATCTTTGTCTAAAATTAGACAAAAGCTATGTTTATTCTCAACATTTCAATGATCAGCTTACACGAAAGTTTGTTCAGGATGGATAACTTCAATGGCTGATTCACATAAAAAGTTGGTTCTTGATATAGACAATATTTTGCATGTATAATGGACACCACTTATAACATTCATTTTGTCTGCGAATTTACCATTGCAAATCGCGAATAACACATTCATCCAAAGCATCAAGATTATTAAAAAGTTGATAACCTGAATGAAATTTTTCAAATGAATAGCATGTTATTTATATTGGCGCTTCACTGCAATTGTATGTTGCAACTCATTATATTGTTACGCAGATTCTTGCTTGGATTCAATGGAATGTGATGAGCAATTTCTGCGCCATGTGATCCATTTACAAAGTCTGGCATCCAGACAGCATGGAACAAAAATGTCACGTGGACCACATCGTTTGTCATTTATTTGCTTCAAGCTATTCATCCTATATTGAGCCTTTTTCATGCATGCCAGATCAGTTTGATGCTTGAATTATTTTTATTTGGATGCAATTCATATCTCAAAAACAACAAATATTCTCTGTGCAATGGGGAGTTACTGGGTTACTGACTACTGATTACAGTATAATTTCTAAGAATTTTAAGATATCCCCATTTATATACAGTACTACAAACGTGTCACAATCAAAGAGAAATGTGAGCAAAGACATAATGACAAGAGAGGAAGCAATTTTGCTTTTACTTGAGGATTAAACTACATCTGCATATATATAGAAAATAGAAGTTAAAAATAATTTTTCTGTCTGTTGAAATAATCTTGAGCTGTTTGGGTCCAGTGCAATTATGAGTCACATTATTTGCATCACATGCATCACCAAACACGTCATTCTCTCAAGTAGATTTTACCAGTATTCATCAGCAAACGTATCTTTGAAAGAACGACATAGTGCGCCAGTTTTGACTAGCATTCTACACTGGGTGTGCTGTTTATAAACGAAGAGAAAGCGAACTAGTTGGGATGAATGATAGTTATCAGAGAATGCATTAATTAGACTGCCGTGATTTGGCTTATAAGACACACTGGCAATGTTTCAAAATGATTATTTGACCAATTTGACAGGCTTAATTGATGAATGGATTTTATAGCTAAATGTAGCTTTTCGTGAATTTTCTTAATTTGAAATTTAGATAATGATAAAAGAGACTTCAGTTACATCTGCCTCATTTGAGTCTAGTAGTCCGGCATTTGGACTGTATGTGCCACATGGTAATAACACATCATTTGTCATTTTATGCATGCCCCATCTCTTTCATTTTTTGATGCATTCGTAGTTTATGCAATACACCATCCAGCTTTTAAAAAATATGTTGCATATATTATCTGCATGAAAGAGATTTTCCTTAAAAAAGGAACTGATATCTAAAATCTAGTCCTTTTTGAAGTATTCAGATGTTCCCATTAATATTCCAAGTGACTCACATTGACAATCAATGGCAAATTTGAGCAAACGCTTTATGACATGGCAGGAAGCAATTTAGCTTAGAACTACTTACTTTCGTTATTTTTGAACAGAGACTGCCATTACTGAACAGAGCAGGCTAGGAACTGATCTGGGTCAAAAAGTTTCCTTTTAGGCCATTACAGATTAACATGTTTTTGTTTGACTAAGGAGCGTTGTTCTATGGAGGAAGTATGTCACCTGCATATCATCATTTGTACCCAAGCAAAAACCGTATTATTCCAGGAAAATATGTCTGATCATGATTCAGTGGCAGAACAAAAAGCAGCAGTGATGTTTAAGTGATAGTTTGCAAAACCAGAGGGGTATCCAAGACTATTTGCTTGTCAGGACCAAAAACAAAAGCGAAAATGGTCTGCCAGAACAAGCCTCCAAGACAAACCTGTATCTGATATGGTTTCAATGTCAACTTCACAAAAAAGCCCTACTAAGTGAGATAAAATCCAGCATTAAGGGAGTATCAGATGTGCACATTAATATTCCAAGTGACTCGCATTGACAATCTATGGCAAATCTGAGCAAACCTATTATTACAAGACAGAAAGCAATTTAGCTTGAATGTATTTACCTTAGTTTTTTTAGAATGGAGACTGTCATTACTGGACATAGCATGCTTGGCAATTGCAGATCTGGTTTTGTTTGAGGAAGGAAAGCAGTTGGTTTAGGGAGGAAATAAGGTAGTCTACATATATCATCATTTGAACCAAAACAAAAGTCCTATTATTCCAGACAAATATGTCAGATCATGATTCAGTGGCAGGAAGAAAAGCGGGTAGAGACAATTTGCTAGTCAGGACCAACGATAATAGTAAAATGGGTCTGCCAGAAGTGCCAACAAGACAAGCCTGTGTTGGCTTTTTTTCCAAAATCCCAAGTCGCCATGACAATAAAGAAAATTGGCAGAGTCACTGGAATCATACTTGTCTGTGTTTTGCTTGCAGAATGTGACTTTTCTGGAGGCTCAGATAATATACTGTTTGTCTTTTGTCAAAATTGGTCTGAAGAACAATCTGGATGTGGAGACATATCTCCTATATTTAAAAATGCCATGGTATTTTATATTTTATACATTTTTTGCTCTGTTATGTTCAGCATCCTGGAGTTTTCTAAGCACAAATCTGTAATGTGTTAGCTTCCAGCTACACCACCTTCACATCTGTATCTATTTGAAAGCTCTTGTGACACGAATTACACATCACATTTTGTCCTAGCACCAGGGGTGTGATTGCTTCGAAAGTGAGGAAGCTGTGCAGACATTCATCTGTGAATGCTTTGAATAAAAAGAGGACACTAATGACTATACACAGTGGAATCTTTTGAGATACAAGCTTAATGCTAAAAAACCATGCAAGAAAAATATTGCAGAAAGTTTGCTCTGACAAAGCTTTGAATGTGCTTCAATGCAAGTCTTTTCACAATTATATGTCTTTTACCTGTTCTAAAAATAGCATGCAATGTATGCATAGAGTCCTTGGTTTATTTCAATATTTGGACCATATTAATTTTCTATTGAGTTATGTATAAAAAGGGGAAATTAAATTACATGTCAAAATTGCGTTTTCTTCTGTCATTTACATGAACACATTTTACTGTTTATTTACAATTGATGAACAAGAATCCCCAATAAACTTCAAACACTTAAATATAAAATTCCTATGAAAATATTTATGAAAGCTTGAATGAGCCACAATTAGATGTTATAAGAAAGTTAGTTAGTTTTTTTGTCTTTATTTATGAAATGAAACTGCATGCAACTGTGGTAATGCAATCACTATGCCCAAGAGGGCAGCACAGTCAAATATTCAGGACCAGTTTTTGTGTGAAGAGTTGACAGCTATCACAAGAAATATTTTGAATGAAAGTCAATTAAAGCACTGAGATTCACAATATTGTAGCCAGGGATGCATAAGTACCATATTAATCACAAGGACACATCAGTTTGGGTAGACATTTTGTCTGTGAAATGCTTTTCCTTATACACCAACTTCGTCTCTTGACAGGAAATGAATCTGAATGAATTCCAAGGACCCAAAAAGGTGTTCTCGGTGAATAGACACAATCGCACATCAAAAATAATTGCATCTACAAAAACACTTTCATAATGGCTTATGGAATTCGTCAGATTGAGACTTTGACCTATATTTGTGCTTACTGTTTGAGTCAAGAAACGATAATTGATGATTTCTTGCATGTATTTGATGCAAAACCTCAGCACCTGTCAAAAGGAATCTTTTAGTGCCTTGGGAAATTATAGACAATAATTGTGCTCAAACAACCGAAATGAAAAAATTGATATAGTAATTAAAATTAGGACAGTGAGGCTTCATTGATTGTGATACAGGGAAGATCAGTGCAGGTTCCTTTTCATTGCATTTTAGATCATTCAACAAAATCAGTAATAAGAAGAAAAAAATTCAATCCAATTTGAGCTGCAATAATTCTGCAATTAAGATTGCAATCCGCTTAACAGTTGTCAATTTCAAATTACACATTCATCTCACACATTAAAATTATAAAGAAGTTGATTAGCAAACTGAAATGTTTCCACGGAAAAGCTTTAACAATTTTCAACAGTCATATTGGTGCTTGGCTGCCGTTGCTTGCTTCAACTCTTTATGACGTCATGCAGATTATTAATTGAAATAAATGGAATGTTATGACAGATTTCTCTGCCATCATGTTCATTTCGGAACATAAGTCCGCCATTTAGACAACATGCATGTGACATAGATATGAGATAAAACCACATCTTTTGTCATTTATGTCTCAAGGATTTAAGCCTTGATTAAGTGCCTGCATGCATGCCACATCAGATTGATACTTGAATGGATGTTCGGTTTATTATCGTTTTCATAGATACGTGTTTTTCCAGTTTGTACTTTGCTTCACCTCAAAACTGTGATGTCACAGAAACAGTTGCATAACTTTGTATATAACAAGCACACATTTCAAGAAACTGCCGAAATGCATTGACACATGGATAAGGTATGTTTAGCTGGTTTAGCCTTAATACCCGCAGTGGTCGATAGATGCTTCAATAGAATTTATACCACTGTTTGCTTTTTCTGGCCAATCAGAAGGCAGGATTTCGCTCTGATATAATGCATATCACAGCTCATACACCTGACCATGATATTGCATGCTTGGCTGACTACAAGTTGACAAAATTGAAGGAAACACTGAAACAAAACTGACCAACAAAGGATTAAAACTGAACAACACAGACAGTAAACAAGGAGGAAGATTGTATCAAGTGTAACTGGTCTCAATAAAAAGGCTATATTCACTCTTTTTTATGAATACCATTATCTGAAATAATGATCAAATTTAAGGTCACTTGATAAAATGGTACATTTGGGATATGTAAGCTGCAAATAAAATAGCGGAGCAGCAGACCAACAATTTTGGCCCCATTTGGCAAGTTAAAAGAATTATTTTTTCTTCTTAATTCGGGGGCTGCCGCCCCCGAACCCCTGCTTCTTCTTATTTCGGGGGCTACCGCCCCGGAACCCCTGCTCCTTGCTTTCTGTTATTTTTCAAATGTCTTTCATAATTTAAAAATAACATTTGCTAAGCAACTGTAATAATCAACCTCCCCAAAGTGACCTAGGCTGAGATGGCTGCACTATTGACCTACCTATCTATATATCTATCTATCTATCTGTCTATCAATCTATCTGTCTATCCATATCTATCTATAAAATTAATCAATGAAATTAATGTATTGTGTTAT
Organism: Platynereis dumerilii; assembly: GCA_026936325.1. Lineage (NCBI taxonomy): Eukaryota > Metazoa > Annelida > Polychaeta > Phyllodocida > Nereididae > Platynereis > Platynereis dumerilii. The sequence goes on from JAPTHN010000031.1 coordinate 2,374,111, forward strand.
TTCCATCTATTTATCGATCTTCTATCTATCTTTCCATCTATCTTTCTATCTACAAAATTAATGTATTGTATTATTTCCTGAGAACAAAGAATTCTGACCTGTTGCCTTCAGGGCTGCCAACCTTCAAATGAACTGAGGAACATGAATGTGCAACAAATACAATGAAATGTTGTCAAACAAGAAGGATTGAAGGCAAACAAAGGGATTTAAATTAATTTGTTTTGTACTTAGTGGTATAAGTTAGATAACACCCTTGTTTGTGACAATATGCAATAATCCTCGGGCTGAAGCCCTCGGATATATTGCATATTGTCACAAACGAGGGCGTTATCTATTACGTAACTGAAGCAAACAAACCACTGAGGCCTATATTATTCTCAAAGGAGAGTTACACTGCTGGCCAAAACTTTGGAAATGATAAGCTGCTCACCACCACCTTGAACTTGAAAACCATTACTGTTAGGAACTTTTCCATTTACTTTCCAAATAAATACCTGCAAAAATAGTGCCACAGCACTGATTTATATGAAACCAGGCAGTCATTGGACATGCTATTTTCCCAGTTTTTGGCCATTCAACATGCAATTTACCCCAGTTGCCATCACAAATTATATGAAGATTTTATATGACTATATTTCTATACAGGTTTTCTAAATAACTGCCAAATTTCAAATTGTAAAATGATTCTGCTAGAAATGACAGCCAACAATCTTCAAATAGTCTTTCTTTTAGGAATTTGCCCATTTAACTGGGTTGCGCCAGCAATGTTCTGTTTCTAAACTTTTGGCCTGCAGTGTACAATGACTAACAACAAATTTGACAAAGTGATTTGAAATTGTGATGACGAGTGTCTTGTGACAAACAATAAAACAGGCTTTGTTTGGGAAACGTTGAACAGCAACTCTTCTGGTAAGGTGTGACAATCAGCTTAGACATAAGTTGTTTGTTGTTGTTGTACACAACTGATAACATTGCCTGGCAGTTTTAATTTCCTTTGTCATAAACCGTGATGTCAAACTCTGAACTGATATGTCACAGATTGAAGATTAGACCAATCACATTCACAGATACCCTGATGATGTCACGGTTTAACTGCAAAACGAAGTTTTCAAAAAACATGTATCTATGAAAACGATAATAATGCAATTCATACATCAGGAATAACAAATTATCTATATTCTCTCTTTGGAGGAGGCATCTTTACTGAGTGAAAATAAGACCAGCATTTCTGAAAGTATTCAGATGTTCTCATTAATATTCTACAAAGGCCTCACAATCAAAGAGAAATGTGGGCAAACACATTATGACAAGAAGCAAGCGACTTGGCTTGAATGTATTTAGTTATCTGTCACTAATGGACGGAGCGAAGCAAAGATCTTTGTGGGTCAAAAACTTTCCTTTCATCCTATTGCAGATTTGTTTTTGTTTGAGGAGGCAAAAGCGGTTGGTTGAAGGAGGAAGGGTGGTATTCTCACTAATAATCATTACTTCAAAGCTCTGATGTACCAAGAACTAAAAAAGAATCCACATTATTCTGAAAGATCATGATCATTGGCTGACTGCCAAAATGACAGGGACCTTTTATTGAGGATCTGCAAGATCAGATAGATATCTGAGACTAAGATGAAAGCGAAAATGGGCTGCCAAAAGTGTCTTCAAAGACAATCTTTTCTCTGATTCTATTATTGTTTCCATGCCACTTTCACAAACTATCCAGAGTACAGAGGCAGATATCGACCACATCTTTGGAATCCTATAACCTATTTGTTTGACACATATGCGACTTTTGTGAAAATTCAATCATACGTAGTGGCCTTTGTCTCGTAATTCATTGAACGATAATTATAATCTGGCCTCACAGAAATTCTATCTACAGGCATTTCAGTTGTTCACGATTGTCCTTAACGAGCCCATAGACGCTGGTGCACATACCACTACAGACACTCACAGGACCAAAGTTGGCAAGTCTCAGTGTTGTAACCCCATGTAGTTGAATCTTTAAAATCTTCAAACAAATTTGATTCACAGTAGGCCTTTGTCCTGTTTAGCAGCCATCAGACAAGGCAAATAGTCCATCTGACGACAGTTCTGACGTTCTTCAAAAAACTGTTATAATAATAACACACATTTAGTCAGGTCAAGGCATATAATATTAAGCAGCCGTGACCTGATGAAAGTCTGGGGTTTCCATGTTTAGCTGCTTTAAAATCAGACTTTCCAAATATTCTGCTTCCCTCACACTGGGAGCCATTAACTCCTCCACCATATCTATTTTTTCCTATTTCAAAGCTCTTATGGCATGAATTACATTATGTCCTTGCACCTAGGGGTGTGATTACTTCAAAAAGGAGGCAGCTGTGCAAACATATGATGACAACCGAGCATGTTGCTTCAAAGGATCATCTTATAACGCTTTGAATAATAAAGATCCACACTAATGGATATACACAGTGGAATACAGATATCTTGGGATAAAAGCTGTGTGTAAAAGAACACACACTGTAAAAAAATCTTGAAGAAAGGTACAAAGCTTCAATTGTGCTTTTATTGCTAATGTTTTCACGATTATATGTCTGTGTGTCTGACCTGACATAACATGATTTGTTGCATAGAAACAATGACAAATCAGAAATAATTGCCACTACAAAACAATTTCTACACAAGTTGACGATATTAGTAAAATAAAAAAGCTTTTGCTCTGAAACTAGATTACAAAATGGTTGCATGACTATCAAATGATATTGGTACCTAATCTGTTATTGTACCTATTCAACATTGTGAGAATGATATGGCTCTAAAGCATGAACCAGAAAGTTACACGGTCCAATAAATCCTACATTCATGTATATATATATTTTTTCAAAACTTATGCAAGGTGAATGTACTAAACCTCACTCAATAAGTCAGCACAAGAACTTTTTGGCATCAAAGCAAGTTCTGGCGTGCTTGGGTTTTTTTTTTGGCACCTTTTTATCTGGAAATCAGTCACATTCCTCTTTTGGCACTTGTAAACTTCTCAGGAATTCTAAGGTTGCCTTAGTAACACTATCTGATTCCTGAATGTCCTTGATTTAAAAGAAGTTCTTTGATCACCCGGATCTCTAATTGTGTTACTTCTGAAGAAACCAGGTTTGATAGATCGCTAGCTAAGGTGGCACAGAACATTGGTAACAGGGTAGCAAAGGTTTCCTGTTCGAAATTATTGACCTTACTTGATTCACATACAAAAGATAAAGGTAAAAGTGAGGGTTTAGAGTCCGCTTCCAGTGCCTTCCACTCTTAGTATAAAGGCAACTGCATGATTAGCCGACTCTGTAGCCTACAGTCTTTTTTGTCAGACAATGGATTCCACAATCTCTCTCAGGTGTTCACTATTGCTATGTTCGGTATTGGCGAATCTTCAAGTAATACTGATACATGAGCTGCATGTAACCTTTCAATGTTCTGTTCAATATGTACAATGTTTATAATTTGATTGTAACAGAAGGGAAATCAACCAATGAATATTCAAGTACATTTTGTCCTTTGTTGAAATTATAGAACCTGATTTAGATGTGTTACAAATTTCCTTATTTTGTGATACACCTGGTGTGTTAGAATCCATTTCAATTTGCATAATAGCTATTTTAGGAGATGTGTGCAGAACATGACATTGTGTTCACAAAATGACATTGTGTTCACAGAATAATTATATAAAGGTTATTACAAAAGGACAAATATGTCTTTTTTGTGGGATGTATGAAATCTGAACACCTGGCATGAAAACCCTGAGATTTCCAGGGACATTCACTCAAACAAAGGATTAAAGAGAACCAGGCAGCAACCAAGGCGCAAGTGGAGACGTAAAATCAGACCACATTTAGTTCTGCGCTTGAGAATTCACAAGCATCTGAATAAGCCTTGTAGGGCTTCGTGGTCCGGCTGGCTCCATTGGTAGACCATACCAAACTGCTTCAGTCGCTTTAAGATCATAATCTCATATTTCATCAAAGTTGCTGCACGCTAATACCATATGGGTAACCAAAAGCGATAACAATGGCATCTACAAGGATTATCATCCCTTTTGTGGACATGACTGATCACCTAGCCTAATGTAACCATACTGTGGACACGATGTCATGTTCAACCCGCCACCATATACATTCATTAGACAGTCTCTTATTTTTTAAAAAGAAAAAGGAAAACCTGCACTTCTCCTGTCATACTTGTCATTTTTGTATTGACAAAACTATTAGTTGGTGGGTTAGGTCAACAAAATAGGTGGTTGACTTCACTTTCTGATGCAAAGGTCCCCTTTGGCACAGATGTACCTTGGGGTCATAGGAAAATATTTATCCATAGACACAAGTGAGATCACCCCCTGGATTGGAAATACGGCCATTTTCCAAAATGGCCGCCGCAAGTGCAAAAAGTCCTATATCTCCGCTTCTATTTCAGCTAGAGAGACAAAATTAGGGTCAAAATATATGTTTTTGGGGTCAGAGAATCCATTGAAATAGTTCCTGAGAATGAAAAACCAATATTTACAAAATTTATTGTTGCCCCCTGCTTTAAAAATGGCTGCCAAGCAAGGTTGGCGGCACCGAGGCCACTGTTAGTGAATATTTTGTGTTACTTTGATACCATTAGGTTGCATAATCTGCAAACATTGTTGGAAAATCAATCTCTACTCAAAATCAACCCGCTCTTACCCAATTGAAAGTAAGATATGCTCAATATCAGCTCTATTGAACAATATTTATGTGGTCTTCAAAGCGTCGATCGATCACATTTAGGCATATATATTTATATATATTATGCATTTCCTGATAATTTTGTCAAATGGTAATCTACATTAAGGATATTCACTCTCCTGATATCAGCAGAAAAACAGCTTTAAAATAGGCAGCATCAAGCTGTGTCAAATTTATTTTGCTGTACATTTCAGATAATAGAGTTATTTAAGGCAGTTGTCCAGTCATTCCTGCAGGATTAATCATGAGACACACTCCACAGCATCTTCTCATATGCTTATGTATCAAAGTCACCAAGAAAGCAACCCACCAAGCCCAGGCTCAGGAGTTTCCACTGTGGGTGTTAAAATATGTTTTGGGTAGAAAAGTTTGGTTAGGTGTTTGTACAGGATTCAATAAATTTATTGACTGCCGGAGAACATTCATAGTGTGCCATGCTATAGTTAGACATTTTTGAAACTCAGTGAACAGAGGTAGCATGTGTGACTTGGCTACGGGTTATGAACGTGGCTACGAAACAGCATCAAAGTATGCTGCCCAGCGCCCAGGATATCGAGTTACCATTTTCATGTCTTTGTTTTCTACCCTTTCTAACCACTTTGATGGTCAATGGTACAAGGCGTAAAGCTTGCAGGGATGGTACATAAACTTTTAACTGAATATTCCCACTTCAACTTGATCAAGGATGTCAGTTTTGCTTCTAGTAGTTTGGTTTAATACTTGTCTAGAAGCGCTGTAATGCAAGTTCCATGGATAAGAGAAGTACACATAGCTGTAGAGAATAAGGGGTTCTGATCGATATTGTTATATTGTAGCCCAATATAACAAATGAGCTGCTTGAGATGGTACCATGACTTGGAATTTTCCCGAGGGGCTGATCACTGAATCAGTCATATCTGTGCTAATTGTCTTCAATCTGTCATGTGTTGGCCTACATGACACACACAGCCCTCATCTATGGATGGCTTTTACGACTAATGCACTTCTAGATTGAAGATACGGCGTCAATGCCACATAAAACGGGTTTTGTCTCCTTTTTAGCAGGGCATACAGCTGTGATGCTTGAAGCTGCATCAATTTTTTGTTAGAATAAACTGTTGACCAGAGGAGTCTGATCAATACCTGGCCCCTCGACCGTTAGCGAGATTATAGTCACATGAGGACTATTGCAATTCTTGATAGTCCTGGCCCTGACAGGCTGATTGAGTTTGTGGGGTTGATCGGGCTGGTGTCAGAAAAAAGTCTGACCTCTGTACAGTTATCCTCATCTCCCACCAGCATGTCAGTAGCTGGACAGACTCTACCCCGTTTTGTTTAATCATCAGCCCCTCATGACAATAACCTTGATTTCTCTGGAAATAATGGGTTATTTTCCTAGTTATGAGTTGGAGAGGGTTGGCAAAATTTACAGAGATAGTTGAGACCCTGATACAACTTCATGCCAACTAGGCAGTGATATAAGAGCAACAGGTATCTTGTCAATGATGATACTGGACACTGAAAGAGTCCTGGTCATGGGGTAGTGAAGACAGTGCTGGGGTGAGAGTCTTGTGGGGCTGAGGACATAGGTCAGTATATGGTATTCTTCCAGACTATTCAAGCAGCATCTGGAGGAATGAATCAGCCTCACATTAAAGTTACCCAACATGATAGGTCAGGTTTGGATCAAAAGTTTCTCTAATTTTTACATAATCTTGTCTAGCGTGCTTGTCTGACTGAGTGTGCAAAATTTCTTTACTGTAGGATTATTTTTTCTTGTTGAAATGACTCAACAAATGCACTGAATCAACCCTGGATTTATTTCGGGTACGCACGGAAAAAAATCACCAGTCTGCTTGCTTTCAACATTATGACGTCATCACCATTGTAAGAATTTGTTAACTTATAACAATATGCTGATAACAATGCTCATTGTGACGTCATCTATAATGGAGGTGCTGGAGGTGGGAAGCACTATCAAGAAAAAGTAATGAAAATAACTAAATAATTTATGTAATCAAAGAACTTTAAAAAAATTAGTTTTAAATATTAACGTTCACAAGTTTATGTTACAATGTACAGAAAATCGCCAATATTTAGCAAAGAATTTTATCATTCAGGGCAACTTTAAGGTGAATGGGAACCGGTGATGACTGCTTCATCAGAAGATACGCTGGTGTAAGATATTGGCTCCCTTTGAATAATTTCATCATCTAAACATCCATCCTTCAGTGCGCATTTAAATAAATTCCTTAAACAATTTTTTTGGCAGGACATTTTTCTAACTTTTTGCTGACAAGCTTTATTTATACCAAGTAACATTGGTCATCACAGATGGTCATGACTGGCAGGAAAGAGCTTCAAAATAATGACATGAAAGTGACACCAGCCAATTTCATGGCTGATTTTCTTTGTTTTTTTTAAACCGAAGCAAAATAAAGATTGTCTATTGTCTATTGTCTATTGATCACTAGATATCCTGGGCAGGGGCAGCATGCTGTGCTACAGGGTGTCTACGGAAAAAGAGGACAGTCAACACAATTGGATTTGTTTACATTCTATTTTGTGACAAGCATCATTATTCAACAAAACATGATTTGTATATGACCAGTATATTCAGAAGAGTCAAATTACCCATTATTCGCACCCCTTGATGTGGTAACTTTCTGCATATGAGACATAAATGATGCAAAAGTGTGTTTTATGCTCTCCACAAACATTTTGCCCCATGCAGACATGGCGGAGGCCTTTAACTTTAATGCGAGGGTTGCAATAACTTGCTGGATTCTGTCTCCCAATTTGCCCATACTGAATAATCCACTGGCTCCAGCTCAGGAGACAAGGGGTGGCACTATACCTGGCTCAGGAGGCTTGTTTTGAGGCCCTCCTGAGTCTGCTTCGCAGTATAAACAGGTGCTACACCTTGTAGGAAAAATGATTTTGCCAACAAAAGAGTTTCTCGTCTGACACCATGGCACCCCAAATTTATTTAAGAATGTTATTATAAACATTTGCATTGATTCCACCCACTCTGGTCAATGGTTTATTTGAGACATTTTTGTGATTTTCTTGTCATCAGATGACTCCATGTTGAAGACCAAGTGTTAGGTCCTGAATTGAATTATCGGCAGCTCGAGCATCAGCAAATGTCCCACTACTCACGCATGAATCATTCCTACTCTCACAAGCACCATAAATGGTGAACAATTTCTCATCAAGAATGAGGAAAACAGGACGACCTATTTCAGCTTAGAGCAATGCAAGCACTTTTGCATTATCATGCTTGCATTTTGCCTTTAGTAGTGATCTAATTCACAAATAACAAATAAACATATTTGCAATAGACCTAATACGGCTGACTATCAAATCCATTCTTATGTTAGATTTATCACTAAATTCTGAACTTATATGAGTGTGAAAAAGAAGAAAAGTGACTGTCCTCTTTTTTTGTAGACACCCGGTAGTTCATGTTCCAAGTCATGCATGCCACCGCTGTTCACAAGTCTAAATGTAGCATAGCACACTATGCATGTTCTCCACCAGCCTAAACATTTTCTTGAATACTGGTTAAACCAATACCAAACTTTTTTTTACCCCAAAATTTCTGACACTCTAAATGATTTCGATTGACGAGACCAGCTGTGGAAACATCCTTACTCCTGAGACATTAGGGCTTGGCTGGGTTCTTTCTTGGTGATTATCGTAGTTATGCACATTACGTAAGAAAATGCTGCCGAGTACATTAAAAATTAATTTGACACACTTTTCATTCACTGAACACACCGTGCTTGAATTACTGGACAATTAAAATGAAAGCTAAGCGATGACGAAAAATTTGTAAATTGGCAAAATGTAAGGTCAGGTTTAATATGACGAGACAACTAAAATTAAATGGAACTAGAGCTTGATGCTGTTAATGTAAAAGCTGTTGATGCTGATATCAGGAATGTAATTTATCCCCAATGTGAAGATTATGCTTTGGAAAAATTATCATGAAATGCATATTCCCAAATGTGATCGATCGAAGTGAAGAAACTTGAGAAGCTTTGAAGACCACATAAATATTGTTCAAAGGAGCTTATATTGAGGATGTCTTATTTACAGCATGTTGATTTTGAGTGGAGATTGTTTTTTTTTCAGCATTGTTGCAGATTATGCAACCTAATGGTATCAAAGTAGCACAAAATATTCACTAACAGTAGCCTCGGTGCCACCAACCTTGCTTGGCGGCCATTTTTTAAGCAGGGGCTACAAAAAATTGTGTAAATATTGGTTTTTCACACTCAGGAACTATTTCAATGGATTCTCTGGCCCCAAAAACATATATTTTGACCCAAATTTTGTCTCTCTAGCTGAAATAGAAGCGGAGATATTAGACTTTTTGCACGTGCGGCGGCCATTTTGGAAAATGGCCGTATTTCCAATCCAGGGGTGATCTCACTTGTGTCTTTGGATAAATCTTTTTCTATGACCCCAAGGTACATTTGTGCCAAAGGGGACCTTTGCATCAGGAAGTGAAGTCAACTAAAAAACTAAAAATTGATTGAGAGTTGCAAAAAAATTTTTAAATTCAATGGCTGTCACACCGTTTATAATTTGGTTGCATGTCTGTCGTACCTGCATGGGTGCACTTGCTGAATGCACTTCCCAAGACAAACAAGCCATTGTTGGTCCAATGTTGGATGGACCAGATTCTTGAAAAAAAGGAATACATGAAAAGACCTCAAGTGCTTTTGGTGCAAAACTGCCATGCAACCCCATCTTTGCATTGCATCAATTCCATTCACATACATTCACATAGCTTGAGTTTATGCTTCAATAGTATTTGAGCAAATTGCGAATCAATAATGATATTTAAATGTACAATGTGCCAAACATATCTATAACATTGAAATGAAAACCAAGCAAATGTGCTATTGCTATTGACTTGCAGGCTGTTGCTTTGGAGTAATGCGATTCCTCTTGGGCATTTACATTCTGTGAGACAAGTGAGGAGTCTGAGTTTTGCAGAGGATTTCCATTGATTTTGTAATGAATATTGATGTAAACAAAATTATGTACTTGACCTAAAGCATTTAACATCTTATCACTTTCTTTGCAAGTATCACCACATCAATCATGGACATCTGGTGACTTTCCTGTTCCCAGCCTTATCTAGAAATAACTTCTCCGGCATTTTGCAGTTAGAAACTCTATGTCGATGTATAAAAAAGAGGAATTTCAGAGGAATTGCAAATTCATCTTGCACGTGTGTGGCATTGGCAAGCTCACTCATCAGTTCACCACCAAGAGACAATGCGGGAATTTTGGTGTTCCAAGACTGTTATTTCCTCCCAAAGATCATACACAAATTTGACTACAAATTGACCAAATATTCCTTTATGACTTTTCTTGCAAAAATATCAAACTAATACTTGCAGAATTGTCTATGCTAGACACTCTGCCACAGAGAAAATGCCACTGATACAAGACAAAAGGAACTTAGGAACTCATTGAAAATTCAATGGCAATTTGTCACAACATACAGGAATGCCTCAAAGTCAGTCTCTTAGCTAAGTTTGCTTCCTGGTAGCGCAAGGCATAATTACAATTATGCCAATGAATGTAAGATCACTTTTAAAAAAGGTTTTACAGTCACCATTCTCAAGTGGATTACATCAGTCCCTACTAACCAACAGAATTGGTCTGCCATTCACTTGGGTCCCACTTCTTAGTGGGGATATCTCTGGATGCGAATTTGGCTTGATATAAGTTCAATGAAATGTAAAATGTCTTGCTGTTTTTCTTAAGTGATGCATTTCAGCCTTAAACTTTTGGAAAGTGCAAAAGCATCATTCATCTCATGATAATCTCATGACAAGACTCTTCGTGAAACTTCTTGAAAAACTGAATAGTTGTGTAAGTTTGAGCTGCTTAAAACAAGGGCTTTGTTTGTGGTGATCACTTCAGTTGTCCCATAGATTCATAATTTTACATCTAGAATGTGGAATTAGTCTGATGAAAGGGATTTGGATGGCAGCTTATGGTTGCCATGTTTGATCAATCGATCAGATGGTCTTCACTCTTCAGCGAAGAAGAGGCTGAGTCTCCATATCAGAAATATTCTAAAGGCACAGTTATTTTTACTACCTTCATCTTCCGTGTGAATGTATAACGACTTGTTCAATTAGAAAGTAGCAATCACATTTAATGACAGCAGAGGTTTCCTTAGTGTCTTTAAAGGTGAAAAAAAAGGTAACATATTGTTTGCCCATTGCTAAAGTAGAAAATATTTAAAAGAGCTCTGATAAATGTCACATATTCCTTGGCAAAGCTTTCCTGAACAAACAGCATTTTCAAGACTTTCATGGCAAGCTTCGTCTGATGTGCTGTGCAGGTTGCATCCCATGGGTGCGATTGCCTTTCAAAGGAAGGTGTGTAAATGTGTATTGACAAAAGATTATGATAGTGCAATCTAGTTTTTGTGATGTTTGTTTTTCATAATTGGACGCAATTCATCTGTCAGCTTTATTTGATGATATATCAAAAATATATATATTTATGGAGCTTTTAAAAAAACTGGTCTACTGATGGCGTTTCCAAGGTTATCATATGTTCTCATTAATATTCCAAAGGGATTCACATTGACAATCAAGGCAATTCTGATCAAGCCTCTTATGACCAGACGGATGAGAAATTTAGCTTAAACGTATTTACCATAGTTATTTGTGAACGGAGACTGTTGTTAATGGGGAGAGCAGGCTTGGAACTGATGTTAATCAAATTGTTTCCTGCATATCAGCACTTTGTACCAAAACAAATATATTGTTATTCCAGACAAATGTTAATCATTATTCAGTGGCAGACTAAAAAGCAGCAGTGATTTTCAACTGATTGTTTGCAAAAATAGAGGGGAACCTGAGACTGTTCGCTGGTTAAGACCAAATATAAGTTGGAAATGGTTTGCTTAAAGGTCCTCCAAGACAAAATTTATAATAACAACATGGAAATTGGCCAATTCACTGGAATCCTTTTCCATTGTGTGTTGCTTGCAGAGTGTGACTTTTGCAAAGCTTCAGTTCATATATTTTTTGTTTTTTGTCTTTCGCCAAACTTCATCTGAAGGGTAACCGTAATCTGGATGTAGAGAACTAGAGATCCATTTCTAGATCTTCAAAAATTGCTTGACCTGACCAAATCCAGGCCTTCTTTATTTTGTTCTGTTATAGTCAGGCTTTCTTTTAAAAGGTTAATCAAATCCAGATGGTTTGAGCACCGTCACTGGGAGAGCCAGGAGCCCAAACATGATAGCTGTTTATTTTATTTGAAGGCTCTTAAGTTATGAAATTCATATAACCCACAGGTGTGATCGCTTAAAAAAAAAAGGAAGCTGTGCAAACATACGCATGATGACAAACAAGCATGTTGCTTTAAAGGATCATCTGCGAATGCTTTGAATAAAAAGATCGACACTAATGGATATACACACAATGGAATACAGATCTTCCAGGATGCAAAGTATATGTAAAAGAACACACAATGCTAAAAAATCGTGCAGACAGTTTGCTCTAGCATAGCTATCAGAGTGCTTCAGGCAGGTGTTCTCATGTTTTTCTTTGTATCCGTTCTGAAAAGGAGTTCTTGATAAATAGAAACAACCACACATCAGAAAGAATTGTCTCCATAAAAAAATATTCATAATAATTGTTCTACGGGAGAGCTCAGGGTATCTTGTGAAATTATCAGATCAGGACGGACTTAAGAATGGTCATGACATTAATTATCAAATAATATCTGCCCCAAATCTTTTGTTGCAACAATTCTTCATTGTTAGAATGATGTAGGTCAAATGCACAAATCATAAAAGAACAGGTCGATGAGTATGCATCTTATATTTTTTCAAAACTTGTGTCAGGTGAATGTACTAAACCACACTCAATAAGTAACCTCAAGAACTTTTCAGCATCAAAGAAAATTCTGGTGTATATTTGTGCTTTTTTGGCAACTTCTTTTTCTGGAAATCGGGAATTCTTAAGTTACCATGGTAACACTATCTGATTCCTGAATGTCTTTGATTCGACAGAAGTTCTTTGATTACCTGGTTCTCTATTCCTTGAAGAAATCAGGTTTGACAGATCACCAACCAAGGAGTCAATGAATAGTTTTTTATAAGAGGGTAGCTCTGGTGCTCCAATGTTGCTGTTTCTGCTGATAAATCTCATACGATTCACATACATGTAAAGGCAAACTAAAGATGGGGTTTATAGTCAGCTTCGAAACTTATTATTAAGAAATCTCATATGGTGCTCACTGTTCAGCCACAAATCTGTCAGGTTTGTTCATAATTGAGTATCCATCGATATTGACTACTATGCGAAGGATCAATGTAAAGCTTTTGCAGTTGTCACCCACTTCACCATCTGTTCTGCTGCCAAGAGCGGTTACTGCCAAAAGTCAGACTTTATCCTTCAAAGGAAGAGCTTTCCGAAGAGGAACATAAGATTATACGTTTTTCACGCTATGGATTCAGGTGTTTGCTATTGTCAATTTGTCATGTTCAATATCAGTGAATCTGCCAGGTAATACTGACACAAGAGCTACAAGGAACCTTTCAATGTTCTATTCAGATGTTTATAATTTAATTGTGATGAATATGAGTCATCTTTGTATCAACAAGGACACTGGCAAACATTTTTGGGCCTGGTCCAGGTGTCTTGCAAATTTCCTCATTTTAGTGCTGCACCTTGAGTGTAAAAATGAATCTGCTATTCGGGAGATATGTGCTGCCTGTATATCCAAGGGCATCTTATTGAACCTCAGGCACAATGTCTCTATTGAATGCTCACCTTACAGAGCAATTTCACAAAAGATTTGGATCCCAAGGGGCCAATAGCTCCTTTTATACGAGAAATACAGAATCTAGACAACTGGCATGTCATGATAACCCTGAGATTTCCAGATTAAAGAGAATCTGGCAGCTACCAATTGATGTAAAAGTGGAGACATGTGATAAGACCACATTTATCTTCATATTCGTTACAAAAAGCCTAAGGCTTGTGTTCTCTGCATATATTTTAAAAACCGAATCCAAATAAATATTTCTTGACTTGAATATTTTGACTTTCTGAAAAGCTACTCGGACTCCGACACCTTAGGTCTCCTGAATTATGACGCTGAATCCAACTCCCGACTCCGCTTATTGGCATTATTGCACCCAATAAAGTTTGATGCCTGAACATTGACTGGCTGGTTTTGAAGTCAGAATATTCACCAACCTTTAAAAGCCGTATGAGAGAAATACCACCATTTATGATCTGTATCTTCACAGGAGTCACATTTCTTAAGGCAAAGCACAAGGATATTGGATTCGAAAGACATGGTTGTTATCAGATGCTGTCAAGAAACACGGGGTATTTTTGAAGTTGACATGGAGGCCCTGTCGGATACTGTAGTGACAGTCTTTATTGGCAAATAACTAAAGTAAATACTTTCAAGCAAATTTGCTTCCTCTCTTGTCATTATGTGTTTGCTCACATTTCTCTTTGACTGTAGGCTACTTGTAGAATATTTATGAGAACATATAAATGTTGTCTTCACTTAGTAACCAAGGCTGCTGTGTGCAGAGAAAATAAACATAATTTGTTATTTCTGAGAGATGAATAATTATTGCTTCCAAATGAAATACATTCAAGCATCAGTCTGATGTGGCATGTATGCAAACACTCAATTTGGGCTTAAATAATTGAGGCATAATTGACAAAAGATGTGGTTTAATTGACCTCATATTAATGGCCCACACAAAACAGATTTACCCGCAGAAAAATTGATAAATAAATTTACCAGACAAAAAAAAAACACGGATTTTGATGACGTCAAGGATGAGAAAAATATCATATTTATATATGCCCTAACCCAAGCAAAATATATTATATGAATTATTATGAAATTTTTAAAGATTTGGAGATGGATGTCAAAATCTATATCATCCTTCAGACCAACTGGCAAAAGGCAAACAATATATGATTGGAGCATTCTCATAATTCAATTCTGCTTTTTCTTGATTTATAATTTATACAGTAAGGAATGCTCGCCAGCCAATAATAATAGTTTTAAAAAAGGTAGAGTTTTTGACCCACCTCTGTTCCTTACTTCACTCTAAAGGACAGAATGGATTTAAGAGATTATACTTTCCTTTGGATACTTGTATAAATGCACAGAGTGGGTCTCCCTAATGCCCTTTGCCTTGAGCTGTCAGGAACCAGACTCCGTACAGCCAAGAGCCTGACTTGGAATACCTGTCTGCTGTAACAAACTGCCACTGAATTTCCAATGAGGTCTGCTGTCTTGTCTTTAAAAAGCACTAGAAATCCCTGCAACTATTTCTCTGAGAGATAGTGTGTTGCATAGACCACTTTGCAAGTATTAGTTTGATCTCTCTGCAAAAAATTGCATGATGGTAAAACAAAAAAAGGTAAGGTAATGTAAGGCAAGGAAATTATGGTCTATTTGTTGTCACACATGTGAATAATCTTTGGGAGCACCTTTGGGATCCCAAAAATCCAGTATTGTCTTTTGGCGGTGAACTAATGAGAAAGTTTGCAGATGCCATGCCATGCAATTCCGCTTTGTTTTATATACCAAAAGTTTCCGAAACCAAAATGCCAGAAAACTTATTTCTTGCTGAGGTTGGCAACAGAAAAGTCACCGGATTCGCTTGCTGATGTTTTGATACTTGCAATGACAACGATAAAGTGTTAAATGTTTTTAGTCAACTTCATCATTTTGTATTCTACAATGTCGATTGCAAATTTGATTAATGAAAATTCTCAGCAGTCATCACTTGTCTCACAAGAAGTTAATGCCCTAAACTAGAGGTATTATAAAACTCTAAGTGGCAGCCTGCACGACAATAATAATATCACCTGCAGTCCTTCACTTGAGAAATTTGCAATGACCTATACAATTTTCTGACCACAACTATTAACTTTTTCATTTTGAAGTTTGAGATATGCTTTGCGAATTGGAATTTGAAAGTGTCATTATTGAGTCAGCAAAAGTGTTTTTCCGCAATGTTCACCAAAAGAAAGGAATACAGCACTTATGTATGGGAGTATCAATAAATAATTTTATCAATGACATTTAACATGAAGTTATTGTCATTGAAGGAATTGCTCAATTCTTCTAGGATTTTTGTATAATAATCTGCTAAAAGCATTTTCACAAACTGAACATCTGTAATGAAATTGAGGCAATGCAAAGATAGGGTTGCATGGCAGTTCTGCATAAAAAGCACTTGGGGTCTTTTTAGGTGTTTTTTTTTCTCATCAATCCGGTTCATCCAACAATGGCTTGCTTGTCTCAGAAAGTACATTATTAAATGCACACATGCAGGTGAAACAGACACTCAACAGAATTTCAAAAAGTTTGACACTCATTGAATATTAAAATGTTTAGATCTGCAAAAACCAGTCATTGTTGTATGTGGTTTTTGGGATAGTTTTGTCTTGAGAAGTTAATAAATGCGACAGTAAACATGCAGGTTTACTTTTGTCTTTTACAAAGTGAGAAACACTGCAGAAATCCCTTAGTGGAAACATAAGTCTAGAGCAGCAGGTTGAACAGGATATTATCCATGTGTCCAAAGGATCATTACATAAGGCTAGGTGATCAGTCATGTCCACAAAGAGATGATAATCCTTGTATATACCATTGTTATTGCTTGTGGTTAGCCACAGATTACGTCGCAACATCCTCCATGAAATAAGAGATAATGATCTGAACCAGAATGAAGCACCTGTGGTATGCTCTGCTAACGGAGCCAGCTACACCAGGAAGCCTTAGTAGGAATAAAAGGCTTATTCAGGTGCTTGAGCGGTCACAAGCACAAAGCTAGATGTGGATCACTTGTCTCAACTTGCACCTTGTTTGCTGCCAGCTTCTCTTTTATCTTTTATTTCATTCTACCTCCCAGGGAATCTCAGGGTTATCATGCTAGTTGTTCAGTATCCATGCATTCATATAAAAAGACCTTTTGGTCCTTAATGATGAAAATCTTTTGTGAAATTGCTAAGTAAAGTGTGCTCCAGTAAAGATATTGTGCCTTCGGGCAATAAGATGCACGCAGATATAAAGGCAGACCACATCTCCTGAAATAGCTATCATGCAAATTCTATCTTACAAGCAAGATGTAGCCAAAAATGAGGAAATCTCTTCAACCAGGTTCTGTAATTTCAAACAAGGCCAAATATGACTTGTAGATGAAATTGTTGATTTCCTTTTTGCTACAACTAAATTATATATAGGCTAGTACATCTTGAACAGAACATGAAACGTTCCTTGTAGGTCATGTATCAGTAATAGCCGGGAGATTCACTGATATCAAACTCGTCAATATGAACACCTAAGAGAAATTGTGGAATGCACAGCCTGAAAAATGTATATAATCTTAGGTTTTTCTCTGGAAACTATTCCTCAGCATGAAGAAGTCTAACTTTTGGCAGCAACCGCTCTTGGCAGCAGAACAGATGGCGAAGTAGGTGACAACTGCAAAGGCTTTACATTGATCCTTTCCTTGGTAGTCAATATCAACGGATGCTCAATCGGAGTCAATTACAAACAAACCTTCCAGAATGGGTGCAGAACAGTGAGCACCATACAAGATTTCACTTTCAAATTCTATCAGATTTGAGATAAATCACTTACAACGTCAAGTGCAGATGTATGTTCAATGCGTACTTTGATTTGTGGTTCATTACTCACTACAGATAATACAAATGAAAGACATTAAGCAAAGCTAAATAATCAGTCACTTAAAATGTACCTTGTATTCGGTAGAGCATTTGTCATTACATAATTATGTGCACTCTACATAGTGAATGTATAATGTACAGGTTAATTTTTCCTCACTTATCAATGCTGAACTCATATGTACAGGGTTGTGAGAGAACACCCAGTGCAAACCTCGGTACTGTGTCAAGCTGGCTCTGCAGTTGCCTTTATGATTAGTGTGAGGGCAGACTGTAAACCTTCCCCTTTACCTTCAGCTTCATGCGTTGGTATGTGAATCACGTGAGATTAATCATTTCGAAAAGCAAAATTGAAGGACTTGTGCTACCCTGTTACAAATGTCAGGCAAGAGAACAGTTCGGTCCCAAGTTAGTTGGTGATTTATCAAACCTCGTTTCTTCAGAAGGAGAAAAAGTCTAACACGAATAGAGAGCCAGGTGATCAAAGAACTTATTTTAAATCAAAGACATTCAGGAATCAGATAGTGTTGTCATGGTAACTTTGGAATTCCTGTGAAGTTTACAAGTACCAAAAGAGGAATGTGACTGATTTCCAGAAAAAGGAGGTGCCAAAAAAAAACCTAAATCCACCAGTCCAGACTTTGATGCCGAAAAATTCTTATGCTGACATATTGATACTCGGTGTGGTTTAGTATTTCACCTTGCAAAAGCTTTGAAAAAACAAAATATACATGAATATGGAATTCATTGTTATGTCCTGCTTCATGCTTTAGAGCGATGTCATTCTCACAATGCAAAATAGGTGCAATGAGAGACTGGGTACCATTATCATATGACAATTGCACAGCCGTTTTGTAATAAAGTTTCAGAGCAAAAACTTTTTATTTTAATAATTTGTGGAAATATTTTTTGTGGAAGCAATTATTTTTGATGTGTTGTTTTTTCTATTCAACAAAACATGTTATTTTAGAACAGGTACAGAGACATGTATAGTTGTGAAAACATTTGCAATGAAGCACATTCGAAGCTTTGCACCTTTCTGCAAGATCTTTTTATGTTGTGTGTTCTTCTACATATACCTTGTCTTCTTTTACATTAAGCTTGTATACCACAAGATCTATGTTCCCCTGTGTATATCCATTAGTGTCGTTCTTTTTATTCAAAAGCATTCAAAGCTGATCCCTTGAAGCAACATGCTCGTTTGTCATCATATGTTTGCACAGCTTCCTCCTTTTTGAAGCAATCACACCCATGGGTGCAAGGACATATATGTAATTCATGCCATAAGAGCTTTGACATAGAAAGGAATGGATATGATGGTGGAGTTAATGGGTCCCCATGTGAGGGAAGCTCAGGCATTACAAATTTGCACCCAGAATATTTCGGAAAGTCTGATTCTAATACAGCTGAACATAGAAGCCCCAGACTTTGATCAGGTCATGATTCATATTTTGATTATGTACCTTGACCTGACTAAATGTATATTATTATTACAGTATTTTTGAAGATCAGAAGATGGACCATTTGCCTCATCTGATGGCTTCTAGTCAGTATACTGTGTATCAGAGTTTTCAAAGATTCTAAAGATGCAACTTCGTGGGTTAATAATGAGACTTGCCAACTTTGGTCCTAGGAGTACCTGTCTGTAGTGGTATGCGCACCAGTGTCTATGGGCTCGTGAAGGGTTATTGTAAACAACTGAAATGCCTGCAGATGGAATTTCCCTGAGGCAAGATCATCTTTCAATGCATTATGAGAAAAAACGCCACCACTTATGATCATACCTACAAAAAAGTCACATATCTGGAAGCTAAACACAAAGGCTATAGGATTCCAAAGACATGCACACAATCTGTGTCTGTCATGGTCACTTTGGATAGTTTGTGAATGTGGCAAGAAATTATATCTGACCAGAGAAAAGACTGTCTTGGAAGACATTTCTTTCAGCTCATTTTCGCTTTTACATTGTCTTCCTATACAAAACCAGAGAGAAGATTGTCTTGGAAGAGACTTTTGGGAGCCCATTTTCACTTTTATCTTTGTTTTCCTATAACACAGTGTCTCAGATATCAATCAGCTCATGCAGATCTTCAATAAAAGTTCCCTGTCATTTTGTCAATCAGCCAATGAACATGATCTTTCAGAATAATGAGGATTCCCTTTTTTATTTTTGGTAGATGGGAGCTTTGAAGTAATGGTACAGTACAACCCAATAAATTTTCCGAGCTGATGCCCACACTTGCACTCACTTATACTCCCTGGCACATCCACTACTTTGCCCTCCTTTGCCTGCCCTTGCCCTCTTGAGCAAACAAACCACTTTACCCCTGCCTGGTGTCCCCACCTGTTGCAATATGCTGATACTACCTGATTTAACAGCTATTTGCTGATTCTGCAATGGCGATCTGGTTAATTGCAATTCAATACATTTCATTTCATATCATATAATTGAATTACCAAAAACTTTCCAATTATATATAATTGTATTTAAAGAGTTTATTAGATAACACAATACTCATTCAAAATTTTTTGTGATGTTTAGCACTGCATATATATTTTAAAGAATTATATCAATTCTGCATTAATTACAAAAATTAACTTAAATAAGTCACACACATTTGTAACTAGCTTTGGAATTCATCAAAATTGTGAAATAGTCTACCAAGTGTTAAATTGTCATCTATGTACGTGCTATGTCTGCTTTTCGTATCTTAATCAAGTCCTAAATACTCATTCATTCAATACAACATATATTTTTGATCATAAACGAAGCATTTCAAGGTAAAACCATTTTGCTTTAAATTAATTTTGATCACATAGCCGGCATTTGCAATTTTCATACATTTTTGCGCAAATCAAAACGTTATAACTTACAGGCTAATACTGGCCTTATTACGGCAGATATGGTATTTTTACTTCAACCATTGTTTTCAGCTTCTTCTAAATGATATATCTAAGTTTTTAAATTATGTTTCTAGCCCTATTTTAACCATATCTAGAGCCGTTTCCGTTTTAACCTTTTCTTGGTTAAATCGACGCTTTTACGAAAATCGGAAACAATATTTAGTCTACAGGCTTACCCTGGCTTATCTTAATTCTAATAAACAACTAAAACTAAATGAAATCGATTTCAGTCTAAAACAAAAATCAATAAAAATATGTACAAGTATGCATTGAAGGGGATTTTTATGATCACTGGACCTTGAATGTGTGAATGCATCCATTGTCTTATAACAACAGAACTGGGTTATTTTACCTGAACTGCACTTATTGTCAAATTGAATGAAAAATATATAATGTGGATGATCAACATTAGGCCTAAATAATCCATATTCTAGAATAAATTGCATTATAACCTATAAATTACAAATACCTTAATCAAAATAGTAATTCCATGTACAGATTTACTCAGATGCATTCTGTTAAAATGCCACTAAAATTGGTTAAATAAATCATAAATGAAGATATCTAAAAACTACAACGGATGATTAAGTTCACTTGTTGAATTATTATGATAAACTTTAGCTTTAATTGACTGCAGTGAAGGATTAATGTACCAACATAATTGTTAGACATTCAACAGATTACAATCAACAGCTCTCATTGCTGTTCTGTTTAATTAGCACCAGAGGACAGGAGTGTAGGGGGTTTCCCCAGAAGGGCATGGAAGTGAGAGCAACTGAGGGTCTCAGCAGACATGTGAGTGTTTGGAAGTGAGGGCATCTTCCTGAGGGCATGGGATTTAGGAAAATTTATTAGGTTGTACTGTAATATGTGAGAATACCATCCTTTCTCCAAAGACCAATTGCTCTTGCTTCCTGAAGCAGAAACAAATCTGCAATAGGACAAATGGAAAGTTTTTGACCCACATCTTTTTCTTGCCTCGCTCGCTCTGTCCATTAGTGACAGTCTGTTTTGGCAAATAACTAGAGTAAATACATTCCGGCCAAGTCACTTCCTTCCTTGTCATAATGTGTTTGCTCACATTTCTCTTTGATTGTGAGGCTTTTGTAGAATATTGATGAGAACTTCTGAATATAGATGTAACTGTTATTTTTATTGTTTAAATACATGTATCTTCTTTACATCTGGAATAAAAAATTGAATTGAATTATCAGAAATGCTGGTCCTTTTATCACTCAGTGAAGATGCCCCAAACAGAGAATAAAGGTAAATTGTTATTCCTGACATATGAATTGCATTAAACCAAACATCCTTTCAAGCATCAATCTGATGAGGCATGCAAGCAAACATTCAATCTAGGCTGAATTGCTTGAGGCTTAAATGACCAACGATGCGGCAAACCTTATTTTCCTAGATTGCCTGCACTCTAAAAACAAACGCCTGTTTTAAACACATTTAAGTGTTAAATTACATAAACACGTTTGAAAATAAACACTTTCTACCAGCATTAACAGATTTAAGTGTTTATCAAACTTAGAATATTTTCTCAAGTATGGTTTCAGAAATTAATGATCAATTTAAACCAGGAAATTTTGGTTATAAGATAACAATATGTCATAGAATGTCAGTTGGTAGCATATTGTGTCTTTTATCTTAGTTTGAATGCTCCCAAGTGCAAGAAAATGTGTATTATTTATTTTAAATGAAAATTTCAAAGTCCTTTAAACACAGTGTTTTTCCAAGTTTGCTGGATAAACACTTATTGTGTTAATCCTTAAGGAGGCAACAAATTTGAAACAACATCACAAGCGACCGACCATGAAATCACAGCTTTCTGTACGTAACACAGATTAGAAGGCATGCACTGTGACTTAAGTCTTCACTGAAGTAGCTTATAACTGGTAAGCACAATTTAAAATGGTATATTTAAATGATATTTATTAAACAGCAAAGAAAGTTATTTAACTACATTTTGATTAAATGGTATTTATGTACAATATATGTACACTATACGTTTGCTAAGAAGAACATGTTAATGGCAGTATCTGTACACAGCATAACATGCATTTTTACATTATTAATTTTCATTTTATCAGAAACATTTTGAAGTCTATCTAATTTCTAGATTTCAAACATATGTAATATATTTTCTGCACTGTGCACTGGGGAATAGGCAGGGATAGGGGGAGTTGGGGTCATATGTGCCCTGTATTTTCATTGGTGTTTATAATATTTATCAAATTTATTTGACACTCATGAGACAACCTTATTTTATTTTCAGCAGATATCTGGACTCAATCTTCGAGTGTAAATTATTTTTGGAAGAATCCAGCTGCAATTTGAGGCAAACCAAAATAATAAAGTTTGCATCTACACTGAATCTAGCAAGTCACTGAGGTAAATATCACATCATAGTAAGGCAATGCTATTTTGTAACATCACTTAACCATCTTTATAAACACATGTAATTGTTAAATTTCAAATCATCAAACTGCAATCATATTATCTAATCATATTTTAAAATTTTGGGATGAACTGGATTAGGAGGGGGTGAGCATATGATTGTTCATACGGGCATGCTGTGCATCTGGAGGAACTTCAGACTTTTTTTTTTCAGGGATTTTTGATGAAGGTCTTATGTTATATATCCAATTTAGGCCCTAACTAGTTTTTCCGAATATCTTTAAAGGGGGGAGGGTTGGTCTTGTGGTAGCGTGCTGGACAGCCAATCGCTGGGTCCAGAGTTCGAATCCAGCTCTAGCCGGATCACCTGGGCCTATCTTGGATGGCTGTTTCAATCATCCTTCACCTCGTTGCCGTGTCCTCCTCCTGTCCTACCAAGTGCATAAATACAGGACGTAAAGCCCCAAAAATCCATCCATTCGAATATCTTTAACATATTTTAGTTGTTCATTGCAGTTTTGTATTTTGTAACTTTTTCTTTCCACAGCAATTTGGACCCCAAAAGATATGACAAAAAGACAGCTGCAACACGAAGCAAAGGAGAAAAAGGAAAGAAAAAGCCACAAAGTCTTGGAGGTAAATATTTGGCATAATTAACGTTTGGTTAACATGCCTGTCATAATACCTATGTTTATAATCTCCTGGTTCTGTGGCTTTGCTTTTGATACATCCAATACTTTCAAATAAGTAAATTTACCAAGACTTAGTGTCACTTGGACATTATTTAGATTGGCCATTAAATTGTTGGTTTATTTTATTCTGATCATATGGGGTAAATTATAAAACTATTGTCTGGTCCCCGTTATCCCTGAACAGTTCTGCTGCAAAACAAGTTGAAAGCATGCCCTGATTCTCACTGATGAACTGCAAGTCATATCCTTCATACATGATTCCCTAAAGATCCGCATAGCTGCACATCCTATTTTTTTCACCATTTCAGTAAATTTCTGAAAATCATGTATGATGAGATATTATGTCAATATTCATGATATGTTATGTCTGAACATTTAATAGTAAACAAGGATTCATACATTTGCAGGTGGACAACATTGACAAGAATGACGTAACATTGAAGAAGGTTCGTCGATCTGGAAACATCTCATTCCAAATTTTTGCACTCCAATCGCTTTCTCAAATGGATTTATACCATTGCTGAGGGACAATCATTGTCGCAATCATATTTAAAGCTTTAACAGAGACATGCACTTCTTGTGTTAAGGACCTTGACTATCCAATAATATTTGGACAGCTTCTTGAATGTTAAAACAATCATTTGACTGTATTCTGAATAGTCATATCCATTTTCAAAGAAACACATTTAAAGTGCTATTAAAAGAAATTTGACTGTTATGTGAGAACTTGCCAGTTTATCGCAACCCCTAAATGGATTGCATTGAGAATCAAAACATTTTTGAATGGCATAACATCAATGATATGGATTATCACGTGGAGTAACGGGATACCATTAAAATACAGACAAAATGATGACATGGTAAGATTTTGACTGTACACCAATGTACTAACATAGGGTCTTCTGTTTTTCATCACAATAGAGTAAGATGGGGGGAAATTCAAATGCAGTATTCACAACCTGAAAAACCAGTTGATTGGGAATATGATTCAGTCGTTGAATTTCTTTGAGAATTTTGCAAGGTTTTATTGTATACTTACACAATGGTTGAATATATCCGTCAGTGTCAGTGCTCAATTGAAGAATAAAATATGTACATGAAATATCTAGTTTCTTGTCATTTTTCATCAGGTTTCAAAGGGGGCTAAATTATCCCGAACTTTAAGGCAAATCCAGCCCCTGTGATGACTTATTATCTAATGCTGGCTTGAAAGTGTCAAATAAAAGAATTTAAGCTTCAATAGTTAATCAATTCCATCATCCCATGCATTAAAATGCACATTGTTTTATAAATATGAAATTTTTAGAAAAGAATATGGGTCAAAGGCGATTTCCCTACCTCACCCTGAAATACAAAAAAAAAACCAAGAACAGCCCACTTATGCATTTTTGGAGGGAGGGCAGGCACAAATATATACCATCCAGTTTTTTTTGTGTAAATACATTAAGTAGCATTAGTAATTGCTTGGTCCAGGGTTTGAATCTAGCTCTTGTCGGGTCAACTGGGCCTATGTTGCATAGCTATTCAAATTAACATTTGCCTCATTGCTGTGACCTCTTTACTTGGTAGCCTATCGAGTGCAGAATTACAGGACGTAAAGCCCCAGCCACCCATCCATCCTTCCATCATTAATATTAGCAGTCATCATCTGGTTATTACAAGTAGCCTTTTGAAATTAATGAGGATAGTTAGTTTTAAAAACTAGAGGTCAACATGATAGGGGCATAGGAAAGGTGTATGTAACGCTGATGGCTACGGGATACAATGCAGCAATCTAGGTGCAGTGCTACTTATACAAACTGCTTGCAGTGTGTGATTCACTGACCCTATTTATCTATCTATCTATCTGGTCAGAGTTGTCTTTTGTCTACCTACCTGATGTAAGAACGATGCTTTTTACAAGCTTTATACTGTGTCATTAGATAAACTGAACAATCATAGTTAAATGTTGATTTGATAATGTGAAGTAGCCTATTTCTTAAATTTTTAAAGTTAAATTTGGATAAAGATAATGAAATTACATTCAGAAGCATTAATCAATTCCCTATTAATGATCAGGGGGAAAATGCCGACCAATGAAAATTAGTACATAGAGACTCATCATTTCAATTTATTTTTATGACAAACATATTATCCCTTTCTGAACCGAAATAATTTAAACTGAAATAAAATTTACTTCTATATGAAATATAATAAGCCTATCCTTTTATTTTGTTAATTGCTATGTATACAGACTTAGACGTTTACCTGTACAATTTATCCTGACACATTTTCTTTAATGATGTAATGAATGACTCAATTAAAACAACAGTGTCATCCAATTCAACTTCACACCTTTTCAGACAACAGACTATAGTATTACTGCATTAAATTTTTTTCTCTCAAAAAGAAGACAAAATTCAAAAATTACGATTTTTCTTGAAATATAGATAAGACAGAAAGATAAGATAGAAAGATACAAAGATAGACTATCTAAATAATATGATTGCTGACAATTACTGAAATATGTGCTGGGAAAAGAATAACTTTATCAGGAAAGGATTTCATAGTTTATTGGTCTTAGTTTTAGTTTATTATCATATTGCACTTATGTTACAATTCAAGATCGTTATTTCAAACGCCACTTCTCAGTTTTTGTATACATGTATGTAGATTATAGACTTCTGTGTCAAAGTTATTGTTTCCACATATGCGTCCAATTAGCACATGTTCTGTGATGATTAGCCTACATGAAAGTGATTATTAAATAGGACTGGATATTGTTTGATTCTTAAGGATACGATACTATTGCGATATTTCTGAAACGATACCGATACAGTATCGTGATACACTTTCTTCAATCGTGACTGACATAAAGCTGCTATATTGCAGAAAATCAAAGTTTTATTTCCATTTAATAAATTTAACAGATAGAAAGAGTCATGATTAATCTTCAATTAAAAAGTATAGTTAATGTGACTTGTTTTCTTTCTTTGCCCACTGGTCTGTGATCAACAGAGGTTAGGTTGCTCAACTGCTGAAGAGATAACAGGTCAATTGTTCTTTCAGCTGGTTAAAGTCAGTAAGGTATATGTATACCTAAATACCTTGTAGCACTGCAGTTAACAATCTGGTATCAGAGTAGGTCTGATTCTGCTAGATGAATCAACATGATCAAATTAATACTGTATTTCAAGTGGGTACAATGTAGGCATTGAAATATGTGAGCCTACACAGACAATAAATTTGGTTTGACTCTCAATGAGCTTTGGATATCCATACTCTCTTTGGTGCACTCATACAGTAGAGCACTCTGCATGCTGCAAGCCATGTGACTCTCACAAAGAATTCAGCAAAAGCCAATGACATGGATTCTTTGACAATGTTACAAATGTGAAGTAAAAATTGTTGGCCCAGACCTACATATCAATATCTATCTAAAATGCTTCTGTACTCTCATTCATAAGCAATGCAACACTACCTCTATCCACTGTCCTCAGCAGGGCAGCACAGTGGCCAGTGGCCAGCTGCATGCTGCTGGTGTGCTGCCCCAAATCTCTGGCCAGTGGTTCACCTTGATCCTTCATAGGGTCCAATCAGGCATTGGAAAGGTGTGCTTGGTATCAAAATCACTTTATTTTGCATAATTTTAACTACTTTAATGCTTATTTGCAAGTAATTCTAAGCCTAAAGTATTTAGAATATTGAAACACTTTTAAAATTGGTAAACAATCAGCAGTAACTGGCCTGCCACGGTTGAGTGCACACACAGCCCAGTGCCTGCATGGCCAATTATTATTCCAGGTTGACCCCCTGCTACATAGGTTGCTATGGCAACAGGGTGCCCTGAAAAAGAGGGGGTGGCTCAAAAAGAGGGGGGTAGACTGGCCTGCCATGGTTGAGTGCACACACAGCCCAGTGCCTGCATGGCCAATTATTATTCCAGGTTGACCCCCTGCTACATAGGTTGCTATGGCAACAGGGTGCCCTGAAAAAGAGGGGGTGGCTCAAAAAGAGGGGGGTAGCAAAAACCCACAGGACAAAATTGACAGATGCTGAGATAAGAGGCCCAGTGAGATGTTTTGCTCCTAATGTCAAAACTGGGGGTTAAATGAAAAATCTAAAGATGTTACACCTTAGGAAAGCATGGTAAGTAATCTGTGTGTAAAGGAGAAGACTGGACATGCCCTCAGGATACTGGGACAGAGTCTATAAATATTGGAGGTGTGTAAGAAATCTCGGACGAACTGTTGATTCACTGGACCCATCCTGTGGGTCAGTGAATAATTACATAATATAAGAAGTATTTAAATTCAATTAAATCGATATTTTCATTTGTAATGTTTTTTATAAATTGTTACTTGATTTCACTATTGTAACCATGTGATTTATTCAGAAAGCAGCTGAACAACTGATATTGTGATGTGCATTAACAATGTGTTAATACTGCAACACCAGAGTGTTTAATTATAAACGCTTTTTGTTTAACACTTTAATATGATAAACACCTCCTCTGCAGTCATCCTGGAAAAACATCGAGTGTTTAAGATCAAACACTTTTATTGTTATAAACACTTTTTAGTGTTAATAAAGTGTAACAAGCTATTAAAGCGTTTTTGTGTTTATAATCAAAGACACTTAAATGTGTTTAAAATCAAAAACACTTAAATGTGTTAAAAATCATAAACACTTTCACGCGTTTATTAAGTGTAACAAAAAAGTGTTTATTTTAGTGTTGTTTCTTAAACACTTGTTTTTAGAGTGTGGTTCCCACACATTATGGACAAATAACTAAGCCCAGCAGAGGACGGGTCTTGATATCCAGATTGGCTTTCAGACCAATTTTGGCAAAAGACAAACAACATATGATCTGAATATTCACAAAAGTCACATTCTGCTAGCAAAACGCAACCAAGTATGATTCCAGTGACTTCCGCGTTGTCTTCTTGACTGGGTTTTTTTTTGTGAAGTTGACATTGAAACCATATCAGATACATGTTTGTCTTGAAGGCTTGTTTTGGCCGACCATTTTCACTTTAAATTTTTTTTTCTGACCAGCAAGTAGTCTCAGATGCCCCTCCATTTTTGCAAACTGTCACTTAAACACCACTGCTGCTTTTCTGTCTGCCACTGAATCATGATCTGACATATTTGTCTGGAGGTCAATTCCACAGAAGTGTACCACTTATAGCATTTTTTAAAATCTAAGTGATCATCAAATCATTCAGAGTAACAAACCAGTATGGTCTCTACTGCGCAAAACAAGTTAAATTTTGCAGATACAGCTCTTTAGGACTGAGCAGACACACTTTTTCGATTTCAACAAAATCTTGGAAGTGTCATAAAGAAACAATTTAAAAGGGGGTTAAAGAGCCCTAAAGCTATTGACCGACTTGTGACCGACTTATGCTCAGACAGGATGAACTGTTTTACAACCATGGCCTCATTCACACCTCCTTCTGACCTAAAGAATGTATATTTGAGGAAGCAAACTACATTGGTCCATTTGTTTGGTAATTAATAGAAACAAAATAAAAAGAATTCTCCCACGAATGTCAGAAGAAAACAACTTTTAGACAAACAAGAACCTTGAATTGTTAATCAGTGTCAATTCTGAATTCTGAATTGAAAATGAAAGAGAAAAACTATTCAAAACATGATACTCACATTACAGATTTATTACACCAGTGTTCTTAAAATAATTTAAAATGTTTGCATGGGTTATTGTTTGGGTTGCCAGTTGCACAGCCAATGGCACGTTTACATGAAGTATGTCAGGATAATCTCCTTTTTTTAATATCGCTTTCAACTGTGAGAAGCATTCCTCACAAGGATTAAAGAATGGCGATCTTCTTGGAGTAAAAGTATACTGTATCCCACGCTCTGCCAAGAAAGGCCGCAAAATTCTTTCACCCTCATGATGATGAAAGGACAAATTGTCGACAACCAAGATATCTCCTGCTTTCAAAATCGGCTGCCCTTCATCACTGTGCGAATCCACAGCTTCTGTGATGAAATTTACGTATGATTCCATATTTGAGGGGCCATCTGTTGTGCGACAAAAATTTGTGCCATCAGCGCCAATTAGAAGGTTAACTGTATAGTTTCTGTTATTAGTTATGTTTTTCACTATCTCAAAACTCCGTGTGCCTCGGACAGAATGACCATATCTCCTCTGCCCTGTGCCAACACACACACCAGCCTCGTCCATGAATTTGAGATTGTAGGGATTAGCCTCTTGAATAAAGTTTACATACTGTTGTGTATAACGCATATTGTCTGCAGTAAATCGAGCTTCGTTGATGGTGGTCAATTTTTTGTATGTCATAGGACCAGCAGGTAGATAATTCCGTATAGCATGACTTATAAAAGTAATGCTAATTCCATCTTCCAAATTAGGAGAATTCTCCAGTAATTTAACTTGTAATTCCTCCAGGCTAATTGATGGTTTGCATTGAATGAGCCATTGCAAATACTCCAAATCATCGTCATTTAATTTGTAAGGAGCTTTTGACGTGCACTTGGATGTCCACTGAACAGAACCTGTAGTGCAATAGAGTTTCCATAACCTATACACTGTCTTTTTGCTAATTCTGTACTTTGATACAACTTTTGGTACCAATTTCCGTGGTAAAGTTCCTTGTTCCTTGCAGCCACCATTTTCTACAATCTCTTGTACAATCAACTTTCTAAGATCTTCACTGAGAGGCTGGCCCATCTTATAAACTCTATTCTCCTTGTTTGTTCGTTCTGCCATTTCACAACAAAAAATTCTCCAAACACTTGAGTATACTTCGAGAAATCACTACACAAAGATGCATGTACATATGTTGTAACCATGCAGAGATCTGCTTTGTGAACTGAAAATATCAGACTGATTGTGACTCACAAAAATGTAACTGTCTCTCAGCTGAGGGAGGGGGGGGGGTTAAAGAGGATGTGGAGATTTATGGCTCAGGGTTTATTTTATAAAACAAGGAGGTGTTTTATGCACCCCCCCCCCTAATGCCATTCCTAAAATATAAAGGTTTCCCGCTCTCTGGACGAGTCTATTCCATGTCAGGTGGAACATTGTAGTCAATATAAAATTGATAATTGTTGTCATTTTGAAATGGAATAATAAAGAAGATCCATCACAACACCTTTGGAAATTTAATATCTTTGGCATTTGTTTGACTGTCATGATTTCTCTGCAGGGAATCCTCGACTAGTTCGCCTACCACCCTCCCCCCCCCTTCACCCTAATCAGTTTCTCTGATTCTGAGGTCAAGGGTGGCCCATGCAGGAAACATATTCAGTTGCACATGTATCTTTGGATGCTCATTGATCACTTGTTCTTTTAAGTCTCTTCAACCATGTCTTCTCAAGTAAAAGGCATTCGGGAATGGCTCCGAAGTATAGATGTCAGCCTGGAAGTATTCCATGAGGAGTTTGAGAGACTTCATGTGCACAACACAAACTGTTTAAAATACATGAAAGGATCAGACTTGGACAAGTTTACCATGCCTATGGGTGTCTTACAGAAACGAATGATCAAGACGAATATGTCCAAGCTGGCATCCCCTCGCACTCAGCAAGCAATTGAAGAGTGCAGCCCTTCAGCTGAAGAAGCTTCAACCAAGGACATTAAACTAAAAAAGAAGGGAGAGCTGGCGCCCGTGAACCTTTTTCCATCTCCAACTCCATACAATATGGATATACAAAAACTGATTGAGTCAAAAGGAGAACTGGAAGCAAGATATGAGTCAGCAGTAGGCAAACAAAAGAAGCTTGAAGACCAATATCGAAACAAAGAAATAAGCAAGGATGCCTCCAAAATTCAGTGTTCGAAATGTCACCTGCATCTGGGTCATACCAAACGACAGTGTCATTTGAATCCCTGCACAACAAGTGAGATGTGTGGGGATCCCAAAAAACACAAAAACGAACATAACAAACTCAAAGAAGCAACAGATACAGTGGCAAAACTTCGAAAGGAATTGGATGAACTTCATACTTCCATTGACATAAAACAAAGCTTGGCAGCTAATGCAGCCAAGTCTTTTGAGAAGCAAGTAGAGCCTATTTTGATTCAAAGTAACAAAGAGAAGTATCTTGTTGAGACACCCAAAGGGCTCATAAAAAGACAAGGATTATTACACACAGACATGTGCAGACTCAAGGTCATATTCAATCAGAAGGTGCCTCAGAATATTGAGGACATGGTTGATGACCTCCAGGATATACTCGATGACTACGGCAATGGAATAAAAAACCCTATCTTGGGCTACAGAAAGGACTCCTTCAATGTGGCCGCACAAATCAAAGGAAACACAGCTGCACAATTGGAGATTCTGAAGGAAAGGGGGATCAAGTTTAAAGAAAGAGATAAGTGTGAACCTGCCATTGTTAACGTCCCAGCAAGTGAGGAAGAAGAAGCAGATCATTTGAAGAAAGCCATTGAACTGTCTCTTAAAGAAAATGTATTGCCGTCAACAACTCCGAAAAGACCTGGCCCTCCCCATGATAATCTGTTTCCGAATCACCCCCAGGATTACTTCTACCAGGATTCCCCTCACTTCTACAAGGATTCCCCTCACTTCTACCAGGATTCCCCTCACTTCTACCAGGATTCCCCTCACTTCTACCAGGATTCCCCTCACTTCTACCAGGATTCCCCTCACTTCTACCAGGATTCCCCTCACTATCGCCAGGATTACTTTTACAGCAGAGTACCAAGAGGATTACATGTGCACAGACAACCCAATGAACCCACACCGCCCTTCAGGCCTTGGCAAACTCAATTTGGATCTCAAACTCCTTCCATGCGTATTGTGCCCCCCTCCCCAAGTTATACTGCCCCTGCAACCTATACCCCCTCTGCAACCTATACCCCCTCTGCAGCTGGACTGCAATCTGATGGCCCTTTGGATCTTTCTACATCCAGTTCCCCAGAATGTGACACTGTGTCAGGCATTCCATTTAAAAAACGAAAACACGGATTACCAGAGGCTCATGACAATTGACTGGTCATGTCAAAAAGTGCATCTTTTTGGATTTACTTTATTACACTGTATCTATCTATTATTATAGCCTATATATATACTCATTGTTTTAAAAGTGTTATCATTGCGCATTAACTATGTGGACCTAATTCACTGATCAATGATAGTTTCTCATAATTTGTTCCATCTTTTAATAGTTTTTTTTCTTTGTTCTTTAATTTGAAAGGCATTGCCAATAGTACTTGTGTGTGCTTTAATAAAGTGAAATCTAGTATTTTCAAATAAAGTTGGCAGTTTTACTTTTAACTTGAAGTTTATAAACTTTATATGGTGTACTTTTAGTAAATGTAAGCTGCATATGCCTATTTATACACATACACATACTGCAAGATTGTTGGGTCATTTGAAAGAGGTGTGAAAAGGGGTAAATACATTTATTACTCTGCCCTTGGTCCATTTTTCTAGGGCAATGTGAAATGAAGTAGGGCAATAGCCTTAGGGCTCTTTAACTTCGTTTAAATTGCTTTATTGCTTTCTTTCTTGAACATCTCAGGTTTTGTTGAAATCGAAAAAGAGTGTCTGCTCCATCCTCATCAGCTGTATCATGTTCCGTTTGGAAATAATCAACATTTTCGTCAAATCTGTTCAGATTTTTAGGCAAAACCAAATGGAAAGAAGCAGCTGCTTATTATCTTCTTACTGATCACACATACATCACAGAAAAGCAAAGTAATGTTTTTCTGGCTTGCAAGGGTTCTGGGCAGTTGTTTTGAAAACATATTTACTGACACTCATGTTGAAGACGATTCACACTTCATTTATGTAAGACATTGCTTGTACATTGTCCCGAAGTCACGCTCAAACATGATAAATTGATCTCACTCAGCGAATCATTTGTTTTCAGCAGACATTTTGTCATTGCTATCTAGTACAAAGTGACAGAAAACAGGACATGAATTGTCTTGAAGGTTATTCATACTCGTTTGTATGACAAATGGTGTGTAAACTTTGTCCCTTCAGTCACGCTGAAACATGATAAATTGACCACAAGCAGCTAATTACTTGTTCTTGTTGATATTAATCAGTATTATTTTGTGTAAAATTACACACAAATGAATGTGGATTGTCCTTTTTAATTTCCAATAATTCTTAGGACAAAAAAAGTACTGAAATCCTGTGCCCAAAGTCACAAAAATCAAACCTGGAGTATCGTAAATTTTTTGATGATGGAAGACTTGTTACTTAACTGTATGCCAGGGTCTATTAATGTTGAAAGAAATATAAGAACTAAACGGTCAGGTAAGTTTATATGGAATACAGGTTGGAAAACTCATAAATATACATTTTTGAGAGTAGATTTCATGTCATCAATAATAAAAACAACCAAATGCTTCACAATGCCTGAAAGTACTGTACAGACTCAAATCAGTTGGTACAGCTTAGATAAAATCATGTTTTCATGCCCGGGTAATAATTATTTCAGTGCAGATTTTCATATTGTAAGTTGGTTAGTCAGCTCAGTTGGTAGCACCCTGAGCTGCCGATCACTGCATGGGTGCAGAGTCACGCTCATTTCTCGCCCATTAAATTTTGCCCAAGTCTCCTATCCTAATAAGTCTACCAAGCACATAATTACAAGATGAGATTTGGTCATTCACCTGTACCTTGTACGATGTTATAGTGTATCATCAGAGATGCTCATTCGATAAATGCAACTGAGTGAAGGATACGGAAAGGCAGATAAAACAATCTTATATTGCTGTTCATGGCTATCACTATTATTTTAGATGTAAAATATCATCAGGTTCATGAAGTTAAGGTCAAATTTGTTTAAATATATTACTGCAAATAT
Organism: Platynereis dumerilii; assembly: GCA_026936325.1. NCBI lineage: Eukaryota > Metazoa > Annelida > Polychaeta > Phyllodocida > Nereididae > Platynereis > Platynereis dumerilii. Next base: position 2,408,362 of record JAPTHN010000031.1, read on the forward strand.
ATACAATACCTCATGTCTGTACATCTCAAAATTTGCTATCTTGAACCTATAAAATGTATTACATTGATAATGTATACTTTTCTGATGAATCATTGTGTTACCATAACAGCATATTTCATCAATAATATGAATCAAAAGTCTTTTATTAAACACTTCTGAGATACTGTCCCATCAGTCACAAAGAGGTGTCCCATCAGTCACAAAATGAATGAGGTGCTGCTGGAGAACAATTGATCAACCAGTCTAAATGTGGGCCTGATTTGAAAGCTTATCTCAATACAATTACAATACACTATGACAATAAGGTGTGACATGTGAACTGAGATAGTAATTACAAGTTCAGTAAACTCACAAAAAGCGGTGGTCAAAAAAGTCCCATCAGTCACAAGAGCATATTTGACCTCATATCAAAAGTAAGAATCAAATTCCAGGGAAGTGTTTATAACTTTTTGCAACTTTATGGGCACAGCAACAAAACGGCACAACAGCAATACCTTCCTCTGATTCCTTCTAGTAAATTTTGACTACTATTAAGGTGGAAAAAACATTGATTGTCCCAAAGTCACGGTGGAATTGACCTGGAATAATAGGACTTTTGTTTTGGTACAATGATGATATGCAGACTACTTTATTTCTGCCTTGTAATAATAGGTTTGCTTAGATTTGCAATGGTCAATGTGAGTCACTTAGAATATCAATGTGCACATCTGAATACTCCCTTAATGCTGGATTTCATCTCCCCTTTGTAGAATAGTTTTTTAAAAGCTATTTCATGTGGAGGCTATAAGTAATATATTATTTTTGGAAAGCTGAGTGATTAATTGCGTCAACTATGAATGTATCAAAGAATAAAAGTGATATGTGTAGGGCATGCATAAAATGACAAACGATTTGATTTGGCATAATGGCTCATGCAGTTCAGATGCCAGATTACTAATCTCAAATGAGGCAGATGTCACTTAAACCTCCTTTGTCACTTTCCAGATTTCAAATTATAAAACTTCATGATAAGCTACAGTCAGCTGCAAAAGCCATTTATCAACTAAGTCAGTCACAAATTTTTCAAATAATCATTTTGAAACATTCAAATGATGCTTATTTGCTGGATTACAATAGTCCAATCAATTTATATGGAGCAGAATGCATTTTCTTGCTGATAAACAGCATTCATTATACAGTTAGGAATGCTTGCTTGTCAATGCTGGCACAGTAAGTTATTCTTTCAAGTATAAGTTGCCAGATAGATACTGGTAAAATCTACTTAAGAAAATGATGTTTGTGGTGGTGCATGTATTTTGGAGATCATACAGGGTATGCCCTTGTCAAATTTTGTGATGCAATCCGGGGCAAATGCGGCTTAAGAGAATAATAGCAGTAGGGGAGAGGCAGGTTAGTTGATACGTAAGGTTAGTTGATATGCCCCACCTCCTGTTCAGAGAAATGGTCATTTGAGAAAGTGTTGCCATTTGTAAGAAGCGGAATAAAAAAAAAAATTTCTCATCTAGGTCAATGCAGAATCAGAATCAAGATTTAGGAGAAAAGCCAAAAAATTAAAAAATCACTGTCCTTAGTAAATTTGTGCTGAAAACTTACATGTTTTTTTTTCTTGCTATGGTGAAGTATGATTCAGAGTAACTTAGAATATGGATGAGGTGTGTGAAGAGGGTTATTTTTGAGCCATCAAAGATGACCTAGTTTAACTTGTGGTCCACAGCCCTGCTGTTTTCTGAAATAATCGAGTGGATGGGTTTGTTGATAGGGAAGATTGGTTTGGTTTTGAAGGCTGGCCTGGTCAAAATAACTACGCTGACCTATTAGTATAATCATAATTCCAGGTGTTACCCAGGAGTTTACATGAAAAAGATCTATAGATGAATCTTACGTTGAACTTATCGTAAGATCACTCCCTCCCAACAGGTCAACCATCAGATCCGACTCACAATGGAAGTAGATTTGCATCTATGGGAACAGAAATTAGATTGGTGAAGGTGTACGGTTTTATAGTATCCTACCAAGGCAGAAGAATGTGACTTTTTCGTTGCATGGTCTGTCAGGATTTTGTGTATCAACTAACCTGCCTGGGTGTATCATCTAACCTTACCAGGTGGGTTAGTTGATACGTTTGACATGACCTTGTTTGACACCATCTGGGGTAAAAACTATCCAACAGTGAAAGTCAAGTTTCCCCATATATTTGAACAATGTATTTCCCCAGGCACATGGCTATTCATCATTCCAATATCATCGTCCATTTAGCTAGGAGGCGAGATTTTCTGAAAAACGTCTCAACTAACCTGCCTCTCCCCTACCAACAGACAGATCATAGCATAAGATTGTTACAAAAAAGAAAAATATTGTTTTAATTTCAATTTTCTGTGCTGAAATAGTTTAATCCTCAATTAATATTTGTAACTGTAAGCATAATTAGGCCTACTATAACATCCAGAATTTGCCCTAGACAAAGAACTCCATTGCTGCATATTACCATGAATTAATGTCACTAAGGTCTTAGCAAGTCAGGGTGCAGGACTTCCAGCCACTTCAAAACTTAACAGCCTATTTGTGCAGCAAGCCTTGCTGTCCCCGAGACATATTGCCCTTCATCTCAAAGTTCTCTGAGAGATCCGTTTCTCAATGTAAGATTTGCATCTCTATGACGTATGATGTATGATAGGGTGTGAACTAACAAAATCAACCTCATTTGCATAACATGCATGAAGGTGTGTTCTTTGGCCAGCTGTGGGGTGTGTCTATCTTCTAAAGAACAATTTCTCTTGCTTTCTAAAACAAGAACAAATTTGTAATAGCGTAAAAGGAGAGTCTTTGACCCACACCTCTTCCTGATAAAGGACAGAATGTATTTAAGAGATCATACTTTCCTTTACACACTTGGTCACACAGAGTGGGTCTCTCCAATGCCCTTTGCCTTGAGCTATCAGGAACCAGACTCTGTACAGCTAAGAGCATGAATTAGAATTCTTGTCTGCTGTAACAAACTGCCACTGAATTTCAATGAATTCCTGCTGTTTTGCCTTTAAAAAGCACTAGAAATCCATGCAACAATTTCTCAGTAAATGAGTGTGTTGCATGGACCACTTTGCAAGTATTAGTTTGACCTTTCTGCAAAAAATTGCGTAATGGTAAAACAAAAAAAGACTAGGTAACGTAAGGCAAGGAAAAACGGTCTATTTGTAGTCACACACGTGTATAATCTTTGATGGGAATCTTTGGGATCTCAAACATCCAGTATTGTCTCTTGGCGGTTAACTAATGAGTGGGTTTGCCAATGCCATGCATGTTTAAGCTGAGTTTGCAATTCCATTTTGTTTTTTATACCTAAAGTTTACAACTCCAAAATGCCAGAAAAGTTATTTCTTGCTGAGGTTGGCAACAGAAAAGTCACCAGATTCGCATTGTTGATGTTTTGATACTTGCATTACAATGACAAGGTGTTAAATGCTTTAATTCAAGTACATCATTTTGTATTCAACAATGTTGATTGCAAATTTGATAAATGGAAATCCCCAGCAGTCACCACTTGTCTCACTAACCATTAATGCCCTAGATGAATTATTTAACTCTAAATGGCAGCCTGCATGACAATAACAACATCACCAGCAGTCCTTCACTTGAGAAATTGCAATGACCTATAGCATTTTCTGATCACAACTATTAACTTTTTCATTTTAATGATTGAGATATGCTTTGCAAATTGGAATTTGAAAGTGTCATTATTGAGTCAGCAAAAGTGTTTTACCACAATGTTCACAATTAACATGAAGTTGTTGCCATTGAAGTAAGTGCTACATTCTTCTAAGATGTTTGTAAATTTATCTAAGTACTCAATAACCTGCCTAAAGCATTTTCGCAAACATAACCTCTTTAATTAAATGGAGGCAATGCAAAGATAGAGTTGCATGGCAGTTCTGCACCAAAAGCACTTGGGGTCTTTTCAAGTGTTTTTTTTCTCTTTTTTCATGAATCTTGTTCATCAAACAATGGCTTGTTTGTCTCTGAAAGATCATTGTACATTTAGCAAATGCACACACGTAAGTGATACTGACACACAACAGAATATCTAAAAGTCTGGCATTCATTGAATATTACAATGTTTTCGCAACTGGCAGTCATTCAATAAAATAAAGTAGTTGTTGTGGTGCCAATTTAGTTGTAATATTGTGTAATGTGACAGCAGTATGTAGTTTTAGGGATAGTTATGTTATGAGAAAAATTGGGAATGTGACAGTGGAAATGCAGGTTTACTTTTTTCTTTTACAAAGTGAGAAACACAGCAGAAATTACTTAGTGGACACGCAAGTCTAGAGTAGCTGGTCCAACAGGATATTGAACATATATGTGTCCACAGGATGATTACATAAGGCTAGATGATCAGTCATATCCACAAAAAGGGATGATAATGCCATTGTTATCGCTTTTGGTTAGCCATAGATTAGTGCGCAACGGCCTCCATGAAATATGAGATCATGATCTGAACGAGAATGAAGCACCTGTGGTTTGGTCTGCTAACGGAGCCAGCTACACCAGGAAGCCTTAGTAGCAATACCAGGCTTTTTCAGGTGCTTGAGCGGTCGTAAGCACAAAGCTAGATGTGGATCACATGTCTCCACTTGCACCTTGGTTGCTGCAAGCTTCTCTTTAAGCTTTTATTCGATTCAACCTCCCTGGAAATCTCAGGGTTGTCATGACAGTTGTGCAGATTCCACACATTCATACCAAAATACGTATTGGTCCTTAAGGATGAAAATCTTTTGTGAAATTGCTGTCTAAAGTGTACACCAATAGGTATATTGTGGCTGAGGTTCGATAAGATGCACAGGGATATAAAGGCAGAACACATCTCCTGAAATAGCTATCATTCAAATTCTATCTTACACGAAAGGTGCCACCCAGAATGAGGTAATTTGTAAGACATCTCAACAAGGTTCTATGATTTCCATATATCAAATGTCCTTGCAGATTCCAATGGTTGATTTCCTTTTTGTTACAACTAATTCATATATAGTACATCTTGAACAGAACATGGAATGTTCCTTGAAGGTCATGTATCAGTAATAGCTTGGAGATTCACTGATATCGAACATAACAACATGAACAACTAAGAGACATTGTGGAATGCACAGCCTGAAAAATGTAGGTATATAATCTTTGGTTCTTCTCTGGAAACTGTTGCTCAGCATGTAGAAGTCTGACTTTTGGCAGCAACCGCTCTTGGCAGCAGAACAGATGGTGAAGTAGGTGACAACTGCAAAGGCTTTACATTGATCTTTTCCTTGGTAGTCAATATCAACGGATACTCAATTACGAACAAACCTTCCAGAATGGGTGCAGAACAGTGAGCACCATAGGAGATTTCACTTTATAATTATATCAGATTTGAGATATATCACTTACAACATAAAGTGCAGATGTATGTTCAATGCGTACTTTGATTTGTGGTTCATTACTCACTGCAGATAATACAAATGAAAGACATTAAGTAAAGCTAAATAATCAGTCACACAAAATGTACCTTGAATTCGATAGAGCATTTGTCATTACATAATTATGTGCACACTACTTAGTGATATATATAATGAGCAGGTTAATTTTTCCTCGCTTATCAATTGACCACTGATGCACAGTAGTTGAAAGATCTCAATGTTCCAGTGGGTACTATGCTGGACTCATATGTACAGGGTTGTGAGAGCACACCGAGTGCAAACCTAGGTACTGTGTAAAGTTGGCTCAGCAGTTGCCTTTATAATAAGTGTGGAGGCAGACCGTAAACCCTCACCTTTACCTTAAGCTTCATGTGTTGGTATGTGAATCACGTGAGATTAATCATTTCGACCAGCAAAATTGAAGGACTTGTGCTACCCTGTTACAAATGTCAGGCAAGAGAACAGTTCGGTGCCAACTTAGTTGGTAATTTATCAAACCTCGCTTCTTCAGAAGGAGAAAAAGTCTAACACGAAAAGAGAGCCAGGTGATCAAAGAACTTATTTTAAATCAAAGACATTCAGGAATCAGATAGTGTTGCTATGGTAACTTCGGAATTCCTGTGAAGTTTACAAGTACCAAAAGAGGAATGTGACTGATTTCCAGGAAAAAGGAGGTGCCAAAAAAAAGTACACCAGAACTGGCTTTGTTGCCGAAAATTTCTTGTGCTGACATATTGAGACTCAGTGTGGTTTAGTACATTCACCTTGCACAAGCCTTGAAAAAACAAAATATACATGAATATGGAATTCATTGTTATTGTTCTGGTTCATGCTTTAGAGCAATGTCATTCTCACAATGCAAAATAGGTGCAATGAGACTGGGTACCAATATCATATGAAAATTGCACAGCCGTTTTGTAATAAAGTTTCAGAGCAAAAACTTTTTATTTTAATAATTTGTGGAAATATTTTTTGTGGAAGCAATTATTTTTGATGTGTTGTTTTTTCTATTCAACAAAACATGTTATTTTAGAACAGGTACAGAGACATGTATAGTTGTGAAAACATTTGCAATGAAGCACATTCGAAGCTTTGCACCTTTCTGCAAGATCTTTTTATGTTGTGTGTTCTTCTACATATACCTTGTCTTCTTTTACATTAAGCTTGTATACCACAAGATCTATGTTCCCCTGTGTATATCCATTAGTGTCGTTCTTTTTATTCAAAAGCATTCAAAGCTGATCCCTTGAAGCAACATGCTCGTTTGTCATCATATGTTTGCACAGCTTCCTCCTTTTTGAAGCAATCACACCCATGGGTGCAAGGACATATATGTAATTCATGCCATAAGAGCTTTGACATAGAAAGGAATGGATATGATGGTGGAGTTAATGGGTCCCCATGTGAGGGAAGCTCAGGCATTACAAATTTGCACCCAGAATATTTCGGAAAGTCTGATTCTAATACAGCTGAACATAGAAGCCCCAGACTTTGATCAGGTCATGATTCATATTTTGATTATGTACCTTGACCTGACTAAATGTATATTATTATTACAGTATTTTTGAAGATCAGAAGATGGACCATTTGCCTCATCTGATGGCTTCTAGTCAGTATACTGTGTATCAGAGTTTTCAAAGATTCTAAAGATGCAACTTCGTGGGTTAATAATGAGACTTGCCAACTTTGGTCCTAGGAGTACCTGTCTGTAGTGGTATGCGCACCAGTGTCTATGGGCTCGTGAAGGGTTATTGTAAACAACTGAAATGCCTGCAGATGGAATTTCCCTGAGGCAAGATCATCTTTCAATGCATTATGAGAAAAAACGCCACCACTTATGATCATACCTACAAAAAAGTCACATATCTGGAAGCTAAACACAAAGGCTATAGGATTCCAAAGACATGCACACAATCTGTGTCTGTCATGGTCACTTTGGATAGTTTGTGAATGTGGCAAGAAATTATATCTGACCAGAGAAAAGACTGTCTTGGAAGACATTTCTTTCAGCTCATTTTCGCTTTTACATTGTCTTCCTATACAAAACCAGAGAGAAGATTGTCTTGGAAGAGACTTTTGGGAGCCCATTTTCACTTTTATCTTTGTTTTCCTATAACACAGTGTCTCAGATATCAATCAGCTCATGCAGATCTTCAATAAAAGTTCCCTGTCATTTTGTCAATCAGCCAATGAACATGATCTTTCAGAATAATGAGGATTCCCTTTTTTATTTTTGGTAGATGGGAGCTTTGAAGTAATGGTACAGTACAACCCAATAAATTTTCCGAGCTGATGCCCACACTTGCACTCACTTATACTCCCTGGCACATCCACTACTTTGCCCTCCTTTGCCTGCCCTTGCCCTCTTGAGCAAACAAACCACTTTACCCCTGCCTGGTGTCCCCACCTGTTGCAATATGCTGATACTACCTGATTTAACAGCTATTTGCTGATTCTGCAATGGCGATCTGGTTAATTGCAATTCAATACATTTCATTTCATATCATATAATTGAATTACCAAAAACTTTCCAATTATATATAATTGTATTTAAAGAGTTTATTAGATAACACAATACTCATTCAAAATTTTTTGTGATGTTTAGCACTGCATATATATTTTAAAGAATTATATCAATTCTGCATTAATTACAAAAATTAACTTAAATAAGTCACACACATTTGTAACTAGCTTTGGAATTCATCAAAATTGTGAAATAGTCTACCAAGTGTTAAATTGTCATCTATGTACGTGCTATGTCTGCTTTTCGTATCTTAATCAAGTCCTAAATACTCATTCATTCAATACAACATATATTTTTGATCATAAACGAAGCATTTCAAGGTAAAACCATTTTGCTTTAAATTAATTTTGATCACATAGCCGGCATTTGCAATTTTCATACATTTTTGCGCAAATCAAAACGTTATAACTTACAGGCTAATACTGGCCTTATTACGGCAGATATGGTATTTTTACTTCAACCATTGTTTTCAGCTTCTTCTAAATGATATATCTAAGTTTTTAAATTATGTTTCTAGCCCTATTTTAACCATATCTAGAGCCGTTTCCGTTTTAACCTTTTCTTGGTTAAATCGACGCTTTTACGAAAATCGGAAACAATATTTAGTCTACAGGCTTACCCTGGCTTATCTTAATTCTAATAAACAACTAAAACTAAATGAAATCGATTTCAGTCTAAAACAAAAATCAATAAAAATATGTACAAGTATGCATTGAAGGGGATTTTTATGATCACTGGACCTTGAATGTGTGAATGCATCCATTGTCTTATAACAACAGAACTGGGTTATTTTACCTGAACTGCACTTATTGTCAAATTGAATGAAAAATATATAATGTGGATGATCAACATTAGGCCTAAATAATCCATATTCTAGAATAAATTGCATTATAACCTATAAATTACAAATACCTTAATCAAAATAGTAATTCCATGTACAGATTTACTCAGATGCATTCTGTTAAAATGCCACTAAAATTGGTTAAATAAATCATAAATGAAGATATCTAAAAACTACAACGGATGATTAAGTTCACTTGTTGAATTATTATGATAAACTTTAGCTTTAATTGACTGCAGTGAAGGATTAATGTACCAACATAATTGTTAGACATTCAACAGATTACAATCAACAGCTCTCATTGCTGTTCTGTTTAATTAGCACCAGAGGACAGGAGTGTAGGGGGTTTCCCCAGAAGGGCATGGAAGTGAGAGCAACTGAGGGTCTCAGCAGACATGTGAGTGTTTGGAAGTGAGGGCATCTTCCTGAGGGCATGGGATTTAGGAAAATTTATTAGGTTGTACTGTAATATGTGAGAATACCATCCTTTCTCCAAAGACCAATTGCTCTTGCTTCCTGAAGCAGAAACAAATCTGCAATAGGACAAATGGAAAGTTTTTGACCCACATCTTTTTCTTGCCTCGCTCGCTCTGTCCATTAGTGACAGTCTGTTTTGGCAAATAACTAGAGTAAATACATTCCGGCCAAGTCACTTCCTTCCTTGTCATAATGTGTTTGCTCACATTTCTCTTTGATTGTGAGGCTTTTGTAGAATATTGATGAGAACTTCTGAATATAGATGTAACTGTTATTTTTATTGTTTAAATACATGTATCTTCTTTACATCTGGAATAAAAAATTGAATTGAATTATCAGAAATGCTGGTCCTTTTATCACTCAGTGAAGATGCCCCAAACAGAGAATAAAGGTAAATTGTTATTCCTGACATATGAATTGCATTAAACCAAACATCCTTTCAAGCATCAATCTGATGAGGCATGCAAGCAAACATTCAATCTAGGCTGAATTGCTTGAGGCTTAAATGACCAACGATGCGGCAAACCTTATTTTCCTAGATTGCCTGCACTCTAAAAACAAACGCCTGTTTTAAACACATTTAAGTGTTAAATTACATAAACACGTTTGAAAATAAACACTTTCTACCAGCATTAACAGATTTAAGTGTTTATCAAACTTAGAATATTTTCTCAAGTATGGTTTCAGAAATTAATGATCAATTTAAACCAGGAAATTTTGGTTATAAGATAACAATATGTCATAGAATGTCAGTTGGTAGCATATTGTGTCTTTTATCTTAGTTTGAATGCTCCCAAGTGCAAGAAAATGTGTATTATTTATTTTAAATGAAAATTTCAAAGTCCTTTAAACACAGTGTTTTTCCAAGTTTGCTGGATAAACACTTATTGTGTTAATCCTTAAGGAGGCAACAAATTTGAAACAACATCACAAGCGACCGACCATGAAATCACAGCTTTCTGTACGTAACACAGATTAGAAGGCATGCACTGTGACTTAAGTCTTCACTGAAGTAGCTTATAACTGGTAAGCACAATTTAAAATGGTATATTTAAATGATATTTATTAAACAGCAAAGAAAGTTATTTAACTACATTTTGATTAAATGGTATTTATGTACAATATATGTACACTATACGTTTGCTAAGAAGAACATGTTAATGGCAGTATCTGTACACAGCATAACATGCATTTTTACATTATTAATTTTCATTTTATCAGAAACATTTTGAAGTCTATCTAATTTCTAGATTTCAAACATATGTAATATATTTTCTGCACTGTGCACTGGGGAATAGGCAGGGATAGGGGGAGTTGGGGCCATATGTGCCCTGTATTTTCATTGGTGTTTATAATATTTATCAAATTTATTTGACACTCATGAGACAACCTTATTTTATTTTCAGCAGATATCTGGACTCAATCTTCGAGTGTAAATTATTTTTGGAAGAATCCAGCTGCAATTTGAGGCAAACCAAAATAATAAAGTTTGCATCTACACTGAATCTAGCAAGTCACTGAGGTAAATATCACATCATAGTAAGGCAATGCTATTTTGTAACATCACTTAACCATCTTTATAAACACATGTAATTGTTAAATTTCAAATCATCAAACTGCAATCATATTATCTAATCATATTTTAAAATTTTGGGATGAACTGGATTAGGAGGGGGTGAGCATATGATTGTTCATAAGGGCATGCTGTGCATCTGGAGGAACTTCAGACTTTTTTTTTTCAGGGATTTTTGATGAAGGTCTTATGTTATATATCCAATTTAGGCCCTAACTAGTTTTTCCGAATATCTTTAAAGGGGGGAGGGTTGGTCTTGTGGTAGCGTGCTGGACAGCCAATCGCTGGGTCCAGAGTTCGAATCCAGCTCTAGCCGGATCACCTGGGCCTATCTTGGATGGCTGTTTCAATCATCCTTCACCTCGTTGCCGTGTCCTCCTCCTGTCCTACCAAGTGCATAAATACAGGACGTAAAGCCCCAAAAATCCATCCATTCGAATATCTTTAACATATTTTAGTTGTTCATTGCAGTTTTGTATTTTGTAACTTTTTCTTTCCACAGCAATTTGGACCCCAAAAGATATGACAAAAAGACAGCTGCAACACGAAGCAAAGGAGAAAAATGAAAGAAAAAGCCACAAAGTCTTGGAGGTAAATATTTGGCATAATTAACGTTTGGTTAACATGCCTGTCATAATACCTATGTTTATAATCTCCTGGTTCTGTGGCTTTGCTTTTGATACATCCAATACTTTCAAATAAGTAAATTTACCAAGACTTAGTGTCACTTGGACATTATTTAGATTGGCCATTAAATTGTTGGTTTATTTTATTCTGATCATATGGGGTAAATTATAAAACTATTGTCTGGTCCCCGTTATCCCTGAACAGTTCTGCTGCAAAACAAGTTGAAAGCATGCCCTGATTCTCACTGATGAACTGCAAGTCATATCCTTCATACATGATTCCCTAAAGATCCGCATAGCTGCACATCCTATTTTTTTCACCATTTCAGTAAATTTCTGAAAATCATGTATGATGAGATATTATGTCAATATTCATGATATGTTATGTCTGAACATTTAATAGTAAACAAGGATTCGTACATTTGCAGGTGGACAACATTGACAAGAATGACGTAACATTGAAGAAGGTTCGTCGATCTGGAAACATCTCATTCCAAATTTTTGCACTCCAATCGCTTTCTCAAATGGATTTATACCATTGCTGAGGGACAATCATTGTCGCAATCATATTTAAAGCTTTAACAGAGACATGCACTTCTTGTGTTAAGGACCTTGACTATCCAATAATATTTGGACAGCTTCTTGAATGTTAAAACAATCATTTGACTGTATTCTGAATAGTCATATCCATTTTCAAAGAAACACATTTAAAGTGCTATTAAAAGAAATTTGACTGTTATGTGAGAACTTGCCAGTTTATCGCAACCCCTAAATGGATTGCATTGAGAATCAAAACATTTTTGAATGGCATAACATCAATGATATGGATTATCACGTGGAGTAACGGGATACCATTAAAATACAGACAAAATGATGACATGGTAAGATTTTGACTGTACACCAATGTACTAACATAGGGTCTTCTGTTTTTCATCACAATAGAGTAAGATGGAGGGAAATTCAAATGCAGTATTCACAACCTGAAAAACCAGTTGATTGGGAATATGATTCAGTCGTTGAATTTCTTTGAGAATTTTGCAAGGTTTTATTGTATACTTACACAATGGTTGAATATATCCGTCAGTGTCAGTGCTCAATTGAAGAATAAAATATGTACATGAAATATCTAGTTTCTTGTCATTTTTCATCAGGTTTCAAAGGGGGCTAAATTATCCCGAACTTTAAGGCAAATCCAGCCCCTGTGATGACTTATTATCTAATGCTGGCTTGAAAGTGTCAAATAAAAGAATTTAAGCTTCAATAGTTAATCAATTCCATCATCCCATGCATTAAAATGCACATTGTTTTATAAATATGAAATTTTTAGAAAAGAATATGGGTCAAAGGCGATTTCCCTACCTCACCCTGAAATACAAAAAAAAAACCAAGAACAGCCCACTTATGCATTTTTGGAGGGAGGGCAGGCACAAATATATACCATCCAGTTTTTTTTGTGTAAATACATTAAGTAGCATTAGTAATTGCTTGGTCCAGGGTTTGAATCTAGCTCTTGTCGGGTCAACTGGGCCTATGTTGCATAGCTATTCAAATTAACATTTGCCTCATTGCTGTGACCTCTTTACTTGGTAGCCTATCGAGTGCAGAATTACAGGACGTAAAGCCCCAGCCACCCATCCATCCTTCCATCATTAATATTAGCAGTCATCATCTGGTTATTACAAGTAGCCTTTTGAAATTAATGAGGATAGTTAGTTTTAAAAATTACATAATATAAGAAGTATTTAAATTCAATTAAATCGATATTTTCATTTGTAATGTTTTTTATAAATTGTTACTTGATTTCACTATTGTAACCATGTGATTTATTCAGAAAGCAGCTGAACAACTGATATTGTGATGTGCATTAACAATGTGTTAATACTGCAACACCAGAGTGTTTAATTATAAACGCTTTTTGTTTAACACTTTAATATGATAAACACCTCCTCTGCAGTCATCCTGGAAAAACATCGAGTGTTTAAGATCAAACACTTTTATTGTTATAAACACTTTTTAGTGTTAATAAAGTGTAACAAGCTATTAAAGCGTTTTTGTGTTTATAATCAAAGACACTTAAATGTGTTTAAAATCAAAAACACTTAAATGTGTTAAAAATCATAAACACTTTCACGCGTTTATTAAGTGTAACAAAAAAGTGTTTATTTTAGTGTTGTTTCTTAAACACTTGTTTTTAGAGTGTGGTTCCCACACATTATGGACAAATAACTAAGCCCAGCAGAGGACGGGTCTTGATATCCAGATTGGCTTTCAGACCAATTTTGGCAAAAGACAAACAACATATGATCTGAATATTCACAAAAGTCACATTCTGCTAGCAAAACGCAACCAAGTATGATTCCAGTGACTTCCGCGTTGTCTTCTTGACTGGGTTTTTTTTTGTGAAGTTGACATTGAAACCATATCAGATACATGTTTGTCTTGAAGGCTTGTTTTGGCCGACCATTTTCACTTTAAATTTTTTTTTCTGACCAGCAAGTAGTCTCAGATGCCCCTCCATTTTTGCAAACTGTCACTTAAACACCACTGCTGCTTTTCTGTCTGCCACTGAATCATGATCTGACATATTTGTCTGGAGGTCAATTCCACAGAAGTGTACCACTTATAGCATTTTTTAAAATCTAAGTGATCATCAAATCATTCAGAGTAACAAACCAGTATGGTCTCTACTGCGCAAAACAAGTTAAATTTTGCAGATACAGCTCTTTAGGACTGAGCAGACACACTTTTTCGATTTCAACAAAATCTTGGAAGTGTCATAAAGAAACAATTTAAAAGGGGGTTAAAGAGCCCTAAAGCTATTGACCGACTTGTGACCGACTTATGCTCAGACAGGATGAACTGTTTTACAACCATGGCCTCATTCACACCTCCTTCTGACCTAAAGAATGTATATTTGAGGAAGCAAACTACATTGGTCCATTTGTTTGGTAATTAATAGAAACAAAATAAAAAGAATTCTCCCACGAATGTCAGAAGAAAACAACTTTTAGACAAACAAGAACCTTGAATTGCAAATCAGTGTCAATTCTGAATTCTGAATTGAAAATGAAAGAGAAAAACTATTCAAAACATGATACTCACATTACAGATTTATTACACCAGTGTTCTTAAAATAATTTAAAATGTTTGCATGGGTTATTGTTTGGGTTGCCAGTTGCACAGCCAATGGCACGTTTACATGAAGTATGTCAGGATAATCTCCTTTTTTTAATATCGCTTTCAACTGTGAGAAGCATTCCTCACAAGGATTAAAGAATGGCGATCTTCTTGGAGTAAAAGTATACTGTATCCCACGCTCTGCCAAGAAAGGCCGCAAAATTCTTTCACCCTCATGATGATGAAAGGACAAATTGTCGACAACCAAGATATCTCCTGCTTTCAAAATCGGCTGCCCTTCATCACTGTGCGAATCCACAGCTTCTGTGATGAAATTTACGTATGATTCCATATTTGAGGGGCCATCTGTTGTGCGACAAAAATTTGTGCCATCAGCGCCAATTAGAAGGTTAACTGTATAGTTTCTGTTATTAGTTATGTTTTTCACTATCTCAAAACTCCGTGTGCCTCGGACAGAATGACCATATCTCCTCTGCCCTGTGCCAACACACACACCAGCCTCGTCCATGAATTTGAGATTGTAGGGATTAGCCTCTTGAATAAAGTTTACATACTGTTGTGTATAACGCATATTGTCTGCAGTAAATCGAGCTTCGTTGATGGTGGTCAATTTTTTGTATGTCATAGGACCAGCAGGTAGATAATTCCGTATAGCATGACTTATAAAAGTAATGCTAATTCCATCTTCCAAATTAGGAGAATTCTCCAGTAATTTAACTTGTAATTCCTCCAGGCTAATTGATGGTTTGCATTGAATGAGCCATTGCAAATACTCCAAATCATCGTCATTTAATTTGTAAGGAGCTTTTGACGTGCACTTGGATGTCCACTGAACAGAACCTGTAGTGCAATAGAGTTTCCATAACCTATACACTGTCTTTTTGCTAATTCTGTACTTTGATACAACTTTTGGTACCAATTTCCGTGGTAAAGTTCCTTGTTCCTTGCAGCCACCATTTTCTACAATCTCTTGTACAATCAACTTTCTAAGATCTTCACTGAGAGGCTGGCCCATCTTATAAACTCTATTCTCCTTGTTTGTTCGTTCTGCCATTTCACAACAAAAAATTCTCCAAACACTTGAGTATACTTCGAGAAATCACTACACAAAGATGCATGTACATATGTTGTAACCATGCAGAGATCTGCTTTGTGAACTGAAAATATCAGACTGATTGTGACTCACAAAAATGTAACTGTCTCTCAGCTGAGGGAGGGGGGGGGGGGTTAAAGAGGATGTGGAGATTTATGGCTCAGGGTTTATTTTATAAAACAAGGAGGTGTTTTATGCACCCCCCCCCCCTAATGCCATTCCTAAAATATAAAGGTTTCCCGCTCTCTGGACGAGTCTATTCCATGTCAGGTGGAACATTGTAGTCAATATAAAATTGATAATTGTTGTCATTTTGAAATGGAATAATAAAGAAGATCCATCACAACACCTTTGGAAATTTAATATCTTTGGCATTTGTTTGACTGTCATGATTTCTCTGCAGTGAATTCTCGACTAGTTCGCCTGCCACCCTCCTCCCCCCCCCCTGCACCCTAATCAGTTTCTCTGATTCTGAGGTCAAGTGTGGCCCATGCAGGAAACATATTCAGTTGCACATGTATCTTTGGATGCTCATTGATCACTTGTTCTTTTAAGTCTCTTCAACCATGTCTTCTCAAGTAAAAGGCATTCGGGAATGGCTCCGAAGTATAGATGTCAGCCTGGAAGTATTCCATGAGGAGTTTGAGAGACTTCATGTGCACAACACAAACTGTTTAAAATACATGAAAGGATCAGACTTGGACAAGTTTACCATGCCTATGGGTGTCTTACAGAAACGAATGATCAAGACGAATATGTCCAAGCTGGCATCCCCTCGCACTCAGCAAGCAATTGAAGAGTGCAGCCCTTCAGCTGAAGAAGCTTCAACCAAGGACATTAAACTAAAAAAGAAGGGAGAGCTGGCGCCCGTGAACCTTTTTCCATCTCCAACTCCATACAATATGGATATACAAAAACTGATTGAGTCAAAAGGAGAACTGGAAGCAAGATATGAGTCAGCAGTAGGCAAACAAAAGAAGCTTGAAGACCAATATCGAAACAAAGAAATAAGCAAGGATGCCTCCAAAATTCAGTGTTCGAAATGTCACCTGCATCTGGGTCATACCAAACGACAGTGTCATTTGAATCCCTGCACAACAAGTGAGATGTGTGGGGATCCCAAAAAACACAAAAACGAACATAACAAACTCAAAGAAGCAACAGATACAGTGGCAAAACTTCGAAAGGAATTGGATGAACTTCATACTTCCATTGACATAAAACAAAGCTTGGCAGCTAATGCAGCCAAGTCTTTTGAGAAGCAAGTAGAGCCTATTTTGATTCAAAGTAACAAAGAGAAGTATCTTGTTGAGACACCCAAAGGGCTCATAAAAAGACAAGGATTATTACACACAGACATGTGCAGACTCAAGGTCATATTCAATCAGAAGGTGCCTCAGAATATTGAGGACATGGTTGATGACCTCCAGGATATACTCGATGACTACGGCAATGGAATAAAAAACCCTATCTTGGGCTACAGAAAGGACTCCTTCAATGTGGCCGCACAAATCAAAGGAAACACAGCTGCACAATTGGAGATTCTGAAGGAAAGGGGGATCAAGTTTAAAGAAAGAGATAAGTGTGAACCTGCCATTGTTAACGTCCCAGCAAGTGAGGAAGAAGAAGCAGATCATTTGAAGAAAGCCATTGAACTGTCTCTTAAAGAAAATGTATTGCCGTCAACAACTCCGAAAAGACCTGGCCCTCCCCATGATAATCTGTTTCCGAATCACCCCCAGGATTACTTCTACCAGGATTCCCCTCACTTCTACAAGGATTCCCCTCACTTCTACCAGGATTCCCCTCACTTCTACCAGGATTCCCCTCACTTCTACCAGGATTCCCCTCACTTCTACCAGGATTCCCCTCACTATCGCCAGGATTACTTTTACAGCAGAGTACCAAGAGGATTACATGTGCACAGACAACCCAATGAACCCACACCGCCCTTCAGGCCTTGGCAAACTCAATTTGGATCTCAAACTCCTTCCATGCGTATTGTGCCCCCCTCCCCAAGTTATACTGCCCCTGCAACCTATACCCCCTCTGCAACCTATACCCCCTCTGCAGCTGGACTGCAATCTGATGGCCCTTTGGATCTTTCTACATCCAGTTCCCCAGAATGTGACACTGTGTCAGGCATTCCATTTAAAAAACGAAAACACGGATTACCAGAGGCTCATGACAATTGACTGGTCATGTCAAAAAGTGCATCTTTTTGGATTTACTTTATTACACTGTATCTATCTATTATTATAGCCTATATATATACTCATTGTTTTAAAAGTGTTATCATTGCGCATTAACTATGTGGACCTAATTCACTGATCAATGATAGTTTCTCATAATTTGTTCCATCTTTTAATAGTTTTTTTTCTTTGTTCTTTAATTTGAAAGGCATTGCCAATAGTACTTGTGTGTGCTTTAATAAAGTGAAATCTAGTATTTTCAAATAAAGTTGGCAGTTTTACTTTTAACTTGAAGTTTATAAACTTTATATGGTGTACTTTTAGTAAATGTAAGCTGCATATGCCTATTTATACACATACACATACTGCAAGATTGTTGGGTCATTTGAAAGAGGTGTGAAAAGGGGTAAATACATTTATTACTCTGCCCTTGGTCCATTTTTCTAGGGCAATGTGAAATGAAGTAGGGCAATAGCCTTAGGGCTCTTTAACTTCGTTTAAATTGCTTTATTGCTTTCTTTCTTGAACATCTCAGGTTTTGTTGAAATCGAAAAAGAGTGTCTGCTCCATCCTCATCAGCTGTATCATGTTCCGTTTGGAAATAATCAACATTTTCGTCAAATCTGTTCAGATTTTTAGGCAAAACCAAATGGAAAGAAGCAGCTGCTTATTATCTTCTTACTGATCACACATACATCACAGAAAAGCAAAGTAATGTTTTTCTGGCTTGCAAGGGTTCTGGGCAGTTGTTTTGAAAACATATTTACTGACACTCATGTTGAAGACGATTCACACTTTATTTATGTAAGACATTGCTTGTACATTGTCCCGAAGTCACGCTCAAACATGATAAATTGATCTCACTCAGCGAATCATTTGTTTTCAGCAGACATTTTGTCATTGCTATCTAGTACAAAGTGACAGAAAACAGGACATGAATTGTCTTGAAGGTTATTCATACTCGTTTGTATGACAAATGGTGTGTAAACTTTGTCCCTTCAGTCACGCTGAAACATGATAAATTGACCACAAGCAGCTAATTACTTGTTCTTGTTGATATTAATCAGTATTATTTTGTGTAAAATTACACACAAATGAATGTGGATTGTCCTTTTTAATTTCCAATAATTCTTAGGACAAAAAAAGTACTGAAATCCTGTGCCCAAAGTCACAAAAATCAAACCTGGAGTATCGTAAATTTTTTGATGATGGAAGACTTGTTACTTAACTGTATGCCAGGGTCTATTAATGTTGAAAGAAATATAAGAACTAAACGGTCAGGTAAGTTTATATGGAATACAGGTTGGAAAACTCATAAATATACATTTTTGAGAGTAGATTTCATGTCATCAATAATAAAAACAACCAAATGCTTCACAATGCCTGAAAGTACTGTACAGACTCAAATCAGTTGGTACAGCTTAGATAAAATCATGTTTTCATGCCCGGGTAATAATTATTTCAGTGCAGATTTTCATATTGTAAGTTGGTTAGTCAGCTCAGTTGGTAGCACCCTGAGCTGCCGATCACTGCATGGGTGCAGAGTCACGCTCATTTCTCGCCCATTAAATTTTGCCCAAGTCTCCTATCCTAATAAGTCTACCAAGCACATAATTACAAGATGAGATTTGGTCATTCACCTGTACCTTGTACGATGTTATAGTGTATCATCAGAGATGCTCATTCGATAAATGCAACTGAGTGAAGGATACGGAAAGGCAGATAAAACAATCTTATATTGCTGTTCATGGCTATCACTATTATTTTAGATGTAAAATATCATCAGGTTCATGAAGTTAAGGTCAAATTTGTTTAAATATATTACTGCAAATATATACAATACCTCATGTCTGTACATCTCAAAATTTGCTATCTTGAACCTATAAAATGTATTACATTGATAATGTATACTTTTCTGATGAATCATTGTGTTACCATAACAGCATATTTCATCAATAATATGAATCAAAAGTCTTTTATTAAACACTTCTGAGATACTGTCCCATCAGTCACAAAGAGGTGTCCCATCAGTCACAAAATGAATGAGGTGCTGCTGGAGAACAATTGATCAACCAGTCTAAATGTGGGCCTGATTTGAAAGCTTATCTCAATACAATTACAATACACTATGACAATAAGGTGTGACATGTGAACTGAGATAGTAATTGGGCAATTCCGTAAAGTCCGATTCACGGATTTTACACTTTAGCAGCTTGTGTAGCCCTACCATTACACCTCAGCTATTTCATTGTCATCTAGGTATGAGCCCAGGTAATAGGGGTATCAGACAAGCCACCAACCAAAGCTCCAAGTGTAACAGGAGCTGATCTACAAGCCAAATATCATGGTGTCGGACGTACATCACACGATGTACGTCCGACACCATGACATTTTGCAATAGCTCAACTCCTGTTACACTTGGAGCTTTGGTTGGTGGCTTGTCTGATACCCCTATTACCTGGGCTCATACCTAGATAACAATGAAATAGCTGAGGTGTAATGGTAGGGCTACACAAGCTGCTAAAGTGTAAAATCAGTGAATCGGACTTTACGGAATTGCCCAATTACAAGTTCAGTAAACTCACAAAAAGCGGTGGTCAAAAAAGTCCCATCAGTCACAAGAGCATATTTGACCTCATATCAAAAGTAAGAATCAAATTCCAGGGAAGTGTTTATAACTTTTTGCAACTTTATGGGCACAGCAACAAAACGGCACAACAGCAATACCTTCCTCTGATTCCTTCTAGTAAATTTTGACTACTATTAAGGTGGAAAAAACATTGATTGTCCCAAAGTCACGGTGGAATTGACCTGGAATAATAGGACTTTTGTTTTGGTACAATGATGATATGCAGACTACTTTATTTCTGCCTTGTAATAATAGGTTTGCTTAGATTTGCAATGGTCAATGTGAGTCACTTAGAATATCAATGTGCACATCTGAATACTCCCTTAATGCTGGATTTCATCTCCCCTTTGTAGAATAGTTTTTTAAAAGCTATTTCATGTGGAGGCTATAAGTAATATATTATTTTTGGAAAGCTGAGTGATTAATTGCGTCAACTATGAATGTATCAAAGAATAAAAGTGATATGTGTAGGGCATGCATAAAATGACAAACGATTTGATTTGGCATAATGGCTCATGCAGTTCAGATGCCAGATTACTAATCTCAAATGAGGCAGATGTCACTTAAACCTCCTTTGTCACTTTCCAGATTTCAAATTATAAAACTTCATGATAAGCTACAGTCAGCTGCAAAAGCCATTTATCAACTAAGTCAGTCACAAATTTTTCAAATAATCATTTTGAAACATTCAAATGATGCTTATTTGCTGGATTACAATAGTCCAATCAATTTATATGGAGCAGAATGCATTTTCTTGCTGATAAACAGCATTCATTATACAGTTAGGAATGCTTGCTTGTCAATGCTGGCACAGTAAGTTATTCTTTCAAGTATAAGTTGCCAGATAGATACTGGTAAAATCTACTTAAGAAAATGATGTTTGTGGTGGTGCATGTATTTTGGAGATCATACAGGGTATGCCCTTGTCAAATTTTGTGATGCAATCCGGGGCAAATGCGGCTTAAGAGAATAATAGCAGTAGGGGAGAGGCAGGTTAGTTGATACGTAAGGTTAGTTGATATGCCCCACCTCCTGTTCAGAGAAATGGTCATTTGAGAAAGTGTTGCCATTTGTAAGAAGCGGAATAAAAAAAAAAATTTCTCATCTAGGTCAATGCAGAATCAGAATCAAGATTTAGGAGAAAAGCCAAAAAATTAAAAAATCACTGTCCTTAGTAAATTTGTGCTGAAAACTTACATGTTTTTTTTCTTGCTATGGTGAAGTATGATTCAGAGTAACTTAGAATATGGATGAGGTGTGTGAAGAGGGTTATTTTTGAGCCATCAAAGATGACCTAGTTTAACTTGTGGTCCACAGCCCTGCTGTTTTCTGAAATAATCGAGTGGATGGGTTTGTTGATAGGGAAGATTGGTTTGGTTTTGAAGGCTGGCCTGGTCAAAATAACTACGCTGACCTATTAGTATAATCATAATTCCAGGTGTTACCCAGGAGTTTACATGAAAAAGATCTATAGATGAATCTTACGTTGAACTTATCGTAAGATCACTCCCTCCCAACAGGTCAACCATCAGATCCGACTCACAATGGAAGTAGATTTGCATCTATGGGAACAGAAATTAGATTGGTGAAGGTGTACGGTTTTATAGTATCCTACCAAGGCAGAAGAATGTGACTTTTTCGTTGCATGGTCTGTCAGGATTTTGTGTATCAACTAACCTGCCTGGGTGTATCATCTAACCTTACCAGGTGGGTTAGTTGATACGTTTGACATGACCTTGTTTGACACCATCTGGGGTAAAAACTATCCAACAGTGAAAGTCAAGTTTCCCCATATATTTGAACAATGTATTTCCCCAGGCACATGGCTATTCATCATTCCAATATCATCGTCCATTTAGCTAGGAGGCGAGATTTTCTGAAAAACGTCTCAACTAACCTGCCTCTCCCCTACCAACAGACAGATCATAGCATAAGATTGTTACAAAAAAGAAAAATATTGTTTTAATTTCAATTTTCTGTGCTGAAATAGTTTAATCCTCAATTAATATTTGTAACTGTAAGCATAATTAGGCCTACTATAACATCCAGAATTTGCCCTAGACAAAGAACTCCATTGCTGCATATTACCATGAATTAATGTCACTAAGGTCTTAGCAAGTCAGGGTGCAGGACTTCCAGCCACTTCAAAACTTAACAGCCTATTTGTGCAGCAAGCCTTGCTGTCCCCGAGACATATTGCCCTTCATCTCAAAGTTCTCTGAGAGATCCGTTTCTCAATGTAAGATTTGCATCTCTATGACGTATGATGTATGATAGGGTGTGAACTAACAAAATCAACCTCATTTGCATAACATGCATGAAGGTGTGTTCTTTGGCCAGCTGTGGGGTGTGTCTATCTTCTAAAGAACAATTTCTCTTGCTTTCTAAAACAAGAACAAATTTGTAATAGCGTAAAAGGAGAGTCTTTGACCCACACCTCTTCCTGATAAAGGACAGAATGTATTTAAGAGATCATACTTTCCTTTACACACTTGGTCACACAGAGTGGGTCTCTCCAATGCCCTTTGCCTTGAGCTATCAGGAACCAGACTCTGTACAGCTAAGAGCATGAATTAGAATTCTTGTCTGCTGTAACAAACTGCCACTGAATTTCAATGAATTCCTGCTGTTTTGCCTTTAAAAAGCACTAGAAATCCATGCAACAATTTCTCAGTAAATGAGTGTGTTGCATGGACCACTTTGCAAGTATTAGTTTGACCTTTCTGCAAAAAATTGCGTAATGGTAAAACAAAAAAAGACTAGGTAACGTAAGGCAAGGAAAAACGGTCTATTTGTAGTCACACACGTGTATAATCTTTGATGGGAATCTTTGGGATCTCAAACATCCAGTATTGTCTCTTGGCGGTTAACTAATGAGTGGGTTTGCCAATGCCATGCATGTTTAAGCTGAGTTTGCAATTCCATTTTGTTTTTTATACCTAAAGTTTACAACTCCAAAATGCCAGAAAAGTTATTTCTTGCTGAGGTTGGCAACAGAAAAGTCACCAGATTCGCATTGTTGATGTTTTGATACTTGCATTACAATGACAAGGTGTTAAATGCTTTAATTCAAGTACATCATTTTGTATTCAACAATGTTGATTGCAAATTTGATAAATGGAAATCCCCAGCAGTCACCACTTGTCTCACTAACCATTAATGCCCTAGATGAATTATTTAACTCTAAATGGCAGCCTGCATGACAATAACAACATCACCAGCAGTCCTTCACTTGAGAAATTGCAATGACCTATAGCATTTTCTGATCACAACTATTAACTTTTTCATTTTAATGATTGAGATATGCTTTGCAAATTGGAATTTGAAAGTGTCATTATTGAGTCAGCAAAAGTGTTTTACCACAATGTTCACAATTAACATGAAGTTGTTGCCATTGAAGTAAGTGCTACATTCTTCTAAGATGTTTGTAAATTTATCTAAGTACTCAATAACCTGCCTAAAGCATTTTCGCAAACATAACCTCTTTAATTAAATGGAGGCAATGCAAAGATAGAGTTGCATGGCAGTTCTGCACCAAAAGCACTTGGGGTCTTTTCAAGTGTTTTTTTTCTCTTTTTTCATGAATCTTGTTCATCAAACAATGGCTTGTTTGTCTCTGAAAGATCATTGTACATTTAGCAAATGCACACACGTAAGTGATACTGACACACAACAGAATATCTAAAAGTCTGGCATTCATTGAATATTACAATGTTTTCGCAACTGGCAGTCATTCAATAAAATAAAGTAGTTGTTGTGGTGCCAATTTAGTTGTAATATTGTGTAATGTGACAGCAGTATGTAGTTTTAGGGATAGTTATGTTATGAGAAAAATTGGGAATGTGACAGTGGAAATGCAGGTTTACTTTTTTCTTTTACAAAGTGAGAAACACAGCAGAAATTACTTAGTGGACACGCAAGTCTAGAGTAGCTGGTCCAACAGGATATTGAACATATATGTGTCCACAGGATGATTACATAAGGCTAGATGATCAGTCATATCCACAAAAAGGGATGATAATGCCATTGTTATCGCTTTTGGTTAGCCATAGATTAGTGCGCAACAGCCTCCATGAAATATGAGATCATGATCTGAACGAGAATGAAGCACCTGTGGTTTGGTCTGCTAACGGAGCCAGCTACACCAGGAAGCCTTAGTAGCAATACCAGGCTTTTTCAGGTGCTTGAGCGGTCGTAAGCACAAAGCTAGATGTGGATCACATGTCTCCACTTGCACCTTGGTTGCTGCAAGCTTCTCTTTAAGCTTTTATTCGATTCAACCTCCCTGGAAATCTCAGGGTTGTCATGACAGTTGTGCAGATTCCACACATTCATACCAAAATACGTATTGGTCCTTAAGGATGAAAATCTTTTGTGAAATTGCTGTCTAAAGTGTACACCAATAGGTATATTGTGGCTGAGGTTCGATAAGATGCACAGGGATATAAAGGCAGAACACATCTCCTGAAATAGCTATCATTCAAATTCTATCTTACACGAAAGGTGCCACCCAGAATGAGGTAATTTGTAAGACATCTCAACAAGGTTCTATGATTTCCATATATCAAATGTCCTTGCAGATTCCAATGGTTGATTTCCTTTTTGTTACAACTAATTCATATATAGTACATCTTGAACAGAACATGGAATGTTCCTTGAAGGTCATGTATCAGTAATAGCTTGGAGATTCACTGATATCGAACATAACAACATGAACAACTAAGAGACATTGTGGAATGCACAGCCTGAAAAATGTAGGTATATAATCTTTGGTTCTTCTCTGGAAACTGTTGCTCAGCATGTAGAAGTCTGACTTTTGGCAGCAACCGCTCTTGGCAGCAGAACAGATGGTGAAGTAGGTGACAACTGCAAAGGCTTTACATTGATCTTTTCCTTGGTAGTCAATATCAACGGATACTCAATTACGAACAAACCTTCCAGAATGGGTGCAGAACAGTGAGCACCATAGGAGATTTCACTTTATAATTATATCAGATTTGAGATATATCACTTACAACATAAAGTGCAGATGTATGTTCAATGCGTACTTTGATTTGTGGTTCATTACTCACTGCAGATAATACAGATGAAAGACATTAAGTAAAGCTAAATAATCAGTCACACAAAATGTACCTTGAATTCGATAGAGCATTTGTCATTACATAATTATGTGCACACTACTTAGTGATATATATAATGAGCAGGTTAATTTTTCCTCGCTTATCAATTGACCACTGATGCACAGTAGTTGAAAGATCTCAATGTTCCAGTGGGTACTATGCTGGACTCATATGTACAGGGTTGTGAGAGCACACCGAGTGCAAACCTAGGTACTGTGTAAAGTTGGCTCAGCAGTTGCCTCTATAATAAGTGTGGAGGCAGACCGTAAACCCTCACCTTTACCTTAAGCTTCATGTGTTGGTATGTGAATCACGTGAGATTAATCATTTCGACCAGCAAAATTGAAGGACTTGTGCTACCCTGTTACAAATGTCAGGCAAGAGAACAGTTCGGTGCCAACTTAGTTGGTAATTTATCAAACCTCGCTTCTTCAGAAGGAGAAAAAGTCTAACACGAAAAGAGAGCCAGGTGATCAAAGAACTTATTTTAAATCAAAGACATTCAGGAATCAGATAGTGTTGCTATGGTAACTTCGGAATTCCTGTGAAGTTTACAAGTACCAAAAGAGGAATGTGACTGATTTCCAGGAAAAAGGAGGTGCCAAAAAAAAGTACACCAGAACTGGCTTTGTTGCCGAAAATTTCTTGTGCTGACATATTGAGACTCAGTGTGGTTTAGTACATTCACCTTGCACAAGCCTTGAAAAAACAAAATATACATGAATATGGAATTCATTGTTATTGTTCTGGTTCATGCTTTAGAGCAATGTCATTCTCACAATGCAAAATAGGTGCAATGAGACTGGGTACCAATATCATATGAAAATTGCACAGCCGTTTTGTAATAAAGTTTCAGAGCAAAAACTTTTTATTTTAATAATTTGTGGAAATATTTTTTGTGGAAGCAATTATTTTTGATGTGTTGTTTTTTCTATTCAACAAAACATGTTATTTTAGAACAGGTACAGAGACATGTATAGTTGTGAAAACATTTGCAATGAAGCACATTCGAAGCTTTGCACCTTTCTGCAAGATCTTTTTATGTTGTGTGTTCTTCTACATATACCTTGTCTTCTTTTACATTAAGCTTGTATACCACAAGATCTATGTTCCCCTGTGTATATCCATTAGTGTCGTTCTTTTTATTCAAAAGCATTCAAAGCTGATCCCTTGAAGCAACATGCTCGTTTGTCATCATATGTTTGCACAGCTTCCTCCTTTTTGAAGCAATCACACCCATGGGTGCAAGGACATATATGTAATTCATGCCATAAGAGCTTAGATATAGAAAGAAATGGATATGGTGGTGGAGTTAATGGCTCCCCGTGTGAGGGAAGCCTGAGCATTACAAATTTGCACCCAGAATATTTCGGAAAGTCTGATTCTAATACAGCTGAACATAGAAGCCCCAGGTCAATTCCACCGTGACTTTGGGACAATCAATGTTTTTTCCACCTTAATAGTAGTCAAAATTTACTAGAAGGAATCAGAGGAAGGTATTGCTGTTGTGCCGTTTTGTTGCTGTGCCCATAAAGTTGCAAAAAGTTATAAACACTTCCCTGGAATTTGATTCTTACTTTTGATATGAGGTCAAATATGCTCTTGTGACTGATGGGACTTTTTTGACCACCGCTTTTTGTGAGTTTACTGAACTTGTAATTACTATCTCAGTTCACATGTCACACCTTATTGTCATAGTGTATTGTAATTGTATTGAGATAAGCTTTCAAATCAGGCCCACATTTAGACTGGTTGATCAATTGTTCTCCAGCAGCACCTCATTCATTTTGTGACTGATGGGACACCTCTTTGTGACTGATGGGACAGTATCTCAGAAGTGTTTAATAAAAGACTTTTGATTCATATTATTGATGAAATATGCTGTTATGGTAACACAATGATTCATCAGAAAAGTATACATTATCAATGTAATACATTTTATAGGTTCAAGATAGCAAATTTTGAGATGTACAGACATGAGGTATTGTATATATTTGCAGTAATATATTTAAACAAATTTGACCTTAACTTCATGAACCTGATGATATTTTACATCTAAAATAATAGTGATAGCCATGAACAGCAATATAAGATTGTTTTATCTGCCTTTCCGTATCCTTCACTCAGTTGCATTTATCGAATGAGCATCTCTGATGATACACTATAACATCGTACAAGGTACAGGTGAATGACCAAATCTCATCTTGTAATTATGTGCTTGGTAGACTTATTAGGATAGGAGACTTGGGCAAAATTTAATGGGCGAGAAATGAGCGTGACTCTGCACCCATGCAGTGATCGGCAGCTCAGGGTGCTACCAACTGAGCTGACTAACCAACTTACAATATGAAAATCTGCACTGAAATAATTATTACCCGGGCATGAAAACATGATTTTATCTAAGCTGTACCAACTGATTTGAGTCTGTACAGTACTTTCAGGCATTGTGAAACATTTGGTTGTTTTTATTATTGATGACATGAAATCTACTCTCAAAAATGTATATTTATGAGTTTTCCAACCTGTATTCCATATAAACTTACCTGACCGTTTAGTTCTTATATTTCTTTCAACATTAATAGACCCTGGCATACAGTTAAGTAACAAGTCTTCCATCATCAAAAAATTTACGATACTCCAGGTTTGATTTTTGTGACTTTGGGCACAGGATTTCAGTACTTTTTTTGTCCTAAGAATTATTGGAAATTAAAAAGGACAATCCACATTCATTTGTGTGTAATTTTACACAAAATAATACTGATTAATATCAACAAGAACAAGTAATTAGCTGCTTGTGGTCAATTTATCATGTTTCAGCGTGACTGAAGGGACAAAGTTTACACACCATTTGTCATACAAACGAATATGAATAACCTTCAAGACAATTCATGTCCTGTTTTCTGTCACTTTGTACTAGATAGCAATGACAAAATGTCTGCTGAAAACAAATGATTCGCTGAGTGAGATCAATTTATCATGTTTGAGCGTGACTTCGGGACAATGTACAAGCAATGTCTTACATAAATGAAGTGTGAATCGTCTTCAACATGAGTGTCAGTAAATATGTTTTCAAAACAACTGCCCAGAACCCTTGCAAGCCAGAAAAACATTACTTTGCTTTTCTGTGATGTATGTGTGATCAGTAAGAAGATAATAAGCAGCTGCTTCTTTCCATTTGGTTTTGCCTATAAATCTGAACAGATTTGACGAAAATGTTGATTATTTCCAAACGGAACATGATATCTGCAAAATTTAACTTGTTTTGCGCAGTAGAGACCATACTGGTTTGTTACTCTGAATGATTTGATGATCACTTAGATTTTAAAAAATGCTATAAGTGGTACACTTCTGTGGAATTGACCATGATCATTATTTCTGAGTTTTTGAAGATCGGAAAATGGGACTATTTGCCTCCTCTGATGGCTTCTAGTCAGGACATAATGTGTATTGCAATTTTCGAAGAGTTTGAAGATGCAACTTCGTGGGTTACAACTGAGACTTGCCAACTTTGGTCCAAGAAGTGTCTGTAGTGGTTTGCGCACCAGTGTCTATGGGCTTGTGAAAGGTTAAATTTAAATATTGTTAACAACTGAAGTGCCTGCAGATGGAATTTTTCTGAGGCCAGAATATCTTTCAATGCATTATGAGAAAAAACGCCACCACCTATGATCATACCTACAAAAAAGTCACATATCTGGAAGCTAAACACAAAGGCTATAGGATTCCAAAGACATGCACACAATCTGTGTCAGTCATGGTGATTTTGGATAGTTTGTGAATGTGGCAAGGAAATTATATCTGAACCAGTGAAAAGACACTTTTGGGAGCCCATTTTCACTTTTATCTTTGTTTTCCTATAACACAGTGTCTCAGATATCAATCAGCTCATGCAGATCTTCAATAAAAGTTCCCTTTCATTTTGTCAGTCAGCCAATGAACACGATTTTTCAGAATAATGAGGATTCCCTTTTTTATTTTTGGTAGATGGGTGCTTTGAAGTAATGGTAATATGTGAGAATACCATCCTTTCTCCAAAGACCAATTGCTCTTGCATCCTGAAGCAGAAACAAATCTGCATTAGGATAAAAGGAAAGTTTTTGACCCACATATTTTTCTTGCCTAGCTCTGTCCATTAGTGAAAGTCTTTACTGGCAAATAACTAAAGTAAAAAGATTCAGGCCAAGTCGCTTCCTTCCTAGTCATAATGTGTTTGCTCACACTTTTTTTGATTGTGGTCCATTTATCACTCAGTGCCTCTTCTAACCGACTATATAGGTAATTTGTTATTCCTGACATAATGTATTACATTGAGCCAAACATCCATTCAAGTATCAATCTGATGTGGCAATTGTGGCATGCGTGCAAGCACTCAATCTAGGCTGAATAGCTTGAGGCCTAAATGACCAACGATGCGGCCAACCTTATGCTTCCATGTTGTCTGGATGCCCACAAATTACAGACTTGCACTCGAAACACTTAAAAAGTCTGATTATAACATAGCAAAAAAAACAGGAGATGGGTCTTAATATCCAAATTGGCTTTCACACCAATTTTGGCAAAAGGCAAAAAATATGTGACCTGAACATTCACAAAAGTCACATTCTTCAAGCAAAATGCAACTAAGTATGATTACAGTGGCTTTGCAATAATTCCTTATTGTCATATTGACTTTTTTTTGTGTGAAGTTGACATTGGAACCATATCAGATACAGGTTTGTCTTGGATGCTTCAGGCAGACCGCTTTCACTTTTTTTTTCTGACTAGCAAATAGTCTCAGATGCCCCCCTGCTTTGCAAACTGTCACTTAAACATCACTGCTGTTTTTTGGCCTGCCACTGAATCATGATCTGACATATTTGTCTGGAATAATAGGGACTTTTGTTTGGTAAAAATGATGATATGCAGACTACTTTATTTCCTCCATAGACCAACTGCTCTCCTTCCTCAAACAAAACCAGATCTGCAATTGCATCAGTGCCAAGCCATCTCTGTCCAGTAATGACAGTCTCCATTCCAAATAACTAAAGTAAATACACTCAAGCTAAATTGCTTTCTGCCTTGTAATAATAGGTTTGCTCAGATGTGCCATTTATTGTCAACGTGAGTCACTTGGAATATTCTGTATACTGTCGAAATTCCCAGATTTTGTCTCCACAGACCTGCTTTTTAAAAGCTCCTTTGTGTGGAGCCTATTTGTAATATATTATTTTTAGAATCTGGGTGATGAATTGCATCAACTATGAATGCATCAAAGAATAAAAGTGATGGGACATGCATAAAATGACAAATGATGTGTTTTTGCCTAATGGCTCATGCAGTCCAGATGCCAGATTACTAATCTCAAATGAAGCAGATGCTACTGAAACCTCCTTTGTCACTTTCCAATTTCAAATTATGAAACTTCATGATAACCCACAGTCAGCTACAAAAGACATTTATCAACTAAGCCGGTCAAATTTTTCAAATAATCATTATGAAACATCTTAATGTTGCTTATCAGCTGGATAACAATAGTCCAATTTATGTGACACAATTAAGCAATTTATATGGATCATAATGTGTGTAATTATCTGATTACTATCATTTATCGCTACTCTTTGCTTTTTCTTGATTGATAAACAGCACATATACATTATACAGTTAGGAATGCTTGCTAGTCAATATAGGCACAGTCAGTTATTCTTTCAAACCTAAGTTTTCAGATAAATAGTAAAATCTACTTGAGAAAATGATGTTTGCGGTTGTGCATGCATTTTGGAGATCATGTGCCCTTGTCCAATTTTGTGATGCAAATAACGTGACTCCTGAAAGGACCTTGCCATGCACTGTCAGGAACTAGACCTAAGAAGTCATGAGATTGACATTGCTATGGTCTGGTGGACTGGCACCATGTTTCTCTAGGATTTGCACGGCAATGTGGGCAAATGTGGCTACAAGAGACTAATAGCAGTATCAGCAGACAAACAGATTATTCGGTCATAGCATTCAATTTTCTTTGCAGAAATAGTTTAATCTATTAAAAAGTCTGAGTATTGACTGGCTGCATTCGAGGGTGCATCTGAGTGGTTTACAGAATGGTTACATGCAGAATGTTCACCAATCTTTAAATGCAAATGAGAAAAAAGACCACCATTTATGATCTGTATCTTCACAGGAGATTTCTTCAGGCAAAGCACGAGGATATTCGGTTGCAAAGACATGGTTGATATCTGGCGCTGTCAATGTAACTTGGGCTTTTGTGAACTTGACATGGAAGCCCTCTCAGAAGCAAGGCAATCTTGGGGCATTTTCCACAGACCATTGTGGCTTTTATCTCTCTCTTCACTAGCAGAGTGTCTCAGACATCTCTCTGTGCTTGCAGCTTTTCATGGTTATTTTTCGTAGTCTGTCACTATATATAATATATATAATCTTTCATAATAAGGAGGTTTCTTTTTTGTTTTTGGTACATCACAGCTTTGAAGTATTTGACAATATATTCTATTGTGAATTCAGACTGCTGTTCTTTCCCCTTCTAAAGAGCAACTGCTTCCTCAAAAAACTGCAATAGCATAAAAGGAAAGTTTTTGACCCACATCTGTTCTTTGACTAGCTCTGTCCATTAGTGAGAGTCTTTACTGGCAAATAACTGAAGTAAATACATTCTAGCCAAATGGCTTCTTTCTTGTCATAATGTGTTTGCTCAGATTTTCCTTTGATTGTAAGTCTCTTGTAGAATGGCAATGAGAACATCTAAATACTCTTCAAAATGCTAGTTTCATCTTCACTTGGTATCCAAGGCTCAATTAAATCCTTCACACACGGAGAATATAGGTAATTTGTTTCTCAGCTATGAATAGCATCCAACTATAATCCATTTAAGCATCGATCTGATGTGACATGCATGCAAACACTCGATCCAGGATGAATAGCTTTAAGCCTAAATGACAAACAATGTTGCCAACCTTATATTTATGTCCCATGTTGTCTGGATGCTGGACTGCTATTCTTAAATGATTCTGAAGACGCAAAAATTGCTCATCATGTTCCATTTATTTCAATGAAGAATCGGCATGACTTCACGATAACTTGAAGCAAACACTGGAAGCCAAGCACTAATGTCTGCTAAAACTCGTTTATGCTATTCATTTGAAGCATTTCAGTTTTGCTAATCAACTTCATAATTATCTCAATGTGAGATGTGAAATTTGCAATTTACTGAAATTAAGGCAGTTGGCAGCCCTGATTTGCAAAATTATTGCATTTCAAATTGTAGTGAATACATTTCTTAGGCAATCAAAGGGAATGAGCCAATGGATTTTACCTTGCACCCTGGAATGAGACCTGAGAGATAGAAGTGACATTGATGCAGTTTTTTGTGATATTGGTGAAGTTCTGCAATACCATTTCCCTATAATGCAGATTTTTTTTTGGCCAAATGAACCACAAAAATCATAAATTTTATATAACCATAGGCTTTCTCATAACAATTCAACTCAAGCATTGATTGACTTTGGACACATGTCTCAAATAGTCACGTTGTCACTAAAGCCTTGCTCTGAAGTGAGATCAGGGGTCCAGCTACAAGCTCTTTGTGGCACATGCACCTCTCACCACCTTGCCGCCTGATGGTGCATGCAGTTGTGCCTGAGAAAGGGGACGGTATGGTCACTGAAACTGTCTATGTACAAAATCACTGGATATCTAAAAGATTACAGAAATTTGAAATCTTTAAGATAAGTATTTATTCTTGCCTCCATCATTGCTGATTGCTTGGTATGCAGTCAATGGGAATCATCTGGGGTTGACACTCCATTCACTTCGTGAAGAGCTGCTAAGAACAATCATTTTCAAAAGTTTGACTTCTGAGAGTCAAAGAGAAGCTGCGTCTTAAGTCATTGTGGAAAATAAGCAATAGAAAAATAACTGGATAAAGCAATCCACCATTTGAATTAACAATTCAAATCTGCTGCATCACAGTGGGAAAGAGAGTGGACTTTTTATTAACTGTTTTGGTAAGTAGATTTTACTTGTCTTTGAATACAAATAAATTTTCAGCATTTCTTTTTTCAAACTGTCAGTTACAGCACTTCAAAAATGAAAATATCATGGAGCTAGGTATGGTTTGCTTTCATGGAAGAAGGGAGTTCACAAACTAAACCTTTTTATCTAACAGTACAAGTGTGAATAGCCCATTCTTGAGGGATAGCAGGAATAAGATAACTTAATAAAATTAATTTACCTACTGAACTCATTGTAATGCATATCAGAAATAGGGTGCAAAAGCACTGAATTAGTGAATAGGATTGATATGCTGCAATGTAGCAAACTTGATTGATATCTCCTGTGAGTCTGTGCTAACAGGTAAAAGGTGGACAGCATCCTCCATAAAACATGAGATTATGATCTATAGCTACTTGCAGGTATCCATAGTCCTGTGTCAGCCTGTAGGCTCCATGGCAGCTAGGAAGCTTCATAATAACAACCTACAAAAAGTAAGGGGCAAAAAGACACCAGTTTGATCATATGCTTGAACTGGCACCAATATTCTCTTCCTATGCTGGAATCAAGTTCACGCGCTAACTGGTGCAGATTCTTCATGTTACATTATATCTTGGCAAGAGGCATGGTACAGTTTGCCTTTTTATCTCTTTTTTTGCATGCAAAAACAAATTTATGTAGCGATATTCTATACCATACACTGTAACTTCATTGCTAATATTCATATGCACCCCGTCACAGTTGCCAGCCCATCCCCAGCATAGTCATTTACGTCTAAATAATTGATATCTGTAAAAGCAACTGAGATGCTTAAAACGCATTACTTCATACACAGCACAAGGAACGTGAGTGTTTTTGGCTTGCATATTTGGACTAAGCTAATGTTACCACTTAGTCAATGAAAACCGGTTACTGCACATAACCATTGCAGACCTTCAGGCTATGTCTTTTATGGATTATCTTCTTTTTTCCTGACTGGCGCATGGTCTTGAATGTCCCAGTGTTGTTACGAA
This sequence comes from Platynereis dumerilii, assembly GCA_026936325.1. NCBI lineage: Eukaryota > Metazoa > Annelida > Polychaeta > Phyllodocida > Nereididae > Platynereis > Platynereis dumerilii. Next base: position 2,443,009 of record JAPTHN010000031.1, read on the forward strand.
AAGATCATTTCAACTTTTTTGGTGTGCATCTGATCATGATTTGACATAATATTTTCAAGAGTGATCTTCTTTTTCAAGACTTCTCAAAGTTAGTAATCACGATCTGTGGACCGCTCTCATGCCTCGACAGATCCATTTCAGTAATTGCATAGCTCGACTTATAGGAAAAATCTTCATGCTCATCAATTCATAGTCTTCCTCTGTCTATTGTTGCTCACAAATAACTAATGTAAATACACTCAAGCTAAGTAGCTTCCTTGCTTGCCATAATGTGTTTCCTGGGATTTTCTTAGAATAGTAATGATGAAGTTTGTATTCCCTTGGATATGCTGGATTTTATCTCCACTTTATAAACCAGGCTATTTTTGCTTCTTGTTACATATAGAATATAGGATATAATATGCTATTTCAAAGAGTTGAGTGATGAATTGCATCTATATATTAATCCACTAATGTGTACAGGAGATATTTTATATCCAATGATATCTTGATGATGGACTTCTCGTCTCGAATCAAGTGAGCACAGGACTCTCTTTCCTAGTAATATAGTTTTATGGAGGCAAAAGATAAAGAAAAAAGGTTTCAGGCCAAAACATTTGTTTACTTAACCTGCCACAATTTAAGTATTATTATAAATTTTGTTATTCTCCTAAAAATGCAGAACGAACCTTGATATTATTTGTAGGCCTGTTGGACATATGCAGAGAAGTCCTGCTCTGAAGTGAGACAAGGAGCCTCATGCACACTGAGCCATTATACCAAAGGCCTTCCTCTCACTATCTTGCAACTTGGTGGTGCATGATATACACACTGTGTTGCACAGCTTCAGTCGTCAGTTTTAGCTGATGAAGGGGACTGAGTGGTCACTGAACTGACCAAGTACAAAATCACTGGATCAGTTTGTTAAAATCTTCATTTAAACTGAAGGATTTAGCCTAGAACATAATATCTCTCCTGTATCTATGGATGTTGATTGCCTGGGATGCAATCAATGGAAATCGGCTGCAGCTGACACTTCCTTCACTTTGAGTTGAGCTGCCAAGAGCAATCAGTGCCAAAAGTTTGACTTCTGCCACCAGAGAGAAGGAAGCCAACTAGGCAGCAGCTATGTAGAACTCACTGGATACATAAGCTCACTTATTTGGAAAAGTTACAATTGAAGCATGGATAAATCAAGCAAATTCTAATCAAATAGGATGACTGCTAAGCAAATAGGAGGACTTCTGATCAAATAGGATGACTTCATGGCTTTGCTTATCTCTTGGTAAGTGGAGTTTTTCTTCTCTCTGGAAAGAGAAATTTGGCAAAAGTGCACACATCACAAAGAGTCCCAATGCAGGGACTGCTTTCTTCAACTAATTTAGAGGTTTCACATCATTATTTATGAGCTACGATCTTGTTCTGTTACATATTGAGATATTTTGATGACATACCAAGCTTATTCCAACTCAATTTATGAAAACTGTAACTACATTTGAATGTCCATAACCTTAGTAATAGCTATTTTGAATTACTTTCTTCCGGTTTACTAACCTATGTCCTCCTCCTGCCCTAATAAGCCTATCAAGTGCATAAATAGAGGACGTACAGCCCCAATAATTCATCCATCCATCGAACTTACTTCTTTTTTTTTTTTGAGGATTTGTTTGATTCCCTCCTCCATTCAACATTTCACGTCTTTTTTAAAATCCAATACACAATTTTGCCCTTTACGGTCCTCTTGTTGTTGTTCCAAAGGGTCTTCCACATAGACTGATTTTTGTTTGTCTGGACAAATCGGCTTAAAAGTGCACTCAGATGTTACTTAAACATCACAGCCCACAGATGGTCTGAGTCTGAGGTCTTCCATATATAGGCATGAATTATTAAGATACTTTTTCTTTTATGAAATTGCCTTCTAGGAAAAAATGAAGACAATTGTAATGCAGTTCACTATCATCTGTAATCATGTCTTTCATTAGGCTGGCATCAAATTATGGAATTAACAAATAATACAATTATTATAATCAACTTGATTACTTGGATACCAATACGTATCAGTCATGAAATGTGAGTTAGTTGCGAAATTGTTTTAAGTCTTAAATACACAAATAAATTCGATGTAATCAAAAGTAGGCCTATATATGTGTGAAGAATACCAAATTAGAGAGTAAACAAGGGTAACTGAAAATTGACCAAAAGCAAATGCATTATATTTTAAAATATTTTGTTAAAACTACGAAGATATTTGTGGAACAAAAGGGGTAAGAAGTTATAACACCAGTAAAGGACCTAGTAAAGGAATGATACATCTTCAGCAGCAAAAGATATATATTTAGGCCTATCTCCTTTGCCGACAGGTAGTTAGTGGACAGTATCCTTCATGAAATATGAAATCATGATGCATGGCAGCTGTGTTCCGAAGCCACTTTGTAGGCTGCCTCCAGCTCAGGGTGAAAACCAATAAAAGGAAAGGTCTTATGCAGGTGCTTTGGCAAAAAGACGAAAGCCAAATGCGGTTTGATAATATGTCTCAATTTGGCCCTTCCTTTACCAGTAACGGCATCGGGTTCAGCAGGGAGCCGTAGCCTTGGACCTATCTTGACATGGATTTTTTGCCTTTATACCTGTGTGATAAGCAAGCCCATGTTGAGTGGATGCAGATTTTGATCATTTTAAAGAAGCTTCGTATGGGATGTGCATTTATGTGTGGCGTTCTCAATGATCTGAAAGATATCTCTAATATTTCAAAACTTGTGACTTCCTCACATCCAGACGATCTTTGTGTGTACTGTAGAAAAAGGTTAATTCAATTCAATCATTCTCAATTTGCAGGTTAAATGCATGTACACTATGTCGATATTTGCTGTTGGTCTTGAATGTCATTCTGACACACTTTCAGAATTGAATTCACCATTTTAATGCCTTGAAGTATGTCTAATATAATTCGCTGAAGCCTTGCTCTGAAGTGAGGTCAGGGGGTCAATTTAGTTGCAATAAATTCTTCTGGTCCTCCTCTGGCTACCCTGCCATGACAACTGGCTGAGCATGATGTATAAATACATTGATTGCACAGCTCCAGCAGCCAGTAGTGGCTGAGGAAGCGAACGGGGCAGAGGGAAACGTTCCGAGTATGAAACCTTTGTATACAGTATAATGCAGATATTTTAAATCTTAGCTTTGCGTACTTTCAGGAACTACATAGCTGTGTTTCAGCCTTGGTAAGAAATCAATGATAATTCCTTGCAGTTGTCATTTCATTCACTTTGCGTTGAGCTGCCAAAAATCAGACTTCTTTCTGGAAAAGAGAGGCTATGTGAAGTTATGGCCAACAAACCAACAGTGATGATATCAATAGAGCTATGGCACAGAAACCACATTCTAACTTGCCATGATCCAAAATCTTAAGGATTTTATTTCCTCTTTCAGATCATAATGTGGATGATTTTGAACAGACTGCATGATGAACACTGAACAGACACCGTATATTTAATCATATCCATTGGTGAGTACATTTTCTTTTCTCTGAATATATAAAAAAAATCATTATTCAAAATTTCTTATCACATCACACACTGACTCAGGCTTTCAAAAGGAGTAGCTTTCTTGTCACTTGTCAGAAATTTAAAAACCTCCAATTCGATTATAGATTTCTTCATCACCAGCATTTTCGATAAAATTTTATGATACATGCCGTTGGCTGCCAACTAAATGAATTTTCATTAGAAATGCAAAACATGAGCATCATTCACTTACAATTAATACTCGTATCATAAATTCAACCAGATCAAGTCATAAAACGATATTTGCATTTGAATTGTTTCTTGCAATTGTTTAAAAAAAGTATTGCTTATGCCTAGTTGTCTGGAAAAAAAAGCTTAGAAAGGGCACCCAAATGTTATTTAGGCATAACATCACTTTAATGGTTCTTCCACATAATTATGTGGCCATGAATTATAATGATACTCTTCCTCTTCCATTATTGGGCAGACCTGCCATACAAAGACACTGACAATTTTGCTGTTTGCCAGCCTGGTCTGTAGTTATACAATTTTCAGCTGGTAGAGTAGCGCGGGGCATGCAGCCCCCCTTAACTTCGAGGTGCGATATGACCTACTTTTTGTGGCCGATTATTTGAATGCTTACACTGTCAGGAAGGGATCACTTGACTCTACTTATAACTAGTGAATCAAATGTCTACCAATATTAATAAAGGAGTTAAGGCCCTTTTTGTAAAAAAATTAAAACGGCCTTCTTACCCCACTCATCGGGCAAGAAGCCCCCCTATTATAATCCTATGGCAATTTTTTTTTGCGAGCGCATTCAGCTTGAAAGTTATTTCTTGGGGTTCTTCTATCATTTTTAAGGCCTTCTATTCACTTTTTCTGAATTTCATAATTTTTCTGTTCATACATTTATTTTTTAATATTTTTTGCCCTGCTTCAATTTCGGCCAATTTTTTTTTCATTTCAATTAGCTATTGATCAAGATTTAAGGTAAAGTACACATTATTAAATGGTACCTGAAGCAGCTTCGAGGCCTCAGTGAAGGGGGCCTCATGCCCCATACCATGTGGGGCCTCTCACCCCAAACCCACATATTTTAATTTGACCTCTATATTTTGAGCTAAAATGCAAAAAACATGATCCAAATCATATTTATCTGATGGTCATAAAGAAAAGCAATTTAGATAGTCTATCCATTATACTTTTAAAAATTTCCAAAGTTATTTCTGTCAACCAATTTCAAAGAATTAATCAAAGTTACATAAACCATGCACCTTTTTTTGTTTATTTAATTACTACTATGGTTTGATGCTGTTTGCCCTGAAAATTGGTGACGTCGCCTAAAAAGCCTCTAGCTTCAATCCTATCAATAAGAAAAAGCACCAAAAATGTAAGTTTAGATATAACCCTGGGGGGGGGGCCTCTCACCTAACCCGGGCTTCTTGCCCCGACCCACTCTACTTATTGACAGAATGAGAGGTAGTGACATATACCTTGTCGTTCAACTGTACTTTTGTTAGCTAATGGTTTTCATGTAGTACGGATGTGTTACTCAATAGAAATACAGTTCGCAAGAATGGCAAGATGGACTGCAACCAGTGGACTAGAACCTTATGATCGTTGTGAAATGGTTTTAATTTCCTTTCAGCATGGTAACTTGACAATTATCTGAAAAGGTTGACTTGTAAACTGGGGAAGAGAAAGGTTGCCTTGGTGTTATTGCCGATGCTTGAGCTGGCCACCTTTGTCTTTGTAAATAAAGAGGTTCTGCTTAAATGTAAGCCTGAGGCCTGGCTCTCCTGATGGGCTCTCAACTTTCAGATTGTATTTGAAGTGGAAGAAATTCACTTCTGGCTCTCTTTAATCTATATGCGTTCATCTCTGAAGTTGGATGCCTTTCACTTGTCACAGAGGAAGACTTAACGGTTTCACTGAGACATTTGTGAGTCCTAATATCTAGCCAATTTTTTACAATTAACATACTTTTTATAGATGTCTACAGAAACTGTTAAATCAATCATAATTTTAAAAAAGCCTTGTAATGTTTTTGCCTCATTCAGATTCAGATTCAGATTCAGATAGAATTTATTTCCATTTAGATTATAACAATTACATAATGTATACCATCACAAAAACATAAATGGAGGAGACCCCACAAAGGCCCAACGGGCTGCTACGTTGGGGCCACCAGATATTATGTATATATGTATTTGAGAGGCAAAGTGGGAGGCAGCAAAGGTACGTACAGGATCCCGAGACACATAAAATGACCTTATCATTGCATGAATTTGATTAAATGAAGCCTCCCCTAGGTTTTCAGTCAGTCAGTCATGTCATTGTATGAGTTTGTGCAACAATATTGCAAAATGTGGCAAATGTAGCTCATCTGGTTGGTTGAAAGACTGAATTACACAGAATAAATCTCACTTTAATACCTTAAAAACTTAAATCAAAGCCTGTGACATGTCTAACGGTGGTAGCGAATGTTAGTGCTTCCGTACTAATCTTATCTACTTTTCAAACCATGATGCTCACTGAAGCAGAATATCATAGTTTAATTGCTTCCTGCGTTCACCTAAGAGATTTGGAGCATGTTTTATTGCTTATGGACCAATTAGGCAAGCTGAAAATACTAAATGGATACTCCGAAAACTAGCCAGAGAAACTCATACTAAATGAATCTGCTCTAAAACTCATTTTAATGCAAGAATCAGAAAAATTATCATTTGTTTGTGAGTGGTAGAAAAGTAGTCCTAAATTAACACGCCACTGAAACTTGAGGACCAAACTGCTGTAAGTCATGTGCAATTTACAGCATACATGTATTTTTTTTTTTTCTTTCATGTATCAGACCACTTTGCATCTGCATATTGGATGCCTTTGCTCCTTTGAACAATACAAGGACAATTGAGACATCGCAATCAACCATTCTCTGGAGCAAGGAAAGTAGTGCCATCCATACGCAGTATTTAGATAGCTTAGCCTTTAGAAATAGGTGCCAGAGAAAACGCAGAAGCATTGGTTTGTAGGCAGGGAAATGAGAATGTAATGAAGCAAAAAGAAACAATGAGAAGAAATTAGGTCATGGTTAAAAGGAAATAGAAAGAGTAGTGTACTGTGAAGCGTAGTTACAAGTCAGGAACTCGGGTCAATATTCTCAAGATATACTATGCAAGGAAAGGCATAGACAAGTATTCCTTAAATTGTAACAACAAGAGTCATCTGTAAACCGATAGTATTACGATAACAAAAATTTTTAGATCTTGCTGTTGTCATTCATAGTTCTGAAAAACCAAAGAGCTTTATGATTCGATTAATTTAAAATATCACTGTAATATCGGCAAATTACACAATAATACAATTATGAAGCAGCTGAGCTCCATCAAATAAAGACAACGGAACAAACATTTTAGCAAAATTGAGCAGCTTATTATCGTTTTCATAGCTACGTGTTTTTCTGAAAACTTCGTTTGACAGTGAAACTGTGACCTCATCAGGTATCTGCGAATGTGATTGGTCTATTCTCCAATCTGTGACACTCAGTTTAAAGTTTGACATCACGGTTAAACACAAAGGAATTCAAATCTGCCAGGCGATATTATTATTTTGGTACAACTGCAACAAACGACTTCCGCCCAAGCTGAGTATTACACCTTTCCAGAAGAGTATCTGTTTCAATGTTTTCCAAACAAAGTCTGCTTTTATCGTTTTTCATAAGACACTAGTTATCACAATTTCAAATCATTTGTTGCCAGTCAATCCACACTGCAGGCCAAAATGTTTGGAAATAGTATGTTTCTTGTCTTTAGATTAGTATTACACAAATTTGCTTGTGGGTGCAAGGTATCTTATCTGATAACGAAATATGTCAAAATAGGAAGGGGGATTTCATGAGGTAGTTTCTGCAGTGTACAGTGTATATGAATTGCATTCATTTCCTTTGTTGCTTTCAAAAATGCTGATGGCTCCAAGCAAGTGGGCATGCATATTGACGAAATAGCAATTGCCAATGCTGACTCATTATGACACATCCCAATTTTTTGAGAGCAACCTTTGAAATATAACCTTTTTTCACAAATTTATCTTCAATAATCCACATCAATTTCGATATACCATTTTGTGCTTGCAACACTAATGCTATGGTGAGCACCTTATCCTTTTCTAACTTTTGCCCAACAATGTAACTCTCCTTTGAGAATAAGTAGTCTGTTTACTTCAGTTACAGTTCATTGAAGCATTCATCAACCAGTGTGGGTATCAAAGCCAAACAAGCTAAACGTAGAGAAAGCATGTGTGAATGCATTTGGGCAGTTACTTGAAATATGTGCTTGTAATATACAAAGTTATGCAACCAAATTTGTGACATCACAGTTTGGTATAGAGAGAAGCGCAAACTAGAAAAACATGTATCAATGAATAATGGAAGCTGGGCTTTGGTAGCTCATTAAAAACTTATGCCGATCGCATTCATAATTTGAAGATCCAGAATGTGGAATTTGTCAGCTGAAAGGGACTTTGATATCATCTGCTTGAGGCAGGTAATCAGACATCAAGATGTCGACTGCACAAGACATGCATGCAAAGAAAAAAAACATCACTCATCATTTAGGCCTGGGGCTAAATGAGCATTACATGCTTCGGGCAGCTCCTAGAAAACTTTAGATACTTTAATGTATTGGGACTGTAGTTTTGCAGTAGTCTCGCCAGCAGACTGGTCTATGAAGGTTCAAATCATACATTGTTTGTCTGGCGCTGAAATTGCAAAGAAAGAAAATACGGATTTTGACAGGCTTGACATCTCTCTGCATGATCTTTCCAAATTTCCGAACTAAGAAGTCCTGGCAAGCAAGACACAAGAAGACATTTTGACAATATATATATGTTCTGGCCTGAAGCCATCTGGTTTCAGCATATAGGTATGCCATACAAAGCCCATACATAGTATTACATACCTATCTTCTTGACAGAATCAAATTCAGCTCTATTCAGCTGGGTCTTCCTTGCACTCTTAGAAAAAACCGTTAGGGGGAACGGGGGCACATTGGGACGCGGGGCACTGTGGGACGGTGGGGTTTTCTTGGATCCTGGCAAGGTATATGCCTGGGGGGGGTACTCACTATGTTCAAGTGTACACCTATGCTCGGCTCAGTAGGCCCCCTTTTTCAACTGAAAAATTCCTAGAGTTGGCCCTAAAAATCTGACATAATTTCTAGAGTTGGCCCCTAAATTTAAATAGGAACTTTTATCGAATCGCTATATTAATTTTTGGTGAAATTACGGGTTAATACCTTGGAAAAACAGGCAAATACCACTGCGGCAACAAAAAAAATCCTAGAGTCGGGGTATTTTCGCGACGACCGACCGCCTAGCACCGGGTCTGGTCGCCGAACTTCCAGCCTAGCATAAGTATCAGAAAAAATTTTGAGTACCCCCCCCAGGGGTATATGATATGGTAGTGCCATCATATCTTGTAATTTCACATTCTGATGTTTCCATGGTTTTATAGACAAATTACAGCCACATGCAGAAGTATGGTGAGCAAAGATTTGTTTTCCTACCACTAAAGTAAATATGGACGGGTTCAATTCGAACCATTCTGTGGACAAACCACGAACAATGAGGCTTTCTCAATGCTTGTATGAATTTTATATATCGTAACAAACAGTTATGAATTGCTATCGTGATAAGCACACTCACTGGTGTCCGAGAAATTAGCATTTTGGTGTAAAAGTCATATCGGGGCTCATTGGGACAGTGAATTTGGGGCACATTGGGACACACTTAATATGGCAGAATTTAAGTGTCCAGATAACTGAATGACCTGGGACAGCACACAACAGGTTTTCAGGCCACAGTGAATAGAGGTATAGTGGATTACCATGCTCTGTGAACAAATTTGTCGCAAAGCACTGTGTGTTACTTACGAAGATGTCCGCACCCAGGACAGTTTATGTTAAATGTTTAAAACTGTTTAAAGTTATGAACTATTGGCACTACAAGATGACCAGAGGCACAACCTTCAGATTTGGTGTCCATAACATTTCATATCAGCATATCAATATGACACATATATATATTTGTGGCCTGCGCAATCTTTTTTTTTTTTGAGGACATAAACATGATCAAGCCAGCACCAGCTTTGAGTACAAGTTTGTGAGCTTAACAAAGCCTTTCCGATTTCCATTCAAAAGCTGTTGCACTTTTCAAGGCTCCTTCAGCATGTTTTCCATTATAATGTGCCCTCTGTGGCCCATGGATGTGTCTCCCATTTTAAGGTGTGCAAACATGATTTTTAAATATCTCCAAGAGAGAAAGAGAAAGCACTGACAGATCTATGTGTACTATTTGTGTAGTGTGTGGATTGAGACAATGCAAATGCAGAATAATGATTTTTTTTTCAGAAGTAATTCAAGCAAAGGTGTGGATAGCTAGATAGCTAGATAGCTAGATAGCTAGATACATACATACATACATACATACATACATACATACATACATACATACATACATACATACATACATACATACATACATACATACATACATACATGTACATAATTTTTGTTGTAAGTGTAAGGTGCAGCCACAGCCATTTCACTTCCAATGCCTGTTCTTGATTGATTAGAAGAGAGTTAGAGATAGCTAGCTATTTACTTTCCCAGTGCAGACACTCTAAAAAGGAAAGCCACCTGCGACAAATGTTTAAGACAAGAAAGCTCATTATACATGCATGACCAATTTCTGGGAACATGGTTTGCAATAGCTGTTTCATATCTTTACATATTTGTGGAAGCTGCCATCGGCTTCAGTAGCCCCTCTATTAGGTTAATGGTACTCACAAGCTCTCTACAAGTAGCTTGAAATGGTTTCAAATGATCGGTTTATAGTCTGTATTGAAATCCTGTTCACTGAAAAGTGCACTGGTATCCAGCGGGAGATTGATCATGCAATCCTTTTCACTTGCAAGAATTGCACGACCTGCAACAAGCACTGAAATATTTTTGATCAATCACCTCAGGCAAAACGAATAAATAGATATTAGTTAGGTGATGGTGCCTTAACTCCTCTTTTATGTAACTAAATTCGTGATGAAAAAAAAAAATTGAAAGGCATCCTTTGCTTACAAATTTATCATGTGATTTATTTTTGAGATTTGACCAACTCAATTAGTCAAAACTATTTTTAGCGATTGTAAAGTTGCACACTATTATTTTTCCTTTTTTTAATTGATACATTACATACTGATATCTTTCTTATTATAACTATTTTAGGTATGAGATTTATTCACCTTGCATACAGTGTAATGATATACATATGAAAATGTCTGCATAGTCTTTAAAAGCACCCTTGGAACACGAAAATCACCCGAATGCATAATTCACACCTTACCCTTGGACGTGCAATGTGCTAGTCAGGTTTCTCAGTTAAAGAATTTGTCAAAATGTCCAAAGCGGTACCAAGAATACCTCAATGACAATAATTATGACGTCTGAAACATTTAGCTTCTATGTCTACTTCACAAATCTCAAGGTCACCATGATTACTAGCAAACTGTGTCTTGTGTCCGAATTATATTCAAAGTCTATCTTTCACCGAAAATTGCAGAGAAAGACAGTCTGTGCATGGAGAGACCATGCTGACATCTTTCTTATCTTTTGAAATCTCCCAACATATATCTTAGCTAGTTTCTCATTAATATGAGATATATGCAACTTTTGGCTGAATGTCTTATTCAGAAGACATAAACATAATCAAGCCAACATCACCTTCAAGTGCAAACGTGTGAGCGAAACAAAGCCCTCCTGATTTCCATTCAAGAACTTCAGCAGTTTTCAAGGCTCTTTCAGTTTCAGCATGTTTTCCATTATATTATGCCCTTTGTGGCCCATGGATGTGATTGCCTGCCGTTTGAAGATGTGCAAACATGATTTTTCCAAAATCCTCCAAGAGAGAAAGAGAAAGCATTCATAGATCATTGTTTATGGATTGAGACAACGCAAAGACAGCATACCGATTTTTTTCAAAAGCAAAATTGTTTTCAGAACAAAAATTAATTTCAACAAAACTTCTGAAATAAATACATGTATCGATAGATGGATAGATATATAGATGGATAGATAGATAGAAAGATAGAAAGAGAGAAAGATAGATAGATAGATAGATGTTGTAAGGGCATCATTTAATTGAGAAGGCAGTAGGGGAGAGCTACTTACTTGCCAAGCACATACAAGCGCTGTAAAAAGGAAAAAAATTCCGCTACAAATTATGACAGAAACCTCATTATACATGCATAACCAATTTCTGGGAACATGGTCCTGCACTAGCTGTTTCATATCTTTGCATATCTGTGGAAGCTTCCATCTTCTTCTTCTTCTGTAACGTTCTTCCGTTCTTCTCAGAACATAACGCGGTTCAATTGAACCATGACTTTTTTTAATTTATTCAGGGAGAATGAAATTCTCCCTGAAAAAGCGAGGAGTCACCATATGCTGCCGGCTTTAATAGTGTTCAGCTGTTTTTCCTACTGTGGGGCTGCTTGAAAGTTGATGTCTTGTGAAAAATATGAGCCTAGGCTTTCAAAATTCAAAATGACATTCGTTGCTAAGAGCCAGAAAAAGGCCTCCTCTGATTCTTGAATTTCTCTTGTTTCAGTGCCTTCAAATGTCACAAATGTTAGCAGAAAACGTTCACAAAGTCTTTACTGCTTTCGACGACACACTTTCATGTGCAAGACCCGAATTAGATCATAAAGTCAGTAGAAAACTTCTGCTGAGTTTTTTTGACATGTCGTCATGATGAACGTCGTCAACAGCTTCCATCAGCTTGAGTTGGCTAATGGTACTCACTATAACTCTCTACAAGTAGCTTGAAATGGTTTCAAATGATATAGATAGTCCGTACTGTGAAATCCTACAGGTTTCTAGCAGAAGACTGATAATGAAACAATTCTCACATGCATAGGCGTACGGGACTGTCGTTTCGCGGGGGGCCGTCGGTATTTCGCCCTGAAATTTTAACATGGCGCGGATGTTACCAGGGCAGTGGATCTGCCCTGATTGGCCAGGATTTGCCCTGATATATGCCATTTGCCCTGATGCCAGGGAGGCTGCAGCCCGCCCTGACCCCCCGCGAAATACGCCTATGCTCACATGCAAGAATGGCAAGACATGTACTGACAATATTTTTGACCAGTCACCTATGTCAAAATTACATAATATGTGTAGGGTATTTGATGGTGCCTTAACCCCTTTGTCAATTTTACCGCCCCCCCAAATGTTTGGGAAACAGTAAGATTCGGGCAAAAAGGCTAAAAGATTTGGGCAGATGATTAAATAATCACTCTTGAAAATTAATGATTTCCAGGCCATTTAATTTGAAATGGTATCAATGTAGATCTTGAAATTCGGGCAAATGTCCCTCGCCCCCCCCCCCAAAAAAAATCACGCGCGCCGTAAGCCTATGCTTCAGGGTGTAGAACTGGTACAAGTTTTCCAAAAGTTCTATTCACCTGGCATACAAGCAAATACATGCTTGCATATTCCTTGAGAAGAAATGACACCCTAAGAATATGAAAATCACTGGAAATGTATAATTCATGCCTTGCCTTGGAGGTGGAATAGTGATGAATGTGTGAGATCCAATTGAGCTCTTCAGTGCCAGGCACGTTATAGCTGAATTTGCAATTCTTGTTGTTTTTTATGCCAAAAGTCTGTAACTATAGTTGTCTTATGTGCTACATCTTTTAAATGATTCAGATAATCTTGAAAGTCTGCCATTTTACTTTTGTAAATTATATGATTAGTTCTGCATTGATTCAATCCCGTGCAATTAAGATCAAGACATAGGCATATTGAAAGGCATTACAGCTCTCTTGAAAACAAGCAGAGACCACATAATTGCAGACGCCACTTGCCAGGCCCCAACTTCGCAATCTTTGGGTATTCTTAAAGTGCTTCATGATCTGCACACCACTTAATTTCCTGCCATTTTAAAATCTCAAGACGATTTTTGCCGATATGTCTGGCGAACTAATCAGCAAAGTGAAATAGTGATGTTCTTTTGGCAAAGGGTTGATCTATAAGCTTTTCTGCCTTTTTAAAAAGATGTTTTAATAACAGTTGATCAGGTTAAAAAAAGCATTGATAAGAGATTTTGCATAGGAGAGGTTCAAGGAACAACCAAATGACAAAAAAATTGACATAATGATAAAATTATAAACATTGAAGCAACCTTAAGAGGAATGGCATGTTTCATTTTATTCATCACAGCAGAAGTTGTGTTTTTGCAGATGCTTTTGCCGTGACATTTCTATTTGAGAAGATTGAAACCTTTAAAACATTCAATTTGCATTCCTTCATTAATACCTCAGGACCCTGTATTAGCCAACGTGGCAAATGAAAAGCGTATCTTTTCCTCTTTGTTGGATTTTTAAAATGACCTGCAGCTTTGGTTCTTCAAAGATATAGAAGGTTGTGTGACCATATAAAATTTGAGAATGAGCTGCCTGATTAGTCAACATTTTAAGATCTTGAATTTGTCAGATGAACGAGTGTTTGATGGCATCTGCCTGAAGCAAGTAATCCAACATCAAGATGTTGAATGCACAAGATGTTTCGTGCAAAGAAAAGTCACATCATTTATCAGATTGGCCTGGAGCTAAGTGTGCCATTGCATGTGTGCAATTCAGATAAAACACCATGGCTTAATGCAATGGGGAGATCAAATTTATAATGCTATCTTCCAAAGTAGATTTTCGCACATATCTTGTCAATGAATTTGTTGAAAAAATTGTAAAAAGCTACAAGGAGAGATAAAAAGTTGCAGCTTCACGAATAACTAGCCTTGGTATTCTACAAAGTACTTTGATGAAATGCTGCATCAAGGAACATAGATAGTTTTAAAGCAAATGAAGTTCAAATGTCTCTTTGACGTCCAATTATGAAGGTGTCTTTGTTTGAATTGAACCAGTTTGGCCTTTTGTTGGATGAAAACACTGTCTTTAAAAGACTCATCTTCCAGAGTGGGAGATTATGATAGATGGTGCATTAAAGAAGCAGTGATCTAGCGATGGATAGATCCATCAGTGATGATCTATGGGAACGTAGGAAAATTTTGGACTACAGTAGGTTTCAAATTATTATGCAAGTTGGTTTTTATGATATCTCTAAAACAACTAAACACATTTAAAATCCTTCCCACATAATAATTTGTGTTCCATGAAGGCAATATCCTGTAAGTTTTGTCCAATTCTGGCGGTGCAGTGAGGAGTTACGCCACAGAGTACCATATACCCTGTTTTTCAATGTCCCAAATTATTATGCAAATGTAAGAAAAAGTGGGAAGGATTTTAAAATGTGCCTAGTTGTTTTGGAGATATCATAAAAAAACCAACTTGCGTAATAATTTGGAGCCTACTGTAGGTGCAACTAGGTGCAACAAAGATTCAGATACAAAGGGTCTGTCGACATATCCATAATAACATATAGAATACCTCCAAGACAATCTTATGTCTGATACAAAGGGTCTGTCGACATATCCATAATAACATATAGAATACCTCCAAGACAATCTTATGTCTGATGTAGCTTCTGTCTATCTATCTATATATACATTCAAACTAAATGCTAATGATATGCAAATGAGGTCATACCATGTCACGCGATCGTTGCCAGCTAAAAACTCCCTCCACACGCCTGTCCTTCCCATACACCCTTCACCTATCCATCTTTTACCCTTTTCTGCTTCTGATGCCATCATAAATTGCTGTTTACTTGGCTGTTTAAGCCAAATGGTCGTGTGCCGTGATGTCGTAAAATTTGAGAAAAATTACATTTATGTGATGATTACATGTACATATCTTGTACCTGCCATCAGTTATTATACACCACTGGAATGCTTACCTTCTATTGTTTCATATCAACCTCAAAAAAAATAATCTTTCTTACAGAATAAGACTGTTAGCCACCAAAAACCTTTAGAAAACAGGTGATTTTTTTGTGTCCCGCGTTACATCAGATTTGAAAAAATCATCTTAAAAATGGGATTGCATGCCAATGACAAAAGATATCTTTTTCTGATTTTCTCTGCAGTAACACCTAATTCCTCTTAAAGCCCTAAAAGCTTACATCGTCTGTCTAAGTATTATCATGCCTTCTGTAGAGCCCTTAATGCAAAGCAACGTCAACCTGTCCCTCATGCCGAAAAAAATCAACATTTTTTTAAGATTCAGTCTGAAACTGTTAATAATAAAGCTGGGAACTTCAAACATACATCAAATAAATGCTCAAGAGTTATACTTTTAATTGCATATCTCATATTTTGTGTGCAGGTAAACCACTTGATGTACAGCTTGTCTAGTTTACCCTGAAATTTTTGTAACACCTGCAAAAAACAGTCAAGTTGGAGGGGAGTTATGAGTTTAAAACCACCATAACTCGAACCAGTACAGTCATACAATGTGGAAAGTGCTATTGTCAAAATGCTCATAAATCAGGGCTTACTGTGGTAAAAAATATGGTTAGGTTTGCAATGATTTTGTGACTTCTGTGATGCTGCGAAAAACCCTGAAAAAAATGTAACACATGCACGCATAACTGCTACAGATTTTTATGCTGGCTTCATAGCAGTGTACAGGACTTCAAAAATGACCAAAAAGTTATCAAACTAATGAATAACTAGTCATAATTTACTTTTGTGCCCTCATATCATGAAAAAAGGCAGGCATTTCTATTAAAATATAAGGATTGCTCTGAAATTAACTACTCACTTATGACATTGATTTCTTATCACCGCACAAAAATTGACACTGAAGATATATGTGAGATGTCAAGTAAATTTTCGATAATTACTAAAGTAAGATGTTCGAATTAGTTCTTAGGCATATTGGTAATGTTTTGAAACCTTTTACATGAGATGTTGAGATGAACTCAAGCTTCTAGCTTAGTTATACACATAATGCTTGAAAACGTTTGGTGTGGGTTGCTGTATCATAACTTTGTGGATCTATGTCTTAGTTTTGGAGAAGAGATACTTCTTTTCACTGCTCAAATCAGTAAGATCATTGTCATGGCCAACTGCAGTGAAAAAATTATGTTGATACATGGAGTACTTCGTATTTTACAGCAACTTTAGTGGAATGAAGTAGTTTTCGAAATAAACACATTTGAACTCTGGATTTTACATTGATTTATGGGTTGAACATTTTTTAAATGCCATATACAGACCTAATTATAGCATAATCATGTTGGATTATGGTTTTAATTGGTTGTCCTGAGTCTATTTTAAACATTTTTGAAGAAAACAATTTTTGGTCCAAAACGGCCATGTAACGCAAATTGTACGACCTTGTGACATGCGACCAAATGCAGTTTGTGTGTAACATCAAAGTACTTCCCTCTATCTCCACCAGAGCTCCACTTATGTAGATAACCTATTGGGTCAGAAATGTTTCGCCCCAAAAATGTTATACCAGATGGCAGCACTGGCACACACAAATGTTTTCTGGCCCTTCCCAATCTCATAGAATTACTTCCCTACCAACTTTTCATCAACATGCCATCAAAATGTCCGTTCCCCTGTTTATTCCCTGATTGGTTTCTGTGCTTTCAATGGGCTTTACTAGTACTTCACAAACCTCAACGTTGTCCTGGAAACAGCAAATATCGGCCATGTCACTCGAGTCTGGCAGATCTGTTTCCTGTTCTCTTGCAGATTGTGACTTGTGAAGGTTTGAATCATACATTGTTTGTCTGTCACTGAAATTGCAAAGAAAGAAAAACTCTGTTTCGGAGAGGCCATGCTGACATCTTCTTGATATTTTTTAATTTCCAAATATATATGTCCTAGCCTGAAGACAAGTTTTCAGCAAATAAGTCATACATGCCTATCCTGTCGACACTGTCAACATTGCTCACCTTCAGACTTTCTTATTATTTTTTATAGCCCTTTCACACTGACGTAATAAACACGCAAGAAACAGCAGATAAGTGCAGTTGTAAATCCGCTGGTCAGTACGCAAATGGACTGATATTGAGCTACTGGTGACTGGCTGATGATAACTGGTGTATTGACCACGTTTTGGGTGACTTACAGGCACGTCAAACCTAGTATAAATTAACCGCCAGCATCTGCATGAAAAAATTTAACATGTTTCATTTTTCTAACAAGTCTAGCATATAATTGCTGATGTCTGCTGATGGTTGCTGATTCATTACCTATCATTTCGTATGCCTTCTCGGAGGGTGGATGATAGAATAATTGGCTGAAACGAGCCTGTACGAAGCTGGTGTGAAAGGGTTATTAAAGCATGTTTTTTCGATTGTATTATACCCTTTCCACGGATGTGATTGTCTCCCTTTTGAACATGAGGTGCAAACATAATTTTTTTGATATCTCCAAAAGAGAAAGAATTCACAGATATGTTGTGTGTATATGGATTGTTATAAAGCAAAGATGGGACAGCGATGCTTTACGGCGGTGAAGGTAAGAGTAAGAGTAAGAAAGAAGAGTAAGAAAAATTTATTTTGAATCGCACAAAAATAAAACTGTACAACATTAGCTGGAAGCTATTTTGCGATTATTAAAATAACAAACAATAAAATGTAAAGAAGCTTAAACAGGTAAAAACAGGTAAAAAGAGAAAAAACAACAACATGTAAATCATAAAAACATCAAGCCATACAGGAACATGAAGAACATTGACACTGAGGACCATCCCAGGAATTCAACATATTTTTAAAGATTTTAAATTCTACATTATCTTTAAAATGGACAGGTAGTAAGTTCCATATATGAGCACCATGGTAAGCAAATGTATTCTTCCCATATCTTAAGGTGTTGAACGACGGCATGACTAGTTTATGGGGGTCTCTGAGACTATGACTAGTCATTTTCGGTTCAAAGAAATCCTTCATGAATGCAGGGTTGAGCTGATGAACTGTCTTGAACACTTCCAGAGCAATCAGGCGTATCCGTTTCAGATGTAATGTTGACTGTTTGCTCTTTCTCCGCAATGCATCGTAGGTTGATGTTTTGTCATTGTGCAGCAGTCGAAGCGCCCTCTCCTGGATCTTTTCCATCTTTCTCATGCTGGCTGTACTGCAGAAGTGCCAAACGACAGGACAATAATTGAAATTTGAACAGACAAAGGCGTTGTAGATCAAGGTCATTTCTTTCAGACGAAAAACATTCTGAGATCTTCTCAAGATGTTAAGTTGCCTTGAGGCCTTCTTACAGATGTCATCAATATGTCTGTCAAATGTCAATTTACAGTCGATGGTTATCCCAAGGAGTTGAATATGCTCTTCATTCTTCAATCCATTGCCGTTGATGGTAATTGCAGGTGGAACTTCCTCGGAGCTGTAAATTGATTTCATGTACATCACCTGAAACTTATCAGGATTTACCTTCATGAAATTGGAGCTGAACCATCTTATGGAATTTTCTGCATCTAGTTGGAGAGCTGCAGTAACCACATCAAACGAATCTCCACATATGCTAAGGGTGTTATCGTCAGCATAGTTAGCAAGTCTGCACTTGTCGATGAAGTGAAAGATGTTGTTGATGAATATATTAAAGATGATGGGTCCAAGACAAGATCCTTGAGGTATTCCTTTGCTAATTTTGACCCAGCAGCTCCGTTTGTCATCGATTTTCACTCTCTGCCTTCTGTCCGAGAGGTAGCTTGCGATAATTCTGCATGCACTATCTGTAAAGCCATAGGCTCTCAACTTGCAAAGCAACAGACAATGAGGGACGCAATCGAATGCCTTAGACAAGTCCATCAACAAGGTTCCTACGACTTTCTTATTATCCAAGGCAAGCTTCCAAGATTCCAGCAGGCTCATTAAAATATGACAGCTGCCGTAGTTCTTCCTATAGGCACACAGCAGGTCGTTGAACTTCAGCTGGAAATACTCTGTCATCTGGTCAGCTATTATGTTTTCAAAGATCTTGTCAAACACTGCCAGTATACTAACAGGCCTGTAATTTTCTTTCAGCATATCATTGCCTTTCTTATGGAGTGGAACGATTTCTGCAAACTTGAGATCATCAGGGAAAATGTCCATCTCGAAACTACAGTTGATGACGTGCGTGATGGCAGTTGCAGTCTCCGCGCTGGTGTATTTAGCGAGCTTGGGTGGAATGTTGTCATATCCAGTCGCTTTCTTTGGCTTGATCTGCTGCAGCTTCTTTTTCACTGTCTCGATGGTAACGGGAGTGAATTTAAATGTTCGTGTATGCGAATCAGCATTTGCCTCTCTGATGGCTTGGACACTTGGGTGATCTTCATGCTTGGCAAAGATAGCGCCTAACCAGTCAGATTCACTTGTGACTGGAATGCTGTCATCCGGTCCAATACTTGTCGCTACATTAGCAAAAAAGTCATTCAGCACACTGCATACCTCCTTGGGATCTGTGGTTATCTGTCCATCTTCATTGAGGTTGATGTTACTTTGACTTTGAGACTTATTTGAGAGGAAGGGTTTTACACATCTCCAAAAATCTCCTGGACTAGCTGCTGTGGAGCATCTTGTCACAAAGAAGTTCTTGATGGATTCCCTCCTCATAGCAGTTGCCTTGTTCCTCTCTATCTTGTATCGATTCCAGTTGTAGCCAGTTCTTTGCTTCACATACTTGTTGCGGGCATTGTTCCTCCTGTACATCTGCTTCCTCAACTCTGAGTTCATATATGGGACATGACTTGATTTCAACACTCGTTTCTTCACAGGTGCATGCTCGTCAATTACATCGGAATACAATTTACTCATAAACCAGTATTTGTCATTCACATCATCAAAAACCTCATTAACATGAAATGGCACATGAGACATATCAGTGATAAATGCATTATTGTCAAAATTTTTGTAAGAACGATACACAATTGTTTTAGCTGATACTCTTGGTAAATGGATTTTTGTCATACAACCAACCAAATGATGCCAGTCACTCATACCACATTGAACATTTATAGGTTCATAAAACCGTTTTTCATTCAGTACCACGACAGGATCAATTAATGTACCATTACTAGATTTATAACAGGTTGGGGAATTTACCATATTAGACAATCCATAAACATCAAACATGTCACTCAAACAATTTGGAGTCTGCATCAGATTGATATTGACGTCGCCCAACATAATAATCTCCTTTGCTTTGGATCCTGTCAGCAAATCATCATAAAACCTTGAAAGCTTCTCAACAAAAAGATGGTTTGAGACTTTTGGATTTTTGTAGGTTACCAACAAGTACCACTGTTCTTTCTTAACACTCAAATTTATAACTAACGATTCAATATGAGCATTGTCAACAGAAAGTTCAAGATCAGAGTATCTGAAGTGTGGTATATCTGACCTAACCCACACGACTATTCCTCCAGAATTCCTGTCTCTGTCCTTTCTGTGGAGTTTGTATCCGTCAACATGCAGATCATGATTCACATTATTATCAGAAAGTTTTGTCTCAGTGATACATAAAATATCAAATAAATTATTGGAGAGTAAATCTCTGAAATAGTCACACTTCTCACTGAGACTATTTACATTAACATGTGCAAATATCAGGTTTTTCCCATGTTTTGCTCGTTTTTTCTGAAGAGTTTTCACGAGAATATCGCCACAGTCTTGTGCTTCAGAAAGACCAGCGGCTAATTCTTCTTCACTGTCTAGTTCTTCCTGTAAACGTGAATCCTGGATTGAGTGGTCCTCTAAGAGTGCATGTTCCTCGATTGAGCAGGCACTCTCTTCTTGGCCAACAACCTAGGCCATACAGAATTTCTCCTTGTGGCCTGTGTTTTTAAGCAATAAATAATTCAAGGAAAAGGTGTTGACCCTACATAGAGCAGGCATCAAGCATCTACTGATTTCCTTTGTGGTTTTCTGAAGTAATGAGTAACAAATTATAAACAGTGAAGATATACAATCTTTCACAAAATGCCTGTATTAAAATAATATTATATAAATTCATGTATTCTCAAACTCTAAAAGAGGAAGTGACATGACACCCTAGGAATACAAACATCCCTCAAATATATAAGTCATGCCTTTCCCTTGGGGGTGGAATAGTGTTGTATGGATGACATTTCAGTGAGCTCTTCGATGCTAGACGCGTTTAGGCTGAATTTGCAATTCTTGTTTTTTTTTACGCCTAAAGTCTGTAGCTATACAGTACAACCCAATAAATTTTCCGAGCTGAGGCTCTCATTTGCACTCACTTAGACACCCTAGCACATCCACTACTTTGCCCTCACTTGCATGCACTTGCCCTCCTGAGCAAACAAACAAGCATGCAACTGGCTGGTGTCTCCACCTATTGCAATATGATGCAATTACCTGATTCAACAGCAGTGGGTGGTTTTATAATGTTAGTTTGGTTAATTGCAATTCATTAACACAATGCTATTCTATATAAATGCAAAAAAGTATTTCTTTACAAAAGCATCTATAAATTTAACTTGTGGAAATTTTGAATATTGTGCATGGTGTGGTGTTTGAGATATTTGATGGATACCATGACAGTTCATGAAATGGAGACTGAAACTGAAATCCCCCATGCTATGCGTGGGGGATAATTAGCCTAACAAGTGAATAAATATAGGATTTAAAGGCCCAATCATCCATCCCTTGAAGCTATTTGGATTGAGATCTGGTCTGTAGGACTTCATAGTCTTCACATTGGCATTCAAATGCAAAATGAAAAACTCAGTGAGAAACGAAGGGTTAAGTTAAATGTTATGCCATTTATGCTTAGGCCTATTTTAAAAGATAGTGTAAGAAAGTACGGGAGATATTATAAGCTCTTTGCACATTATTTTGAATTGAATATTCAAGACCATAATCATTGCTGTATCTTTTACGATTAGGCCAATATTAGCCTGTAAGTTATAATGTTTTGATTTGCGCCAAAAGGTGTGAAAAAAGCAAATGGCAGCCATCACAGTGGACAAATCAAAAACAAAATGGTGTTTCCTTGGATTGATAAATATGATTAAACGTATTTTTACTGAATGAATAATCTATTTCAAAACTTGTTATGGAAAAAAGTCATTGTAGTTTATATATAGATGACAACACAAGTGGTAGATATTCTCTAGTCAACTTGCAAAAAGGTCATTCAAATATCAAGGTGCTATTTTATGGAATGCTTTACTGTCGGTTTTAAAGGATTTACATAATTTAAATGATTTTAAATTTAAGTTAAACAAGTACTTTGTATTGTAATTTTACTTATAATATCGTTTGTAATTCGTTTTTATACTTTTTCTTCTCTATCGTTTTATTCTTCTATAATTTGCTTTTATAATTCTATGATATTTTAATTTGCTTAACCAGTGCAGTAGAACAAGATTCTAAACAGTAGCACTCACTGCTGTTGTGTGTTGTGTTTAATTAGCACCAGAGGACAGGAGTGTAGGGGGTTTCCCCAGAAGGGCATGGAAGTGAGAGCAAGTGAGGGCTTCAGCAGAGAAGTGAGTGGTTGGGAGTGAGGGCATCTTCCTGAGGGCATGGGATTTAGGAAAAATTTTTGGGTTGTACTGTAGTTGTCTGATGTTTTAAATTATCAGATAATCGTGAAAGTTTGTTTTACTTAGGTGAATTACACAATGACTGCCACTGTTCTGCATTGATTCAGTCCCATGCAATTAAAACCAAGATGTAGGCATTCTTGAAAAACAAGCATATAATTGCAGACTACACTTGTCTGGCCCCAACTTCGCAATCTTCAGGTATTCTTAAAGTACTTCATTATCGCCCCACCACTTTTAAAAAGACGGCGGGACTATAGTCAGACAAGTGGGATAGTGATCTCCTTTTGCAATGGGTTGATATACACTCTACAGTCTTTTCTGCCTTTTAAAAACTTATTTTCTTAATGCTGTATTGAGAAGATATATCATGTTAACATTTCGCATAGGAGTGTTTCACAGAGCCATTAATGACAGAAAGTTTGATACGAAGAGAATTGTACATTGCTGAGATAACTTTAAGATGAACTTCAAGTTTCATTTCATTCATCACAGAGGAAGTTCTGCTTCATGCAAATGCTTTTGACATGACATTTCCACTTCATAAGATTGACACACAGTGTCCTTGAACAAAGTTTAGGGTTTAAAAAAATGTACAAAGAATCCGTCAACGCAGCGTTGTAGTATCTGGTCAGTTTTTAGTTTTTCACACCCTTGTTGCATGCAGAATATCCATTATAGAATGTTTAAAATTATAATCATAACATAGAAATGCTTTCTTTTCCCACCCTGGTGCTTTTATATACAGTGGACCACATTCAGAATTATGATTAAGTGGTTTTTCAAGGAATATCACATTCTGAAGGTGTTACAAACTAGCTAGACCATAATCTGCATTCTCCAAACCCATTTAGAGTCCAATCAACTGAACCTGCGTAATGTCCCTGATTCATCGACTGCATTCGTTAAGTAGCAGAACACTGTTGCAATATAGCCAATAATAAGACATGTCTAGGGCTTTTACAGCACTTCTATATCCATATTTCGAGATGTATGTTGCAACACTTTTAAAGAGAATATCAATATTAAAACCTATGATTACAAGCTGAAGACAATGAAGAAACATGATTGCCTCAATTTTCCATTCCTTAAATTTGAAATTTTTGTTTAGGGACTTAATTTCCGATGACATTTTATTGATTTTCTTCAATTGTGCATATTTCTCAATTTAGTACTTTCTATGCAGATTTTACATTATTCATGCAATGAATTGGCTAGAAAATATGTATAGGATGCATTTTTTAGTGTTGTCATTCGTATAATGAAAGAAAAATAAATGATGTCACCAATTAATAATTATTTCAGAGCTTCAGATGTGAAGTAAACTTTTTAAAATCATAATATCTCCTAATTCCATCTGGAAAGTTCACGGATAACCAATATTAATTATGTGACCATGGAAGAGAATCTGTTGACTAGTAGTTTAATACTATGTTGGTTGCACAGAGTCATGCTACAACTGAACAACTGAATTTTGGAAGTTGGCAACCATGAAATTCCTTGAAATAATCTTAACAATTGGGAAAAAAACGCGTAAAGAAAGCACTTAAAACTCTTCAGAAGACCATGAATTGCAACCAATATTTCAATAAGAACTGAGACATTGTAATAAAACTGGGAATTGACTATTTCGGCCATTAGGCCACTTGTGCATGTTCTTTTTTACTGATTTAAACAAATAATTCTCTCAAAAAAGTTTATTTCCTTAGATATCAAATGCATCTTACATGGAAAGCTGAGGTGAAGATATACACTTGTCAGATGCTGACAGTAGATATTTCTACATGTGTCTACTGTTTATTGTCCAATAACTTTACAGATGTTTTTGGGAATCTCACTTGAAAAACATTGACTGGTGAAATGCTAAATATCTCAATTTCCATCACTAATGAAGTTAACAAGGTATTTCCTCACACCCTGGTGGTTCATTTGCCGCTTTTCTTTGGTTCAAGAAATAATAAGGCCGAAATGGCCATGTTTATATTTGATTTTGACACATTATAAGATTCACTGAGTTTGCAACACCCCCAAATGACGGAAAAATGTAAAAATTAGAAATAAAATGCTTTTTCTTTTATTTTTTAACCTGATTGAGTAACATAATGTATAACTACATAAATTAAGATATTTCAATAACACTGCAATGCCATTTGATACATCCATAACTGATATTTTGCATGCAACAAGGGTGTGAAAAACTAAAAAGTTTAAATTTCAAATTTCTCAAAATTTTCCCAACAGATTTTTTTGATCTTTACATCATATCGAAGCTGAGACCACATACTACAATGCTGTGTCGACAGATTCTTTGTACATTTTTTTTAACCCTAAACTTTGTTCAAGGACACTGTGGACAGCTTTAAAGGGGTTTTAAAAATGACATGCGGCTCTATCCACTCCCATGTGCAAAACCACAATAACCAGCCTATGGTGGATAACTTAATAAATTACTGCCTTTGGGGGTGTCTGACATAATTCACTAAAGCTTTGCTGTGGAGCAGATGAGAGAACCAACAAACTGTTTGTGGCACTTCTCCCACTACCCTGCCACCTGGTGGCCGAGATATAAACATGAGGTGCACAACTTCAGCAGTCATTCGGAACTGAGGAAGGGAATAGAGCAGTCACACGAGATGCGGAAGTAAGAAATAGTTAGATGGGTCAATATCAACATTTTAGAGAAGTAAGCCTACATACATAACCATGCTTGATGCTTCATGATGTAATTGATGGGAATTCCCAGTAGTTGCCACTTCATTCATTTTATGTTAAGCTGGCGGAAGTAATCACTGAAAAATGTCAATCTTCTTTCTGCCGAAAAGGAGCTGTCCAAACGTTCAACGACCTAGGCAGCATGCAGTGAAGCTGTCCGAAGTATGGAGTATTCAAATCAACTTGCATTTGTCACAATAAAATTCATTTATGGAATTAATTACCTTTTCAGATCCTATCTACAGATGCAAGTGATTCAGATTAAATTACCGCGATTTCACACCTCATGATTAATCACATCTCTTGGTAAGTAGATTTACTTGTCTCTGAATTCACATAAAATTACCATTACTATATTTCCACACTATAATTTTAAAAAATTAGTGGTGGATAACTTTGGCTTTAAAAGGAATAACTTCATTGTTAATTGCCAGAAAGAAACAAATTTAGTTCAATCATATTTTTCTCTAAATGCTTTCCCATTTCAAGTGCTATCAGCTCTTTGACGTTTCATGAAAAATGCAAAGCATGCTTTGTAATTCTAGTCATTCTTCAGGCAGTATGCCGTCAAGAATTGCTAAAAGGTCACAAATCCAGGATTAAATGAAGCCAATTTCCAACTTGAAGTATCTCTAGCCATTGTGTTTCAAAACGAAAAGCACTTTTAAAAAATCTGTTTGTCTGCACTAATGGGCTAAGAAGGGTCACCCAAATGTCACAGCAACCTCACAGCAGTTCAAATATTCTTATACGTATAGTCATGAATTATTAAGATGCCTCTCCTAGTCCATAATTGGACAGACCTGCCACCCAAAGAGGTACCTCTAAGAGTTTTTGCGATTGCAGCAGAAGTTTCGGTCATTTTCAGGTTTTTCGTTGAATTAGACTTTTGAGGCACCGAGGTGCTCAATTATTCCATGGCTTTGGAGTCGGAGTCAGAGTCGGGAGTTGGTCATGGAGTCGGAGGTTTTTAGGTTGAGTCAGAGTCGAAATTTGTCTCTCAGGCGGATTCGAAGTCAGAGTCGGAAATTAATCTTTTGACTCCTGACTGCTAAAAAAAAATCTAAACATTGAAAATATAAAATTTGGAACAATGTGAACAGTATTAAAAACAATTTTTTCTTTAGTGTTCACAGGCAAAATGATATGGAAAAATTGTAGAATAAATATTTTCTTTTTGCTAAGAACAAATTGTTTGTGGCCCATAATGCCAGTAAGAGCAGTTGGGAGTCGGAGTCGAAATTCAGGAGATCTAAGGAGTCAGAGTCGGTTCACTTGCTACCCGACTCCAAAGCCCTGGATATTCACAGCTTTCTATGTATTTGTCATTACCTATGACTCCTGACAAAAACTTTATCCCATATGATGAAATCTATCAAAACAGCTCATAAAGGTATTGCCATCGGCAAAGGGCACACTATCAAAGAAATCAAACACAATGGGTGTGGTGGAATTTAAATTGGCATGAATGGGAGGAAGTGATTTTGAGGGAACTAAAAGGTGTGAAAGGGTAAGTTAGTGGCAGATCCTTCCTCTTTCTGCTGGGGTAGTAGTTCTTTATTTTGGTTGGACCATGTATGGGATTTATGCGTCCTGTATAATAATAAAAGGACATGTAAGACATCCAAATCGACCACTCTTTGGAACCACAAAGGCAATGCTATCCATTTTCAGTATTTAGATAGCTGCCAGAGAAGGTAATGAAGCAACAAAACACTATGGTCTTGTTTAAAAGGAAATAGGAAGAGCAGTGCCCATGAAGCATAATTACACAGCAAGAACTCGGGTCAATATTCGCAAGAGATAGGTTTCAATGCCAACCTTTTCTTTTAGGGCTATCGATGCAAGGCACACGGATCAGCTATGTATTAAAATATTACAATTGAAAGTATCATGCCATAAACACATATGAATGTCAATAGGATCTTTCTCTTCACTGCTTTACAACAGTAACTTTATGGTGTTATGATTATAATTGCTTTGAGATCATGTTGTTATCATTCATAAAAAATAAAATGCAAAACTTTGTAATATGCAGAATATCACCATTATATCTGCGAATTGGGACTATAATACAATTATGAAAGTAATGAGCTCCTATAAATATGAACAAAATTGCGCAAATATTTTTGCAAAATTCAGCTACTTTTAAAATTGATGCTTCACTTTGGTAGCTGACAAACAGATTCAAAATTTGATGATCTGGAATTTGTCAGATGAATAGGTATTTGATGGCATCTGCCTGAGGTAAGTAATCAGACATCAATATGTGAACTGCAAAAGATGTGCATGCAAAGAAAAGCCAGATCATTTAAAATTTAGATTTTATATCATCAATCTCATTCAAGTAAATATGTCATATATGCATTTTGGCCACAATGTCTCTTTCTGAAGATGCAATACATTACAAAGCCAGCATCACATTTTTCAGTGGTCTTAAAGCATGCCTTTCATTATATTACGCCCTTTATAGCCATGAATGTGATTGCCTTTTTTTTTTAACAAGATAGGTAAACGTAACTTCTTAAAATATCTCCAAAAGAGAAAGCATTCACAGATAGGTTGTGTATATATGCAGATTGATATGAACCAAAGACGGCATAGCAACATTTTACTGAAGTTATTCGGCTGCAAATGGTTAAGACTGAAAGCTCATTATACATGCATGACCAATTTCTGGGAACATGGTCCTGCAATAGCTGTTTCATATCTTTGCATATCTGTGGAAGCTGTTATCAGCCCTACTGGCCCCTCTCTTAGGTTATTCGTGCTACAGTCATTGCTACTAGTACGCCCAGTTTGAAATAGTTTCATGCGATGCCATCAGTACATTGAAATCATGTTCCCCATGAAAACCCATCCTTTCATCAGATTGACGGTACAAATTATTTTCACATGCAAGAGTTAGGTCAACCAGCAAGTTTTCCAATGAAAGTAAATTTGTGCACATTTTGTCGTTGTACCAGTAAAACATTAAGTTTGCTTCTTGCACAGAGATGGTATGATGTTTCGTTTAAAATCTGTAACATTAGCCTGTAATATTATGCAACAACCTTTTTAAAAACACCCATCTCACAGCAAACTATGACAGAAAAAACATCATTAGAATATGAAATTCACTCTCAAATGTGAAAAATTATGTGATTACTGCTCTGGTTCTGCATTTGATTCAGTCCAATGCAATTAAGCCCAAGATATAGTCATAGCTTTCTTGAAAACAAGCAGCAGACTCCACTTGCAAAGCCCCAACTTTGCAATATTTGGATATTCCTAAAATGCTTCATGATCTGCTCACCACTTAATTTCCTGCAATTTTAAAATCTGGAGGCAATTTGCTCCAATATGCCTGGCTGACCAATCGGTGAAGTGAAATTGTGACCTTCTCATGGCACTGGATCAATGTGCAGTCTTCTCTGCCTTTTAAAAAATTAACAGGGTGACATACGATTGGCAAGAGAGCAAATTGTTTGCTTTGGAAAGTTTCAAACAACCATCAAATGACAATCAGTTTGAAACAAGGGAGAATTGTAAATACCGAGGCAACCTTAAATGGAACAGCATGTTTCATTTCATTCATTGTACTGGAAGTTCTGTTTTTCTTTATGCTTTTGCCGTGACATTTCCATTTCAGAAGATTGAGACCTTTAAAGCATTCAATTTGCATCCTTTCAATAATACCCCAGGACCCTGAATTAGCCAATGTGGCAAATTAAAAGCATTTCTTTCCTTCTTTGTGGGATTTTTAAAATTGCCTGCAGCTTGGTTTCTTACTAGATTTAAAAGGTTGCAATTCCAAATAATGATGTGATTTATGCGAATAAAACTACACTACAATTATGAAACTGAAAAGCTGCACGAAATTCATAAAGAATTGTTCAAATATTTTTGTAAAATTGAGCAACTTAATTGATGGTTTGCTACTCATTACAGCTCTCGCAATTGCTCTGAAGAAATACTTTTTTTTCATGGTGTGGACCTATGATGTCAAAGCTGGAGACTCCATTGGAACCTATACAACTTTGGTGCAAGCTATGGTGTCATAGCTCAAACTGGCCAACAGCATTTCATGTAGACAACTTCATCATAGCCTAGCAATTATGTCATGGCCAGATGAGCCAATGATATCACTGCAAAAACTCACGTGTTAAGTGGGAGGGGGGGATTGTTTATTATTTGGTGATACCAAAAGTGCCTGAAATTCAACCAAGCATGGTTAATAGGATAACTGGAAATTAATCACAGTTGTTCATCAGCATGCTTCTGATCTAAATTGGATTTGATATGGAGCTGCCAAGTCAAGCATTTTGTTTACTGTTTGCAGTTCTGTTGGTGGCTCCTTTCAGTGTAAAACTACAAACAATTACTTTAATCCTATATTGTTTATTGGTTACCACAGTTCACAGGAGTTAATATGGAGACATAAGGATCAATTGACAGCTTTTGAGCAGAGTGCCCCCTCCCCAGGAGTAGTCCAACCTTGCACCTGAGTTGTTGTGATATTATTGGCCGCTCCGGCAATGATGTAACTGCAAGGCTATGATGAAACTGTCCACAACAGATGCTATTGGCCAGATTGACCTATGGCATCATTGATAGCACCAATTTTGCATATCCTCTAGTGCTTGGCAATGGAGTTTCCACCTATGACATCATAGGTCCACTCTGGCACTGAGAAAAAAAAACAGATTTCTTCAGATCAATTGCTAGAGCTGTAAGACATGTCTAATGGAATCATAATTCGAACATGCGGAATGTTGAATTTGTCAGATAAAAGGGACTTTTATGGCATCAGCTTGGGGCAAGTAATCTAATATCAAGATGTCATCCGCACATGAAGTGCTAGCATCATTTATCATGCAGGCCTACAGCTAACTGCGTAATTGCATGTGTGCAACTAAGAAAAAAACTATAAATTAATATATTGGGGATATCAGATTAATTATGCTGTCTTCCAAAGTAAATATTTCACATATTTCTCATCTATGAATTTGTTGAAAAGTTTGGGTTTTCCTATGGTAACATGAAAAGTGGGGGCTTCAAGAATATGTAGATAACTTGTTTATCCTAGAAGGTACATCGATGAAATGCCGCATCCAGGGATGTATATCGTTAACAAAAGTTGGTCAAATGTCTCTTTTACATCCTGTAATTGATTGAACAAAACCTGTTGGGCTTTGTTGGCTGGAAAGGTAGTCTTTCATGAGCGTGGCAGTATTGCCTCCAAAGTAAAAGTGATCAGTCAATGGATGGATCTATCAGTGTCAGTCTGCCAAAATACAGGAAAAGTAATGACAATGTGCAATGAGGATTTAAAGACAAAGGGTCTGCTAGAATGTCCACAATAACAAAAAGAATACCTCCAAACAATCTATATCTGATATAGCTTCTGTGTATACTTCATAAAAACTCACAACAGAAACAAATATCGGCCATGTCACTGGAGTCCACAAGACCAGTCTCCTCTTCTCTTGCAGATTGTGACTTGTCAAGGTTCAAACCTTACATTGTTTGTCTGTCACTGAAATTGCAAAGAAAGAATTCAAAATATATTGGTGGAGAGGCTGTGTTGAAACCTTTATGATCTTTTGAAATTTTCCAATATATATGTCCTGGCCCAAAGCCACCGTGTCTCAGCAAATAACATAGCCATCTTCTGGACAGAATGACAATTGGCTCAGCTTCAAATTTTTTAAATCATTTTTGGATTAAACCATCACTACCTTCACAAAAAAAAAACCGTCGGAATCGACCAAAAGTAAAATCCATCACAAATTAAAAAGTCAATACAAAATATAAATCTTTTTGGCCTGACATACATGTTAGAATACATCAAACAAGAGCAAGCCAGCGTCAGCTTCAAGTACAAATGTGTGAGCTTCACAAAGGCTTCCCAAGTTCCAATCAAAAACTGCAGCACTTTTCAAGGCTCTTTCAGCATGATTTCCATTATATCATGCCCTTTTTGGTCTATGGATGTGATTGTCTTCCGTTTGAAGATGTGCAAGCATGATTTTGTGAATATCTCTCTCAAAACGTGGCACCAACAAATATGTTGTGTAAATATTGATTAAGATAGAGTAGAATAATGATCTTTTCAGAGAAGAAGCACAAGTGTTTTGTAATATAAAAAACCTTCTGTTAGACCGTAGAAAGAGTACATGTAGATAAACAGACAGATTCATCGAGTGCAGCCCTCTTAGACCAGTTCAGGCTGATAAGGCAAGTGCAGCCTTCACAGGCTGTTCAGAAGGATTGGCTAATGAGATGGAAGAGATAGTTTTACTTGCCTGGCACAGACATTATACATGCCTGCAAAGCTCACATTATTATAATGAGATCATTCATCCGTGTCATTGTTCAAAGATTTTAAAGAGGATGCTGATGGGTTATTCAATAATCCAATTTTACATGCCACAGAACAAAAGAATATTTCTAACTATTTACATCCTGAATTAACTCTAGTATTGATGTATTCATAATATTACATGGCAAGTAATATGAAATAATGAATACATTTTATTGATATCAACTCCAGATCTCACATTTCATTATTTTCTGTCCCCACTGGGGGCCCAAATATGACTTCTCACATTGGTCTAAGTTGGGAGAATTTATTCAGGAAGTCAACTAAATGCTCTATGGAAATATTCCCAGGCACATTCTGACATTATTTGCACACCTTTAATGATACTATATGTTCATTCTGATACAATAGACACAATAACTGTGTCTTAGTTGGTTAAACCACTGCAAAATTGAGGTCGAGAATTTTGACAATTCTGACTCTCCAAGCCTGTCATTGCCCAGTGTTTACATTCTGAAAATTCCACGTGGATAAATCTGATCTATAAAACACAAGCAAAGCAGACAAACTGTGAGTCTGCCAACAATTTAACTCCTGCAACACATATCAGAATATCATCAGCTATCAAAATATCTACAGAAATTCGACTGACAACTCTATACAAGTTAAAACTGGACATCTTGCAAGAGCTATCAACAAACCTCCGTGCGAGAGCCAGCCATTATTACCCAGCAGCTGCTCAGTGAAGCATGAATTTGCATCATGCTAGAAGCGCCGTCTATGTACACTGTGACTATAGAAACAAGAGCCATTCCACTACAAATGTTTGAGACTAAAAGCTCATTATACATGCATGACCAATTTCTGGAAACATGCCCATGAAAAGCCGTTTCTTATCTTTGCATATCTGTGGTTGCTGCTGTGAACATAACTGGCCCCTCTATTAGGTCGTCGGTATTCACTGACTCCCTACTAGTCACCTGAAATGGTTTCAAATGATGTAATCAGTATTGAACTTATTCAATATGACACATAAAGTCAGATCACTGCATCAGGTTGACAATACAAAATTTAAACCTTTCGCACTAACAATTAGGGTTAGAAATGAAATTAAAAAATTTGCACTTCTGCATGTATTCCTCTTGCGCTGCATAATATCCTTGTCTAGACAAATGTACAATCTTTGTTTTGCTTCCAAATAAGGATATATATGTATACACCATCAAGTTTCATATCTTACATAGTGGAGTACAATTTTTCCAAAGAATTCTATAACTTTCTATTGTGATGATAAGTTATAACATTATAAACTTTCTCCAAACCCCTATTTGTCCACATACATTCTTGGAATATGAAAATCTCTCGAATGTATAATTCATGCCTTACCCTTGGAGGTGGCATAGTGTTGTATGTATGACATCAGAGTGAGCTCTTGGATGCCCGACACGTTTAGGTCGAATTTGCTATTCTTGTTGATTTTTACACCAAAGTCTGTAACCATAGCTATCTTATGTGCTTCGTCTTTTAAACGATTCAGATAATCTGGAAAGTCTGAGATTACTTCACAAATTAAATGATAACTGCTGTAGTTTGGCATTGATTCAGTCCCATGCAATTAAGACCAAGATATAAGCATTGCAGCTCTCTTGGAAACAAGCAGAGATTGCATAATTTCAGACTCCACTTTCCAGGCCCCTGATTTGCAATCTTCGGGTATTCTTAAAGTGCTTCATGATCTGCTTACCACTTAATTTCCTACAATTTTAAACCCGGAGGCAATCTGCTCCAATATGTCTGGCCGACTAATTGTTGAAGTGAAATGGTGATCTCCTTCAGCAAAGGATTGATCTCGTCTTTTCTGCCTTACTTCAAAAATGTTTTCTAAAAGCTTTATCAAGCAGACATACATTGTATTGTTGAAAGATAAATGATATTCACCCCGAAGAACCTTCTATGAGAGAAAGTTTGACAAAAAGAGAAAAGTTAAACACTGAGGCAACTTTAAGAAGCACAGCATGTTTCATTTCATTCTTCACACAGGAAGTTCTGTTTTTACAAATGCATTCGACATGACATTTCCATTTCGGAAGATTGAAACTTTTAAAGCATTCATTTTGCATTCCTTTATTTTTACCTTAGGACCTTGAATTAGCCGAGTAGGGGAAAAAGTAGTCTGTTTTCTTCATCATGAGATTCCATGTTCTAGAAAAAACCACAATAACCAGCTCATGTAGTGGATAACTTAATAAATTAATGCCTTTGGGGTGTGTCTGACAGAATTCACTAAAGATTTGCTGCAGAGCAAGATGAGAGAGCCAACAAACTGTTTGTGGCACTCCTCCAACTACCCTGCCACCTGATGGCATAAGATATAAAACTGAGGTGCACAGCTTCAGCAGTCAGTTGCAGCCGAGGAAGGGAATGGAGCAGTCACACAAGCTGCCAAAGTATAATCATTAGATAGGTTATATCAATCGTTTAGGGAGGTGTACAACATGTGTCATGCTTCTGGAGGTAATTGTTGAAATGCAACGCAGACAATCAGGTGCGCGCCATTTTATACGACGCTTTGTTTGACAACTTAAGGATTAGAAGTGTCAAAACACCGTGGGCAATAATACCCACAGTGTTCTAGTTAACTAGAACACTGTGGGTATTAAGGCGTGCCGCTCAACCTCTCTTAGCTACACTAAGCATCCAC
The DNA here is from genome assembly GCA_026936325.1 of Platynereis dumerilii. Classification (NCBI taxonomy): domain Eukaryota; kingdom Metazoa; phylum Annelida; class Polychaeta; order Phyllodocida; family Nereididae; genus Platynereis; species Platynereis dumerilii. Next base: position 2,477,736 of record JAPTHN010000031.1, read on the forward strand.
TTAACGGTCTTCCAAACTTTTCAACCAACGAAGCCGCAGTGGTGCTCTTAAGAGTCAACTCACTTTCATTTGTCAAAATACAATTCATTTATGGAATTCGTTACATATTTCAGATCCTGTCTACAAATGCAAGTGATTCGGATTAAATTGCCATGATTTCACACCTCATATTTAATCGCATCTCTTGGTAAGTAGAATTTTTGAATATACACAAACTTACCGCCATTACTCACAATAGTTCAATACCATAATTTAAGTAAACTAACAGTGCATACTGCATAACATTGGCCTTTATAAGGAAAAGCTTCATTGTAAATTGCCAGAAGTAAACAAACCTCACTCCAATCATAGTTTTCCCTTCATGCTTTTAAGAAGTGCTATTGGCTCCCTGATGTTTCATAACAAATGCAAAGCATGTGCATCTCCTTGTAATTCTTGGCATTCGCCAGGCAGCATGCCCTCAAGAATTGCTAAACGGTCACAAATTTAAGATAGAGTGAGGCCGATGTCCAACTTGAATTATCTCCAGCTGTTGCGTTTTGGAAAGAAAAGTTCTACCAAAAACAGATCTGTTTGACTGCACCAGATGTCACAGCAGCCGTTCAAATCATATAGCCATGAAATATAAAGATACTTCTCCTAGTCCGTAGTTGGACAGACCTGCCATCCAAAGTCAAACGAGTTATATTTCTGCCGCCGGTCAGTTGCTTTAGTCTGTTAACAAAGGGAGACACCAATGAAACAGATATTTCTAAAAGAATCCTTTCATCTAACATAATTTATGCTTATGACAATGATGATTTATTGCTAAATTGTTATTTGAACACAATAGAAGCACAGTTCACAAGATGGGCTACCAAGGCATCCATCAATGCTCTCAGTGAATCAGACCCTGTCTATCACAGTAAAAAGACTCTCATTTCAAGTCAGCATAGTAACTTGACAATCATGAGAGAACGTTTACCTGCAAACAGGAGCAGAGAAAGGCTGACATGATATTTGTGCTGGCGACCTCCTTCTTTTAAATGAAGAGGTTCCAAAAGATGTAAAGCCACTGTAAGCCTGAGGCCTAGCTATTCAGGTCGATTCAATGCATGCAGATTGTCATTAAATTGAAAAAAATTCACTTCCTGTTCTCCATCTCCTATTCCAGCTCAAAAACCTTATTAAGTCCTATTCTGTCCTACACCACAGGGCAGTAACTGACACTCAACACTTCTGTCCTAACACTGCATCCAAACCACTTCATTGCTCCTTTATCATCATCACACGGGTGGACAGTTGTAGCCTTAGGGGGCAAGTAGCTTCATTATTCATATTTTCGCCAGATGAGTCCAGGGAATTCATGTTCATGTTTGAAATGTGGATTCTCTTCTGCCAAATTTTGCCAAGATTCATATGCACATTGAAACTTTCTTCTCTTTCCCAGTAATTGATGACACAGCTATATTTGTATCAAATACATAGCAATGAGCTATCTCTCTTGATTCCATCTTTCTGGATTCAGACCACTTTGCTGTCTATACGTATGGATTCATGCATCCCATAAAACAATACAAGGACACACAAACATCACAATCGACCACTCTTTACACAGAAGCAGTGCCATTCACGTTCAGTATCTAGATAGCCAAAAAGGTGCCAGAGAATAAACGGCAACATTTTTTTTATATCAAGGAAATGAGATGGTAATGAAGCAAAAAAAAATGTTGGAAGAAATTAGGTCATGTATGAAAGGAAATAGAAAGAGCAGAGCACCATGAAGCAAAACTACTTGTCAGGAACTTGGGTCAATATTTGTGGGAGACAGGCTTCAATGCCAACCTATTCTTCTAGAGCTCAACATCTTTCTTTTCACTGGCATTATGTTGATAATAGCTTTTAGATCTTTCTTTTGTCATTCAAATAATTCAAAATGCAAAAAGCTTCAAATTTTTATTAATTCAGAATAGCACCATTGTATTGGCAAATTTGACTGTAATACAATTATGAAGCTAATTTGCTCCTCTAAATTTCATGAGAATTTCACATAACTCCACATTGCCATGGCAACAACAAATATTGGCCGTGTCACTGGAGTCCAGGAGATTTGTTTTCTCTTGTCTTTTCTTGCACACTGCAACCTGTGAAGGTTCAAATCATACATTGTTTGCCTGTCACTGAAATTGCAAAGAAAGAAAATATAGTTGCGGAGAGGCCGTGCTGACATTTGCCTGATATTTTGAAATTTCCCAATATATATTTCCTAGCCTGAAGCAAATAAACCATAAATACCAATCTCATTGACAGAATCAAAATTGGCTCAGTTTCAGACTTTCTGATCATTTTTAGAAGAAACCACCAGTCCTTTGTGACCGATAGGAAATATCCATGTATTAACCAGAAGCAAAGGCGGCTTCAGATTTGGCTTTGGTGACACTTGACGTCATCAATTTCATTCAGCTAAATATGAGATAATATATATGAAACCTTGGCCAGGGTGTCCCTTTCTGAAGATGTAAACCATGATAAGGCCAGCATCAGCTTCCAAAACCTCCAGTACAAAATGTGTGAGCTTCACAAAGCCCTCTCGATTTCCATTCAAGAATTTCAGCATTTTTGAAGGTCTTCAAGTATGTCTTCCATTAGATTCTGCTCTTTGCAACCATGAATGTGATTGCCTCTCGTTTGAACAAGATGTGAAAAGATCACTTTTTAATTTTCTCAAAAAGAGAAAGCTTTAACAGATATGTATGTCGTGTCTTTATGGATTGCTATAAAGCAAAGGTAGAATAACAATGTTTGACAATGGTGAAAGTGTTTTTGCAGTGATACATAATTTAAAGAAAAAGTTTTGTGTGCTACAGAGAGCTAGTACACAGTCTATCCAAGAAATCACTTTTTTTTCTGTAGTAATAAATCACAAATTACATTCTGTAACTTTAGTTGTCTTATGTGCTACATTTTATAATGATTCAGGTAATCTTGAAAGCCTGTTTTGCTTTGGTGAATTACGGGTTGACTGCTATAGTTCTGCATTGAGTCAGTCCCATGCAATTAAGACCAAGGCATGGGCTTTCTTTAAAAAACGGGAAGACCACATAATTGCAGACTCTATTTGCCAAGCTCCAACTTTGCAATCTTCGGATATTCTTAAAGTGCTTCATGATCTGCGCACCACTTGATTTCCTACAATTCAAAACTCTGGAGGCAATTTGCTCCAAAATGAAATCAGCCTAGTGGAATAGTTATCTTGGTAATGGGTTGATCTACAGTCTTTTTTGCATTAAAAAAAAATTGTTCTCCCGATGCTGCATTGAGCAGACATATCATTCTAATATTTTGCAAATGAGGGTTTCAAAGAACCATCAAATATCAATAAGCTTCAAACAAAGAGAGAATTGTAAATACTGGGGGAACTTTAAGAGGAACAGCATATTTCATTTCATTCATCCTACAGGAAGTTACAGGAAGTTCTTCTTTCATCTTTTTTGAAAATGCTTTTGACATGACATTTCCATTTCAGAAGATTGAAACCATTAAAGGCACACACTCATCAAAATCCTACTTTTAATAAACATTTCTTCCAATCAGTGAATCAGGTATTGCGAGTGCATTCAGCTAACTTTTCCCAAAATCGGTTTTTATCTTAGATTAGGAAAACTTTATGAAATTGACATTTCAGTCCAATCTTGTGGTCCTCCAGCATATTCAGTCAGCTGTGCAGTGACGTAAGGCTGGGTGCCCCCCTCTCTCCTCAGATTGCATGAACAGCATTTGAGAGAATGTGGCACTGGCTATTTTGACCATAAAACATGACTGTGATATACTGGGTGGGATAGATAAATTCTGTTATAAAGGTGACAAAACAAATTTGAGACTAACTGAAACTGTGAAAAATTGTTTCAGATGAGTAATTGTCAATCTTTTTACCGTCCGTGATGATAGCTGCTGATTGGCTGGCTCCACTGAGTTCACTTGAGAGTGGTTGATCTGCTCCATATATGCGACAAGCCCAGATCGCATTTTGAAACAAAAACTGAAATACTATTAACTGCCAGATGGATAGCAACATAAATAGATTGCTAGATACCATTACATAGATGAATAGATAGATAGCTAGATAGACAAAGACAGGTTGATAGATAGTTGATACCGTAGATCTACATAGATTAGTTGATTCAATATATGTGACCTGCTCCATTAAAATGAGTTCAAAGTCGACCTCCCATCAAATTTTGTTGTGAAAATGACTTAATTCTGCATACTATCCTGAGATATCACATTCCTAACATTCATGATGCGAAACATCTTAATAATTATTTGAGGAAATGCATTTTTATATTCCGCCATTTCTAAGAATGACTTATAAATATTAAGAATGACACCCAATTTAAATAAGTTTAAATCAATTCCTCATAAAAATTATTTTAAATATTGAAAGAAAATGTCAACAACTTGGAACTAACAGTGTAAAAACTCCAAAATGTGACTTTTTCACACATTTTCCTAATTTTTAAGAAATCTACAATGCCTACTTTGAACTCATTTTGGTGGAGCAAGTCACATATGCCGTAGAAGATATTGGTTTTTTTTAAAGGATCATGAGATGATTGAAATCTCAGTCAGAAATGGGCTTCTATATATTTTCAAATCTACTATGAAAGTATGAACTAAATTGTTTTCTCCTATTTTTGCAGTCTGAGCTTGTCAATTGTGGTCAAAGCCAGTCACTGCTCATTTGGACACCCAGCATGTCATTTCATATGCAAAATTGAATGATTGAAATGAAGATCGCAGGTCATCACAGTTGTGCAACATTTTGATTGTTTGAAAGTGTCGTTTTTCTTGCCAAGAAAGCTTCATCCCTTAGTTTCTCTAACATTTCACAGCTTGGCCTCTCAGTTCCAAAGGTCGTGTTTAGTCACATGTATTTGTTTATTTAAAACCCAGTCCTACACCATTTGAACACTTGTCATCCAAGAGAGGTCGCTTTTTACTGTGCCAAGATTATGGCCAAAATCGAAAACTAAAAGCTTGATTTTAATGAGATTCTTTTGAAAAAAAAATAAAGGACCACCATAGTTTATCTTTAAATATAATGTTTGAACCTCTCGGCTGATAAAAAAAGTGGACTATTGTGGCCCTTTAAAGCATTCAATTTGCATTCGTTCATTAATACTTCAGGGCCCTGAATTTGTCATTGGATGTTGAAAAATGCTTGTGGCATGGGATCGTCTCCTGCCCTGTTCTTACCTCAATAAAAATGATAAATGGTTTTGTGCTATCTATTCCCATTATCCAGCAAAAACAGAAATTAACATAGTCTTCTCACCAAGTCTTTGGGGGTGCTTCTCACTGTGCACTAACGAGGGGGGTACCCTCGCCATCAGGGTAGCCATTACAATTGTCGATTCGTGATTTCAGAGTGAAATTGCAAAAAATGTAGGGGGAGTGAGGTCTCTAGATTGTGAAGATAGTTTAAATGGCTTGTGGAATGAATCATTGCCAAGTGCCAGACTGAAACAAGCAAGATGAAATAAGAAATTAATGAAATTAGAAATCAGGCGAGGTGAGGGTACCACAAAAAATGAAAAATGGTAGGGCGAGGGTACCAGCATTTTGGCGAGGGTACCAACCTAAATGGCGAGGGTACCAACCTAAAATGGCGAGGGTACCAACCTAAAATGGCGAGGGTACCAACCCGGAAGTGGCGAGGGTACTGTAAGATTAGGGCGAGGGTCATTTCCGGTTGGCGAGGGTAACCACCAAGAACATTGGTGAGGGTAACACAAGACATACAAATTTAAGCAAGCAGTGCAAATTGTTTTAGTCAGGGGTAGACAAGTCAGTGAATCTGCTAATTCAATTATCTCTTCGTTGTGCAAGATCACAGCATGTGCTGAACATGATTGCAATTCTGAAGTAAGCAATCAGGAATTCCAATCAAGAACATAGTTGCAATAAAAAGTTGTGTAATGGGATTGACCAATCTGTTGTGAAAATAACTAAATAGCAATGAATTATAAAGTCCAAATTTATATCATACAATTGCATGGTGCTAGAAAATGAAAAATATATTGCTGTACAGGTTAAACGACTTGTGATATATTAATTGAGTTTTTATTTTGACAATAGGGTGGTTTTATTAATTTCTTTATATTCCTCTGTGTTCAAATGAAACATGTTGAAGTTTTGGGCCCATCACTGTATGGCTATACACATTTCCATGCATTTGACTCCACTGCCTTGAATATGGATGAATATATTGCATTATGATCAACCAGTTGCAGATCTTCCAAGCTTTCTGACTATTATTGAGTTAACAATTGCTTAGTCGGTAATCCGTAAGTCTATGGTCCTCCAATGCTTAACTGGAAAAGCCCTAGTGCAATCCTGTGTCCTCAGAGGGAAGGGGACTTTACGTAAGATAGTTGCGCAAAATGCCTTCTGCCAAAACAATACCATCCACAGTGAAACTTTCTTAAAATAATCATGGTTGCTTTAAGCTTTAAACTTGAGATTCGCCATGTTTTATACTATGATACTTTACGGAGCTGATTACTCTGTATTACTCTCAAGAAACCATGTCACCATCATCATAATAATAATTATGAAGAAGTTCTCATAAGGGTTGATTTCTGGTCTTCAAAAAGGTTGGCTATGACTTTGCCTCATTAACTAATCAATGAAATAATTTATGCCTCTTGAGCATAATAATAACTATACAGACTGTAAGCTGCCCGTATTATAAAAGCACATTAAAAATAATGTCATCTTTAAAACAAGGCCATTCTAAAAAGAATTATGAGAGACTTCTGTCTTTTAATAACAGCAAGAAACAAGTGTAAAGGTTTAAATTGATAAAAAGAGAAAATGACTAGTTAAAAACTTGTGTATCACATTAAAAAAAAATTTCATAGTCAATTATATAAAAGAAATTTACGTCTATGTAAAATTGACACGCAGGTCTTGGCTATACGAGTTTAATTGTGCTAACATCCATCAATATGAATATATATCAGTTTGTTAAAATCAGATAAATTGGTAAATTCAACACTAACAGCAACGGCACTCTCATACAATACACTCCTGAGATAGTCATAAATATCACAATGTCATTTGGTCGGCACACATCCAAATAAATTAAACTAAATTCACATGTCACCGTGCAGCTATGCAAGACTGTGTATTTGAAGAGCTTGATGGTGGGTTTAAAGTTCTATATATATGCTTTGAATATGTACTAACTCAACTAAACAGGACCGGCAGGGACCATGGTTATGAGCTGAGTGTCCGACCATGGCTATTTGAGAACAAGACTTTTTTACAGCTGCTTGCAGCCTGTATTACAGGAGGAATTTTCGGTAAGCCTCTGACCATATAGGAAGTCACACTATTTCACCTATCACCTTGAAACTTAGCATACAGTCTCAATATGATTTTATCTTGCTTCCATCAACTTTTGGTAAACTTCTGTGACATTAATTTTTTTATTTACGAAACTAAAATGTTCGTTATTGGCGCCAAGGGTGCCGGAACAGGGGGGGCAGGGGGGGCAATTGCCCCTGCTGCCCTTGGCCAGGAGGGGCAAGGGGGGCAAGGTTGCCCTTTTAATCTCCAAGAAAAAACATTATTAGGCCTTAATTTACAGTGAATTTAGGCAAAAATCTATAACTATATATTCAAAATTATCATTGCCGCTCAGTAAATTTTTGTCGCGCGAATTATATTTGCCCTTTCTCGACCGACCGCCCCTGCCGCCCGCAATTCCTTCCGGCACCCCTGATTGGCGCGAATTTCAAATGAGCAGCTGCAGTGAAACCACCACCAACAGCAGCAGCCAGATCCAGTGTTTGTAGATTCAATAGAAAGAATGAAGGAAGGAATGAAGGAAGGAATGAAGGAAGGGAAAAAGGAAAAAAAAAGGAAGGAAAAACGGACGGAAAGCAGGAAGGAAAAAAGGGACACGGGAGGAAGGGAGGGAGGGAGGATATACATGTAGATAGATAGATAGATAGACAGATAGATAGATAGATAGATAGATAAATAGATAGATAGATAGATAGATAGATAGATAGATAGATAGATAGATAGATAGATAGATAGATAGATAGATAGATAGATACTATCTAAAAGCAGCTGTTAAAGTGCTTGCACGTTATTTTTAAATTCTTTAAGTGTCTCTAAATATTGCCTTCATTTCATAGATAGATAGATAGATGGATAGATAGATAGATAGATAGATGGATGTAGAGGTAGAGATACAAACAGGTAAATAAACTGATTGACAAACAGGTAGGAAAGTTGGTAGTGAGATAGATATATCTACACAGGCTGACTCCTGGCTGAGGCTACATAGTTGAAAACGACTTCATACACAGTATGTGCAAGGATTATATCTATATTATCAACTTTTTAGTTATCTGTCTATCTATCTATCTATCTATCTATCTATCTATCTATTCAACTATCTATACACATACACTGTTTCCTAACTTTTATACATGTATCAACCAACATGTCTATCTTATCTTCTCTAATTTTCGAGATATCTCATAAAAATCACCATTGATCTTTATGTCATTCTGTAGCTTTCAATAACAGTCATTTTAGGTGGTACCCTCACCATGACAATATTTGAAAATGGTGTTACCCTCGAGAGGCTTTTTTGGTACCCTCGCCCTGACGATATATTTGAAGTGCAAAATTTGGTAATTCTGTTAGTAATCACGCATTGAAGTTATGTCTTAGGGTTAGTTTAACATCTGAACTGCATGCTTAACAAATATGGGCTTTTGATTTGATGAAATAAGCTCAGGATGACAGAAAGTTATTTTGAATCGACAGTTGTAATGGCTACCCTGATGGCGAGGGTACCCCCCTCGTTAGTGCACAGTGCTTCTGTAACAATTCACTGACGCTTTGCTGTAGATTGCGCAGAGACAGCCAACAAAACTGTTTGTGGCACTCCTCCCACTACCCTGCCACCTGGTGGGCCATGATTTAAAAGCTGAGCAGCAAAGCTCCAGCCATCAGTTGGAGCTGGGGAAGGGAATGGAGCTGTCACACAAGCTGCCAAAGTAAGAAAGCACCAGATAAGTTAATATCAACATTTTAGGGAAGTAGGCCTACATATCCTATCCTATCCATACATAACCATTCTTTATTCTTTATGATGTAATTGATGGGAATTCCTCCGCAGTTGCCACTTCAGGCATTCTGTGATGAGTAGGCAGAAGTGATCACTGACCGAAGTCAGTCTTCTTTCAGACCAAAAAGGGATATCAAAACTTTGCAGCCAAAAAGGCAGCAGTGATCTTGAATAATATGGAGCCGTCAACTCAACTTACATTTGTCACAATGCAATTCATTTATGGATTTCATTACCTTTTTCAGATGCAGTTTATAAATGCAAATGATTCGGATTAAGCCTCACCACAATTTCACACCTCATATCTAATCATATCTCTTGGTAAGTAGATTTACTTGTCTCTAAATACAAACATCATAGAAACTTACCATCACTATGGCAGACCCTTTTAATTGTAGTAAAATGACCCTCATTTCAAGTCAGCAAAGTAACTTGACAATTATGAGAGAAGGTCAACCTGCAAACAGGAGTAGAGAAAGGCTAACATGATATTTTAGCTATCAATTTTCTTATTTTATATGAAGAGGTTCCAAAAACAGTAAAGCTAATGTAAGCTTGAGGCCTGGCTCTCCAGGTTCGGTCAATGCATGCAGATTGTCATTAAAATGAAAAAAGTTCACTTCCTGTTCTCCATCTCCTATTCCAGCTGGAAAACCTTATTAAGTCCTGCTCGGTTCTGTCCAACACCACAGGGCAGTAACTGACACTTAACACTTCTGTCCTAACACTGCATCCAAACCACTTCATTGCTCCTTTATCATCATCAAACGGTTGGACAATTGTAGCCTTAGGGGCAAGTAGCTTCATAATGCATGTTTTGGCCAGATGAGTCCAGGGAATTCATGTTCATGTTTATATCCCGCAATTGCGAGTGAACACCATGAAAAAACCATTTAGTTCAAACCATTGAGTTCATCCTAGTGAACTCAATGAAATAAATTATCTGATGTTGTTATGCAAACAATGGGCAGCGATTGTTTATGTCATGACGTAACAATGGGCAGCTGGTGACGTCACAACAAACTGCTGCTCCAAACTTGGGAGAATTTGAAGTTATCAGACTAACATTCAGTAAAAACCATTGACAAAATCATTGCGAGTTATCAATAAAACCCCATAACAGTGTAGCTCACAGCTATGAACATCATTGGGGTCAGGTCTGCTCTGAATTAACACGAGTCCGAAGGACACTCATGATGTTCACAGCTGTGAACTACATTGTCATGGGGTTTTATTATAGAACAGCCAAATTTTGCCAAGATTGATTTACTCATGGATGCAATGAGCTACAAAATACGAAGCAACAGGCTGTATTAATGTCCTGAGGTGAAACAGCTATATTTGTATCCAATACATAGCAATGAGCTATCTTTCTTGATTCCATCTTTCTGGTTTCAGACCAGTTTGCTGTCTATATATGGATTCATGCATCCAATATAACAATACAAGGACACACAAGACACCACAATCGACCACTCTTTACACAAAAGCTGTGCCATCCACGTTCAGTATCTAGATAGCTAAAAAGGTGCCAGTGAATAAGCAGCAACAATATTTTTATATGAAGGGAAATGAGATGGTAATGAAGCAAAAAGAAATGTAGGAAGAAATTGGGTCATGTATAGAAGGAAATAGAAAGAGCAGAGCACCGTGAAGCAAAATTACTTGTCAGGAACTTGGGTCAATATTTATGGGAGATGGGCTTCAATGCCAACCTTTTCTTCTGGAGCTGAACATCTTTCTTTTCACTGGTATTATGACAATGGCTTTTAGATCTTTCTTTTGTCATTCATATAATTCAAAATACAAAAAGTATCAAATTTTTATTAATTCAGAATAGCACCATTATAATATTGGCAAATTTGAGACTGTAATACAATTATGAAGTCAATGGGCTCCTCTAAATTTCAAGAGAATTGCACAAATATTTTTGCAAAATTGAGCAACTTAATTGTTTTCCTGGCATGAAGGTGTCAAGATATCGGCGATGTCTATCAATGGATGGATCCATCAGTGAAAGTCTGCAAGATCATAGGAACAGTAAGGACTTTGTGCAATGAGAAATCCAAGAAAAAGGGTCTGTCAAAATTTCCGCTGTTCATAGCAGAAAGAATACCTCCTGACAATCTGATGTCTGATACAGCTTCTGCGTATACTTCACAAAAACTCCACATTGCCATGGCAACAACAAATATTGGCCGTGTCACTGGAGTCCAGGAGACCTATTTCCTTTTGTCTTGTCTTGCACACTGCGACTTGTGAAGGTCCAGGCTTCAGATTTGGCTTTGGTGACACTTGACGTCATCAATTTCATTCAGCTAAATATGAGATAATATATATGAAACCTTGGCCAGGGTGTCTCTATCTGAAGATGTAAACCATGATAAAGCCAGCGTCAGCTTCCAATACCTCCAGTACAAAATTTGTGAGCTTCACAAAGCCCGCTCGATTTCCATTCAAGAATTTCAGCATTTTTGAAGGTCTTCAAGTATGTCTTCCATTAGATTCTGCTCTTTGCAACCATGAATGTGATTGCCTCTCTTTTGAACAAGATGTGAAAACATCACTTTTTAAATTTCTCCAGAAGAAAAAGCTTTAACAGATATGTATGTCGTGTCTATATGGATCGCTATAAAGCAAAGGTGGAATAACAATGTTTGACAATGGTGGAAGTGTTTTTGGAACGATACATAATCTAAAGAAAAAGTTTTGTATGCTACATAGAGCTAGTACACAGTCTATCCAAGGAATCACTTTTTTTTCTGTAGTAATAAATAACAAATTACATTCGGCAGCATATTCATGTATTCCCATAATTAAAGAGGAAATGACATGTAACCCTTGGCGTATGAAAATCACTCTAATGTTTAATTCATGCCATAGTGTTGTATGTATGACATTTCAGTGAGCTCTTCGATGACAGACGTGTTGAGGATCAATTGGAGATTCTAGTTGTTTTTTATCTCAAAAGTCTGTAACTATAGTTGTCTTATGTGCTACATTTTATAATGATTCAGATAATCTTGAAAGCCTGTTTTACTTTGGTGAAGTACGCGATGACAGCCATAGTTCTGCATTGAGTCAGTCTCATGCAATTAAGACCAAGGCATGGGCTTTCGTTAAAAAACGGAAAGACCATATAATTGCAGACTCCATTTGCCAAGCTCCAACTTTGCAATCTTCGGATATTCTTAAAGTGCTTCATGATCTGCGCACCACTTAATTTCCTGCAATTCAAAACTCTGGAGGCAATTTGCTCCAATATGTAATCAGCCAAGTGGAATAGTGATCTTGGTAATGGGGGTTGAACTTCAGTCTTTTTTGCCTTTAAAAAAAAATATTTTCCCGATGCTTTATCGAGCAGACATATCATTCTTAATATTTTGCAAATGAGGGTTTCAAAGAACCATCAAATATCAATTAGTTTCAAACAAAGAGAGAATCGTAAATACTGAGGGAACTTTAAGAGGAACAGCATGTTGCATATCATTCATCCTGAAGGAAGTTCTTTTTCATCTTTTTTGAAAATTAAATGCTTTTGACATGACATTCCCATTTCATAAGATTGAAACCTTTAAAGCATTCAATTTGCATTCATTCATTAATACTTCAGGGCCCTGAATTTGTCATTGGGTGTTGAGAAATGCTTGTGGCTTGGGATCATCTCCTGCCCTGTTCTTACCTCAATAAAAATGATAAATGGTTTTGTGCTATCTATTCCAATTATCCAGCAAAAACAGAAATTAACATAGTCTTCTCACCAAGTCTTTGGGGGTGCTTCTGTAACAATTCACTGAAGCTTTGCTGTAGAGTGAGCTGAGACAGCCAACAAACACTTTGTGGCACTCCTCCCACTACCCAGCCACCTGATGGGGCATGATATAAAAGCTGAGCAGCAAAGCTCCAGCCATCAGTTGGAGCCTGGGAAGGGAATGGCGCAGTCTAACAAACTGCCAAAGTAAGGAAGCATTAGATAAGTTGATATCAATATTTTAGGGAAGTAGGCCTACATACATGACTATGCTTGATGCTTTATGATTTAATTGATGGGAATTCCCCCACAGTTGCCACTTCATACATTCTGTGAAGAGTAGATAGAAGTGATCACTGACCAAAGTCAGTCTTCTTTAAGCCAAAAAAGGATATCAAAACTTTGCAGCCAACAAGGAAGCAGTGATGTTGAATATGGAGCCGTCAACTCAACTTACATTTGTCACAATACAATTCATTTATGGATTTCATTATCTTTTTCAGATGCACTTTACAAATGCAAATGATTCGGATTAAGCCTCATCATGATAGCACACCTGATATCTAATCACATCTCTTGGTAAGTAGATTTACCTGTCTCTGAATAAAAACATCATACAAACTTACCATCATTATGGCAGACCCTTTTAATCGTAGTAAAATGATACTCATTTCAAGTCAGCAAAGTAACTTGACAGCTATGAGAGAAGGTTTACCTGCAAACAGGAGTAGAGAAAGGCTGACATGATATTTGAGCTGACAACGTCTACTTTTAAATGAACATGTTCCAAAAAGGTAAAGCCAATGTAAGCTTGAGGCCTGGCTCTCCAGATTCGGTCAATGCATGCAGACTTTCATTAAAATGAAAAACATTCATTACCTGTGCTCCGTCTCCTATTCCAGCTCAAAAATCTTATTAAGTCCTGTGCGGTTCTGTCCAACACCACAGGGCAGTAACTGACACTTAACACTTCTGTCCTAACACTACATCCAAACCACCTCATTGCTCCTTTATCATCATCACACGGTTGGACAGCTGTAGCCTTAGGGGCAAGTAGCTTCATAATTCATGTTTTGGCCAAATGAGTACAGGGAATTTATGTTCATTTTTTAAATAGGAGTTCTCTTCAGCTAAACTTTGTCAAGACTAATATACTCATGGATGCAATGAGTTCAAAATACGAAGCAACAGGCAGTATTGATGTCCCAAGGTTAAACTGCCATAGATTCATGGAAATATGTTTGATGGTCATCCGCATCAAGACTCATACAATGCAAATTTCCCCGCAAAACTTTCTTCTCTTTCCCAATAATTAATTAAACAGCTATATTTGTATCCAATACAGAGCAATGAGCTGTCTTTCTTGATTCCATCTATCTGGTTTCAGACCAGTTTGCTGTCTATATATATGGATCCATGCATCCCATATAACAATATACAAGGACACACAAGACATCACAATCGACCACTCTTCACACAAAAGCAGTGCCATCCACGTTCAGGATCTAGATAGCCAAAAAGGTGCCAGTGAATAAGCGGCAACAATTTTTTTATATAAAGGGAAATGAGATGGCAACGAAGCAAAAAGAAATGTAGGAAGAAATTAGGTCATGTATGAAAGGAAATAGTTCTAAAGAGCAGAGCACCATGAGGCATTATTACTTGTCAGGAACTTGGGTCAATATTTGTGTGAGAGACAGGCTTCAATGCCAACCTTTGTTCCAGAGCTGAATATCTTTCTTTTCACTGGTATTATGTTGATAATAGCTTTTAGATCTTTCTTTGTCATTCATATAATTCAAAATGCAAAAAGTTTAAAAATTTCTATTAATTCATAATAGCACCATTATATTGGCAAACTCGACTGTAATACAATTACAAAGTTAATGGGCTCCCCTAAATTTCAAGAGTATTGCTATTTGTTTTCGCAAAAATGAGCAACTTAATTGCTTTCCTGGCAAGAAGATGAATTGGAGATTCTTGTTGTTTTTTTATCTCTAAATTCTGTAACTATAGCTGTCGTATGTGCTACATCTCTTAATGATTCAGATAATCTTGAAAGCCTGTTTTGCTTTGTTGAATTACGGGATGACTGCTATAGTTCTGCATGAGTCAGTCTCATGCAATTAAGGCCAAGGCATGGGCTTCGTTAAAAAAGGGAAAGACCATATAATTGCAGACTCCATTTGCCAAGCTCCAACTTTGCAATCTTCGGATATTCTTAAAGTGCTTCATGATCTGCGCACCACTTAATTTCCTGCAATTCAAAACTCTGGAGGCAATTTGCTCCAATATGTAATCAGCCACGTGGAATAGTGATCTTGGTCATGGGGTGATCTTCAGTCTTTTTTGCCTTTTAAAAAAATTGTTTTCCCAATGCTTTATTGAGCACACATATCGCTCTTAATATTTCGCAGATGAGGGTTTCAAAGAATTGAAAATACTTTTGACATGACATTTCCATTTCAGAAGATTGAAACCTTAAAAGCACTCAATTTGCATTGATTCATTAATACCTCAGGACCCTGAATTTGTCATTGGGTCTTGAAAAATGCATATGGCTTTGGATCGTCTCCTGCCCTGTTCTTACCTCAAAAAAAAAAAAGTTGTTTTGTGGTATCTATTCCCCGTGTTCTTCAAAACCACAAATTAACATAGTCTTCTCACCATATCTTCGGGTCTGCGTCTGTAATAATTCTCTGAAGTTTGGTAAAGAGCAAGATGAGACAGCCAACAAACTCTTTGCGGCACACCTCCCACTACCCTGCCATCTGGTGGGGCATGATATAAAAGCTGAGCAGCACAGCTCCAGCCATCAGTTGGAGCTGGGGAAGGGAATGGAACAGTCACACAAGCTGCCAATTGAAAGTAAGAAAGCATTAGATAAGTTAATATCAACATTTGGGGAAGTAGGCCTGCATACATATGATGTAATTGATGGGAATTCCCTGCAATTGCCGCTTCATACATTCTGTGATTAGTAGGCATAAGTGATCATTGACCAAAGTCAGTCTTCTTTCAGCCAAAAAAGGGATATCAAAACTTTGCATCCAACAAGGCAGCAGTGATGTTGAATATGGAGCAGTCAACTCAACTTACATTTGTCACATTGCAATTCATTTGTGAATTTTATTTCCTTTTTCAGATGCAGTTTACAAATGCAAATGATTCGGATTAAGCCTCATCATGATTTCACACCTCATATCTAATCATATCTCTTGGTAAGTAGATTTACTTGTCTTTGAATAAACATAAAATAAACATGATTATTAGCAAATTCACGCCATGTAACACAGCCTTAGACATGTCTTTAATTTAAAGAGGAGTAGCTTTCTGGTAAAGTATCTGAAATTAACATTGCTCAGCTCAATTAATATTTATTTCTCATGCTTTTAAGGCAAATTTCAAGTGCTCTCAATTGCCTGAATTTCCATAAAAGTGCAAAGGCAGCAAAGCATAAAGCATCTATCTCTGATTCTTGTCATTCTTCAGGCATTGTTGCCATTAGATTTGCTAAACACAAATCAAAATGAAATGAAGTGAATCTTCCACCTGAACTACCTCTGGCTGTTGCTCTTCAAAAAGAAATGTTCTAACTGAAACTAACAATGGTAACAAATGTGCTCAGAAGGGGCACTCAGATGTCTCAGCACTTGAACGGTTCTCATACATATAGCTATGAATGATTAAGCTGCTTTGCCTTTACCCTAGTTGGAAAGACTTGCCACTAAAAACCAGGACATTTATCCAGCATAGCCTGTCCTTTTCCTTACAGTTTTTGGTTTTTAGTTGGCAGCAATTGAAGAAACAAAACGGTAATGAAACATAGAAGTATTCAGCAATACAGCTCACAATCGGTGAATCAGACATTTTTAAAAATTGTCACAAGATGGCTATCATTTCTTGCGAGCATGGTAACTTGACAATTATCTGAAGAGACTGATTTGTAAACCAAAGAAGAGAAAGGTAGAATCTAAGGTAGCCTTGATGTTATTGCTGATACTTTCGTTGGCCACCTTTGTCTTTGTAAATAAAGAGGTGGGGCCTGGCTCTCGGGTTTACTCTGTGCATATGATATTATATAATATTGTAATTCTATTAAAGTGGAAAACATTCACTTTAAGAACTCTACAACAAGCACCATCTCTCATGTTGGAAGCCCTCCTATTGCAGCCCAGGGACCTATTCTGTCCAGAACTGTCCTCCCCAACACCACAGGGCAGTAACTGACACTTAACACTTCTGTCCTAACAATGCGACCAAACCACTTCATTGCTCCTTTATCATCATCACACGGTTGGACAGTTGTAGCCTTAGGGGCAAGTGACTTCATAATTCTTGTTTTGGCCAGATGAGTTCAGGAAATGCATGCCTCAAAAGAGTTTTGTACAGCCAAATTTTTCCAAATGCATTCTTACATGTTGAATATCTGAGCCCAATATAACAAAACAAGGACACATAAAACATTGCAGTCAACCAATTTCTCATACCACCAAAGCAGTGCTAGCGATAAGAAATCTTTAGGTTGCCTAGGTGCCAGAGAAAGCAGCAACATTACTTTTTGCAGTTTGTAGGAAATTGGAAGGTGATGAAGCAAAAAGAAAGTGTGGGAAAACTAAGGTCTTGGTTAAACGAAAATAGAAAGAGCAGTGCGTCATAAAATCTAATTGAGCAGTGTAATTAATACGAAACTCATTCAAAACCTATCTGAAATGGACTCATAATTTGAAGATCCAGAACGTTAATTTGTCAGCGGAAAGGGATTTAAATGGCATCTGCATGAGGCAAGTAATCAGACATCAAGATGTTGACTGTACAACTTCAAGATGCGCAATGTCGTGCATGCAAAGGAAAGCCACATCATTTATCATTTTGGCCTGGAGCTAACTGTGCAATTGCATGTGTGCAATTCACATAAAACACCATTAATGTATTGTGGAGATCAAATTTATCATGCTGTATTCCAAAAAGATATTTCTCACATCACAGAAAAGCTTGGTTTTCCCAAGTTGATAAGAAAAGTTGCGGCTTCAGATATATTCAGACATCCTGCGTGTACAAGGCTGACATTGATAATCTAATGATTCAGAAGTTGTATGCAAACATACAATAAGGAAAAAACAATACGAACAGATACTGTAGTTTTGCTGTGAATTTTTATGAAAGGCTTCCTCAATAGACAAAGATACAAATGAAGGTCAAGAGTGTTTGTCTGTTATACAACTAGTTGGTCACTGTAGGATAGAAAGGTATAGTCTTCAATAACCGACAGATATTGACACCTTGTATCGTGTGAGATATGATCGTTGGCTAAAATGTCACAGTGATGTATCAATGGACGGATCTGTCAGTAACAGTTTGCAAGAATAGAGGAATATCAAAGGATTCTAAGACAAAGAGTCACTCAGAATGTTCACAATTTCAAAAACAATCTGATGTCTGATATTGTTTCTTCGTATACTTCACAAAAACTCTGCGTTGTCAAGGCAACAACAAATATCGGCCATATCACTGGAGTCCGGGAGATCTGGTTCCTCTTGTCTTGTCTTGCACACTGTGACCTGTGAAGGTTCAAATCATACATTGTTTGTCTGTCACTGAAATTGAGAAGAAAGAAAACATAGTTGTGGAGTGGCGGTGTTGACATCTATCCGATTTTTGGAAATCTCCCAATTCATATGTCATGGCCTGAAGCAATCGGCTTTCAGCAAATAAGCCAAACATACCAATGTTGGGTGACGGGATCAAACCTGTTCAGTGTAGCTTCAGGCTTCCTTATCTTTCATGAATGAAACCATCACTACCTGCACACATAAAATTACCTAATGTCCAATCAATTGACCACAAAAGAAACCTGCCTGAAATTTGAAGGTTTGTACTACATATTTTGTCACTTTGGCCGGTCATATTTTTTAGAAGACGTCAAGCATTAGCAAGCCATCATCTGCACAAGTACAAATGTGTGAGCTTTATGAAGGCTGTCCAATTTCCATTAAAAAACTGCAGCACTCTTTAACAGTCTTTCAGCTTTCCCTGACATTATGCCGTTTGTCGTCCACGGATGTGATTGCCTCCCATTTTAAGATGCGCAAACATGATTTTGTAAATATATCTCTAAAAAGGAGGCACCGACAAATATGCAGTGTACATTATTATGGATTGAGATATAGTAGAATAGCGATCTATTCAGATCAGAAGCAAAAGTGTTTTGTAATTCAAGAAACCTTCTGTTACATTATAGGAAGATTACACCTAGATTGTATGTTTCATTCATACACAGAACTGGTATTCAATGTTTCCAAAGAATTCAATAACATATTTGTCTGTGAATAGATATTCGTATCTGCCGCATACATTTACAGTAAATTACACCTTTGGAATATGAAAATCCCTCAAATGTATAATTCATATCTTACCCTTGGGGGTGGAACAGTGTTATATGTACATTGTATATGACATCAGAGTCAGCTCTTCGATGCCAGACACGTTTAGGATAAATTTGCTATTCTTGTTGTTTTTTGTGCCAAAAGTCTGTAACTACAGTTCTCTTATATGCTACATCTTTTAAATGATCCAGATAATCTTGAAAGTCTGAGGCTCACTTGGGCAAATTAAGCAATAACTGCTTTGGTTCAGCATTGATTCAGTCCCATGCAATTAAGACCAAGACATAGGCATTACCGCTTTCGTGAAAACAAGCAGAGACCATTTAATTGGAGACGCCACTTACCAGGCCCCGACTTTGCAATCTTCGGGTATTCTTAAAGTGCGTCATGTTCTGCACACCACTTAATTTCCTGCAATTTTAAAATCTAGAGATCTTTTTCTCCAATATATCTGGCAACTAATCAGCAAAGTAAAATAGATATCTTCCAATGACAGAGGGTTGATCTACAATCTTTTCTGCCTTTTTGAAAAAACAGGTTTTCTAAAAGCTTTATTGAGCATGCAGACATTCATTGTATCATTGAAAAGATACTGATATTTTTGCATATGAGAGTTTCAAAGAACCATCAATTAACAAAAGTTGGTACAAAGATAAAATTGTAAATACTGAGGAAACCTTAAGAGGAACTGCATGTTTCATTTCATTCATCACACAGGAAGTTCTGTTTTTTTTTAATGCTTTTGACATGACATTTCCATTTCAGAAGATTGAAACCTTTAAAGCATTCAATTTGCATTCGTTCATTAAAACCTCAGGACCCTGAATTAGCCAATGTGGCAAATTAAAAGCATTTCTTTCCTTCTTTGTGGGATTTTTAAAATGGCAAGAAGCTCGGGTTCTTCATAGATTTAAAAGGTTGCATGATATCCATTCCATGTTCTAATAAAGCTTGCTTATTACAAAGCACTGGAAACACATGATAACCATATAAAATTTCGGAATAAGCTGCCTGATTAAGCCCCAGATTAATCATTCACATAAGACGATCATCTAATCAAGCCGCTTAGCCCTGAAGACATATCAGGGAAAATTGCTTTGGGATCCTTTACAAACTGCAGCAATTAAATTGCTGCTCGGCTCATGTAGCACATTGCAGAATGTTGTGTGGATTCATAATTTGATGGCTGGAAGGCTGCTTTGGTCAGATTAAAGTGATTTGGGTGACATCTGCATGGTTTCACGCAACCAATCATGCATCCAGCGACCGATCATGCGTCTAGCGGAGTTGATTGCCAGAGACAGAATCAAAGCGAGTCCTCACCAGTTATCACATAATCCAACTTTGTGCTTCAATGCATGTGGCCAATGACTCGCACTAATGTGGGACGCCGTCGCTGATTCGGGATAAGTTCAGAGGGTTGATGAATCAAACCTCATTTCCAGCGTAATTGCATCATAAATCTTGTTACATATAGCAAAGGAGGCCTCTGTGGGGAATTTACTAACTCTGTCTGTCTTTTGTCTTATGATATACGACAAAAGGAAGACTAACCAGATACCAATAAACCAGCATCCAACGCCTAACCAGCAAGACAAAAAGTGCAGACCATGCCACAATGGAGTACTGCATGGCAGCGAGTGTGACCAGCAAATGATTAGGCACTCCATCACGAAGGCTGGCAATTTGGAGCAATATCGGTAGTTGGTTCAGGACCTAAGTTGTCCAGCGGAGGCCATGGCCCAAGGGACGGGAATGAATTGCCAAAGCGATGCCAAGGAGTATTAACATGCATATCACTCAAAGGCTGAGGGATCGGCATGTCTCCTTCCCTTATAACTCACCGAGAAATATGGCCAAATGCCAGGCACCCCGCCCCCCAGGTCACTTCTTATCATGGTGGGTAGGTCCATGCCAGGACCTCATCCAGAAATAGACGCTGCTTCATGCAGATTAATATCACCCATCCGCAGAGAGCAGGGCAAATATGCGTCCAACAATCACATTACTGTCATTTAGGGGAATGCGACGTATACCTCATGCGATCTGCGAGTCACAAGAACAGCTCCGAAGACAGCATTATCACATATTGTGTCACATATTGTGTCACATATTGTGTCACATATTGTACAGGGTTGTCATTTTCTTTGTGACAATTCGATCAATGCGGATACACTGCACCGGGCGCACTGGGAATCACATCAAGCTTGTGAAGCATGAAACCAAGTTGAACCCGGAACATAAGGGGAGTGTCAGGGGAGCAGCAGGGGGAGTTAAATGATGAAGTTGTAAATCAGGCTCAGAGGGAATCCCCAGCCTCAGTTGCTGTCAATATTTCTAGCAATCATGTCTCTCGGGCGCCTAGATAAACCTCAGGCTCCTTTCTGGCTTCACGGCTGCAGGCAAAATCCCCACCTTATCTGCTTGACCACGTGTCGTTATGTCTGTTTTCCAATCCCCTTCTCTGGCATCAACTGCATGAGGATTGTGAGAAACGCCTACCAAAAAGACATCTGCCGCAACTTGCAAAAGATATTTCCTCTCAGAAATCAACTCACGGCTTGACAGATTAATCCTCAAGCTGCCTCCTCACAAAAGCCTTCTCTCCTTCAAACCAAAGGAGACATTTCTCATTTCCACAGCATATGGTTTAAGTTTTCATCTGATTAGAAATCTCATTTGAAAAAGCACATATATACCAGAACTTCTAGTAATTAAACAGAGAAAGGAAAAATGACCTTGAAAAAGATTTCAAGGAGAAAAGAGGACGAGTTTGAGGAAGAAAATGTGACTTTCCCCGCAGCTACAATAAGGAATTAAATATTAAGACGAAGTAGTCCTTTTATAACTTTCATGTAACAAATATAAGACGGCATGCAAGGATAGAAGGCGCCACAAGCCGATATGACGGTCAATCCAAGGTTTTTTAATGAAACATGCCGTTGGCATCTGAAACTGGTTCTCATATTGTGCCAATTACAAGCTGTAGAATTTTTTCTTATCAGGTTGATATTTCAGTTAGAAGCAATAAGGCA
Organism: Platynereis dumerilii; assembly: GCA_026936325.1. NCBI lineage: Eukaryota > Metazoa > Annelida > Polychaeta > Phyllodocida > Nereididae > Platynereis > Platynereis dumerilii. Next base: position 2,500,041 of record JAPTHN010000031.1, read on the forward strand.
TCTCCGGCATCTCCTGAGAGGTTTCCGGTGACAAATGAATTTCGGTTTTATGAGAATAAATGTGTGGTTCTTATCTGGCCGTGAGCCTTTAGAATGACTAGGGCGCTTACAAATGAGATTTTCTCACCGGCTCCCTTACATGACAGTGCCACCTAATCCAATTTGTCTGAGCAGGAAATGGTGTCCTGCCTAACAAGCACTATTCATTAGAACGCATCTGCATAAAATACCGTACTGAATTCAGTGCCGTGTTGCTGCCGACTGCCGAGATGGAAATGCAGATGAAGAATGGCCCGGCTCACCCGCCTTGTCACTTTTACATCCCAAGCAAATAAGGCTGAGCCATTATCATTTAATGCCCTTCAAATCATGACCCTTGATATTACCATCCATGAAGGCACTGTTGACATTTATGGCCGTCCTGTGCATTCCTATTTAGGAGAGCGGAAGTGACGTCATGATTGCCGGCCTGAATATGCACCCCTGGCAGAGAGCACCATAATCTTATGGGCTGTTTTATGACATTCTGTTCATATAAATAGAACTCGTTTCCCCGGGGAGAGGCTGACAAGTAAGCACTAAGGTGACCAGATAGCGCGTGGCAGGCGCATTGTACCTAATTTACACTTGCTGGGCTGGCTCATAGATTGAGATAAACTATCATGGAGAGGCTGGCTTGGCTCCTACTTAGGTTTATATGGGGTGATGGGATTAGGAAGGAGAAGCCCCGCAAGACGGCCTATTCAGGAGAGAAGCTCGTTCACATTGCTCGCATGCAGAGGCTCACATGAGGCCCAGGGAGATTGCATCTCTCTCCTCTTACAAGGGCTTCAGTATCTACATTGATCTATCTTGATATCCGCTGATCTACATAAAGAAAATGAATAGTCCTCTTTCTCCCGATTTCATGAATCCCCACGGTGTACATCATCTGTAAAGCACGTAAGAAGGCGCTTTTTTCTCCTAGGCATGCCACAGTATGTCAGAACGATTATTGTCACGAAAGCAATAGGTAGACAGCTGCAGCCAATGCAGCAAATAGGGGATTGTTTATCGCACCGATTTGGTCCCAACACACTTAGGACCACAGAATGTGGGCTGTAAACCCCGGCCTTGAGGAAGGGAAATGGGGTTGTAACTTTCCAAGTATTGTGAGAAAGGCACTCTTTTTTCATGTTAGGTGCCGCATAAACTTGGATTAGAGTCAGGAGAAACTTTAGACAAAGCATGCTTGGGAAACATAATTCAGTGTCGGCCTCCATACCTTCCAGGCTGTCAGGCAGTTGTTCCCACATCCCGCGATGTCACAAAGACAAATGAGCCCTATCACGAAATGCATTAATCCTTGAAAGGATAAAGTTGCTTCATCTGGTTGCCATTAAATCTCCCTTTTCTCTTTCAGGCGCTAATGAACACAGGACGATGGGAGGCCACCAGAGCAAAAAGAAAGCCGAGCACTTGAATGCCGAGATGAACCGGATACGAAATGTGGAGGCCGCCAAGCCTTGGGAGCTGGTCCATCAATGCACCTTGAGCGAATGGGCCAAGCACGAGGCTGTTCGGTGGGGGTTCGACCCCCTGGTTAACTACACGTCACGTCTGGATCAGCGTTATCAGCCCTGGACAACCAAAGGACGCTTCTTCCAAGCCACTATTCCTTGTCCAGAGACGCAAGACTCTGATCTACCAGCCAACTGCATGTATGCCACGATGTCTATCACCGAAAAGAAAAACAACTACACGGTCCAGTGTATCTCTTTACCCAAGTCGTATTTCAAGGAAAAACTCTCATTTGTGGAGGTGATTGGTTTCAGGAGGGACTTTGCAATAGTCCAAGTTGCCCTGGACTATGGCAAGACCGATCTTTATTTGGTGGACATGAGGCAAGATACAGCTACCTTCCTCTGCTCTGAACACTGTTCTGACAGGCCATATGTGCTGGAGTGCTGTCTAGCACCTGACTTGTCTTGTATGTTGATAAAACCAAATGATGTGTACAGCTCAATATTTGGACATCTTGCAGTGAATGACAGCATCAAGTGCATTCAGATCACAAAGGGAAAGGGCCACTCCAGCAGCACCGTGCTTCAAGGGGGCGCCAGGGACGTGGCCTTTGCGTTTGACCCCAGGTTCAAGCACAGTCGAATAGCGATGGCAAACATTGTGAAAAATGAGCAGCGGGTGCTTCAGCTCTATGATCTCGAGACAAACAGTATAGTGAAAGAAGCGCCTCTGCAGAGTGATGAAAATTCACGGTATTCACGACGTGGCCTGGCTCAGAGCCTAATGTTCAGTCCGGATGGCTCTTATATTGCTTGTCTCATGAGGCCGGGCAGACTCCCAGAGACTTATTACTACCAGTCGCCTTCTCCGTGTTTCTACCTGCACCTAGTCAACATTTATCATGCGGAGTCATTGTCCTGCATCCGGGTAATAAACCGCCCCAATATGGAAATCATGGCTGTCAGTTCCCTGGCACCAGCCACTATCTTCCCTATGTTTTCTATTGATGGCACCTACTTAGCAGTGGCCTACTCCACTGACTCCTACAAGCAAGACTTCACGGGTGTGTACGACTGCCCGCCCTACAATAAAGTGAACTCAGTCCTCCTTTATAAGGTGCCCCCGACGTTAAGCCTGGGCAACATATGCAGGAGCAAGATAAGGAAATTGGTGAAGCAGGAACATGTCAGGTTTCTGCCACTGCCTTCTGCCCTTAAACGATTTCTTTTATTTGTGCCACAACATCTGTAGCAGCACTCGCCCAATCAATGGACTGCGGGTCGCCATAAAGGATGCACTGTGTCAATTAGATAGGAGAAAACGGCAGAGAGTGGCAGCAAGGGGGAGAGAATGGCCTGCGGGGAAGCATTTCAAAGAAACGGAACATTGCGCTTCTCTTTCGCCCTCACAGACTTTTGCAACTTTGTAATACCCGACATAATGGACTCGATGGGGGAGGGAAAGAGAAGAAAAAAATATTGTATTCGAAACACTTTTTTCTGAAGAATCCTATTCTTTGACACCGCTTTTATGTGTAATGTTAAAACAATCAATACTTTCTTTTAGAACCTGTCTCTTTGAGACACAATGCTACCATGGACCCATGTCTTTTCTGAGTTGTTTGAAAAATCTTTAAAATCGACTTTACTGAAACTCCGTCCTCTCTCCAAGATAAATTCTAGCTTTTTCTGAAAGACCAAGTTTTTTGCCATCTTTACTGTTTATAAATGTTCATTGCAGGTATTGATCAGTCTTTTTCATAAAATCTTACACTATGAGATTAAGGCGTCTTCTACGTCTTTGAATAAACAGAACTTCATCATTTGTGTGTTTCTTTTTCCAGAAAAAATCTGCAGACAATAGACAGACAATAACAAATTTTTTGCAGTTGAAAAATGACGAATGCTTACATACCGCCGCTAGTGGACATTAATGACCTCAAGACAGACCTTATCCATTGCATTAAAATGAACTATCGATTAGTCACACGGTAGCTAGTGACCTCGTTGATGAGTGGTGTGACACTTTAAATGACTTTTCCTAATAGCATTGAAAGTATAGGATATGACCTCACTAACACCTCACTAACTGCTTACGATTCATACAGAATAACATTGCATGAATAAGGAAGTGACCTCACAAGCACTTGTCATTCATCTACTGTAAGGTTCAGTTTGTATGAACCACATGTTTAACTTTTACCAATGACAATGCTAAATGGGCCAGTGTCACTGACATTTTCTATAATTCTTGTGCATCAATTTTCCTCAGGGCCACAATAAAGCAGACAATATAATCATGGTTTGTAACAAAACATATAAATCACAATACTCCAAATGAATACATGTGCAGCTCAACTACATTTGCTTAAAGCTTGGAATGGGAGACGAATTGCAATCAATATGACTCCATACATAGAAAAAAAAGACAATGACGGAGGGGCTACATAATTCAAGGATGATTGGAGACTGGTGCGTGGAACTGCTTCCCAATTCCTTTCAATACATGATTTCAATACATGATTTCAATACATAACGAATGGATACCATAGAGCAAATTTGATTTTGAAATGAGACTTGACAAACAAACTTCCAGGCATCATTTCAAATAATGGAGACCGCCAGGTCACTGCGCAAAGCGCAGTGACCAGAGGTCTTCAAATGGTAGGAGACAGAGCTACCCACACAGGGATATACTAAGAAACTTTTTTGCATGCGCCAAACAAAAAAAAGTGTGGGCGTTTATGTGACGTCATTACTGATTGAGACATAATGGTGATGACGTCACAATGAGCTTGTCATAGATGACGTCATTTTAGCAATCTAAAAAATAACTTCATAACGTCACCACACAAGCAGAGCAGTGTGTTGACAGTATTACATAAAGGCACAACAACGAATGGATCAAAATTTCTGCCCTTATCTGACAAAAGGCATTTTTTCAGAAATTGAAGGTTTTCAGGAGAGCTCAAAAACTATTCAGATCGATGCTGCATGAAAACTATTTGTCCCACACTCCCAGATTTTTTCAAGAATGTGTATGTTACTAATGTGTAAATGCACAAAGTAACTCGGATTTCAATGTTTCAATATTCGATGAGATAATCACGAAGTAATCCTTCTGTCAGAAAATTCAAGCTGAGTCATGAGTCAAAAATTTCTGACAAAAGGCATTTTTTTGCTAAAATCTCAACAGTTTTCACACTAAATTGCCAGAAATACATCAATAAGATAATGTTGGTCTTTTTCAATGATCTTATACACAACATAACTACTGCAAAAACATATTATTAATTTGATTAAAGACTTTCACTACAAAATATGCCCACACAAGTACATCTATAAGACAATAGTGATTCATTTTCGATGATCCTGGACATAAAAATATTGCCTGCTGGAAATAATATTCATGTAATTGAAAACTTTAAATGCATCTTTTTTTATGACTTTATTTGTTTACTGATTAAATGTTAATAACAATTCTTGGTGTAACGAAGTCACGTCCTATCTATTAATTTTATTATAAATGTATAAAATCAACAAATTCAAATGGTCTTGAAAATGAAATAAGACAAAATTAATTCGGTATTGAGATAATTTCAAAAATCATCAAGGTTGTGTTTGTAATTTTAGATTCTCCAACTAAAAGATACCCCAGCACTTTCCATTTAACAGGATGATATGGACAAGGGGTCACATGTCGTGAGGTGGGCACTTGAAAAGGGTGGTTTTGTGACACTCTGCAAGGAAATTGGTCATTCAACTGTCTATTTCACAAGAACTAAAAGGTTTATCAGTGTGGCTGTAGTCTCATATTGTAGCCTTGAATGTTCTCTTTAATTTGGCTGCAACTTTATTTAAATTGATTGAATAGTTTGGGCCCTGCTACCCTGTAAATGAAAAAATCCAGGGGTGGTTCGGTGGTGGAGGCGGTGGCGGGAGGTGAAAGCAGTAATCAAGCCTGTATCTCTGAAGTACTTGACTGTAACCAGAACATACTGTTTCAGTGTATAGTTCAGTTTCTTGAATGTCTCTCCTAGGTCTTTCAGATGTCTCTGGTGGTGTGATGTCTGTATATTTAAAAGAAATTGATTGTACCACAGGCACAGACGAGTGGTTTTTAGTCTGTTTTTGACCATTAGGACACAATGTGCTTAAAAGAGCCTTGTAAACACTTATTTCCATTATTAGATGTGTCAGGGGGCACTTGCTCATTGGAAAGGCATTCGGAATGACATTTTGATATAATTTGTGGTCTATGATTGGATCAAAGGAGTCATAAAGAGCAAACTTGAGAAGATATTTACTAGAACATCTGAACAATTTATTGCTACTTTTTACTCACAATTCATACTCCTTTACACTTTGATAAAGCAGGTTATTTTGGCCTTATCTTATAGTCCCATCTGTAATCCATGATTTAAAATAGACCAGAGTCAATTCTATTGAGATTTGACCTTGCTATGATTTTTTTTTGTGAAAAAAGGTCCAAATTGAGAAAAATGCGTTTTTAGACCAGGCTTTTAGTGCTGTTAATTAATTACACACAAACAAGTATATCTCAGTTATAAATAAAGATAATGAAGATCTGTTTGCTGTATTTGATGTGTGTGATGGCCTACAATAAGCTATGGGAATATTGAAAAATGGGCCATTTTTACCATGTCACACATTTGTAGCCCACCTTATGACATGCGACCAAGGACAGGTCAAGTCTGTTTTCGGCAAGACCTCCCGCGAAACCAAGATAATTTCAAGCGAGTAGGTTTCTTTGGCAAACTTGCCATCTGTTGTCAGCGAGAAAAGTTGACATTTCTGCCATTAAGCAGGTAAAAATAGCTTGCCAACTTTACCCCGGATTGCTGACTTTACCCCGTTTTATGGTAGATCAACCTTTCGTTTATGACAAAAAATCAAGCAAGTAGATCAACCGATGGGTTATGCTTTTATTTTAGCCTCCTTTGCATAGGCATCCTGAATTATCACTTGGGAGGGGGGATCTATCCACCTGGCTATGCAGCTGATATCAAAACAATAAGACATTCATTGCTTTTTCTGCCTTGGAACGTTCCTATGGCTATTTTACTTTTAAAAAAATACAAAACTCGAATGAAGTAACTGAGGTAAAATTTGCAATGTTCATGTAAATTATATTGAATGGTACGAATTTCATTGTCACAACATTGTGAAGCAACATCAATATATGACAATAGCATATATAATGTTTTGGCAAGGTTGTAATAATGCTCTGAAAACATGTCTCAATGTCGTGTGCACGTTGTGGCAACATAATTCCTATAACACAGAATAATTATGTTATCAACTCTTATATTTTTGCTACTTTTTGAGGCATGATAATTTCTGACAAAAAGCATTTGTATCACAAAAAAACATGAAAATCTCTGACAAAGGGCATTTTTATCTCACAGAAGGCATTTTTTCTGACAGAAGGCATATTTTTGATGAAGTAATGCCTTTTGCAAGAAAAAATGCCTTTTGTCAGAAAAATGTGCTAAAAAAGTGCAAAAAAATGCCTTTCTAGGTACTGGTTTGACAAGGTTACACATGCAGTAGAGCCACCAAATTTCATAGGCACATAGCCATCACCAAAATATGTTGATTAGTCGAAAAAAAAAAAGAATGCCTTTTGTCAGAAAATGCCTTTTGTCAGATAAGGGCAGATTTTTATGCATACTGCAGGCTGTAACAGTCCCCACTAATTCATAAGAGTCGAGAATATTTGCCTATTAAATTTTTGAGTACAGGTTAAACATGTCTGGACAAAACTGGTAGTTATAAGGGCCTATTTACTTCATAATAGTTTTTGCAAATTGTTTCAGACTGGTAATTTGTTCATTTTTTAAAAAGTGTTTAAAAAAAGCCCTTTCCATGTATATTTACTCATGTCAAGTCAACTCTATTGTAAACATTTACCGAATTACTAAATTAGCTATGAGTGAGTGAGTGAGTTTGTGTTTTACGCCCCATCAGCACTGGTGTGGGCGATTTAGAGGCAACTAAATTAGCTATGAGAATCATTGAATCACAGTTTCATAAAATGTTGAAAAAAAAAAAAAAATTCACTATCAGGTGACACAAATCTGCGGTCTCTCCATGCTTTGGCATTATCATATTAGGATATACATATATACCTGAAATATGATATATCCATATTAAATTACAATTAAATCTTTCCCTGTCCATCATATACTAATCGTTTTATGATTGACTGCAGAAATTATTGTATGCTAAACATTTTGGATGCCAGGTCTCTCTCACAGTCTCACACACCATTGCGGCATAAGTATAAGAGAATCGCTCATTCTATAATCGCCATTCAATTCTCCCTTTTATGGGCCAGCGGCTCAGACATCATCACATCTTATTGGTCTCATTGTCCACAATCTCCCAGACAATGATATTTGCTATGGTCTGTGATCAAAGAGCAATGGGATGCTTGAGTCAGGATCATGTCTCCCTTCAGTTGTCTGCCAGTCTCCACAGCAATCCATGTACGCAGGGTGCACCCACAAATATACACATGAACCGAGAAATACTCATGGACAAAATTCAGAATAAAATGTATCTATCTCATTCACAATAAAATCATATTTTTATGTTCATTCGGGATATTGTCAAACTGTTAAATTTCACTGATAACATCTTTGATTGTTACTCCTAATTGCTTCACTGGTAAGCAGGAACTCATGCTTTGTTCATTACAATGAGCTTCCATCACCAACAGTTTTACTTAGTGCTTTGTAGAGAAAATGTCAGAGCAGTTTATTGATGCTCGTCCCTTTGAGAATGCACTATGGGCCATTTTCTGACCAAGAATGGTCATAAACCATCAAAGATGCTCAAGGCTTGGCACCGTTTTCAAGTATATCGTGCTTTGTGACCACCTCTGGAACTTTCAATGTCAGTTCCCCATCATTCACATTTGGCAATCACTTTTTGATGCCTGAACAAGTGAACATAACAGTTCACAAACCTGATCCGTGAGGACATAAGAACATGGACATACAATATGTAGCTTTTTCGGTAAGAAAAGGCCAATGGAAAAAAGACCTTACTGTCATGGTCTCATAGATTCGTAAGTGATATTGTTTTTAGATTCTGAGATTTTTACCCAAAGAACCCTCAATCAACTGTGAAGGATAGGCTAAATGATGAATTGAGAATGAGTTTGACAATTTTTGCTCTTATGATTTCATAATACTTATCTCACAGCTTCTCAGAAAGGTAATGATCAATAGCAAGACAACATCAACATTATTCCACGCAATGAAGGTTGGATTAAAAGAGTATTCCTTTAAACTTTCTCTTCTCTTGAGAGTAAGTTTTGCTTTGTTTGTCACATTTTTACTGTTATGAAATGCTCAACGCAACACTACAAAAACAAAATGTTCTACTTTGCTCAATATAAACAGAACTTCAGTATTTGTGTTACTTAGTCAAGACCTAGAATAGATTTGAAAAGCAAATATTTTCCTTTCCCCAGCCAACACACAATATTTGGTTTGTGAAGCACATAAATAAATCAGATAGATCTGAAATAATGCATGTCTAGCTCCATCTCAATGCCCCTAAGCATGAAGGAGAAGACAATGACACAATGTTTTTGTGAAACCCAGGATAGAGGCTTAATAATTATTTAGACCATAAGAACCTACACTATGTTTTTGCTGTGGAAATGCATCTTCCTTCTTCGGCATAATAAGATTTCGAAATTGATTTAAGCTTCTACATGCAGGCATGATAAATTCAAGGTTTGACTTTTGATGTAGGTGATCTCGCTTTTTGTGTAAATTGATGCACCAAAATCAACTTCTGAATTACTGTAGGCAAAAAATTATGCTCCAACGCTTGCTTACTACACTTACATAATGGTATACCAAATTCTCCGCATGACTTAGATGTCATTATTATTATCTCTTATTGGCCTCATTGTCCACAATCTGAGTGTAGCCTAGCTCAAGACAATGCTGTTTGCACATGGTCTGAGATCAAAGAGTAAATGGGACCCTCACTTGAGTGTCATCTTTCCTTCCTCAGTTTTCTACCAGATTGGACAATTACCCATGCATTCAGTTCACCCAAAAATAGTTAAACTTCCAGATATTTCAGCCACAAGATAAAATACAAAATTCATTTGTGCCCTACATCAAATACTAATCCTTTTGAGGTGAAACAGTGACACTATTGTAATAACTTTGCTTCAAGCCATGGCAAGCCTGCAGAAGCCTCATATGGCCATTAAAGGGAATCGTCCATCCCATAATAGCTTATTCACTTTTCCCAATTTTATGGCGTAGAATGCCATAGATGTCATTTATCTTATTGGCCTCATTGTCCGGACAAAATCTTCCACGTAATGATGTTTGCACACAGTCTGTGATCAAACAGCAATTGGATGCTTGTGTGAGGCTCCTGCCTTTCAACAGTTGTCTGCCAGTATCGCAGTCTTTGATTCATATGCATTGGATGCACCCACGCATCTACACTTGACGCAAGGAATTCCCTATGACTAAATTCACAATAAAGTCTAATTTATCTCATTTACAATTTAAAAATCTCATTAAGGTGACTCGCTACTCGTGCTAAGTGGTAGTGAGCGCACATTGACGCGCAGCCAGGCAGGCCCTATCTATCTTAACGTCACCACTGTGCTGTCACTGCTTCAAGATCTTTTTTACCTTCAGCGAACGAAGTTCGAAGAAGGTATTGTTATCACTTTGGTCAAAAATTGTCCGTCCGCCGGGCGGGCGTCCGGGCGGTCGGGCGTCCGGGCGGTCGGGCGGCGGGCGGATAGCTAGTTTCCGGGCCAGTGCTCAGCCCCTATTGAACGTACATAGATGAAATTTGGTACACATGTAGCCTGTATGGCCTAGTTGTGCCTTTTGATGGTCTTATTGATGGAACTTTTGTAATTTTTGAAATATTGAGAAAAATATAAAAAATGTATTTTTTTCGTTTCCGGGCTAGGACTCAGCCCCTATTGCATGCACATGGATGAAAATTGGTGCAAATGTAGCCTGTATGGTCTTTTTGTGCCTTTTGATGGTCTCATGGATGGATATTGTGTACTTTTTGAAATATTGAGAAAAATATTTTTAAAAAAACATTTTTTTCATTTCCGGGCTAGCACTCAGCCCCTGTTGCATGTACATGGATGAAATTTTTTATGCATGTAGACATGGTCTATTTGGGCCTTTTGATGGTCTGATTGATTGATATTCTATCCTTTTTTAAATATTGAGAAAATTTTATTACCTTTTTTTTTTTCAGTTCGCGCCAAAACTTGGCCACAACTGAATGTACATGGATGAAATTTGTTACATATGTTACCTATAATATGATACATTTGTGCCTTTTGCGGGTGTGATTCATGGATATTCTATACATTTTGAAATATTGACAAAAATATTTAAATTATTAATTTTCGCTTCCAGGCCAAAACTTGGCCATAACTGCATGTCCATAGATGAAATTTTATATAGGCCTACGTCACCCATATAATATTTTAGTGCCTTTTATTCGTCTGCTTGATAGTTGCTCATAATGCTTTTTGAAATATTCTGACCCATACCACACAACTTATTCCTTGTTTATGCATGAAACTGGTCCATATTCTGTGCATATTGGTCTAGTAAGGCCTTTCCATCATTCAACATACCCTGGTATGCAGGCGGGCATATGGCGGGGCATATAGATAATTTCAGACTAAGATCGGGCCACTACTGCAAATACTACATGCAATTAGGTTCATATCATTTTTATGGTGTAATGGTATCCTTTTTAAATGTTGTTTTTTCGCTGAAGGTTTGCTGCTGCGCAGCCTATGTTTTAATTTTGAGAATTTCATGCGTCGGCCGCTTCGTTTGCAATTTGCGCCACTTCTATTCGGGTTAGAGACTTCTCGTTTACAGCATCAGATGCGCTATGAAGAGGACTACATACAGCCGGAGTTTCAGCTTGATACTCAGAATAGAAAATTTTTAAAGGCGATTTTTGACAAGCAAGTCTAATTTCTCAAAAATGACTTTGAGATATAAATAAATTTTTATATCAAAATCCATCGCGGTAGGAAACCTTCTCTTATGCATTTTATTGTTCCTCACAATATTTGGAAATAAATGACAAAGAAATGAGAAATCCTATCCCGCCAATTTTTTTAGCGCTATGGTTTATAAAAAAAGTTAAAATTGTCAAAATCAATATTTTGATTCGAGCCCCTTGGAAAGCCATTTAAACTAAATATATTTCTTTGAAATTGTAATCAGCTTTTCCATTTAAGTGTCTTCTTAAATTTCATGCTTCATTGAATAATATGGGATGCATGATCACTGAATGACAGGGTAAAGTTCACAGTAAAAAAGTTAAGAAAAAAATTGAGTTTTTCAGGTTTGCGTGAAATGACTTTCTTGTACATTACCTCAAATATTTTGAAAAAAAGGCTGGTTGCGACCCCCTTTTTTTACATATCCTTGCCATAAACTATATTTTGGACCATTCTAAACTATTTTTAAAAAATCCTATCTTGGAAAGTTCATGAGTATCGAGCCACCTTAAGTCAGGGTTTTGCCATAGCTTTCCAATTTAAAAGATGACATCTTGAAAGAGTCAAATCCTAATTGTTTCTCTGGTAAACAGGACCTCACTTTTCAGGAGCTCATGCTTTGTTCACTATATTGTGCTTCCATCACCACCAGCTTTACTCAGTACTTTGCTCGGAGAACGCCTGAGCAGTTTATTGATTCTCATCTCTTTGAGAATGCACAATGGGCCATTTTCTGACCAACAATGGCAATAAACCATCAAAGACACTTGAGGCTTGGCACTATATTGTGCCTTCTCTGTTACTTTCAACCATCAAAGAAACTTATGGATTGGCACTGTTTTCAAGTATCTGTTGCTTTGTGACCATCTCGGGAACTTTCAACCTCCGTTCCCCGTCATTCTGTCATTTTCAAATTAGTTGAAGATTCATTGACACATTTGAGGCTCAAACATTACGGATCCTAGCCTCCGTCACCTCTCTCCTTGTTATTACAGGGTGCGGCAAAAAAACGTGCACTATGCATGCAGTCAAAAAAGGCCTTAGCAAACTAATATAAAATAATATAAAAATATAGAAATGAACCATCTAGTAATTGGAATGAGAAATCAAAGACATGAACAAATGCTAACAAAGTCAATCAGTGTAAAATTAAAGCTTTATTACTTCCTTTTTTAAATATTTGAAGGCATCCTCAAAACGCTGCTTGCACTTTGAATCGCATGCACTGTGCTCTCATGTTCGCTGGTCTATTTGGCATCTATAGACTTAAGATATTTTCCAGAAAAAAAAGTTTAAGGAAGGGGAGGTAGTGAAGAGATAATCTGAAAGTTTTAGTCCAATTTCTGTGATTGGTTATGGTTTTGGATTGGTTTGCGCAAATGGCATGATGGCACTCATCCTCGGAAAAAAATTATGAAAGAAAATTAATGCTAAGGTTTATGCAAGGCTGATATCTGAACATTTGAAACCTGGAGGGGGACTTTACTTCAGTAGTCTCACAGAATGGAACACTCGAACACTGGAAAAACAGCCAAAGACTGATTTTCAAGAAATATCTCCCACCTCTCGCCTGATGATCGGTGGCTTCCCTCCTTAACGGAGTTCAATAAAATGGAATATTTTTTGCGAGCACAGGTGCCCACAAATAGTCATTGACATGTTCGGAAGCAAGATTTTGAAAATATAGCATGAAAACGTCACCCAAGTGCACCAGAGCATATGGGTCACATTCAAAGCTCAAATAAAAAAAAGTTATTGACCAAGAAAGACAAAACATCATTAATGTCAATTTAGACATATACACAGACTTATTACCAACTTTAATAATTATAGAAGCCTTGGTTGTAAAAATACAACAATTACAATTCATAACTGCCGGTGGTGCAAGTTTTTTTGCCCCACCCTGTAATTTAAAAAAATCCATGTTGGTTTTTTGCATTGAAATTTGGTTTTTCAAAAAACCATTTTGAATCTAAAAAACCTATTTTGTCTAAAATTATTTAGAGTGTGCTCGAACTTTTGATCCAACAAAAGCAAAAATGATTTGACAGTAACGCTCCTTAACTGCACTTGTGTCATGTCTCAGTCAATTCTTGTGATGGCTTAGATGTCATTATCTCTTATTGGCCTCATTGTCCACAATCTGAGTGCACTTCCAGACAATGATGTTTGCACATGGTCCAAGATCAAAGAGTAATGGGATGCTTATGTGAGGCTCTCTTCAAGCTCCTGTCATCATTCCATCTCCAGCTGTCTGCCGGTATTAACAATCACTCATACACCGAGTTCACCAACCAATTTATACTCAACTCAACAGTATGTATCATCTAACCTCATGATATTATAGGTGTGTGGTTAAACTTCAGTGGGGATCATTTGAGAACTTAACAACAATATAATATTTATCCTCTACAGTTTCCTAAATGACCAAGATTTTTGATCATTCAGAATATCAACAGCAAAGAGCACATCATTTTCACACACTAATAATTTTCTCTATAACAAGCTTCACTTTCTGCTTTGAATAAACAGGATTTCATCATGTGTATTGTTCAATTTCCAGAAGATATCTATACAGACACTAAACATAAATTTACAATTGTGAAATATATTTATAGAACCCAGTTACAATACAACTTCAGCCAAAGGGCTAGTTTGCTGACATTTACTGTAATTCTGGTGCATTAATTTTTCCTCGGGACAAGAATAAAACTGACAATATAATCATGGTTTGTAATTCAACAAAACCAATAAGTCACAGCATCCCAGATCTATGAAAAATGTACTGCTCAAGTCCATTTGCTTAAAGCATGAAACATGGAAGACAAATTGCAATCAATATTCCAGTATAGACAATTCAGCAATGATGAATTATGAATATTCAAAGATGCTTGGAGACTGGTGCCATAGAAATACTTCAATGGTGTACATATTTCTGTGCCATTCATGACACTTCAATACATGCTAAATGGACGTAAACAACAAATTTGATTTCTAAATCATACTTGAGATTAAAATTTCCATAGATATTTCAGCTATATAAGATCATATTATTCTTAATAGATTTTTCCCCGGTCTAGCAGATTAGAAATGCTTTAAAGATTAGACACTGCCATCATTGCATGTTGTAACTGCGGAATGCTAGAAGAGCTCTATCACACAATATAATAGCTCATTCAATCCTCTCTTTTATATGGCTTGGATGTCATCATTATCTTATTGGCCTCATGGTCAACAATCTTCCCGACAATTCTGTTTGCATATGGGTCTGTGATCAAATAGTGGAACTTCTGCCTTTCTCCAGTTGTCTGCCAGTCTCCCAGGTTATTCATACCCTGGGTGGTGTAACCATAGTTCCATGCTTGACTCAGGGGATTCACATGAATTATAAATACACAATCAAGTTATTATCTTCTTAATTCATAATGAGTCATATTCAATCAGAATTTTGTAATAATTTAAATTTCAGTGAAGGAATGTTTCAGGTTTTCTCTCACAAAAAGACCATAACTATTAAGGAGCTCATGCGTTGTTCACTACAATGTCCTTCCATCTCCACAAGCTTTACTTTGTACTTTGCTTGGAGAACGCCTGAGCGGTTTATTGATTCTCGTCCCTTGAGAATGCACAATGGGCCATTATTTGACCAACAATGGCCATAAACCATTGAAGTTAAGGCTTTGAACTATCTTGTGCCTTCTCTGTTACATTCAACCTCTTTTTTTTTATCCTTCTCTCATTTTCCAACAAGTCAAAATTTCATTGGACATAATCTGATGCTCAAATATTACAGGCTTAAGCCCTGGTCACTTCTCTCCCTGATATTTATCATGGTCATCAAGGAAATTAAAAAATAAGATATATGTATCGAATCTCAAGGACATACAATGCAGATACGTAGAACGAAAAATGTTGGTTTTGAAATGATTGATGGAAAAAATATAAAGGCATTTGTGCATTACCTTAGTAGCTTGGTCAAATGCATAGAATGCATAGCGACCTTGATGTTGATGTGAGATTTTCCCCACAGGACCATTCAATCAATTGCGAAGGATGAATGATGAATTGGGAATGATTTTGACAACCTTTCTACCTTGTTTATATGGTGGTCAGAAAATAGCTCCAATGCCCATCTCCGAAGGGTAAGGATAAATAGCACTGTCGAACATGGCAGTATCAACAGCTTTCCTCATTATGAAGGTAAGATTCAAAACGCAGTACTCTAAGCTTAGACTCAAAATATCAATTGAAAAAATAATTCTTTCACAGATAATTTATGCCACTTTTTTCATAGTTTTATTGGGACAATCTGAGAACTAATGGAGGATGGAGGATGGTCTCCGAAAGCTCTACTTGTTAAACTATATATAATAATCTTTATTCACTGTAGAAAATCAGTACATACATACAGAAAAGCAGTTGAATAAACAAGGGTAAAAGACTGAAAGGTCATAAATAAAATATCAACATAAAAACAATAAGATCTAGAATCTCTTGGTGGCTAAACCCTTATTTTAAACCCATATTTATACTGAGCAGGTCTATTAGAATTTTAACATCATCTCTGACCCAGGCGTGTTTTTTTTTAAACCTCCAGTAAATAATATTCAAGCACTGTCTAGCACCATCAATATGTAATTACGTATTGTAATTAAAATATATAAAATCCAACTTTCTTTTCACATGATTTCTGCTGTTATGCATACAATTCTTCGTCATAAAATTCACAAAGTCATTTTTACTTTGTCGTGAGTAAACATCTAAATTCTCCGCCTTAGTTCTATGTCACGACTTTACCGTTGAAATGTTAACAAATATTCTCGTCTGAAATTCAGTTTTGAAGACTGTGCCAACAAAACTTTAGCGTGTGTTACACTGTGTGTGATTCAGCCAAGAAATCACAATCGAAGTGCAAGGCTAAAACCTTCCTCTACCTATTCAATATTCAATATTTGGTTTGTAAAGCACATAGATAAATCAGATTGTGCTATATAATGCATGCCTAATTCCGTCCCATTGGCCTTACGCATGCAGGAAAAGACAAATGGATTATCAATAAGCAAATGAATAATAAAGAAGAACCCGAACAAGTTTGTGTTGAACAGAAAACTAACATCAGCTGGGTATGCTAACATGTGCTGTGAAAATACCTTTTTTTGTCTCCTCTTTTATTTCAGTGTCAGATTCACAATGGACTATGAGGAGCAAACTAAGAATTGGAAATTGAACAGAAAAGATTGAACTTTCACAGTTTCAATGATGGTTATATTCCTAACAGCCTCGTAGCGTAAGTTCTGCATTATTTGCTTCAAATAAGCGAAAAGTCTCCAGCAAAAACATCCCCTTTACTGCACATATCAATATATCACTCAATTCTCCTGATGCCATAGATGTCATTATCTCTTACTGGTCTCATTGTCCACGATCTGAGAGGACATCCAGACAGTGATGTTTGCACATGGTCTCTGATCAAAGAGTAATGAGATGCTTAAATGAAAGGCTCCTGTCATCACTCTATCTTCTGCCAGTATCCACAATACTAATCACTGTGGCAAAACTGGACGAGGGTAACTGAGTTACCCTCGTCTCAATTTGGCAAAATAAATTGAAAAAACTAGGTCATCCCATTGGATCCCATGTTAAATGAGGACGAGGGTAGCTGCTTTTCTAATAATTGAATGACGAGGGTAACTGTGAATGATGACTAAGGTAACTGCATGAAAATTGTACATTAAACCAATAAATATTTCTTCAACAAGCAATGATTGGTCATTGACATTTGAATGGTTGTATACTATCATCATATATTCATGATGTTGTATTTGTTTATAAGGCAGAACACCAATAATGACAATAGAAAACAAGCAAATTGCAAACCAAATCAACAGCCTAATGCTCAGAAACAGACACTAGTTCTGTGACTTCTGTCCACTGTATTCATCTCCATTACACAGACTCTCCATTTCTCTCTGCTCCCTACCTACTTATCTTTCTATTCGTCGATCTATCTATCTATCTATCTATCTATCTATCTATCTATCTATCTATCTATCTATCTATCTATCTGTCTATCTGTCTATCTGTCTATCTGTCTCGTGTCTACCAGCCAAGTTTTTAGTCATTCTAAACTGCTCACATTTGAAAACGTGCACATCTTACATAACACAGTTTAAAAACTTAAAACTTCTAATTGAGGTATGGCCATGCAATTTTTCGCTAATGTATTCTTAGAAATGATAGACTCACCTAATAATTAAATCATCTCAAAAATGTCAGGTTTATAAATCGATTTATGCATTTCTGATGTAACTTTATACAGCCAATAAAATAGTACTACTACTATAGCTGAATATCCAGTCCATTATGGTTTGGTGAGTTTCACTGGAAAACATTGAAAGAGGCCACATTTGGTGAGAGTCTGAGACTGCTTCAAAAACCAAAATCACAATCAATGCAACTGGAGTCAGAAAACATTTTTGCATTTTAGCACATCAGAATCAGTTTTGTTAACTTTTTGGGTAATGAAAGAGGTACTTTGATGCCTTGAAACATTTTTATACCACATATTGGTTTTGGTCAGAACTTTTGCCCAAGTTGGTGCTTTTCACATTTTGTTGGTCACATGCTTTTCAAAAAAGTTGTGTGATATAATGCCTAGATAATCACCCAAATGTGACAATATTTATCAATGCAATCCTGTTGGACTTTGAAAATCCCAAATTTCAAACACGATACAAAATTGCATCTGGCTCTTTGGAAAAGCAATGAATTTTCGTCAAATTTTCAAAATCTTTGGCCAAGCAATTACAGGTGATGTAATTACCACGCGATTCGGGTGATTCACAGTTGTCAGTTAGGAATCAAGGCAATTCTGGTAATTACTACGTTTGATCTGTCAACATGTGTGACGTTCTCTTGCACCTGCACCAATCAGATTAATCAAAAATGCTATGTATTCAGTGGGCAAAGAACCTGAGAATCGCGTACTACTTAAATTGCCTGTAACAAATTCCGTCTATTTTAAGGGGTGTGCGTTTTTAAGTGTGATCAGAATTCTTATGGTCAGTCACGGTTCTTGGACGGCATGTGCGTCTGCCTATCTTATCAGTCTTGAGGTAGATGATTGACAAGAGAGGCCTATGAAAATTCAGTTTCACTTTGTCGAGATAAAAAATTTTGAAACTGAACAACATGAATGCAGATAAACAGTTATGCAAATTCCATTCTCTTCAACCGGAATTTAGTTGATAGATCAGTGAACATTTTCCGATCTTAGCAATTTAAAGTACAGGAATGTTTCAAATGTTCAGACAGTACATTTTATGATGCTCCATTACCTACCAATGTTCTTGGCAGGTAAGACGGCGCACATGTCTCAGAAAAAGTCCAAAGATAAAATATAAAACTGCAGTGAACAATCGGAAACCATTCCGGTGAGATACGTGTAGTCCACTCAGGAAATACCCCACGTAATGAAGGTAGAATTTTAAAAATTCCATGTAAGTAAATGGATGTTAAAAATTTTAAGATAAATAAATCTCACACAATTAGTCGATAGCTGTTGTGACAATGTATTATGCAACCCTTTAACAAATGGCTGCATGATGATGGCCCGTATCTACTCTGTATAGCTGATTAGGGAATATGAACACAAGATGTTTCAAAGGTAATTGAAACTGCTGTTAAATATAGGTCCAGATGACCAGATAGATACAGAGAGGTTGAAAGATAGTGAGGTAGAAATTATAATGTTTGGATATATATTATATGGATAAGTTGATGGATCATGACTGATTAATTGATGAATGTGTGGACATGCAAAATTTGCCATGTACACTTCAGCTCTCAGACGTACAATATCTCGCAATTTAACTTTCAAAGGTTCCAGATTGAACCTATTGCAAATACACATGTGCATTCATTGAATATCTCATAAAATACGTGTTCAACGCGGTAGATAGCTATTTCGGCCTGTCATGTTCACACAGCAATGGATGCTACCAACCAAAAGACTTGTTTAAAGACCTATTGTAACTTGGTAAAATGTTATGCTAAAATGGAAAATGGTCCACAGCAACATTCATAATTATTTAAAAAAGGTATATATTGAAAGATCCTCAATAATGTCCAAAATGTGTCCGAAATTGTCCATGAACGGATTTAACCCTTTTTAGTTGCCATGTTATGTAGTTTAGTACAACTGGGATATTTGCCCAGTTTAGTTACATGGTATTTTGGTTGATGACTGCAAGTCATAAAAGGGCAGTTACCCTCGTCATAGCAAAATGCATGATCACAGTTACCCTCGTCTTGAGAAGCAGTTACCCTCGTCATCTTAGACGTGCTTTAAGGCAATTCCTGATTCACACAGCCTCAACAAGTGCCTAATTGTTGTTGTAATTTCATTTTCGGTATCTTATAATGCTTATACGATACCTAGATAATTGCTGACATTGCTTATTTCTTCAGATTCATTGTTACATAATATTTAAGGCTAATTTAAGGACGAGGGTAACTCAGTTACCCTCGTCCAGTTTTGCCACAGTGCTAATGCACTGAGTTGAAGTGAGTTCACTCACAAATCTACACTTGATTGACAATAAAATATGCCCTATTAAACCTCATCTCTATAAACTCAATATAAGCAAGTACACAGGCATATAATTCCTTTCAGTGACAATCATTCAGGAGTTTAACAATAACATTGTTATATCTGAATAATATTTCTTGTGATTCTTGTGAAGCTTCTCTTCAGCATGCAAGACCTCCACTACCGTTCCCCATAATGTGTTTTATCACTAGCTTACTTTCTACTTTGCTTGGACTACGGCTGAACAGATTATTGATTTTCGTCCCTTTGAGAATACACAATGGGCCATTTTCTAACCCACGATGGCCATAAACCATCCAAGATATGCTTAAGGTGTGGCACTATCTTGTGCTTGGTACCATCCCGGTAACTTGAAACTTCGATTTTCCCATTCTACTGTCCTTTTGTAGTTTGGTGGAGATTCATTTCATTCCTTAACTCATGCTAAACCAAAAATGTTCTCCCGATGATGCTCTGCTGGTTTGATGCACCTTAATCCCAGCCAATTTGTAGCATTAACTATATTTCAATCACATATTTCCTCAGAAATTGCGAATAATGTTGGTCATCATAATGTTTCATAGCGGCAAATAGTGAAAGATCAAGCATGAATGTCTTGAAAAACAAATTTTTTTTTGTGCTCCAAGCTAGAAGAAGTACTGATTTCGTCAATTGATGAAATGAAGAACAATTTTGATTCTTAGATGTACAGAAACTATATGTACAACTATGGAGAAGGAGAAATATCAAAGCCTGACACATGATCATAGTGACTGGGTCTTTAAAGGACTCTGGAAATTCTTATGAGAAAATTGGGTAGCGTGGCAAGGGCATAAGCACAAAGAGTATCAAAGATGAATGGGACACTTCTGTATAAATTAAGAGGCTCCTGTTATCATTCCTTCTTCCAATTGTCTGCCAGTCTTCACAATTACTCAAGGACTGAGTTCACCAACAAATCTATCTTCAATTAGACAATATTCGCCTTTAAACATCATTTCACAAAATCATTTCCACATATGATACAAAATTGTGTGATTCTTAAATTTCAGTTATAGCCGTGGAGGACTTTAGCAAAATAATGTTACATTTTCCCAACATAATTTCTCCTATGGCCAAGCTTCTTCTTTGTATTCATGACATCCACTACAGAGAATACAGTTTGTTCCGTATAATGTGTGTTTCAGTAGCTTTACTATCTACTTTGCTTGGTTACCCGGTTGAGTAGATTATTGATTCTTGTCCCTTTGAGATTGAACAATGGGCCATTTTCTAACCAACAATGGCCATAAACCATCAAAGCTACTTAGGGCGTGGCACTATCTTCTGCTTTGTGACTGTCCCTGTAACTTTCAACCTCATTTCCCCATAATTCTGTCCTTTGACAATTAGCTGAAGATTCATTAAACACTATCTTATTCTATGATGCTGAACATTATGGTCGCAATCTTACATTCCCTTGGTGTTTCTGATAGGCAACTTAATATTCTATACCATCACCACAATCCTATATTGCCATTGTAACAGTTTGCGAAGATCTAACATGAACAAGCAGTAATATCATACAAAAGTGCCTTTTTCTCCAGCTGCAGCACATACAGGGTTTTCCGCGGAGAAACATAAGAAAACTTCACTGTATTCTTCAGTTTAAAAAAGAAACAAAGATGGAATTGCCTTAAAATGCCTCACAGCAAGAGAAGCTTAAAAGATAAGGGGCTATATTGAAAGACCTGACATGGGTTCATCCGATGGAAGAGTGATCTTGTTTTTTGATGTGGAGATCTTTCCCACTGGACTCTTCAATCAATTGTTAGGAATGCACGATGAATTGGAAATGAGTTTAAAAACTTCCAACCTTGTTAATCTTATGTTCAGAAAATTGGTCCTTCTCTCAGCGGTGGGTGAAATCAATGAGCAGTGCATTACTGACCACAATGTTGTTTTCCATACTGCAACTGTTATGTTAAAGGATGACTCAAACATTTCTCATCCCATGGGCAACACAAAAGGGCCATTTTCAAACCAGCAATGGCACCAAACTATTACAGAGATGCTTTCAATAAGCTTTGGTATTACAAGGACTACTTGAGTTTTCAACTTCATTTGCAAAGTTCCCATTACAGCAATTAACAAAAGATTCGATGCGTTTCACACGATAAAATTGCTATTCAACCGCATTGTCTTGTATTCTACTCTCTTTTTTTCTTGTAGCGATTTTTTATCTCGCAATGACTATGCATCTAACTGTTCCCTTGACTTCATGAATATGGAGTTCTTTCATGTTCACCCTTCACATTTATTCCTTGAGTGCTTTGCAAAGAAATGATAAATTTTCAATTGACAAATGATTGTCTTCCTTCAAGAGTAGACCCTTTTTTTAATATGTTAATTTTGTTGGTTCCATGCAGAACATTACCTTGTCCAGCAGGAAAAAAGTTGAGAAAGTATTATGCCTGATGAGGAATCAAAGGACTATCAGGACTTTAAAACTGTGGATAATGTCAAAAGATTCACTTGAATTCTTACTGCCAGTGGTCTGGTGTTAGCCAAATAGCTAGATCTAGTAAACTTCTTTTTTTGGATTTGCAGAACCCAGAAAAAATAAGCTGGCATTGCTATTGGTCCAGAATGTCTCGTATCAAAAGATGCCGGCTTGGTGACCTGACATGGATTTATCCTACGAAAGAGCGATCTTGTAATCATTCAGATCTCCCCCAGTGGACTCTTCACTCAATTGTGAGGGATCAACGATGAACTGGAATGACTTTGAAAACTTTCGTTTGATCTCATTCCTTAATTGTGAATGATGAAAGATCAAAAACCCTTGCCAACCAACGATGAGGTCAAAGTATATACATAGTTGGCAGATCAAAACAAAATCCACAATAAAAATGTACCAACTCAACATTAGGAAATGTAGCTGTATAACCAGTCACGATCATGAAGGGAAAAGCCTATAAGACATAAATTGTTGGTCTCAGACTATAGAATTTGTAAAAAGTCCAGCTTTACTCTGTACTTTGTTGTGTGGTGCGCTTGAAGACCTGAAAGATCTCATCTCCTTGGAGAGCTCAAAAGGGCCAT
The DNA here is from genome assembly GCA_026936325.1 of Platynereis dumerilii. Taxonomy (NCBI): domain Eukaryota; kingdom Metazoa; phylum Annelida; class Polychaeta; order Phyllodocida; family Nereididae; genus Platynereis; species Platynereis dumerilii. Next base: position 2,523,280 of record JAPTHN010000031.1, read on the forward strand.
TCCAAGCCAACAACAATGGCTGAAACTATCACAGATGCTTAAATCTTAGGCTGTGCAAACACCAGGGTAATTTTTCAATCTCATTTACTGGTGTTTCCATCACAGCAACAATTAGCAGAAAATTCATTGTGTTTTGCAAAAAAAAGATACATCCTTTTGTGTGTTTGTTACATGACCTCTTAAATCTTCACTTTATGGCCTCATATTTTGTCTTTTCATCTCTTTACGACTCGACCATGTAATGCATTTTACTCTCTCCTTGACTTCATGCTAAAGTCTTTCTTGTTTATCCTTCGCAAGTAGGTCTTGAGTGCTTTGATAATCAATAGATATATTCCTAATTTAGAGAAGATTGCTTCTTTCAAGAATTGACCTTGCTTACAGGCTTGCAGATCCCTCTTCATCGTACTGAGGTTTGTAAATCTACCTATGAGTCTTAGGCTTTCTGACTGTCACATAAGTGTTTAGCAGAACTACACATATTAACGTTTATTCCATTTCACTGTGTGTTTGCAAATTATTTTACCCCGTGCTATGCATTGGAGGGATCTAGTACTTAATGAAGAAAGAGTGAGTTCCAGTGAGTTTTCCTGTTCTGTCAAATCATAATAACAGACTCTCAGGAACTCTACCACCAGGGTTAACTCAGCAATTCTAACACTCTTCAGTTGCTCTTTTTTACAGGAACACATAATTTGTTCAACGTAATGAGTTTCTCTCACCAGCTTGGCTCTGCACTTAGCTTGGAGTAATCCTGAGTGGAGGCCATTGATTCCCTCCCTTTGGGGGATTCTCGCTGGAGCCATTTGTGGACCAACGCCTAACAATGGTCAAGGGTCACCAAAGATAATTTCGAGTTTGCATCGTGCGACCAGCCCTCCCATCATTCACTCCATTCAATGACGGTCACGAACTATAGCAAGTGAAGGAATCTGACTTTTAAAAGAACTTTGGAGACAAATGTCACTTCAAATCTAAGTTCCGTTCATAATAAAAATAATTTCTGACAAAAGTAGTGCATTATTTTTTCGACTGCTATCCAAGTGGTATACTATTATGCCAGTCTCCTTGAGTGTAATGATTTGAAATGTTTGCTCCTTTAATTGTCTCCAACAAGACAGCACTGGCTTCTTCTGACATCCCCTTATGGCCAAGGCTTTACTGTACAGGAACACATAATTTGTTCCTCATGATGAGTTTCTATTACAAGCCTTGCTCTGGCTTTGCTTAGACATCAGTGTGGAGTGTGCCTGAGTTGACTCCATTGATTCTTTTCCCTCAGGGGATGCACAATGGAAGCTAAAAATCTTCAAAGACCATTTTGCTATTCTCTTGCCTTGCAAGCACCAGTGAAGTTTTCAAACTCAGCAAGCCATTTTATGCTCTCAAAATTATTTGAATTGAAAATTCATTTTGAACCCCCTTTCATGCTCAACTCTATGATCTTCTATTTAAGGGTGACAGCATCCCAACTGTTAGATTCTTCCACATCAGCTGTTATGAGCAACAGTACTCACTCGTAGTGGACCTATACAACTTGAATAAAACAATCACAGAGGGCAATACAAATCACTCCTGCAAAACACTCAACCTAGCGGACTACACGAACGTCAATTCGCTAAAAAGGAGACCGTTCGGGAACAGGGAGATATATAAACGGGTCACCACCTTTACGGCAAAAGGGCTAAAAGATGGAGTGCATTATTCGGAGGATCTGAAAGAGAAAATTAGCAAAAGAATATGTGACATCCTACAGCTAGAACAAGACCAACAAGAAGAAGCCAGCTTAGAAACGGCGGAAGAAGAAGTCAGACCGAAACCAAATCTTAAAATAACAATACCAGCCGATGAAGTCAGCGGAACAGAAGATATAGAAACCAGCGACGAAACAGAAGATCCGAAACCTGGCACATCTGGAGAAACTCGAACAACCATCCCAAAATAACAATTACTTTCGACAACCCTCAGGCAGACTTAGATAGCTCCAAGGACTCGGCACACGACCTACTGAATACATCACAGGAATCGACCGAATCGAGCGAGGACAGCAACTTGGACCACAAACGGCCCAAAAGCGTCTGCAGAAAGAAATAGAGAAGAAGTAACTACACAAGATAATCTGGCTGCTAGACGGCCTGAAATCTGCAAAGGTATGTTACTCCTTTATCCAAGGTACTATATATGAATATTTTATGTCCTATGGTTGCCAGCCGGCCTTAGAACTAAGAAAAAATATAATAAATGAATAACGGGTCAAAAGTATCTACAAAAAGAAGTTGAGCAGAAGAAGTTCCACTAGATACTGGTTGCTAGACGGCCAGAACCCCCACGGTGACATCATGAATGCCCAGCAGGAAAGAGTTCTAGAAAAGGGTGTGGGTGTGCCCAAGGAAAACGACATTTGCATAAAATGCACAAAAAAGGTAATCAAAGATGACAAAGGTCTACTTTGTGACCTTTGCTTAAGATGGTTCCACCAGCACTGTGAAAATGTACAGGACATAACATATGCAGCAATAACCCAAGTTGGAGAAGCGGACAATTTAGCCTGGTACTGTAAGGCCTGCAGTGCGGCAGCACTCCCTATACATAAACGACTAGCTGACCTGGAATTACGGGTAAATAGGATGGAAACGGAGAAAATTTCCCGCGACGAAGTGCCCGACCTAATCAATAAACCGGTCGAGGCTAAATTGCAAGAGGCCACAGCTACACTGGAAACAAAACTGGAGGAGAAGCTGCAAGAAAAAGTGAAGGCAACCATTGACAGTGAGATCAGAGAATCAGCTAAGGAACGCCTGGACATCGACAGGAGACAGAATAACATAATTATCCATAAACTGGATGAGCCTGAGGATGCCACCCCGGAAGCGCAAGCATTCGAAATAATGAAGATATGTGCGCCTGAGACCAGCGCAAACGATATATCTGAGGCAATAAGACTGGGGGAAAAGAAGCCTGGATTGAAGAGACCCCTTCTGGTTAAAACCAGCAAAGAAGCAAAGGCCAAGGTAATGAAGAACATAAGAAAGCTAAAGGACTCAGTTAAGGACGCATCAATTAGCCATGACCTCCCCCTCAGGACACGGAACCACAGGAAGCAACTTATAGACCAAGCCAAGGAAGCAAAAGGTGTCCAAAGCGAGGATTTTTTATACAAATTTGTGGGCCCCCTGGGCCTGGAAACTGTCAAGACTCAGCCGAAGAACAAGCAAACCTAGACATGTTGGAGCAAAATGAAACCCACGGGACTCCTTCCCCTGGTGACAGCCCCAGACAAGATAGACAGACCTCCACACCTAACAAATTGGCTGCCAGTCGGCCCCTGCACACCCATGAAGTTAATGCTAGTAGAAATGAACAGGTTGCAAGTCGGCCTGCCAGCATACCAGTGAAAACTAAAGTGAAAATATGGGTCACTAATGTCGATTCATTACTCAACAAGATTGGGGAGCTGAAGGCCAGGATAAGTTGTGCAGCAGAACCCCCGGACATTGTCTCGGTGTCTGAAGTCAAGCCTAAGTCACTACGTTATACCCTAACTACTGCGGAAATACAAATAGAGGGATACCAGATCTTCAGTAAAAACTTAGATAGTCCAAGGGTGTCTATGTATCTAACAAGCTCAATGTAATGGAAAGAAGCCTGGATGTGAGCTTTGACGAATACCTATTTACTGAGATCCAGCTAAACAAAGGAGAGAAACTCCAGGTCATCTCAGTGTACCGCAGTCCCAACTCTACGGAGGGAAATAATGGTGAACTGATAAGAATGCTGGAAAAACTGACTGTAGATGAACCGAAGAATCTCGTCGTTGTTGGCGACTTTAATCTCCCGGGAATTGATTGGCAAAACCTTCAGGCAGCAGGAAGAAGCGACTCGATATCACAGACGTTCCTGGACAAAGTCTTAGAAAGTTTCTGGGAGCAGCTAATTGACAAACCGACAAGAATGAGGGGCAGTGACAATCCTTCCATCCTGGATTTACTCATCACAAACAGACCGGAGATGATCGAGAACATAGAATATGCACCCCCCGTCAGAAGCAGTGATCATATTCTACTCAGCGTAGTCACCTCCTTCAACGCCGGTTCTGCCACTATGAACAAGAAAAAATTCAATATGAGAAAAGCCAACTTCGACCTGCTCAGGGACAAACTGGATATTGACTGGCATGACCTACTGAAGGACTGCCGCGACCCAAATCAACAATGGAACCTCTTCTGTGAAAAGTACAACCAGGCAATCAAGGACAGCATACCTCTCCAGAAGGTGCGTAGTTCAAAGAAACCCCATCTGCTCATTCCGATCTCCAAGAAGGCTGTGGAGCTAATAAGAAAGAAACACAGGGTATGGACTCGTTTCTACGAAACAAAGGATCCCGAGAAATTGACAGACTTTAAGAAAATCAGAAACAAGGTCAAAAATCAAATAAGGAAAGAGAGATACAACTACGAAAGGCAATTGGCCAAACATGTAAAGGAGAACCCAAAAATCTTTTGGAAGTATGTCAACAGTAAACTGAAAACAAGGCATGGAATCCCTGACTTGGAAATTTCGGAGGATGGAACTATTGTGACTGTCAGTGATGATCACAGTAAAGCTGAAGCCTTTAGCAAGCACTTTGCATCTGTCATGGTTCAGGAGCCGCCAGGTAATGTCCCAACCCTGCCAAATCGAGAGGAAATTAGCAACCTGCCAGGCCTAGCCAACATTACCTTCTCCGAGGAAAGCATCCTAAAGAAGATAAAGGGTCTGAAAATTAATAAATCACCCGGGTTGGATAAGATCTCGGCTAACATCCTGAAGGAAGCATCTACACAGGTTGTAAAACCCCTTTATAGAATTTTCAGTACATCAATGGAGTCAGGGATCCTACCAGTAAACTGGAGACAAAGCAGCATCACAGCCATACACAAGAAAGGGAGCAGGAACAAGTGTGACAACTACAGACCAATAAGTCTAACCAGTGTTGTCTGTAAGATCATGGAGTCGCTCATAAGGGACAGCATCATGCACCACATGACTAGCAACAACCTTTTTAGTCCGCATCAGTATGGCTTCCTTCCCAGGCGCACAACAACGTTACAACTATTAAAGGTCTTGGACGAATGGACAGAAGCACTCAACAACAATCAGAGTGTAGAAGTTATATACATGGACTTCAGTAAAGCCTTCGACTCAGTCCCACACAAAAGGCTAATCTACAAGCTCCAATACTATAACATCTCAGATAGGGTCCTCGCATGGATAACATCATTCCTTCAGGACAGGCACCAACAAGTGACAATCAACGACAGTCACTCAAGAAGCGTGAAGTCGACAATTGGTATTCCCCAGGGCTCTGTCCTTGGCCCACTGCTGTTCGTTATTTACATTAACGACTTGCCAGCAAAGCTACTCTCAAAGACCTATATGTTTGCCGACGACACAAAAATTTTCTGGCCCTCTGAATTTATTGACCGAAGGGATGAGATAGCGGAAGATCTTGCAGAATTGGACAGATGGTCAGAGGATTGGTTACTCAAATTTAATCCACTCAAATGTAAACAGATCTACATCACCAGACCAAGGCAAACCGTGGAAAAGGTAGAACGACATCTCAATGACAGCGATGGCAGACCTACAGCACTACAATGTGCCAGCCACGAAAAAGATCTAGGTGTCACGATCGACTGCCACTTAAATTTCAAGACCCATATAGCTACTGCGACGGCTAAGGCATCAAGAAACATGGGTATTATACGCCGGACGATTGACCATCTGGAGAAGGACATCTTCATGCCGCTATACACCACTCTCGTCAGGTCCCACTTGGACTATGGGCACTCTGTCTGGTCACCCCACTTAATGCAGGATATCAAAAAGTTGGAATCGGTCCAGAGGGCAGCGACCAAGAGAGTAAACGGCCTAAGGGACATGGAATACAGGGACAGGCTCGAATATCTCGGTCTAACAACCCTGGCATACAGGCGCTTAAGGGGAGATATGATCGAGACATATAAGCTACTTCATGGTATCTATGACCCGGCATCCTCTCCGCAAATGAGGCGTGACACTGCTGGTCGGAGGGGTAACAGCCTCAAGCTGCTAGTGGTAGGAGGTGTTACAACAGACATCCGTAAGTACAGCTTCAAAGTAAGAGTGGTGAAGCACTGGAATACTCTTCCTGATTCAGTTGTCCTGGCGCCCAGTGTCAACTCGTTCAAGAACCAGTTGGACAAATTTTGGAAATTCCACCCTCTGAAACTTGACCCCGACTGGAATCCCTTTGTGTAAGCAGTAGCATGAGGGCTGCAAGCGGCCTAACGTGCTGAGAAAATGGTCCAACAAGCGGAAAAGATGGCTTAGTGATCCACCCTCACAAACGGGCAGCAAGCGGCCCCTAACTGAAGAAACGTCCTGGTCTTCGAATCAAACCAACCGTCCTGGTCTTCGCACCCAACCAACTGGCTCTGAAATTTGACCCTGACCGGAATCCTTTGTGTAAGCAGTAGCATGAGGGCTGCAAGCGGCCTAACGTGCTGAGAAAATGGTCCAACAACCATAAAAGATGGCTTAGTGTTTCACCCTCACAAACGGGCAGCTAGCGGCCCCTATCTGAACAACCGTCCTGGTCTTCGAATCGATCCAACCGTGGTGGTCTTCGTACCTAACGAATGACCCTTCACAAAATTGCTGGCTGCTAGCGGCCATCAGTCAATGTTTTACTTCTTAATGATGTGCAGACTGTAAATATGTACATATGTATACATATCAAGAGGATTTTAAGACATATGTCTCTATTTTTAAAGTTTTTAAATTTAAGATCTACAAAAAAGGACAAAACCAAATGATAAATCAAAAAAAAAATTTTTTCCATATTTATATTTACTTTCGTTTCGCCAATCAATTATGCCGTCCACCATTCAACCCACTTGATAGACATTACAAAGACTTCAAACAATTTTGTCATTTGCATTTTAAGCTGTATATTTTCTGTAAGATCTGGATATAGAGGTCTAAGGACCTGAGTCCAGTAAGGCTACTAAACTAAACTAAACTTATGTGGTGATTCATGTCACTTCCACAATTTGTGGAAGATTCATTGAGAATGTGTGCTGACTGCTCATGTTAAAACACTGTGGTCCTTCATCATATAATACTACATGTGTTGCAATGGCGGATCCAGACACAATAGTCTGGGGGGCCCGGACGTGTTTCGGCATTCGCGGGCCCGCGTTATCGCAATTTTTCTTCAAAATGCTACTATTAATCTTGGTGGTCTAGGGGGGCCCAGGCCCCCTAGGCCCCCCTGTATCCGCCACTGTGTTGTAGATTTGTTTAGAAGGTATCACATCCTTACCTTACTTCTTATCCTCTTGTGATCATGAGCTCCTTCTGTGCTACTTCAGTATGTAGCATACTATTTCAGCTGACTTTGATCTTTTAATGGCTTGGCCAGGTACACAATCGCTCCATGATAGATGTCCATCACATTTTCTGTTAATCTCAAAGATCACAGGATATATCCTCCACAACATCTCCTCCACATTGTTGTTCAGTAAACATTCACCTTCCGAAGCTGAACCTGACAGCAAATTTTGCAAACTATCTTGTCTTCGTGAAACAAGACAGTTCACTCTCCATCAGAGAATATTCATGCTGTTTGTTGACAAGTTGAATTAATTTCTGAAGTTTCTGTATTAACAATGACTGAGGGGAGAAGAATCAACTCTAGAAATAAGCACTGCTTAATGATCTGTGATCTAAAGACAACAGTTAGCCTATTCCCAACAAACCAACCAAAACCATGGTGTATAAGAGGACACAAATGCATGGGTCATCAATGGGTCAATGAATAAAGAAAAACTCAGCAAGAATATGCAGGCCATGATTCAAGGATGTTTGCAGACTGACCATATTTGTTGTGGAACTCCTTCTTTGCACTATCAATACAGCCAGATTCACTGAGTGTACGAATAACTGTAAAAAAAATGATGAGTGCTTTCCAACTGTCTTTTAATTATATTGCTTTCTGCTAAAATCAGCCACATCACTCAACTTCAAAGTGAACTTCTGAATTCTGACAACTGAACTCTGGCAAAACAATTTTTTACCATTCTGAAATATATCTATCTCTTACACAATTCTCCTTATATATGACTTAGATGTCATTCTCTGTTATTGGCCTCATTGTCCACAATCTGAGTGCACTTCCAGACAATGGTGTTTGCACATGGTCCGTGATCAAAGAGTAATGACATATGTGTGCTTATACAAGAGGCTCCTGTCATCATTCCTTCTTCAGTTGTCCACCAGTCTCCACAATTACTCAATCACTTGGTTCACCCACAAATCTATATTTGTACTAAACTTGACAATAGTAACTATTAAACATCATTCATTCTGCAAAATCATTCACACATATGTAACTAAGAACACATTTACTTGATTGTTAAATTTCAGTGATGGTCATACAGGAATTTAACACCAAATTTTGCATTTCCCCGAAATGAATTTCTCAGATGACCAAGCATCTTCTTTGCATCAGAACATCCGGTACAAAGGAATGCACAATTTGTTCCATATAATGTGTGTTTCAGTAGCTTTACTTTCTGCTTTGCTTGGTTACCCGGTTGAGTAGGTTATTGATTCCTGTCCCTTTGAGAATGCACAATGGGCCATTTTCTAACCCACAATGGCTATAAACCATCAAAGCTACTTAAGGTGTGGCACTATCTTCTGCTTTGTGACTGTCCCTGTAACTTTCGACCTCATTTCCCTATCACTCTGTCCTTTGGCAATTAGCTGAAGATTCATTAAACACTATCTGATTCTATGATGCTGAACATCATGGTCGCAATCTCACCTTCCCTTGGTGTAATTCTGGGGTTTCTGAAGCACCCTAATATTCTTCTTTCACAATAATCCTCCTGTCACTCTTCCAATGCGCTGAAGATGTATCATTCAAGAATAAGCTGTAATGTCATGCGAAAAGTTGACTTTCTTCCACCTGCAGCACATACATACAGGTTTTTCTGCAAGGGTGCATTTAAAAAACTACTGTTGCCTTCAGTATAAAGAAAGAGAGATGGCACTGGCTTAAAATGCCTCACAGCAACAGAAGCTTAAAAGATAAGGCGTTATATTGAAAGGCCTGACATGGTTTCATCCGATGGAAGAGTGATCTTGTTTTTTGATGTGGAGATCTTTCCCACTGGACTCTTCAATCAATTGTTAGGAATACACAATGAGTTTAAAAACTTCCAACCTTGTTAATCTTATGTTCAGAAAATCTGTCCTTCACTCAGTGGTGGGTGAAATCAATGAGCAGTGCATTACTGACCACAATGTTGTTTTCCATACTGCAACTAATATGTTAAAGGATGACTCATTTGCAAAGTTCCCATTAGAGCAATTAACAAAGATTCGCTGTGTTTCGTACACTAGTAAAATTGCTAATCAACCATAGTGTCTTGTACTCTAATCTCTTTTTTCTCGCAACAATTTTTTTGTCTCGTAACGACTATGCATCTAACTGTTCCCTTGACTTCATGAATATGGAGGTTTTTCATGTTTACCCTTCACATTTATTCCTTGAGTACTTTGCAAAGAATTGATAAATTTTCAATTGACAAATGATTGCCCTCCTTCAAGAGTAGACTCCTTTTTTCATTATGTTAATTTTGTCGGTTCCATGCGGAGCATTACTTTGTCCAGCAAGAAAAAAAACTGAGAAAGTATTATGCCTGATGAGGAATCATAGGACTATCAGGACTAAAAATCTTTTTTTTTGGATCTGCAGAACCCAGAAAAAGAAAGCTGGCATTGCCATTGGTCCCGAATGTCTTGAAACAAAAGATAGTGGGCTTGGTGAACAACCTGAAATGGATTCATCCTACAGAAGAGTGATCTATCACAGATCTTGCTTTCATTGAGATCTTTGCCAGTGGACCCTTCACTCAACTGTGACGGATCAACCATGGACTGGAAATGGCTTTGAAAACTTTCATTTGATCTGATTCATTACTTGTGAAGGGTGAAAGATTTTTAAAAAACCCGCCAAAACTCCTTGGAGAGCTCAAAAGGGCCCTTCCGAGCCAACAACAATGGCTGAAACTATCACAGATGCTTAATTCTTAGGCTGTGCAAGAACCAGGATAATTTTTCAACCTCACTTACCGGTGTTCCTATCTCAGCAGCAATTAGCAGAAGATTCATTGTGTTTCCACAAAAAACAATGCATTGTGTGTTCCTTACATGGCCTCTTATATCTTCACTTTATGGCCTCTTATTTTGGCAGTCTTTTTATCTCTTAACGACTCAACCATGTAATGCATTTTACTCTCTCCTTGACTTCATGCTAAAGTCTTTCATGTTTATCCTTCGCAAGTAGTTCTTGAGTGCTTCGATAATCAAAAGATATATATTCCTGATTCAGAGAGGAATGCTTCTTTCAAGAATTGACCTTGCTTACAAGCTCGCAGGTCTTTCTGCATCTTACTGAGGTTTTATAAATCTACCTGTGAGTGTCAAGCTTTCGGACTGTCATATAAATGTTGAGCAGAACTAAATATATTAAAATATACTCAATTTTCACAGAAAATCTGCAAATTTATAATTTACCCCCATGCTATGCATCGGCAAAGATAAGACTACTGTTATCTATTTTGGTGTCGTTGTCCACAATCTGTGTCATTATCCAATGGAATAGACCTGATTATTTATTCCTTTGCTTATATTGTTTTTTTGTTTTTTCGACAATCCTCACCCCAAAATGAAAAAACAGTGAGTTTGAGTGAGTTTTCCTGTTCTGTGAAATCATAATAACAGACTCTCAGGAACTCTACTACCAGGTTCAAACTCAGCAATTCTAACACTCTTCAGTTGCTCTTTTTTGCAGGAACACATAATTTGTTCAACGTAATGAGTTTGACTCACCAGCTTACTCTGCACTTAGCTTGGAGTACGCCTGAGTGGACTCCATTGATTCCCTCCCTTTGGGGGATGCTCACTGGAGCCATTTGTGGACCAACGTCTAACAACGGCCAAAGGTCACCAAAGATACTTATGGGTTTTCATAGTGAGAATAGCCCTCAAATAATTCGCTTGGCAGTGCAGCGTTTCTGAATAAATGGTATTTTATATAAATTATTTGGCATAAACTTTTTTCAGATTTCCTCATTTCAGATTTTCTTACAATGTATATGTGCTTCTAGGCCATGACTGTTCGATTTGCACGTAGCAGTTGTAGTTTATAACCTCATTTGCCAATTCTTCTCTCATAAAAGCAACAATATGGACCTCCATCCCCAACATACTTTACAGGTCAGGCAATGGCCTCTTATATCTTCACTTTATGGCCTCATATTTCAGTTTCTCAGCTCAGTCAGGTAGTGCATTCTGCCCATATGGAAGTATGACTTTCATGTTCATCCTTCACAAGTCTGGCTTCAGCACTTTGAGGATCAAGACGTAAATTCACAGTACCAATATGACTTTCTAGGCAGATGAAGGTCTTTGCCAAGGGTTAGTGGACCCCTTCAAAAGCTATATCTCAGTCAGAAGTTGTACAGATGAGATGTCGGTGCTGGGCAAGTACTATAGGTCCCTCAAATTGGGTGAATTTGCAACTTTTTTGAGGACTCCCACCCTTGCTCTCTTCTCATCAGTCAACTCTCGTGAACACCAAGATCTAGGCTTTAGAGGGTGTATTTGCCACATCTACCCACTCATGTATTATCTTGGGAGATGCCTATATTGTTACTTTTTGGCTTTTTAATTCAATTGGCCCAGACTGCCCCAAAATATGGCAAAAAATAGTTCCCTACAAACAATTGGGTCAAACAATATGCAGCTCCAGCTAGCATTATCTAGTCATGTTGAACATGTATGCCTGAGCAGACCTCCATTGATCCAAATCCTTTAGAGAATGGACAATGGGGTATTGTAGAACCAAGAGGTGCAACAATGGCTCAAACACGATCAGAGACACTTTGTGCTTGGTCATACTCACACCTTTTTCAACCTCATTAGCAATGCTTCAGTGAAGTCTAAAAATGGCAAAAGACTCATTGTTGAATCTTCTTCACGAGTTACTTCCTCCCCTCAGATTTGCTGAACAGATCTGTCCTTCATCTTCTTTAGGCTGCCCATCTCAAAAGCCTTCTTCTCTTGCCTTGACTTCCTTTGTGTGCAATTTTTGTTTGACTACAATCGAATGGGTCAATTCTGTTATGCACCAGTCTCTTTGGCCATAATCATTTTAAATATTTCCTCCTTTAATTGCCAGCGACAAGACGACACTGGCTTCTTCTGACATCCCCTTATGGCCCAGTGTTGAAGTACAGGAACACATAATTTGTTCGCCATGATGAGCCATACACTTTGCTCAAGCTTTACTTTGGACATTAATCTGGAGTTTGCCTGGGTGACTCCATTGATTCCTTTCCTTCAGGGGATACACAAATCTTCAAAGATCCATGTTGCTATTCTCATGCTTTGCAATCACCAGGGTAGTTTTCAAACTCGGTAAGTATATTTCTGCCCTCATGGAAATAATTCAATTGGAAACTACAGTTTGTCTCATCAAGCATGCGAACTCAAATTTACAACTTATTCCAAAGGCTGTGAAAAAGCAATGCATGAACCTAAAGCAATGCAAGTCATCAACCTTCGTAGAACTAAGCCGTGAGCGGCGCTGCAGTGCATTGTTGTGACGTCACGCCAATTTAGACCATTGTTATGCTTGCGTCAGGAATGTAAACAAGTGTAAATGTACTGCCGTCATCAAAAATTGCCGAAAATCGGCAAAAAAACGTCTTCAAAACATCGCAAAAATGTGATATTAACATTGCAAATCGGCTGATCTACTGGCAGGTAGGTGTATTTCAGCTGTAGGACTTCTGTGAGCTGAGGAATCAGGCCAAACACCAGTTCGCATGTGAGATGAGACAAAGTGTAATCTTAAATCGCCTTCCACGCTCAACTCTATGATCGTCCATTTAAGGGTGACATCATCGCAACTGTAAGATTCTTCCACATCAGTTGTCATGTAGTGCCTTATGTCAATTTCCACAATTAATGGAAGAATCATTGAGAATGTGTGCTCATGTTAAAACAATATGTTCCTTCATCATTCATACGGAAATTTAACAACAAAATTTTGCATTTCCCAAAAAGAATTTCTCCGATGGCCAAGATTACTCTTTACAAGCATGAGATCCACTACAGTTTGTTCCGTATAACGTGTGTTTCAGTAGCTTTACTTTTACCTTTGCTTGGTTACCCGGTTGAGCAGATTATTGATTCTTGTCCCTTTGAGAATGCACAATGGGCCATTTTCTAACCCACAATGGCCCATTTTCTAACCCACAATGGCCATTAACCATCAAAAATACTAAAGGCTTACCACAATCTTTCAGTATATCTTCTGCTTTGTGACTGTCCCTGTAACTTTTGAACTCATTTCCACATCATTCTGTCCTTTGGCAATTAGCTGAAGATTCATTGAGCACTATCTGATTATCTGAAGCTGAACGCTACAGTCCCTTGTCCTGCCTCTCTTGGTGTTAATCTGGTGTTTCTGATCGGCAACCTAATACTCTACTCTCACATAATCCTCTTTTTGTTATTTGATATTATTTAGTAAGAGCATATAAGTACAGCCTCACCATGGATTGCACAGAAAAGCTATGTCATTGTTCCAATGTGCTGGGGATTTATCATTCATGAATAAGCTGTTTTGTCATGTGAAAAGTTTCGTTTTTTCCACCTGCATTATGTACAGGTTTCTCTGCTACCATTTATAAAGCCCCTGTTGCCTTTAGTATAAAAGGAAAGAGAGATGGCACTGGCTTAAAATGCCTCACAGCAAGAAAAGCTTAAAAGATAAGGGGCTATATTGAACAGCCTGACATGGGTTCATCCGATGGAAGACTGATCTTGTTTTTTGATATGGAGATCTTTCCCACTGGACTCTTCAATCAATTGTTAGGGATGAACGATGAATTGGAAATGTTTTTAAAAACTTCCAATCTTGTGTCCTCCTCTCAGAGGTGGGGTAAATCAATGAGCAGTGTTATTTTCCATACTTCAAGAGTTTCTTCACTCTGTATTTTTTGTAGGTGGCACACAGGACAATCAAAAAGTTCACTTCTGGCTTGAGCTTTGGATTTATCTACCTATGATGGTAAGGCACAGCACTCAAACACAGATAGCTAAAAAAATCCGAAGTTCAAAAAGCCAGAACTATATATAAATGTCTAAAAGCGCAAATAATTTTTCCCCACACTGTGCATAGGAGGGATCTAGTTGTGAAGCCTGTACATAGACGAGAAATATTTGATGATAAGGGGGGATTAAATCTTGGCGTCCTGTGTTTATGCACTTCCTTTAAGGCAAGATGCACATGGGGACAATGCGTTTAGGTCTGCCATCCTTGCTCTCATTTCATCAGTCAACTCTTGTGAGTACCAAGAACTAGGCTTTAGAGCCAAGAGGGCGTATTTGCAGTAACTATCTGTCTTTATCTTGAGATGTACCTAAATTGTCACACTTCTACTTCACTTGTTTAAATGTGGCAAAAATCGCCCATTTATCCATCTTGCGGTAGCACATCATTGTGTAAAAAATCCTGCAGCTCCAGCTAACCTTATTTTATTGTGTTGAACATGTATGTCTGAGCAGACCTCCATTTATCAAAATCCTTCAGAGAATGCACAATCAGGGTATTTATAGACCCATGAGATGCAACAATGGCTCAAACACTATCACACACACTTTATGCTTGGTCATATTCACACCTTTTTCAACCTCATTAGTGATGCTTCAGTGATGTATGAATTCTGAAAACGGCAAACGACTCCTTGTTGAATCTTCTTAACAATTCATTTCCTCCTATAGAACTTTCTGAACAGAACTTTCCCTTAGCTTCTTAAGACTGATCATCTCACCTGCATGCCTTGTTATCTTTCCTTGACTTCATTTCTATAATTTTTTTTCTGCATGCCGATCAAATACATACACATTTCAGTACCTTCAATTGGGAGGTTTTCACCAAATGATCCCAGATTCTTTATAAATTACAGGTTGTCTCACAATATTTCAATGCCTTTTTACCTTAAGAGAGGACAACCACATTGACAATCACAGACCAATGCAATGCTGGGACAAAGGCCAAGGGAACAAGTAAGTACAAGCGCCTCTTCAGTTCTTTGCCCGTATATATGTTAGTAGAAATACCTTTAAAAATTCATATTATAGTCACTTAAACAGTTTTTCAATCAGAAATGAGCTGTTTCATTACACAGCAAGTTGCAAGAGCGAGAATGCAGTTGTCACTGCCTTTCACAGTCCCAATTTGAACATCTGTTCTGCAACATTTGGAAATTATACTTCCATTAGGACAGACCTTCAACGTCAAGATGGTTTATAATGTATCACCATTAACTGCTAATTAATGTCTCCAATTTGCACTGTGGATGGTGGAATTGCTATATTCATTCACAGGCCTGCTGGAGTGGTTTCATTTCACCGCTGTTTCTTCGCAAACAAGAACCTTGGCAAGGTAGAATTGCTTACATACGTTTGCTCTTTTGTTGCGACTGTTCACGGGTCTTTGGCAAATAATTTTGCCTTAAGAATAGCTCATTTAAAATTGTAATGAACCTCTGACAAAGGGAGTATGTTAAGCTAATGCATATTGCAACATACTCGTATTGTGAGTGAAGGGCAGCAATATTTTAATTATATATGTAAACAAGAAAAGTACCCTTAAAAAAGGGTACTGTATCGATCTTACCATCAACCTGAGGGTATATGGCATGTAATAAAAGGTTTTAATATCTTAAAGTAGGCATTTTTATGAAATTAATACCCTCAGAAAAATTCCAGAGCCCCTCCCCTTGTTTCATGAAAATATATACATAACCAAAAATTTGTAAAAAAACTAACAAAAAACAAACTTCTGATATATATGTAGATATTAGTTTGTTAATTGTTCACACATGCACAGTGTACATGTTTTTCAGTACTATTTAATAGTGTCTGATGTCAGGCCTGAAATATACCCCCCCCCCCCGACCAAAAAAAAAATCAGAAATCTGCCACACGTTTGCTGTGGTCAATGGAACTTTGCACCATTGCAGCGCAATGCGCCGAAAAGGTTTTTGCGAGGTTAATATTGCAAATAGAGCAAAATTAATAAGTGCATTGAATTCGGGGGAGTTAACTTGTTTTATGCAGGTTTTCAAATTTTTAAAATTGGATGTTTATTAAGGTTTTTAGGCCAAGTTTTGCATTCATGATGATGTACACAATCTTTGGTGACGTTTCACACGCAAAAAATATCGCCAGAAATATTCCTAACCTTGTTGAATCGATATACTGTTAAGAATGTTTACATATAAGTTTTTTCATAGGTTAAGACATCGATACAAAAATACAATACAGTAGTATAGTAATCACATTGGATTAATGGGTTTTTCAAAGCTGAACGTAACTTAAACCAAGATACAGTGACTTAGAATTTAAATTCCTGAGTATTCTGCTCCACCTATTCTATTCTACTGAGTGTACCAAGTTCTGAGTTGACATTTCAATCGATTTCACCCTTCAAAGATGAGCAGTCGAGCTATTTTCTGACCATCAGATTAACAAGACCACAAGTTGTCAAACTCATTTCCAATTCATCCTTCATCCCTTACAATTGATTGAAGAGTCTGCTGGGAAGGACTCCACTATCTGAAAACAAGATCACTCCTCTGTCCAATGAATCCAAGTCAGGTCATTCACCACAACCCCTTATCTTTTGCTGTTGGGCGTTTGGGACCCTACAGCAATTGTCATCTATCTTCTTTAGGTCCTCGGATCAATGTATATCTTTCTCTTCCTCTTCCATTGAAGAAAAGATCTAACAAGATTTTTTTGTTTTTCAGATTGTGTTTGCCATTGTGTACATCAGTCAGTGATAGAGTGCACAGGCACCCTGATATTTCAATAGACACAATATGTGGAACCATAGAATGTGAAGGATTCTGACTTTTAAAAGAAGTTTGGAGACAAATGTCACTTAAAAACCAAGAATCTGTTCATAACAAACATAATTTCTGACAAAAGTTGTGCATTATTTCTTCGACTGCTATCAAAGTGGTATACTGCTACACCAGTCTCTTTTGGTACAATGATTTGAAATGTTTGCTTAATTGTCTTCAACAAGATGGCACTGGCTTCTTCTGACATCCCTATGGCCAAGGCTTTACCACACAGGAACACATAATTTGTCCGCCATAATGAGTTTCTATTACAAGCTTTGCTCTGGCTTTGCTTTGGACATTAGTGTGGAGTGTGCCTGGGTTGACTCCATTGATTCTTTTCCCTCAGGGGATGCACAATGGAAGCTAAAAATCTTCAATGCTCCTAGGTGCTATTCTTGTGCTCTCTACTACCAGTGTAGTTTTCAAACTCAGCAAGCAATATCATGCACTCGTGGAAATAATTCAAATTGAAAAGTCATTTTGAACTGCCTTTCATGCTCAACTCTATGATCTTCTATTTAAGGGTGACAGCATCCCAACTGTTAGATTCTTAAACATCAGCTATTATGTGGTGATTCATGTCATTTCCACAATTTGTGGAAAATTCATTGAGAATGTGTGCTGACTGCTCATCTTAAAACACTGTGGTCCTTCATCATATAATACTACATGCATTGTTGATCTGTTTAGAAGATGTCACATCCTTACCTTACTTCTTAATCCTCTCTAAGCATGAGCTCCTTCTGTGCTATGTCAGTATGTGGCATACTATTTCAGCAGACTTTCACTTAATGGCTTGGTCAGGCACATCATAGGTCTATGATATATGTTCATCACATTTTCTGTTAATCTCAAAGATCACAGGATATATTCTCCACAACATATCCTCAACATTGTTGTTCAGTAAACATTCACATACAGAAGCTGAACGTGACAGCAAATTTTGTGAACTATCTTGTTTTCATGAAACAAGACAGTTCACTCTCCATCAGAGAATATTCATGTTGTTTGTTGACAAGTTGAATTAATTTCTGAAGTTCCTGTATTAACAATGACTGATGGGAGAAGAATCAACTCTAGAAAAAAGCACTGCTTAATGATCTGTGATCTAAAGACCACATTAAGCCTATTCCCAACAAACCAACCAAAACCATGGTGTATAAGAAGACACAAATGCATGGGTCATCAATGGGTCAATGAATACAGAAAAACTCAGCAAGAATATGCAGGCCATGATTCAAGGATGGTTGCAGACTGACCATATTTGTTGTGGAACTCCTTCTTTGCAATATCAATACAGCCAGATTCACTCAGTGTACGAATACCATACCCTGTTATTGAAATTCAACTGGAAAAAATGTTATGAGTGATTTCCGACTGTCATTTAATTATATTGCTGTCTGCTAAAATCAGCCGCATAACTCAACTTCAAAGTGAACTTCTGAATTCTGGCAACTGGACTCTGGCAAAACAATTTTTTACCATTCTGAAATATATCTATCTCTTACACAATTCTCTGTATATATGACTTGGATGTCATTATCTGTTATTGGTCTCATTGTCCACAATCTGAGTGCACTTCCAGACAATGGTGTTTGCACATGGTCCGTGATCAAAGAGTAATGACATATGTGTGTTTATACAAGAGGCTCCTGTCGTCATTCCTTCTTCAGTTGTTCACCAGTCTCCACATTACTCATTCACTTGGTTCACCCACAAATCTATATTTGTACTAAACTTGACAGTAGTAACTATTAAACATCATTCATTCTGCAAAATCATTCACACATATGACACTATGAACACATTTACTTGATCGTTAAATTTCAGTCATGGTCATACAGGAATTTAACACCACATTTTGCATTTCCCCGAAATGAATTTCTCAGATGACCAAGCATCTTCTTTGCATCAGAACATCCAGTACAAAGGAAAGCACAATTTGTTCCATATAATGTGTGTTTCAGTAGATTTACTTTCTGCTTTGCTTGGTGAGGCGGTTGAGTAGATTACTGATTCATGTCCCTTTGAGAATACACAATAGGCCATTTTCTAACCCACAATGGCCATAAACCATCAAAGCTACTTAAGGCGTGGCACTATCTTCTGCTTTGTGGCTGTCCCTGTAACTTTCGACCTCATTTCCCTCATCATTCTGTCCTTTGGCAATTAGCTGAAGATTGTTTGAACACTATCTGATTCTATGATGCTGAAAACATTATGGTCGCAATCTTACCTTCCCTTGGTGTAAATATGGGGTTTCTGAAGCGCCCTAATATTCTTCTTTCACAATAATCTCCTGTCGCTCTTCCAATGCGCTGAAGATGTACCATTCACGAATAAGCTGTAATGTCATGCGAAAAGTTGAATTTCTTCCACCTGCAGCACATACATACAGGTTTTTCTGCAAGGTGCATTAAAAAAACTACTGTTGCCTTTAGTATAAAGGAAAGAGAGATGGCAATGGCTTAAAATGCCTCACAGCAAGAGAAGCTTAAAAGATAAGGGGCTGTATTGAAAGGCCTGACATGGGTTCGTCCGATGGAAGAGTAATCTTGTTTTTTGATGTGGAGATCTTTCCCACTGGACTCTTCAATCAATTGTTAGGGATGCAAGATGAATTGGAAATGAGTTTAAAAACTTCCAACCTTGTTAATCTTATGTTCAGAAAATCTGTCCTTCTGTCAGCAGTGGGTGAAATCAATGAACAGTGCATTACTGCCCACAATGTTGTTTTCCATACTGCAACTATTATGGTAAAGGATTACTCAAACATTTCTCATCCCATGGGCAGCACAAAAGGGCAATTTTCAAACCAGCAATGGCACCAAACTATTACAGAGATACTTTCAATAAGCTTTGGTATTACAAGAAATACTTGAGTTTACAACTTCATTTGCAAAATTCCCATTACAGCATTAACAAAAGATTCGCTCTATTTCTATAGTGTCTTGTACTCTAATCTCTTGTTTTCTCGCAACAATTTTTTATCTCGTAATGACTATGCATCTAACTGTTCCCTTGACTTCATGAATATGGAGGTTTTTCATGTTTACCCTTCACATTTATTCCTTGAGTACTTTGCAAAGAAATGATATATTTTCAATTAACAAATGATTGTCTTCCTTCAAGAGTAGACTCTTTTTTTCAATATGTTAATTTTGTCGGTTCCATGCGGAGCATTACCTTGTCCAGCAGGGAAAAAAATTGAGAAAGTATTATGCCTGATGAGGAATCATAGGAATATCAGGACTTTAAAACTATGGATAATGTAAAAAGATTCACTTGAATTCTTACTGCCAGTGATCTGATGTTTACCAAAAGGCTAGAAGTAAACTTATTTTTTTGGATTTGCAGAACCCAGAAAAAATAAGCTGGCAATGCCATTGGTCCAGAATGTCTCGTATCAAAAGATACCGGTTAGGTAACCTGACATGAATTTATCCTACGAAAGAGTGATCTTGTATTTAATATTCAGATCTCCCCCAGTGGACCCTTCACTCAATTGTGAGGCATCAACGATGAACTGGAATGACTTTGATCTGATTCATTCATAGTGAAGGGTGAAAGATCAAAAACCCCCGCCAGCCAACACATTTATTAAGGATGATGTCAAAGTATGTACATAGTTTGAAGATCAAAACAAAATCCACAATGAAAATTGACCACCTCAACATTAATCCTTGGAGAGCTCAAAAGGGCCATTCCAAGCCAGCAACAATGGCTGAAACTATCACAGATGCTTAAAATTCTTAGGCTGTGCAAGCACCAGGGTAATTTTTCAATCTCATTTACTGGTGTTTCCATCACAGCAACAACTAGCAGAAGATTCATTGCGTTTTGCCAAAAAAAACAATACATCCTTTGTGTGTTTGTTACATGGCCTCTTACATCTTCACTTTATGACCTTGTATTTTGGCAGTCTTTTTATCTCTTAATGACTCAACCATGTAATGCATTTTTCTCTCTCCTTGACTTCATGCTAAAGTCTTTCATGTTTATCCTTCGCAAGTAAGTCTTGAGCGCTTCGATAATCAAAAGATATGTATTCCTAATTCAGAGAAGATTGCTTCTTTCAAGAATTAACCTTACTTACACGCTCGCAGATCTCTCTGCATCTTACTAAGGTTTATAAATCTACCTATGAGTCTTTGGCTCTCTGACTGTCATATAAATGTTGAGCAGAACTACACATATTGACGTATATTCCATTCTCACTGTGTATTTGCAAATAATTTTCCCCGAATACTATGCATTGGAGGGATCTAGTACTTAGTGAAACTTGTTTCAATTGTTCAAGGAGATTTCAACTACAATCACTTGAATGTCAGAGTTAAGAAATTATGAGCTTCAGTTTACTGTTGAATATTTACGAGCATGTCGGAAATGTCAAGTTGTTCTCTGAAGGCAGAGAATTTTCTTCTTACCTGTCAGACTGTCAAAACTCAAAAGAATAACTAAGACAAGACTACTATTGTCTATTTTGGTGTCGTTGTCCAGATTCTACGTATTTCATTATCCAATGGATTGAATGGAATAGACCTGAGTCTTTATTTTTTTGCTTATATAGTTTTATTTTGTTTTTTCGACAATCCTCACCCAAAACTGAAGAAAGAGTGAGTTTGAGTGAGTTTTCCTGTTCGGTGAAATCATAATAATAAAAGACTCTGAGGAATTCTATTACCAGGGTTAACTCAGCAATTCTCACACTCTTCAGTTGCTCTTTTTTGCAGGAACACATAATTTATTCAACGTAATAGGTTTCTCTCACCAGCTTTACTCTACACTTAGCTTGGAGTATGCCTGAGTGGACTCCATTGATTCCCTCCCTTTGGGGCCATTTGTGGACCAATGCCTAACAATGGCCAAAGGTCATCAAACACACTTACGAGATTTCATCGCAAGACCAGCCCTCACATCATTCACTTGATCGTGAAACATTTCTGAATGATGTCATTTCGGTATATTATATAAACTATTTGGAATCACTTTTTTCAGATTTCCTTATTTCCTATTTCCTTATTTGTACTTCTAGGCCATGGCTGTTACTTCGATTTGCACATAACAGTTTTAGTTTACAACCTCATTCTGCAATTTTTCTGCCATAAAAGCAACCATATGGAGTTATGGACCTCTATCCATAAAATGCTTCACAGGTCAGGCAACACAGCCTCTTATATCTTCACTTTATGGCCTCATATTTCAACAGTCTCTCAGCTCAGTCAGGTAATGCATTTTGCCCATACGGAGGTCTTTAATGTTATCCTTCACAAGTAGGGCTTCAGCACTTTGAGGATCAAGACGTAAATTCACAATAACCAGATGATTTTCTAGGCAGATGAAGATCTTCGCCAAGGGTTTAGTGGACCTTCAAAAGATATATCTCAGCCAGATGTTGTACAGATGAGATGTCTTACAGGCGGTCTCTTTTGCAAGTTTCTGTGCTGGGTAAGTATAGGTCCCTCAAATTTGGTGAATTTGCAGCTTTTTTAGGACTCCCACCCTTGCTCTCCTCTCATCAGTCAACTCTCGTGAACATCAAGAACTAGGCTTTAGAGGGTGTATTTGCCACATCTATCCACTCATGTATTATCTTGGGAGATGCCCATATTGTTACTCTTTGGCTTTTTAATTCAATTGGCCCAAATTGCCCCAAAATATGGCAAAAAATAGTTCCTTAGTCCATCTTGCATTCACACAATTGTGTTAAACACTATGCAGCTCCAGCTAGCATTATCTAGTTATGTTGAACATGTATTAGAGATCTGCGCGGGCACCTTTTTCCTGCCCGCAACCGCCCCGCACCCGCACTATCCTGCCCGCACCCGCCCCGCGCCCGCAGTCTCTGCCCGCACCCGCAGCATGCTGCCCGCACCCGCAGATTAATCTGCCCGCACCCGCCCCGCGCCCGCATGCGGGCAACAGCGGGTACCCGCGCCCGCAGGTAACTGCCCGCATTATAACCCTGGATAATCTTAAAACATAAAAATATTTTAAAAACAATGATCCAGATTTATTGACTTAATCTCTATAAATGCATATATGTCAGTAAAAAACACATTACACATATTGAGATATTGCTATATCATTAATTATGATGAAATAGCATACCAGACCAGTTTTTATTCAATCAAAATTCACTGATGACACCATAATCAATCGGTTCAAAACATAATTATGGCATAACTGTTCATTCACATTCTGTCCATAGATACCAAATTATTAAGTTCTATCATGAATAGGCAATATTTTAAAAACTAATTTGTATCTCAATGGCCATGTAGAAACTATAGTTACAAGAGATTAATATTTTAAAATGGGTGAAACAGGCTTGATAACAATAGATTTCCTACCAAGATCATACTGTTTCATACATATTAATATCAAAAATCAGTGATCTGATGGCAGACTTGATATGTATATACACACATATTAAACTGTTACTGAGTGAAAGTTAATGAAGTAGCATACAGTACATTATGGTCTAAAACTGGCCAAACAATGCGGGCAGGCAGTGAAAGTGCCCGCGAAATTACTGCCCGCACCCGCAAACCATCCGCAAGGGCCTGCCCGCACCCGCCCCCGCGCCCGCAATCATCTACCCGCGTCCGCCCCGCACCCGCACTGACTGCCCGCGGGTACCCGCGGGCACCTTGCGGGCGCGGGTACCCGATGCCCGCGCGGGCATACCCGCCCCGCGCAGTTCTCTAACATGTATGCCTGAGCAGACCTCCATTGATCCAAATCCTTTAGAGAAGGGACAATGGGGTATTGTAGAACCAAGAGATGCAACAATGGCTCAAACACCATCAGAGACACTTTGTGCTTGGTCATATTCACACCTTTTTCAACCTCATTATCAATGCTTGGGTGATGTCTGAAATGGCAAAAGACTCATTGTTGAATCTCCTACACAAGTTACTTCCTCCCCTCAGACTGCTGTACAGATCTGTCCTTCATCTTCTTAAGGCTGCCCATCTCTAAAGTCTTCTTCTCTTGCCTTGACTTCTTTGTAGCCTTTTTTCATATATGTCAATTAAATACATCATGGCAGGTACAAGGGAAGGAGTGGAGTCATTGAATTTATCACAAAATCTAAATGTTTTTCACACCTCCATTATTTTTCAGGCATATTAAGCCTGGGCAAAACTGGCTCAGACCCCATTTAGTTAATGTTTCTTGTAATCACTTGTGAAGTCCTTTGATGCCCCATGTACGTCTCGCTACCCCCTGACCTCTTTTAGAGGGGTTTTTAAAATTCCCGCTAGCTGCCTCAATGTGAATCAAAGCCTCACTGTGGATCTCACCTGGAGATCTGACCAAGATCTCGATCTGAGACAAGGAGGGCAGTGATAGCAGTTTTTCTCACCTAATTGTGATACTGGGAGTCTTTTTCTGGTCCAAATATCTCCAAAATTAAGGATTTTAAGGCAATAAAGGGTGAGAAAATGGCCCATTTTAAGTCTAAACAGATGGCAAAGATACTTGTATATATCTCTCAATAACTTCAAAGTGCTATATAGTGGGTCTTTGTGGATTGGAATGATGAATGAGGAGAACATGTGCCCCCTGACAGTATGGTTCTTGTAGTTGTCGATTGTTGTCGATTTTGTCAGTGCTAGTGTAAAGAGGGCAGGGTTCAGTAGTTATAAGTAAACAATCCATTGAAACATTTTAAACAAAATGTTCTTTTAGGGCCCAATTTTATTTGTAATAAACAATATTTATGTACTAATTTTGTAATGCATACCTATAAAGAACATGGAACCCATTTAGGACTAAATAATTTGATAATTTAATTATTAATTATATATATAATTATCATTAAATAAATTTGATGTAAATAGAAAAATCTAAAAATGTTCTTATTAGATATATATACACCCAGACAATGTATAGTTGATTGACATGGCTCTGTCTACTGATATCTATCTATCTCTATCTATATAGCTATCTATCTAGGTAGCTATCTATCTATCTATCTATCTATCTATCTATCTATCTATCTATCTATCTAGCTGTCAATCTAGTTCTCTGGCTGGCTATGACAGCTATCTGACTATCTATCTTAATTTCTACCTTTCTATCTACCTTTCCTATCTATCCAACTATCTGTCCAACTATATATCCATCTTTTGGTAGAAAAAATAAGTTAAATCCTGTCTATCTACCGTGTATATATATCAAAATTTCTTGTGCTCATTGATAAATGTCAATAATATTAGTATTATTGGAATTCATAATTTCCCAGTCAGCTATTAGGCCTACTGTAAGAAGCTGAGTATAAACAGAGTAAGTAAATATACAGTCGGGAAATCCTGGGAATTCCTTGATGACATGACCATTTTGGACCAATAAGAGGGCACCTCTGCTGTACCCCTTTGAAAAAGACACCCCCTCACTGTCATTTTTGGGACTTCATTAGAGGCTATTAGGGGGTAATTCACACCTCCCTGCAACAGGAGCGAGACGTACATGGAAAAAGATAAAAACCAAAGATTTCACTCCTTCCCTTATACCTGCCATGAATACATACACATTTTAGTATCACTGCGCGATAGGGAGTACTATTTAGTCTCATCTGGCAATTGACCTCAGTTACTTGTAGGAGATATTGGTGGACTTGAGCAAGGTTTCCTTTTATTACACATATTTCTGATACAATAACTGCAAGGCAATAGTCCTCAATGCGTATGGGTCAAATGTTCCCAAAAAACAGACATCTAACCTTTTTCAAATTGAACTGTCAGCGATGTACTGTTTCTTTACATTTGATTATTAGTTAGATTAGTCCAACAACAGATATATGGTTAGTTGCAATAGTTGCTCTAATGCAGTTTTTAAAGCCTTTCACACTTCCAAGTTGGACATCGACAACATTTGGAAGCTCATATATTTCCATTAGGACAGACCTTCATTATGAGGACAGTTTCTTTTATCGCCATTATCTGCTAGTTAATGTGTCCTATTTGTTCTGTGGATGATGGCATTACATCATTCATTCAATTTTTGTAATTGTAATTTATTTAATTTCCAACGATAAGATGTTACAAAGTTGGCCTGCAGTAAGTTTTTCACTTCATTGCAGTTTCCTCGCCTGGCCCAGCAAGAAGTTTGGCAGGGCAAATTCCTTTTAAAGGTTACTTATTTGTTGTAACTGTCCACATTGGCCCCTTGCAAATTCTGTAAGTTTGAGAATCACTCGTTTAAAATAGAGTTGAAGCTCTCGTAATGAGAGTATTTCACACTCATATGTGTGTGACTGTGCATAAAGTATAGCAGTGTTTTAATGCTATATGTTCATATGTAGAAACTGAATTACAGTGGTCTACTTGAATTGGGGAAGAAATTTGATGGTCCTTCAAAGCTTATAACATACCGTATCTAAAACCACTAAAGGGTGATAAACTAGTTTAAATTCCATAATATTCCGCCCAACTTATCCTATTAATTGTTCAATGTTCTTAGTTATCATTCCAATCAATTTCACACTTCAATGATGAGCAATGGATCAATTTTCAGACCATCAGATTAACAAGACAACAACCTCATTTCCAATTTATCCTTCATCTTTTACAATTGATTGAAGGGACCACAGGGAAGGACCTGACTATCTGAAAACAAAATCTCTCCTCTGTAAAATGAATCCAAGTCAGGTCACTCACCACTGCCCCTTATCTTTTGCTGTTGGGCGTTTGGGACCCAATAGCAATTGTCATTCTTTGGGTCTTCTTGATCAATGTATATCTCTATCCTCCTCCTCCACTGAAAATAAAAATGTAATAAGATTTTTTTGTAGATTGTGTTTGCCATGGTGTACTATCATTCAGTTAAAGAGTGAACAATAATGTACTGCACATGCATTTCAATAGACACTATGATGTTGAACCAGCATTAATGGCCTGCTTCTACAACAATTTATATTTAGCGAGAGAATTTGTCAATTAAATTAAACAGCAAGTGAAGGATTTAGGCTTCTAAAAACTCTGAAGAAACATTTCACTTCAAATATTGGTTCTTTTCATGACATACCTAATTTGTGATAAAAGCTGTGCATTTTTTGTTTGACTACAATAGAAGTGGGTCTATACAGTTACACCAGTCTCTTTGGCCATACTCATTTTAAATATTTGCTCCCTTAACTGTCTGCGACAAGATGACACTGGCTTCTTCTGACATCCCCTTATGATCAAGGGTTGAAGTACAAGAACACATAATTTGTTCGCCATAATGAGTTTCTATTACAAACCTTGCCTCAGCTTTGCTTTGGATATTAGTGTGTGTGTGCCTGGGTTGACTCCATTGATTATTTTCCTTCAGGGAATACACCAATCTTCAAAGATCCATGTTGCTATTATAATGCTTTGCAAGCACCAGGGAAGTTTTCAAACTCAGTAAGCAATGTTTCTGCCCTCCTGGAAATAATTCAAATTGGAAATTCATCTTAAACCGCCTTTCGCGCTAAACTCTATGATCTTCTATTTAAGGGTGACATTTTCACAACTGTAGGATTCTTCCACATCAGTTGACATGTGGTGCTTTATGTAAATTTCCACAATTAATGGAAGAATCGTTTAGAATGTGTGCTCATGTTAAAACATTATGTTCCTTCATCACTCATATGGTCATACAGGAATTTAACAACACAAGTTTGCATTTTCCAAAAAAGGGTTTCTCCTATGGCCAATATTATTTTTTACATGCATGACATCCATTATATATATATCTATAGAATTTTATTCGACATCTGAATATCATCATGATACATGTGGGATAGTAACTAACTACAACTAGGAAGGAGCAGTCATACATTATATGGTACAATGAAATTGATAAACATAACAAGGATTACTATATATTAATACAAAATTCATAGAAGTGTCCATTTCATACTGTAATTGTGTAATACTGTAATTGTGTAAAGCACCATAATTAATAATTTAGAAATAACTTATATCACATTTTAAGGCTAATTAATAAAGCACCACATTTGCTATTCTAGAATCTGGAGATAACTGATTCCTATTCAAATAGCAGTAAATCAAGCAGTTAGTCTAGGCAATATCTACAGCACACAAAATGGTATTAAAAACAGTTAACCTAGGTAATATCTACAGCACACAAAATGGTATAAAAGCAGAAGATATAGATTTATGTACAGATAGAATTAAACATCACATCATCAATAACTGGAAGCACCAATAATACAATGTATATGTACAAAAGAAACATTTTAATTATATACAATAGTGACAGCAACAGCAAACACAAGCAAGCAACACATCAACATGCCACTGACCACTCAGTCACCAGGAGCAACCAACCTAGCGCATAAATTATAATGATAGCCTCAACTCTCAATTTTCAATGCTGTGTAAAGAAATTTGCCAAGAGCAAAATTCAGGTATACATTTTTTGAGATTAAAATTTCATGAAACTGTTCAGCTTGGCTTAATACCAGAAAATCATTAATTGAAGTACAAGCTACGTCATGCAATTCAATTCTTGGGTTGGTCCAGTTCGGGCAAATGGAATTCATCTTCTACAACATTTAAGTTACATTTATTGCAAATACGATCTTCTGCAGGTACATAAGGACGTTTATGTCTACCAATTTCAATATTAAGATTGTGAGAACTTAGCCTGAAACGGGCGATACTGGTATAAACAGATTTAGGGAGATTGAAGTTAAGATACGGTTCTAAGCGCATATCAGATTTGAAAGTTTTGTATGTTCGTAGTTTTGGGTATTTGGTGTTATCATTTATTTCACTAATCATCTTATCCTTAGCCTGGTCATACAGGCATTTTATGGTTTTATTCAAATTGCATTGCATAAGATCTATGTTTAACCTGTCAGTGATTTTGCTAAGTCTTGTGAGCCAACAAGGCACACCTTTCTCCTGAAGTTCAATTTGAATTTCTAGACACTTCTGAAGAAGTATAGGACAAGTTTCACTTTTTAGTCAATCAAAGTATTTCAGGGCGGAAGACTGTTGCCTTATAAGTAAAGGAAATCTGCCTGTATCTGCAAGGATTGCAGTGGTGGGTGTTTGACATTTAACACTAAGCATATTTTTGAGAAAGTTCAATTGAATTTTTTCAATAGCATTATTTTCCTTCTCGGAGAACCACAATTCGCTGTTGTATTCCAGTATCGGAAGTATGTGGGTATCAAACATTTTAAGACTTAATTTTGGCGGAAGATAACCAACAGTAGACCTTGTGATTTCTTTGAGAGCATACATAGCTTTCTGCGCTTGTGTCGCCAGATGTGTATACATTTCTTTATGTACGTCCTTTGAGTCACAAAGCACATGGCCCAGATACTTATATGAGCTGACTAATTCCAGTTCTTTGTTGTCAATAGTAAATTGGAATTTATTCACACTTTTACTCTGTGTTTTGTGAATATACATAACTTTACTTTTTTGGGAATTAATTATCAGATGCCATTTCCTACAGTAAGACTCAACATTATTCAACAGAGTTTGCATTCCATTCTCAGTTTCAGAGACTAACACTAGATCATCGGCATAAAGTTAATGTGTAAAAGTAGTTCCATCTATAGAGACACCACAACTTTGGTCCAAAAATTCAACCATATCTCAAAGATACAGATTGAATAGCTTAGGACTGACTATACCACCCTGTAGAACACCATGGGTACTGTCAATGCTTGAGCCTAACTCATCATGCCATCTAACTCTAGCTTGTGATTTAGAGAACATACTACGAATGATTTTAACCAGTTTACCGCCGTATCCTTTTTTAATCATTTTATAATAGAGAAAGCTACGATTAACAAAGTCAAAAGCTTTAGAAAAGTCAATAAAAGTTATGAATAAGTTCTTGCGCATCGATTTTTGATATGATATGATAGAGTCTATTATGAAGACATTGTCACTGGTCCTACACCCTTGGGTGAAACCAAATTGGTATGGGTCTACTTTATTAGCAGCTTCACTTTGAAAAACTAGTCTTTTATTCACAATTGATTCAAATATTTTCCCCATACAAGCCATCAATGTAAGCTTCCGATAATTATCAGGTTCATTGTAATTATCCTTTTTGTGCAATGGTTGTATTACTCCCTCAGCCCACTTATCGGGATAATCTCCTTTTAACCACAAGTAATTGAACAGTGTTGTGAGAGGATCTAGTAGGTATTCAGATAAGTACTTATAGAATTCATTACAAATACCATCAATACCAGGAGCTTTACCTCTCTTTAGACTTTTTAATTCTACCTGTACTTCATAGACAATTATTGGATGATCAGTCGTATTACCATCAGAATCACCTATTAACTTATCCAACTCTTGTTCTACCGATTCTAGAAACCTAAAGTCAAATTTAGAAGCTGAGTCACCAGGTAGTTTGTTCCATATAATGTATGTTTCAGTAGCTTTACTTTCTACTTTGCTTGGTTACCCAGTTGAGTAGATTATTGATTCCTGTCCCTTTGAGAATGCACAATGGGCCATTTTCTAACTAACAATGGCCATAAACCATCAAAGCTACTTAAGGCGTGGCACTATCTTCTGCTTTGTGACTGTCCCTGCAACTTTCGACCTCATTTCCCCATCATCCTGCCCTTTGGCAATCAGCTGAAGATTCATTGAACACTATCTGATTGTCTGAAGCTGAACGTTACGGTCCCTTGTCCTTCCTACCTTGGTGTTAATCTGGTGTTTCTGATCAGCACCCTAATACTCCACTCTCACATAATCCTCCTTTCTTTTATTTGATTTATTCAGTAAGAGCATAAAAGCACACCCTCACGTTGGATTGCACAGAAAAGCAATGTCATTGTTCCAACATCACAAATAAGCTGTATTGTCACGGGAAAATTTTCAATTCTTCCACCTGCACAATGTAAATTTTTCTGCAATTTTTCTGCAAGGGTGCATTTAAGAAACCACTGTTGCCTTTAGTATAAAAGGAAAGAGAGAAGGCACTGGCTTAAAATGCCTCACAGCAACAGAAGCTTAAAAGATAAGGGGCTATATTGAAAGGCCTGACATGGGTTCGTCCGATGGAAAAGTGATCTTGTTTTTTGATGTGGAGATCTTTCCCACTGGACTCTTCCATCAATTGTTACGGATGAACGATGAATTGGAAATGAGTTTTAAAATTTCCAACCTTGTTAATCTTTTGTTCAGAATATGTGTCCTTCTCTCAGCAGTGGGGGAAATCAATGAGCAGCGCATTGCTGACCACAATGTTGTTTACCGTACTGCAAATTTGCATTAAGTATAGATTAAGACAGAAAATACTTTATTAAATTATTACAGAGATGCTTTCAATAAGCTTAGGTAATACAAGGACTACTTGAGTTTTCAACGTCATTAGCAAAGTTCCCATTACAACAATTAACAAAAGATTTTGTACACTAGTAAAATCGCTATTCAACCGTAGTGTCTTTTTTATCTCGTAACGACTATGCATTTAACTGGTCCCTTGACTTCATGAATATGGAGGTCTTTCATGTTTACCTTTCACATTTATTCCTTGAGTACCTTGCAAAGAAATAATAAATTTTCAATTGACAAATGATTGTCTTCCTTCAAGAGTAGACCTTTTTTTTAATATGTTAATTTTGTCGGTTCCATGCGAAGCATTACCTTGTCCAGCAGGAAAAAAAAATTGAGAAAGTATTAAGCCTGATGAGGAATCGGATTTTGTAACTATGGATATTGTAAAGAGATTCATTTGAATTCTTACTGATGTTTACCAAAAAGCTACAAGTAAACTTCATTTTTTTTGGATTTGCAGAACCAAGAAAAAATAAGTTGGCATTGCCACTGGTCTCGAATGACTTTGAAAACTTCCGTTTGATCTGATTCCTTAATTGTGAAGGGTGAAAGATCAAAAACCCCCGCCAGCCAACACATTTACTAAGTATTTGATGTCAAGTATGTACATAGTTTGCAGATCAAAACAAAACCCACAATGAAAATGGACCACCTCAAACATTAAGAAATGTAACTGTACAACCAGTCACTATCATGAAGGGAAAGCCTAAAACACACAAAATTGTTGGGTGTCAAGTCTCAGATTATAGAATCTGTAAAAGGTCCAGCTTTATTGTGTACTTTGGAGTGTGGTGCGTTTGAGGAGACCCAAAAGATCTCATCTCCTTTGAGAGCTCAAAACGGCCATTCCAAGCCAACAACAATGGCTGAAACTATCACAGATGCTTAATTCTTAGGCTGTGCAAGCACCAGGGTAATTTTTCAATCTCATTTACTGGTGTTTCCATCAAAGCAGCAATTAGCAGAAGATTCATCTTGTTTTGCAAAAAAAACGATACATCCTTTGTGTGTTTGTTACATGGCCTCTTATATCTTTATGACCTTGTATTTTGGCAGTCTTTTTAACTCTTAATGACCACGTAATGCATTTTTCTCTCTCCTTGACTTCATGCTAAAGTCTTTCATGTTTATCCTTCGCAAGTAGGTCTTGAGTGCTTCGATAATCAACAGATATATTCCTAATTCAGAGAAGATTGTTTCTTTCAAGAATTGACCTTGCTTACAGGCTTGCAGATCTCTCTGCATCTTACTGAGGTTTATAAATCTACCTATGAGTCTCCGGCTTTCTGACTGTCATATAAATGTTGAGCACAACTACATACATTCACTTATATTCCATTTTCACGGTGTATTTGCAAATAATGTTTCACCATGCTATGCATTGGAGGGATCTAGTTGCAGATTCAATTTGTTCAAGGAGATTACAACAATAATCACTTGCATGTTAGAAGAAATTATAAGCTTCGGTTTACTGTTGAATATTTATATTAAGAACATGTCAAAAATGTTGAGTTGTTCTCTGAAGGCAGGGAATTTTCTTCTTACCTGTCAGACTGTCACAAGAATAACAAAGATAAGACTACAATAGTTTTTAGTGTCTTTGTCCACAATCTACATTTTTCATTATCCAACGGAATAAACCTGAGTCTTTATCCTTTTGCTTTTTTTTTTTTCGACAATCCCCACCCCAAAGCTGAAGAAAGAGTGAGTTTGAGTGAGCTTGTGTTCTATGCCCCATCGGCACCAGTGTGGACTATTATGAGGTTGAGCAAGAAGAGATAGTGACAGAGATTGACAATTGGGACTTTCTGTCCAGTATTCATGTACTCAGTTACTGTAGGTGACAGAGGCAGAAAATTGCTTTTAAATGTCTTCCAATATCAGCCTTAACTTTCATGTACTCTAATTCTGTCCCTGCAATACTTATGATATTATATAATAACATAAATCCCCCATCTTTCAAGTCCTTTCCTTCTTCAGTCCTTTTCCTGTTTTGTTAAATCAGAATAACAGACTCTCAGGAACTCTTTACTATCGGGCTAAATCATCGATTCTTACACTCTTCAGTTGCTCTTTTTTGCAGGAACACATAATTTGTTCAACGTAATGAGTTTCTCTCACCAGCTTGGCTCTGCACTTAGCTTGGAGTATGCCTGAGTGGAGGCCATTGATTCCCTCCCTTTGGGGGATGCTCACTGGAGCCATTTGTTGACCAACGCCTAACAATGGTCAAGGGTCACCAAAGATAATTTCGAGTTTTCATCGTACGACCAGCCCTCCCATCATTCACTCCATTCAATGACGGTCACGAACCATAGCAAGTGAAGGAATCTGACTTTTAAAAGAACTTTGGAGACAAATGTCACTTCAAATCTAAATTCTGTTAAAAATAAAAATAATTTCTGACAAAAGTAGTGCATTATTTTTTCGACTGCTATCCAAGTGGTATACTATTATGCCAGTCTCCTTGAGTGTAATGATTTGAAATGATTGCTCCTTTACTTTTCTCAAACAAGACGGCACTGGCTTCTTCTGACATCCCCTTATGACCAAGGCTTTATCACACAGGAACACATAATTTGTTCCTCATGATGAGTTTCTATTACAAGCCTTGCTCTGGCTTTGCTGAGACATAAGTGTGGAGTGTGCCTGGGTTGACTCCATTGATTCATTTCCCTCAGGGGATGTACAATGGAAGCTAAAAATCTTCAAAGATCCATGTTGCTATTCTCTTGCCTTGCAAGCACCAGTGTAGTTTTCAAACTCAGCAAGCAATTTTATCCACTCAAAATAATTTGAATTGAAAATTCATTTTGAACCGCCTATCATGCTCAACTCTATGATCTTCTATTTAAGGGTGACAGCATCCCAACTGTTAGATTCTTCCACATCAGCTGTTATGTGGTGATTCATGTCATTTCCACAATTTGTGTAAGATTCATTGAGAATGTGTGCTGACTGCTCATGTTAAAACACTGTGGTCCTTCATCATATAATACTACATGTGCTGTAGATCTGTTTAGAAGCTGTCACATTCTTACCTTAATTCTTATCCTCTTGTTATCATGAGCTCCTTCTGTGCTACATCAGTATGTGGCACACTATTTCAGCAGACTTTCATCTGTTAATGGCTTGGCCAGGTACACAATAACTCCATGATATATGTCCGTCAAATTTTCTGTTAATCTCAGAGATCACAGAATATATTCTCCACAACATCTCCTCAACATTGTTGTTCAGTAAACATTCACTTACTGAAGCTGAACCTGACAGCAAATTTTGTAAACCATCTTGTTATCATGAAACAAGACAGCTCACTCTCCATCAGAGAATATTCATGTTGTTTATTGACAAGTTGAATTAATTTCTGAAGTTCCTGTATTAACAATGACTGAGGGGAGAAGAATCAACTCTAGAAATAAGCACTGCTTAATGATCTGTGATCCAAAGACCACAGTAAGCCCATTCCCAACAAACCAACCAAAACCATGGTGTATTAGAGGACACAAATGCATGGGTCATCAATGGGTCAATGAATAAAGAAAACTCAGCAAGAATGTGCAGGCCATGATTCGAGCATGGCTGCAGACTGACCATATTTGTTGCGGAACTCCTTCCTTGCAATATCAATACAGCCAGATTCACTGAGTGTATGAATACCATACCCTGATATTGAAATTCAACTGGAAAAAATGAGTGATTTCCGACTGTCTTTTAATTATATTGCTGTCTGCTAAAATCAGCCGCATCACTCAACTTCAAAGTGAACTTCTGAATTCCGGCAACTGGACTCTGGCAAAACAATTTTTTACCATTCTGAAATATATCTATCTCTGACACAATTCTCCGTATATATGACTTAGATGTCATTATCTGTTATTGGCCTCATTGTCCACAATCTGAGTGCACTACCAGACAATGGTGTTTGCACATGGTCCGTGATCAAAGAGTAATCACATATGTGTGCTTGTAAAAGAGGCTCCTGTCGTCATTCCTTCTTCAGTTGTCCACCAGTCTCCACAATTACTTATTCACTTGGTTCACCCAAAAATCGATATTTGTACTAAACTTGACAATAGTAACTATTAAACATCATTCATTCTGCAAAATCATTCACACATATGACACAATGAACACATTTACTTGATTGTTAAATTTCAGTGATGGTCATACACGAATTTAACACCAAAGTTTGCATTTCCCCGAAATGAATTTCTCAGATGACCAAGCATAACGATATACTTTATTTAGTCCAATATGGAAAGATCCAGTACAAAGGAAAACACAATTTGTTCCATATAGTCCATGCCCTGGGGGTCATTTGTGTGACCGAGAGAGGGAGAGCGTTTGACTTCATATTCTGTTACTATATGGTCTGGCCTTTAAAAAAAATCAGGGTAGACATCTGGCGGCATGGCAGGTTAGGAGAAATCCAAGATGGCGGCCAACATGGCCGCCGTGACAAGAAAAATTAGTTAAATTGCTCACAGTAACACTACAGAGACGTGTAATACATCAAAATAGGGGTTTTCTGGGATGCTGAAACCAAATATGTACAAATAAAACCTTTTACTACTTTTTCTCTATAGATATTCAAGATGGCTGCCAAATCTAGCCAAAATGGCTGCCGTGAATGGAAAAAACGCCTATTTTACGGAACAACAAACACCGCACAGGCATGTGTTACATCAAAATAGGGGTTTTCAAGGTTGCTGAGTTCAATAATGCACAAATAAAACCTCTAGCTCCCTTCTATTTTGAGAAATCCAAGATGGCCAGTGATATGGCTGCTACAAAGTCCTGCAAAAACATCTTTGTTGCCCCCAACAAACACTAAACAGGTGTGTAATACATTAAAATAGGGGTTTTCAGGGTTGTTGAGTTTAATAATGCCCAGATAAAACCTCTTGCCCCCTTCTATTTTAAGAAATCTAAGATGGGCACTGATATGGCGGTTTCAGAGTCCTGGAAAAAACCTAATTTGCCCCAAACAACACCTAATAAGGATTACAAGGATACCGCAAAATAAGGTTTTTCTACGTTCCAGAGTTCAAATAAGCATGAATGATAATTCTTGCATTTTTTATTTTTAATTATTCAAGATGGCTAATGATATGACTGCTATAAAGGTCTGGAAAAATGTATAGGTTGCTCACAGTACACACCTTTTGGGGTGCATCATTGTGGCAGATTTTAGGGATGCTGTATTCGTGAAAATTCTTCATATTTTCCATTGTTAGATGGCTGCAATTAAATAGAACCAGTGTAGACACCTGTTCCAAGGTGTTTCAGTAAAGTTGTGAAAAAAAACTCAAGACTCGCCATGGATAGGGCAACATCATTTCCAGTGACAGGCAAAGTAACACCTGCATCTTTTAGGCCTTACAGTTTATCTTTGTGGGGGAACTATAGCTAAGCACACACCCATTAAGAGAGAAAGAACAAGAATGACCAACATACCTCGATCGTAACAATTCACATAGTTGACGTGAGGCACTATTCCAACTTCAAAATCACACAATGATACATAAAAGTCTCAGTGATGGACGCCATGGCATTTTTTCCTTACCATTTATGGAACTATCTCAGACATACACAACCAATTGCATGGTTCCTGTGGCACTATTCTTCATTAGATCCTCACTGTGAGACCTATTCCAATAACAGGGGCTACAGAGTGTCTTGTCCGCAATTATTATTTCCCCTACAAAAATAATCATTTTGTATCAGATTGTCACTTACACAATGTGTTACACCTTGTGATAATACTTTGACTTCTCTGGTTAAATTGGGCCCATCCCATGACTTTATTTTCCCTGAAAGGAACATGTGCCAGATAACGTTGCTTTGGAGCAATCTCATTCATAATAATAATTATTATTGATTAACTTGGCAGTTAAATATGTAACAGGAAGCCTTTATTTATTTGTGCAATTCAACTGTGAAATTGTGCTGCTGCAAAAGCATACGTTTAAACTGAGTATCTGTCAAGGCCTATTCAGCTGAATGACCTAAATAAAATTTGAGCATTCAACCCACTTTTCACAGTTTAATAAACTATGCAGGTTAATATATTGAAGATAATTATAATGCAACTGGATATTCTTTGGGAATTTAAAATAAAACTCCCCTAGTAATGATTACTCACAGTGAGGATCTAATGAAGAATAGTGCCACAGGAACCATGCAAATGGTTGTGTATGAGATAGTTCCGTAAATGGTAAAGGAAAAAATGCCATGGAGTCCATCACTGAGACTTTTATGTGTCATTGTGTGATTTTGAAGTTGGAATAGTGCCTCACATCAACTATGTGAATTGTTACGATCGAGGTATGTTGGTCATTCACATAGTTTTTTTTGTACTATGAATTCAGAATGTGAAACTGTGACAAAAATAAAAATGATTTCTCTTGTTCTTTCTCTCTTAATAGGTGTGTGCTTAGCTATAATTCCCCCACAAAGATAAACTGTAAGGCCTAAAAGATGCAGGTGTTACTTTGCCTGTCACTGGAAATGATGTTGCCCTATCCATGGCGAGTCTTGAGTTTTTTTTTTCAAAACTTTACTGAAACACCTTTTAACAGGTGTCTACGCTGGTTCTATTTAATTGCAGCAATCTAACAATGGAAAATATGAAGAATTTTCATGGATACAGCATCCCTAAAATCTGCCATAATGATGCATTACACCCCAAACGGTGCGTATTGTGAGCAACCTATACATTTTTCCAGACCTTTGTAGCAGCGATACAATTAGCCATCTTGAATAATTAAAAATAAAAAGGCAAGAATTATCATTCATGCTTATTTGAACTCTGGAACGTAGAAAAACCTTATTTTGCTGTATCCTTGTAACCCTTATTAGGTGTTGTTTGGGGCAAATTAGGTTTTTTCCAGGACTCTGAAGCCGCCATATCAGTGCCCATCTTAGATTTCTTAAAATAGAAGGGGGCAAGAGGTTTTATCTGGGTATTATTAAACTCAACAACCCTGAAAACCCCTATTTTAATGTATTACACACCTGTTTAGTGTTTGTTGGGGGCAACAAAGATGTTTTTGCAGGACTTTGTAGCAGCCATATCACTGGCCATCTTGGATTTCTCAAAATAGAAGGGAGCTAGAGGTTTTATTTGTGCATTATTGAACTCAGCAACCTTGAAAACCCCTATTTTGATGTAACACATGCCTGTGCGGTGTTTGTTGTTCCGTAAAATAGGCGTTTTTTCCATTCACGGCAGCCATTTTGGCTAGATTTGGCAGCCATCTTGAATATCTATAGAGAAAAAGTAGTTACATGTTTTATTTGTACATATTTGGATTCAGCATCCCAGAAAACCCCTATTTTGATGTATTACACGCCTATGTAGTGTTACTGCGAGCAATTTAACTAATTTTTCTTGTCACGGCGGCCATGTTGGCCGCCATCTTGGATTTCTCCTAACCTGCCATGCCGCCAGATGTCTACCCTGATTTTTTTTAAAGGCCAGACCATATAGTAACAGAATATGAAGTCAAACGCTCTCCCTCTCTCGGTCACACAAATGACCCCCAGGGCAAGGACTAATATAATATGTGTTTCAGTAGCTTTACTTTCTGCTTTGCTTGGTTACCTGGTTGAATAGATTATTGATTCCTATCCCTTTGAGAATGCACAATGGGCCATTTTCTAACCCACAATGGCTATAAACCATCAAAGCTACTTAAGGCGTGGCACTATCTTCTGCTTTGTGACTGTCCCTGTAACTTTCGACCTCGTTTCCCCCATCATTCTGTCCTTTGGTAATTAGCTGAAGATTCATTGAACACTATCTGATTCTATGATGCTGAACATTATGGTCACATTCTTACCTTCCCTTGGTGTAAATCTTGGGTTTCTGAAGCACCCTAATATTTTTCTTTCACAATAATCCTCCTGTCACTCTTCCAATGCGCTGAAGATGTATCATTCATGAATAAGCTCTAATGTCATGCGAAAAGTTTAATTTCTTCCACCTGCTGCACATACATACAGGTTTTTCTGCAAGGGTGCATTTAAAAAATTAATGTTGCCTTTAGTATAAAGGAAAGAGAGATGGCGCTGGCTTAAAATGCCTCACAGCAAGAGAAGCTTAAAAGATAAGGGGCTAAATTAAAAGGCCTGACATGGGTTCATCCAATGGAAGAGTGATCTTGTTTTTTGATGTGGAGATCTTTCCCACTGGACTCTTCAATCAATTGTTAGAGATGCACGATGAATTGGAAATGAGTTCAAAAACTTCCAACCTTGTTAATATTATGTTCAGAAAATCTGTCCTTCTCTCAGCAGTGGGTGAAATCAATGAGCAGTGCATTACTGACCACAATGTTGTTTTCCATACTGCAACTATTATATTAAAGGATGCTGGTCAACCATAATGAGTTTTTATCACTTTGTATTCTTGGTAGATGGTATACTTGAAGGGACTCAAATGTTTCTCATCCCATGGGCAGCACAAAAGGGCCATTTTCAAACCAGCAATGGCACCAAACTATTACATCGATGCTTTCAATAAGCTTTGGTATTACAAGGACTACTTGAATTTTCAACTTCATTTCCCATTACAGCAATTATCAAAAGATTACCCTGTGTTTCATACACTAGTGACTGTGTCCGTTCCATGCGGAGCATTACCTTGTCCAGCAGGAAAAAAAATTGAGAAATTATTATGCCTGATGATGAATCATAGGACTACCAGGACTATAAAACTATGGATAATGTAAAAAGATTTACTTGAATTCTTACTGCCAGTGGTCTGATGTTTACCAAAAAGCTAGAAGTAAACTTCTTCTTTTTTGGATTTGCAGAACCCAGAAAAAAAAAGCTGGCATTGCCAATGGTCCAGAATGTCTTGAATCAAAATATACCGGCTTAGTGACCTGACATGGATTTATCCTACGAAAGAGCGATCTTGTATTTTTTTCAGATCTCCCCTAGTGGACCCTTCACTCAATTGTGAGGGATCAAAGATGAACTGGAATGACTTTGAAAATTTTTTGTTTGATCTGATTCCTTAATTGTGAAAGGTGAAAGACCAAAAACCCTGGCCAACCAACATATTTACTAATGATGAGGTCAAAGTATGTACATAGTTGGCAGATCAAAACAAAATCCACAGTGAAAATGGACCAACTCAACATTAAGAAATGTAGCTGTATAACCAGTCACGATCATGAAGGGAAAACCCTATAACACACAAAATTGTTGGTCTCAGACAATAGAATTTGTAAAAAGTCCAGCTTTGCTCTGTACTTTGTTGTGGGGTGCGCTTGAAGACCTGAAAGATCTCATCTCCTTGGAGAGCTCGAAAGGGCCATTCCAAGCCAACAACAATGGCTGAAACTATCGCAGATGCTTAATTCTTAGGCTGTGCAAGCACCAGGGTAATTTTTCAATCTCATTTACTGGTGTTTCCATCACAGCAACAATTAGCAGAAGATTCATTGAGTTTTTCAAAAAAGATACATCCTCTGTGTGTTTGTTACATGGCCTCTTATATCTTTTCTTTATGGCCTCGTATTTTGGCAGTCTTTTTATCTCTTTACGACTCGACCACGTAATGCATTTTACTCTCTCCTTGACTTCATGCTAAAGTCTTTCATGTTTATCCTTCGCAAGTAGCTCGTGAGTGCTTTGATAATCAACAGATATATTTCTAATTCAGAGAAGATTGCTTCTTTCAAGAATTGACCTTGCTTACAGGCTTGCAGATCCCTCTTCATCTTACTGAGGTTTATAAATCTACCTATGAGTCTTAGGCTTTCTGACTGCCACATAAGTGTTTAGCAGAACTACACATATTCACCTATATTCCATTTCACTGTGTGTTTGCAAATAATTTTCCCCCGTGCTACGCACTGGAGGGATCTAGTATTTAATGAAACTTGTTCCAATTTTTTCAGGGATACTTCAACTACAATCACTTGCATGTTAGAAGAAATTATGAGCTTCAGATTACTGTTGAATATTTACCTACGAACATGTCTAAAATGTCAAGTTGTTCTCTAAAGGCAGGGAATTTTGTTCTTACCTGTCAGATTGTCACAAGAACAACTAAGATAAGACTAATATTGTTTATTTTGGTGTCGTTGTCCACAATCTATGTATTTCTTTATCCAATGGAATAACCTGAGTCTGTATTCTTTTGCTTATATTGTTTATTTCTATTTTTTCGACAATGCTCACCCAAACTGAAGAAAGAGTGAGTTAGGGTGAGTTTTTCAGTTCTGTGAAATCTTAATAACAGACTCTCAGGAACTCTACTACCAGGGTTAACTCAGCAATTCTTGCACTCTTCAGCTGCTCTTTTTTGCAGGAACACATAATTTGTTCAACGTAATGAGTTTCTCTCACCAGCTTTACTCTGCACTTAGCTTGGAGTATGCCTGAGTGGACTCCATTGATTCCCTCCCTTTGGGGGATGCTCACTGAGGCCATTTGTGGACCAACGTCTAACAATGGCCAAAGGTCACCAAAGATACTCACAGGGTTTCATCACAAGACCAGCCCTCATATCATTCAGTTGGCTGTGAAACATTTCTGAATGATGGTCAGTTTGGTATTTTACATCACTTATTTGGCATCACTTTTTTTCATTTTTCTTATGTTTGCTTCCGGATCTTGATTCTTACTTCGATTCGCATGCACCTCATTTGCCAATTCTGCTGTCGTAAACGCAACAATATGGACCTCCATCTCCAACATACCTTACAGGTCAGACATTATGGCCTCTTATATTTTCACTTTATGGCCTCATATTTCAACAGTCCCTCAGCTCAGTCCTGAAGGTAATGCATTTTGCCTATAGGGAGGTCTTTAATGTTCACAAGTATGGCTTCAGCACTTTGAGGATCAAGACATAAATTCACAATTACCAGACGATTTTTCATTGTATACC
Source organism: Platynereis dumerilii (assembly GCA_026936325.1). Taxonomy (NCBI): domain Eukaryota; kingdom Metazoa; phylum Annelida; class Polychaeta; order Phyllodocida; family Nereididae; genus Platynereis; species Platynereis dumerilii. Next base: position 2,565,528 of record JAPTHN010000031.1, read on the forward strand.
TTTTAGGCAGATGAAGGTCTTTGCCAAGGGTTCCAAGCCTGAGATGTCAATCCAACACATTTTTTGTGGACCTTCAAAAGCTATGTCTCAATCAGATATTGTTCAGACGAGATGTCTTACTGGCAGTCCCTTTTGTCAGTGAATTTGCAACTTTTTGATAACTCCTACCCATGCTCTCCTCTCATCAGTCAACTCTCATGAACATCAAGAACTACACGTAGTCTTTAGAGGGTGTATTTGCCACATCTATCGACTCATGTAGTATCTTAGGCTTTTTAATTCAATTGGCCAAAATTTCACCAAAATGTGGCAAAAAAATTGTTCCTTAGACCAGTTTGCATTCGCACACAATTTTGTTAAACACTATGCAGCTCCAGGTAGCATTATCTAGTCATGTTGAACATGTATGCCTGAGCAGACCTCCATTGATCCAAATCCTTTAAAGAATGGACAATGGGATATTGTAGAACCAACAGATGCTACAATGGCTCAAACACCATCAGAGACACTTTGTGCTTGGTCATATTCACACCTTTTTCTACCTCATTATCAATGCTTGGGTGAAGTATCTCCTTCACAAGTTACTTCCTCCCTCAGATTTGCTGCACAGATCTGTCCTCTTCTAAAGGCTAAAACTGAATTACAGTAGTCACCTCAATGGGAAAAAATTTGATGGTTCTTCAAAGCTGAACATATCTAAAACCATTAGAAGGTGATTTACTAGTTTAATTTTCAGAAAATTCCGCCCAACTTTTCCTACTTGTTCAATGTTCTGACTTTTCATTACTATCAATTTCACCCTTCAAAGATGAGCAATGGAGATATTTTCTGATCATCAGATTAACAAGACCACAAGTTGTCAAACTCATTTCCAATTCATCCTTCATCCCTAACAATTGATTGAAGAGTCTGCTGGGAAGGACCTCACTATCTCAAAACAAGATCACTCCTCTGTCCAATGAATCCAAGTCTGGTCATTCACCACAACCCCTTATCTTTTGCTGTTGGACGATTGGGACCCAATAGCAATTGTCATCTATCTTCTCAATGTATATCTTTCTCTTCCTCTTCCAATGAAGAAAAGATCTAACAAGATTTTTTGGTTTTTCAGATTGTGTTTGCCATGGTGTACCATCAGTCAGTGGTAGAGTGCAAAGGCACCCTGATATTTCAATACACACAATATGTGGAACCATAGAATGTAAAGGATTCTGACTTTTAAAAGAAGTTTGGAGACAAACGTCACTTTAAATCCAGGTTCTGTTCATAACAAACATAATTTCCGACAAAAGTTGTGCATTATTTCTTCTACGCTATCCAAGTGGTATACTGCTACACCAGTCTCTTTTGGTACAATGATTTGAAATGTTTGCTTAATTATCTTCAGCAAGATGGCACTTGCTTCTTCTGACATCCCCTATGGCCAAGGCTTTACCGTACAGGAACACATAATTTGTCCGCCATAATGAGTTTCTATTACAAGCTTTGCTCTGGCTTTGCTTTGGACATTAGTGTGGAGTATGCCTGGGTTGACTCCGTTGATTCTTTTCCCTCAGGGGATACACAATGGAAGCTAAAAATCTTCAATGCTCCTAGGTGCTATTCTTGTGCTCTGTAAGCACCAGTGTAGTTTTCAAACTCAGCCAGCAATATCATGCTCTCGTGGAAATAATTCCAATTGAAAATTCATTTTAAAGTGCCTTTCATGCTCAACTCTATGATCTTCAATTCAAGGGTGACAGCATCGTAACTGTGCGGTTTTTCCACATGGGGTGTTCTGAAGTGATTCATGTCATTTTCCACAATTAATGGAAGATTCATTGAGAATGTGTGCTCATGTTAAAACATTGTGGTCCGACCTTCATCATAATGCATGTGTTGTTCATCTGTTTAGAAGGTGTCACATTCTTACCTTACTTCTTATCCTCTTGTGATCATGAGCTCCTTCTGTGCTACATCAGTATGTGGCATACTATTTCAGCAGACTTTCACCTTTTAATGGCTTGGCCAGGTACAAAATAGCTCCATTATATATTTCCATCACATTTTCTGTTAATCTCAAAGATCCCAGGATATATTCTCCACAACATCTCCCCAACATTGTTGTTCAGTAAACATTCTGAAGCTGAACCTGACAGCAAATTTTGTAAACTATCTTGTTTTCATGAAACAAGACCGTTCACTTTCCATCAGAGAATATTCATGTTGTTTGTTCACAAGTTGAATTAATTTCTGAAGTTCCTGTATTAACAATGACTTAGGGGAGAAGAATCAACTCTAGAAATAAGCACTGCTTAATGATCTGTGATCTAAAGACCACAGTAAGCCTATTCCTAACAAACCAACCAAAACCAAGGTTTATGAGGACACAAATGCATGGGTCTTCAAAGGGTCAATGAATAAAGAAACACTCAGCAAGAATATGCAGGCCATGATTTAAGGATTTTTGTGGACTGAACATATTTGTTGTGGAACTCCTTCTTTGCAATATCAATACAGCCAGATTCACTGAGTCTACGAATACCATACCCTGATATTGAAATTCAACTGGAAAAAATTCGATGAGTGATTTCTGACTGTTTTTTAATTATATTGCTGTCTGCTAAAATCAGCCGCATCACTCAACTTCAAAGTGAACTTCTGAATTCTGGCAACTGGACTCTGGCAAAACAATTTTTCACCATCCTGAAATATATCTATCTCTTACAAAATTCTCCGTATATATTACTTAGATGTCATTATCTGTTATTGGCCTCATTGTCCACAATCTGAGTGCACTTCCAGACAATGGTGTTTGCACATGGTCCGTGATCAAACAGTAATGACATATGTGTGCTTATAGGCTCCTGTCATCATTCCTTCTTCAGTTGTCCACCAGTCTCCACAATTACTCATTCACTTGGTTCACCCACAAATCTATATTTGTACTAAACTTGACATTAGTAACTATTAAACATCATTCATTCTGCAAAATCATTCACACATATGACACAATGAACACCTTTCAAAGTTCTTTCAAAGTTCCAAGTTGGACATTCTCAACATTTGGAAGCTCATATACTTCCATTAGGACAGACCTTCAGCATCGAGGATTGTTTCTTATATCACCTTTATTTGCTAATTAATGTCTCCAACTTGTGCTGTGGATGGAAGTATTGCTGTATTAATTCATTGGCCTACTGAAGTGGTTTCATTTCATCACTTTTTTTGCCAACAAGAACCTTGACAATGTAGAATTCCTCACACAAGTTGGCTCTTTTGTTGCAAATGTTCAGTGGTCTCTTGCGAATAAATATTGCAGTGAGGATAGCTCATTTAAAATGGATATGAACCTCTCACAAAGAAAGTATGTTTAGCTAATGCATACTGAAGCACTAAATTGGATAGGATGTGTGTGTGTGTGAAGCATTGTAGTTTTCTAATCATATATGTAGCAACTACAATACAACGGTAAACTCATTGGATTCAAAAAATTTAAGGGTTTTTCAAAGCTGAACATAACTTAAACCATGATAAACGAGTCAGAGTTTAATTTCCTGAGTATTCTGCTCCACCTTTTCCACTAAGTGTATATAATGTTCTGTGTTGACATTCCAATCAATTTCACACTTCAGCGATGAGCAATAGAGCTCTTTTCTGATCTTCAGATCAACAAGACCACAAGTTGTCAATTGATTGAAGGGTCTGCAGGGAAGGACCTCACAATATAACTCCTCTATCCAATGAATCCAAGTCTGGTCATTCACCACTGCCCTTTTTCTTTTGTGTTCAGCATTTGGAACACTAAGCAATTGTCATCTATCTTTTTTGGGTGTTCTTGATGAATATATACACAATGTATATCTCCTCCTCCTCCACTGATAAATAAAAACGTAACAAGATTTTTTTGTAGATTGTGTTTGCCACATGTGGTGTACTATCATTCAGTTATACAGTGAACAATGATGTACTGCAGATACATTTCAATAGACACAATAATGTGGAACCAGAATTGTTGGCTGCTTCTCCAAGAATTTATACGTAACAAAAGAGTTTTTCAATTGAATTAAACAACAAGTGTCCCGAGGATTAAGGCTTCTAAAAATGTCACTTCAAATATGGGTTCTCTTCATGACATACATAATTTATGATAAAAGCTGTGCGTTGTTTGTTTGACTACCATCGAAGTGGTAGGTCTATACTTTTACACCAGTCTCTCTCGCAATAATTGTTTTGAAATATCTGCTCCTTTAATTGTCTAGAAGAGGATAACACTAAATTCTTCTGACATCCCCATGATTTGCACAGTTGCACAGGAACACATAATTTGCTCATCATAATGAGTTTCTATTACAAGCTCTGCTCTGGCTTTGCTTTGGACATTAAATTTGGAGTGTGCTTGGGTTGACTCCATTGATTCTTTTCCCTCAGGGGATGCACAATGCAGGCCAAAAATCTTCAAAGATCCTTGGTGCTATTCTCTTGCTTTGCAAGCACCAGTGTGATTTTCAAACTCAGTAAGCAATATTTCTGCCCTCATGGAAATAATTTTGAATGGCCTGAAAATTCATTGCAAACAGCTTTTCATGTTCAACTCTATGATCTTCTATATAAGGGAGAGAGGATCACAACTGTGAGATTTTTCCACATGTGTTACGACGCGATTCATGTCAATTTCCACAATTGTTGGAATATTTAGTGATATTGCATGCTCATGTTAAAACATTGTGGTCCTTCTTTATACTCCATGTGTTGCAGATCTGTTTAGAAGGTATCACATCCTTACCTTACTTCTTATCCTCTTGTTATCATGAGCTCCTTCTGTGCTACATCAGTATGTGGCATACTATTTTAGCAGACTTTCATCCCTTAATGGCTTGACCAGGCACATCATAGGTCTACGATATATATATCCATCACATTTTCTGTTAATCTCCAAGATCACAGACTATATTCTCAACAACATGTCCTCAACATTGCAGTAAAGTACACATTTACCTATAGACGCTAATTTTCTCTTTTAAAAGCATTCAAAACTTCAAGACATGAGTTGCCAGATTTAAAGATACTATAGCAAATATGAAGCCTCAGTAAGCCAGCCTAAACTTATCACAACAGCTGCTTTTTTGTAGATTATCTTGTAACCCTGGAACAAGACATTTCACTCACCATCTAATTGTCAATTGCAAGAAAAACAAAACTATGCAAGAGAGACAGAAGAATCACTTGCCTTGTTGCATCAAATGTACCAGACTAATCTTTAAAGACTGAGAATGAGAATAAAAACAACGATCTTTCCAAAGCTGCTGTTTTAACAAAACAGTGTCTGGCAAAGGACAAATATCTACCCATGTCATCAGCGAATAAATATCAGGTCGCTTATCGATAAGTTATACAAATTTGTTTGATGTTTCTGTGCTCACCATCACTTAGGGGAGACGAATCAACTTTGGAAAGAAGCATTCTAAATTACCTTCTTAAGTTCTCATCCAAATGATGACAACTCAACCAAATGATGACAAAACCATTAGTTCCATTTTCAATGTGGTTACATTATTAATTAGTCAATAGACGCATCCAGTAATGCCCCAGAATCATGCATTGACATTCTTTGTAAGACATAGTATCCAATAAAGTCAAGGGGCAACCAGCTAAGGAGGGAGACCTCAGGAGTAAGTGATATGCTGCTTCAAGATCCAAAACTGTCTCTATGTATTTTCAGGCAAAAAAGGCAAAAAGGGCAGAGGTGCTTTCATCGGCTGGAATAAATTATTCCCCAAGCATTAATTAGTAGCCTTCTTTGACCATTTTAGACCAACATTTGCACATTATGCTCCATAACCAGGTGAGCCATCTTCCAGTAACACATAATTGTGTAAAATGTAACACACCACCAGCTAGCTTTATGCTAAGATCTCACGGCACGTTACGGAGAACTTTAGGCGTCGGCGGGATGGTATTTCCTGAAAATTTGGATGAATTTGGGTGATCCGCCGTCGACTTTTCACATCGCCCAGGGGTAGTTTTTGTTCGTCTCAGGGGTTCCTAGAAATGGAAAAACTGTGCCGTGGATGTAAAAAAAGATTCAACAGGTTCAAATTTGTTTTCATGACGGCGGAACAGAGCCCAAAATTTTCTTGATTTTTGGATGTCCGGCGGGAATTTTTTCAGTGAGAATGTCTCAAAAACATCTCTGGCGGGATATTAGGACATCCCCTGCCCCTGAGGGGACCTCTCCTGCCCCTGCGGGGACCTCTCCTGCCCCTGGGGGGATATTTGCAGCCTCGCCGGCAGTTTTTGACATCACGCCGACGGTCTTTTGACATCCCACCGACGATCTTTGACATCCCACAGGCATTTAGATCTTGCCCCCCAGGCATTTAGATCTTTCCCACAGGGATATGATGTTATCCCGCCGATTTACGATCTTATCCCGCCGTGATATGCTTTTAATTAATTATATAATAGTTTTGTAAACATTGTATGTCGCCGGGATGGTCATTTTTTTCCTAGAATTCAACTGAAGCTCCCCTCAGTGGTAAAAAAGTTCTCCGTAACGTGCTGTGAGATCTTAGCATTACTTACGACTGAGAACACCCCATTGATCCGAATTCTTTAGAGAATGCACAATGGGGTATTTGTAGACCCATGAGGTACAGCACGCTCAAACGCCATCACACTTTATGCTTAGTCATATTCCCAACTTTTTCAAGCTCATTAGCAATGCTTCAGTGATCTCAAAAAAGAGCAAAATATTTCTTTTTAATCTTTACAACAGTATACATTCTCCCGAATCCCCTCAAATACAATGAATGTCGTAGAGGTAATCTTTCAGCTTGTTATGGCTGGTCATCACTAGTGCCTTTCCTTACCACATATTCTCCCGAGTCCCCTCAAATACAATGAATGTCGTAGAGGTAATCTTTCAGCTTGCATGTTATGGCTGATCATTGCCTGGGCCTTTCCTTACCTTGACTTCATCTGCAAATTTTTCAAACATGTCCTTCAGATACATATTCCAAATTGGCCAGAGAAGATTTCCTTTTATTTGACAATTGGCCTTAGTTACTGACCAAAGACATTGATTGACTTGAGCAAGTTTCCTTCTTATTACATTTTTCGGATAAATTAATTCGAAGGCCAAAGCCAACGCTATAGAAAGGTCACATCTCTTTCTGCATCTCATTTTTGGAATAAAGCATATGTGTCAAGTATGGCAGCTGCACTGCAATCTTTTTCAATGCCGAAGTTATATTAAAATTGGTAAATTGAATATATTTAGATGGCAGAATACTGTAAAGCCTCTTCTTCTACCGTTCCCAGTGAACCATATATATCATAGCAATTTTGGGAGTAGACCTTAAACAGTGGCTTTTCTGTTTGTTGCTGTATTTGCACATTCGTACATACCATTTAATTTTTTTTTTTTTAAAGGATGGCGTTTTCTTAATTCCATTTATTATTAGTGAAGGGATGTTTCACAGCTTTGAAAGCCTATACATGTAATGCAGTTGTCACTTTCTAAATCACAAGTTGGACACCTGCATATTTCAATGCTCTTTTATAGCTCATATACTTCTGTTAGGAGAGACCTTTAATACCACCACATGGTTTCACATATCTCCATCATTTAATCAATTTCTCCTACCTGCATGGGATGCCAAACTTAGCAATTCATCAATTGGCTTGCCAGTGTTACTTACATTCAGATGTTCTTAGCACATAAACATGCAGCGGTGGAGGTAATTTTCCCTCAGTGGGTTTTGTTATTTTGTTGCATCTAGATTCTCTTGCCGACCCTGTTGTTCAATTGTCAAAAAACTAGACTCATGATCAATGAGTTTCACAAGCTCATATACATTTCAACACAATACAGCTTGACTTCAAACAGAACCTTGAGGTATGCCATGTTACAGAATATATCAGGAAGACAACAGAAAGGTCATATTGAAGAGAAGTGCATAGCAACCTACAAATATATAAAATTTATCAAAAAATCCCAATAAAAGTCTGGGAGTGGAGTTCAAAGTAAGAGTGGAGTATCTGCCACACAACTGACCCTGCCATAAAGGAGAAACTTGCTTGTTCAATAGGGCTTTATTTAATGTATTTTGTAGGAACCTCAATAATGAGTCATGGCGAACATCTTTCCAAGCCAGATTACCCATGAATTGTCTCCATGTTCAGAGAGGTAATGGTTCAACTGCCACTGGGCTTTCTTGTTTTCTCTGGGCAAGATATTTCACACTGGACCAGTCACTCAATTGCAGACATAACAAAATACATAACCAAGAAGGAGATCGAAGAATTACTCGCCTTGTTGCACCTGATACACTGCGCCATCAGGAAAGGGTGAGAATCAATAAACAGATCCATTGTAACAAAGTATACAGCTGTAGCTGGAATGAATTTGTGTCTGACGAAGATGTATCTCGATCCATACCATTAGACGCAGTGAATGTTTGAATGGCTTATTGACAGCTACAATGAATTATGACAAAAGGAGTTAGTCCATGTAAGTGCTTATTGACAACAGCAACCACATAATTTGCATTGGGCAATGACCTCATTCCGGAATTCTTTTAATTATGATAATGTTTTAGCATGCAATTCTCATCACTGCTGTAGTTATGAACTTATTATTAGCCATACTTTTGCATCAGACAATAGAGAAGGATTCGTTGTGAATTCATTAGTACTGCTTTGCTATGGATTTTGGTTTTCTTTTAGGGTCATCTTAAAGCCTTTTTTACCTTGGCTTTATCATTAAGTTTTTCATACACGTCCTTCAAGTATACTCGGAATTCTCAAATGAGGAATGTTCTTTTATTCGATATTTGGCCTTGTTTACAACCAACAGATAATGGCGGATTGCTCCAAGGCTTCATCTTATTACAATGTCTAATACAATAATACCCAGGCAAGAAAAAGCCACAAGATTCAGATTCCAGAGTCAAGTTTGTGTATGTCAATTGCTACACAGCATTGCTCATTGTATCTCCATAACACGAAATAGATTGCTACATTGATGAAATGTTAAACCACGTTTCAATGGAAACCACATGGAAACCACATTTCAATGGAAACCACATATATATATTACATCCATCAGGGTCAAATTACAGTGACAGTTTATTTCCTGTGCACCTGAGCAGCAACATGAATTCAAACCATTACACTATTTTCTTATCAGCAAATGCTGCTTCTCTAATAGTGTGGTCGTCATTGCAATCAGTGGCGGGAATGCAGTTGTCACTGCCTTTCACATTTCCAAGTTGGACATCCGCAACATTTGGAAGCTCATATACTTCCATTAGGACAGCCCTTCAGCATCAAAGGCAGTTCTATATATCAGCATTACCTGCTGATTAATGTCTCCTATATTCACTGGGGATGGTAAAATTGGCAATTCAATGGTTGAGTCGTTATTGCTAAATATATTTTGTTTGCAAGTTTTTTCTCATCAGGACGTAGGATAGCACTTTTAGACATTGATCTGTAGGAGCATTGCAATGACCAAGGAAGGGTGTTGCCATTTGGTCCCAAAAGCCTCACAGGAGGAGATAAGGGGCTCTGGTAAATGACCCAACTTGAATTCAGTGGACGATCTTCAGACAGAACATTCCCAGTAGAACTCCAGTCAATAGTATTGACAAATTGGAAATGGGTTTGAAAACTTTTCTTCGTTCAAAAATAGCTCAGAAATAGCCCTTTGCTCATCTTGCAGAAGAAGGAATATTGTCCATTTCAGTTAGGCAACTTGAAATTTTGTCAATTACATTTACACAACACCTTACATGGTCCCAGCTGTAGATATCAAGCGTGAGAAAGCACAACAACGACTAGGTGGTGGAACTCCTTAGTCCGAATAAATTATGCCCTAATTATAGCAGGCATTGCCATTTTAGACAGGGGGAGTTTGGACCAAAATTTCGCAACAAAGCGCTCCATTATCCAGGACAGGCATCTTGCAGTAACATTTGTGTAAAGCGTAACGCACCACCAGCCAGCTTTACATTGGCATGCTGTATGCCTGAGCAGACCCTCATTGATCCAAATCCTGTAGCGAATGTACAATGGGGGTATTTGTAGACCCGTAGGATGCAGCAAAGGCTCAAACACCATCACAGACACCTCATGCTGGTTATATTCTATTCACACTTTTTCAACCACTAATAATGCTTCGATGGTCTCCAAAAGACCTCAATATTACTTTTTAATCCTCACACACTGTACATTATTTTCTCACCTCATCTATAGTGTATGCTGTAGAGTGTACAGGCTATCTTCCAGCTTGTTATGGCATATCTGCAAGTTTTCGAACCTGTCCTTCAGATACATAATCCTAATTGGCCATAGAGGATTTCCTTCTATTTGACAATTGGACTTAGTTACTGACCCAAGATATAGGTGGACATGAGCAAGGTTCCTTTTTATTACATATTTCCGATCAAATAATTTGAAGGCCAAAGCCAATGCTATACAAGGTCATATCTCCTGCTTTATCTCATTATTGGAGTAAAGCATATGTGCCAGGTATGACTGCCACCTACAATCTTTTTCGATACCAATGTTATATAAAAAGTGGTGAAATTGAATACGAGTCTAGAATACTGTAAGGCCTCTTCTTGTACCATCGCTAAAGCAAACCACATTTTATGGCAATTTTTGGGGTAAACCTAAGAAAACATCTAGTTTGTGTTCATTGCAGTTTTGTATGTTTGTCAAAAGTTCACATGCTGCCCTCAGACGATTTAATCATTTTTCTACAGCGAGATGGTCTTTTCAAAATGTCATCTATTATTAGTGATGGGAAATTATCACTGCCTTCAATGGCTTTAAAGCAATTGTCACTTTCTTCATCCCATGTTGGACATCTGCATATTTCAATGCTCTTACACAGCTCATATACTTCCAAAAGGACACACCTTCACTACCACCACTGAGAGTTTAACATGTTACCCTAATTTAATTAATTTCTCTTGCCCGGGGTGCCAATCTTGGTAATTCATCAATTGGATCGGCAGTGCTTAGTGCATTTAGATGTTCTTTCCTCACTAACATGCAGTCTGTTGCAGTAATTTCCACGATGGGTTTTGTTCTTTTGTAGCTGCTGGATCATCTTGCAGACCCTGTTGTTCAATTGTCAGGAATAAGAAGTTCTCGTGATGACAGTGATGTAACCTCATGCATATTTCAACACAATATATTGTATAGCTAGACTCAAGACAGAACCTTGAGGCATGCCATGTTACAAATAAAATCGACATTCCAGCAAGACACAAGTTCTGTACAGCAAATCTATAATCATATAGAATAACACCAATGAAAGTCAGGAGGTAGGGGAATTCGAAGCTGAATCAGATACTTTACCGAGCCTGGAATACAGGAGAGTCTTCTTTCTTTAGAAGGCTTTTATCTGATGTATTTTGCAGGGACCACAGTAATGACTTTTCTAACCTGGGTTGTCCAGGACAGGAATCGCACCCATGTCCAAGAGGCTAGTAGCCCAGCTAACACTGAGCTGGGCTCCAGATCTTTCTTGTTTCTCTCCGAGCAAGACATTTCACACTCGACCAGTTACTCAATTGCAGAAATAACAAAATACATAACCGAGAAGGAGATTGAAGAATTACTCGCCTTGTTGCATCCAATACACTCTGCCATTAGTAAAGGGTAAGAATCAATAAAAAGATCTATCGTAACAAAGTTTACAGCTGTAGCTAGAATGAAGTTGTGTCTGACAAAGATGTATCACAATCCATAGGCTTATTGACATCATCAATGAATTATGACAAGGGAGTTAATCCATGAAAGTGTTTATTGACAACATCATTTGGCACTGAGCAATGACCTTATTGCAAACATATTTCAATTGTAATAATTCTTTAGCATGCAATTCACTCATCTCCTGATGGCTTCTTGCATCTCATCTCAGCTGTTGTTATGAACTTATCAGCAATACTCCTGCGCCTTCAGATAATAGAGAACATTTCATTGTGAATTAATTTGGAGAAGGTATGGTTGTTCTTCTTTGCATAATATGTATTTTGCCGGTTTTTGCATTAATTATCTTTAAGTTTCTCGTACATGTCCTTCAAATATACTCAATAAGAATTTTTATATTATTCGAAATTGGCTTTGCTTACTTCTGGCAGATAATGTTGGATTGCTGCAAGGTTTCATCTTGTTACAATGTCTAATACAAAAATACCAAGGAAATAAAATATTATTGTCTGTCGTCCAGCTTGTGCACGTCAATTGCAGCACGACATTGCTCATTGTATCTCAATAACACAAAATAATAGCTACATTGATAAAATGTTAAATTACATTTCAATGGAAACCATAGATAGCATCCATCAGGGTTAAATTACAGTGGCAGTTTATTTGCTGTGTACCTGTGTAGCAAGATGGAATAACTGTCATATTTAAACTATTCCACCGTTTTCTAGACAGCAAAATGTTATTCCCCAAATGAGGGTTGTCACTGCACTCAATGGTTCTAATGTAGTTGTCACTGCCTTTCACAGTTCTAAGTTGGACATCCACATTATTTGGAAGCTCGTATACATTAGGACAGATCTCCAGCATCGAAGACAGTTTTGTATATCACCATTACCTGAAAATTAATGTCTCCTATTTGCATTAGGGGGTTGTAAAATAGGCAATTCATCAGTGGAGTCGCTATTGCTACATACATATACATTTTGTTTGGAAGTTGTGTCTCATCAGGACGCAGTTCGATAGCACTTTCAGACATTGATCTGCAGGGCCATAGAAAACCAGGGGTGTTGCCATTTGGTCCCAAAAGCCTCACAGCAGGAGATAAGGGACTGTGGTAAATGACCCAAACTTGAATTCTGGGGACGATCGTTCACCAGAACTTTCCCAGTGGACCTACCAGTCAATAGTATTGACAAATTGGAAATGGGTTTGAAAACTTTTTCTCATTCAGATAAAGCAAAGAAATAGCCCATTGCTCGTCTTGTACGGGAAGAATCAATTCCAACAGCAATATCGTCCACTTCAGCAATGAAATTATGTCTATTACATTAATACATAACCTGACATGCTCCCTGCAGTAGATATGAAGTATGTAAATAAGGAAACACAACTTCTTCTAAATAATACGATGTATATCTTTGTTTTCTTCTTCGAATTTCCAAATTTCACGACCAGATGTCCAATGACCCTCCAGAAACAGAAACCACCTGCCTTTATTTTCACAAACTTTTGGCTAACTTATTCCTGCTTCATTTTTTCCTGCAAATGTAGCTTTGGAAGCATAAATGAATTTCTTTAGTGGATATATTGCAATGTGCATAGAGTATAATAGCCATAGCTTACACATATTCCTGATATTGGGCTGACCGGTTTCCAAATTGTGAGGACAAGATTTTTTTTCTTGGGTTATATCATTCTTTTGCTCTTTTTCATGGAAGAGGAGATATACATTGATCGAGAAGACCCAACTAAGATAGATGACAATTGCTATTGGGTCCCAAACGCCCAACAGCAAAAGATAAGGGGGCCGTGGAGAATGACCCGACTTGGATTCATTGGACTGACGAGTGATCTTGTTTTGAGATAGTGAAGTCTTTCCCAGAAGACCCTTCAATCAATTGTAAGGGACTGACGGTGAATTGGAAAAGAGTTTGACAACGTGTGGTCTTGTTAATCTGATGGTCAGAAAATAGCTCCATTGCTCATCTCTGAAGGGCGAAATCGATGAGAATGTCAGCTCAGAACCACGTACTCTAAGTAGAAAAGGTTAAGTTGAAAAGCCAGCATTTAAAATTAAGTCATGACCATTATCCAAGGCAGAAGATGATGTTTAGAATAAAGATACTAAATCTTAGAGCGCAGTTATCCCTCACAAATACATTACTGAGCTCACAAGATTTTGTTTTATTTTAAAATCACTTCAATAAGCTTTGCTAATAGAATTTCCCGGCTTACTTGAAATTTGTTTGGCATAAAGTACAGGTCTTTCAATGTCGTTCCATAACTATTGTCTTCCTGTAGCATACATTCTATTTGTAACTCGGCTTGCCTCAATGTTCTGTCTTGAGCCTCACCTGCATTGTGTCACAATATGCATGAGCTTGTGACACTGTCCACACGAGAACTTCTACTCAATTTTAAAGGCAAATGAACAAATATACATAACGGCAACTTGGTGGCAAAACAGCATCAAACAAAGTGTAAGACACATTAGCAGGCCAATTAATGAATATATAGCAATTCCACCATCCTCAGTGCAAATAGGAGACATTAATTAGCAGGTAATGGTGATATAAGAAACCACCTTCGATGCCGAAGGTCTGTCCTAATGGAAGTATATGAGCTTCCAAATGTTGTGGATGTCCATTTTGGAACTGTGAAAGGGAGTGGCAACTACATTACAGACATTGAGTGCAGTGACAACTCCCCATTAGGGGAACAACATTCTGTCAGCAGGAAAATAGCAAAATTCTTTGAATGCGACCTTTTTTCAAAACATAATGGATACCAGGAAAAAAACAGAAATTGCACTGTTTCTCTAAACAGTGGGATGTTTCCTATAATTTTCATTGAAATATAAACTTTATTTAACAGATGGCACAACTGAAATTTGGTTCTCTCTTGCATCAATTTTCTGTTAGAGTATAAGCAAGGCAAAGGTTAAATAATGTTGTTGTTGCTGTCAATAAGTAATTTCATGGAGTGGCACCTTTTGTCATAATTCATTGCAGCTGTCAATAAGCCACTCAAATATTTTTCGACGATATGGATTGGGATCAATCTTTGTCAGACATCATTTTATTCCTGCTCCAATCAGGTCATCTGCTGAAGTTTTCTCTGTTGTGTATTTCGGAACCAGTAACTATATCATAAAATGTATTTTTCATTGTTGCAGATCTTATAAGTATATATATATATTGTTTTATTGACACAAGAATATCAGTAATGATACATTTGTCAATGTTAGTATTGCGAGAAAACATTGGTTAGTAAAATGTGATAATATTTAATAGTATAAAAATTGTATAAGTATATATATATATACAATAAAAATGATACCTTTCATAAAATAGGACATGTAGGTTATATTACTTAAGGCTCCAGCCACCGTTTACTTCCACTAATCAATCATGTTACATCTAATGAATAGTATATAACAATTTATACCTAGTTATCAAAAATATAAATATGTATAAAAAGCGATTTTCCAGACAAAACAACTAGGAATAATAAATAATAATACAGTGCATACATTCATTTTCAACATTGATATCATAATATCTGTCAATAATCATAGTGAACTAAAAATAATAGGCCTGTAACCACTTTAGAGACAAAGCATCAAAAAGCATTCACATCTATATAGTATATTCATATATAGTACGGTATATAAGTGCAATCCATCCAAGAATTCAGATTCCTTCCATATCCATGGAAAGTACAGAAAAGATTCATCTGAGATTGAGAGACTTGCACAAACAAATAAACTGACCAGAAAATTGTATGAGTGCCACTCATTGAGTGGCGAGCCAATCACAATAATTTTTTTTTAATTGTCAGAAAGATAGCTTCCAAATTTGAAAATCTTCAATAAACTATGGAAAGGATGTAAGTAGATAAGTAAGACGTCAGTAAGCAAATCTGAACAGGAAAAAGTATTACTAGGCCACAGAGCCATTTTAAGGAAAAGAGACTACAAAATAGAGTGCTATGTAGTGAAGATATGCCCTGCAGATCACATACAGGTTTACAAGACAAGTCCTGAATGATGGGATAATCATGACTTTCTATGCGAAGCATGCTCAGAATGAATCTTCAGAAAATTGCAGCTGTGACTGGAGAATTGGTAAATGAGGTGGAAAACTGTAGCACTAGGTTCTTGCACATCCTTAATTAAACACCTCTGCTTGTCATTAGCCATTGCAGGTCTGACAATGGTCCTATGGTCTATTTCCTCAGAAAAATTACTTTACTCAAGCATACGGTAAGGGGACTACGGTTTGTCACGTCAACATTGAGAGACGTTTGGCCAGATATCTCGGAAACCACAAGCCCCACAGGAGAAATATGCATACCTACGTATAGCTTAGCTCTGTTGTAATCTGAATATCTCATTTGTGTGATGCTTTGGTGCCGTTTTTGTCGGATATTTGCCAATTTATGAAAGTGGCAGTCCTTTTTCGAAAAATGTTGACATTTGTGATGCTACTTATCTGACACAAAATGGGAAATGACGTCATAAAAGTGCTCCACAGCGCCACCCCAGACTTCGTTCTACTCAAATTTGTATAAGCGGATCCAACAATCTCATTGTGTTGATTTTTATGAACTGTACAAACAATGCTATATTTCTGTCTCAATGCTTGACGTGACAAACTGTAATTGTAAATCAAACATATGTCACTGTAAGGCAGAATGCATGAGCATTTTTTGTTCATTATGGCCCTCAAAAGTAATCAATTGTTTCATCACTTTCTGCACTCTAAAAACAAGTGTTTAAGAAACAACACTAAAATAAACACTTTTTTGTTACACTTAATAAACGCGTGAAAGTGTTTATGATTTTTAACACATTTAAGTGTTTTTGATTTTAAACACATTTAAGTGTCTTCGATTATAAACACAAAAACGCTTTAATAGCTTGTTACACTTTATTAACACTAAAAAGTGTTTATAACAATAAAAGTGTTTGATCTTAAACACTCAATGTTTTTCCAGGATGACTGCAGAGAAGGTGTTTATCATATTAAAGTGTTAAACAAAAAGCGTTTATAATTAAACACTCTGGTGTTGCAGTATTAACACATTGTTAATGTACATCACAATATCAGTTGTTCAGCTTGTTTTTGAATAAATCACATGGTTACAACAGTGAAATCAAGTAACAATTTATAAAAAACAGTACAAATGAAAATATAGATTTAATTGAATTCAAATACTTAATATTATGTAATTAAACTTGCTATCCTCATTAATTTCAAAAGGCTACTTGTAATAACCAGATGATGACTGCTAATATTAATGATGGAAGGATGGACGGGTGGTCGGGGCTTTACGTCCTGTATTTCTGCACTCGATAGGCTACCAAGTGAACAGGTCACAGCAATGAGGCAAATATTAATTGAAATAGCTATGCAACATAGGCCCAGGTGACCCGACAAGAGCTAGATTCAAACCCTGGACCAAGCAATTACTAATGCTACTTAATGTATTCACACACAAAAAACTGGATGGCATATATTTGCGCTTGCCCTCCCTCGAAAGGGCATAAGTGGGCTGTCCTCGGTTTATTGTTTTTTTTTATATTTCAGGGTGAGGTGGGAAATCACCTTTGACCCATATTCTTTTCTAAAAATTTCATATTTATACAAAATGTGCATTTTAATGCATGGGATGATGGAATGGATTAACTATTGAAGCTTAAATTCTTTTATTTGACACTTTCAAGCCACCATTACATAATAAGTCATCACAGGGGCTGGATTTGCCTTAAACTTCGGGACAATTTAGCCCCCTTTGAAACCCGATGAAAAATGACAAGAAAATAGATAGTTCATGTAATATTTTATTCTTCAATTAAGCACTGACACTGACAGATATATTCAACCATTGTGTAAGTATACCATAAAACCTTGCAAAATTCAACAACTGAATCATATTCCCAATCAACTGGTTTTTAATGTTGTGAATACTGCATTTGAATTTTCCCCTATTGATGAAAAACGGAAGACCCTATGTTAGTACATTGGCATACAGTCAAAATCTTACCATGTCATCATTTTGTCTGCATTTGAATGGTATCCTGTTACTCCACGTGATAATCCATATCATTGATGTTATTCCATTCAAAAGTGTTTGATTCTCAGTGCAATCCATTTAGGGGTTGCAGAAAAAGTAACAGTCAAATTTATTTTAATAGCACTTTAAATATGTTTCGCTGAAAATGAATATGACTTTTTTAGAATAGAATCAAATGATTGCTTTAACATTCAAGTAGCTGTCCGAATATTACTGGGTAGTCAAGGTCCTTAACACAAGAAGTGCAGTGCCTCTGTAAAAGCTTCAAATATGATTGCGACAATGATTGTCCCTCAGCAAAGGTATAAATCCATTTGAGAAAGCGACTGGAGAACAAAAATTTGGGATGAGATGTTTCCAGATCGAGGAATCTCCTTCAGTGTTACATCATTCTTGTCAATGTTGTCCATCCACCTGCAAATGTATGAATCCTTGTTTACTATTAAATGTTTGGGCATAATATTTCATGAATATTGACGTAATATCTCATCATATATAATTTTCAGAAATTTACTGAAATGGTGAAAAAAAATAGGAAGTGCAGCTATGCAGATCTTTAGGGAATCATGTATGAAGGATATGACTTGCAGTTTATCAGTGAGAATCAGGTCATGCTTTACAACTTATTTTGCAGCAGAACTGTTCAGGGATATAAGTGGGGACCAGACAATAGTTTTAAAATGTACCCTATATGATCAGAATAAAATAAACCAACAATTTAATGGCCAATCTAAACAATGTCCAAGTGGCACTAAGTCTTGGTAAATTAACTTATTTGAAAGTATTGGATGTATCAAAAGCAAAGCCACAGAACCAGGAGATTATAGACATAGGTATTATGACAGGCATGTTAACCAAATATCAATTATGCTAAATATTTACCTCCAAGACTTTGTGGCTTTTTCTTTCATTTTTCTCCTTTGCCCTATGTTGCAGCTGTCTTTTTGTCAGATCTTTTGGGGTCCAAATTGCTGTGGAAAGAAAAAGTTACAAAATACAAAACTGCAATGAATAACTAAAATATCTTAAAGATATTCGGATGGATGGATGTTTGGGGCTTTACGTCCTGTATTTATGCACTTGGTAGGCAGAATTAGGACAGGAGGAGGACACGGCAATGAGGTGAAGGATGATTGAAACAGCCGTCCAACATAGGCCCAGGTGACCCGGCAAGAGCTGGATTCCAACTCTGGACCCAGTGATTGGCAGTCCAGCACGCTACCACTAGACCAATCCTCCCCCCTTCAAAGATATTCGGAAAAACTAGTTAGGGCCTAAATTGGATATATAACATAAGACCTCCATCGAAAATCCCTGAAAAAAAAAGGCTGAAGTTCCTCCAGATCTACAGCATGAACAATGATATGCCCACCCCCTCCTAATCCAGTTCATCCCAAAATTTTAAAGTATGATTAAATGATATGATTGCAGTTTGATGGTTGAAATTTTAACAATTACATGTGTTTATAAAGATGGTTGATTGATGTTATCAAAATAGCATTGCCTTACTATAATGTGATATTTACCTCAGTGACTTGCTAGATACAGTCTAGATGCGAACTTTATATCATTTTGGTTTGCCTCAAATTGTAGCAGGATTCTTCCAAAAATATTTTAACACTCGAAGATTGAGTCCAAGTATCTGCTGAAAATAAAATAAGGTTGTCTCATGAACTCGTGTCAAATAAATTTGATACAAATTACAAACACCAGTGAAAATACAGGGCACATATGGACCCAACTCCCCCTATCTCTGCCCATTCCCCAGTGCACAGTGCAGAAAATATATTACATGTGTTTGAAATCTAGAAATTAGACAGACTTCAAAATGTTTCTGATAAAATGAAAATTAATAGTTAATGTAAAAATGCATGTTATGCTGTGTACAGATACTGCCATTAACATGTTCTTCTTAGCAAACGTATAATGTACATAAATACCTTTTAATCAAAATGTAGTTAAATAACTTTCTTTGCTGTTTAATAAATAGCATTTAAATATACCATTTTAAGTTGTGCTTACCAGTTATAAGCTACTTCAGTGAAGACTTAAGTCACAATGCATGCCTTCAAATCTGTGTTAAGTACAGAAAGCTGTGATTTCATGGTCGGTCGCTTGTGATGTTGTTTTAAATTTTCTGCCTCCTTAAAGTTTAACACTATAAGTGTTTATCCAGCAAACTTGCAAAAACACTATGTGTTTAAAGTACTTTGAAATTTTCATTAAAAAGAAATAATACACATTTTCTTGCACTTTGGAGCATTCAAACAAAGAAAAAAGGAGACAATATGCTACCAACTGACATTTTATGACATATTGTCATCTTATAACCAACATTTCATGGTTTAAATTGATCATTAATTTCTGAAACCATACATGAGAAAATATTCTAAGTTTGATAAACACTTAAATCTGTTAATGCTGGTAGAAAGCGTTTATTTTCAAACGTGTTTATGTAATTTAACACTTTAATGTGTTTAAAACAGGCGTTTGTTTTTAGAGTGTGTCCATTGAATTACAGAAATGCAAATGGCTTTCCACATAATGCTATTAGAAAATTAGAATGCAGTAAATTGGTTGGCTGCAAGGTTCTGTGTTTGGCCTCCGTTATATTTCCTTTTAAGGTGTATGAGCTTATGGCATTGTTATTATGAGATCTTCTACTCAATTTGCAACCTCGTGAACATGTCAACCGGTATATAACCCACGAGAGCGTGTATTTAAGACAAAACTAAAGAAACTTAAGAAGGAAAATTGTTCTCTTGAACAGCACACTGATGAGAAAGGACAAAATCAGACTTTAAAAAAAGGGTACGTAATGCAAGAAGATGAACAGGGCAATAACCAATTAGGGGAGAGTGGGGCATAACCACCCCCCTAAGACAAAAAGTCTCACAGGATGATCATGACCAACACAATTAAGAACTCCAATTGGCAATATGACACACTCTTAGAGTACTTTCATATCCCCTACTTGCAGCATCAAATGACTCTCCCTTATAGCACAGGGACATGAAATAGTTTTCGGTACAAGGTGGGTGGTTAAGCCCCATGCTCGGGGCATAACCACCCACCCTATGGGGCATAACCCCTCCCCCAAGGTACCAGCAACAAAAATAACTGGAGGATTTCCATATCTGGTGGAAGGATACTATGTCCCTTTCTGATGAAAATGCAGGTGCTCTTGACTTGGAAAGTAACAAACCATATCAGTGTCCTCAGTTTTGCTATGGTAGTGACTTCTCAGATATTTCTCTCCGGGACGCTCCCGCCAAAACCAATCTTTTTGTTTTTCAAAACAGCCCAAATGACATAATCTATGCTAACCCTTCCCAAGTTCCTCACACATTTACAGTACATTTTTGAAAACCCCCCTCCTGTTTCTGTCACCCCCCTACTGTATTTTTTCCAGGGGCGGGTGGTTATGCCCCATATTGGGGTAAAACAGCCACTACCCCTATTATCACTCATGACATGATTTAATGACAGTTAAATCCATTTTAAAAATTAGTCAGAATATGAACCAACACAATGCCTATTACCGATAACTTAGATCTCTTTTATGTAGAATGCCTTCACAAATACCGTCACATGTAAAAATAAGATGAAGCGGCTTAAAAAAGCTAAAAAACTAAACAAACTGAGCTGGTCAGTATGGTTCTGCCTTTTGCTTGCAACCCATTCTTTTAAAAAGTTGTCTTTCACAAGTAAAATCACCTTAACTAACAATATTTTCACTATGTGGAACCAATCACCATGAACCACTGGGTGGGTGGTTATGCCCCTGGGGGTGGTTATGCCCCACTCTCCCCTACATATCAATTCCACAGTGCTAACAGGAGACATAATTAATTTTTTAATTAGTAGATGATCTTTCAAGTACTGTGGATATGAACTAATTGGAACTGCAGACCAAAGCAACAGCAGCGTGAGTATGAAGGAACTCATAAGACTTCACTTCTCCTTTTTCATAAATTTGTAACATAAAGTTCACAGGTGGCAAACCAATAGTGACCATTACTGTGCCTAAAGACCTCGAGGAAACATCATTGCTTGGAAGTATTCCAATATTGTGAAGACCAATAAGAGATAACGACACATAAGACAAGCCATCAGGAGAACTAATATGTAAATGGCACAGCCATGAAATTCGCGCAGCTCTTAAAAAGTTTTTTTATGACTTATGGTTATACCATAACTTTCATTAAATTTATTTCATATTCAATGTATGAAAGGCAGTTATCTTACTGTTTCAAGAAATTGAAAGACGGATATATAGAAAAAAATAGAGAGAAATTTAGACTAGAAACTATAAGAAAATTAAATAGATCAAAAATAGAATATATAGATAGATAGATAGATAGATAGATAGATAGATAGATAAATAGATTGATAGATTGATTGATTGATTGATTGATAGATTGATAGATTGATTGATTGATTGATTGATTGATTGATAGATTGATAGATTGATAGATTGATTGATAGATTGCTTGATAGATTGATAGATAGATAGATAGATAGATAGATAGATTGATAGATTGATAGATTGATAGATAGGATATTATAATAAATAGGATTAAGAATGAATAGATAATCAGCTAAGTAGTAAAAAGGAAGACTACACTGAAAGCTGCCAAATTAAAGTCTATGCTAGATTGTTGATATTACATAATAGTGATAACAAAAACAATAACATGATCTGCATGTAGATTAATTGCTCACTGTTACATAATCATCAGTTGACAAAGATTATGTAACTTTAATTTTGTTATGTTTTCTTGTTGTCTGTTTTGAAATGAAATGAATCACATGTTAATAATTTAATTTAGCTTGTCAAGGCTTATAATGAACTATTCCGTAAAAATAATAGAAACAGGGAATATTAATGGAGAATATTGAATTTTTCAGACACTTTTGAATATGAATATGTCATGTTTAGTTAAATTCAAAACTAAATCAGTGATAAGAAGCTGGTCCCACTTGACCTAATTTCCTGCTGTCGACCATTGATGTTGAGACCATCACTGCACAGATTTTTGAAACCTTTCTTGTGCTAAGTTTCGCTTTGCGAAACGGCCTATGGCCGTTTCGCTGCGCGAATATTATGGGTTATCAAAGGAAATTACTGAGGGAATGGCTATAACTGTGGGAACAGCTATTACAATGACGATGCAACAATGGTCGATTTGACAAACCAGCCAAGCAACATTGGTCACTGACCCGCAGACAACTTATTTTCAACTGAGAATAAGGAAAAGTTGTTGGACACATTACTAGTAGCTTGTTATGGCTGGTCAGTGCCTGGCCTTCCCTAACCTTGACTTCATAGATCTGCAATTTTTCATACCCGTCCTTCAAATACATATTCCTAATTGGGTATGGAGTATTTCCTTTTATTTGACAATTGGCCTTAGTTACTGATCGAAGACAAGGATACACACATAACGGGTATGGCGGTGACCTACAATCTTTTTCAAAACCAAAGTTATATCAAAATTAGGAAAATTGAATTATACATGAGTCCAGAAACTGTAAAGCTTCTTCTTCTACCATTACCAATCAAATCATATTTTAGAGAAATTTTGGGAATAAATTGAGAAAGCGCCTTTTCCATTCATTGTTGTATTAGTAGGGGAAGCTTGGGAGAGTTGGGCCACAGGGAGGGTTGGGCCACCATGATTTTTGAGGAAACTACACATTTTTTGAGAAAGCTGCAGCCACCAAAATTTTATAAAAATAAAAATCTTTCAATGGATGTAACAATTCTGGCTAATTTGCTTGTCACGATCTTTAGAGAGAAGAAAATTCAAATTTGGATGAAAAAAGGAAAAACTGAGCCATGTTACGAGTTTTTAATTGTCTGTCAGACAACAAGGACTGAGAAAATTTTCTATGGCATGCTTGGTAGGCTTGACTATTTAGTTGTTATTAACATATTTTGGAAAATTATCAGACAATCGGTTTTGTCATAATTGGGATTTAGAGAAAAATGGTGGAATGGGGGAGAGTTGGGACAGTGCTAATACTCTCCCCACATGTGTTGCATTTACCCAGATTTATTTTTATTAAGACAGAAGAACTTGTCTAGAGCAATTTTCAACAGAGATTGAATATTTTTAGGCCTTAATAATTATTCATAGTCTAATAAAATTAGATATCAGGAAATCTAGATGGGGAGAGTTGGGCCATCAGGCCGAGGCTTAAGTCTGACAGCAAACTAGAGTTGCAAGAGGCCTCAATTCAGGATTAGCGACTTCTATGACCACCACACTTCAGGTTAAAAATATTATGGCCTCAAGTGCAGCTTAACCGCACCTGATATATTGAAATGGCCCAAGTCTCCCTCCTGAATGGCCCAAGTCTCCCACTTGATGGGGAGAGTTGGGCCATTTTTTTTCCAATTTTCATGGGGCTGTAGCTCATACGTTATTGGGCAAATATCAATGCAAACTTAAAGATATTTTTCTGAAATATTTCAAGATACAATTCATGCATTAAGCATGTTTATATAATCATTACTGTTAGCAGGAGGTGCAAGAATGTAAAAAGTGGCCCAACTCTCCCAAGCTTCCCCTATGTTTGTCAAAAGTTTACATGCTTGCTTCAAGCATTTTCTTTTTTGTTTCTTTCAGCAGGATGGTGTTTTCTTAATGTCACAATTTATTATATCCTTAGTTATGGGAACTTGCCACTGCCTTCAATGACTTTAATGCAGTTGTCACTTTTTCGCCCAATGTTCGACTCTTGCATATTTCAAAGTTTCATATCTCACATACTTCTGTTATTAGGATACACCTTCAATACCACTACAGACAGTTTCACACACCACAATCATTTAATTCATTTCTCCTGTCTGCACTGGGATGCCAACTTGGTAATTCATCAATGGGCTTGCCAGTGTCACTTATATTTACATGTTCTTTGCTCACTAACATGCAGTGTGTTGAAGTGATATTCCCTTAATGAGTTTTGTTTTTGTTGCAACTGCAGTGCTGTAACCTCATGCTTATGGTAACACAAAACAGATTCAGCTGCATCACTCAAGACATAATTTTGAGGTCTGCTACATAACACTATTATTTGAAACTTGCCTTGCCTACTCCTGGAAGGTAATGGAGGATTGCTACAAGGTTTTGTCTTGTTACAACGCCTAATACTACCATACCAAGGACACAAATTCAAAAATTTCTGGAGTCAAGTTTATATATGTATACGTCAATTGCTACAAGGAATTGCTCATTTTATATCCATAACACAAAATATGCTGCTATATTGATAAGATGTTAAACCACATTTCAATGGAAACCATACAGATAGCATCCATCAGGATCTAAGTACAGTGACAGTTTATTTCCTGTGTTACTTGTGTAGAAAGATGGAACAAGTTGTATTCGAACCATTACAGTATTTTCTTGTCAGCAAAAGGTCGTTTTCCTGATGGGGGAGTTGTCACTGCACTCAATGGCTGTAATGTAGTTGTCGTTGCCTTTCACAGTTCCAAGTTGGACATCCGTAACATTTGGAAGCTCATATACTTCCATTAGGACAGACCTTCAGCATCGAAGGTGGTTTTATATATCACAATTACCTTCTAATTAATGTCTCCAATTTGCATTGGGGGAGGGTAAAATCAGCAATTTAGTGGTTGAGAAGCTATTGTTACATTTATTTTGTTTGGAAGTTCTCTCATCAGGAGGTAGTTCGATGGAACTTTTCGACATAGATTTGTAGGAACACAGCAAAAACCATGTTGCCATTTGGTCCCAAATGCCTCACAGCAGGAGATAATGGGCTATTGTAAATGACCCAAACTTTAATTCTGGGGACGATATTTCGCCATCTTTCCCAGTGGACCTGTCAGTCAATAATATTGACAAATTGGAAATGGGTTCAAATTTTCCTTGTTTAGAAATAGCCCTGAAATATCCCATTGCTCATCTTGTGGAGGAAGAACCAATAGAAAATCCAACAGAAACCGACTTCAGAAAGGCAACTTTAAATTTTGTCAATTACATTTAACTGCAAAACCTTACAAGGTACCTGCATCAGATATATGGGAATGAGAAAACAACTTATTCTATTATCTTTATTTTCTTCTTCATATTTCCAAATTTGATGTGTATATGGAAAATTCAGCTTTTGTAAGCAAAAATGTATAATTCTTCAAAGGATATAGTGCAGGCAGTATAATAACTTTAGCTGAGACATATCGGGCTGACCGGTTTAAAAATTGTGTGGACAAGAATTTTTTCTTGGGTTGTATTGTTCTTTTGCTCTTTTTCATGGAGATGAATATACATTGATCGAGAAGACCCAAAGAAGATAGATGACAATTGCTATTAGGTCCCAAACACCAAGCAGCAAAGATAAAGGGCCGTGGTGAATAACCTGACATGGATTCATTGGAATGAGGAGTGATCTTATTTTCAGATAGTGGAGTCCTTCCCAGCGGACCCTTCAGTCAATTGTGAGGGATGAAGGATGAATTGGAAATGAGTTAAGTCGAAAAGTCAGGATTTTAAACTTAGAAGTCACGTCCAAGGAAGAAGATACTGCTTAGGCATTTTGATGGGGATTTTTTTTTTTACCAAAGATGCCTTCACAAAAAACTTGTGCAATGTGCATGGACATTCTATCTATCAGAACAGAGTCTTAGTGAGTTATATCTCTCACTAGTACATTACGGAGCTGGGAGGATATGATTTAATTGCAATTTCTTTGGCATATAGTAAAGGTCTTTCAATTTAGCATTCCATAATTGCTGTCTTTCTAGAACGTACATGGCATGCCCAATGTTCTCTTTTGAGCCCCAGCTGTATTGTGTCACAATATGCATGGGCTTATGACACTGTCAACACGAGAACTTCTACTCAATTTTAAAGGCAATTTTACAAATATACAAAACAGCAAACTGGTGGGAAACAGCATCAAACAAAGTTAAGAAAAAGTAGCAGGCCAATTAATGAATAAATAGCAATTCCACCATCCCCAGTGCAAATCGGAGACATTAATTAGCAGGTAACGGTGATATAAGAAACTGCCCTCGATACCGAAGGTCTGTCCTAATTGAAGTATAATATGAGCTTCCAAATGTTGCGGGGGTCCAACTTGGAACTGTGAAAGGCAGTGACAACTACATTACAGCGATTGAGTGCAGTGACAACTCCCCATTAGGGAAACAACATTTAGCTGACAGGAAAATAGTGGAAGGGCTTGAATGTGACCTGTTTTCAAACTTAATGGATGTCAGGAAAAAACAGTACTATGTTGCCTATGGTTTTCTTTAAATTTACATTTTTACAGATGGAAATGCCTTATTGCAATTTACATCATCTCTTTGGCTGAAGTCACAACTGAAATTTGATTCTCTCAGATATCAATTTTCTGTTATAAGTAAGCAAGGCAAGGGTTAAATAAATGCTGTTGTTGCTGTCAGTAAGCAGTTTCATGGAATGACTCCTTTCATCATAATTCATTGCAGTTGTCAATAAGCCACTCAAATATTCTCTGACAATAGGGATAGAGATCAATCTTTGATCAGACACCATTTTATTCCAGCTGGTGCTATAAACTATGTCAGGAAAGATCTTTTTATTGATTCTCATATTTTACTGATGAGCAGTGAACATTGGATACGACAAGGTGAATAATTGTTCATTCCAAGTCAAATTTTTGTTATTCTAACATTAGTCATGAGTGCAATGTCTGGTTACTAGAAAACTAGTAGCTTAACAATAAAACTCGATAGGATGCTTTCCTTTCTTTGCACTACACCTTCATACTACTAGACTAACAATTTATGTTTTTCAACAGATGGAAGGATGAGCGGAACTTTACGTCCTGTATTTATGCATTTGGTAGGCTAATTAGGACAAGAGGAGGACACGGCAATGAGGCAAAGGATGATTGAAACAGCCGTCCAACGTAGGACAAGAGCTGGATTCGAACCCTGGACTCAGCAATTGGCAATCCAGCATGCTACCACTAGATCAACCCTCCCCCCTGTTTTTCAATAAGAAGAGGAAAGTAACACAAGTCACAAGCCATACACAATTTATGAATGCCAATCTCACCTTCTTATTTTACACATTGGAAAAAAAGAGACCAGAAAATAAACTTTATTGCGGAGAGATAGCAGCCGGTTCCTCATGACAACTGAAGAAAGCTCAATATATTGACCCTCTCAGTTTGGACCATTGCCTTGGAAATATATTAATAGAGTAATAAACAAGAACCTTGCTCAAGTTGACCACCAATGACCAATGCATTTTATCAGTAACTAAATCCAATTGTCAAATAAAAGGAATCCTCCCAGGGCAATTGGGAATATGTATTTGAAGGACATGCACAAAAAAAAATCTAAGGATAAAGTTAAGGCAAGGAAAGGCATATGAGAATTATGAGATGAACATCATGGTAGGCAAAAGACTGCTGACAATATGTAGAAAGAAGTAAAAGAAGCACCAAATGAGTTCTCAAGGAATCTTCAGCTATTTTCAGACATTACAGTAGTAGCATTGCTAATGAGGTTGAAAACTATGACATCATTGAGATGGTTTTCTTGGAATCACAAAAATACTAGAGAAGCACTTGTTATGTTTTGAGGACTATTGTCGCAATTAATTTTATCAGACATTTCGGATTTTAAAGCTACTCCGAAATGGAGGTTTGTCTAACAGAGGCAGAATTAAAAATAATAAGAAGTTGCTTCTCACGGGTCCAAAATTCAGATTTGGCATTCACTAAAAAATTAAGATCAATAACGATTTATTCCAGCTTATTACACTACAATGGCATTTTTTTTAACACTGCATATATCGTATGTTATGACAAGATGCAGTTTCTGGAGAATGGAGCATTAGAGATTCTACAAGTAAAATAACAAAAGATTTTTGGTGCCACAAAGACACACATATCACTAACTCACCTCTTAAGAATGCCAAAGTGATTTTTCGTTCACAATTTGGTCACAATAGCAGGTGACAAGAGGTTTCAGTCTGTGAAGTGCCATTGCAGACATTTGGTCATGACAGTTGGAATTGTGAAAAACGGAAACTAAAGCCAAAATAAAGACAAAAAAGCCATTGTTGCAAAGCTACAAAATATACCGTAAAACTGGGTAAAGTTGGCAATCCAGGGGAAAGTTGGAGACCTATTTTAACCCACTTAATCTTGGATATACCAACTTTCCTCACTGACACAGGTGGCAACTTTGCCAAAGAAACTGGAGTCAGTGAGTAAAGTAGGCATTTTTTCCATTAAGTGGGTTAAAATAGCTTGCCAACTTACCCCCAAATTGCCAACTTTACCCCGTTCTACCTGTCTACAAGTGGACCGCTGTTACATTGCCACTTCTTTTTCCAGCCTAGGCAGATCAGAACATATGCGTGCTGTCATGTGTTGCCACCTAGTGACTAGTGTGCTATTCCGCGAGCTCCTGCAGTGGTCCACATTATTTCAGTCTGGGGAACTCACACAATTTTGTCTGGAAGAAACTGGGCTGTTTCTGAGTATGCTAATGGCCTTGTCTACTTCCTTAGAGAATGTGATTGCCGAGTCTGACTCTGGTATACATCAATGTTGAATAGAAATGTTGTGAATTTGCAATGAAATTGGGGCTATTTCTTTGGACAGCAATGCTGTAGCATACAAAATCAACTTTTATGCCAGTTGGCAGCATCATGCAGTTCTCATTTTCACCAGACTGCCGTTCTACAGTATTTGTGGTCAGGACTCAATAACCACAGTTTAAGATGTGTATCTCAGACAGACAGATACCAATTAAGATTGAGTAGTTAAAGAATAATTTATAATGGAAAGCTGAAGGTTGCAATATGGTTTAACAATTTCCCACATTGGCTATAATGATTGGTACTTGAACATTGTTGTGGACAAGAGAAGTAACATTGCCTGGAACTCAATAAGTAGTTATTTAGTGTTTTATTTTTTTTACAATAGGACATGGACCACTTTATATTGTTATATGTACATGTTGTTGTCTGCAATAATGGTTTAAATAAATAAAATAAAACTAGAAGGCAAATTGCAATTTGCATATCTGGACGCTGATAATTGACCTGAACATTGTAACATAATATTGGTTTGGTAGTCTGGTTGGCTGAATTATAATAGCAGTAGTCAGAAGTTATCAGGGCATAGTGGCCAATGGGCCTTAAGAGAGAGAAATAAATGAATTGCTACATAGCGATGCATGAAGTTTTTTGATTGTGTGTGATGGAGTTGTGTGTTTAACAACTTGAAATAGTTGTGTTAAGCTGACAGAGGAGATACACACCCACAGCTCATCATTGCTTTGGACATCTTAAGCTAAGGTAAATACAGCTCATCTTCATGAAGCAGACCCACTTTTATGATTTCAATAAAACCTGAGATGTTCGAGAAAGAAAGCAATAGCATAATTTAAACGAAGTCAAAGAGCCCTGAGGCTATTGCCCTACTTCATTGCACATTGGCCTAGAAAAATGGACCACGGGCAGAGTAAATGTATTTACCCCTTTTCACACCTCTTAAATTACCCAACAATCTTGCTGTATGTGTATGTGTAATGTGTATATGCATATGCAGCTTACATTTACCATGACAGTTACCCTTGTAACTGTCATGCATTTACTAAAAGTACACTGTATAAAGTTTATAAACTTCAAATTAAAAGTAAAACTTTTATTTGATTATGTATACTACACTTTACTTTATTAAAACATATATGCATCATGGGAGAATTCTTTTTATTTTGTTTCTATACATTGTCAAACTAGATGGGAGCATATTTCCATATGCAAGACTAGCAGGGGGTCGATCAGCAGTTTGTTCAGCTCATCACTGACTGACATTCCTGGCTGACATCATCGGCTGACATCACCGGCTGACATCAATGGCTGACTTCATCAGCTGACATTATCCTATAACCGGCTGAAATCAGTGGCTGACATCACTGGTTGACATCAGTGGCTGACATCAGTGGCTGACATCAGTGGCTGACATCACTGGCTCACATCACCGGCTGACATCACCAGCTGAAGTCAGCGGCTGACATCAATGGCTGACCCCCGGCTGACATCACTGGCTGACATCACCGGCTGACCACCGGCTGACATCAGTGGCTGACATCACCGGCTGACATCAGTGGCAGACATCAGTGGCTGACATCACCGGCTGACATCACCAGCTGACATCAGTGGCTGACATAAAATGGCTGACCACCAGCTGACATCACCGGCTGACATCAGTGGCTGACATCACCGGCTGACCACCGGCTGACATCAGTGGCTGACATAAACGGCTTACATCACCGGCTGACATCAGTGGCTGACATCACCGGCTGACATCAGTGGCTGACATCACTGGTTGACATCAGTGGCTGACATCACCAGCTGACATCAGTGGCTGACATCAGTGGCTACCATCACTGGCTGACATCAGTGGCTGACATCACCAGCTGACATCAATGGCTGACATCAGTGGCTGATATCACCGGCTGACATCACCAGCTGACATCAGTGGCTGACATCAGTGGCTGACATCACTGGCTGACATCACTGGCTGACATCACCGGCTGACATCACCAACTGACATCACCAGCTGACATCAGTGGCTGACATCAGTGGCTGACATCACTGGTTGACATCAGTGGCTGACATCAGTGGCTGCCATCACCGGTTGACATCAGTTGCTGACATCACCAGCTGACATCAGTGGCTGACATCAGTGGCTGACATCAGTGGCTGACATCACTGGTTGACATCAGTGGCTGACATCAGTGACTGACATCAGTGGCTGACATCACCGGTTGACATCAGTGGCTGACATCACTGGTTGACATCAGTGGCTGACATCACCGGCTGACATCAGTGGGTGACATCAGTGGCTGACATCACTTGTTGACATCACCGTCTGACATCAGTGGCTGACATCACCGTCTGACATCAGTGGCTGACATCACTGGTTGATATCACTGGTTGATATCACTGGTTGATATCACTGGTTGATATCACCGGTTGATATCACTGGTTGATATCCCGGCTGACATCGCTGACTAACATTGATTGACATCATTGACCATATCATAACTATCAATAGGGGAGCTCCAAAACACAGGAGAGAACTCCCAATAAGAAGAAGAAGAGAGTGTAGCTACCTTGTGTAAATAGACAGTACTACTACTGTGGTTGCCATGGAGATGGTAGACTCGGAACTGGACGACACCTAGTATCCCTAAAGACTAGCCCTGCTAGTCTAACAAATGGACCAGTGTAGTATGCTTCCTCAAAAAGCCATTCTTTAGGTCAGAAGGAGGTGTGAATGAGGCCATGGTTGTAAAACAGTTCATCCTGTCTGAGCATAAGTCGGTCACAAGTTGGTCAATAGCTTTAGGGCTCTTTAACCCCCTTTTAAATTGTTTATGCATGCCAGTTTCAATCTAATGATCTAGTTGTTGAACACCAGCAAATCTATATAGCTCTCTCAACCAATAGCATTAGTGCGTATTTTGCATGCTAGGTGGCTACCGCGTGTTGGTGACGGGTGTGCGCTGAAGCATATCAGATTCTGGTAGACTGGTCCCCCCTCCCTGGTGTGCCATAGGGACAGTATATCAGTTATAATTCTAGTACATTGTCCTATTTAGAATCCAGTCAATTTTCCATGATTGCAACACAGATTTCCAGCTATTCTCGGTGTTAAGGACCAATTCACCGGGTGATATCTGTAGATCTATCCACTATCTGTTTGCTATATCAGTCTGAGTCACTTGGATCACGTGTGTGCAACATAAAGTAAGTTTGATGGGTTTACTGTGTACATCACTATGTCTTATGTTCAGCCAACAGGAAACTGAAAAACACAAGGAAGTAGGCCGTTGTGAGACAGAATCTGGACGCCAGAGGCGTCCAGATAATAAAAACTTATGTTGTTCAGAGGTGAACAATAGATATATTTTGTGACCATCGGATAAACAAGACAACAAGTTGTCAAACTCATTTCCAATTCAACCTTCATCCCCTACAAATGATTGAAGGGTCCATCGGGATAAATCTGACTATCAGAAAACAAGATCGCTCTTTGGGATGCAACGAAGCTTAGGCAAGTCTCAAGTTATACATACAGATCGAAGTCAGGTCATCTACCAAAGTTTTTGCTGTCGGGCATATAGGAACCAGTAACACTATCATGAAGTATATATTTTCTTTGTTGGCGATCTAGTAAGCTTAATCCTTCCATAAAGTTCTTTCAAATCCATGAGAAGTTCTGAAAATATCTCTCATAGATTTTTGAGAGTTAGTTTCAAGATACTGGACTGCTGATTCTGTTTTGATTATGGCAGATTAGCTTCTAAATTGTCAGTAAGATAGCTTCCCCTCTTCAAAATCTTCCACAAACTATGGAAAGGATGCAAATAAATAACCAAGGCATCAGTAAAATCTGATTAGGGAAAAGTATTATCAGAATGCAGAGCCATTTCAAAGAAAAGAGACCACCACAATAGGGAGCATGCATTGATGAGAAAAGTCCTGCAGATTGTAGACAGATTTATAAGACAAGCGCTGAATATTGGGAAAATCATGATTTTCCATGCGAAGAGCTGTAACAATGCATCTTGTGCAAATTGCAGCTGTGATGGGACAATTAGTAAATGAGGTGGAAAACTGCAGTGGTTCTTACAAAACCAAAATCATCAAGCATCTCCGTCAGTCATTAGCTATTGCAGGTCTGACAACGGTCTTATTGTCTATTCCCAAAGAAACATTAGTCTACTCGAGCATACTACATGCACAAGTACAGTGACAGGGATTCATTGTAAACCAAATACATGTCACTGCATCCCACAATGGGTGTTTTTCATAATGGCCCTCAAAAGTAAATCATTATGACCGGCCGCCAGGGGCGCCGCCGGTCATTTTGCAATTGGCACAGATTGTCCGATTTAACGCACATTTTTGCGGCAGGATAGAACAACTTCCACTCAATACACAGACATGAAAGTTGCTGTATACACGTAACTTTACACCCTTCACTCGCGCTTCACAAGACCTAATCCAAAAAAAGGGTATTTGATGCACTTTTGTAATTCAGGGGTTTTTAGTGGCACAGTCTACCTTATTGTTTTTTTATGGGCAACTGGTGTGTTTTGAGACAGCCCCCAGAATTCTGGCTCAGCCATTGGTGCATTCCTTCACACTTGATCGCACTGCTTTATATTTTGCTGGGGGATGTCTCAAAAGAAACCAAGGTCTATATTTCCAACAACAGGAGCATAAAGCACTGGATACACAGCAAATATCTGACATTTTGGCAGCTGGGAGAGCCAGACTTGCACATCAGGTCATGATATTTCTGATCTCACTCCAGTCACCTTCAAATTACAAGAAAAGTTTATTGCTAAACCTTCTCAGGCCTCTCCCAAAAGACAGGCAGAGTGGTGAGAAATTTACTTCATATCAGGAGAATAGACATGCTAATTGTTGTTTCTTTTTGGGCTACCTCAAATTCCACTTTCATTTGAAGACAAAGCTAATTTCAACCAAATAAGCTAAATCATATTCTTTAATATACTGTACTAAATGTTCATGTCAAGTTTTACAGTCCCTGACCAATTAGGAAATGAGAATTGCTTAAATTAAATTGACATGTGCAACACTCAACAGTAGCTCACATCTTGTCCAGTCAAGAGACATGTGGCCCCCTCTATACTGGTCACAGTGTTGCTGCATTCAATGCAATAACAGACACACTTTATATATTTCTGTTGCTGCATTCAATGCAAGACCACACTTTATTTACAGAAATATATTTGTCTTCTTTCTTCAATCTGTTTTATATTTCATGTCAATAAAATATAGGCAGTTAAAAGTACTTAAAACTGAGTTCACAAGGTTAATCAATGAAACATAAATTTGATTTAATTTATGCTTTGTGCTGCATTAAAGATACAGAACAAAAACATGGAAAAAAGGGGAAAAAAAGGAAGATAGATAAATAGATATGCAGTTATAGAATCTATCTATCTATCTATCTAGATAGATAGATAGATAGATAGATAGATATCTTTCCATCCATCTGTCTATCCATCTATAGCTGCATATCTATGCCTTACAGCACTGTATGACTGCGCTTCATTACTGCACTGTACAACACTGCATTACCGCACTGCATTTCAGAACTGCACTGCAGCTCTGAATTACAGTTATGCATTATTGCGCTGTACATTGTATGACTGCGATGCATTACTGCAATGCATTACAACACCGCATTACTGCCCTTTATCACTTGGTTGGCTGTGAATATCACTGTTTATAGTCAAAATATCAGGGCCTATGATATTGTAAAAAATACCACCCTTCAAGGGCGATATTTTTTAACAATGGTTATGACATCATCGCCATTTCAGATGCCTGATGACTTCACAAACCAAGCAATGGCAAAAACAATAGGATTGTGACGTCACATCCATTGTTGCTCCATGGCGTGCACATTTTTGTAATGGCAGAAAATAGTCCTTCATTATAATTGAAAATTTGAGGTAAAACCAGCTGATAAAAACACAACAACCACGCGTCAGGGCAATTCGTACAATATCACTTGCTGTTATGTGAATTAATATCACTCTCGCCCTGCGGGCTCGAGTGATATTAATTCGCACAACACCTCATGATATTGTTACTCAGTGACCCTGACTTGGGTTGTTTTGTTATAGTATTACACCGCTGCATCACTGCACTGCATTACTGCACTCTATTAAAACACAGCATTACCGCACTGTATTACAAATCTGCATAACTGCACTACATCCCTGCACTGCATTACAGACCACATTAGAGCACTACCTGACAACACTGCATTACTGCACTGCATCACTGCATTGTATTACAACACTGCCTTATTGCGCTGCATTTCTACACTGAATTATTGCACTTCCACACAACACTGCATGACTGCTCTGCATTACTAAATATTATTACAGTACTGCCTGACAACACTGCATTACTATACTGTATTTTATCACCTGGTTGGCTGTGAATATTACTGTTTACAGTCAAAATATCAGGGCCTGTGATATTGTAAAAAATACCACCCTTCAACGGCGATTAATTTTAACAATGGTTATGACATCACCAGCATTTCAGCTGTCTGATGACGTCACAAACCAAAAAATGTCCAAAACAATAGGATTGTGACGTCATATCCATTGTTGCTCCATGGTGACGTAACATTTTTGTTACGGCAGAAAATAGTCTCTGTTTATAAGGGGCCGACCAGATGATCTTTGGGGGGGGGGCTATGGATATTTGGCGAAAAAAAGAGATTGTTTCCCACTTGACAAAGAAAAAAAAAGTTTGTTCAGCACATGGAAATAAAAAAAAAGTTTGTTTCCACCTGTAGCTAGGGTACCGAAATGTAAAAATTCCAATAAAAAAGTTTGTCGCGAGTGCGCATTCAAAAAATTTGTTCGTTGACGCGCCGCAGGGCTCAAGTGATATTAATTCACACAACAGCTCGTGATATTGTTACTCAGTGACCCTGACTTGGGTTGTTTTGTTATAACAGCACTGCCTTACAACACTGCATTACAGACCACATCACAACACTGCATTACTGCACATTAAATTGTGTTGACTGTGATGTCAGCAACTTGCTTGACTGATCTGATCCCTTGCCAGGCAGGTTGGTGAGTGGCGAAATCAACTGTGGTGTTGAAATTAGATGTCGTTGATTGTAACTGGCCACCACTGAAAAGGAAAACCACTGAAAACCACAACAAGAACTTGGCTGGCATTGCCATTTACTTTTTGGCAGTCAATTGCCTGTTTGAAGGAATAATGTGATATATATCGTCCATCTGGTGGTCACATAAACATCGCTTGCGATTCTAGTTGTTTTTCGTGATCTCTTCGTGTTTTCAAAGCCGCTCGAGATCTCTTCGTGTTTAGCGACATCTTATATCAACAGACGTCTGTTCATCAATCGACAATAGAGGGCCAAGCTCTGCTGATCAACCTATTTCAACTTTAAACCAGTTGAGCAGAAAGTGCCAGCAAAGTGCATAAAATCTAAGTACCCAAACTTTTAGTTAATATAGTTTTAAACAATCTGACCTGAGCAAAATGAAATCCTACTCGGCTTTTAAAAGTAATCCACGCTTGAAGTGAGTGAAGTCCAGCTCCTGTTTGTGTCTGCCATTTCTGTTTGATTCACCAATATTCTCAGCAGAGGGCAGGCAAGTATAGACTTTCCACTCCTGATTGACTGGTGCTGCCACCCCCAATTTATTAATTTGACTTACAACTCATTCTTGAGCATAATTTGCATTAATTATTGAATAGAATTTTATTATTAGAAATATACATAATTACAATAAACAAAGGGGTGTATAATATGCCTGTTTCTTCCCCTGTAAAAGAAGAATAAATAATAATCAGCATTACATTCAATGTACCGATGCCAAATAAAAAAAAAAGATTAACAGTGTTTTACAGTAAAGTGTATCCAGAAAGATCTAAAGTTAAAAATTACAGATAAATGCAAATGCTACACAATGTCATGTAACAAATTATCTATGAATCAACATGCTTTGATATCTTTTCTTTTTATTCTCTTTTTCCTAATATTTACAGAAACAATCTTGATATTTTCAGGATTATTAAAGGCTTTCCAATTTCCTGACAAATACCAGACAATTCTAATAAATATTCTAGTTTTAGTCGATTATCAAATAATGGAAAAGGAGTTTATCAAGACCTCTGCTGTTATACATTTAAAAATGCAATATTTGGCATTTAAAACTAATGATTTAAATTTACATAATCATTTTCAAACTTACAGGTTTTTAAAAACTAAAAATCAGCCTTAAATAATCCACATTCAGTTTTGTGAATTTCCTTATAAATATCAAAATTTTTATATAAATACTTCAACCTGGAAAAGCAAACCCATGAGATAAAATACACAAAATATCGGAGGCCCCACACTAACTTTGATGCTCTGTCTTTGAACACAAATTTACTGACAATTTTTACCTGCACATGTAATCTTTCCTTTGGGGAAAGGAATCAGATGCAGTTTTGATTTTAAGTATGCCATGTGTATGGCCAGCGTAAATTACAGCTGACCAAAAATAGGCACGAATGGTCCACAGGGGCCCATTTCTTCCATGTTAGCCTCTTAATATTTCTTATCACTGATATTCTCTCAAAATATTCCTTAGGACTTATAAAAAATAGATTTGTGAATAAATTCAGTTTAATAAAGTGTCAAACAAAATTAGTATCAATCTAGAAATATCCATTCGCATGAGACCATGTGAAATCTGAGCAAAACTGGAAACGGAGGAAATTATACAATAATGTTGAAGCACATAAATCTTTATACTACTGTTCCCCAATGGTCTGAAATAATGAGGCTGGGTTGTCACAAATAAAAAAAAGTATTTCATCTTCTGGAATCTAAATTTATAGTGTTTCTGGGCATAGATAGAGGGGGGCCTCAGAAGCCCCTGTGGACTGTTCGTGTCACATAATGTGGTGAACCATAGGAGGGTTAAAAAATCACATATATATGTTAATTTTAATGAGTGGACAATTATAACAGCATTTTAATTCCCAAATATTGCAATTTTTAACAGTCTGGGACAATACTGTCATATATATAAGGACAATTGGAATTCCAGCTAATTGCTAATTTCGTCCTGGCCCTGACAGGATGATTAGGTGAGTGGAGTTAATCAGTTAGGTCTGATCAGTCTGGTCTCTGTGCAGCCATCCTAATCAGTGTAATCACACAGCAGCATGATAGCGGGACTTATTCTATCCGATTTCGCAAAATACTGCAAAGTCATAAGTAGCTGATGACAGTTCCTTAATTTCTTTGGAGACTTCGGGTTCTTTTCCTCATTTTGTAATGGATAGATCAGCCCACGAGCACTTGAATCTATTCTTAGATCATGACGTTATAAGTAGTAAACGTTAATCATAGCAACACGATCTGATAGATCCAAGTGCTCGTGGCTCGTCTTGACCAGACGGTAATTTCCTTGACTGTTTAACAAGAACCCAGAGGTCCAAAATGGAGGTGGTGTAGTGACTGTGTCTAAGTTCACATCCTCTGAATCCAGCAGATCCTTGGTCCAGTGCAGCAGCTATATAATAACTATTCAGATAGATATACAGTTAGACATGTGCAGATACGCCTATAGCTTATCATATAGATATAGTATCCAATTGCTCTTAAAAGTCTGCACTTGTATGTCTGGGTTGGTAAAGCTGTGTAGTTGAGGGTCACAATCTGATTAGCATAGAGTATAGTGGTCATAGATGTCATTAATCTAGAATTGAGGCCTCTTGCAACTCCAGATGGCTGTCTGATTTAAGCTTTGGGCCTGATGGCCCAACTCTACTCATCCATGTTTCACCCAAATTTGCATTTTCTTCGTTCTAAAATTTGTAACCAGCAAATTAGCCAAGTATGCTACATCCATTGAAAGATATTTATTTTTTGTTAAACTCAGGTGGCTGTTCCTCATGCACAGTACATTTAAATTTCTTCCTGCACCAGCACACAATTCTGCAGTTCTGCTGGAAGCTGCAGAATTCTGCAGTTCTGCAATTTTAGTCCTCTGTCACTGCAGCATTTCTGAAATGTTTCTGCAGCAAAATCTGTAATTCTGTAGGAGTTATGCAGTTTGGAAGGTTTTATGCAATTCTACAGCTAGCTGCAGAATTCTGTAGGACGCTGCAGAATTCCGTAGTTTCTCCCTGCAGAATTCTGCAGTTTCTTAAAAAATTCTACAGGAAGCTGCAGAATTCTGCAGTTCTGCAGCACCCTGCAGGATTTTTGAAGCCCTGTTACTTCATTCAGCAATGCATCTGCAAAGTTCAGACCTCTTTGAACTGGGGTGTCAATCTGTCATTGGGCACTTGCTTGCACTTCAGAACCAAAAGACGTACAGCACTGCCGGCCGGTCATATTATCATCGCTAGCGATTCTAGTTGTTTATTCTTTTTCTGTCAAATGAAATGCTATGAGGCAATAATAATGCAGTGAGACTGGTCAACCACAAGGTTTTGTCTTGGGCTCAGATATTTACTTTAAATATGGATGAGCTTGTGGCACTGCCATAACTTCTGCTCAAGTTGAAACTGTGTGAAAATGAAAACCCCAATCTATAACCCATTAACCCACAGGAGCATCTATTTAAGACAAAATAAAGAAACCCAAGAAGGGAAAATTGTTCCTCTGGAATGCTTACTGACGAGTAAGGACAAAACAAATTTTAAATAGATGTGCATTCATAGTTCTTAGATTTCTATTCAAGGGCCTTGTGTGGGTCCTTAATCTCACACCTCCTTACACCTGACTCTGGTTTTTTTTTGGCTTGCTTCCTCTGCCCTTTCCCAGGTCAGGTTCTGGGATCTCAAGTTTCTCAACACTATGTAATGCACCAGACAATTTGTTACATTGTGTCTTTTCTTCCGTAATTGTATATATTTAATAAGTAATGCAACAAGCTCAACAGGAATATTACCAATGTCACATCCATTCCACGTTGCAAACAAGAGACATTAATTAGTAAATGGTGATGAAAACTGAAACCATCCTTGGTGGTGTTGAAGGCCTGTCCTGGTGGAAATATATGAACTTCCAAGTAATTTGGATTGTGGCTGTGTCCAAATTGAAACTGGAGACCAAAGTAACAACTGCGTCATTTCTCATAAGACAAAAGACTTCACTTCTCCTTTTTCTCTTTTTTCCGTAAATTCATAACATAATGCTCACAGGAAGCAACCATTAGTGACCATTATTGTGCCTAAAGACCTTGAGGAAACATCATTGCTTGGAAGTATTCCAAGATTGTGGAGAAGGAGACCAATCAGAGATAACGACACATAAGACAAGCCATAAGGAGAACTATTATGGGCTATCAAAGGAAATTACTGTGGGAATGGAAATTACTGGGAACAGCTTATACAATGATGGCCTAGCCAAATAACATTGGTTACTGACCAGCGGATAATTTATTTTCAACTCAGAATAAGCAAAAGTTGTTGGACACATATTGCATTTATAAAAGCTATATTAGTAATATTCCACTTCGACATTTATTTTCTTTTGAGTCTCGAGCACCTACTTTACTTTGGAGAGAAGCAACCATGCTCACTAGAATCAAATCCTTGGATTGGCTTTTCCATCGATTAACACCTCTCTAGAGACAAGCACTCAGTCAGCAGTGAGTCTCTGTTCAGCTGTTCGGTCCATTAGTTTTCAAGGTCATCCCTGAACCATCTTTATTCATTGATTGAAGAAGAGATCTTATGTGATTCAAACTGTTTTGTTCTTTTGTGCCATATCCCCATTGTACTTTTATGCCATTTCAAATTCCCTGACAATCAAAACGAACAGGAATATGCCAATTTCAAGCCAAGATATCAGGTATAAGCCAGATGCAAATCCAGTAAATTTGAATTTCAAAGCATCACTATCATACCAGCCTAAGTGTTCACTTATCAGTAGTAGTTTGTAAAGATGATTTTTTTTTGTTGAAGAGAATATTTTAAACTAAGGAGTTTCATGTAATTTCAACTAATTTGGAAGAATATCTGAACAAGTCAGCACATCCTTTGAAAGTAAAACTTTGACTAAAGACTATCAGAACAAGTCTTTTTGAAAGACACAGCTGTTCTCATCCATCTAATGTCTTGACAGGAAAGCAGAACTTTGCAGCCAGGAGCTACAATTAGACTCAAAGAAAAAGAACAACAAATTATCCCTCTGGGGGGAAATACAATGTCTTTGGCTCCAAGCGAGGCTATCAATCACAGACAGACCTGATTAATGCAACATTCACAGTGAAACTAGTCGATGATCATACCCCAACAAAAGTATACAGGGTATTTAGTATTTATTGCTTTTAAAAATGTCTTACATCATTCACTGATGGACAACCATAAGTGATGCTTATTTGGAAATTTGAGACAAAAACAAAACTACAAAATCACAGCAATTAATTTTTTTCTTTTCATGTACTACTTGAGCTGAGAAATGCCAAGAAATGCTGCATCAAACTGTAGAACAAAAAGTGGAAAGTGACAATACAAATAACAATTAAAAAGGACAATGAAAGTATGAAATATCACATAAATTTTCTATTTTCACTAAATAAAAGAAGGATAGATTATCACCTGGTTGGCTGTGAATATCACTGTTTACAGTCAAAATATCAGGGCCTATGATATTGTAAAAAATACCACCCTTCAAGGGCGATATTTTTTAACAATGGTTATGACATCACCAGCATTTCAGATGCCGATGATGTCACAAACCAAGCAATGGCCAAAACAATAGGATTGTGACGTCACCTCCATTGTTGCTCCATGGTGACATAACATTTTTGTAATGCCAGAAAATAGTCCCTCTTTATAATTGAAAATTTGAGGCAAAACCAGGTGATAAAAACAAAACAACCACGCGTCAGGGTCACTTCGTACAATATCACTCGCTGTTGTGTGAATTAATATCACTCTCGCCCTGCGGGCTCGAGTGATATTAATACACACAACAGCTTGTGATATTGTTACTCAGTGACCCTGACTTGGGTTGTTTTGTTATAATGTTGTAAGAAGCAACCTAAAGTGATCATCACTCTGCCTAGAGACCTTGAGAAAACATCGTTGCTTGGAAGCATTCCAAGATTGAGGAGAAGGACACCAATCAGAGATAACGACACATAAGACAAGCCATCAGGAGCACTATTATGGGCTATCAAGAGCAATTACTCAGCTTTTACAAATACGACCAAGTCAAATAATATTGATATTGTTGATAAATACCTTTGTCCCTTTGCAGCAAATGTGTATTTGGGTGGGCCAGCCTTTCTTTCCTGATCTTCCAACTAAGCAGCACCTTAGCTTGTCTGTGGAGTTTTCTGATATAAGTTGCAACAAAGCAAATAATTGTGCTAAAACCACCACAATACAACATAGGCAGAGTCAATATAGGCATCCTTCTTGGACTTTATTGGCTTTGTTGGGTTCATTCGTATTTCTCTGAAGGGACGTATATACATGTGTATCAGTTGTCTACTCAAGCACACTCCAAGCAAGACAGCAATAAATGTTAGGAACTCGTTTGTTGAACAAATTCTGTGTTCAGCACAATGGAAAAGCTGCTTCATCGTATTTTATCTTGCCAATCAATCCAAGATGAGCCCAAGTGGAAACACTATTCATTGCTATTGTCTATAAGAGTCAAGACTTAGTGCAATAAACAAAAACAAAAAAAAATGTAATTATGGTTTGAAAAAATTTCTCACATTTGCAATATCAATCATTCAAGACTTCAGGCTTATATTTTGGCAGTACTTAGCATCCTTGGCTCGCTGGCAGACTCCATCTTTCCCATTCATTAGATAACGGATTGTGGTAAAGATCATTGGTCTCTCTCTCTTGACCTCAGTTGAACCACACTATTACCGATCAACGCTTACTCACTCTTATATCGACGTCCTTTAAAAGTGTTCTGGACCTTGCTGTTTCAGGGAA
The DNA here is from genome assembly GCA_026936325.1 of Platynereis dumerilii. Taxonomy (NCBI): domain Eukaryota; kingdom Metazoa; phylum Annelida; class Polychaeta; order Phyllodocida; family Nereididae; genus Platynereis; species Platynereis dumerilii. The sequence continues at coordinate 2,608,862 of JAPTHN010000031.1, forward strand.
AAATACCTTGGTTAGGAAAATGAGCCTCAAGCTACAATTGAGTGAACAATGACCTTTTTTAAGTTGTCAGAGTGGACCACCTAAAACTGAAACTATTTTTCGTAAGGAACTTGTCCATAGAAACAATAAACCACTAAAAGGGAAGCCGTATAGTGATTTAAATATACCCTTAGAGGTGCAGATAGATTTATGACACAAGCACTGGATGGTGGGACAGTCATGATTTTTCATGTGAAGGGTGCTCACAATGAATCTTCCGCTAATTGCAGCAGTGATTTGAGGATTTGTAAATGGGGCTGAGAACTACAGCACAATGTGTTACAGCCGAAAGGTCTACATGCCCAATTTGCAAATCGGGCTGCTTTTTGCATGCCACACACTAAAATAGGTCTTTGTCATAACATCTACTCCCCTCACCATGCTTTGCCAATATCCCTCACAAAATATCCAAGAAGTGCGACCAAGCCACATTTTCTACTGAACTTTTCCGAAAGTTCTAACGTGCTATGTTAGAAACTTTGTCATAATATGTTTGACAGCCATCTCTTCTACATCAAATAGTGACCAAATAGTGTCTCATGGTTAGGAACTATTTGGGAAACTATTTGTTAGAACTTTGGGCTGTCATGCACTGCCATCTCTTCTACAACAGAAGAGGGCACTCCAATGTACATAGAAGTGCATGCATGCCAGGGCCTCCGAAGTCAAAGCCCCCTCTGCTGGATATTTTGGAACCAAAAATAGGACCCAGAGAATAATTGGCAGCTGCCAAAGCACCATATGGTCTGCCAAAGCTCCATATGGTCTGCCAAAGCATCTGATGGAATGTCATCTGATGAAATAGGGTCTGATGAAATATCCAAATAGCATCTTGGGGGATATTTGACCTTTTCAAATATCCTCATAGTGCTATTTGGAATATCCAAAGTCTTTTGAAAAGCACTTTTTGCTATTAGACACAATGGCAGTAGAGACATTGTCACAAGCACAATGCACAGCTATAGTCATTAGCCATCGCAGGTCTGATAATGGTCCTATTGTCTATTTCCAAAGTAACATTAGACTACTCAAGCATACCACATGAACAAGTACAGCGACAGGGACTCGTTGAAAATCAAGTATATGTCAGTGAGCACAGTGACAACTCTGTAATTACTAAAAAAACACATTGCAGTAGTACCTGCGTTGTAAGACCCTCTGTTCTAAGACCAACTTGCCTTATGTGACTGCCATCCTTCCACACTAAGTGCAGTTTGCATCCCAACAAGACCGCACCCCACGAGAGACCGATCATGACCGCAGAAGGGGCATCTTATAATGCAGGGTTACTATATTTGAAATATGTAGTGCAAGTATGAAAGAACTCCTAAAAAAAAAGACTTAATTTCTCCTTTTCTCCTTATTCGTAAATTCATAACATACATGTAATGTTCAAAGGAAGCAACCATTAGGGACTATTATCGTGCCAAAAGACCTTGAAGAAAAATCATTCCCTCCAAGTATTCCAATATTGTGGACAAGAGGACCAATCTGAGATAACGACACGTAAGACAAGCAATCAGGAGAACTATTATGGGCTATCTGAAGTAATTACTGCAGGGATGGCAATTACTGTGGGAACAGCTATTACAATGAAGGCCTGCCAAATTACATTGATTTCTGACCTGCAGACTGTTTATTTTCAATTGAGAATTGAAGTTTTTTGACACATATTGCATTTATGAAAGTTATATAAGTTATATTCTACTTCTACATTTATTTTCTATTGAGTCTCAAACTTTACTCAGAAGAGGAGCAACTGTGTTCACAAGAATCAAATCCATGGATTGCCTTTGCCATTGATTATCACCTCTTCAGAGATGAGAAGTCTCTGTTTGGACCATTCATTTTCACGGTCATCCCAGAACTATATTTCATTCCCTCCATCGATTGAATTTCACGGAGAGATCTCATGCTATCCAAACTGGGTTTTTTTTTTCATCCTTTATGTAGTTTCCCCATCAGGGAATTCCCTGACAATCAGAACAAAGAGGAAAACGCCAAATCAAAGCCAAGACAGCAGATAGAAGGCAGACGCATATACAGAAAATTTGAATTTCAAAGCCTCGATATCTTACCAGGCGGCTGTTCCATTATCATTTCAAAAGATGGATTTTTTGCTGAGGAGAGGAGGACATGTTGAACTATACAGGCAGGGAAGACTATCCAAACAGGTCCGTAATTTGAAAGTAAGACTTTGACTAAAGACTATCAGAACAAGTCTTTTTTTCCAAAAACACAGCTGCTCTCATCCATCTCCCGTCTTGACAGTAAAGCAGAACTTTGTTCCAAGGAGCTGTAATTGGATTCAAAGAAAAAGAACAACCCTCTGGAGCGAGGTACAATGTCTTTGGCTCCAAGTGAGGCCATCAATCATGACTTCAAAAAGCCAACACCGACACAGACCTGACTACTGCGACATTCACAATGAAATAGTCAATGATCATACCCCAACAAACATAATGGTATTTCAATATTTAAAGCTCTGAGCATTGTCTTAAATCATTTACTCTCTTTGCATTATCAAATAATGAGCTTACAGCACTGTCACAAGGAACACATCTTCAAAAACGACTGAAGGGTAATCATAGCCATAAGGAATGCCTATTCGGACATTTAAGACAAAAACACACCTAACCAATTCTTACAATTTTTTTTTCAGGTACTGCTTAAACTGTGAAAGGGCCAGAAAAGCTGCATCAAACAGTCGAACAAAAGTGAACAGTGACAACACCACATTACATATGACAGATGCAATGAATATATGAAATGTCAACTTTTGTTTTGGTGCAAAAAAATATAGCACTTGATGGAATGTTGTATGAAGCAACTTATCGTGATCATTACTGATCCTAGAGACCTTGACATCATTGCTTGGAAGTATTCCAATATTGGGGAGAAGGAGACCAATCAGTGATAACGACACATAAGACAAGTCATCAGGAGAACTATTGTGGGCTTTCAAGGGCAATTACAGTGGGAGCAGCTTTTACAAAGTCAGGCCAGCCAAATAACATTGGTGTCATTGATAAACACCTTTGTCCCTTTGAAGTAATCTGTATTTGGGCGAGTCTTTCTGTCTTAATCTTCAAACTGAGAGCTGGTGTTGGGGTTTTCTGATATTAGAGGCAACAAGGCAAATAATTGTTCAGTGAACTTCAGTCTAATCCCTAGTCATATTTTTGTAATAGGTATGCACTGCTGAGCTGAATCAACCAGCACAACACAATATAGGCAGAGTCAATACAGGCATCCTTCTTGGACTTTATTAGCTTTGTTGATCTCAGTCGTATTCATCTGAATAGAAGGGATGTATATCAGTTGTCTGCTCAGGCATACTACCAGCATAGCTTAGAGTAAAGCTTGCAAGAAAAAAAGCAAAAAATGTGAGGAACCTGTCGTGTTGAACAAATCATGTGTTCAGCACAACGGAAGAGCTACTTTATCTTCTTGTATCTTGCCCATCAATTCAAGGTTAGACCAAGTGGAAACACTATTCATTGCTATTGTCTGTAAATGCCAAGACTTGTACAATGAGACAAAATAATAAGTGATTACGGTTTAAATTGATTTCTCACATGTCATATTTGAAATTCATTTGAGGCTTCATTTAGGTAGTAGAAACCCATGCTCTCTCGCAGATACCACCTTTCTCAACATTCAATAGATAATGGATTGTGGTCAAGGTCATTAGTCTCTCTTGACCTTGGTTGAACCACACTATTGCCAATCAACACCAACACACTCGTACACCCTTTGAAAGTGTTCCGTACCTTGCTGTTACAGGGGAAAACACTTCAGTTTGGAAAATCAGCCTCAAGCTACAATTGAGTGAACAGTGACGGTGAGTGACCTCAACATTGATTGTCACATCTCAGGAGATGGGCAGTGGGATGTTTCCGGATCATTAGTTTTCAATGTCATTGCCAAACCATCTTTCATCCCTTCTCTTGACAGATCCACAGAGAATGATTTTCCTGTCCAAACTGGCTTGCCTTGAAAGAACTGCGCAGTTGTCCCGATCAGGGTGTTGTTCACACTAGTTTCTTTGCATGGTTTCCTTTCAACTGATTCAATAAAATAAGTTTTTCTGTTTCCTTTTAACTTTTCTTTTTCCTTGCTCCTCTCATGAATTCATAATTATATTTCTTTGCATTATAAATATATGTATTATATATCATCTTGCAAAAAAACATATTTCCTTTTACAAAAATACTCTAAAAATGTCTTTATAATACATCTATAGTACTGAAGGACTGAAAAGTAAATTTTCTGATATTCATTCCATCAGGACCATCACATACTGTAGAGGAAGACCTAACAATTATTTTTCACAAGCTTAGGAGCTAGTCTATAAGAGACAAGAGGCTATTAAAACGGGAAGCCATACAGAGATATAAATACACCAGAAGACAGATTTATAAGACAAGCACTGAATAGTGGGACAATTATGATTTTTCATGCGAAGGGCTCTCACAATGAATCTTCTGCTAATTGCAGCTGTGATTGGAGGAGAGGTAAATTAGGTGGAAAACTGCAGAACTTTGTTCTTGAACCACCTTAATTAAACACCTCTGCTAGTCATTAGCCATTGCTGGTCTGACAACGGCCCTATTGTCTATTTCCAAAGAGACATTAGTTTACTCAAGCATACTACATGCACAAGTAAGGTAACAGGGATTCATTGTAAACCAAATATGTCTCTGCCGCACAAAGGGTGCTTTTTTCGCAATGGCCCTCAATACAGAAGTAATTAATTGTTTTATCACTTTCTGTCCATGGAATACCAAAAAGGCATATATAGCCTTCTACATAATGCTATTAGACAATTAGAAAACAGTGAAATTGGTTGGCCTCAAGGTTCTGTTTTGACCTCAGGAATAATTCCGTTCATTATGTATGAGCTTATGCTCAATTTCAAACTGTGTGAAAATGTCAACCCCAACATATAACCCAAAAGCATCTGTTTAAGACAAAACAAAGAATCTTGAAAAGGGAAAATTGTTTTCCTGGACAGCATAATGATGAGAAAGGACAAAATAAAAGAAAGGTATGAAGGATCAATATATCAATTTCACATTTACATCAAGAGGAAACATTAATTAGTAGATGATGGTGAAAAATGAAACCAAGTTGGTTGTGTTGAAGGTATATCCCAATGGAGATATATTGTAGATATTTCATTATTGGAGCTGCAGAACTGTCTTTGTCATTGAATTCAGCACAGCGACAACTCTTTAATCATTAAATAACGCATTACAGTTTAAATATGCAGTGTAAATATGAAAGAACTCATAAGACAAAACATTTATTTTTTTCACCTTTTTCATCAATTTATAACATATAAACATAATGTTCACAGGAAGCAACCATTAGTGACCATCATTGTGCCTAAAGACCTTGAAGAAACATCATTGCTTTGAAGTATTCCAAAATTGTGGAGAAGGAGAGCCGTCTTTCATTCCCTCCATTGTTCTACAAGATTTTTTGGTGTCCCAACTGATTTGTTCTTCTTGTATGCAGTTTCTCCATCAGGGAATCCCCTTAAAATCAGAATTGAAAGGAATGTGCAAATCTCAAGCTAAGATATCAAATATAAGCACATCTATGCAAACCCAGTAAATCTGAATTTCAAAGCATCATTATCTCAAGAGCCAGAGTGTTCTCTTGTCAATTATAAAAGAAAAGTCAGTACATTCATGGAAAGTAAGATTTTGACTAAAGACTATCAGAACAACAGTCTTCTTGTAAGACAAGTCTGTTCTCATCCATCACCCAACTTGACAGTAAAGCAGAACCTTGTACCAAGGAGCTGTATTTGGATTCAAAGAAAAAGAACAAAAATGCATTCCTCTCGAGGGAAGTACAATGTCTTTGGCTCCTAGCGAGTCCATCATTCATGACTTTTTAAAGCCAATGCCGACACAGGCCTGACTACTGCGAAATTCACAATGAAATAGTCAATGATCATACCCAACATATGTAGAGGGTATTTTAATATTTTCTGCACTGAACAATGACTTTAATCATATATTGTCTTTGAGTTACCCTCCATACTGTCTTGGAATGAGCATACAGCACTGTCACTTGGAAGACATTTAGACAAATGACTGAAGGGTAGTCACATCAAGGAATGCTATTTTCAAATTTGAGACAAAAACAAAACCACCATATTCCTATAATAAAAAGTTCGCTTTTCAGGTACTGCTTAAGATATGGAATGGCCAGAAATGCAGCATCGTACTGTAGAACAAAAGTGAAAAGTGACAACTACACATTTCAATTGACAAATACAATGAAAGTAAGGAATATCACATTATTATTTTTTTCACAAAATAAAAGAAGGATAGAATGTTATATGAAGCAACCTACGGTGATTGTTACTGTGTCCATGCTAGAGACCTTGAGAAAACATCATTGCTTGGAAGTATTCCAATATTGTGAAGAAGGAGACCAATCAGAGATAACGACACATACGACAAGCCATAAGGAGAACTATTATGGGCTATCAAAGGAAATTACAACGTGAATGGCAAACATACTATGGGAACAGCTATTTCAATGAAGACCAGCCAAATAACATTGGTTACTGACCGGTTGCTGGTGACTAATGGTAGCAGTGATCTAGGGTGTTTGTTATTTTGCAGTCGAGAAAATATTGCAGGTAAAAGCCATAAGGGTGTAAATACTTCATATGGAAAATTTGTACTAATAAACCAGACACAGTTCTTTGGGGTGCCAAATCAGAAATAAGTATTTAGATGTTGTTGTCAACTGGCTACTGACACGCTATGATAAACTGGTCACTCACTATTATATATACAGCTACTGACCGGCCCCTAGGTAACCAGAGTAATTATCTAGACTTGCAATTTTGGGAAAATTAAATTCAGAACACATTCCTTTTCCTTCCACGAAAGTGACAAAACAAAACTGTCCATACAAACTGGAAATAATGACATAAAAACGGAATGACACCTATATAATAATGAGGTGTTGCTGTATTTTTTGCATATATTGGGTAATTGGAGAGAAGTACATGCCGAAAATTTAACCATCAAAATTGTCTATTTGGAAATAATTTGATAAAGGTCAGTACAGAGATTATTGGGTGTCTCAGCACAAGTTGAGCCATACTCATTCAAAAGCTGACCAATCATACTGAGCACACACATCTTTTTTTAAATGTCATGGAATGGAATACTGAGCCACCAGCACAGCCTTACTTTGGAGGGAAGCAACCATGTTCTCAAGAATCGAATCATTGGATTGACTTTTCAATCGATTATCACCTCTCCAGAGATGAGTAGTGAGTCTCTGTTCGGACCATTAGTTTTCAACGTCATCCCTGAACCATCTTCATTCACTGATTGAGCTACAGGGAGATCTCATGCTACCCAAACTGTTTTATTCTTCTTTTATACAGTTTGCACATCAGGGAATTCCCTGACAATCAGAGTGTAATGAAATAATGCAAAATCTAAGCCAAGACATAAGGTATAAGCCAGATGCAAATCCAGTAAATTTAATTTCAAAGTGTCATCTTATCAGTTTTAAAACATGGAATTATTCTGCTGAAGAGAACATGTTGAACTATAGAGCTTGATGCAGATTGTAAGGAAATCCAAACCAGTCAGTACTTCCATTGAAAGTAACACTTTGACTAAAGATTTTCAGAACAAGTCTTTTTATAAGACACAGCTGTTCTCATCCATCACCTGTCTTGACAGTAAAGCAGAACTTTGTTCCAAGGAGCTGCAATTGGACTCAAAGAAAAAGAACAACAAATTATCCCTCTGGGGGGAAGTACAATGTCTTTGGCTCCAAGTGAGCTCATCAATCATGACTTTATAAAGCCAACACTGAAACAGACCCGACTACTGCGATATTCACAATGAAATCAGTCAATGATCATACCCCAACACGAGCCAACTGGTTTAAAAAAAATATTTACTGCTTTGAAAAATGCCTCAATCATTAACCCTCTCCAATGTATCATGTATTGAGCTTACAGCAATGTCACAAGGAAGACACTTCCACAAATGACTGACTGCTGAAGGGCATATGGCCATAAGGAATGCCTATTTTGAAATTTCAGACAAAACACACCTAAAAATTCCTAATTTTTTAGCCATGAAGTGGCCAGAAATCCTAAATAGAACTGTAGAACAAAAGTGAACAGTGACAAAGTACGACATTTGACAGATACAATGAATTTAATTCAACCTTTGTTTTTATGCAAAAAAAAAAGCATTGATGGAATGTTAAATGAAGCAACCTTCAGTGGTCATTACTGTCCCTGAAGACCTTCGGAAAACATCATTGCTTGGAAGTATTCCAAGATTGAGGAGAAGGAGACCAATCAGAGGTAACGATACATAAGACAAGCCATCAGGAGAACTATTATGGGCTATCAAGGGCAATTACTGTGGGGATGGAAATTACTGTGGGAACAGCTATTACAGTGATGGCTTGGCCAAATAACATTGGTATTCTTGATAAACGCCTCTCTTTCTTTGTGCAATATATATTTGGGTGAGCCTTTCTGTCTTGATCTTCAAACTATAATATTGTAAGCTGGTCTATGAGGGTTTGTGATACGATGCAACAAGGCAAATAATTGTTCAGTGAACTTCAGTCTAATCCCTAGTCTTATTTTTTGCAATAGGTATGCATCGCTGAGCTGAATCCACCAACACAACACAATATAGGCAGAGTCAATATAGGCATCCTTCTAGGACTTTATTAGCTTTGTTGGTCTCAGTCGTATTTCTCTGAATAGAAGGGATGTATATCAGTTGTCTGCTCAGGCATACTCCCAGTAGGGTGTGTCAATTTTAAATTTTTATGCAAATTCGAAAAGCACTAGTTCCTAAAAGGTGCGTCTTGACCTGGAGAATCCAAATCTGTTCTCGAAATGATGATACGACAATTCTTACCTACTTCAATCTTGGTTCAAAGTTTCAATGTTTTTTTCGTTTTCGACCATTTTCGCCAATCCGCGGTTCTCTATAACTCAGTCAGTATGTGTCATACGGCATTCTTATTGACATGGTTGGAAAGCTCTCAAAAAGACCTTCATTTTGCATACCAACTTCAATGGTCTAAGACGATATCTTGATTCCCTTTGGCTCTTCAGTCTGCACTTTTTAGAATGAAAATGTTGCAGATTGTCTAATCCTGTTAAAAAAAATGGTTTTGAATTTTTTTCACTGATTAGTTGCATTGATTTGCATTCTGTAAGTCCCAGAATGACAAAACATCAAACCTTTTTGATTTTTACTGTGGCAGTGCCTGGCTTGTGAACGATGAAGTATATACTTACCACTGGATTATTTATGAGTCGTAGGGTGCTAAGGCCACAAGAAAGACAATTTTTCTGACATTCAAGTTGCATTTCACCAATTATCGCTCACGGCAACATGGCGGGAAGCATGGCCAGTCATGACTTCGCCTCGTAAGATATTTATCGTTTCTGATTCGAGGGGTAAAGGGGTTGACAAAAAACTGTTTAAGGAGTACAATCCCTCCCTCCAATACAGATTGGACTTTAAACCATACCCTGGGGCGACCTTGGAACAGCTGAGAGGGAAGATCCAAGCCAAACAGTGTCAAGACCTGACCATAGTTATTGGAGGAATCTGTAACCTAACAGAACTGCAAAGACCAAGCAGAAGGGTTACTTATAGCACTGACTCTCAAGTAAGACAGGAGAAGAAAACACAAGTGAAGGAGACAGTAGTGGACTTATTAACCAACCACGGAAACTGTCTTGTATCCACAATACCTCCTGCTAAAGTGACTGATTGCACTGGTTCTCAAAAAGGTGAACAAGAGGCCCTCTTGGCTGACTTGGAGGAGATAAATGATTTCATAAAAAGTCAGTGCGAGGAGAGAGGGTTGCAGAAACTGAATCTGGCCAAAACTTGCTACAAGTCATCAAGAAAAAGAAGAGGCAAGTCCAGAAAAACTGTGTGGCTTCTGAACGACGAAGCACTACCCGACGGGGTACACCTGTCTGAAGACGTTAAGGATAGGTGGGCAGGAATCCTATCCGTTGCTATCCAAACCCACTTTGAGAGGAAGGATAAGGAGGCAGACAGCCAACTGTGAACATTTAAGGTATACTTGTTAAGTGGGAGGTGGAGAAGCTTCCTGTGCAGCACCCAGCAGCTAAAGGGAGTTATCCATCACTCCATACAGGTTACCACTTGTTACTGTCCTGGTTGTAAGACCTCCTTGTGCCAATATGTCAGCGTTAGGGATACCACCCCTTCCTGAAATAAACAAGATGACAAAGGAAGTGCTGAAGCAGACACTCTGCGAACTAGCACAAAAGCTGAACGAGGCTCAAAACCCGGTAATTGCTGGGAGATCAACCGAAACCCCCAATCTCAATAATGGAGCAGCGGAACAATCGGACATCCCCGAACAAGACCCAATGGGCATTCTGAGGAATCAAGTGAGGGAGCTGAAAGAGCAGAACGACAGATTCATACAACTGCTGACCAATCAGCAAGAGACAGTACAACAGTTGTTGCAAGCCCAGGCAACGACAAATGATAACCTAAAGACATTAAATGGGAATGTCCAGAAGGTCATGATATCAATGGATATTGAAGATGACGAGTCGAGCTCTGAAGATCAAGAAGACATCGAACCTCAGGGTTCTCTTCTACTTGGAGATAGCATGATAAGAGACGTGGATGCTACGACCGAAGATCTTACAGTTACCTGCATCAGAGGAGCAATGCTCTGCAATCTCCGCAAAAACCTGTTGAAGGCTGTAAATCCGCGGCAAAAGAAGTACAATGACATCGTGATAGTAGGTGGTACTAATGATGCAGCAACAAGCAAGAACAACGACAGAATTGTGAAGGACTGTGAAAGCCTACTGCAAGCAGCAAAAGAACGAGCTACGTCAGTCCAATTCTCAAGTATTATCCCAAGACTTGATGAAAAGGTACCTGACAATAAAATGGTGGAGCTCAACGGCAAACTTAAAGTCGCTTGTGAAGCAGCTGGAGTGACTTATGTTGATAATGACTTGAGCTTCAAATATGTTGGTGGTACTGTTGATGAGTCGCTTCTGCAGCCAGTAGACAAGCTACATCTATCCACTCAGGGCACAAGAAGACTACTGTGTAACCTTAAGCTGCAAGAGAAAGCTAAGGTAGCAACCCAGAAACCAGCCAACAAGACTTCATCGTCAGTGCAAATATTGGGAAGTGCAGGAACCCCGATGGCAGCACCTAGAGAGGCTCAACCCCCCCCTCAACCACAAAGTACCTCGTCCGGATCTAAGAAGATCACCAAATTTCGTGGGCCAAACAGCCCCTTCAGCAACTTCTATATGACCCCAATCAACGCGTGGGGATTGCAATTCAGAAGCACTGAGCATGGCTATGCATATTACAAGGCTCAACAAATGGGCGAACCTGAAAAAGCAGAGAGAATCCTGAATGCTCCAAATGGCAGCACAGCGAAGAATATAGGAGACACCGTCACCACCAACCTGAAGTGGCAACAGGACAAGAAGAGCGTAATGTACCATCTTCTATTGCAGAAAGCGAAACAATGCAGGAAATTCAACCTTGAACTTAAGGCCACCCAGGATAACATACTCATAGAGGACACTAATCATGAGTATTGGGGTCGCGGCAAGGCAGGAGAGGGTGAAAATGTACTTGGACGACTCCTGATGACAATCCGCAAGGACTTACCTGCTGCCCCAGAACAACATGACGTGCAGCACAGTGTGTATGCGAATGTGACTCAAAAAAATGAACTCCCGCAAACGCTACGTTATCATAGTCACCGTCAAAGATTCACCCCCAGGCCTAAAGTCACCCCCAACAAATGGACTAACGGACGCAACCGACCATCGAACTTCCAGGAACAACAGAATTGCTTTAACTGTGGTGAAAGATCCCATACAGTAACGACGTGTCGACACCCCTACCCTCTACAATGCTACAGTTGCTCGGGTGAAGGCCATAAGCAGAAATTCTGCCCATGGCAAAATAATGCATACTAGGAGACTGGCCAAGATACTGTGGCCGGCCAAAGTGTATGCCAAGATGGAATTTTAAAATGTAGTTGGGACAATTTTAATGCTGTAAGCAATTTTATAACCGATGGGCAAATAAGGTCACATGGTGCTTTTACAAACTTGTATGATGTTTTTAATGTTAATCATGTGAACAATGGGATTACTATTGAACCAATGTCTGATGTTAGTGATAATTTTCCGGTACGCAATGTTTTACCATGTTATTGTGATTACGACTGTGATACTTTGTTATTAGCAGAGACTGATAATGCTGCTGTTGAAACTGCATGTTACGACTGTGATAAGATTGTTATGGATGATGGCTTAACCACTAGCAATTACTGTGATACAGTAGAGCATGTAGTAAATCATGATGTCATGAATGTTGCTGATAATACTGAAAATCATAATGTAAATAGGAATGTGATCGTTAATAGCACGAACAGTGTGGTAGGCAATGAGAGTGACGTTCAGAGTATGAATCAAGACATATGCAATGATTGTTTTTTAGACAATGATACGGAAAGAGATGTGACTGTAACGACAGAAGATGTTGACAATACGATCGACGACAATACCACGACTGATAGTTTCAAGGAGCTAAGAAAGTACAAACTTGATCATGCCAAAAACATGATCATCAGCTATCTAAACATTAACGGTTTGTTAGGTAAATTTAGTGAATTTTCTGAAATCCTAACTGATGAACTGGTTGATATAATTACTGTAGCTGAAACTAAATTGGATGATACTGTACGAGATAGTATTATCTCATCCAAAAACTATAAAGTATATAGACGGGACGGGACTAGAACTGCACACGGACTAGCAACGTATGTCAGATCTGACTTGACTCACTGTAGACGACAGGATTTGGAGGAAAAGATTATTTGTCAAAGTCAGTATATAATTATAGAAGTGTGGCTTAAGAAGCAACGCTGGTTCATTGCGTCTATATACAAACCGCCCCCTATTTGTGAACAGATATTTACAGATGGGCTAGCTAAAATTAGTGAACAATTACTGTGTGACAGCAGTGATGTTATACTGATTGGAGATATGAATATCGACATGAAAATTACCAATAATAGGCTAACAAACTTCTGTGATGTCTATGGTTTTAAGAACGTAGTGAACGAACCAACTTGTTATAAGTCGTTAACTAATGAATCCCTCATCGATGTTATTTTGGTGTCTAAGCCAAAACGTTTCAATGAATCGCTGGTGTATGACACTGGCCTAAGTGACTTCCATAAAATGGTAAGCATAAGCACTAGATTACATGTCCCCAGAAGAGAACCTCGCAAAATCGTATACCGAAGTTATAAAAATTTTGACGAATCCACATATAGAGTTGATGTCGGGAATATACCCTTCTGTGTCGCACATGTGTTTGATGACATTGACGACATTACCTGGAGTTATGAATGGCTCTTACATGATGTAATAAATGCTCATGCTCCTTTAAAAAAGAAAAGTATTAAGAAAGATTCACTGCCCTATATGAACTCAGCATGGAGAAAAATTATTCTACGCAGAAACCAACTTAGAAACAAATTCTGGAAACATAGAACCCAAGATAACTGGGAGAATTACAGAAAAATTAGAAACTTAGCAAATAAATTAAGGAAGGAATCTGAAATATACTACTTCAAGGAAAGAAGTATAAGCTGTGATCCAAAAGATTTTTGGAAATGCTTCAAACCATACTTAAGTGCCAAAGGTCAGACAAATTCTAATGCTATTATCCTGAAAGAAGATGACCAGGTTATAACTAAACCTGCTGAGGTGTGCAATATACTCAAAGATTATTATGAAAAGATTGTTGACGATATAGGTGAACCAGATGAAATTGATGAGACTTTAGATGATGAAAGTGTACGCGCTGCTATAACACGACACTCAGATCATTCAAGTATTGTAAAAATAAGAACAATTTTTCCTAACCCTGATAAATTTGAATTTCAAAGAGTCACATCAGACCAGGTGCATAAAGGACTGAAGAAAATAAATGTTAAAAAGGCAACCGGGTATGATAACATCTCCCCATACTTTTTAAAGGTTGCAGCTAATGAGCTCTCGGCCCCAATCACAAGAATTATAAATGAATGCTTAACCTTAGGAAAATATCCGGATGTTTTTAAGAAAAATGAAATTGTCCCAGTATTTAAGTCTAAGGATAGTTTTAATAAAGCCAATTATAGGCCGGTTAGCTGCACAGCGGCATTGTCGAAAGTCATCGAGAAGCATATTGTATCACAAGTAGACATGCACTTCTCCGACTACTTTAATGATAAACTAAGTGCCTACAGGAAAGGTACAGGCTGCGAGCATGTCATAATAAGTGTGATAGAGGATTGGAAAAATGCTCTTGATGAGAATAAAATAGTTGGGTCACTGTTGATGGACCTCAGCAAGGCCTTTGACTGCCTCCCACACGGACTGCTTATAGCTAAGTTACAGGCATACGGGTTTTCTGCGAATGCTTGCCGATTAATGGCATCGTACCTATCATGTAGGAAACAAAGAGTGAAATACTTTGGGGAAAAAAGTGAATGGTCGACTGTTAAAAAGGGTATCCCACAGGGAAGTGTTTTGGGACCTGTCATGTACAACATATTTGTAAATGACCTGATGTTCTGTGTCGATGAAAACTTATATAATTATGCTGACGACAATACCGTGGCGGTAATAGGGGATGACCTTGACGATGTATTAAACAGACTGAAGAATACAGCGATGACTTGCATTGACTGGTTTTCGAATAACATGATGAGAGCTAATCCGGAGAAATTCCAGTTAATTATACTGGATCGGAATGGTCATCTTCATAATCAGGCCTCGATCGATGTAAATGGTACTGTGATTTATCCTGTTACCTCTGTAAAATTATTAGGAATGCACATAGATGTGAAACTAGAGTTCACAGATCATGTTAATATATTATGTAAGAAAGCTAGCAGAAATCTAAAGATACTTCTGAGGCTTTCTAAGAGAGTTGGAAATGTTAAAGATAGACACTGTTTAATGGAAAGTTTTCTTATGTCAAGTTTCAATTATTGTCAAATAGTGTGGCATTTCTGTTGTAGATTACTTTCAAACAAAATGGAAAAATTGTACGAAAGAGGTATTAGATTTGCCGAGAAGGACTATGAGACAACTTATGAAAATTTATTATATAAAACAGGAAAAAGTACCTTTATGTTAAATAGACTAAAGAATATTGCATTGTTTGTTTACAACTGTACCCAGAAAAAAGTTCCAAATTATCTGAGTGAGATGTATAAGATCAAAGAACATAGATACGCAATGAGAGATGATTGTATAGTGGATGTAAGCAGGTTTAAGACAATTAGATATGGCAAGCTGTCTCTGAAATATACCGGTTCCAAGATGTGGAATTCTCTCCCTTCAGAAATTAAATGTTACTCAACAAGTGAATCATTTAAGAATGAACTGAGTAAAACATGGAAATGCAGGGAAAGTCCCTGTCAACTTTGTATTGGAAGTGTATACCACTAGGTTTCACCTAATTCAGACATTGCTCTGTTTCCACATTGTTATAGTTTTGTTTTTGTTTTTAGATTGTTGTAGATTATTTTAACTCGAGTACCAGCTGTTCAGCTGATGTTGTATTGTTAATTCACATTCGAGGATAAATAAAAATTATTTATTTATTTTTATTTATTTATTTATTTATTTATGATGTTAATGTTAGTTGAAAACTTGTAAAATGTGAGATGGGGTCTTTTGCATTTGATATCATATCTTCATCAAAATTTATTGCGGGGCAACATGAGTGGTACTACATGATAGAAAATACTCTTAGCATTCTCATGGCACCAGTGATGTTGTCCTATATTTAATTCTTATGAAGTTAAAATATGAAATATAAGAGCCCCTCCCTGATTTGTTGCAATACTTCAGACAAAATTTAGCATTAAAACTTCCAAGCTCATAAAGCAGGATTTTCCATAGCCAAAAATTTTAAAAATATTCTATTTGCTCTTTCTGGAAATTGGAGAATGTGAATCACTGCGATTATCAGTGAAAAAAATTCAAAAACCTTTTTTTAACAGGATTAGACAGTCAGCAACATTTTCGTTTCTAAAAAGTGCAGGTCGAAGAGCCACTGGGAGTCAAGAAATCGTCCTAGACCAGTAATGTTGGTATGCAAAATAAAGGTCTTTTTGAGAGCTTTCCAACCTTGGCAATTATAATGCTGTGTGACAAATACTGATAAAGTTATAGAGAACCGCGGATTGGCGAATATGGTCAAAAACGAAAAAAACATTGAAACTTTGAATCAAAATTGAAGTAGGTAAGAAATATCGTATCGCCATTTCGAGAACAGATTTGGATTCCCTAGGTCAAAATGCACATTTTAGGCACTAGTGCCTTTTGAATTTGCATAAAAATTTAAAATTGACACACCCTAACTCCCAGCATAGCTTAAAGTAAAGCTTGCAAGAAAAAAAGCAAAAAATGTGAGGAACCTGTCGTGTTGAACAAATCATGTGCTCAGCACAATGGAAGAGCTACTTTATCATCTTGTATCTTGCCCATCAATCCAAGGTTAGACCAAGCGGAAACATTTTTCATTGCTATTGTCTGTAAATACCAAGACTTGTACAATGAGACAAAATAATAGGTGATTACAGTTTAAATTGATTTCTCATATTTGAAATACTAAACATTTGAGGCTTCATTTAGGTAGCAGCAACTTATGCTCTCTCACAGGCAGATACCACCTTACCCAACATTCAATAGATAATGGATTGTGGTCAAGATCATTAGTCTCTCTTGACCTTAGTTGAACCTCACTATTACCTAGGCTGGTCTAACTATTACCAATCAACACCGACACACTCTTTGGTCTTTTGAAGTGTTCTGGACCTTGCTGTTACAGGGGAAAATACTTCAGTTTGGAAAATGAGCCTCAAGCTACAATTGAGTGAACAGTGATGGGTAGTGGGATGTTTCCGGATCATTAGTTTTCAATGTCATTGCCGAACCATCTTTCATCCCTTCGATTGATTGATCCATGGAGAATGATGTTCCTGCCCAAACTGGCTTGCCTTGAAAGAACTGCGCAGTTTGCCCATCCGGATGTTGTTCACACTAGTTTCTATCACGGTCTTTCTTTTCAACTGATTCAATATATTGTAGGTACTTCCCTTACTTGTCATGTTCCTTGCTCCTTTCATGAATTCATAATAATATTTCTTGATATCTTTGCATTATAAATATATGTATTATATATCAACTCGCAAAATAACATATTTTCCTTTTACAAACATAGTACTAAAAAAGTCTTTGCAATAAATCTATTACACTGAAGGACTGATAGGTAAATTTCGTTATAGTCCATCAGGATCATCACATACTGTAGAGGAAGACCTGACAATTATTTTTCACAAGCCTAGGAGCTAGTCTATACTCATGTTGGTTAATGCACTTTTCAGCTTTTTGAAGGCTACGCTGCAATTTCTTTAAATGCTGTTGTATTAAAGGCTGTTTCGCATATTTCATTCAAATTTTCGGCATCAGCCATGTAATATAATAGGTCAAGGAAAACAAAATTTTTTTCGGGGGGGTCACTGTCTTTTTAAATGGTAAAAGATGCTATTTTAGCTTAAAATGTGCACAAAAACTTAAAATAAAGGCCGAGGGATGAATTTTAATGGTAGAAATGCAAATAAGGTGTCAAGTGAAAGTAGAGAAGCAGAACTATATGATGGTGAACGCGCTATTTTGAATTATTGAATTTAATGCCTATTTTATGAGGTTATAGCTTTAACTGAGCATTTTTTTCATCTTTAATAGGCAAAAAAAAGTAAACAGATCAAAATTCAAAAAAGCGCCTCCAGCATCTCATAGTGCTATTTTCCAGCTTTCATTTGACACCTTATTTGACTTTCTACTATTAAAATTCATCCCTCGACCTCTTTTTTATCAGATTTTAAGCTAAAAATAGCATTTTTCCTATTAAAAAATACACTGATCCCTCTGAAAAAATTTTTTTTTCTCCTAGACATATATTCTTGGAAGCATTATGCCGAAAATTTGGATGGAATATACACAATGGCTTTTAATATAGCAGCATTTAAAGAAATAGCAGTGTAGCCCTCAAAAAGCTCAAAAGTGCATTAACCAACCGAGTAAGAGACAAGAGGCTATTAAAACCGGAAGCCATACAGAGATATAAATACACCAGAAGACAGATTTATAAGACAAGCGCTGGATGGCGGGACAATCATGATTTTTCATGCGAAGGGTGCTCACAATGAATCTTCTGCTAATTGCAGCTGTGATTGGAGGAGAGGTAACTGAGATGGAAACTGCAGAACTGAGTTCTTGAACCACCTTAATTAAATGCCTCTGCTAGTCATTAGCCATTGCTGGTCTGACAATGACCCTATTGTCTATTTCCAAAGAAACATTAGTTTACTCAAGCATACTGCATGCACAAGAGTGCAGTAACACGGAATCATTGTAAACCAAATATGTCTATGCCGCACAAAGGGTGCTTTTTTCATAATGGCCCTCAATACAAAAGTAATTAACTGTTTTATACTTTCTGTCCATTGAATACCAAAAACGGCATATAGTCTTCCACATAATGCTATAAGACAATTAGAACGCAGTGAAATTGGTTGGCCTCAAGGTTCTGTTTTGACCTCAGCAATATTTCCATTCATTATGTATGAGCTTATGCTCAATTTCAAACTGTGTGAAAATGTCAACCCCAATATATAACCCAAAAGGAGCATCTGTTTAAGGCAAGATAAAGAAACTTGAGAAGGGAAAATTGTTCCCCTGGACAGAATACTGATGAGACAGGACAAAACAAAGGAAAGGTATGCAAGATTCATAGGAAAATTACCAATTTTCACATCTATATCAGAGTGCAAACAGGGACATTAATTAGTAGACGATGGTGAAAAGTGAAACCAAGTTGGTGGTGTTGAAGGTCTGTCCTAATGGAAATATATTGTGGATATTTCATTACCAAAGCTGCAGACCAGTGTAGATATCTTTGTCATTGAATTGAGCACAGCTGAATAATCACAGCTGAATAATCACTGAATAACACATTATAGTTTAAATATGCAGTGTAAATATGAAAGAACTCAGAAGACAAAACATTTAATTTTTCTCCTTTTCACCTTTTTTCATCAATTTATCACATATAAACATAATGTTCACAGGAAGCAACCATTAGTGACCATTATTGTGCCCAAAGACCTTGAAGAAACATCATTGCTTGGAAGTATTCCAAGATTTTGGAGAAGGAGACCAATCAGAGATTACGACACATAAGACAAGCCATCAGGAAAACTATTATGGGCTATCAAAGGAAATTACTGAAGGAATGGCAGTTACACTGTGGGAACAACTATAGATCACAATGACGGCCAGCCAAATAACATTGGTTACTGTTGGGTTGCTGGTGACTAATGGCAGCAGTGATCGAAGGGTGTTTGGTAACTTGTGCTGAACAGAAAATATGGAAAATTTGCACGAAACCAGAAACATTGGTCCCCAACAAATTCTTTCGGTGCCAAACAAGTATTTCGAGTTTGTTGTCAACTGGCCGCTGACAAGCTTCTAACAAACTGGTCACTCCGCTGACTGGCCCCTGTGTAAAATTCTACAGAATTTATCTAGACTTGATATTTTGGGAAATGATACTTCATTTCATTTTCTCGATCCACAAGCTCTAGCTTTACTTTAAAAAGAAGCAACACAGTTAAAAAAATGAAATCATTGGATTTGCGTTTCTTTCAATTATCACCTCTCCAGAGATAATTGATAGAGCATTCATTGAGCAGTGAGTCCAAAAGTTTTCAAGGTCATCCCTGTGCCTTTTTGCATTCCCTCCATTGATTGATCTACAAGATTGAGGGCTGTGCAAACTGTTTTGTTCTTCTTGTATGGAGTTTTTGTTCTCCTTGTATGCAGTTTTCCCATCAGGGAATCCCCTTAAAATCAGATCCGAAAGGAATGTGCCAATCTCAAGCTAAGATATCAAATCTAAGCAGATCTATGCAAACCCAGTAAATTTGAATTTCAAAGCATCACTATCTCAACAGCCAGAGTGTTCTCTTGTCAGTTATAAAAGATTGAAATTTTCTGCTGAAAAGAACATGTTGAACTATAGAGCTTGATGTAGTTCGAAAGAAAATCCAAACAAGTCAGTGCATTCGTTGAAAGTAAGATTTTGACTAAAGACTAGCAGAACAACAGTCTTCTTGTAAGACAAAGTCAGTGCTCATCCATCACTCATCTTGACAGTAAAGCAGAACCTTGTACCAAGGAGCTGTAATTGGATTCAAAGAAAAAGAACAACAATTTTTTTCCCTTGGAGGGAAGTAGGGGAGAGCGGGGCACCATGAGCCACGGGGCACGATGAACCATTGCCCCTACAAAAAAAACGGCAAGATAGAACTGCTTGATGGGAAGACCGTATGTTCCTTTATTAGTGTAGAACTGGCTAGGTTAGCAATCATAATCTTTCTTTTCAATGTAGGACCAAGAATTGAAAAAAGACTTTTGACCAGTGAATTTGAGTGAAAAGTAATCATATTGGGCAGTGGAACTTTTACTTCTGGTACTCTAACTATTTCCGGCATTGTTATAAAACTTTGTCTTTTTAGAGAAGATAAGGTATGTGCTAGGATGGTGTCATAACATTGATACTATGATAAACTGGAAAATGGTGATATGCACTAATAAATGAAATTTGCAAATGGGGCACCATGAGCCACTTGGAGATATGGCACTATGAGCCATTTTCTATAAAGTTTTAATGTACAATTAAAGCTGAATTGTAGCAACAACTCTACTGTTGTAAGTCCAGAAATATAGTGTAAGACATCAGCAGCTGTTTAGGACACATTTGTGCAATTTTATAGAAAACTGTGTAAAATCCATCTGATCCATATTGTGGTGTATGCCAAGTGAAAATTTCAAGTAAAACATCTGGTTCATTAGGTACCAGTTCTTTACAGTTGAATGAGAAGGATAATGCATGTATGTAAACAGCCCCCCATGCCATGGCTCATGGTGCCCCAGGGTCGGGGCACGATGAGCCGCTTGACGACACTTTTTAAAGACGATATTTGGGCTATTTAAGAATTAAGAATATAATGTAACAACACTGGATATTGTAGCCAAGAGGTCTTGCAATGATTATATAAAACAACCAGCTATTTACCATTGAAACTTTAGGCTCAGGAGCTTAATTTCGGAAAAGCGGCTCATGGTGCCCCGCTCTCCCTTACAATGTCTTTGGCTCCAAGCAAGGCCATCAGTCATGACTTTATAAAGCCAGCACTGTCACAGACCTGATCAGCTTACAATAATGTGACTACGGCAACTCTCACAATGATCATACCAAACAAACATAAATGGTATTTTAATATTTACTGCTCTGAACAATACCTTAAATCTTTTAATGTATTTGATCTTTTGATTTACCCTCCATACTATCTTGAAATGAGCTTACAGCACTTTCACTTTGAAGAAAAACAAATGACTGAAGGGTAGTCACGTCAAGGAATACTATTTTTAAATTTGAGACAAAAACACAACCACCATATTCCTACAATAAAAAATGTTGCTTTTCAGGTACTGCTTAAGATATGAATGGCCAGAAATACAGCATCGAACTGTAGAACAAAAGTGAAAAGTGACAATGCGTATTTGGGAGGGCCTTTCTGTCTTGATCTTTAAACTTAGAGCTGGTCAATGGGGTTTTCTGATAATAGATGCAACAAGGCAAATAATTGTTCAGTGAACTTCAGTCTCATCCCTTTTTGTAATGGGTCTACACTCTACACTGCAGAGCTAAATCTTGCCACTACAATACAATATAGGCATCCTTTCTCTGACATTTTAAGCTTTGTTTGACTCTCAATCATATTTCTTTGAATTGAAGGGATGGGTATCTATTGTCTACTCAAGCACACTCCCAACCTAGTTTAAGCTTGCAAGAAAAAAAAAGTGCCATGAACTTGTCGTGTTGAACAAATAATGTGTTCATCACAGCGGGATGAGCTACTAAACAGACTTGCATCTTGCCCATCAATTCAAGGGCAGACGAAGTGGAAACACTATTCATTGTTATTGTTAGTAAGTGCCAAGACTTGTACAACAAAACAAAACAAGTGATAGGCCTAACGGTTGAAATGGTTTCCTGCATTTGAAATACTAAACATTTCAGGCGTCAATTAGGCAATTGCACCTTTTGCTCTCTTGCACTAGTTGCAGACACCATCTTTCCTTACATTCAATAGATAATGGATTGCGTTCAAGATTATTGGTCTCTTTTGACCTGAGTTGGGCAGTAGCATCCTTCACTCTCTGGCAGACACCATCTTCAAACAAGTTCCATGGATTGTTGGCAAGATCATTGGTCTCTTTTGACCTTAGTTGAACCACACTATTACCGATCAACACTGAAGCACTCTTAAATCCTTTGAAAGAGTTCTGGACCTTGGTGTTATATTACGAGAAAAATACTTTGGTTTGGAGAAATGAGCCTCAAGCTAAAATTGAGTGAACACTGGCCTTTCCATTGATTGTCACCTCTCACACACTGGGCGGTGGGATGTTTTTGGACCATTAGTTTTCAATGACATTGCCAAACCATCTTTCATTCCTTCTATTGAATGATTCAGGGAGAATTATCTTCCTGGCCAACCTGGTTTCAAAGAACTGTGCAGTTTACCAATCAGGGTGTTCACAATAGTTTCAGTCATGGTCCTTATTTTCAACTGATTCAATATAGCTATGGGAATAACTAATACAATGAAGACCAGCCAAATAACATTGGCTGCTAACCGGTTGCTTTTGACTACTGGTAGCAGTGATCTAGCGCTGTTCGGTATTTTGCAGTAGAGAAAATATGGAAAATTTGTACTAATAAACCAGAGACAAATTCTTTGGGGCACCAAATAAGAAATAAGTATTTCGATGTTGGTGTCGACTGGCCACTGACCTAGCTTATAATAAACTGGTCACTCACTATTATATATATATAGCTACTGACCAGCCCCTAGGTAAATAGAATAATTATATGGACTTGCTATTTTGAGAAAATTACACATCTTTTTAATTTCTCGATTCCAAGGTAACAACCCTGTACAATATATATCAAATGCAGAACACTTCCTTGTCCTTCCACAAAAGTGACAAAACTAAACTGTCCATACAAACTGGAAATCATAAAAATACATTGACACCAATATAATTATGAGGTGTTGCCGTATTTTTGCATCTATTGGGTATTTGGAGAGAAGTAAATGCCAAAAATTTCACCAACAAAATTGTCTATAAAGAATTAATTTGATAAAGGACAGTACAGAGATTATTGGGTGTCTCAGCACAAGTTGAGCCATACTCATTCAAAAGCTGACCAATCATACTGAGCACTCACATCTTTTTTTAAATGTCATGGAATGGAATACTGAGCCACCAGCACAGCCTTACTTTGGAGGGAAGCAACCATGTTCTCAAGAATCGAATCATTGGATTGACTTTTCAATCGATTATCACCTCTCCAGAGATGAGCAGTGAGTCTCTGTTCGGACCATTAGTTTTCAACGTCATCCCTGAACCATCTTCATTGATTGACTGAGCAACAGGGAGATCTCATGCTACCAACACTGTTTTGTTCTTCTTTTAGTGTGAACATCAGGGAATTCCCTGACAATCAGAGTGTAATGAAATAATGCAAAATCTAAGCCAAGACATAAGGTATAAGCCAGATGCAAATCCAGTAAATTTAATTTCAAAGTGTCATCTTATCAGTTTTAAAACATGGAATTATTCTGCTGAAGAAACATGTTGAACTATAGAGCTTGATGCAGATTGTAAGGAAATCCAAACCAGTCAGTACTTCCATTGAAAGTAACACTTTGACTAAAGATTTTCAGTACAAGTCTTTTGTAAGACACAGCTGTTCTCATCCATCACCTTCTCTTGACAGTTATACCAAAGAAGTGCAATTGGATTCAAAGAAAAAGGACAACAAATTATCTCTCTGGGGGAAGTACAATGTCTTTGGCTCCAGACGAGGCCATCAATCACAACTTTCTGAAGCCAACACCGACATAGACCTTGACTAATGTGATATTCACAATGAAATTAGTCAATGATCATACCCCAACAGGGTATTTTAATATTTACTGCTCTGAAAAATGCCTTAATCATTTACCCTCTCTAACGTATTATCATACAATAAGCTTAAAGCACTGTCATAAAGAACACATTTCCACAAATGACTGAAGGGTACGAGGGTTTTTCCAAAAGTTTTGTCCAACTTGTCATAACTTTTGATATATTTTACAGAGGTACATGAAATTTGGATCAATTTAAATTGAAGTAATATAAAATTGATCTGCGAAATATCAGATTCTAGAAATAAAATTAAATGGTTGTTCTGTTGCCATGGAAACCTGAAGGCCCAGATTTTGCAAAATGTCTTATTATTAGCTCAACACATGTCCAATGTAACAGGCCTCACTTAATAAATCAAAGCTTATCAATATTTTTTTTCTTATAGCAAGCAATAGGCGTATTGTGAAGAATTTAATAACAATTGAAACAATTTCATCGAGCATATTTTAGTCACTTAACCATCCTTGATTCAGTAACCTCTGGTTTCCATGAGATGAGCTACTTTGTGATTCATAAAATGAGATCACAGATATCTATGAAATTCATATAATTTGCTTTCAAAATCTGACAGAGAGAGTAAGAACCTCCTTAACAAAACATACAAGGAAGATAGTATGAGAAATAAAACCATCTGTACCTTATGTGGGCTCTTTTTAAGGAACACAAGACATGACAGAGAAGCCAAGAACCGGAAAAACGCATAACTCTGAAACTGTCCGCAACCTGAACACATAAAGACTTGCCTTTTAAATGGATTAAAAGTATGAAGAAAAACGAATGTACCCCAATTGATCACTTATAGTTGTTGTGAAATTATGGCGCTCGTTTTCTACATGTTTGCAGTTAAAAATCTCTCAAAATTATTAAATGTTTTGACAAGACATTTGTGCCACTGTCTGTTGTTGTGCCCTGGGCCGCATTTCAAGACTTCTGGTTTCCATGGCAACAAAATCAACCATTATTTATATCTTTATGATCTGATTTTTTGGGGATCAATAGAAAATTACCTCAGTATTAACTGACCCAAATACCATGGGCCTGCATAATATATTGCTGAAGTTATGGCCAGTTGGACAGAACTTTTGGAAAACCCCTCGTATATATATATGGCCATAAGGAATGCCTATTTTGAAATTTGAGATATAACACACCTAAAGATTCCTTGTTTTTTTTGTGTTTTTTTTTTTTTTTTCAGGTACGCTGCTTTAGCTATGAAATGGCCAGAAGTCCTGCATTGAACTATAGAACAAAATTGAACAGTGATAATACCATAAAATACATTACATTTGACAGATACAATGAATATGTAATTTCACCTTTGTTTTTATGCAAAAAAAAGCATTGATGGAATGTTAAATGAAGCAACCTTCAGTGATCATTACTGTGGCTGAAGACCTTGGGAAAACATCA
Organism: Platynereis dumerilii; assembly: GCA_026936325.1. Lineage (NCBI taxonomy): Eukaryota > Metazoa > Annelida > Polychaeta > Phyllodocida > Nereididae > Platynereis > Platynereis dumerilii. Next base: position 2,634,549 of record JAPTHN010000031.1, read on the forward strand.
TTGCTTGGAAGTATTCCAAGATTGAGGAGAAGGAGACCAATCAGAGATTACGACACATAAGACAAGCCATCAGGAGAACTATTATGGGCTATCAAGGGCAATTACTGTGGGGATGGAAATTACTGTGGGAACAGCTATTACAGTGATGGCTCACCCAAATAACATTGGTATTCTTGATAAACGCCTCTCTTTCTTTGTGCAATATATATTTGGGTGAGCCTTTCTGTCTTGATCTTCAAACTATAATATTGTAAGCTGGTCTATGAGGGTTTGTTGCCCATCCATCCGCGGTCAGACGAAGAGGAGAGACTATGAATTGCTACGTGACTTGTACAATGAGACAAAATAACAAGTGATTATGGTTTAAATTGATTTCTCACATTTGAAATACTTAACAATAATTTCTGATTTCATTTTGTATTGGCAGTAGCATCCTTTGCTCTCTGGCATATAACATCTTTAAACAAGTTCCATGGATTGCGGTCAAGATTATTGGCCCCTCTTGACCTTAATTGAACCACACTATTACCGATCAACACTGAAGCACTCTTACGTCCTTTGAAAGTGTTCTGGACCTTGCAGTTACAGGGAAAAATACTTCGGTTCTGAAAAATGAGCCTCAAGCTACAATTGAGTGAACAGTGACCTTTCACGGATTCTCAACTCTCAGGAGATGGACAGCGGGACAGTCTTTTGACCATTAGTTTTCAATGTCATTGCTAAACCATCTTTCATTCCTTATATTGACAGAGGGAACTGCACAGTTTGCCCATCAAGGTGGTCACGCTACTTTCTTTGCATGGTTTCTTTTCAACTGATTTAATATGTCTCTGTTAAATCATGGCTTTTCTTCCAGCTGTCATATCGATGTGCCTATAAACCTCCTTTTTCTGAATAACCAACACTACATACACAACTGTAATTTAGAGTTGCAAATGTAATCTTATCAAGCGTTGCATACTGCTCTATGAGCACTACATATCATGAGGCCAGAAGAAGTATAGAGCTTGTAAGTTGGACGAATTCTCTCTTCAAGTCAGAATTCTCCCTAAAGTAAGACTTTGACTAAATACTTTCGGAACAACAGTCTTTTGGAAGACAGAGCAGTTCTCATCCATCACCTGTCTTGAAAGCAACGCAGAACATTGTAGCCAAGAGCTAGAAGTGGACTCAAAGAAAAAGAACATTTTATCCGCAGGTGGCAAGTACAGTGTCTTTAACCCTAAATGAGACCAGACCATTAATCACAATTTGCAACCTTCCCTAAATAAGATCTCAAGACTGCTGGAACATTCACAATAAAATTAGTCAATTAAGATTTGCCAAGAGTATGCAAGGTTAGTGGTTGAATGGAAACATTCTTCTCTGAATTGGGAAATATCCAAAGACGTACCTTTGAAAAATACACATGAAATACCTTTACATGAAGTCAATGCAAGTGTCAACTGTATGATCTGGCCCATACACTGGGAAATGGGAGACCGTTATAACCTTCTCACTTTCAGCAATCATCCAAGCCAAAGCTCAATGGACTGTGGACTTTTGGCTGGGAAAAATTAGCTCGAAGCTAGATTGGAGTGAACCATGTTAGCAACATTGGATTGACCTTTCCATTGATTGTCGCTTCTCAAGAAGTGAGCACTGGGCCTGTTTCTAGACCATTAGTTTTCAATGCCATTCCCAAACCATCTTTCAAACCTTCGATCGACTGATCCCAGAGAATGATCTTCTCGCCCAAACTGGTTGGACAGAACTGGCCTTCTCTGCAGTAGTGCAGTTTCCGCATCAGGTTGTTCACTGTTCAGTGATCATGCTACTTAAGTTTTGTCTTCCTCTCTAACTGATTCAATTACTTTATAAATGACAATTTTGGTTTCTTGCAAATATAAACCACCTGACCCACAGACCAAAAAGTGGCACCCATTCTTCCAGTTGGCACGATTCCAGACAAAATCTAAGCGACATCAAACCCAGAGTTTTAAGCAGCTCTGCTTTGTCAAGGTAACAATTTTCAAACTGCACTAAAGAGACTGGGCGACATACTATGATGAAGAACATTCTGTATAGAGCTTGGCATAATTTTGACGAATTAGCTAACAAATCAAAATTCCCTTTCTATTTAAAGTAACACTTTGACTAAAGACTTTCGGAACAAGTCTTTTGGAAGACAGCCGTCTGCATCCATCACCCATCTTGAAAGCAAAGCAAAACTTTGTTCCCAGGAGCCGAATTAGACTCCAGAAAAAGTAAAACAAATTATCCCTCTGGAGGGAAGTAGGTACAATGTCTTTAATACCCCAAATGAGCTCAAATGATGCCATCTTCCTGAAATATGGAGTTTTAGATATATTCAAAATCTATGTTCTTAAGGTTGCCTTGTTTATGTTTAAATTGCAGAAAGGAGATAGCCCTGACATTTTTAATGACATGTTTCTTTCTAATTCCCAGTATCATGCTCATAATACTAGGTTACGCGATAAGTTACACTAGCCCATTTTTAGAAGTAGTTTTTGTCAAAGATGTTTGAGATATAAGGGAGTCATTGTGTGGAATTTTCTTTCTGACGTTATAATGAGTAATTTTACATTATCCACTATAAAAAAACACCTGAAAAAGTACCTCCTTGTTAATGATTTAGCTTTTTGTAATAACTAGCAGTGATATTGTAACTTTGTAATTTTATAATTTTTTAAAAATTTTCTTAATTTATATAATTATATTTATTTTTTAATGTATATTAAAATTATTATTATTTTGTTTCAGTATATGTTATATTATTTATTATACAGGTGTTAGTTTAGTTTGTTAGAAGTTCTAGCCAATGTAATGTAAAATATATTTGTAATATTAATCATATGTCAAAATATACATTTCTTTGTATCTTGACTAAGGAAAATTTGATTGTTGATAATTGTACATGATTTACATATTTTTGCTAAGTAATTATTTTCCAATAAAGAACTTGAACTTGAACATCAATCAAGACTCTCCGAGTGAGTTTGTTTTTAATGTCCCATCAGCCGACTCTCGGGAGTAGAGACAACAAGACATACCCAATTGAATGGAAGTAAAAGTCACAATAATTAGTGTTCATCATTCGATGAGACTCACAAGCACAACGCTTTTTAATACGTTCTTGACACTTGAAAAATACATCTCCTTTTAACTTTTATTGGAGTTGTCCAGTGAGATTCCTAAGTTCACTTGATTGCCACTAGGGGGATCCTCTGTCTGGTTTGAGAACAATAACTACTTTACACCAGTGCCACCTAGAGTTAACATAGAACACCACATTTTCCTCCAGAGGAGTTTTTCACAACTTTTCAATGTAACTTTGGAAAGCAATTTCACAAATCGACAATTCCAACAGCATCAAAACATGGAAAACAACAAAACGGGTTTGTAAATATCATTTTATATTTTTTCACCAAGTTGTTGATTCACACAAACCATATACTGAAAAAGACAAGATGACAATGAAAGCTTGAAAGGATGGTTTTCGCTTTAATCTTTGTTTGCAGGTTTTGAGCAACTTTCTTCAATCTTTCCGATTTAACTTTTATAAACTTTCAATGAAGCCATTGTAACATGTATCAATTAGAAACAGCCAAAACAATCAAATCATAACAGTCAAATCATAAGCCAAAAGAATTTATAACATACAGTTTTTAAAATCGTACTCCCAGACTGAATAGAACTATGAATCAAGAAAAAAAACAAGAAATAAATGAGAAAGCTTCGGATATATCACTAGCGGACGTGTGTAATATACACAAATTAAACAAATGGTCGTAGTAACTTCAAAACAAATGTCCTTGTTAAAACACCATTTGATTATAATCATAAATACATACTAACATACTTCAAAAGCACAATATACTAATAATGACTTACAATACGGAATAGTCTCGCACTAATAGGAGAATCATACACGTATATATGGCCCATTTAAGTGAGAAAATAAACAGCTTTATTTCTTTGATCACAATAACAGCTACCAATAGCTAAATCACAATATTGAACAACACATTGTTGCTTATAATATACTCAAAAGGAAACACTCTTTAATTTATCAAATCAGAGGCGACTGGCCCTACTTCTGCTCTGCATTCCCAGCCAGGCGTTACACTGGCCAATACTGTCCATCCTTCGAAAAAAAGAAAAGAAAAAAAGAGACTGCATGACAGAGACTGCATGACAGCCTAATACTGTTTCAAGGATGACCTCGACCTTGCTTGCTTATATATAATGCACCGCGAACCTTTTTTGGCGAAATGTTCTCAAGGTCAAAGCAATAAAAGCTTCACAACTTGACACCTGAGGATCTAAATATACACAAAGGGCGATCCTCCGATCCGAAATACACGGTTCGCTCCTTCTCTGGAGCTCTCTGAAAGCTACAGCAGCCTCGCAACCGCTCACTGTACAGAAGGTTCATCTCTTAACAACTTGAAAGAATGCAACAACAATTAAAGTGATCATCCTTCGTAATATTCACAAACAATATTCTTAACACTAAGAGACAAAGACACACCAATGCATTAAACCTTACAGAACAACAAGCAACAACAAAAACCCATTTCAAATCCCAAATACCACAGTCCATTGAAGTAACCTCAGTCCAATGAAATAATGATTCCTCGCAGCTTTGGATAATGATAAATATGTACAATGATAACACTGGTGGCCACCCTGTCCTCTTCAGGAACAGATTCCAGAACAGGGAAGCTGGTAAACAACCCTGTGCGTCTTCAGAAGAACGTTGAAATAATTGCGGAAGGTGGGCCACCCAACTGCCTCGCGTGATATCCTCTTCTTTTGCAAAATTTATCCAATCCAAGTGAAAGAAAAGAGATCATAAGCCAACAGGGTACCGTAATCTCAACTATCCTCCTTTGAGGCACCCGTCAGTGCCATGGTGCACCCGTCAGTGCAACGATGCACCCGCTAGTGCTATGTGATGTACCCATGGAAACGACTATCCAGGTGAAAAGTGCGATGCAATGATTTGTGAAGTATGTCGAGCGATATGATATCTTTAAAGGGGCGCAAAGCTCAGTCCAAGAGTAACTGTCAAATCAGAGGTTCTATGTACAAGTCACATGATACACGTAGCAGAGAAATTATGAAGCATTGTCCTAACATGGTCCACAGATATCTCAGAGTTCAATTGCTTGCTTTTCCCCGTTTACAAGTTTTGATGTTAGTTTACCATCTTCTTCGATCGTTACTGTTTCTACCCCATTTTCCATAATTCTGAAAAAAACAAACAGGATATCATTTTTTAACATCGAAAAAGACAAATTAAGACAATATTTGCAGCCATATTTGCTCTTGAATATCAAATTATATTCAATTTAAACTCAATTCAGAATTCTGACATCGACATGAAATTTCATTTAGCGCTGCGGCATGATATTGGATCATCGACATAATGAAAGCGATCAAAGGAGAAATGAGACTCACTTTTTTGTTACAATTTTTTTGCCATTGACAAATTTAGTTGACGTGGACGTAGATCGGAAATTACCGCCTCCACCTCCTCCCCCTCCTCCTCCGCTGTTATGCCCGTGTCCTGGTCCGACACTAGGGGGCGCACTGAATGTTGAACTTGAGTAAGTCGTCATACTGCAAGGAAAAAGCCACCAATTCAATGCATGATTTCTTTTTACAGAAATGCCATCACTTACAACAAACAGTTTCAATTTCTGGTCATCAATAACTTCCATTGGATTCAATTCCATCGTAATGCCTCCAGTTATGGCTGCATAAGCCGGCTTTTGATTTTTCCATTTTTTACGAGGTTTTTGTTTATTCATCGATCAGAACATTCCATTCACTTAGCAGATTCATGCGTTTATCACACAAACAGACACCAAGCAGCCGAGGAGGACCCATTACCCAGGAGCACCTCTTTCATTTGCACACCGATCGAAGCAATCATTATCCGCAACCAAAAAAATGCAAAAAATAATGCATAAAAAAAAGTGGCACAAAAATAACAGCAAAATGAAGCATACAAAGCACAAAAAAGTGTTAGCGAAGCGAGGGACACAGCAATGGATACAGCAATTGGCAATTGCAGCGCAGATGAAAACAGCAAATGAAACAACACTCAGGTAAAATGATTGTTAGTGACATCAGATCCAGAAATAGCATCATGGACGCAAGAGGAGTCGTGTGACATAATGATGTGGAAATAAAAAAGGGAGGTGGAGTTGATTGTTGCTCAGAATTCGGACACAATGTTGCAACATTGAGGCTACAACATTTAGGGCCAGCAACATCAAGGACCAGTGACACTCCGTGTTCAGTGCCCGCAACATCAAGTGCATGATTGCAACTGAACTGCAAAGGTGAGCAACAGGAAGAATTAAGAGTCAGGAAATGAAGAACAGCTGTCCAAGAGGAACATAAAGAGGGGATGATGCCAGCCATGCTGGTCAGAGGGAGGGTAAGAATGGAAATGAGAAATTGAGATTGGGAGGTCCAGGTTGGAGATTGAAGGGGAAAGCCAATTTAAGCCATGCTCCACATGGGTCGAATTATTGGCATGGTGGTCCACATCCAAATCCTCAAATGCTTAGCAAACATGTTTTACATCCCTCCCCTTGTGTCTTCAATCATCCAAAATCAGCCCCTGATTAATCACCTCCCAATGGCTCCAATAGAATGTTCCAATAGAATGCCACTTCATCAATCTTGTAAAAGTAGAACATGTTAGATCATGTATAATCATGCCCATTGCACATTCAATTCCACTCAGCTAATCTACGGTTCTAGACCAAGCAGGAAATTAAACTGGTATTTTTACAAGCAGCTTGAATATCTAATCAATGATGCTATAAATAACACAACTCGATCATTTCAATTTGGATTCCAATCGAAGGCTATCGGCTATATCCTGGATTGAGATGATCAAACAAGTCTGAACAATGGCACAAGGACATCGTCAATTGGTCAGCTTCAAGCTTGAATAATTAATAATTGACAGAGTGTTAGGAAGCAGATGAGGTCAATCATTGTATCTACTAATGAGCTAATTAATAACATCGTGGCATCTACAATTTTACATGAACATAAAGCATTGAGTGAACAAAGTGCATTCAAAATCAGTTTTTGACTGTTTAAATAACTACAGTAACTGTTAAACATGTATATTGACTAATGTTCGATCCAACTATCAAATATGTTAGGTCCTTTACTAGTCTATGTTAGGAAGCATCCAGAACAAGCAGCCAGTCATTGGTGGCGACGGAGACCAGCGAAGGTCCGTGGAGCAAAGAGTCGTGTTACAGCAAGTGGTTAGACGAGATGGCGGTTAGACGCACCGAGCTAGACTACAACCCGTGAGACAAGATGCAGAGTCACATGACACAGAGTCACATGACAGTCACACGACAGGCTAATAAATAAGGAATAATTACCCAACATTAAAGAAAGGGTCAGAAAAGAAAGAACTGAAGCCAAATGGCACCCGGGGTGGGCCATTGTGGGTAATTCTTTCTGGCTGCGCTTGTCGGCTACGGTTGTTACTCCTCCTGCGGTTTCTGAAAGACCAGCATACATGGCTATAGAAGAAAATAAATGAAATGACGACTAATAAAACGCTTGCACAGGCTCTTAATTTAGGGCACCTTAGGATACCTGAATGACAGGGGCATTGGCCGCAGCACATCCACCCTTCCATGGCACCAAACCATCTTAATCAAGCTTAATCACGTCATACGTACCCTCCTCTAAACGGATCTCCAAATGGGTCTCCGAAGTCATCACCAAACAGACCTCCGCCCATACCAAACCCACCAAACGTCGGAAAACCTGAAATGCAATTTATAAGAATTAAAATTTGCAAGAGTATTAAATTTTCAATAACATTGAGGGAAGTTTGGTGACTCACTACTTCGCTTAATTTCCAGACAGGAGAACAATGTCATAAAGAGGACCATGGTCATCCCACCCTTAACATGCGAAGCACCGTGCGCCCTGGGGCTATTCTCCTAACATTATTACCAATAGCATCACGTCCTCAGCCAGCAACATTACAAGGCATGATGCACTGTACACACAGAGATGCCAAACAATATATTCTTCACCGTTCTCATCATAATAATGCTGTAGATCACTCACATCAAATGTAAATTACACTTTCCTCGATCCAAACATATCACTAGGCATTAACTTTACACCATTTTACTTCAATAACAAGTTAACAACTCCGTTAAGTTAGAGCGGTCAAATACAAATGTACTACAAGGATTTTTGGCATTCTTCCATGGTGGCATTCTTTATCATATTACTGAAGGCAGAGAACATATTAATCATAAAGTATTTAAGTTGGATGCACACAGGGAGGCCTTCTACTAATGTCCAAAAAAAGTGCTATAGCTGGGCCTCCAGCAAACCCCGCAGAATAAATAAAGCGCTTTTTGTCTTAAAACATCATAAATCTTGAGGCTATATCAAACGAAAAAAAGATGCAGCATTGTACACAATAAAGGTAGTGTGGCAAGCTCCTCGTATATGAATTGAAATAAAGACAACATCAATCTCGGATTGTCATCACCTCCCAATTAGACTACACATGCATTAAGTGGATACATTATTCATAAATTTGATAAATGGGCTCTCTGAAAACGAACAGAGCGGACAACATCCTTATTTCATATTCATGCAGTCTCTCTCTCTAATCGAGATTAAACTTGTCTTATTATGAAAAGAAAAAGACCTTTTAACTTACAAAACAACGACATAAAGCATGCTTTGGGAAAAAACTTGAAAAAAGAGCCAAGGAACATGATGTGGGGAGATAAATATTCAAATCATGGCTGAGGACTTCATAACTCAAGGTAAAAAGCTACCAGGTAAGAACATAACACATAAGAGCGTAACACGAAAACATACAAGACAACATTGAAGCCTTTGAAGGTCTACAGAAGTAAAGCGAGACATTTAAACGAGACATTATAAAGGAGACATTAAAAGGAGACATTAAACGAGAAAACGAGACATTGAGATGAGAAATAAAGTGATGAGTACCCAGAGCTGTAGGAGAGGGTCCGGGGGAAGCTTCAGGTGCAAAAAGGTCAGATTAGTAACACACTTAATATACAAGTATCAGAAGAACAATGTTAGGGTGAAGAAAGATCTCAACACCGTTACTACTGCATGTACATCTTGTGATTAGAGACTTAGAAGTAGAAGTGTGGAGTGAAGAGTCTGGTGCAGAGAAGTATCTTACATTTTCTTTACAAAAGACAACTGACAAAGGAAGTAGCACTCCTACGATACTCCTACTGTATTCTACGTGTTACATTTAAACAAAGATATATTTAAGGAAAAGACATCATAACACAGTGAGATTCAAAGGGTGAAATCATTGTCAGAAATCGCAAGGAGTGCTTCACGATAAAGAACCGCGAGTATACAAAGACATCATTGGATTACACAGAAAGAGTCATCAGAGATAGGAGAGAGTGACAAGTTAATCACCTCAAACATGAAATCACTCAATTACCCAAGGCCACGTTACTACATATCACAGACAGATCTATCTTGTGTCAAACATATTGACAATTTAAAGTAAACTATCACTCTGACTGCCAATTCAAACAATCTGAAAGTTGTAAACTGCAGGGTATCATGTTCTGTCCTATCTCAGCATAAACTGTTTTGCTGGTCACCCGAAGACAACATAGGCAAAACAGAACAACATGGGGAACTATCAGGAGACGAGCTGCTCCAAACACCGAGTTGGAGATGTAACATTAGCACTGACTACTCGCACCTTCTTGTAAACACAACGCAGTAGAGCATCTGTTGCTGTTGCTGTTTAACCAGGGTAGCAGCCAAATCTTAGTGGAACAGCCATTCATTACAGAAAATACACAGATCTTTGGCCACCTCTTCAAGTCCTCTTGATGTTTTAATGAAATGTAGCTTCCTTTTTCCTCAAGAAATCTTTAAGAAAAGACAGACTGACAGAGAAATACAGGGAAATAAACTTGATAAGAGCTAATAAAGACCCCCCTGGTGGACCTTTTCCTCGACTCGCAGGGTGCATCCTGGAGGTCGGAGGTCAGCCTGTATTTCCTGACAGACCCTTGTGCTTCTTCTCACCTGCAGTGATTCGTTAAAAAGCCCGGAGTATCCACTAGCAGAATGGAGACACCACACGATACTATTAGCAGAAAAAGAGCGAGGGACGGTGTCAAGACTCTAAGGGAGACAACCGAGGATGAAAGCTCCACTGAACAGAGGTCCATTGAAACTCCTTTCACTGTTTGCCCAACACATTACAAAGTACACCATTGTTAGATCAGATGTGGCAGACAAAATTACAACTGCTTAACAATCCACATCCTTCGTACCTCGGCCAAGAAAACCTCTCTGCCCAAAAACCGTACATCAGAAGGGAGGACACAAAGGGACAAATCTTGCTGCCATCTAAACGCAGAAACTCGATGCTCCCATTCAACGCATTATCCAATCGAGACTCCTTTGAACAAGATAAGACCTGATTGAGTTTCTTAGCGTTTTCTGATTTACGTTTTAGCAAAAAGATAACTTCCCTGTGGAGCGTTTAACTACAACTAAGAAGATAATTAGGATACGAGCTATAGACACATAAAACATGGAAAAGGCTGTGGGAGAACTGAGAGCAGATTGCTGCAATGGACTACAGTAACCACTAAATAATCTTCTAAAGACTCCTTCTAAATAGGGTACATCAAAATATGGAAGAAGATATGTGGCTGTAAAACGTCTATCACATTAATGAACCAGTTCCAAGAACCTTCCGAAGAACCTTATTTTACCGGAAATGTAGGATACAGAAATTCTTAAAAACACCAATATCACTCGGTCTAATAGATGTAGCACTGGGCCTATAAGAACCATCAGACTACTGATCCAGTTACTACATAACCACTTGCCAGTAGTCGCTACCAGAAGTATCAGTCATAATTCATAAATAGCCTAAAATAGGTCACTTGAACTAGATAGGGATTATTTACAAATGTGTATCACACTATCTCTCCAGCATATACATGTCAATTATTTATAGGGAAATGTAAAATATTTACACAACTTTGTACAGATCAACATACAGTTACACTGAGTTACAGCTTGCTTGAAACTCACCTGCGCTGCCAAAGAAGTCGGCAAAAGGGTCCCGGCCTCCGAAGAACTCTCGGAAGACCTCATCGGGATCTCTGAATGTGAAGTGATGGAAGTGGTTGAATGAATTGTTGTAGCTGTTGAAGTCGTCCTCCCCTCCTCCCCGTACTAGACCCTTCTTCCCGTATTTGTCATATATTTCTCTTTTTTGTTCTGAAAAAGAAAAGGGACAAAATTAAGTTACATTAACCAGCTATGGAATTGGTTGGATTACAAGCTCATAGTCAGAAATTTACTAGTTAATAATACACACACACAAAGAGATACACAGCTCATTTACCAAGTTATAACATCACAGAGTCATTTTTAACAGCGCAGAGTGAAAGCTCCTGCTCAAACAGTATTTTGTAGGCACATGCTTTGTTTAAGTGTATGTATCAGTGATGAGGAAGAGGACTTGTAGAAGAAATTTGCTTAATTTCCCCAGTTGTACAGTAAACTAGGAAGAGTCAGCATTAATCGCAATAATGTCTATTGGACATAAGCTGATATGTTTACAGTGACTGTCATTTACTTTAAAGCTTAAACCTTTCATCGGAACACTAAAGGAGTAAATGCAACGGTAAATATACCTGTATGACAGTATGTCATTTCTTTTTTAACAGCCTATAATTATAGTTCATAACAGTTACTACCAGTTACTGTGCCCTGTGTAAAGTGACACCTCATATTCAATGGTCCAACAGTTGCCCTGGGGACGAGATCTCTCTCTTTCTCTTCAGTAAGCAAGTAAGACTCAAGAGGAGAGCTGTGAGTTAAGAGAATTTAACGGTCTCAGAAAAGAGACAAACATTTCTCAAGCAACAAGCCACAGCAAGACACCAATCTATCATCATTTAACCTCAGGGTTGGCACAAAAAACCCACCCCCTGGGTTTAACCCGGATTAAACCCGGGTTTAATCCGGACCGGGCAAAATTGGATATTTCCCAAAAAGTGGTCAAAATCCGGGTAAAAAGGCAAATTGTCTAGCGATTTGCATAACAAATAGCAGAAATTGGGGAGCAAGTAAGCTGAACTAACAATAACATCAAACAAATATCTTTTCTTTGTTATTTTACCACAAGTTTGACTATGGCACCTATCAGGCAACAATGCAAAAGCCAGTTGATGCATTCACCCCAATAGTCTTGTCCATCTAAAATCTAAATGTTAGACCGTGTTACGCCTTTGAGTAACTAATAGTAAATTAATGATAATATACAATTTTATACAATATAAGGGTGATTCGTCTGGTTTAAATTCTCTGGGTGTCAGCTTGGATGTCCAACCAAAATTAGAGAAGATTCTTTCAATAACTGTTGAGCTGGCCGGCAAACTAAGAAGCCACATTGCAAGTTTTCAGAATTTTGACTTTTTAAAGTTTTTTTTAGTAAAATGCAAGAAATACACATCTATAGTCATCTCTGCTGTTTGTGTAGGCCTAATATTGAATTGACAAAGAAGGACCAATGTTGCTTTCCTTGCTCAGAGTTAAAAAAGTGGATTCTCTAAGATGGAACGGGCGTTCAAATCAATATAACCCGCTTTTAGCCCAGATTTTGGGAAAAAACCCCGGTTTAAACCAGGTTTTGACCGGTGGGCTGGGCAAAATGAATAAAACCCGGTTTTTTTCCAACCCTGTTTAACCTAAGTGAGCGGTAGGGGCCCCGAAATTAAAATAATAATGGTCATAAATAGCTCGGCTAATGCTATTATACTGCTGTCTTACAAGATGTATTGTATCTTTGTAATGATAAAGAAAGAGCAAGTCGCCTTCCCACAGAAAAATACATGGATTTCCTTCTGGAAGGGGATACCGAAGTAGGAAATCACTCAAGCAATCCTAAGCCAACCCAGACATCGAGACCAATTAAGGGTGATTTCCTCCGCTCAGAATCACCAGAATGAAATAACCAGATCGAATTGCAAAACTCCACGACAGTCGGCGTAGATTATCACTGCGGGAAACTTGGCAACTGACTATTACAGGACTCTAACCATAAATGAGAAGGAGCAGAGAGAAAACTCAACATTTCTTGACAAAAAGAGCCTAGACTTGCAGGGTCTAGCAACAGCAAACCAAACATTAAAGTTGATTGGATTTTTCTTGCATCTAACTCTGGATTTTTCATTTCTTTTGTAAATGTAAAGGCTTGCTATTGAGTTTAAGAGCTAATAGCAGCGGATGACATGCCCTAGAAGACTGAAGACTTCCCTTTAGCCTGAAGTATCTACTCCAGTGGGAAGCCCTTTCTTGGGTGAATACAATGTATTAACAGGCCCTGGAAAAGGGGATTGAGTGAGCAGTGTTTCTTATTGTACACCCATGGCATTCATGACTTGTATCAAATCATACTATGACATAGGAGTGCAATAGCTGACATGCCTATAGAGCATGTTGAGTGTAGATTGCACTGAGCTAATGGTATTGCAAATTGTACAGCAAACGATAAAGCAAATGATATTGGGGGAGGTATGGCAAATGGTATGGCAAAGGGTATGACAACCAGTGCAACTACATGTACCACACCAAATGGAATTGCAAGGGTATGTCTCATTCCATAGCATTAGCCATCCTGATTACTGCACACTGATATCAGATCCCAACCGAGCAAAAGCAAAACCATTAGATTGGCATTAGCTACATTACATGTACATGCTGCAGCAATTTACACAATCAGATTTAGTCCTGGACAAGCTAAATGCTGACTTGATATGCTCAATATAGAAGGAAAATGCCAACCTTAGCAAGATCAGCTGAGAGAAAAATGCACCTCTTACTCAGAGGTCTAACTTCACAGCTGCTAGTTGTATTACCTCAGACTCCTGAGAATTTTCAGCATTTCAGAATATTTCTCAATTTTCTCTTGCTACTAGAGCTGTCCATCACAGCATATGATGTCAGTTGAACTTATTTAAACTCAGCATGAGGTCATTTTACTTATTCTATGTATTCAAAGCTTCAAAATAATATCAAATAGCTTCATGGCATAGCACCAAACACCATGTAACACAATAACAACACAATATAAACCTATCGCCAGCTAATGGTGTGTATATTAAACTTTTTTTGCTGCAATATGAACTTGATACAAATATACAGTTACTACGCGGCCGTGAAAGTTGAGAAAATAAGCAGAATTTTAAGCCGACAAAATATCGAGCTGTCAATTTAAATGCAGGGGGTGAATGTGTGAAGGTTAATTAAGCAGATAGTGAAGGAGGCATCTTCATGAAGGGATTTCCAACACAAAATGCCGAATTAAACATAATTTAAAGTTTGCTCAGCAACAAAACAATTATGTGGCCTTACAAAATGAACTTTGATAAATGGATGCAGTTTATTCGGAAATGATATGGCCATCAAAACCTGCAGGGGCAAAAATAGTCTACATTGTCATCACATTGAGCAAAAATCTCATTCAAAAACACTGTAATTACAGTATAATATTGCAATTATAGTTCTTTCATGATAAAATAACCAAACAAGAACCCAGGGGTTGCAAAACTGAATGATGCCGAAATGTGGTATTACAAGCCAACCCAATCAAAGTGTAATCAGGTTTTTACAGCCATTGTCAGTGGTGGTGCCATATTAAGGAAACCAGGAAAGTGAAAAAGGCACACAGGAGTTAACAGATTTATTTTTGCCAAGAAAAAGGAATCTGGAGACACATCTTTGCTCTGAACATGATTTTGTTCCTTTATGATCAAAGAATCACCTTTATCAGTCCGGGAAATTGCAATCATAAGAGGAAAATTGCAATTCCAGGCTGGCTAACTCCTGACCCTGACAGGATGATTGAGTGTGTGGAGTTGATTAGTTGGGTATCAAAAGACAGTCTGATCTCTGTGCAGCAGGGGTGGACTGGCCTATATGACAGAGTGGCAGCTGCCACGGGCCCAACCACTCAGGGGGGCCCATTCAAGGTGCCAAAAAATAAACAAGAATCCGCGGATTGCAAAACGAGTTTTCCCTCTGTTTGTTTGCTTTTTTTGTTTGTTTCTAAGTTTGGCCCAATTGTACGTAGAATTGCAATAATGTCATTCCAGGCATCTTTCAATATGATTGGTCAGAAATAAGATAACTTTTATGGCCCCTGAAATATCAAAGGTTCTATAGAGCTCTGAAGTTGAAGTATATCATTGAAATGATTATGCAAACCCTCTTCCAATTGGCTAAGATCATTTTCAGGTAGCCAATCAGCTCTCTTGACCAATTAAGATTTTATAACCCCTATTTCCATATATGGTATAGCTCTCTAATTGCCGACCGGTCGGTTTTTGGAGCCTCTAGATCCTCGTCCTTTAAAGCACTCTGCTACACTGTAAATTCTGAAATTCTGAGTTAGCTCAAATGATTGAGTGAGACGGTTGCGCAATTTGTTTGAGCCATGATGGCTTGCTGTTTTGAGTTATGATAATCTTTATGTTGTTATAACTTGCAAACAACAAGCTCTCTTGGCTCAAAGGAATTGTGCAACCATCTCACTCAATCAATTAAGCTAACTCAAAATTCAAAATGTACAGTGTATGCAGCTGCCCTCCACCGACATTGTGTTCACGTTGTGTGCCCTTCGGGATATGTGCTGAATGATTGGATTGAATAGGCCTAACTGACACAATTCAATCATTAAAAAAATGTAAGCCAGTGACATCACAAGACCAAGTTGAAAGTTAATATTTTTGAAGCGAGTAGGGACAAACTCGAATATCCTCTAGTAATACAATCGAATAAAAAAATAAGACAATTCTCAAAATCTTTTAGTGATCCAGAATGAGGCTCAAATGGGTTGCTTTGGTGACGATACAGTGACTAGTCAACCTCACTGTGATGAAACTCAAGACAAGAGAGTGAATGCATGGGGAGATCGTATAAGCAGATCGATGGACGATTCTTCATCAATTTAAGGCATAGGCTCTATACTTATTTTTTAGGTAGCTGGCAACCCTGGGAGCTTACAGTAATCATATTAGGGTAACCCCATCAACCCAACATTTGCGAAGTCTTCAGAAGGCCGTGCAGTTGTGAAGAATAAACTTTTTCACCATTGAAAAATGAAATTGTGCTGAGCAACTTTATGGCTCAAGTTGGTCCTTTCAACTGTTCAAATTTCGTTACAACAGAGGCAGATTTCACCAGTGACCAGTGTCAACCATTTCCTTTTCTCCCCCCAGTGAGATCAAGGCTTATAGTGCTATGTGTATTCCTTCTCACCCAATTGCCAATTGAAAAACTTGCTAATATATCTCCTTACTTTTCAAAGAAGGGTAATGAACAAGTTTAGAATCTGCAATTGATGCTGATTGCTGAATTGCACTTTTGGAAACTTCAGTCAGAATTAAATCAACTTGGCATTCAAGTTCAACAGGCCAATACCAATCAAGAAACGCAATTAGCCGCAATTGTGCTTAGATATTCATTGCTTCATAGCTACAGGAAAATGAACACATGCAGCTTGAAAACCTTCTGTGTCAAACAATTTTATAACCATTCTCTCTCTCAAATTTAAATAAATTAAAATAGGCCACTATTCACACTGGTAGGAGTACAGAAAAAAATATCAAGTAATAGAATACTATATGCTTCTGTGACACCAAGTTATTTAACTAGCAAAAAACTACACTTTTCTAGGATACACAGAAGCAGAGATGATGTATTCCTAGTGATCAGGAAAAAAATAATCCAAATTCATTGATTAAAAGGTAATCCTTTTATAACTGCCATGAAAGGTCACAGATGAGTGCAACGAAATGCAGACACTTGTTGATGTCTAGAAAATAGTTTTGCTACATTTAGTTTGGCAATAATCTTTTGTCTGGAAACTGTTACATTTTGTTGCACTGCATTAAAAGGGCGTGTACCTGTCTAAATGCAGTAAAAGGTCATGGACCTGTCATTTTTAAGTTTTAAAAAGTCTCGACGGGAATTAATTTTCTCCTTTATAATGGCAAATTTATACATTATAGTGATTTAACAAATATATACATGTGACAAACCATTTTTAAAACCATCAGGGTGGGTCCCCCTAACGAAAAATAGTGTTAGACGAACAAAAAACTAATTTCCCAAGTGTTAAATGGTTTTTTATTATATTTTTTTGTTCATCAATGTGCCTTGTCAAGGTCGATTTGCGTTTTCAACGAATTCTCGGCATTGAAAAGAGATATTGAAATAAAACAAAATCCGCCAGATACAGCAAAAAATCTAGTTTCTGAGGAACTTAAAATGGTTATTCTAGCTCAAATAGAAATGGCCACAGAGGTGTATAACTGTGGGAATAGACAGAAAAAAAAAGCTCACACGTTTTGGCCAATCAGAGGGCAGTAGCCCGAGAGAGTGAAGAGTTCCATTTCCTGTCTGGCCGTGACCAATGATTGACCATCACATAAATAGCCAATTGTACTAAACTATAAATCTGTAATCAGGGCTGGGGCCTTGACAAGCTATTGGGTGATGTTTGAAAGGAATGGAACTTATCAAGACATACGTGCTCCTCGTACATTTTTCAGGAATTTCTGATATGATGCCTCAGTGGTAAGTGCTGTTAGTTTAAACACAATTAACATTTCGTAAAAACATCGTAACATCGACTAAAACAGACGTTCTGCTGGTCAAACAGTTAATTTCTTTCAAAATGTAGACAAACAGCTCTAAAACAACAAGAAAACGTTGGTGCGCACAAAACTACGACGTTTATATCAGACGTCTGGATAACTTGCTACATTATAACTACTCTCTATTTCGCACATTAAAGCTGCGTCATTCTATTGATTCACTCCCTCTCTCGATATAAGTGACTAGTATAACGAGTTTTCGTACCGAAAACCCGTTAAAAACAAAAAAGCCTAAATATTAATCTTTGTTACCAAATTTTGTGACCATGTGTTGTGACCATGTGATACAATCAAACTTTTTTGGTAAGGGTCCCAGTGTGAGAGGACCCCAAAATAGGAATGGGCCCTAACACCTAGACGTAAATTGAGAAATACCGAAAAAGATAGGAATGTGTGGACCCATTGACTTATTTTTCCACGGGCCCAAAATGTAGCCAGTCCGCCCCTGCTGTGCAGCCATCCACATTACGCAGCAGCATAGTAGCCAGACTTATTCTATCCAATTTCATAAAATACTGCAAAGTCATCTGCAGCTGATGACAGTTCCCTACTTTCACTGGAGCCTTTCAGGTTCTTTTCCTCATTATGTAATGGATAGGTCTGCCAAAATTTGTTGGGTTAGTTGTCGATAATGTCTGTAAAACAACTTTATGCCAAGTTTGGAAGTGATAGTAGCAGCAGTTATTTGTAAATAGCCTGTCAAAGGTAATTTTGAGCACAGCCAAAGTCATGGCTGGGCCATGACACTTTGACAGGGTCATGGGAGGGTGATGACAGTGCTAGGGTGAGTGTCATGTGAGCCTGAAGACATTTCTCGTCTTGACCAGACGGTAATTTCCTTGACTGGTTATGGGTTTCTTAATTTTTCTTCAGATAGCATGATGGCCAGTAATTAGCTATTTAAACAAGATCTAATGCAGCCAGAAGCATATTTTGTTGTTGTTCAATGTAGTAATGTTTACTCTCCACTCCTTTAAAGCTTCACATAATCTGATACAAAAGGATTCACTTTCTGCATAAGATGGAAATATTTGAATTTCTCATCTGAAAATGCGAAGACCTAGAAACTTTAAAACACAGTAACTCACTAACTCTATTTACCATACATGTCAAGCTCATGCAACTACAGTCATAGTGGCTCCATCTATAATCCAAGGTTAGTACCACAAGTGATCCAATTGAATAGTGAAATACCTGGCAACTGTAATGATCAGAGGCAGCTAAAGGTTTGATTTTACTGCCTCTAAATTTAAGAAATTTTAATTGCAATTATTCTAAACTGTTTAATACAAATTCAGGACTCTGAAATGCTGAGTCAAACATACGGACTGAACTGTTTTTAGCTAGTGATGAAATCAATTCTATTTTATTTTATTTATGCTGTGATTCACCTTTTATACTTTTAATTTTATATTTTTAAACATTGACATATTTACACATACATTTACAAATCATGCTTTTCATAAATACCTTCAAAAATCATGTATCAACATAACTCCACTCATAAGTAGTAGTAGATATAACATTATATTTTTGCTAATAAAAATATTAGATGGATGTTGTCCATCACACTCCTAAAAACATCTTCTCAAAATATCCATGATGAAAGAAATTGATATAAATTGTATAGGCCTACTGGAAATGTATGGCCAAAGTGATGGTGACCAATGCAGACTTTATTGCACTTTATTTATTTCAAACCTCTGTCAGCTTTGACAGATTGGCAATGAAAGATATTTGCTTTTAGTTAAATTATTGGCAATTCCCTCAACAGAGAAGTCAGATATCAATTGGATTGCCTCACAGTCACAGCATGAGTTAGCTTGCTTCTCTGCCTACTGGTGGCTAGTTTGCATCTCTGCCAACAGGTGGCTGGTGATCACTGAAGCATGGCATGGGTTGCATTCCTGGCAAAGTCCCAATATTTACCTATGGAGGGTTGCCAGATCTTGACTGGCCAGTGAAGAGGGAGGTCAGGGCTGGCATGCATCAGGATAAATATCATCAAAAACACCCTCAAATGCACTCCAATCTCATTTTTGCTTCCAAATTTTTGTGCCCATTCGATATATGCATCAAAACAGCAACTAAGAAGGCCAAACTCCTTGCCTATCTTGAGATTTTGCGTATAATTTGCCACTGGTGAGAACCAGCAAGAGTAACCAGAAGAACTGAATGAGGCCAAAGGCCTCATTCAGTTAAAAAGTTCAACCACATGTTATTTTTAAAGAGACATTATGACATATGCAACAGTCTCTTTGGTGAGGACTCTCCTCATGAGGAACCTTCCTGCAACATGCAACAACTTCTAGGAATCTATGATTTCAAATCAGATTCACTTGGAAGAGAAACCACACCCTCACAAGAGTCTAGAGGAGACCATTCGCATCAGAAAGTAGGGAGGTTTCCTGTTGCAGCTCTAGAGGACTGTACCACAAAAAGCCAAGACTAGGAAATACATAGAAATTAGGAAATTGAATACCGGATAAAGGGAACTTGCAAATTCTTCTGAAGCTCATTGGAAAATAGCAACAACACCAACTGCAAAAACAGTGCAATTCTCATGAATATGACTAATAACAGCTGTTTGAGCAACTCTATCAGGTTGAATAACATAATACTGCAAGAACATAGTGCATTTCTACGTATACCGTCTCCCATAACACTTGGTTCACACTTTTTGTTTCGTTATTAATATTCAGGAAGCGATCCAAAAAAAGAAACGCTTGCCAAATGGTCAAGGCTACCCAAGAAAAAAATCAGCAGAATAATGGAACAATGTGTAAAACAGAGAAGAGAGAGGGAGGGAAGCTGAGGCACATGAGGCACATGAGGCATATGGAGGAGTGGGGATACAAATCAATGTATTTTTGTAACCCCATTTCTGTCCAATCAAAAGCAACTTAAGTCAAAACAGATTTAAAGTGTCTAAACACAATTAAACCACATCCTTGGGTACCATTCAGACCCATCAGATCCAATGGACCCATGGCAGTTGACATGTACACAATATCTCACATGATGACATGATGATGTACTTCAGCATCTTGAAAATCCTTTTTACCAGCTAACCAGGCCACATCTTTGGTTGCTTGGTTCTTTCTGCATGTTTTGAGGATGCACAAAAACAGACAAGGGTTATTTGAAGCAGCAAAACAACAACCCACATAAGCTCACGAGGGCCACAATGGCCATGAGTCAGACATCAGGACCCAGAGACCATGGCGCATGTGGAGTGGAGACCAGTCTCATGTTGTTCACAACTCAAGCGGCAGGGAACCATGTTATTCTGACCTTGCGACTAACTCCAGGTTCCAAGTGGAAGGAAAAATATCACTGAACACACGAGGAGGCTAAAAAAGAGAAGTGAAGAACTAGAAAGAGGCTCAATGGAGTCTCAATGGAGTCTTTTCTGCCTCCTCCACTTAATAGTCTCATCACATCTATTCATCGAGGTAACAGAACGGTCAATTGAGACTGTTTAGGTAGCATCATGGACCAGATTACACACAAGACAGAAATGCATAACATCTTCATAATGTTTGTGTATTCATAAATACAATGTCATACATTCGCTGAATAACACAAGAATTTATAGTTTTTCCGACCGACACCAGGCGATTGCAGGTCTGGTTGCATGGCAACAGGTCGAAAACAATGACATCAGTTGCCCGACGAGTCATAACTCACAATTCTCAGGCCGTTAGCAAAAGATCATTACGAGAACAAACAGAACTCATGTGGCCAACATCACAAAAACATAGCATTCTCCCGAGCCAAATTGCTACGCTTGCTGAAAAACAGCCTTGGGATTGGTTAATTTGGGAAGAGTGATGAATGAAGCAGAACAGACTGCCTGAGATCATGAGCATCCATTGTGGAGAATTTGAGAAATCCCTTTGCAAATTTGAGCGATTAATTAAGCAAAAGTAGAGTTGCGGAACGCTTGAAACATTTCGATCACTTCGATTTAGCGCCTAACACCTCCTTCCATATATATACATAATATAGGTTGTACTACTATACAACCGGGCATGACTAAACGCTGAGCTATTCTGCTCCGTCCCATGTTTCCTTCATTGTTGGACATTTTGAGTTGTACAATGTGTAGTAACAATGGAGTTGTGTGGAGTGGGGCTGAGCATGTGCAGTGACCAAGTTCAGTGACCAACTTCAGTCACAATGTTTGGTGACCATGTACAGAGACAAGCTTAGAGGTCAGCTGGAGTAGAACCGAGTGACAATCTGTGGTTGCTAGACACTCCTCTGCACTATAGGTCTGCCATTAGGTCACAATTGTTGTTATAGTAAAAATTCTCATGTTCACATCATCATGCGACTCACAATAAGTCTCACATGCTTAAAACAATAACATCGAGTTTGTCAGACACAGTCGGCCATACGTGTGTAAAAGTGAGTAATCATTTCCTGTTCCTTAGTGAAACTAAACTTCAAAAACAAAACAACTTGCTATTGGTCCACCACAAGGCAGTGAAATGACTATTCAATGTTGATTCACCCCCAGAAAAACTCAAGGAAACTGCACAACATTAAGTGACTTTAAAAAGTTTACACACTGTTATTTGAACATGCGTATTTTTCATGTTTCAGGAAGTAGAAAGAAACCGAGAAAGCTTCAAGAGTCTCTTCGTTAAAATCTAATGGGTATTTTGAAGTGCATTTAACAGAACTGCGAAAAGGGAGATCAAATTCTCCAACTTATTCTTAGAATCAAACTGTCGACATTACAAACCTTAATGACAAAATGCTGGCGACAAATTTCTGAAAGGAACAAATTTACACAAATTTATGTAAAAAGCAAGCGGACTTAAAAATTGGAAAAATTTTAATTTTGGGTTTTACACCAACTACAGAAGTTACTCCTTCCACTACTTTCAGGCCTTCAATGAAAGCATATTAACTTCACTATGACTGCTACAACAATGAAGAACACAGGCTCATGTATATTATGCAGCATATTTGTGCTCTAAATGGAATTGTAGCCAAGTGAAGTGCTCATGTAATGTTTTTGAGCAATAAACCAAGATCCTCATGAATGCTAGTCTGTGCGGAACACATTAGAGCTCATCTTTGCACCTACCAACATCTTTCTCAGCTTGTTAGTTCTCGTTAGTTCCCAGACGCTCCCTCCTAACTCTACTCTGCTCTGATTCAGCAAGTCAACACAGTCGTTCGGCTCATCTTTGGCTTGCCCGGGTCGGCAGCATTGATGATGACTTTTTCCACCTGACCAACAACGACTCAGAGCGGTTAGGTCTGCACTGGAGCTATGTATTTTGGGAGGAAGGAGTGCACGACTATTGCTCTTGCTTAGCGGCTTGGTGCTCCGACTACTGCTCTGACATTTCAACATGAATCACTCTCAAGGCTGATACATAATACAAAGGAAACTTGAGAAAGGTCTCTCACCAGATAACCTCGCCTCAACTAGACACTTCTGCTGGACTGTGGCCATCACATCAGCTTACATCTCTACATGCTCTATGGTCAGTCTCCCACTCAGACTGGTCAGCAGCCAAGCAATCACATTGAGTAATGGAGAACATATTGTAAAGTGATTCGCTGGTCTTATTAGAGGCAAAAAGTTGACATCATCCATTATATCAGCACCCAACTTTGCCAGGGATGACATGAGAAACCAAATTATCGGGTTGAAAGTTGGGACCCTCCCCGGGAGAGTAATAAAACGATAACAGACACATTTAGCCTCCCGTCAGCAAAACCAAGAAACCCTTTTTCCTCAGCAGCAGCAACCCGACTTAGCATTCAGTTGAAGTTGACCTGTAGCAGCATCTAGCATCCTCATCACTGGCCATCACAGCATCCCCCACAGCTTCAGCAGCAGAGTAGAAACCAAAAGGAGCCACCAAGAGGAGCAGATGCAGCTTTCCCACATCTTCTCATATTGCTCTCTATTGACTCTATCAACACGTACACCACACAAGCCCGTTCTTATTAGCCTCGGTCCCTCGGACTGAGCCTTTGTGCACTTCCTGGCACTTTGGGGCTGCACTTCCAGGCCAATGCAAGTCATGACCATCCCACAGCAATACCACCCACATTTCCACCCCAATGCCACCAAAGCATCCACCAAAGTATCCACTAAACATACACAGAGCAGCCATACAAGTTATACCCAGCCCGTGGTATAAAACGCTGCATTCAGCAGTACTCGGGTTTAGAGGAGAGACTGAAGCAGAGAAGCAATTTCTCAGAGGCCTGCAACCCCTAACAACATCACGTTAACATCAAGGGATGCTGCTTATAGTGCCTTATAGCTGGTGATGCTGCAGTAGCCAACCTCTATCACTCCGGCCCACTTTCATCCAACCTTGCGAAAAGAGGATTACTTTGGATTACTTTGCTTGCAGAAGGTTTCGCAGCACATTTAACATCCACCAAGCACTTTTTCCTTGATATCTGCTTCAAACAAAAGCTTCCAGCAAAGAAAACCTTGAGGATCAGGATTTCTATAAGCCGTGTTGCCAAAGACTTTAATCAGAAAGTCACCGAGTAACAGAGAACACTATCTGCGGCCTCCATAAACCGAAAAGTATTAAAATATATGACACCAGTTATTCAACACAGGTTAAACATCACGGTTTGTCTGACTGGTCGAATATTTGCACACGAGCGACTGTCACATGATCGGTGTCCACCAATGTGAGACTCCGTTGCACAACTGTTGCCATGACGTCACAAACACAGACGTGCGAAGAACTTTCAATTGGACGACAAAGAAGATCCAGAACAATTTGTGCGAAGAGACTTTAAGAGAGCAATCGAAAAAAAGTACCAGCCACGCCGACAATCGCCTGATGTGGCAGCCTAAAAGTGCACATTTAGCATTTAGCATTATAGCATTATAAGCAAGGCTGTAAATGCCATAGTCAGTCTTTGTGTGTCTTGTCTTCATGGTGAGTGAACACGTTGAGAAAGACGACAAATGAACTCAAGGAACCAAGGCATTGCACTCGCAATGTAAAACCTCAACCTTTGGTTGGCAGGGCCACCAGAATGCCACTAGAATGGCCATTGTTGAGGACAGCCCCATTGAGTGACATTTCCTTCTTACACTCCATAACTGCTCTTCTTTTATCTATCACCTGTCCTCCCCTCAATTCTTTTATACCTTTTTCTTGTATTGAGACCTGTGTCTGCCAGTTCATTCATCCATGACACAAGTCTACTGTCCACTCTTTAATATAACACATATAGTATTGGAGGAGTGTGCCAACTTAGCACATGTCAGCCGGTGCAAATTCACCAGACAACTGAGACCACCAAGTCCTAACCAGGTCCCAATCTCTTTGAACTTGCAACACCTTGCAGATCTAACAGACTGGAAAACACCAACACCTCATCAGAAAGATAGGACACTCTCAGGACACTCTGGGGATAATAAGCACTTGCTAATTTCACGCTCAGTTAGACGCACAGTCTTTGAAGTCCATGCGAATTCTTGCAGATCTGTGCAACACGACAGGAAAGACAAGAAAGGGACAAGAAAAATACAGGGAAATGGCAGACTGAAGGCAACTCAATGCTCATGCCTCGTGGAAGGCAAAATCACAAGCAAGCGACCAGATCGGTATCAAGAACAGTTAAGATGCTGCAAAGACAGCAGAGAGACATGAACACCTTGAAAACAAACATCTATCAGGGGCAATTCTGGGTCTCTTATTACAGACTCAGCAAACTGTGGAGGTGTTGATAAATTACACAGGAAACTGATAGGCTGTGATAGCAGCTTTCAACTTGGCTTGAAAGAGAGATCAAAGTGTGGCTTTTAGGGACAGCCAAGTCGCAGTATATTGCAGCCACTTTACTGAGCTATGACTTCGACTATATTTAAGAGTGACTTAAACCGCAATTACCAGCCGGGGGTTAGAATGTATAGCAACAGGGATACTGCCTGGGATAGGGCACCCCCTGGTATTGTTGCAGTTTGGGAAGTGGTTGGTGACCTGGGTCAGCCTGCTGGATGCCTCTTCACCTGTCTATGCTTGTAACACATTGCAGGCCTTCTTGCCATTGCTAATGCTCTGTAGAGGCTCTGTGGAGGCAGGCCTACACCAGGTATACACCTGCATTTCCACAAATATACCACATGAACGGCCTCCTGCAGGTCTCCCCAATGCAACACGCATGATACACACATGACCCCCTAATGAGTGCAGTCCATGCATGTGCTAATCGCTCGACCCCGGGTTCTCTCGTCCTTGAGGAAACTTTGAAGAAACCTGGACGTCGTTACAAGGTCAGAAAGGTGGATAAACAAAGGCATAAACGAGTGACAGAATAAGGGGTTATTTTGCGATTGTTGTTGTTATCATACGAGGTCTTCAAGTGCTTTCATGGTGCATATCCTGAAGAGGTCCAGAGTACTAGTCAAAGTTACAACAACATGGCCTTGAGAAGCCCTCGGGGGACTTGCAGTCTTCTGAAAAACATGAGGTCATCAGTGCCCACCCTCATCTCACACTTGCCAGGGCAGAGATGTTCGTAACGACACTTGAGACCCCCATCTAGTCTTTGGACTCTTTGGACGGTCTTTGTCACCTCGAGCTCAACATTAAAATCTGCAATCTCCATTAAAGCAACTAAAGGAAAGAAACGCTTGAAGAAGCCCAGCAGTCTCATTAAATTTCATTGATATTGCTTGCATTTGGAGAACATGATCTCCTCGTGCTGTGATCCGGCATTCAAGAAAGATTTCTGCCGACCACAAAGGGGCGGGAATCGCATTGAAGCCGATCTCATTGTGTTAGCATCGGCATTGATCAAGCCAGCCCAGGAGCATGTGGAGAGAGGAGAACAGGGGCAAGTCAGAGAGACAAGAGATAGAGAGTATTAGATATGAACCAAAGAGATTCTCTATTAGAGTCACACAGAGGGGATCCATGTTGACCCAAGGTGAGATATGACTTGGCAAGAGCAACCAATCGCAATATACTGCATTATACAACACAATGGCCAATGCAATAAAATGAACTAATGTATTTGTCCCAATTGAAATATTCGATCTGCTCCGAGGAGCACATACATCTCGATACAACATAGTACAAGGTCATGAGAAACACAATGCAATGAATGCATGGAAAGTATCAAGCTGAGTTGAGGGAGAACACTATGAGATGCCTGTCACAAAGGAATAAGCCCTCAACCATGTCCTCATTGTCCTCTGCATGAGCTAACTTACACAACTCTACTTAATTTATTTCACCATTGCGGCCATTGTGCGGCCATTGAGCGCACAGAGCTTCAAACATACAACAAACAGGATGGATTTCACCCTGCAATGTCAACAATGAATGCACCCAAGCATGCTCAGTCTTACTTACTGTCTGATAATACTTCATATGCTTCTGAGATTTCTTTAAACCGCTTTTCTGCCTCGTCCTTGCTGTCTGGGTTTTTGTCGGGGTGCCACCGCAATGCCATTTTTCTGTAGCTGTAAGGTAAATACAAAATAGTGTTCATTTCAAATGCGCACTGTGAGCAATTTCTAAGGTTCTGAAAACATAATTAGTTTGAAATGATAAATGTTGGAAAAAGCCGAAGTGCTTACTACAAACAGCCTGGAGAGAGCATAAAATATGGGAGAAGGACGATTACAAAGAAATGGGAAGTCGGAAATGGGGACGGTGGGGCCATTATTGCATTGTAATGTCATGCGGACAAGTATTGTGGGACTCAAACAGCAAATATGTACGGGGAGGTGAGGGAAGGGTCAGTCTGAGAGGTGCCTGTGCATAAAGCGTGAGTGATGAATGGACGGAGGGTCTCTCCATGTTTGCTAAGCCCATCTTTCTTCTTTTGTAATACAATTTCTTTTGCAGCATGTCGGCCGACCGGGACGTGGCCACTGCATCGAATAACTAAATTCAATGGCCTCATTTTTAACATTGTTTAAGCCTCATTCGATTAACCATTAAATCGATGCAAAAGGGTGTTGTGATGTAACACGACATCAGAGCGTTTGATTTGTCAATTTGGATCACCGCATCCTCATTCTGCCTCAATCTACGCTAATTAATTGAAGCATTTAAATCCTGATGGGAAACGTCCACTCATTTGAAGGATCACACTGATGCTATGTGTTGTGATCCAGGCACTATCAGCTGTTTTGCGGCCGTTTTGTGCAAATCCAGTCAGCTAGACACCACATAGACGCCTTAATCCTGACTCGGGCATTCAGAGGGACTCGCGTAGTCCACACATGTTAGCATGGTCTGCCGTTGGTCTAGGCACGAGCATTATGCTAGAAGAGGGAGACATAGAGACATAGGCTGGGAGACGGCGTAGACGGGGTAGGCTAAGAACAGTTAACAGGACTGCTCCCTCGGAATGTTAATACTGGAGGCATGACTCCGCATACTGCCGACAACTTCTCTCCACCGAGTCTCTTAGGATCTAGTCACTGCGGCTGTCATTCCTCTTGGTTTTGTGGGCACTAGATTCTGAGGGACACTTCTCTGTTTGTACATATCTACTCAGTCCTCTGCTACTTACAGCAAACCATATACATTTAAGCATATAGATCTACGATTTAAGCATACTCTGGAGTCTGACGCAGCAGAAAGCCCCCTCAACCAAGTAGAACCCACTGTCCCTATGGGTCTCCATTAGCAATTATCCCAGCTAGTCAACATGACACTGTGTAATTTTCTTGTTGTCAGAGTGATGAACAACTCCAAATTGCCACAAAACCACCGACAAAAATAAACAGCCAAAAGTAGCTCCATTGTGATGGTGATTCATTGTTTTAATTTGAGGGGAGCAAGTTTTTACCAGAGCAAAGAAATGTGTCAGGGTGGTTATTACAACCCATCACATCATATTTAAAGGGAATATCAATACATCATCATATGAGTACGAGACTTAATTGCTAACCGACTGGTTAGAGGCAGGGTACTTACGCTTTTTTGATTTCGCTGTCCGTGGCATTCCGCTTCACCCCCAGCACTCGGTAATACTCGGAGTCTGTCATTGTGGCGGCCGGGTCAACTAGACTACTGGGCGATCAATCTGCAACAAAGAGAGGAAACGTCAAAATTGAGTCAAAAATAGAGTCGGTCAAGTGGCATGCATTGCACAAGATGGTTTCCTTGACATATGTCAAACATGGTATGTAAACGTTTCAAACAAGAGTTGGCGACGATATATCATTCTACATAAAACATCAAATATGAAGCAAAAAATTACAAATACAAGTATTTTGCTTCTAAAAATAGCCAACACACACAAAAAAGATATGTTGAAAAGGATGCATACCCTGAGATGTATACACAATATCTTAAAGAAGTCAAAGAATCTCTGAGCAAGCAAAAGCAAGAAAGATGGGCAAGAGAAATTGTCAGTAAACATTTGGATGAGGCCAGGAGTATAGGGTGTCAGAAATATACATTGTAAATGTCAGGGGCAGAAACATGAGGAGCCAGTCGCCATTACATGTTAATTCTGTAGCCAGTGGCTTGAAACACCTCGTGGGTCACAGGGAAATGAGAGGGGAGGTGTTCCACAGGAAATAAGACAATGGTTGCCATGGGCAACGAATTAACATAGTCCCAAAGGGCAGGGCTGTAACCAAGGAAGCGGTTGCTAAGGCCAACAACCATCTGCATAACCAGCTATTTCCATGTACCAAGTTGAGGCCAGTTGTGTTTTGGTAACCTAGTTCCATGTTAGAGGCTAAAGCTGCCACATGACTGTTTCCTCTTGCTTTTTTTACCTTCTATTTTTTTGCAGCAGCACAAATCAACAGTTCACACAGTTGGCATGTCCATCTGATATGGCACAGAACCCACAACAGATCCAGGGAGGGAAGCACATGGTTGCCAGGGAATACATCAACATTCTATCATATATCTATAGATGTTCTTTGGCTATATACTCATACATTGTGTTCTTAATGCTATTTCCCTATAACCAACATTTGAAGCTCTTCTACATAACCTTGAAGCATTTATTGCTCTTCAGGGGAATTCACTTTTCACAGAAAGGTGTAAATTAAACAGAGATGCAAATGATACAATGATGCATTCTACCTTATGGATGCCCCGCTAGTGACTTCTTCAGACTATTCTTCTGACTATTCTCCACATATTCACAATATTCACAATGGCCTTCATAACATGTGGAAGTACTGTGAGACCTTCAAAGCCAGCAGCATGTCAGTTGAACTCCATTTGCTTGCCCTTTCTTGCTCAAACACCAAGCTCTCATGAATGCAGCACAAGAATGCAGTATGGCTCAATTGCTCAGAGGTGAACCCACATCTCTTTCAAGTCTATTCACTATTTCTCTTGAGTATTTCACTATTTCAATCTTACATTGTTCACTACGAGCAGGACCTAATATGTATATGGGAAAAGAGGACAAAAATGAGCTCAAAAAGTACCATTTAAAAAGTTTGACAAACACTCCAATGAAATTAAAGCAGCAGGCAATTCACTGGTTGCTCAAAATAGCCTTCTATCCTTTATAAATAAAACAAGCCAACAAAGATGTCAAGTTTTTGTGAATTTCCATGTCACTTTTTCAAGGCAAGAGGCCTCCAAGGCCCTTATCTGCTCCTGAGTTCATATATCCAAAGTGCCATGCAGTGTGTTGCAGGCTGTGTGTATACAATGGCCATACAATGTAGTAACTACTAGAAAGCCATGTATACAAGCAGAGAGAGACATTATCCACCAGTGCTATAGACCTGTGACAAGTCCAACAGGACGTGCAGTTTCAAAATTGTTCATTATCTACTTAGTGTCATAAATTACAGGCCATGGCACAAGGGGGACCAAGGGGGGACCAGGGGGCCAAGGGTAGTCTACTAACTGAGTAAGGGATCCACTTTCAATCATAGCGTGACATTGAAACTGCAAACTAAACAGCCAACTAAACATGCAACAGAGCACTTGGTGGCAAATTACATGGCTATACAACTGGTCCACAACTGGTCCACAAGGGGTCAAGGGACCCTTTGGGTCAAGCACATTACACACACAAAGGCAATGGGGCTTGCAATGGAAAATGGCCAGGAATAATAGTTGGTTATGGAGAGACAGATAGCAGTATGCTGAGATGACCACTGTGTCCAACAAATAGCTTTGTCAGCGATGACCACATGTCACTTGTGTTGTCAGTTCAACCATGGATCTATAACTTATGGTTCAACAGAGGCCACCAGCCAGATCATGTGCCATCAGTCAGATCATGCCATGCCAGTAAATTGGCAGTTATCATTCGGCAGCCAAATGCATTGAACACTGTTGAAAGACCTTGAGGAAAGACAGGGTGTTTTGCTATGATAACTCAATCCATAACTAGAAGCAACAACTGCCACCCAATGCCATGTGATCCATGCCATGACATGCCATTAAACATGTTAAAAGCACAACAGCCTCCAACAAGGCATTGACTTTCACTTTAACATGTTTAAAGCTGCCAATCACAACAAACTGAGCAAAACAAACCCCTCCAAGAAATTCTGAGCAATCCATAACATGCTTAGCCATGTTTAATTCATGCTCTGTACATGCTCATTCCATGCTCAATTCATGCTCAATCCACTTGAAGGCAAGTTGAGGCTTGGAAATATTTATCTGCCATGTTGTGATACCACACATGATTGATATGCCTACAGCAGCCTTATGTTTTCTTTACAGCCCAATGCCATGCTCATTGAATGAACAAACTGAATGCTCAGTGAGTGGCAATGGAGAGGCTTGCAAGAGGCAGTGTGAGATGGGATGGCAATTCAGCTGCAATGCAGTTGCTATTCATTTGGCAGGAGGAGTCAAAGGAGGAGTCAAAGAGGTATAGCAGCTCCTTGATCTGGTCTTGTGTCCCAGTGTCAACCTGTCACTCCATTGCTGAAGCAGCAAGGAGCTCTCTTAAATAGGTGAGATGAATCACTCCAATTATCACGCCACTTGCATAAATTACAAACAACACAAATGCCTAAAAAAGTCACAGCTTCTTTGCTGAATCTTTGGTATTTCTTTACACTTTCTTCCTCAATATATGACACCACATATCATAGCCGGAGAAGCCGGAGAAGGATAGGAAAAGTCACACCTCCACTCTCGATTGCTTTGTGGAGAATCACATGACTTATGGGACAGCTTCTCCACAATGAATCAAGTTTAAAGTATACATCAAAATGTAGGAAAGCAACACCCTGGCATTTGTGTCTGAAACCGCATAATGATCACCAACACTTCACAAGTTGTTAGGGCTGCATAAGATGGATTTCAGGTGGAGGGAAAAAAGAGATATTGGGCTGGAGCCATAAAAACCTTGAAACAGTTTCAAGCAGTTCTCCACACACCTGGCCCATCACTCCCAACAGTGACTGCTATGCTAAAGCCATAGCCACAGCCTGGTACTCTGTGTTACTGTGCTCTACCCAATATGTTCCCACCAGTGTTATCATGTCATTAACATTCACCAGGTAAACCTCACACTATAGTACACAAAGAGCAGCCCATGGTAATGTCATGAATATGGCAAGGTGTTATGGCATGGTATTGTAATGGGTATGTTGTTGTAATGGGCAGCATTAAGGCAGCCATCCCCTGCCAAGGACTATTACAGGGAATCCTGCAGTTGGCAGAGGTCCCCATGTTGACAGGCCTGGACCACCCATTGTACATCTCCATTGTGATCCCTATTGTTACACTCAGTTAGAACGTCATTAGCCAAATCCCATGACAGCGTTTATGCAAGCCAAGGTTATCAGGACTGTATAGTAATTAATTGCCCTTCTCTGTTCTCTGTTTCTCTATTATTCCTGCTTCCCATGTAAGATTTTAGCTGGTTTGTCCTCCTACTGTATGTAGTTGACAAGTTTGGTTTGTAGTAGGCATCATCTACACTGACTAGGTGCTTGCCTACCAAATAGTCTACCAACTTGTCAAGATGTCACCCAAGGCAAGAGGTGTGTGTTATCTTGCCAGGCAGCATTGTCTACTCTGGTGTCTACCCCAGACATGTGTGAAAAGTGTGCACACTGACTATATACTGTTATGCATGTACATCAGGAGCAGGATCAGAAGCAGATAGAGGCACAAGTGACTGACTAGAGATATTAAAAGAGCTGCTCACAACCCCTGGACGAGCTGCTGCTTCCCAAATTGCTGATGTAGCTGGTTGCTGCTGCTGGAAGTGATGCTGGGTGATGGGGGATGGCCAAGTGATGGAGGGTCTAGTCCCAGGCAAGCTCACCACCTGCATGCAGACCAGGCAGCCCCAGTGCAAATCTCTTAAATCACCTTCACAACAGCAGCTGTAGATCGTGGCTAGTCACTGCAGGGCTACAAACAGCTTTGATCCTGACTATTATAGCCTATCACTGCCTATCAGAGCCTATCAGCAGCAATAAAACTGTTTAACTCCTATCTACCTCCTGGTTAGTTGTGATGCAGAGGTCCCAGAGACCACCAGATGATCCAATTGAGATCCTCTGGTCTAAACTAAAACTATGGTGATCCACTGCCGGATCCTCTGCCATCCAGTGGTCTCATTTCAATATGATAAACGCAGAGGCAGCAGGCGCTGAATGGCCAGAATAACAAATAGCCACAAATTGCCCAGTGTTCCTTTGAAGTGGGCTGGCCTGGTGTTGGTATTCAGCTTGTAAGTGGCCTGTGTACATTTATCTATCACTCAGTGGGACACCCTTGTCTGTTGCATGGCCATAGGATGTGGGGTAGTGGATGTCCTCTCTGAATAGACTGAATATTATACAGTGATATATACACATGGATTCCAAGCAACCCAACTTGTGACTACTACAATGCATCTACCAAAGCACATTATATAAACATTTCATAGCAATCTTTCACTTCCCACTCCTGGCACTGTGCACTGCAGTGTCCTGGGTCTGTCAGAATCTGTCTCAGTGTCTGGGCTCCCTCGAACAGCCCATAACTCATGTCAGTCTATCCAACTCTATTGTGGAAGTGTGTCAGTCCCATTTGAATGGCATGGCACATTGTGGCAGTCCTTTAGCACCTGTGTCACCCATTGGGAGATATTCGGAGATAGCAATGGCTCAACTTGAGTCAAGAGAGAAGCAAAACAAACCTGCAATTGTGGTGTGAGATGGATGAAGTGTCAGATCCAACACATGCTTCAATAAACATCCAGCAGAACTCCTGGTTACTCCCTCCTTGATTATGATGTACTCCTCTCTTTCACTCCAATTTAAATAGCCAAGGACCAGCTCGGCTCAGCTTAGCTCAGCTTACACTAGCCCACTTGCATAGTTCTCCTTTTTGTGTGATCAGCTTCACTCTCAGCTTTCAGGAGATTTGAAGAGATTTCCCGAGAAGCACAGATGCTATCTGCTGCAGCTGAATCCGTAACCAATGGTAACACGTCCTTTTAATGCTTCCCTTTAATCCTGGCTGGGTGTTATTCCTGTGAGGTTCCTGGGTTTGTTTTGATCAAGTGAGCAACTCCCTCCCTGGTAATTCTCCGGGTAACTCAGCTGCTGGGGTAGTCCTTGCTCTCCTGTAACATCCTTTGTCTGGGACTGGTGTCTGAGGTAATTGAGCCCAAGTTCAGGCCGAATGTCTCACCTGCTCGGGCTGGCAACTCAACTGGCTGGCTGGGCTGACTGGGCTGGCTGTGCACCAGTGTGTTGGGCTGAGCAGGCACTGCAGCTGCTATAATTAGATCCCACAACAGGCTACTGGCACAGCTCTCCCATCCAATGCTGCAGCAGCAGACAAAAACCACAGACATAGATGGATGGGTCTAGATGATGGGCTGATCGAGGATCCAAGATGTCAGACAGACTGACGTACACTCAGCTGACAGCTCAGTGACAGCCTGCAGCACTCTGTCCTCGTGAAGACTGTTCATGGACTGCATGACAGTTGAGCTCCCTCCCTGGCAGTCCCTGCACAATGACGTCATGGATCATGGTCACACTTGGGTGAATCCTCCCTGGCGCCTTCCAAGCCACCAGCCAGCCACGTTGGAACCTTTTTTCCATCCCACAACCACCAAACTTCACCACAAGCAAAACCGAGCCAACATAGATAGATTTCTGTGAATTAAACCAGGTCTGTTTGGAATCATGCATTGAATTAAATGTATACAGTGTATATGGTGAACCATATTTTGTCTCCAAAGAGGGAGAGCTGATGACGTCATATATTCCAGATCACTGACATTCGACTGACTGCAGAGGTCCTTCCAAAGTCACGTCTCTGTGACCCTGTGACGTAACAGACAGGACAAATCCTTTTCTTCTGCTTCTCTCGTATTTTGATGACTGTTAAGTCAATTTGTTCAACTCGAGGGATTGCCCCAATGTCTTGCTGCTTCAGTGAGCCATTGTCGTGCAAGTGTTGTTTGGACACACATGGGTTGAGTTCGATCAAACAACAGGGCATTAAAACGGCACTAAATGCCGCCCTGCTGACCTGAGCACACTTGAGCATTGCAGGTTACCCTGGGTATCAGTCAGAATCTCAGGCTGGTGTATCATGGTGTAATGCCATGGGATTGATCGTGGTGGCCTTTGACCTTTGCATGATGGCATGGTGATGCTCACTGACACTTGCAGAGCCCTGATCAAACACTGGAGGGGCAGAGGCAGGGCTTGCCATAAGTGCACAGGTGAGGCTAACTTGATACTGATTTGTTTCAGGGTAGAGTCTGGAATGATCAAGTGCATAAGAAATTATTCTGAATTGATCTTGAGGTGATTCTGAGGTGATCTTGGGGGTAATTCTGAAGTGATCCATGACCCAGTTGATCAAATCTCCCCCAGTGACCACAGCAATGCACAGCCTGTCCACAACTCTTCCTGGTCATTCCCTGGTGTGTCTAGTACAGTGTCTACCAGTTTGATCTAAGGCCAATTGCCTTCTCGCATGCCTCATGATTATGATCAGCAGATCTTGGCAGCTCCATGATGGCCATCTGACCTGCCTATGATGTGCTATATGATATGCTATCTGACCTTGGGACCTGCCAGGCTAGGCCAGCCCTGACCACCACAGTGCAATGTACCTCTCCTGCCAATTCCTGTCCACACACCAATGGCTGCCTCTCCCCACACCCATCTTTATGTCCTCTTTTTTTATGAACACCTGAGATCCAAGTTCAACAAGTTCATGAAAAGAAATTTCAAAGATGCCTATCGACCGACATTGGCCAGGGACAATACACAATGAGGGATCGTAAAGAGAAGCAAAACAGCAGCAAAACGCCACTGACAAGCAACAAGAGCCATAAAGCATGTTCAAGTTATTCTTGGCGTTTAATATACTGCCAGGACCACAAAGCAATTTGGATAAAAGAATTAAAGGCAGAGAAAAGCAATGGGCTGACAAAAGATCCATGGACTGGAAGAAGAGGGGCACACAGCCCACTGACACGCAGGTGCACTTTATGGATCCAAATATGAGTAAAAGTCACATCACATCACAATTTATGGAAACATAAAAGACATGAAAGACATTAAAAAAGTCGTGAAAGTGCAAGGTGCTGGTGCCTCTGTAATACTGCATGAAATCAACTGAAGCCTACACTATAGCTATATATTTACACATGCAGGAGTATTGTAACAGAGAATAAACTGCTATAGTAGTCTAGATCACACGCAATAGCCCTGCCCCTGCAGTTTAACTGCTAGCCCCAGCCAGATACAAGGTCAATACCATCGCCCATGCTACTCCATGCTGTGCCATGGTCAATACAAACAGGGCAGTTGGGCCCAAGCAGCTTAGCAAGATCGAAGCAGGCTCTTCAGTGGATCCTCACGACCTACATGCAAGGTAGAGGCCTAGGAAGAGGAGTTCTGACTCATCCCTGCATCTGTTACATGTTAAAATACTAAGCTCTTCAGTTCACCACCAAAATCCTGCATCATGCACATGTTAGCCACAAAACTTTTACCTAATTCCTTGTCTCGGAAAAGTCAGAATGACCTGAGATGACTTAATACATAATGTCATTGTCTCAGGCAATTATTCCTAACATCTCAAGATTTCGAAGCAGCCAGACTTTTCGAAGGTTGTCCTGGAGCAGCACAGTCACTGTCAGGTCAGCTATAAACTGGAGAGACAACCAGAGAGCAGAGGTCTTGGTTGAGACCTCCAAGGTCCCAAGACAACCATTTGCAAAATACATTACATGCGAAGAGACAACATGTTTTTGTTTCTCACATTATGCACAGTCCCAGGCAGCCCAACATGTATAAACACGAGATGTAGAGGGGGCAAAGAATGCAAAACAAAAACAGCAGAGCAAATGTTTTATCAATCTGTGGTTTTATATTCCACGTGGCATGTTTACACTGACACAAAATGCGAAGAAACCCAACAGGATTGAAGGAAAACAACCTCCGAACATGTTTCAAATGAACACATATTAGCAGAATTCAAGCTTCAAACAAAGGACCTTACAAGTGAGTCGTGACAAGGCAATGACATAAAGGGGTATTCAAATGTTCATATCTCATAGATGTACAACATTATGTCATTGTAAGTTTGTATCCCCATAAACCCACATGTCACTCAAACCCTGCCAAGTCTACACTGTATTTGCTTTGAGCTATGAGACTATGACAGTTCTGACTAAAACCAACACTGGGATAGGATACAAGGAAAACCCAACATAAAATATTTTATGATAAAACAGTGTGCCAAGTGCGGGTGTCGTCTAGACATCTGATCAGCAACTAAAAAGGTCTTTCTGGAAAGCGCCCATTTCAGAATCAGATGTGCAAATTCCCATGAATCAGATGAAGCATCAGACTGAGCCTGTGGGGCAGAGTCAATTGAAAAGCCCATGAGTGGATGCAATGAAATGCTGGTCCTGTCAATGGCCCCCATCCATCCCAATGAATACCATAGCAAGCACTGAAAGCACTGCAAGCAATGCATTGACTCAAGTCCCAATCTGACTGCTAAGCCATTTGCCAAATGCTTTCAGAGCTACATCAACAATTCCACATTCACCTCATCTCCAGATCTGGAGGTCTGGCCAAATGCTCTTGTGTGGAGATTGCAATAAGACAATGCCTAAAGGAAGCTGTTGTCCATACTCGAAGCCTGGTTTCCATAAGCATATATATATTATGATAAACCATGTCATTGATCTTGCCAGATAAGCAGGGCTCAGATTGAGCAGGGATTGTCTTACACTGGCTGCATATGCAAACTGTACAGGAGACAATGGCAGCCGTCCACCAGCATCAGCTGATGGGACCATTAGCCATTCAGCACATCTACCAACAGGGACAACAGATCTACCAACAAACTGCAGTGGCCAAAA
The DNA here is from genome assembly GCA_026936325.1 of Platynereis dumerilii. Lineage (NCBI taxonomy): Eukaryota > Metazoa > Annelida > Polychaeta > Phyllodocida > Nereididae > Platynereis > Platynereis dumerilii. The sequence continues at coordinate 2,672,642 of JAPTHN010000031.1, forward strand.
TCCATAGGACCTCCACATGTAATAATGAAACCACTGATTGTGATAGATTAGCTGGCAGAACTGTAATCCCAAACTAACTCCCAAAGAGCTCTAGATTTTACTCAGCCCATACAATTCCAGTTCCAGCCAATGTAGGTTATGCAACATGAGCATAAAGCTGCTCTGCTTTGGAATCAATTATCCCAATATGATCCCACAGAAACAGCTTACACTGCACAATTTCCCAAACGCCAATAAAAAGTAGATTTCCTATTAGTAAATGCTCCTTTTCAAACTTGCAGATCAATGCCAACATCACTGAATGGCAATGAATGCCAAATGGTGATTAGTTTTTGCATAGAATCATATTAGAATGGCAGGGCTCACAATGAAGACTGCTTCAAACAGATAGCTTTTATTTTCTGCCAACTTGCGGTACACTGCCCTGCCTGTACATAGATGAAAAGACTTCCTTGGTACAATCGCCAATACTTGCCAATCGCCTCTTATTGAATCTGGATGGTATCTGGGAAGTCTCAGACAACCTCTGTCTCTCTCTCTCTAGCTGTCTCTCAGTCTCCATAGATCTCAATAGACAATGTATTTGCCCCAAGAGCCAGCAAATGAGCAAGACACAAAGATGGTTTTGCAAACATCCAGAGAGCAGACAGCAGAGTAGATAAGACTGGCCAAGAGACCCAAGACTCTGTCATTTTCAATCTGCCACTTGCAATCTGCTCCAAGACTGACTAGGCAGTGACTACCAGGCAGGCCATTGCAAGTCTGAGGCAGATGTCAGATCAATGGAGTTGGCATCACTCACTCCGGATCATTCCATAAAAGACCACATATAAAGGACCTGGCACAGGGTCCATAGAGTCCACCGACTGCTATGCAGGAGACAGGCCAGTTGAGATATAAGCCAAACCATATAAAACACAATGCCATGGCCTGCTGCTATATTATGGCCTGCTGTGGTAATGCCAGGGCAACATTTGGCCATTTCCAGGCTATTGCCAGGCCACAGCCAATTGAGCAGACTACTAAATGCAAGACCATGCAGGCCCACTGCCAATGCAATGCAAAGCCAAAGAGACTGCTCAACCATATAATCACTAAATAACCAGAAAAATAATCAGTCCTTTCCAATATATCAGGATCACAGGTGTAGTTAATAGAATGGCAAACCACATTGATCCATTCTAATGTATTACTTACTAAACACAAGCCTAGACCAGTTATGCAATGTACATTCAATATCTTGGCTTTAAAAGACCAATTAATTCCAGGCTGAATTTCCAGCTGGGGGGGATTTATAGATATCCCCAACCTCCATCCAACTTTAGATTATCATTTAGCTTTCCATAAAATGCCTGGTGTCAGTAATTACCCCTTGTGGTTTTTCTGCCTCTTTTATTCTTCATCTCAATATGAGGCTCGACACAAGACCACCAAGGAAAGAGATGGCAAAAAAAGAGATGCAATGAAGCTAGAAGTGAAGTTATAATGAAGCTGAAATGCAGCTACAAAGCTGGCAACTATGAGGCCATAAACTGGCAGAAAGCTCAACATAAAGCTCTACAAAAAGCTCAAAATGAAGCTCAAGCAATGGAGCTGTTTGGAGCTGAAGTTTTGAGGCTATATAAAGTTTGAAAGCTTCAGTTCTGACATTGATAGAAAGAGAGGCAAAAAGCAGCTCCAAGCAGAGGGATGTAAATCACAGTGCAGGCTGCCAATCACTAATTGGCCAGCAATTTCAGACAACCTTCTGAGATAATTACCCAAATTAGTAAATTGCATGGAGGTGACGTCAATCTGGGCTTTTTAATAATCTCTAATAAGCCCTGGGACATTAATGCTACATTATGCCTTAATAAGAGTGAGTCCTGTCAATAGCAGAATTGCCAGAATATTGTGGAAAATGATGGTGTTGTGCAAATTACAGCCATTTCAACAGCCACGGGTGCCACATGAGTGGTCTGTTGGCTCTCTTGTAACTTTTCCAATTCAGATGAACCTTTGGGGGCCTCCAAACTGACGCCAAGCATTATTCCCTCAGGAAACAGGCTATAATTCTGTGTAGCAAAGAGTAGCCAAAAGATAAAGAATATATGTAGTTTTTCAACAAAGAAAATATTATGGACTACATAACAGTTACAGTTATACTCATTGCAAAACAAAATTCATGCTACAAAATATTATTGAAATTACAGCTCAGCAACTAACTATGTTGGCATTTATAAGTGAAGCTGAAGCAGTTCCTCTAGGCTGGTATGTTCACTGGTCAGTCTTTTTGAATGTTGACTTCAATGTCTAACAATTTACATTAATTACATGTAGCATGTAAGCAACTGTCTTCAGCTAACATTTGTAGAGACGATTAGAGAAGTCTTGTCGTTTCTGTCCTGACATGTCTATTTGCAGTATTTTCTCAGAGAGACTGCACAGAGGATGTTTATGAATACAGTTAATGTAGTGAGGTCTTCTGGAGGCCAGTCATTAGAGGCACTCATTACATTTTCACCTTTGGCAATATCCCTGACTCTGTCCTGATTCTGCCATCCAAAGACCTCTGAAGAGTCTCTACGATGGCCCCAGGCCCCTCCTCCTAATGGCTGCACATGTCCAGGAATGTCAACAATGCTATAAACTAATTAGGATCAAACACACAACCAATTAAAGGCCCATAAAAGCAGCCTTGATCATTCCTCCCATGCTAATGTCTCCAGCAGACAAAGAAAGCATGACATGTTTGGACAAGAGATTACAAAAGAGACAACCACAAAAAAAATTGCAAGAGCACAAGGAACATTGCAAATGGCCAAGAGCACTGCCAATTCCAGAAATGACAAGGACAGCCAAAAAGAAATCAGGAGAAAAAGTTGACAAAAGAGGAAACAAGCCACAGAAAGAAACGAGGAGAATTCAAATCATCTCAAATTGCCTCATTCATAAAAAGAAAGAGCAATCGCAGAAATTCAAGACCAGCATATTACAGTCAACTTAAATTCTTGAAATGAACAATATTGAGAGCTCATTATATGGTTAAAAGTGAAATTCAGAAAATGACTTCCATTTATGCAGTGCTTGTGTTGTAAAAACTGTACCACTTCTGGTTTTTGTGGAAAACTTTAGGAGAACTTGTGAGTTGTTAACATGAAGCACTTGGCACTCCGCAGAAGGGCTTTTTGTGGTGACTCGAATACTTGAAGGACTTTTTATGCAACTTTCGAGGACTTTTAAAAGTTTAAAGTGGAAGTCTGAAATATATTTCGACTAGAACAATGTCTTGGACTCCACTATACAACGACGAATAGAGTAAGATAGATGTCAAGGGCCAAGAAACTGGTCTATTACAGCTGCATCCAATGTTTTTGTTTCGTTTGGTCCATTTCTGTTTCACTGGATGTCGTCTAACTCATTTCGCGTCGATTTATCCAATTTTGTGATTTTTTTTGCTTGGAATTTTCTAAAGACCAGATAATTGCACTTCACAAAAGATGGCAAGTGATTCAAAGGACCCATAATGAGGGAAGCACTGGCCTGGAAGATCCAAACTGCAACAAATAACTCCCATTATGCATTTGTGAGGTGCACTTCTGCTTTTTCACGACCCATTCTTACCTATAATAACAACATTTACAGTGAATGCACAGTCGTAAAATGGAAGTTAAAAGAACTTCAGGAGGGTGACAGTTTGTAGAAAACAGCAGCAAGCAATCATGCCACTGCAGGGAAATGCAGGCCACTGCAGGCCATTGGAATGACATTGTCAGTGGGAGAGCAAGGGCAGAGGAGAGAGAATTCCACTACCACAACCCGAATAGGCAAATTCAAGAATAAGGAGCATGTGTGTCACCTGCATGTCATTGCATGCCACTGCCCCATTGGGTTAACAGGGAGGGCAACTGCAGCAAACCAGTGAAACTGCAGCTCTGCAGTTAGAGTCAATTGCCAACGGTTCATGGTGAATGCACACGATTCACAAGTCACTTTCCTCAATGGATACCCAGTGAATACTCTGTGAATATACACAGGCAATGGGAAACTAATTCCTTCTCAGCATGGCATCCTCACCATGTCACTCTTTGCATGATATTATGGACTGCAGTTGGGACTAAAGTTGGGACTGCATTTGTTGGGGGTAAGCTTTGTAAAGGTTAGGTATTGTAGCATTGCCAGGGGTAAGCAATTGCAAAGGTAAGCCATTACAAGTCTTGCATGAAGTTGTGACTTGCAGCGAAATGTACACAACACTTGACTGCTTCTCTGCTGCTCCATTCATACAACTATACATTTGCAACATTACCCAATGAAAGCCAATGGAACCCATTTCACATTACTTAAAATCACCCATTATGCGATTAGGTACATGGCAATTACCTGACCCAGGGTCAACAGTCCCCAACACATCACATTTATGGGTTGAGACATTTCATCACTTCCTTGCCATTACAGATATTGTACTTGGAAGTTGTAAGATTGGTCAGTTGACCTATGGGAGCTGTTGCTATGTAAGTAGTTCCTTGGCTCACATTATGATTATATTCATGAAGTGGTCATGTAATTCATGTTACATGCAAGTGGTCAGATCATGGCCAGACATGTTGGTCAAGTAATTATTAGTCTCCCTAGTCCAGATGAGGTCCAGAGGAGCATGTAACAGAGGGCAGCTGGATCCCAGGTGTTAAGTACAGCCATAGTGCTACAGCCAGCAGCCATACTTGCCCCCTTATCTATGTGGCTGCATTGCCATAATGTACATAGCAGTCAGCATTAGGAGAATATCAAGCAAACAACAGAGAAGAAACAGTGGCTACACAGTCAGCAGGGCAATAGCTGCAAGATACACGCTGTACAAACGGACAGACTTAACAGCAGTTATCAGGCAAATAAGGCAGTTATTACATATTAAAAGAAGACAAATAACAGTGTCCATGTAACAGCTTTGATATTATGATCCTAAATGAATGAAATGATCACAAGAAGATTTATCCTAACGAAAAATTCAAACAGAAGTAACCACAAACATTTTGGGGTATATTAACTGACTGATGTCTCACTTTTGTCTTTGTAACTCACTTTTTAGTTGTTTTCTGCGAAAATTTTGGAAAAACAAAAAAGGAGGATAAAAGCTAAAAATATAAGGCATTTTATAAGATATGTTGCAAGCTTCAAAATGCTTCATTAATACACTAGATTAGCTTTTTAAACTCTGCTTCTTCACACAGATCTTGAAAGGACAGCTGAATGCGGCAGGCTTGAACTGGAACATTTCAATAGTGCCTTCAGTATTTGTTTATTTAACTGTAATTGACTGGTCAAATATTTATGAAATAGTGTGCATAAAACGACCAACAATATTAGGAACATGTTAATGTAACTTCCAACGTCTTGGTATAGAGTAATTGACCACAAATTGTGTCACAGTGTAGAAAATTCCCAGGTTTTTTTATTCTTCGATAACTTGATAATCCATGAAAATGAGAATATGTAGTGCACCCAGCATCATCAAGAGATACCAAGGAAACAATCTAGATTATGCTAGTATCAAATATTACGTTTTCGAATCATAATATTTAAGAAAATATTAGCTTAACTGCCATAATCGTCACATCCCTGCTGTTGAGTCTGTCCGTTTGTACAGTGTGAGATATATATACATGATATAAGCACAGATCTGATATTATGAATCTGGGCAGAAGCTATATTTCATATTTGTGGAACATATACATCAACATCAGCCCATTTTTCTTCTACTTTTCCCTCATGAATCCCCCTCATGAATCTCCTCCCAGATCTCTTCGGATCTCCTGAAAATTCACCTCTGGGATTAGGGAGGGGATCTCAGGCAGATATCACACGATCCATTAAATTAATACAAGGACTTGTCAAAGCAGCCATGGCCAGCCATGGGAAGACATTACTTATGCAGTTTACAAGGGGATTACAGGCAAAAAGCAAAACAGATTTTGGACAAAAAAGCTTTCTCACACAAATGGAAGGGCATTAGCCAGGCATACCCTTTGGAAGAGGCAGAGAAGAGGCAGTGGGGCAAACGTAATTCCCTTGCTTAGCATTGCTTAGGAGTCCATTGCAAAGACTAACAGGAGAACAAATAGGAGAAAAAAAGTTATAGAAAACAGGAGTAAAATAGGAAATGAGTCGAGGATTAAGAAGAGAGCAGGAAATCAGAAGAATATATGAAAGAAGACAATTCCATTGAAGGAATATCCCCAAGGAAGACCACAGGGGACTCCCACAGGTGGAAGATGAACACAAGAAAACACAACAGAGCTGAGCAAAGGGGATGCATGGGAATGAAATGAACAACAAATCCATCATCTTGGTGAAAAACAACTTTGAAAAGGCAGTTTGCAAACAGCCAGCCTAATAAAGTGAGAATACACTTGAAAAGACATGTAAGGAACAATCACTTTGAATGGAGAGACATAAAGAGACATAAAGCACAGTTACTCTCCAATAACACACCACAGCACACAGTTGGAGAACAAAACATCCTGTTCTACAGTTGAACTTATAAGTCTGGAGCCAGCAAAGCACAACATTTGCTTCTTCAAAATACAAAGCTTCTGCATAATAACACTGGATCCCCCAACCATGACTTATTTCATTTCCCTCTGTCAAGCTTGTGAGTTAGGACAAACCTATAGTCTCCACCGAATCCGGTTCAGTAGAAATGTTCTTGTTTTTTATTCGATATCATTATTTTTGCATATTTTTGTCCGCGTCTCTTTACCCTTTATTTCGGTTTGTACAGCAACGCCACAATGCACTTCGGTCAAAATGGAGCAGCGCTTCATATGATAGACGATTGTGGAAACTCATACAAGTATCTAAACATCAAGGCAATTCAAATAAGGCAATTCAAACAGCAATTCGAAAATGTTTTCCAAAAGTCGGTCAAATACATACATAGTATTACATACACATATTTGGGGTTCAATGGATCATGGCATTTCTGCTCAAACAAGACCTGACAGTTCTGACAACAGAGGGCAGACCCATGCCAATGCTTGTTTTAGAGATCTCATGCAGAATTTCACAGAAATCACTCGACAATGGCAATGAAATTGAATGAATGAGAGCAGTTGAGTGTGTTCAAGCACAAATTGTGCTCAGTCAACATATACATAGCGAGTGCCCCCCAAGAAGATAGCACCCTCTTATTGTCATTGCCTCATATTGCCTACCCTTATATCATTCCTTTATCATTCTTGTATCTACAAATCACATAGGTGGAAAGCCACCCTGGTCGAATGCTTGCAATATAACATTTAGCAGCAATATTCCAACAATCACAAAATGACTTTGATAGCCAAGAAACCAAACATGGCAACATTGAGTTATAAGAGACTCTGTGATGGCTATAAGCCTTCAAAACTTTCCTCTTATTAATGAGTTATGTGCTAACAAATAACTGGCACTAACTTGCTCATCAGACTACCAATTAGGACATATAGTCGAACACATACTACAGCGTAATTTTGATAAAAATCAATCACTTGAGATAACAGGGCATCACATGAGTTTCTGGAGAAGTGAAATTAAGACAAAAATTTCTTTAAATGTGACACACAACTTTAGAAACCAAACATTTCCTAAAATTCACTTAAGAAAATCTCTACTTTCCCAAAAGTTCTTCGCTTTCTAGAAGGAGAAACAATTTCCATGAAACCGAAAAAAGCCCCTGGATAAGGAAGACTATAGACTGTGAAGCACTCAGAATTCCCAGTTTTTAATGCTTTTAAGTTTTAACAGCATAAAAAGGATGCTTCACATAACACTGTTTTTCCAGTGTAAAATTTAACACTAAATATATACATTACACACAAAGAGAAATGTTTTTAGCCAGGCTAAAAATAACATGGACCTGTTTTGGACCTATTCAAAATGTACTTGTGACAATACAGTGACATCACCAGATAAATTAGCTAAAAATATTCCCAAATGATGTAATAGGAAAAGTGGAAATGTAATAGTGTTAGTACTTAGAAATGGGCCAAATCATACCTCGATACGGGTACTGGTGTAATGTAGGTCGTTTAGCCAAATTGAGTGCTTTCACATCCAAAGGTTGAACCATGGTTATGTGAGTTAAACAACACCTTTCCTATTTCAAACTGTCATCCACAAGGTTATCTATGTATTTCTAATACTCTAAACAGCCATGACAAACTGTCAACGAGATCTAGAACATTCTCTAATTTATAGGTCAGGTGGGAAGATGAAGCAAGAGAAGGTTGCGGAGGCAGAGAAGGATGCTTGAGGAGCAACAGATGCTGGTTCAAAATGGAGGCAAGGTTTCATGACAATATGACAACAACCATCTACACGATCTACTCACCAGAGATACTGTCACAGAGCGGGTTATGTAGCAGGTAGAGATCCAATGCAAGACAAAACACGTCAACACATGAGCATTGCAATGTGTGTACTGCGTGATGTCAGCACAGATCGATGCATTGATGCGGCCCCAACCACTGCACAGCAGCAGCAGCAACTCAACTGGCGACTGGACTGGCAATGCTGCATCTCCTGGTGCAAACACATATGACCTATTGATCCCCAGGGTTCCAGGCTCACCACGACTATCAACATTTCTCATAGTGTCACTGACAGTCACTCCGGTCAGCTGGGTTATTATACAGGGGTCAGCAATACCCAGCAGCTCATGCAGTAAACGCACCATAAACCACCATCATCTCCATACACTTTTTGCTCATATTTTACTCCCAATTTGGCCATTACCTAGCATATTTCTGCACTGTAATCCCCTTATATATCTCACGTGCAGTTGAGCTCATATCATACATTTCCCCTCAGGCCTACACAGTGCACACACCTCCCATACAGAGCCTAAGCTTAGCCCACAGCATTGGACCAATCATCATAACAATGTGATAACACACGATCCACTTACTCTGCAGTTCCTCAACTGACTTACAATCACCAGAGGGATCTCAAGGGACCAATAAACCTATAAATAGTCCACAGTTCCAGACTGACACAAGAAACAGTCCTCCCTGTTCCAGATAAGAACTTTCACAGCTCTACACAAATAATATCAGATATTTAGAACACACTTTACACAGAAAAACTGAGAAAAACATTACAAGATCTTAATGACACCACAGAAACACTTTTATCAGGTGAAAATAATTACACTATATCGTGATATTCTGAATTCCAGCATACAAAATGCTGGAAACTTATGTAAAATGTCAATGATGTTTGTCACAACACCGACACACAGACACAGTTTACAGGAATCTGATTGAAGGAAATATGTATTTGACATTCATACAGACAGAATACCTACTTGAGAATATACAAGCATACAAAACACAACAATACTCACAGAAACGTTAGTGGTATTCTCTACTTTCCTAACAAGGAAGTGCTGGCTTGCTTCCTTTTGTCTGTCCTATTATATGAGCAGGATTTTATCTACTCACGAGTGCTATCTTTACTGCTCAGATAACAAATTGTTCAGATAATAAATGGCTAACCATATGCTGGCGGAAATGAGGGGAAATCCCTCACGTCATGCTTTTGTCATATATCCATTGGGAACCATGCAATGGAGTGCAGCTAAATGGGAAATTGACTCAGTCACTCAGTCACCAGAGTCACACAACATAAGGTGGACTGAGTTGGGCTGAGGTGGGCAGGTAATAAACAATGCAATCGCCTAATAGGATGTAACAGATTTAGTACAACAGACCAGAGGCTGTCCTACAGCCCGGAGTGACTGCTGTTGATGTTTATAACTCAAATTGTTCCTAGAAGGACACACAACAGATGCCCAGGGTGTCAAAGTCATTTGGAAGACAACTGTCACTAGCATGCTACAGTGTAAGACTGTGTTAGCTCCTGTAAGATTGTGTTAGCTCCTGTAAGATTGTGTCAGCCAATGTTGGAGTGTGCTAGCTCTGAGTCAGTGGAGAAGTGTCATTTGCCTTCAGTCCCCCTGTATCTCATGAGCCCCCAGTCATTTCGATCTCGGTCAAGTGGAAAGACCTGCAGCTCAATGGAGCTCCAGGTGAAAACCACAAGTGCCAAAAGTAAAACATCTAAAGGCCCCTGGTGACATTGAGGACACTCCTGGCTCCCCCTGCTGGAAAGGACAGGTCAGCCAGAAAGGTCACCATGGAGACAATTCCTTCCATTGACCTCAATTTCATCCAGTTTGATGAGAAAAGATGTCTTTTATTGCCTCCTCCAAAGATCCAATTGCCCAATAGCTTTCTTCAAGAGGCAAGTCAGCCCACACAAGACCAGGCATGCAATCACCAGCTTTGTTGTGCAATCAGCCAGCAAAATGTGAAATGGCCTGAAAATTGACATCATCGCAAGTTCTTCCAGTCTGTGGTTGTCTTCAAACATAGAATCATTAGTGAAAAGGCAACAAAAGAAACATTTTATAAGGAAAAAAGAAAGTTTGACATTCTTCCAACTTTTGAAAGAAACTTGGCAAAAACACACGGTTCGTTACAAACAGGTATAACTATCGACGTTCCAGGAGAGCGGCCCTGAAATCAGTTTGAAAGATCAGCATTATTCTATCGGAATAATGAATTCAATGAATTCCAAGGAAAATGCAGGAAAAGGGCAAAGAGGAGCTAGAATTGAATGACAACAAGGGATTGTCAACAGAACTTTCCGATGGTTTCAAATGACAAACAAACCCTGAAACCGAAAACCCGAAAAAAAGTCATTGACATTCTGAAGCACTCGGCTCTTTCGACACACAATGGCAAAAAAGGAGTCTTTAAGAAGCATGAAATCACAGTGATTTAAGCAGCAGAGGAGCCCTCTGAGGGGACTGACATGCAGGTGTATTCAAGGTGTGCAGAAACCTGAAAGGCTTAGTTTGTTGAGCTATGTTCGCTTCAAGGCTGGTCCTTTAAAAAGAGATTTGGCGGTCAACAGCCGGGCTTAAGATGACACTTTAAGAAAATGCTGTAGCAAGGGAAATGACAAAATGTGCATTGAAGCATTTCAGCACATTGGCAGCCCAAGACGTAGAGCTAGAAAAACTCCTTGAGCAAGCTGCATACTGATTGAGACAGATAAAAAAATAATCCCCACAACCCTTCACTGAGTTATTTCAGAAAAGAAAGAGGCAACCAAAGGGACAGGACATTGTGTGACTAGGGTTTTCCATTTCCACTTTTATTTTGTTATGCAAAAGAGGGAGAATCATTCTAGAATGTAGTCAAGACAGTCAGACTATTTCATCAGTCATGGGAGATCCAGTCAATATCAGCATTGTTGTCACCCCACAGACTGTTCCTGCAGTCATGTACAGGCAAGGCAGTCCCTCCACAGTCACCATACAGTCCTTATGCTGCTATGGCATGTGTATTTGCACCAATTTATAACACACCTAGAACTCAAGACATATCACAGATCTTGTGCTGATTTCAATATTAGACCAGTTGACTTTAGCACAGCAAACAAGACTATGGCCAGACCAGCAAACCTCCTCTACCTCCAACAACAATGGGCTGGAGCTGTCTCCTGATCTTGCATAAAAAGCCATGGCAACCAGTGACCATTTGTCTTCTTGGCTCAGTTGGCTGGTCTAGCTTCAGCTTCAAGTTGTCTTTATCATTTGTCTTCTGTGTTTGTCTCCTTCCTCTAAAGAAGCCAACAACAAACACAAGTCTCCTCTCAAGATAAAACTCGAGGGGTGAAAAGAAACACCTCCAAAAATTAATCAGCTACACCTCCAGGTACCTCGGCTCTATTTTACGCCAGGTCGTAAATAACTCCTCCCACTGCTTATTACAGGTAACTCGAGCATTCGGAAGTTATACCTTCAGGAAACCTAAAGGAAATGCGGACTATTGAAGGCACAAAGCCAAATCGAGAGATAAGGATCGGTCTCAATCAGAGGAGCAATCTCTGATCAGATCTGATCTGACCAATTTCCTGAAACCCACAATTTCCAAAACCTACACAGAAACATACACATGCCAAGTGAAGTGGAACTGATACACATTTATTGCAACTATTATAAGTCTTCTGCAAACAGTCCAATTTTGAAGATCCTCAAAAGGGAGATTGGACAGATAAACTAGATTTGATTGAATCAGACTGACATTTATCAAACCACAAATCCCCCTTGAGACAGTCATATTGTGATCTCCAAGGTTGACCAGATATTTGTAATCTTACTCAATGAGAAATCACTGAAATGCCAGGAAGAATTAACCCTTGCAGTCATGGCTTTATGTTGACATGCCCACAAACGTCACTAAATATATTTGAACTCGGTATGTTACTCACTAAGTCTTGCTTAATACTCTAAACACAATGTGATATGGAATGTAACCATGGAGACTGTACATTGCACGTTCTACCATGGAAGTCCCCCTGTCACAATGGAACCTTGCTGGAAGCCATTGCAGGCCTCTATCTCGTGACTTGCTCATTATCTAAATAGTTATCTACATTTTAGTCACTTTTTGCCCATGACATGCTCATGACATGTCAAATTAACAAATTCTTTGATGACTCATGCTGACATCATATGATCATAAATATTAGCAAATTCAAAATATTTGAAACCATGTACTACATGATGTATTCTCTTTCAAAAATATAGACATCAAAAGGTTTAAAGATACAGATTCTCCTATGTAATACGGTACTCTATGTGCAGTGAACTTGACAAATTGAAACAGAAATTCAAAATGCAACATTTAAAGTAACAGCAATTCAAATTGTGACATGACATGCTAAAGTATAGGACAGAATCTTCGGTTATAATAACACCTGGCATGCGAAGAAAAAAAGCCGACATCGGTCCATGGCACGCACAGATAAATGATCCAGGGAAGGAAAGTTGAATGTAAATGGAAAAGACCAAAAGTAACTGTACACATTTCTGCTCAATTTGCTTCTGACAACCTCCAAAAAGACTGCAATTATGTCTGTATGCCTGGCCAACCTCCTCCAGCAAAAATGTTTGAGAATAAAAAAGATTCAAGTCTTGAAGAATGGAGATATAGTATAGAGTATCTGTTGGCCACTCCCACATCAAACACATACAGATCTATCAGGCTCTGCTTTCTAAAGGACAAAACCCATCATAAAAGTGACCAATTAGGACATTCAATAAGCTCAGCTCTGCTCAAGTGGGGCTGAGAACTTCACTTACAAATCTATTGCATCAAAAGAGCCCACCAAGCATTTCCACAATCAGCAGTTGCTAGAGACAGATGAGAGACAGCAACAGTTCAGCCTCAGGTCATGATGGGAAGGATCCATTGATGCAAAATGCAGGACAGGGGGTTAGAGAGCTCAACTGTCATGGGGTAATTATGAGCTTGAGGGGTCTTAAAAAGACATGTCATTGACTGACTGCTATATCCCTCCAACATCAAAATGAAATGGATGAATTCAGCTCTAAACATGCTAAACTGTGGCTCTACCTTGCCCCCAGGCATCAGAAATTTGAACTCAACAAAACACAATTTTGGAAACAAACATGACATCTCTCCCTGGCAACAGAAATGGTAGACCCCAGACCACTCATTTCAGGCAAAGGGCTTGCAGGTTGTATACCAATGAAGTCAATAACCCCAATACCATACATGTGAGGTCCTGGCCATTGTGTTGAATCATTTATGACCACTTTCTGAAATCTCCACCACAATCCAATGACATACCCAGGAGATCCCTCTAATTAAGACCCTAATTCTTCTCCTAATTCTTTTCCTAATTCTTCTCCTAATTCTTCTCCTAATTCTTCTCCTAATTCTTCTCCTAATTCAGAGCGATTATCCCATCACAGTCACCCACACGACAAGTGGCCCAATGACATGACATCACAAAAACAATCACAGTTCAGACTGAGGCTCCCTGAATCGTTAATTATCTATCCAAACAGACACTAGAGTGTGAAATGGGAAATGGGGCACGTTAATGCACATGTAAACATGATATGAGCAAAAAAGAGCGAACAAGCTAACATGGAACGATTGCCGCCATTAGGGCAACTGCAGCGTGGGACGTGACCGGGTTGCTTCATACAAGTCCCTGCAAGAGACATAGAACAGAAATACTGCAGTATGTGCCGGGATATCGATATCCTCATTAAACAATACTGCAAAAACTAAAACACAGTTTATGCAATTACTTCTTTTATTTACGCGGTTCGTTAAAAATCAACATACCACCATGTCACAGTGACATACTGTAGAGCTACTATACCAATCACCACATTAGTATTTAACCAGCCAATTATCTCTTTTTACAATAATTGTTGTGCTGTTGTTTTTGTAATTCAACTGATGCTCACAGCAACAAGAAGCAGACATACATGTAGGAGATTGCCACAAGCTCCTGGAGGACCAAGACCAACCAAGATAGGGATGGAGCAACCACCAGTTCATGGCAAACAAGTTAACCGCCAGAAATTGACCAACTAGCATTGGCTGCTTTGAGTACATTAATCATACATTCATCATAGTATTGGAAGATCAGTCACATGAATTGGCAAGGATACTGACCAGATCATGGACACAGAACTTCATAATTTGTGAGGACACCCAGGACAAAGAAGACCCAACAGCTGATACATTTGGCACTAAGCGCTGCTAAGTGAAGGCAAAGATGCTAAATGTTGTGGTCATGGGATCACCGACAGGCCTTGTCATCCACCTCTGCTTGCTTGTAACAGCTTGTTGCGAAGTGTCATCCACTACAATTATGTACTATAGTTTTCTTCCACTGTTCAAGACTCACAGTGGACTCCAGATGACTGCAATGACCTTCTGACTCCACAAAATGACCTTGGGTCTCCACAAAGTGACCCTTTGGCACACCAAGGAGACTAGCATGACCTTGACACAGATAGGTTTATGCAAGGTCAGTGTCCTCCCCAGGGAAGAACAACTTTCAAAGCCCCAGTCCAGTAATTGTTTGAAGAATATGAAAGGTACCAAAGCTAACAGCTTTTTCAACACTAAGAACTTCTTAACAAATGAAATAGTTAATCTTAAAATAAGGCTAAATAAAAATAAACAGATCTTCAGGATGGTCGTCCACTAACTTGAGCGGCATCAGCGAAAGGATATACGATACAGGGCCGATGATTACATTGAAGTTGTTTTACCTGTTACAACTCGGTGCATTCAGTACAAGAGCTGGCTTATTACCTTTAGATCACAAAAACAACAATATCACTTTACAAAATCATAATCACAAAGAGGGATGGTGAAATGAGTCATTGCTTTTATGAAAGAAGAACACCTTTTGTGGAAATTGAGAACCCTGTGAGAACCGAGTGCAATAATAAATAACGCTTTCCATTAATCGTTGAAAAATATATATATGTTTTGTAACTTGGCATCTTCCAGCACCCAATTCTGTCAAATGGCGTTTGTATTGAATGATCATACTGACAGTATGCTGAATAAATGCTAATGGCAGCCCAAATGGCAGCTCCATCAAGAACACAAATCAACAAATGGGGAGGACAAAGAGACCTAATGGGCAGTAACAACTGGCTGTGTTTTTGCTGTGTTTTACATTCGACAGGGTGAGATCCATGACCCCATGGCTGTGAGGCCAGACTGGCAATGGATTACATTTGGAGGAGGTGACCTTATAGAGAGAGCATCAATCATGGCATTGATGCAAATGTTGGGCTTTGTGGACCAAATTTGGCTCATATTGAATGTGCAGGTTTTTGTAGAGTGCCATTTTTCCACCAGGAGAAAAATCAGGGCACACACAATTTTTAAGTTTCAATGAAAAAGCAAGAATTGGGTCAACAATAACTTTACGCAGACCATTAACTTCATCATGGCATCGTATTTTCACAAAGATCCAATCAACATGGCTGGAAAAAGTAGGGAATTCGGGCATGTCTTTGCACTGGAAATTTTTGAAGAACGGTCCAAATTTCTGACTTGGAAGTAGTCGCTCGAAACACGACCATTCATTGAAAATTTCGTCAAACTTAATCAAATGGCGTGGAAATTAGGATTTTTCCAGGCCCTGCCAATCAAACACCCAAAAAAAATACTGTTTTAACTCACATTTCTAAATGAAAACTGAAGACTGACGCTATCAAATGTAGAGCAGTGCCGGAGCACATTATGACCATCAACAGCCCATCAGTTGCATACCATATAGCTAGAATGAATGATCTGTCTTATTCACACCAAGATATCACCAACCAGCAATTCTATGAACCCTACACCAACCTATTACAGGCAGCAAAGCAAAAGACATACTAGACACACAGTAAACAGTCAACTGAATGGGCCATCAATTATGACTGTGGATGCACAAAGGTGGAGGTGTTGACAGGACTCCCCTCGTGGACCTGTGGCCGCCTCTCGACATTGTTTGCTTCGTGCATGGACCCCTCGGTCCGGGGCTCAGATGATGGAGGAGGAAGCGCCGGTTGCTGAGGCAAGACAACATGCCCCGCATCACCTCTGCATCAGCAACTATATAGCATCATCATCAGATCACGAGCATCATCATGAAGTATCGCTATCGCCATCGCCATGACGCATCACCACCATCATCACAAAGCGTCATTGGTCATCATCATCATGGAACAGCTGAGCATTGATCAGATTCATCATCATTGCAGAGCATCATCATCATCATCACTGAGTATCATCAATGATACATTAATTGCCACTTTATTCGACTGGTGTCCGAGGTCCTACCAAGGACAACTTCTACCAAGGACAACCATCCCCAAACATCTTCCAACTGGCATTACAGTCTTTGCAAAGATTGCTGGTCCGAAGGACCTGTCCAGCAAATTTTCAACAATGTTCAATCGGTCTGGCAGTACAGGCCAAAAAATTATAATTGGATGCATGTTAAAACTTCTTGAAATAGCCAAGATCACCATTTCAGTGAAATTCAGTCCAGCCAGGGACTTCGCCAGCCAGGGATTTCGGGTCTTCGCAAACACTGACTGGCAATATAGTATAGTTAAATACGGTGCTGCAAGTTCCAAGCCTACCAAATGAGCATCTGCAAGACTCCCAAGTGATCCACGAAGATAGCTCCTTTTATAAAAATATCATAAATGAAATATCTACCTGCAACAGTAAAGCACAGTAGTTTTTTATATTTTCATCCTGAATTATGAGGAATCTTAATATGAGACGACGACATGAATATAGCTATGTCTCACAGTATACCATCTTCAAAAATTTACACATACAATAAAACACTATTCAAAATAAAATACACATAACAATTACTAAACGAACAATTTTCCCAAAGCATAGACAATATTTCAAAAAGTAATAGAATGTATGTATATAATATGAAGCATAGCAGTTTTATTCCTAAATATCTACACAATGAAGCTGGTTTTTATATATTTGCAAATATCAAATCGACACTTACAGCATGAATTTGGCATTAGAAAAAGCCTCGTTCCATGTGAAACACAATGAGCAGATATTAGGGAAATGTTCAGCCAATGGTGGCAATAAACATTACAGACCATTATGGGGCAATACTACACAATAAAACAGCCAGACATATCATCACAGGGCATATCATCATACATAAGCAGTGCTTAGTAATTTCCAATACTGCATCAATTGAGTAATAGGAGTCTGCTCAGTCTAGACTGATAAATTGAGGGGATACACTTGCAAATGTTGGTTCTGCACAGAGGTGTGTGGGTCAATATCAATCAGTTTACCAAGCTCTGACAAGAATATTATGTACTGTGTCGGTCTGTAGTATTCTGTATACCAGAACAGAATTGACTGCTTGAAGTAAAGAAGGGACAACCATATAGCTGTATAGACTTCAAGACTAGTGTACCACAAAATCTACCAATGATTCCATACTAAGTAAGAGGCCACAATATACAAATGACAATGACCTGGCCATTCAGCACAGAGAGTCAATTTAATTATCCCTATTGTTTTGATATCTCCACAAAATATTGACTAATTTGATTTATTCATCTAATGATTAGTAATGGACCCCTGGATATATATCTATAGAAAGGAGGAAATGCCTTGAAAGATCCAAGAATGTCAAAATGACTAAAAGAACTGGTGAGATTGATACCAAGAAAATGTCACTGCAAATTGGCAGAATTAGCACGATTAGGAGGTAACCGAAGCAGCAGAAAGTCATACAACAAGACACAGACCTCCCATTGCACCTCTGTTATAAGCTATCCAGTTGCAGCTCACTTGCAAGCTGGCATCTTCAGCTGATCAGCTGTTGATCTTGGGTCTGTTTTTCTTGGCTTGCTAAATCCCACTCCTCCTTTTTACTTTTTACTGGTCTCCACTTCTAATATTTTTCTGCCATTATCAAGATTCAGACATAGACTGACTTTCCTGAGCTAACTCAGCCTAGAAGGGAACCGTGAAATTGTGGAAGTAAGTCAATGTTGCAAACAAAAAGTGAAAACTGCGTGCCACAAAATAGTGCGTCATTTGTTAACCCGTAAAGTGACATATTAACTTGATCAATAACACACACAGTCAATATTTAATACCCTATGAAACAACATCAGAGATCCCCAGGGTAGGCTCATAGTAAACAAAGGATAATTCTGACAAATGAACAATAAATAGGCAATAATAGACTCATTCAACCAGGTACTTGATGAATGAGTACTTTTGGAGTATACTTCAGAGTACAATTGCTGAATACACATAGTATCACACATCAGTAGTCATCAGCTCATTTTAGCCATCAATCAATCAAAATTTCAACATCACTCACAGGACCATGTAATTCACAGTGACTATTGACTATACTAGTGAAAATCGGAAATGTGGCTATGACAAATAATTATTATACAACTACACATACAAGTACTGTTGTACAATGTACATAGAACATGATAATATACAATACATTTCCAGTAACAGAATTTTCAAAATTGAAGTATCTCACGCTTACAATAGTAACAATATTGCACATACAAAATTGAAATTGTACTTGTACAGAGAGCATGAGGAGATTAGTTATTATTAAAGTCTGCCCTACTTCTGAAAATAGAAGCAAGTTTGCACAAATACATGGTGTTCAGAACCTAGCCAATATTATGTTGAATTGTCATTTTGAACAACTGAAATGGTCCGAGTGAGCACTAACACTATGCACATAAGGAATAACAACTGTAAAATTCATATGGACGGCTGTATCAATATGTGTATTATGAAAGTGAAAGGTCAATATGAAACTTGACTAGAGCTATAACCAAGTGTGGCACAAAGCATATTTTATGATTGTCATAATGTCAATGTCACATAAAAGTCACTACTTCAAACCACAACTAAACAGCTAAATTGTAAAACTATTATGTAGTATAATGTTAGATACATATAATACATATATTAGTGAGCTGCTGTGGGCATGGTGTTTTGAAATCAAGGGGTTTCTGGCAGAGGTTCAGCATCAGTCACCTAAGGTAAACAGAGTAAATGTCAAAATACATTACCCTCCGGTGGTCCTGGATCATGTATGTTACAGTATGTATCACTCTATCAATGTGCTAACCCTCCAATTATTCTCATGTAGGGTAGTGATATGTAATAACAGTGACATACACAACATAACATGAAGAAATAACAGAATCCTGGACTGCACAAGTCTCCAATGATAACACACAGGAACTATTGAAGAGGCCAAATGCATGGGATGACATTAGCTGGCACCGTAATCATCACCCCAGGCCCTAATAATTATGGTTCTTTACGAATATGAAATATGTAACACATCATAATGGTAATAGTAACACCACACTAACCTGTCACTGTGCAGAACACATGGAATGCACAAATCAATCCAGTTATGTTTTAAACCAGGTCAGTAAAAGTGCTCCACTGGCTCGGCCAATATATGATAAACCATACAATCACACAGTATGATATACACTGAGTGTCTCCTTCATATATACTGGCCCACTCTGATAGAGCCCAGTCACAGAACTGCCATAAACTTCATATGCAGCTCATGCAACAAATATAGGTTGCATAAATACCTGCTCACAGCAGGTCACTCATTGACATCAGGGCAAACAGTTTGGAGAAATCAGCAATTAAATGATTGACAGTATGTAACCAACAAGATTCAACCTTCTGCATTATTTTCAGTGGAGGTTCAACGCAGCTCAAACATCAGCTGAATATGTCAGGGCAATTTGGAGGCACCTCATTTGCAACAAATGACCATTAATATCCATTTATTCACATCTACCCAAATCTACACAGAATTGTGCATAATGCGAATTGAGATTAATGCTCCTTGGCAGCAAAAAAGTGCTAAAACAATGCAAAAATAATGCTGAAATAATGCTCAAACAACGCTAAAACGAGGCTGAACAATGCTGAACAATGGCAACAGAATGCTGAGGAGATTTGAGGGACAGTTGAAATCATTTCGGCCTTGACTCAGGTTGACAGAACAGCAGCATTCATGTAGAATCCAAATGAGGAACACGAATGAGCAAGCGAATGGCCAGATTAGCCTGCTCACCTTAAAACTGACAGCAAAAAGTGACAGAAAAAAATGAGCAACCCTCAAAAATAGCTTGATTTATTTCCATCCAGTTGATTTATGGACCACCGATTATGATTCCCACATTAATTCCCACACTTGACAACCCTCCAATGAAATCCTTTCACCAGAACCTTGGGGATGAGTTGCAAATAGTTTTCTTGCATTTACACGGCTCCTTTAATGGTGCCTGTTATTTTATCAATTCTATAATCGGCTCATTTGACAGCAAGTGCCTGAAAGGTAATCACAAGCGACATGCGAAAAAGGTGTTTGTTGGGCGAAATAAAGCAAAGGTCGACTGTAACCAAATACGGTGATTACTTGGTTGAGAGAACTGCATGAAAGGAAGCAGAGGAGAGCAGAGGGCTAATGAAGCCATGTTCTGTGTCCTCTGTCATGTTGTCAACTGTGCCAGGCCTGTCAAATTGTGTCAATGTGCTTTGTTGAACTACCTTTTTGGCCAAGGTCATCCTTTGCTGACTTCCACTTGACTGCAGACCACAAGGTCCTTCAGGTTCTCCCAAGGGCTTGCTGACAACTCTCCCCATAGAGCAAATGTACTTTATTTTAATCATTTTAATGTATTTTCACTTTTCAACACTTTAATAAAAGTTCAATTCAACACCAATCCAACCTTGGTTTGCTTTTTCCTCCTTTCACTTTCCCCACACACATTTCTATACCCCCCATTCATCAACAACTTACAAGTGCCAAACTCAGCAAACTGCAAAACAACAACAAATTGATTTCCAGTAAACTAATAATTCTTTCACTAAATGTTTCTTATCACCTTCAAATTGACAGCTCTCAATCTGCCAAATAAAATCAAATCAATGCAGAAAAGATTAGCATTCACAACACATCTATATATACCAGTACACAATATTGAGGCTGCCAGAGCAAACACATATTTTAATATCATAAAATATCACTAAAAGAGAAAAGATGTAGATCGAGCAAAGATATAAAACAAAGACGCAGAGCAAGCAGGTTAATGCAGAAACAAATGTCAAAGGTGATTTATACTACGACTGACATTTGACAACCTGGTTAATGGAAAGAAAAAGAATCAGTTTCTTATATGAGCCACAATTTGTAATGTAAGCATTATTGGCATATCACCTGCAACACATCAAATTTGAATCATAAAACAGGAAAATATATACTATGGGGAAAAAGATAACTGCATCGGGAGAAATACCGGTAGGTTTTCAAAAAGATAACCCATTTTATCAATTTCATCAACATTAAATTAATATGAGTGGAAGGGAGACTGATTCAGAAACCAAAGGCACTATTTACAAATTACAATATCCAATGATATCTAATGGTCCAAAGGAGAGTCTACAAAACAACCTATGAGCAGTGATCAGATTTTCTCCTCAACTCTCCACATTCAAGTACAATCTCAGAACAGACCTTCAGTTTTCAAATATGTTATATTTGGCCAATGGTATTTTTTCTTCATTTCAGTTGCTAAATCATGACAATATAACATTTACAGCAACAAAGAAACTTGACAGGCGGTGAAATTTTTGGCCAGATACTGGAAGAGGGAGGTCTTCAAGGAATCAGATGCTTGACAGACATATGGACACTTGACAGAAATACAGACACTCCAGAACACACTGACAGACAGCGAACAGGTAAGACAGACACTTGAGGGTCCCTCGACAGCACTTGCGACATTTCACAATCATCTTGAATGACAATGAAACTGCGATAGGCCTGAAACAGCCTGAAAGAACAACATTTTTGACGGTTTTTTGACCAAGCGTGAGGTCGATGACATCTTAGCAGCAACTATGGAACAGAGGGACAGCCATTTGACAGACCCAGTTGATTTTCAGGTTGATATCCAGGTGACAACAACTGTGACATGCAATGAAATGGAGAGAAAAATTGGTTACAACATGAACAACACGGAGTAGGCTTGTTGCCAGAATGAGTTGCGATGACACAAAATGTCTCAGCTATAGAGTTGGCTCAGGTCGGCCGTTGTGAGGGTGGTCACTTCCAAGTCCTCATCTGGCAATATGGTCACATGACCTGGCATCATCCCATCGCCATGACCACACAGGTCATCAGCATGGGGAGCGCATCATCATTGTCCCATCTCACGTAATAATGACAGCCGTACAGGTCACTGAATCCTATACGACTAACAAATCCTATTAGAAATCAGCAGGACGAATCCTATACTTGATCTCCCAAGTCCGAGCCAAAATTCTCGTCCAAGGTCAAATGTTTCCTCCAGAGGTCGAAGAGTAATGACCTCCGAACAATTACGAATATCAAAGAACAAATTTGCGTCATTACGAAATGATAATACCTCTCTATCATCTCCACCATTACATCTAATATATCTCTGTCCAGATGGCTGGAACCAACAGGTATTGATTTAATGTATAAACAAACACTTCAAGCAATAAATATAACAAAAAAATTGTCAGAAAATTAGACACATGCATATCGATAATTAATTGAATTTACACTTAACAATTGCACAATTCAATTTCAGAATCTCAGAAATCTAGCACTTTTCCAGAAACTATTAGAGCGTTAAGCGAAAACTACTGAAAATGGCATTATCATTTCTACGTGATACACATTTTTACAACTACAATTTACAAACACACATGCATGAGTAACTTTCTAGAAAACAATTGATATATACATTTTCAAAGTGATAAATCTTTCAGAATTATCAATTTTTTCAAGCCTACTTATGATTTTATCAATGACTAACTCAGCATCATGACAAATGTATTGCTTTTAAAATAAAGATAAATTGATTAATCTAACGCGAAAACAAATACACATACACGTAAGAAGGACTTTTCTAGAATATGTATAATGTTTATCTGTTAGATGATGCAACAATCTTTGTGCAATAGCTATTAAAGTTATCATAACTTTTCAATATTGATAGTCGTCAGATGGGCGCATGTAAGTGGGAGGGGCTGTCTCTTCATTTCTTTGTTTGTGAATCTTAACAGTTGAAATATATTAGGTAGACTGGTGTTTGTGACTTTGTAAGTCCATCAATTAGCCACGTTAACAACTGAACATCTACTGCACAGACCTGCAAAGTACAATGTAGTCACAACAATATACAATGTTGTGCAAGCTAGAACAAGAGCACTAATCCCTCAAAATAGAGGTAGGAAATGTATGGCAGAAACAGGACAGTGTCACTCATAACTAATAAATAACCAGGTTGGAGGGCCTCAGGTTTGCAGGTCCATGTCAGGGGTCCATTTCACAATGTTTCAGGAGGGCCTCCCCAGGAACCAATGTGTATTGTGACCTGAGAAGACCTCACAAAGTAGTTGAAGCTACCCTTTCCTATTCGTAGAGCACCCCGCTAAGTCTTACATGCACATAAGTCTTAATATTGACAAGCTGGACATCTCTTTTGAAGGATTGCTGATATACGCAACCACTATCCATCTACTACTCACTGTAACTCACACACGATTCACTGCAATGTTTGTAATGGCAAGAAACAGAATGGACCTCCAGTGCAATGACATATTGGAGCATTATCGGATATCCCAGCAACCTTGAGAAGTGTCGAGGGCTCTTTTGTTACGACAAAATGGACAATACGAAGAAAAGATTTCCGAGATTTAATTGATTTTAGGTGTAACTTGACACTACTACACAAGGTACTGTGCAGGTACTGTGTTACACAACAACAGGCAAAAGCAAAGCCAACAGCAAAGCCAGGGCAAAATGCAAAAGATCCAAGAGATTCAATCTGGAAAATAGTGGAGATCCAAGCAGAGATTGACCATAGAAGCAATCAGGAGAGCCCTACACCATGTAATAGCAAGTATACAAATCCCAGTTAATGCAGCTCTACAGTAGATGATTGGACCACCCAGGTGTGACTATCAGCCTCATACAGCCCTGCACAATGAAGTAATATTGGATGGCGTTAGGGAGCAGTGTTGAAAGGCTCTATGACCATAGTATGACCAACAGTAGTTACTACTAAAAGGCTAAAAGGCCAGTATTGACAGCAAAAACCTGCCAAGTCAAGAGTGTCTAATCGGACCATCAGCGACAGTGTGGTCCAGGCCAACTCTTCACTAAAAGCCCAATGTTCCAATGTACAGCCACAAAAAGCCCACAATAACACAGCACAATGTTTGGGAAGTGCAAAAAAATGGCCCCCACCACACAAGACGAGACGTGGAAAGACTGAAGGGACAACACACAACTACACAATGGTCTTACAATGGTCTTAGCTCTCACGCCTTCTCTTAGCGCCACTGCAGTCTTACTTCCACAACGGTCTTTGCTCCTCTACCTTAGAATGAATGGTCTTAGCTCCAACAACTCAACTGTCTAGCATCACAAAGCTGTATTAAAGCTACATTGATGCAAAATTTGCTACATCCCAAGCCCTGGTGTCAGCAAGATGCAATGTGATTTCTAAATTATGAAATTAATTCAACAACTTACTCATGCAGGCATGAATTCATTTTATAGGCTTAAATGTGGGTTAAATTATGTGAATACTGAATATGTAATCTGCAAGACCTTCACTCATTCAAGTGCATGATAAGAACCTTAGTAGCTCAATAAAATAATTCTGATATCTGTGAGTATCTGCCTCTTGAGATTCAAGTTCTTTTCAAGAAATTAAACAGTGGGCAGTGAAGAATACACTGTTATTACAGTCCAGAGACAATCTCTTAAGACATCATCGGAAATATCTTGAAGTAAGTGTTATCACAAGATGTCAGGGAGGAGGTTGAGTGTTGACTGAAGCCCACAACTGTCAATAATATTCAACTTAGCCCAAAATAAAACACTCAATAGATGTCATCTCAAGGACCTAAGTGCTCCTAACTGCTGACTTAACTTATTCCAAGTTATTCCTTGGCAAACTCAAGAGAGACTCACAAGAAATTCAGAGGAAACTGAGAAGAAAGTTGCAAGAGCACTGACGTGTACTGACAAGAGTATTATGACATGGCTGCATTACAGAGCACAGCCACTCCTGTGTGTATATACTGTAAATGCCACTCTGTGCAGGAATGAAGAGGTGGGCTAATCCCATTAGAATAATATTACATTAATAGCTGCTGTAAGTATTGGCACAAAATTCAGATCATATCCCAGATAATATATTTAAACAACATTCACAATTTTACATGCATATTGCATCCACTTTATCACAATTTGCAGAGGCATTTTGAGGTTTTCACTTCATTTATCATTTTGAGTCCCCCCATATCGAATGACCACATCTCACTTTCTCTTTCCTGATTTCTTGAATAAACCAAAACTTTTCCACTAATCTGGAGGGTGTAATTACACAATATCACATTACACTACTTAGAACTTTCACAGGCCTGCCAAAAATGAAATATGGAGAAACAACAAAATGTGTGAATTTGCCCAGAAAGTAAGTCACCCTCCATGCATTAGCAGCTCTCTAACTTAGTCTAAGCATAAAGCAGCCTAAAAAGCGGTAATTACAGAATTCTGCGTGAGCAAACACTCTTGCTCGCTTTATTATCAGATAATTTAGATGCAAAAAAAGTGTCGCCCCAACAGAACTCGGCTTGACAGCTCCTAAATGAACTTACAAGAGATGCATACATTAGTGCCCAGATATGATGAAGCACAACCCGCCCCTCATAGAAACATACACATATCATAGAGATCCACAGAGCTGAGGATGACAGAGACAGCTAAAGACATTAAATTTATGTGGTAGGAGCAAAGAGGAGCAGATGGATGGACCTCAACAATATTGGTATGTTGGAGCTCATGCTACCAGGAGAAAAACTGGCCCAAAACAGCAGGCTGCATATACTTCAGACACATGTACAAACACAGGTATTCTGAAAACATCAAAACACATAACTTCAATACTATTCTTTAAGAAGGCGGTGTGGAAAAAAAGACAAGAGAAGTACAGAAAATCTCAAATTCCAAAGTTCTTGAATCCAAGGGCTGGTATTATCACTAGAACAGAGCAGTTAGGTTCGCGGGTGAGGATAAAGGGTCACACAGTTCTCCAGAGTCATGTTCATATTCAGCATATTCCAGGGCGAATTTGGGCCAGTTATATTTGTCTTGTAAAACGATCGACAAACGCAAGAAAAAGGGACGTGGATCTTTGAATTTTGATCTCGAATATGACACAGCACAAGGGGAGGGCTTGAACTGCCAGACTACTACAGAATATAGTAGTAGTTATTCCAGTGAAGTTAACTGAACTATTGAAGCAACTTTTTAGACCAGTGAATCAGAGGATAACCCCTCGGAACTCCTCACCTGATCTGGCCAGGCTACCTCAATGCTAGACACCCAGACTCCACACGCTAACACATAATGCTAACACACAGCCCATACACACTGCCCAACATCTTCACTCACTTTGTGTTAAACACCGTTTCATCGTGCACTTTCAAGTTCGCCAACTCATCATTACTTAATTTATTAGGTCCATGATGTTTAGAATATCAAATCTTACAAAAACACAATGAATTTCCATCATCCTGTTGTATAGCTGAGTAAAACAAACGGCTCAACATCACCTACACACGTATTGTGAACATCATTTACATCTGTGTTTGAACAAATGACCATTTCTGACCAACTTATAACCGTATCACAATGGGATCAATAACAGGACAATAAGTCAAATCAAACTAATTACGTAAAATGTACGAATGACGAAATTACAACACGTCATGTCCATAACAGTAATAGCAACAGCCCTACAGGTTGACATGTACATGATGTAGTCACACAGCTGAAGAAGAACAATAGAGCAATAAAGTGCACATGTACATGAACTTGCCCTGCTCGTAAATCGTCTTTTTCAGTTGTTACAAGTGTCTTCACACCAGGGCAGGTAAAAATTAAACATAACACGCAATAACTGCCACTGCCTGCCAGGGTGTTCCGCCGAGAACCAGAGAGTCAAGAACTCATTTCGCTTGAAACATTATGTAACATTAACAGGTTGGGGGCAGGTGCGAGACTCACTGTGAGACATGGGGAGAACTCCGAACTCCGATATCTGTAGCAGTCAAGTTGGCAGCCTAACACCGAGACAAAAACCAGCAGAGAACTAAAAGTAGCTTGCTTGCCATTTTCAAAAGTGAACGTCTCATGTGGCGACTGTCTGCTGATCAAGGCACTTCTGCTTCTATTAGTTGATGAGATGCTAATCAATGAGCTTCGGAAATAAGTCAAAGAAAATTATGAATTGAACCAGGGAAAATTTGCTGAGCACACATTAATGGTGCTTAATCAAATTTAAAAGCAAGAGATGTTAGAGCATGAAAGGCTGACATTTAATTTCCTATGAATAAATTAGTGCATCAATGATGACGTTTAAGTTAAACCCACAAATTTGTCGATAATCAGAGCAATAAATAAAAAATATTCATTAAAATCACATTTTTAAAGCATAAGCGGATCAGAACAGCAGACAAAAATGAAGACCTCATTATAATGACATATGATAATTAGACACGTGCACTGCTGACTAATGTATCGGTTTGATACGAAAATTAGAATTTGTAAATTAACTGATAAAACCATACAATTACTTGACCCCAGTATTAACCATTCTGACCGGTTTACTTGTGTGTCAAGAATGACTTCACAGCCTTCACTTCAATGAAGACAAGTTCAACATATTTATTCTCTGGCTAGATGAGTAATGACTTGTCATTCACCAGTCTTCACACATCACAATGAAAATGAATAAATTCCAAGAAAACTTAACATGAGGTCAGTCACATCTTCGGATAAATTGGGGCACAGAAGTTGAAATGCTGCCAAAAAAATTTGGAAACAGAAAGGAAAGGGCTTCTACTTGATCCAGGTAAATATATTCACGGAGGGGAGGGAGATATGGGGGGGGGCAATACACATAATATTGTCACTTCAAGAATCATTGTCCTGAAGATGCAACCATGCAACCCAATTTCTGTCATTGTAATAATAAAAACATTTTAAGGGAAAACTGGTACAGGGTACCCACTGAAATTTGGTGAGCAAAGTCCCTTTATACATTTTTCTACATTTTTCGCTGCTTCACCAAAATTTTCCTTGCCCATATTCAGGCTTATTGCTGTGTTATCGCCACTAATCAAAAACCAAAAACGATGACTTCTTCAGATTTTTGCTTAAAACAGTGGACTAGTTTCACGCATTAACACAAGTAAAACCAAATTGCATGTGTTTTTCCCGAATTTGAGGTCAAATTTCAAATTCCCCGATTTTTTCCAGCAGGGATATTTTTTTCAGCGTTTTTCCCTGTTTTTTCTGTCTTGTGGGGACCATGAGGTAATTTTGTTGACTACCAGCAGATTAGAAAAGTAAAGTAGAGACCAATAGTTTAATTATGAGTACAGAGAATTGGAGACAGTTCACTCAGACATTGTGGAAATCATTATCCCACAAAGTAGTAAAGTAGTTATTCCTGCAGCTCAGCTGTCACCTGGTTGTTGTGTGGCGGGCAATGAGGGGGGGGGGGGGGGGGTAGATAGTGGACTTCATCATTCTGGTTGATGCTCCATCTAGCAGTCGAGAGGGGGGGGGTGGATGGGAGTAAGTGGTCATTGAGGAGGGGGGGGGGGGGGCAATTATGCGTTTTATACCATCAATTTTTAATCTGATTTCAACATGTTCAACGCCCCGTCCAAGAAAATCCAGACCACAGCTGCATTTATGTCGACCAAAATCACACACCAGTGACCATATTTATCATGTAGAATGTGAATTTTATCATGTAGAATGTGATAATTGGCCCACCCCCCTTTCAGGCAGAAAGGGGGGTGGGCCAATTCATGTGCCCATCTGCAAATCCCCCCTTTTCCAAGTTTCTATTCTTCTTGATATGAAATTTCTATACTTATCCAGAGTAGACTGTTCTGTTCATTTCACTTTTGTGGAAATAAAACATGCACAATGACAATGCAATGTGAATGAAATATTTGCCAAAATATTGAAGTTGAAAATTCCAGAAACAGAGAAAGTTCAACCTCCTGAAGCAAGTGAAGTGTTCATGGAAACATTGAAACTGCTCAGTTGCAGAGGGATAAAGCATAAAATTCACATTCTACATGTGGAAAAGGTTCAGGACTTACCTGTTATGATGTTTCACTGTCACATCAGTTGAAAACTGACTGTACACAGGTCAAAATCATGCACCAAAATTGAGGGAAGCTGACTGTCAGTTCACTACCAAAAGCAAATGGCGAACAGCAGCGAACTCTAACGGATATTTCATAAAACTCTTCGGCAGTTTCCGTAAACCCGTAAACTTAGGTAATTCTGCGCATTTTTTGTTTTATATACATTCTGAATACTTTAAGACAGTTATCAACGGATAACTAATATATTTTCAATTCTTTATTTTGCAAGAGAAAAAAAAATAACCGCAATGTTTTGAATCGACCCTTTATCGCTCGTTTGTAAGCTTTGGTGGTGAACCGGCAGAAATTTCCGTCAATTCGACGATATATGAAGTGGCCATGGCAGAGGAAACCTCGTCTGTACGTATATCAAGCTTATTGATTTGTGCCTTGACTTGTAAAAACGTACTTGAGTTGTCAGTGGTAAGCAATGCTGGGCAAAGTGAGTTAAGGTGGCTCGATACTCGTGAACTTTCCAAGATAGGATTTCTTAAAAATAGTTTAAAATGATCCAAATTATAGTTAATAGCAAGGTTGTGTAAATAAAAGTGGTCGCTACCAGCCTTTTTTTCAAAATATTGGAGGTTATGTACAAGAAAGTCTGTCCACGCAAGCCTGAAAAATTCAATTTTTTTCTTAACTTTTTTACTATGAAGTTTGCCCTGCCATTCAGTGGTCATGCATCCCATATTATTCAATGAAGCATGGAATTAAAGAAGAAACTTTAACGGAAAAGCTGATCACAATTTCAAAGATATATATTTAGCATAAAGGACTTTCCAAGAGGTTCGAAATGAAAGTTTTGATTTTGTGTATTTTTACTTTTTTATAAACCATAGTGCAAAAAAAAAATTGGCTATATAGGATTTTTTTATTTCTTTGTCATTTACTTCCAAAAATAGTGGGGAACAATATGATGATATAGACAAACCTTCCTACCATACTTAAAATTGATATACAAATTTATTTATATCAACAAGTCATTTTTTAGAAATTAGACCTGCTTGCCGAAAATCACTAGCAAAAAATATTTGTTCTAGGGATCAGGTTGAATCTCCGGCTGTATGTAGTACTCTTCATCGCGCATCTAATGCTCCAAACGAGAAGTCTCTAACCCCCATAGAAGTGTCGCAAAGTGCAAACGAAGCAGCCGACTTATGAAATTCTCAGAATAAAAAAAAAGATGCTGAAGTCCTCTGCTGCAATGGTGACGTTACGATAGATAGGGCCTGCCTGGCTGCGCGGAAATGTGTGCAGGTGACGTAATTTCGTGGGTAGCGAGCCACCTTAAAGTGAGAATCATGTCTCACTGTCATCGTGCGGCCATGTGTATGATGTGTATTTTGACTATTTTCTTCTTTTGGCATCTTGTCACTTGAGTGCACATACCAGCATGATCAGATGATTGCCGGTCAACTAGGCGACAGACAACTGGGCTACAACACTACCAACTAGACGACAACCAACTAGGTGACATACCACTACCAACTAGGCTAAACTTTTTGGACAACTAGGTGACAGCAGATACCTTCCAGGTGACATATTTTATTGGGGATACCAACCAGGTGACAGATCACCTTCAATGGTGGTCAATTAGGAAAATTATTGTCACCTAGTTGGATGTGTTTTGTGAACTTGTGTCACCTAGTTGGAAGTGCTGATTTCCAAATTTCCAAATTTCTTGTCACCTAGTTGGTACTGATGGGTGTCGCCTAGTTGGTCTGTCGCCTAGTTGACCGTACACCTACCAGCAAACAGCCTGAGCCGTGGGCGTGGCAGGTCGACCGGGCCGAGCTGGTACAACTCGTCGACAATGAGAAAAAATCCGTAAACTAGGCGACAGCCAACCAGATGACAACACCACCAGCCTGGAACATTGTGAATTTGTTTCTGCCAGAAAGGGAAGCCACACCCGATCTAGGAAACCTCCAAGTTCAGTCTCTCAGCCACAAGGAAGGCCAGCATCAGGGCAAAACTACTTGTCGGAGTCTACCCCCTTGAGTCTAACAGCTACAAGATGAACAGAAGTCCTAGTGCTACCTGCACGCTGTGTAAGACCGAAGAAGAGGATGCGGCTCACTTCATATGCAAATGCCCTGCCCTGGCCAGCCCCAGGACGATATGGATCAACAACATCAAGGATATGACAGAGGGAACATCAGCACAGACAGAATCAGAGGGAGAACTGACCAGGATCATACTAAATGGTGGGAAAGGGGGGATGCTCTGCAGTGAAGAATGGCCCTTAAAATTTAATGCCCTATGTAATAATCTGGTGGAAGATTTACATAACCTCCGATGTCAATTGATACTTCAACAGAAGGTGGTCCCCCAGCGGACGGATATACAATAGAAGAAGAAGAAGAAGATTGTCATTAAGTCTCCCTGGCGCCTGGATAGGCTTTGACCAACATGGTAGACAGGCGAAAAAACGGTATACTAACTATTGTTTGAGTATTGATACTTGTAAGCGTCTAGGTGTGCAGTCAACTGGGCGACAAACCAATAAGGCGACACCTCTTAGTACCATGTCATGGCAAATGTTTTTGTTGGGAATGCCTGGGAACAGCACAGTGTTACGTTCAATAGCACTGAATATCTTTTGATGAGAAAAATCTGAATTTAAGACAAAGTTGTTTTTTTTCAGCAACCGAAGCACACTGAATACAAATTGGAACCCAATAGTGAATTGCGGTTTGAAGTGGAGGAAGAGGGAAGCGTAATTGCTGAGGTAATTAATTGTGTTATAGATAATCTTCTTTGAGTCTCAAAATGGTTGTAGTCTATAGCTATTTATTGTGCCTCATACACAGAGAGGTATCAAGTTGTCAAGTGTCAGATGTGGTCAACTCCTAATTTGTCTACTGTCGTCTCTGAACTATGTGTGTGACTGAACTCTTGCCTGAAGTTAGGAATACCGTTAAACATTGAAAGGGGAGGGTTGATTTAGTGGTAGCTTGCTTGACTGTTTCAATCATTGCTTTGTCCTCCTCCTGTCCTAATTAGTGTATCAAGGGCATAAATACAGGATGTAAAGCCCCAATCACCCATCAATTAAACATTGATTAGTGTCCTTACCAACCTCTCAGACTAGTTTGACCTCAGAATTCTCTTTTCCAAAGTTGACGCTTTCTTTTACTTGCAGTTGGCAGATGGCTTCTCTGAAATTTTTGGGACGGAAATGACGAGGAACAAGAAATACACATTTGGACCGGGTGCTAAAGTGGCAATCTACACATGGCAGGGAGGAATTATACATATATCCTTTAAATGAACTTTTCATTTTTGTTTCCTGTTCAACCATTCATGGTGTCAAAATTAATTGCAAGATTATCCAAATCATGACATACTCATGAAATCTATTTACTTTAGAATTTGTTAAGTTAATTCTTTAAACATTGCCAAATAAGCTTCCTTGACAAGGCCACATCACAGGTCCAACAGAGGTGGCGTACATTTCAAAAGAGACTCCCATGGTGATGTATCTGAACATCCACGCCTCTATGGAACAGATGAGGGAGAAAGCTGATGCTGAAAATACAAGAGGTCCCAGGGTATGTGCTGCAATTTGTCTTTGTTCAGTTTGTAAATACTAAACCGATGCTATAACTTGCTGTGTTCATTTTCACTCCAAATTCTGGGATATCCTGCTCGGTTGCATGTTGCTTTATACATGTACTTGAAATATCTTTGTTGCCAAGATGAATTCAATCCAATTTTCTAAGGCTGTTTTCTCTTTCCTTATTAATTTAAAATCCTGTAAGCCCCTTTGAATGAAGATTTCCTGCATTGAATCAGTTCCTTGTTATGCACTTTCATTCTATTTTTTTTTCTTTTGTCCTTTTCAGTTTATGGTTGTTGGACCCACAGATGTTGGTAAAAGCACGCTATGTAAAATGCTGGTTAACTACGGAGCGCGTCTTGGGAGAGCTCCTATATTAGTAGACCTGGATGTTGGTCAGGTAAGCCAGGGTTTTTTCTTGCTTTAAAAAATTTCAGATTCCAAATAAAAGTCAGTTCATATAATAATGGCAGACTTTTTTTGTTTGTTTTCTGATCAAGTTATTTGAATCATGATTTAAAAATGAAAAAAAAAAAATTTTGCCTTGATTTATATCATCTAACCCTGGAAAAAGTTTTGGGGAACTGATTATTCTGATGTCGAAGATGATTTTAAAATTTCTTTCTCAGGCGGAAATCTCCATTCCTGGAACAGTGGGAGCCTTGGTAATTGAGAGACCAGCAGAAATTGAGGAAGGATATTCTGTGAACGCTCCTTTGGTCTATCATTTTGGCCACAAATCTCCAGGCGGAAACCTTCAACTCTACAATTTGTTAATTTCAAGACTCGCAGAGGTTGTCAACTTGCGGTGTGAAAGTAACAGAAAAGGTATGGGATGTTGTAAAATTGGTATTTCAGTTGTATTATTGTCCTGTCCAACGTGGTGTGCACACCTACTGTACAGTGTACAGTGCTGCCTCTATTGGAGTTTTTGTAATTCTAACACAAAATATGAGTTGTTTGATATGCATCTGAGGTTTGTGATGAGAAATGTTGACTAATTTTTATGCAAAGAAAAGTTTTCTTCATTGATAATAATATATTACGAAAAGCTTTAGATATAACCGACGTTAACTGTACCGTGGTACTCCACTGAAATACAGCTTCATATTATTTATTATTAAATAACTCTTGAAATGGAATGAGTGTTTTGTTTTTGTTTCAGCTAATGTGAGTGGAACAGTTATCAACACTTGTGGTTGGGTGAAGGGAGGAGGGTACAAGTCCATTGTCCATGCAGCTGGTGCTTTTGAAGGTCGGTGCTAATTTGTAATTTATCTCGTAGAATGTTGAACATTTTGTTATATTACATCTCATGGTTATTTGCCTTTTAATACTTCTCTTAGTTATTCTGTCTCCTTCCATTTCCAGTTGACGTCATCATTGTGCTCGATCAAGAGAGGCTCTACAGTGAACTTATGAGAGACATGCCAGATTTTGTGAAAGTGGTCCAACTGCCGAAATCTGGAGGGGTAAATATTAGTCATAACAATAATATGTGTGATATTATAAATTTATTAAATAAGTTACTTAAATTAGATTATGGCCTTGGAACATCTTCTTAACTATTTCTTTGAAATCCCTAAATTTCTGAAATATGATACTTCTAATTAGTATTAAATGTATTATGTTTATTCGTACAGAAATTCAAGTACATGGTATTTTCACAGATCAGTAATTTGCTTGATTATTAGATTTGAATGAAATTTTTCCATTTAATTAAAGGTGGTTGAAAGAAGCAGAGAAACAAGAATAGAAGCCCGAGATGCCAAAATAAGAGAATATTTCTATGGATTGAAAAACAGCTTATATCCCCACACGTTCGAAGTCAAATTCTCAGACGTTAGGATTTTCAAAATTGGAGGTGAGTGATCAGTCATGATAGGAGATCTAAATGTCCGTCTGTTGTTTTGGTAAACTTCTTTGTTATCCAGGCTACCAAAGTCTACCCAATGTTTGCAAACAGAGTATGCAAGCTATATTTTATTCTGACTCTAAGATGCGGACCATGCGGTGTACTTTCTCGTATGAATAAAAGAGCTCTGACTCTGGTCTTCACCCATGTACACTGCTTAGTAAGTCTTTGTGAGGTCTGCTGATAGCTTAGTATAATAAATCTTGTTAAAGATTCTGAAAGCGCAAAGAACTATAAATTTTTGATGTCATGTCTTCTTTATTGATAGTTTTGTAACACTATCACATTATGCAAATTTTATATTTATTTCAGGCCTATATATTTCTTGTGTTGCTGCACCAGTAAAATTGTAAATGTTCACAAGTTACGGGATTCGTGTTTAACAAATTTTGTTAATTTTTTTCAGCTCCTCAGTTACCAGACTCCATGCTCCCTCTGGGCGAAAAGGCACAGGACACACAGACGAAGCTGGTTCCTTTAAGTCCAAGTATGTACAAGATAATTATTAATACAAATATATAGACCTCTCCCCGATTAATCGTGCAGTGCTGTCTTTGTTTTCAAAGAGTCATTGAAGGATCAACCTGTCATGTTAGACCACCTTCTTTTACACAGTTTACATAGAACGCCCTATTCAGATACTGCATCCTGAAAAGAGACAACTGTGTGCACAACAGCAGAGGGTTGCATAATAGTTGCTACAGCTGTGGTACCACTGTATTTAAAACCATGTTAATTAATTGTCTGATAAATTATTGTAACATCCGGTTGATTATAATGTTAATTCATTTTAGGTCAGAGTATGGTGCACCACGTTCTCAGCTTAAGCACAGCCATGTCAGTGGATGAGGATATTGTCCAAACAAACGTAGCTGGATTCATTGTCATGTGAGTGATTCTTTCTCTTCTTTCTTTATTACTCTTTGTTGCAAAATGTAGTGACAAAGTCTCAAGACAGCTGTTTCACTGACAGCTAAAGAGCAATGACTTGTTCAGTAAAAAGTATTTCTTTGTTAAACTGTTAAAAGCTTGGTATCTCTCCTTGGTATTCCTAATAAAATGTGGCAGGGAGATAAACAGAAATTTTTTTGTGACATATTTTTTAAAAGTTTTGTTTCTTAAAGATTCTATGCTTCAGAAGAAGTATTGGTGCATTTTTATAGCTACTGCTTGTACTTGAGATATTAAACTGTGTCGGAACATCGCAATTATTTCTCAGTTCAAAATATGTAAAGAGAGTAATGAGTAAAATAATTGTGATCTTCTGAAAAACTTTTTATCTTTCTTCTTGCAGAACTAACGTTGATCAAGAGCGACAATCTTTTACCGTTTTATCGCCCTCACCGAGACCTTTGCCACGAGCAATACTGCTATTTATGGACGCTATTCAATTTATGGACATAAAATAGACAAAATATTAATATTTCTGACTGTAAATAGGAGGCAGCTAATGTTATCAAACTGGTGCCGTTCATTCATAAATCAAAAGACTGTGCTTATAATTTCAATGCATTTAGCAAACATACCCAGCATCAGATTCATCTGGATTATCTCTGAGGAATGGGTTAGCTGCCATGCCACCGCTGTTTTTATCACCTGTGCCTTTCATAATGGATTTTTATGGACATTTGCTTCTCTCTTTGGACTGTACAGACTTTGATGTTTTGAAGTTTGTCATATTTTCTGACTTAGACTGAGGGCTATTCCATTTAAAACTCTGGGGGGGGGGGGGGGGGTCGGGCTGGTTTATTTTTCTTATGATGTATGTACGGGTGAGCGATAATACGTTGTAGATGCAAGGGGGGCACTCGCGGAATTCGCTGTAGATGTATGGGGGGGACTATCGGCTCTATTCAGGCCTACACAATGTAATAATGAAAATTTGTTTTTAATGTATGTACGGGGGGTGAAAAAATCGAAGTTAATGCATGGGGGGGGGGGGGGGGGTAAAAATCGTTTTAGATGCATGGGGGGTCAAAATCGTAGCCCGACCACCCCCCCCCCCCCAGATTATTAAATGGAATAGCCCTGATTAACTTGAGCGACTCAGTCAAGAAAATACATGACTTTCTTTTATAACTTGTGTGTACTTAAATATTGTGATTTGATATGATTTAAGGTAATGACAAGTAATTCTGATCAATTTCATAAAACAAAGAACCTTTTTAACTTGTTAAATAATTTAATAATTGTATATTATCACAACAAATACATGGAAAGTTCCATCATGTAAATACAAAATGTACAAATATATAATTAACACTCATGGTGCAACAAATATGAATATAAAATTGTCAATTACAAAAGCAGTCGATACTCACAATCAGTGATGGGCACAATTCAGCTATGTGCAATTCAATTCAATTCAATTCAATTGGGCATCAGTTCAAATTCAATTCAATTCAATTCACTTGCTTTTGGGAATGAGTCACAATACAGAATTTGAAAAGTAAAAAGCTACAAAGTTAATTTATACAGAAGTCATGCAATGTGAAATAGACTGCATTAAGCTCTGATTATCATATTCTGTCTTTGAACTGATATCATGTATATATATGTCCTGTTAAAATTAAAACTTTGTACATATTATTTGATATTTTTTTGTTAATTGTGGAAGTTTGTTTAGGGCTATTCCATTTAAAAACCTGGGGGTGGGGTGGTCGGGCTACGATTTTGACCCCCCCATGCATCTAAAACGATTTTTTTTTACCCCCCCATGCATTAACTTCGATTTTTTCACCCCCCGTACATACATCACAAAAAATTTTCGTTATTACAATGCGTAGGCCTGAATAGAACGATAGTCCTCCCCCCATACATCTACAGTGAATTCCGCGAGTGCCCCCCAAGCATCTACATCGTATTATCGCTCACCCGTACATACATCATACGAAAAATAAACCAGCCCGACCACCCCCCCCAGGTTTTTAAATGGAATAGCCCTTATCAGGTGTATCCCTGAGGTATGATAACTGATCTTTGTTATTGCGGAGAAATTTTATTGCATTTCACAAATAACATATGGTGCAACAGAATGTTCACAGCCAGTCATGTCAATTTCATGAATATTCATGGATCATTCCTGAATGAATTTAATTCTTCTCTCGCACCATTGTGCTTCATCGGCCATTCCATGATTTGTGAAAAATTCTTGGAGATCTTTGTATCTATCACAGACGTTGAAATTGGATAAGACCTGTATCTTCCTGAGATCAATGGGGCACAGGAACATGGGCTGTTGGAAGTCCTCTCCCAGATGTCCTGATCCGTTCATGCAGCAAGCGTAGTAGATGCAATGGTCAACCCCAAACAGGTGCATGATTTCGTGCACGGCCAAACGGCAACTCCTTTGGAGCATCAGTTTCTTTCGCTCGGCCTGTTTGAACTTCTTTGTTTCTGTGATTTGGTGCCAAAATTCAGTGGAGAATTCTAAATTAGGGTTGTATCTAAACAGGCTGAACACCGCGAGGCGATGGTTGCCCCCAGCGAGACCAGCTATAAATAGATCAGGTGTGTCCTCGAACAAGTCAGACATGGTGAGCGCAACCAGACACAGTGCGTCATCTGGTAAAATGGGTCGTAGGACGTCCATGCAGCCCATTGCGCTTAGTTGGTAACGTCCGCTATTCTTGTTGAATCTGGCATGAACTTTTATTCGCTGGTTAATTAGCATCCCTTTTGCTTCAACTTGGTATTGCCAATAAACATTTGTCTTTTCAAACACCAGAGAAGCATTAGGGATGTTCAACTTCTTGACTGGCAAGCATAAGAACCGTCTTGTGTAATCCAACAGTGCATCAAAATCTGGGTCATCATCTTTGAAATGACCGAGCTGCATGAGGTAGATTGCACCACCAGGGTACTTCTCCTGCAACGTCTTTCCCTCTGGGATGAATGTGAGTTTTTTCGGAGCTCTTGAGTCCTTTCTTGGACGAGTTGATAACCAGGGATTTTCTCGGAGATACTGGTCAAATGGTTGGCTCTGTGGCTTGTACTGGGCCAGCCAGTCATCTTCAGAAGTACATTTTGCCAATGGTGGAAAGAAATCGATTCCCGGCAAATACTCAGGTCCAGGATCAACTCCAAGCGCCTCTTCCCTTTTACGTTGAGTTGGAGGTGAAAATCCCTTCACATACGGTACATAGCGTGGTCTGCTTGTTGCGTTTCCTTTGGTTTTAGACATTGTCTGTAAAAAATTAATAAATAATTGAATTATGTTTTTAAAAAATTGTGCAAGTTTTTTCAATTGGAATATATACTGTGTCGTGGGTACAAGAACTTGGAAGAAGTATCCATATGTGTGAAATTGTAAAAACAATACACATGCAGTGAATTACGGTACAGGACTGCACTTCAGGTGCACTTCAGGTGTACCCAAGGGTGCCGCAAGGAAATACTGGAAATGATGGTGGCAGGGGTGGTCGGATGAAAAAGGTCAATTCATGTGACAAAATTTTACAATGTCATGATGTCAATGATTTGGATATTTGAATTTACTAAATTTATGCCTGAAATGTTGTATAATTTTTTGCCCGGCCCAGGGCAACGGCAGGAGGGTCATTTGCCCCCACCCAGAGCTACCCAGCACCCCTGAAAGTGTCCCGCAAGCTTTGGTAACTTACCGTGTATAGTACTTCCAGTTCAGCTGGGGGCTCAATGAGCCTTCACACAACTTACAGTTGCTTTTGATGCCATAAAATGTGTCACTTGTGTGGTGCAATGCCATTGTCAATATTGATTTTTAGCTCTGTGGAGCTCCACTGCAACCAACTTTTAAAAGCATCCAGTGTATCTAATTAAAAATGTTGTGGTGTTGTACAGCCATAAATTACTTGATTTACTCCTGAAACAAAATGTCTCCCTTACCAGAATGAAATGACAACATCACATTTCAGCACAAACAGCGTTTGAAGTTGCAGATTTGTGAACTGTCAAACTCAGGCAGCCACTGACCTTTGTACCCACAACTTGTGTACTACGTCATCAAAATGTGCGTGGTCCATATTTAGCACTGAAACGGGGTCAACTTGGGTTCAGAGGAAGGGTGCTGAATGTGCTGCTGATCTACCGGGGCTAGATGATAATTTGGAGGATTTAAAGTCGTTTGGAAGAGAGGAAATACTTTAGGAAGACGGTGAGTATGTTGGAGAATGTTTTGACATGAAATCGATGAGCGAAATGCTGGGAAATCAGTGCAAGAAGACAGCTAAGTTGGGCACATTGGTTTTGTTGTTTTGGCTGGGCCAATCTTCTGTGAGTGATTCTGAATTCTTGACTTGAGCATTGAGATCCTGTTTAGAGATGTTGATCTAGCAATGAGAGTATGACTAATATGAAATTGGATACTCATGTCAGTTC
Organism: Platynereis dumerilii; assembly: GCA_026936325.1. NCBI lineage: Eukaryota > Metazoa > Annelida > Polychaeta > Phyllodocida > Nereididae > Platynereis > Platynereis dumerilii. The sequence continues at coordinate 2,713,188 of JAPTHN010000031.1, forward strand.
TGTGTATGTGTGGCTACATTCTTTGTTTGTCTAGAAGCTGTCTAGAGTTTCTTATCATGATCACTGAATATATCACTATCACTGTGTGTATCAACAGATTCAGAGTCAGAGTGCATATTTTAGTCACAGGGTCTATGCAGGCCCGTAGCCAGGGGGGGTGTGTAGGGTGTGTACACACCCCCCCACAGCCCAACCTCCCCCTTGAATCCACAATGATCTTACGCGTTTTTGCGAGAATCCGCGAATGTCGATTCACGCAGCCTGCAATGCTTTTTGATTGAATTTTTTTCCAAACAAAAATAAATGTAAGAATTGCTCAAGAAACAACAGTGCTCGACCATTTGAGGGACCATTCAGACTTTCTTTAAATAGGCCTTGCTGGTAGTATTTTTGAAAGACGAGGTACAGGAATATTTTTCTTTGATTGCGAGTGGTGGCGAGATTTTATGCATTATTGCAAGAAAGGCATACGCGATGTGACTCATCCATGTTTGAGAGGTGTTTAAGTGGATGGGCACAGGGCAATGTTGCGATATAAACTGTACACTCCAAAATAGGAGTAGGCATCGGTATTGATTTTTAACACATGTATAAGGGACCGTTCAGAATTTATGACTGGGGGGTGGGAGTTTTGGCCTAGGGGGAAGAAACTTTTAACACGTGTTTCGGGGGGTATTAATTTTTGACAACATTTCCAAGGGTAGAGAAATTTTAACTAAGAAAAAATGTTATAAAACACGCCTACACTCACTTTATCTGCTCCTTTTTAAGCGAAAAAGTCCACAAATCTGTACGCATGACCGTGTATTTACAGTATGTGTGCGTATTGCTTTGTATGTCGAGGGGGGGGGGGTAATAAAAATATGCGTGAAACCTAAGGATGGGGTACTAAAAATCCGCATGAAACTCAATGGGGGTTATCAATTTTGACAGGAAGTTCCAGCAAAACTCCGACCCTCCCCCCCCCAGTCACAAATTCTGAACGGTCCCTAATCTGGTGGAAAAAATATGCCCTTTCACAAAGCATCCCTGAATGGTCTTGAGGGATAGAGCAGGCACTGGCCATATGAGCATGCAAAGTTGTATTGCTGTTTAACGGAAGGTCAGTATGGCTCTACTCCAAAGTACGAAATTCCATAATAAAATTCTGGCCAGGGGGTGTGAAGGGTATGTTTGCACTGCCCCAAATCTAACAGAACCTCCGCTAATTTCGAAAAAGGGAAAGTGAAGAAATGAGGAAACAAAAATTCCACAAACAGAAGAAAGTAGTACAATGGCATTTTGAAATGGAGTTGGATTTCGAAAATTTTCTAATCCCTTTGTGCCTCCTCCTTCTTCAGTCACCTTACTCTCTAGAAACATCCCTGCCCTCTCCCTCACTTCTGCCTCCTTCCAACCTTCATTCTCTTCTCTCTCTCTCAGGGTTTCTCCCTTTCCATCCCTGCTATAGCCATTCCCTCGTTCATGTCATCCCCTATACCTCTCCAGTTACTCTCATTCTAGCTATCTATGACTCTCCCCTCCCTGCATTATCCCTTTCTGCCTCAACCCAGTTCTAGTCTCCTCCCCAATATCTCTTTCCTCCTCCTTAGCTCTTGATTGCTCTGTCTCTTTACCCCTCCCTCATCTCTTGGGCCTCTCGCATTACTCTCTCTCTCTGCCTTCTCCTTAATGCCTCGATCCGCACTCTCTGGCCTTCTCCTCTGTCTCCTCCCTATCTACATCCGCATCCAGCCCACTGGGCTTACAAGTCACATTAGTATCATATTTTACTGTTATGAGTGGCGCGCCAGCAATAATTATTATTTATAAAGAGTTAGTAACATCAAAGGATTTTATATAATTCATATATATATACATGTTCATTCAAAGAAAAATAGATATAAAAATTTAAATGAAAAGGATGAATATAAGAAATGTCGCTCAGCTTAACTTAGATTACTTACAGTGATAAACAAAAAACTAATTTCACTCTTCAACACATTCAGACCGAGACAAATAATTGATACTAATGTTTGTTATACAAAAGAGAACGTGGGTTTTGAAACATTCATACAAACAAGGCAGACTTCCTTCTTTCATACAGTAAAGATATAAATTTAGCAGTATGGCTAATATAATCCGGGCGCATTACAAGTTCCCATTTTTCCTGAGCATTCATTGTAAGCATTTCATCAAAGGTGGTATTGATGTTACTAAAATAATTACACCTAAGAACAGAGTAGAAAGGGCATCCAAAGAGGAAATGGTATTCATTTTCAACCTGGTCATCGGAACATAATTTACATAATCTGTTTTGTTCATCAATACTCTTCCACCTACCAGTTTCTATTTCAAGGGGAAGGATACCTAGTCTCAGTTGGGACAGCAGAGAGCGCTGCTTCCTATTACGTAAATGGGCATATTCTTTGACTCTAAACTGCCTCTTAAAAATTTCATAAGTTCTGAGCTTCGGCGTATTCTGCACAGAAATTACCCAGCGTTCACATTCTTTCTCAAATAGACTAGCCCATGCAACTTCAGGTGACAGGGCAATCATTCTATCATATACGTCTTGTCTACCAATAAGTTCGAATAATGCCCTTATATCCGAGGCCCATCCATTGGAGGTCTGTTCCCTGTCCCACATAAAAATCTTTTTTGTAATTCTATTTTGATCTAATTTCAACAGGTGGTTCCAGTGTCTCACCATACTTGATTGTCTTCTGACTAAACTACTGGTCCATCCCATATCACCCTGAATACCAACAATAGGTGCAAACTTATGAACCCCCAAATATGCCCTAATTGCTCGATTTTGAATCTGATCTATTTTTGGGTATTTCTGGGCTCCCCAAATTTCGCTACCATAGTCAAGTATTGGACAGATACATGTTTTGTATAATCTTGTGAATGTATTATACCCTAGCCCATTTAATTTCTTATATTTACTCAATAAGGAACCAAGCGCTCTACCTGCTGCCCCTGACAAGACATCCGAAGTTACTGAATAGTCCAGATTTTCCTGGAGAATAACTCCCAAATATTTGTAACGATCAACAAGTTTCAGGTCTTTGTTGCTCAAAGAAAAATTGAATTTTGTTACGTTCTTTCGCTTTTTTCTGTAATGGACTACATGTGATTTGTTGTTGTTAAATTTGATGTGCCATTTGTGTCCCCACAGAGAAATTTTATCTAGCATTTTTTGTAAGTCAGCTTCATCTACAGTGCCGCCTGTAAGTAAGTGAAACGCATGACATTGTGCCATTGCATCAATGCTAAACATCCTCAGCCAAACTGCTTGTCGAGGTTTGAATTCTCGTCGGATGAAAGAGAAACAAAGTGGGTCATAAAGGCCGATGTGTGAGGCAAGTGGGATAAAAATAGCAGCCCATTTTCTTCGCTGTAGTCGGAGTTAGGTATGGGTCAAAGTCTTTGATAAGTAAGTGAACCACCCTTCCCTATCTTTTAACATTGGGCCTGCGTTTCACTTACTTATCAAAGACTTTGACCCATACCTAACTCCAACTACAGCAAAGAAAATTGGCTGATATTTTTATCCCACTTGCCTCACATATTGGCCTTTATGACCCAAAATGTTTTCCTCTCATCAGATGAGAATTCGTCCTTCCAGAAGCATTTTGATTAAGGATGTTTAACATTGATTCAATGGCACAATATCATGCGTTTCACTTACTTACAGGCGGCACTGTATTACTCCATTCTCACTGCTTTCTCCCTTTCTGCCTCCTCCCTAGTTATTGAGGCTTATAAATTAGTAGTGATAGCTCCCTCACTGGCGACTCCCTAGCACCTGTCTGCTTTCCACCTCCTCTGTTACATTTTGGCATAAATTTCTCTTGTCAGAAGAAATGCTCGGACTAACTCCTCCCTAGTTTTTGCTGCCTCCTGATAGCTCAAGCTTTCTCCGGTATTTATCCTCTTCCTTCCCTAATTGTCTCTATCTCTCTGACTTGCACCTCTCTACATTCTCCATTACTACATTTCTGGAATCAGAAGCAATGATTGGACTTCTGTAAAGCTCTTGCGGCTGTCTTGCCTCCTTCTTAATATGTATCTTTAGACTTCTCCAGTATTAATCCCCAATCCCCCTAGTCACCTCTATCTCTCTGACTCATACTCTCCATTCCTTCTATTGCCCAGCAACAGCTACTCCCTTTTCCCTGCACTTGTCACCTCCATCATCGGCACTTCCCTTGGTAACACTCCCTTTCTACCCTCACCCCAATTGTTTTTGTCCCCATCATCTCTTTCTCCTTCCTAGCTCGTTCCCTCTCCACCCCTGTCTGTAAACTCTCTATCTATACCCCTGCTATATTCTGTTGTAGCATCTACATCGTAACTTTTAAAATGTCTTGTGAGTTTTGAACTGTTCTTATAGGGTGAAAACTGATGATTTTCTAATTGCAGCGAAATCCCATGCAAAATAGTAATTAAAACCAGTGATTTCAAAAATAATTTACTCAAAGATAGTGTCCTTTGACATTTGAGATATTATCATCTATCATTTTGAAGTTTTTTTGGGAATCTTTCTTTCTAAATTTACTCTCTGGAATGCTCAGAATGTATCTGAGAGTGTCTGAAATCCGTTGGCTTCTTAAGCGGCCCCCAGACCCCCTGCCGCAAAGCTTCGGCCCTACGGGCCTCAATTCCCCCCTCAATTACGTTCCACACACCCCCCCATAAAAAATCCTGGCTACGGGCCTGCTATGACTATGCAGAGATGGACACTGGAATGGTAGTTTATGTTTTTGGTCCGGAATATCTTCAGCTGTAGGCAGTAGGCTATGTGCTAATCATTAAATTTACAAGATTCTTTGATGTTTTATTGGCATGATTCTTTGATGTTTTATTGGCATGTGAGACAAGGGGGGGTTTTGTCGCCATTTCTGTTTAATGTGTATGTTAACGATTTAAGTGTTACTCTAGAATCTGTGCCATGTGGCTTGTCATATGGGAGTGGTAAAATTAATCACATTATGTATGCAGATGATGTTGTCTTATTTTCACCTTCAGCAGGTGCCTTACAATGTTTGCTCAATATATGCGATGAATTTAGTAAAAAGGTCGATTTGGTGTATAATCATCAAAAGACGTTATGTATGTGTATCAGCAAAGGCAAATTGCAGTACCCCGCCCCAAGCTTCTGTCTGGGGGACAGGAAGATTGAAATTGTGCATGAAGCTAAATACTTGGGTCATATTATTTGTTCAGACCTCAGTGATGACAGGGATATTGACAGACAAATTCGAAGTCTGTATTGTCGGAGCAATATGCTTCTAAAACGCTTCAGTAAATGTAATGATTATGTAAAATGTTTCTTGTTTAAATCTTTCTGTACGAGTATGTATTGCTGTTCACTGTGGTTACATTTCACTAAATGTAAAATGCAACGCCTTTGTGTTTCATATAACAATGCAGTGCGTAGATTTTTGAATTTGCCAATGAGATGTAGCGCATCTATGATGTACACACTATCTGATATTCCTAGTCCAAGGAGCTTAATCCGCAAAACTTGCCATAATATATATTCCAGAGTGTCAAGATCTGCTAGATCACTTGTTTATGATATTTATAGATGTAGTGTGTTGAAGAGAGGCAGTTACACCTCCCACTGGGTAGAAATTTTTACTTAAGATTTTTGTTGTAAACATATCATATGGATCTTTGGTCTGAAATAAAGTTTACTTGACTTGACTTGACTTGGCCCAAGCGGACCAATATACTACACCAAATAGCCTACACGTACAATGTACAATGTACACGGACCCTCGATTGCCTCATACAATACTAGCTACAGTTCCGAACTACTGAGTAGTTGTACTCGTTGCTGCGAAAAAAAATTTAGAATGAAATAAAATCAATGAAGGTGTCATTCACTTTAACAATAATGAGGAGATGAGAATATGCAACAGTGGAACGCAAGCAGTAGTGGATCTATGAGTAGAGGAGGGGTTTAAAGGGTTTAACCCCCTCCCCCTTGGATGAGTAGATTCTTAATGTTAAAGAAGTTTAATTGTGATTTTTTTTTTTTAGCACATTTCCATTTTTAACCCCCAAGTCTGACATTTTCTGTATTGGCAACTGAGTCCCTCTAAATCGGGTATTAGGCGATGTTGCCCAACTGCAAAATAAGTCGTGAGGAACCTTTTCTAGTGACTGTTTAATATAGCAGGCACCACTCAGAATTTCTTTTGAGAAGGGGTGCAATAGCTCTTTAAATTTATGATTTAGGTTACAATTAATTCCATATTAAATCTAAAAGCAACTCAACCAAGTATAAAGTCTTTATTCATGTCGTTAAAGTTTCATAAAGTTATGAATTTGTACTTGGAAATACAAGGACGAGTGTAGCTGTATGCACCTACTTTTCACATGGACAATAAATAACAAACACTTGTACAATGACATACATACCATTGCTGTAGGCTTGTGTACAGTTTCTACGGCAAGTCTAATCAGTAATTTAATCATTGTGCACAGGACGGCCAGACTTGCCTGCTTTACATAATTTGCATGCATAGGGGTCATTATGGTGATAATCAGCCCCTCCGTAGACCCATTGTAGATCTGGGGTAGGCCCCAGTGCAGCGTCAATATCCCTGATAGAATGGCCTCAAGGGACGCCGCAGGGAGACTGCTGGATTGCCATGGTAACTGGATTGCCTTGGTAACAGGATTTCACTGTTTGCTTCACAATTAGTCAAATGCTGCAGATTGCTGGCCATTGGTCAGGAGGTTAACGACCTGTTGACATAAATGGTCAGTTGCAAGTTTTAGGTCTGTATATTTTTATTCCTTCAGGGGGGGGAGGGTTGGTCTAGTGGTAGCATGCTGAAATGCCAATCGCTGGGTCCAGGATTCAAATCCAGCTCTTGCCGGGTCACCTAGGCCTATGTTGGATGGCTGTGTCAATCATCCTTCGTCTCATTGCCGTGTCCTCCTCCTTCCTAATTAGCCTACCAAGTGCATAAATACAGGACGTAAAGCCCCAATCATCCATCCATCCATTTTATTCCTTCAGCTGTTCAATGGTTGACTTCAGCACTTGCTCATCAATTGCTCGGTAGGCCTACATCAATATGGTACTCACTAAATAATGGTAATTGTATCAATATGGGTCATGTTTCGGGAAATCATTTAAAGTTGTAAATCATAGCTGACATTTGTACCTGTATAAAATTAGCCTTCACTGTTTGTACACAAAATGGTAGCAAATAACAATGACTTCCGGTTATGAACTGCTTTCACTTTTAGTTTTTTTGCAAGGCGTCATTTTGCAGTGGTTGTGAAGTATCGGTTACATCTGAAGGTCGTTGTTTCTGCTTTTCAGTTAATACCTCTCTTTTATCGCTACTTGGGGCCTTGCTTTTTAACACTACTTGAGGTCTTGCTTCAATTATTGCAGTAAATGGCGTGTGCTCCTTGTACATGATGTAAATTAGCCCTACTTGCTTTCACCTATAGAAGGCTAGCATTTGCTACTGATTTGGTAAATTATGGAAATATTTATTTTTTAATTTTATAACGGCACATTACAGTTACTAGGGAGTGAATACTTTGGAGTGGAAATGTTTTTATGGCACTGTTAGAATTATGTATGTATCGTTTTCAACTAATATGCATTTATGTGAGTGTTGTTTTATATTCTGAAATTCTGTGTTACAAGTTGTACATGTCACTGCATAAATTGTTATTCCTACATGTTCATGGCTTACTCAAAATACATGCCCTGAAAACTTTGAAGTGAGTTTGTAGAAAGATGTGGATAGAGCATCTCCAGAGCGCAAATTAATAGCGTAAAATTGGAATATGGGTGGATAAATATGTATCTATTATGACTGTGACCATTCCCCCAACCCAAACATTTAAGCCCACAAGATTTCAAAATTTCTCCTATTGCATAGCAGGCTCTTGTGAGGAACCGATCTTACTCTTTGTCAGAAAAAAAATGAAGAGAGATAAATGGAAGGTGTAATTGAGCCTCCTTTTGAGTGTTCTTTAATCTGTTTCAGGGGCAACATGGGTCGACCTGGTCAGCTGCTTCTCGTTTTCTCTCTTTGTGTTGCCATAGCATCCTGCCAAGGTGAGTCATGTGACCTTCTTATGGAATTATTCACTCTGCATTACTAGGAGTGTACTGTGTACTGTCTATGATTGTCCTGTTGCTTGGTTCGAATTATTATAATTTATTAAATTCTTTTCTGTTTTTTATTGGTGAATGGTGATTGGTGAATACCACAACAATTTCAAATTGCTATATTTAGTTATTTTGATGCGAAAATATCTGAATGGTCATGAAATGCTTACATATCGGTTGTGTGAAGTTGTATGAGGCATTTCAATAATTTCTTTTATAATGTAAAATATTTTCTATGGAGACCTGAAAGTGTAAAATACCATCCCATAAAAAATTGCTTTGCTGCTCAAAGGGTCTACTTCTGACTGAATGTTTTTCTTTCACTTGGAGTAAACCTGCTACAGAGCAAAGGATCATGCTGCCTCAGTAACTTGTGTATTTGCGAACTGTGCAGATCAAGATTTAAAACTATAATGTTACGTAATACCTATAGATATTAGATACGCATTCATGAAAAAGAATACAAACAAAGAAATAAATCATTGGCTCTTGTCGATTTGATTTCTTATCTTGTGGCAGCTGGTCAAACACTATGCTCTAATTGCTCTTGGAACTGCTGAAAGTGAATGACCATGCAGCATGCACCCCAGTGCCCACCAACTTGGGCTCTCCTTTTGCTACAGTAACTAAGAATAGTCTGCCAATCGTTGTAGTCTGGTACATTTATTTGTAAAAGGTGATGATATCTTCTTTCAGAAAGAGGAAATTTGTGCATAGACCAGAAAACATGTGGTAGTTGCATTCAGATGGGCAAAGGATGCGGCTGGTGCGAGTGGGAGGTCTGTATAATATTATGACATTTTCATTTGTGTATAATCTTTATTATGATGTATATATATTTCATTATGATGTATATTTCTCAGATATAGAGTGGGAGGTCTGTGTGATATAAAATGTCATTTGTTTGTTGAAGTATATTTCATACTCATAGAGATATTATATTGTTGTAAAGGTGTTCAATTGTTGTCTGTGAATAGCTATGATATTACACTATTCAAAGGAATTTACAGGAATTTGTATCCTTTGCATGCTTTTATACTGACTCCATGTTTTGATTCCTTTCAGAACTATGACAAGGACAACAAACCGCGGTGTGACCTCATTGTCAATCTGATTTCACAAGGGTGTGATGAGAAATATGTGATCGCTCCTGAGCCAAAGCCCAGATTCATCTCCGTGAGTCATGATTGCATTTATCAAAATTTTTCATCATATTGTATGTCAATCTCATTAATATGTCTTGTTGCCTTCTTCTCACATGTTCTGTTGTATATGTATACATGTTGTATAAATATCTACAGTTGAAGTGCTATAATTGTGGTTTTGTGCTGTAAGAATTGTCAACATGAATAAATGCAAAGTGAATCTGATCAGAAACTGCATTGTAAAACTATGCCAGCTGCCAATATTATCATATCTTTACCTGTATACAAATTGAATAATGTTAGTTAGTTGTACCCCTAAGTGTTTTAAAATACTTGATGTGAGTGAAATTGTGATTTTCAGAACCTGACTGTCCAAGACGCCAAAGATGGAGGAGAGGCCATTCAGCTGTCACCTCAAGAAATGAGCATCTCCCTCCGACCGAGTAAGTCTTTTATTGTAATGATATGATGATGCTGAATTGCAGTAAAAGCTAAGAGAGATGAGATAACTTGGATATTATTCAAGTTCAATTGTGGGAAAACAGTAGCAAATTGTTGCCCCTTGGGATCAGGCCAAATGTTATTTTACTCCAGAGATGATGAATTTATTGTCCCTCTTTTCTTTCAGGAACCCCGTACAAGTTTGAGCTTTCCTACAAACAAGCGGCCAACTACCCCGTGGATCTGTACTTCGTGATGGATCTGTCACAGTCCATGAAAGACGACAAGGACAAGCTGGCCGGTCTCGGAGACAAGATCGGTGAGAAATTTATAGGAATTTTGTCTTAATTTTAAGTTAGCTCCAATGTTGATTAAATTGAATCGAATGTGTGCTTCCAGATGCTGTATTTCTAGTTCTACCTTGTCGAATTAATTTAGAATGATTTAAGTACCTCTAATAGATTCTTGCTTGTTCATTTCAGCTCAAGACATGAACGGCATCACCAAGAACTTCCGTTTGGGATTTGGGTCTTTTGTGGACAAGAAGACAATGCCTTACGTCAGCACCATCCCTAGCAAGTCAGTACATTTGCAGTTTCCTTTTGTTTTGAACACAAGTGTATCCTATTTACTTCCATTGTTTAAATGGGGAGTCATGTGATACTAGTGATACTAGTTGTTACTTGTTTTATTTTCTTAGTCATCTACTGAACTTTCAGGTCTATTGTAGTTTTGTGAGATTTTAAAATGTCAGTATGATTGATGAGAACCTTAAATTGCTTGGTTTTGTGTGATGAAGTGTGTTGTTGCAATGCCGGTTTTACTGACATTTTTTCTTTCATTTCAGATTGAACAGCCCTTGCACCGGTTGTGTGTCACCTTACAGTTTTTACAACCAGTTGAGACTCACGGACGATACTTCTCAGTTTAAGGTAACTTTTTCATGACATTTAAATCTCGTCAAATAAATTCTGGTCTATTGTTAAAAGGTGAAGTCTGCAAATACTGGAAACAGTGCAAATACAGTTTCTTTTGTTGTATTTTCCAGACGAAAGTGATGGATGCTCCGATCTCTGGAAATCTGGACGCCCCTGAGGGAGGGTTTGACGCCATTATGCAAGCCATCGCATGTAGGGTGAGTCCTACTGTTTATACCATTTTTGAAGCCAATCTCATTTGCTGTTAATTTAGCAAACAGAACTCGAAACTTAACTTATTTGACATTAATAATGTTTCGAAAGGTCTTCTAAGTTGATAGACTGCTGGCCAAGACATTTTCATTCACTCTCTTTTCTCTGGCTTTGCAGGACAACATTGGCTGGAGGGCCCAGTCGCGTAAAATGCTGGTGTATTCAAGTGACGCTGCTTTCCATTATGCCGGCGATGGCAAGGTGAGTTCAAAATAGTTTAAGAAGAGTCAGGAGTTATGTTTGGATATTTTAAACACTTTGAGGTATAAAATGTCATAGCTAAACACAAGTCAAGATGATGGTTATACATTACGGTAAGACATTTATAATGAGTTGTTTTGTTCCAGCTTGGAGGAATTGTCACCCCCAATGACGGAGCCTGTCACATGAGAGAAAACAAATACACTGAGAGTTTAAATCAGGTAAGTTAATGCATATTTATGTCCTGTTAGTCTTCTAATCAAATACAAACAAATGATTAATGACTTAATTAACCAATTAAATGTCTAATTATGTGAATTACTGCCTACTAGGGAAGGTTGTCACTTGAGACTAGTCAACCGTTAAAAATTACATGAACCTTATAGAAGGACTGTTATGCGCTAAATATGCGTAAAATTGTTGTTTTGTTTTCCCTTGAGTGTATGTGTGACATTGCAAACTTTTAAAATGATAGTTTAAAATCTGTGTGTTCCTGCTCATTGTTAATTCTTTGATTCTCCAGGATTACCCTTCAATCAGCCAGCTGGCGAACAAGATCGCAGATAAGAAAGTGAATGTCATTTTTGCCGTTACCAAAAGCCAGAAGGAAGTCTATGAACAACTCAGCAAATACATTGAGGGGTCAGTGGTCGGAACGTTGGCTAACGACTCCTCTAACATCGTGCAACTCATCCGCAAGAATTATGAGGTGAGATAAAGTCCATTAGATGAAGATCTTGCTGTAGTTGTATTGTGAAATGGAAATTACTTCAGTGAAGACTAAGTAGTACTGTGTTTTACAATAAGTTTTCTATTTTTTCCAGAAAATCACATCGACTGTTGAAATGAAGACGGAGGGAGCAGAAGGAGTTAATGTAATGTTCAAGAGCACTTGCTTGGGGTAATTAACAGCAAATTTGACCTTGCAATAACTAATTTTCTAAATTATTTAAAAAAATGCTTGTTTCATACCTCCTTTTCTGATGTGTTCTGTGATAAATTTGTTTCAGAACGGAGGTGTCCAATACAGGAATTTGTGCCAACTTGAGTGTTGGAGAAAATGTACGTAAAAATATAGAAGCGTGATAGAAACTGATTTCTTTGTTGGTTTGACGTACAACCTGTTGACATTTTGAAGCGGTGTGTCTCTTCCTCTTAACTGATGGGGCGTAAAACAAAAACTCACTCACTCACTATTCCTCCTACCAGGTAACTTATGAAGTGACAATTGAAGTGGAGAAATGTCCGGAAGACAGGTCTCTTTGGAACCAAACCCTCAAGATCTACCCGGTTGGTCTGACTGAAGCGTTGACCGTCAACCTGAACATGGTCTGTGAATGTGGCTGTGAGCTTGAGCAGCACGAGGTAGGTGGAGACATCTGGTGGAGACTTCAATTTATGAGAAAATTGTCACTGTATAGGGGCGTTTTTGGAAAGGTTGAATGGGTAAAGGGGATGTGTTTCCGGACTCGATGCTAGAGGTTCCCGGAAAGAGCTGGGTAGGTGCCAGTGTCAATTCTTGCAAATAGTGTTTCTTGATAATCTGCAATAGTGGGGAATACAAGGGTTGCTTGTTTTGTACCACAAGAGAAACTGGTTCTTGCTCCAGTAAAGCTTCCCTCTTCTTGTTCCCGGCAACTCTGGGAGTGTTCAGAAACAAACTTGTTCCACCCAGGCTACGCATGTTACACTTGCTAATCTTTCCAAAAACGTCCTTGGGGTCTTGCAAATCACTTTTTCCTGGAGTATGATTAAATGTGTTCCATAGAACTTAGGACACCCAGCAGAGGGCACTGCATGTTGCTTGTCTCAAACACAGTGCCCTCTGTGGGAAAAATGCACTTCTATTGATGCATTAACATTCTTTATGTTTCTTGATTATCACATTCTTCTTTCTTTTCAGGAAAAATTCAGCCCAAAATGCAACTACACTGGAACGTACGAATGTGGAGCATGCACTTGTGGTGATAAACATTACGGCAAGAACTGCGAGTGTGACAAGTCCAACACGGAGAGTGACGACTATGACGCCAATTGCAGACAGTACGTCTCGAAGATAAGATCTTGATAAGACAGACTTTATTAATCTCAGACTGTCAGAATAACTCCTACAGAGTGAGATAGATTCTAACAGTACAGTCAGACTGATTAAAAACCTTTACATAATTACAATTGAGTGCCTTGTAGATGACAAGTAGAAATACTTCAGTTTCGTAGAATGTTGTAATGTTTTACCCAGAATGAATATTTGTTTCTCATGATGAAAAACTCCAACTTTTGATTTTGTGAGATGTAAATTCATGTAATACATAATTTGCATTATTATTCGCAGGACCAACACCTCTGACATCTGCAGTGGCAATGGCCAGTGTTTCTGCGGAACCTGCGACTGCAATCCCGTGCCCCCGGCCGGCGACCCCAGCAAGAGATACAGCGGCAGGTTTTGCCAATGTGACGACTATTCCTGCGAGTATCACCAAGGACTCCTCTGCGGCGGTATGTCACACTTTCTTAATTGGCTAAATTTCCTAATGTTTTTTGTAAAACTGAATGAATTGGTGGGTATTACTCCTTAGTTTCATCTCCAGTTCCTGACTTTCAAAGTGTCTTGTTTGCAGGTCCGGAGAGAGGCGTGTGTAATTGTGGGGTATGTGAGTGCAACAGCAAATTCAACGGAAGTGCGTGCGAATGTCCCATCGACAACGAGATGTGCAGAGCCAAGAACGGCATGATGTGCAACGGCAAAGGGACCTGTGAGTGCGGAAAGTGCACCTGCAACTTGGACACCTTCTACCGGGGACCCACGTGTGAGGATTGTCCGGTCAGTGTTAGATGGAATAGATAGATAAATAAAGTGCAGGCTATGCAGTCCTCTTAAACCCAGTTCTGGGCACACATGAGGGTTGATTGATCAAGCAACAGGCAACCTACTCATTTGCGACTGTGAGGGAATAGGCTACAACATTTCACTTGAGGTGCTCCATTTAAAGACTGCGGTTACATGCACTGCTGCCAGCTCCAGTATATTTCTGCCTGATGGGCAAGTGCACCAGATCTCGATTCAATAGCCAATTTGACTTGAATTTTACGAATCTGCAGACTAACTGTTTATGTCAGTCTGCTGGTTGATGAGATATGAGAGACAGCCATGACAACTTCACTAATTTACAAACTTAATTAAATTAATATATTTGGCTTTCCTTAAACATTGCAGACATGCACCGGCAAGTGCGACAAGAACAAGGAATGCGTCCAGTGCAAGACATTCGAGAGCGGGCCTCTCTCTAAACAGAGTTGTGACGCTAATTGTTCGTACATCGAGATTGTGGCTGAAATCAAAGGTATTTTTCACTGCATAAAACATCAGGCGGATTATTCACATTCAAGCAACGGCTTGATTAAATGTATAAAAACCTGGCAGAAAAATGATAATGAAGAGATATCGTGAATTCATATGAGGATGATCGTTGACCAGCAAAATTTATATATTTTATATGAAATGAAACTGCAGAAATATCCGTAGTAACTACCATCATTATGTCGATAGGATGCTTTGAAGTAATCCTCTTAAACTACACAGTACTTGCTATGTATACTATAATTGCTGTTTCCTGATTCTGTACATTTTTCTGTGAAATGATTTATAATCTCGCTATTATCAGATATGCCAGAACAACGCAAGATGTGTCAGTACCGCGACGACGACGATTGTATGTTCTACTTTGCCTACGAGTACAACTCGGACCGTGTGATGGCTCAAAGGACAAAAGGTAATTAGCAAAACAAATCTTTTATCAAGAAGATGTACTTTCCTCCAGGAGATATATAAAAAGAAGGAAAATAAACCTTTGCTTAACATTGACTGGAATTAGCTGAAATGATATAGGACCACCAAATTAAATGAATATCAATAATGAATTTCAATAGTTTTAAATTGTGTGTGATAGTTAAATATACTCAATTTAGAATTTATGCTATGAGAATAGCGATATACCTGGTAAAGCTGATTAAAGCAGAAAAGGAATTTTCACTGTATATGATGTTCTGCCTTTGAAGAAGTCAGTGAATATCGTATTGATCTTTTTTCTGACTTGTCCATCATTATCTCTCCCTTCAGAATGCCCGGAGCCTGTGGACGTCCTCAAAATCGTGCTCGGAGTGGTGGGAGGCATTGTGGGAATCGGTTTCCTCCTCGTCCTTATTTGGAAGCTGTTCACGCACATCCACGACAAGAGGGAGTACGCCAAGTTCGAGAGTGAGAGGAAGAAAGCCAAGTGGGACACTGTGAGTCATCCAAGATTATTACACCTTGTTCAGAGAAGTATAGTCTCATTAAAGACTTCTATTTAATGCATTTGGATGACCCTAGTTTCATCTGTCTCTTAATTGAGCTTGTATAGCATACAACATAACTTTTTAGATTACTTTGAAGTTTCTCAAGTACAAGGAAATTCTCTGTCATAGTCATAGAGATTGGAAAACCCATGAGGAACTCCCATGAGGTATAACGTTGTGATCTGCTATCCTTAATTTAAATATGATCCACCATCCCTGATTTAAATATGATCCACTATCCTTGATTTTGTCATTATTATTATTTTTAATTATCAACATTTAAGCATTAAAATGACCTTATGGGTTGTCAAAGTATCAGAAAAAGTTCCGCCAGCCAGACCACTCATGGGTTTCAGTGGGCTGATCCACCACCCGGAGTGGGTTCTATTATAGAATGCCATGTAAACCACGTCAGTATTTTGGTAGAGTTCAACCTTGGATGCCCTTGACCTTAAGCAACGCTTTTCGGTTAAGGTTGTTGTAATACTAATGAAATGTTCTTTGTTTCAGGGAGAGAACCCAATTTACAAACAGGCCACTTCCACATTCAAGAACCCAATGTACACGGGCAAGCAGTGATAAGAAACAGTATTGTGGATGAACCACCGACAGTATTTTATTTTATAATAACTAGCTTCTGGAAGATTTGCTATATAATTCAACGAATAGGGAACAAGAAGTATTTATCATAGCCACGTAACTTGAATACACAATTGACGTGATTATTATGCTTTGTTGAATTGTGGATCACACTTGAAGTGTGGTTGTTACAAGTGTCTTGACTCTAAGAGAGAGATCTGTTAATGTAAATGTTAATATAAATGTCAGTCCTGTCACAATGAAGGTGACTGTAATGGTATTGTCAGGGTCCTAGATGCATCCTCAAATCCTGGATACCTATGCAAATTAAAAAACATTGAAATTCAAACTCAAACACAGGAAAAGAATTGATCGTCTTTCCGCAGAACGTATTTTGGATGCCAGTACAACTGCGGATCTGAACCCTCCTATCCGACTGTATTCAGTCCTGTTGATGTGTCTTTATACAATATATATGAGTTACAGTACACTGTGGTCCCCTCTAATTTTGAAGCAGAAGATAAATATATGTAATACGTATGAGATATTTGAACAAATGCGTGTATTACTTGCATTGCATTACTCATTAATTGTCTTCCTGTAAGTTAAATGCTTGTATACAAGTTTATGTGTGTTTCATTTTAGAGAATTGTAGAATTCATTCCATCATATATTGATTCGTCCATTACTCTTTTCGTTCATGTGTGTGTGTGAGAATTATATGACTGTTCAATTGTTAATTACGATATATATTATTATGGATATATACTATTATAATGATCTGCATCGAGTGGTGCATTTCATGGTGCTGTTATGATACTTAATATAATCAAACTTTAGCGCTTTAGCTAGACCGAATGTTGAATGAAGCCTTAATTGGGTGAGTTACCTGTTAATTAATGCAATTCTCTTGTGAGTCTCAGAATCATGGCTGAGTATTAGTACATTTATCATTTAATGAGTTAATAATGACTGATTTATTTAATAGTGCATGTTTGCATGAAATGTAGCCTAATGAAATTTTGAGTTATTCTTGAACTATTCTTGAATTTTGCTATTGTTGGGAGGGTTGGATAAAATTTGTTTACTTCCTGGCTCATGGCCTTGTCATTTCAGCCATGATTATGCGATAGGTGTTTGCTAATTATTTTGTCAAATATCCTGTGAATTCTTACACATCATTTTGTGTTGGGTTCACCCTTCAGTTACGATAGATTTTGGCATACTGATTTCTAAAAAAAATTGAAAAGTTACTTCACAATGGGAATTTTGTAACGATTGGGGGAGGTATAATATAAAACTTGTATATAAATATATCACCATATGAATTGCTTAAATTGAATATCTCTATACTTTGAATGTATTCTTTATGTATAGGTAATTACTGATTTTATATATATTTACAAATTAGCATTTATCTGATTTTACTTGTGTAATATCATCTCATTCTTTGCATGATCTTGAATTTTACGTGTAGCACTGTAGCTGCGTGAGTTGACAATGAATCTGGTTATAATTTCTCATGCAATTTTGTCCTTTGCTGAGTTATATTTTTAATCTCTTAGTAATTTGGTACAGTAATTTATCAAAATCACTCTTTTGAAATCTCAGTATACATGTTTGTAATTTTGATGATATCTCCTTCTGATACACATTTTTGCATTGAAATTACCAGGATGAGTTGTGAATATTAAATTGATTGTTGCCTGACGTTATATACATACATATGCTGTGCTGTTGTAGTCCAGAAATATATTTATGTAGAATAGAGATTAGGTGCAAGAGCAACCGTTATTTGAAACCTCCTTGCAGTATTTGCTAGAATGTACTTCCCATCTCTTTGACTTCATGATTAATATAGGTTCCTTACATCATACCATTATTCTAAAATCATATTTATTTCTGCCAAAATGCAATAATTCCATATTCGCTATATAGAATTTTTACATTTCTAGTGTCAGTGAATAAAGATTTTGTAATTATTGGCTGTTTGTGTCATTTCTTGAATGGAAGTTCGTTGGAACTCGCAATGTCAGTTTGTTCTGGAAAAGTCGTATATAAAAATGAATGTCTGCAATGAATATTAAAATGCTGTCTCAGATACAGCTTGTGAATTTCATCAAATATTTTGTTGGCTTTTTTCTGGAGTCACTTCTATGATTTCTAAATCATTTCTTGCCATGGGTTCTTATGGTTATTGGTGTCTTTGGTCCTTTGTAAATTTGTTGTTTCCATTGCTCCTTATTTTTATGCAAATGAGTCTGACGTTTGTCAGTTACAAAAGGGTGAGTGTGATAGTTGTTTTTGGTCATGCATCATCTTCAGCAAACTTTGCTGAATGTCAACTTGGATGAAGAAAGAAGTATGTCAATTTTGATGAACTTTCTGAGATAATGGTCTAAAAAGAAAAGCTTAGAAAATGTAATACTTTCTTGTCAGCTTTTTGGACCTCCAACCGGAGCCATTTTCCAAAACTAATGAACAGTTTTGTGAAATGAGTCAATGACTGCTTTGTGTGAAGTTAGCGTAAATTTAACACACAAAAAATGTTATTGAATCTTCCCAAGGTCTACAAAACATTGGATTTCTAAAAGGGTGTTGACAACTATGCACTGGTTCATTTTGGTGGAACCTTTGTTTAAAGTGGGCCTACCATATGTACATGGTTTCAGCTGGTTTATAGTAATTTGGTCTAGTGTCAAAATTTTGTAAAATTTCTTGGCACATATATATAGCCATGTAAGCTCAGTGACATTTCAAATACATCTTTTTTATTCTAGAAATCACAAAATGCACAATGTGGTAATAATTATCTTGCCCTTCCCTTTGGCCAACATGACAAACGAGTCTTCATACGACCCATATGCTGGTGGAAATAGAAACTTTGGTCGGAGGAGCTCTCGCTTGTGGCATCACACCATTCCATATTGCGATTTGCAAATAAATTACTTGTACGCATGCAAAATATAGCTCCTCCGTATATGCATTATCTGACACACTTATTATTTACACGTAATATCTGGTGTGTGTGCCATTCCGTCCAGCAAACTTTAATTGTCTACATGCAAGATCTTGTGTAGATGCCATTTCTAGCACACTTGTCTACATGCCACATCTGATGCTTATGTAGAAACTGTAGATCTATGCTAGATCTTGCATGTACGCTAGCAATAGGTTAGATAATACATGTGCACTAGTTAGTATTCCAGCTAAATGTGCTAGATGTTGCATTATATACAGATTGAAATCTAGGAAATCTGACAAGATAGTGATAACTTCGCCACTGATCATGGGGGGGGGGGTACAACAACAACTGCTAGGGTGATTTTCGTGAAACTTTAATATGTTGCAGAAAATAGTTATGATGAGGGTTTGTTGCATGGTAAAATCAAGATTAGGCTACTGACTCTCTTTAATATTTTGTGTGTCCACAAATTAGCCCTGCCACAGGACTAGTGGTTTCATCCTTGTGTGTCAGTACGTCTGTCTGTCTGTTTACAAGCTGCAGCATTTCGACAAAACATGGTGGGATTCTTCTATTTACCATAATGAAAAGCTGGTAACATTTTGGTGAAGATCTGTCTTGCCGATACAGTATTCTATTCTATGTTTTCCACCTATATGTATACCCATTGACCTGACCCGGCCTGGGCGTGATTAGTACTGATTACGGATGGATAGTAACAACATCTGACACTAAGGGCGCTAGTACAGATTGATAGTTACTACGTCTGACGAAGGGCGCTAGTACAGATTGATAGTTACTACATCTGACACACTAAGGGCACTAGCACAGATTGATAGTTACTACTTCTGACACTAAGGGCGCTAGTACAGATTGATAGTTACTACGTCTGACGAAGGGCGCTAGTACAGATTGATAGTTACTACATCTGACACTAAGGGCGCTAGTACAGATTGGTAGTTACTACATCTGACACTAAGGGCGCTAGTACAGATTGATAGTTGCTACATCTGACACTAAGGGCACTAGTACAGATTGATAGTTACTACATCTGACATTAAGGGCGCTAGTACAGATTGATAGTTACTACATCTGACACTAAGGGCGCTAGTACAGATTGATAGTTACTACATCTGACACTAAGGGCGCTAATACAGATTGATAGTTGCTACATCTGACACTAAGGGCACTAGTACAGATTGATAGTTACTACGTCTGACGAAGGGCGCTAGTACAGATTGATAGTTACTACATCTGACACTAAGGGTGATAGTACATATTGATAGTTGCTACATCTGACACTAAGGGCACTAGTGCATATTGATAGTTACTACATCTGACATTGAGGGCGCTAGTACAGATTGATTGTTACCAAGTCTGACACTAAGGGCGCTAATACAGATTGATAGTTGCTACATCTGACACTAAGGGCACTAGTACATATTGATAGTTACTACATCTGACATTGAGGGCGCTAGTACAGATTGATTGTTACCAAGTCTGACACTAAGGCGTCAGTACAGATTGTGTTGATAGTTTTGTTGCTGAAATTAGGGGGGCTATGCACTCTAGAGATAAATGTGGTACCTTCTAACAAATTTCCTCATTTAGTTCCTGAAAGTTATATTCTGAAACATATCAAGACTGTTGATAATAAATTGATTTATCATGGAACAAATTACTTTATCCCTTGTCAGGAAGTTTAACAGCAGCATGCACATTAGTTGTATGTTTAAGGCCGTGTTTTCCAATGTTTTGTTGTTGACATCAGACTGCAATTAGCTGATAGGTACATTGCATATGACATGGACATAAATAAACATAGATTGTTCATAATGTTCATCAACCTTGATTAGTTCTTGAGGATTGAACTGGTATAATAATAATATAATGAGGTCTAGTGTAGATTATACTTGTTAGTGTGGGCAATTTATAATTTGATCCTGAATGGACATCCTGCTATGAACAGAGGAATGCAACATCCATGTTAACTTGTTAACAGGAATCATGCACCCCACCCGGCAACATTTTGAATATATCATCAATGACATCAATGAGACTGGAGGAGGTTAAGCTGCTAATTTGATCATTTGCCACAACATGCAGCAGTTATCTGCAAATTAGTCTGCTCTCCACGCATAATGAGGTGAGAAAATGTGAATTTATCTGTTTGCTATCAAAATGGGCTCATGAGTCTGTTTCAGTGCCATAATTGGATAGATTTGGATGGATGGGCCACTTTTGGCTGCTCAGTGCTAACAGCTGTACTTCTTATGGATTTGCTTGTTTTATTCAATTGTTTTATTCAATTGTCCTTGAAACTGGATGTCTGCTACTGTGATTCTTTGCATGCAACCATTTAGATTTTATAGACCTATTACTGGCCCTTGGATATTTAGCTTATGATAACTTATATCTACTTGTAAGTTGATTTATCTTGAAAAAATATGAAGTGGGGCAGCCCTCTGAGACAGTGCTTGCCTCACACAAGAGATTATTGATGCCAGGGAGAGAATAATTGACTTTCTTTTACTCTCATTAATAGATGCAAACTGGAATAGGTTTTAAGTTATGTACTCAATTTTGATCACAGTGACTGTTGCCCAAACATAAGATTTCAAAATTGCTCCTGTTGCATAACCGGCTCTTGTGAGAAAATGGGTCTCAGTCTGAAAAAATGCATGTAATTGAGCCTCCTTTTGAGTGTTCTTTATCTGTTTCAGGGGCAACATGGGTCGACCTGGTCAGCTGCTTCTCGTTTTCTCTCTTTGTGTTGCCATAGCATTTTGCCAAGGTGAGTCATGTGACCTTCTTATGGAATTTTTCACTCTAACATAATATATATTAATAATTGAGGCGATTCTATATAATCACTTATACTACCTTTTTTTTTCATTGATTAATGCCATAGTAATTAAGAGTCATTGTCAGAGAAAACTGCAGATTTTGAGAAAAAAGTGGCACGGGGTGGTCGACCAAATTCCGCGATGCTTGGCTCATTTTACCCCTATAGGTAACTAAATTCCATGGTACAGTCATTTTCTTAATATATCGCCTGGTTGCCATGGCAACCCAGATTGACGATTTGGACCCATTCTGGCCGATTAGCACTTTTCCGCTTTGAATTTGAGGTAATGTTTGAAAATTCCCAGAGGCCAAGCTATTAAACATAGAAGGTTGAAATTTTAGGTAAATTACATTTAGGAGTTGTCCTTTACGTATAGCTTTTCACTTTTGCTATATCTCTTGCAGGTTTCATTTTATTCCACTTTGAAATATGCTAAAATCCCGTTTTTTTAGTTTTGTGGTAAAAAAGGAAAATAGCTCACTTTTGATTCAATATTACTGGCTTGAGCATCCCTCTCATAAAAAAGTGGATATACTGGTGAATAGAGTTACTTTAGTACATCAAATAGCAAAAATAAAATCGTGGTGCAATTCATAAACTAATTTGTGAGATGTGAATAAGTAAACCTTGTTTTCATGAAATGCAAAATTACCATAACTTTAACAAATTACCAATACACGGAAAATTATTTGAAATGAAAGTCTATAGTCCTGGAAAATACTAGAAAACATCACCTTTACAATGAGGGTATATAGGAGCCAATTGTGGGAATATAAATGGTCTTACAGAACCCTCAAAGTTGGCCCTGCATCACAATTTTCAGATGCTGCTGAAATGTGACGTCATCCTGCTGGGCAGAGATTATGAGAGTAACTATTATAACAAAATGGAGTCTGTTTTTAGCTTAATAATTCAGCTCTCAATTATCTGATCATTTTCAAAGTTTCAGAAGTTGTTGAAAACAATATTCTGGATATTTGTCTTAACATGGCATAATTTTCTGAGTAATAAATCCGATTTGAGGGAGATTTTTGTGAACAAAAGTCGGAAAAATGAGTGAAAATGCACAAATATAATTATAATGTATCATGTTGTGGTTAGAGCTCAATTTCTGAATCTAGGATTAGCTCAGTATACAAAGCTATATATGAAAGCACTCAGGTGTAAGAATAACTATTTATAAGTAAATGAAATATCATTCTTAGGTATTGTTGACAAGGTATCAGCAGAGTAGGGTTGAATTTCCATTCAATCCGATTTCTACTTAAATTGCTGCGAAAATATAACGCATGTAGTACTACCACAGCAGCACCATAAATTTAGGGTGCAGCAACTTTTAAGTAATGCAATGATGTTGTAAATTCAATTTTGTACAAGTTGATATAGGTTTCGCCCTGTAGGACAACTATTTCCATGGGAAAACAGCATCTGACGCATGTGAAGTCAATGTTTTTCTGCATAAATCGGCCTGACAATACTAGAGCCAAGGAGGGTAAATCCATCCAATTTTGGATAAAGCTGTATTTCCTGGAAAATTGGAATAGGTACAAAAATATCATTTAGTCCATTGGATTGGCACATTCCTTCTATAATTTCATGTCAAAAAGAAAACTATTCATACAGTGTTGCGGAAACCATGAACAAAAATTGAAGGTTAGTGCACCTTAATCCGTCAAACCTGCTGGTAAAGCCGTCCTGTTAGGATTTATCATACTTGACTCAATAAGAAGTCAAAACGTTTTACTTAGGTACCCTATTCTTAGCATTAGGTGCCTGGTGGACAGATGTAACAATGAGATGGCGAATTATAGTTTTTCGCATTAAAAACTTCAGGTAAGTCCTATTTTTGATGATGGAATTTTGATTAAAATTTTATCAAGTGGCGTGCTTTTAATAAAGAAAATACGGAAAATGCCAAATGCCTTGTGTATTTATAAGATTAACTGAAAAAAAAAGTTTGTTTTGCACATGCAAAAAAGAAACTATATACTTCAATCTGTACCTGGGGAACTGTAATGTTACAATTGCGATTAAAATGTTTGTCACTGGGTTATAAAAAAAAGTTTGTCGTCACTTTTTGTTCCAGGGAGTAAAATCCAGAGCCTTGTCCGACTGTCATCACATTGGTGACCCCTAAGACTTTATTCTGGTGCACTGTTACGTTAGTATTATGGTATCCCTTTGCTTTGTTTGCTCACCTATGAAGCAGTGAGATGCCATAAAAATCATGCCATAAAAATCACTTTATAAAATAAATTATTATTATGATAAAAATGTATTTGTTACCTTCTATTAAAAAGGTAACCTAAGGAGATGGGTAGAAAAAAAGGGTTGCTATGGTGATGTTATATACAGAGCCTCACTCTCAGTTTGGTTGAGGTTACTGGTGTGGAAATTTCCCAGCGCCAGCACAAGGATGGATTTTAAATACTGATCATAGACACATTAAAAAATTAATTTGTGAAGTTTTAATTCTTGCATCCTCAACACCAAATCTTGCAGTTGGAAATATCCCAGTGCCAGCACAATGATGGATTTTAAATATTGGACATACACATATATATATATTCACAAATGATGATTTTCAGCCCATTTTGGTGAATACACAGCTATTTATCAAAACATTATGTGAAGCATATTTTTCTATTCAGCATTCCCAGATTTTATACTAGTATAGGTTGTGTCCAAAGGTGTCTCCAAGTCAATTGGCAAAAAACGTTTTTGTCCTGAGGAATGTCAGCAAACGAAAATGGGCAAAAACATGAAATTTCATGAGATGTTAAAAAAACTGTGACCAACCCCATTTCAAAGTTGTGTATATAGTGAGTGCACTACAGCTTCCAATTTTAAGATAGTTGATATGGCTTCATATATTTATAATATGTCTTTTAGGGTGGCCCAAAAAACTTTTTTTGTCAATATCAATTCTCATACCCTCCTATTTTGTGAGAAATGGTGCAAAAACAATGCAGCTTAAATTTTATGAAAATCCAACAAGAGGAAAGGGTCCCCCAAAGGCCTTTAAGTTGCAATGTTTTTTTAATTTTCGACCATTTTCGCAATTCGCGGTTCTCTATAACTTCGTCAGTATTAGTCATACAACATTCTAATTGCCATGGTTGGTAAGCTCTCAAAAAGACCTTCAATTTGCATACCAACATCAATTAAATGGTCTAGGACGATATCTTGATTCCCATTAGCCCTTCAGCCTGCACTCTTTAGAATTAAAATGACGCAGATTGTCTAATCCTGTTTAAAAAATCTCTTTGGAATTTTTTTCAATGATAATTACAGTGATTCGCATTCTCATAGTTCCAGAATGACCAAATACAAAAAACTTTTTGATTTTTACCATGGGAGTGCCTGGCATGTGAGTGATGAAGTTTTAATGTTAACGTCAGTTGAAAACTCGTAAAATGTGAGATGGGGTCTGTTGCATTTCATATAATATCTTCGTCAGAATCTATTGTAGGGCAACATGCGTGGTACCAAATGAAAGGAAATACTCTTAGCATTCTCATGCTACCAATGATGTAGTCCTATATTTAATTCTTGTGAAGTTAAAATATGAAATATAACAGCCCCTCCATGAATTGTTTCAATAATTCCGACGAAATTTTGCATTAAAACTTCAAAGCTTATAAATCTGGATTTTCCATGACCAAAAATTAAAAAAATGTTTTATTTGCTTATTCTGGAACTTGAAGAATGTGAATCACAGCAGTTATCAGTGAAAAAAACATCAAAAGCCTTTTTTTAATAGGATTAGACAGTCAGCGACATTTTCATTCAGAAAAGTGCAGGCCGAAGAGTCAATGGGAATCAAGATATCGTCCTAGACCATTGATGTTGGTATTCAAAATATAGGTCTTTTTGAGAGCCTTCCAACCATAGCAATTAAAATGCTGTATGACTAATACTGACGAAGTTATGGAGAACCGCGGATTGGCGAAAATGGTCGAAAATTAAAAAAACATTGCAACTTTAAGGCCTTTGGGGGACCCCTTCCTCTTGTTGGATTTCAAAAAATTTCTCATGCATCAGTTTTATACCTAACTTCATCAAATAAGAGGGTATGCGATGTGAAATTCACAAAATAATTTTTTCCCATCTAAAAATGAACCACCCTAATGTCTTTATATATTTATAATTCAACACAGATTCCCTAGATTACCCAGTGAATGTGTTCAATTCTGCTTTGATGTGATTACACTTGGACATGGATGACATAACTGGCACTTTAGGTGTCTATAAAAGTATTCAGTACCTGCTGCAGATGTCACAATAGATGTAAGTCTTGCAATTGGGAAAAACACATAACCCATGGTTTAGTTACTTTGAAAATAGTGAACTACAAAAATGTATAGAAAAAATTTTGCAGACATTTTGTGCTTTTTTTTTAAATGCCGAAACACACTATTTCCAAGGCAATGTGCATGCAAAATTTACAGAGTGATTGGAAATTGGTTGATGCATCTTTTATTTCAACACACTTATACTAGATAACCCATGAATGGATGCTCAAGTTAGCTGTATGCAGTTTATTTCGGTGAAATGGCCAAATATTGAAATCTAATGTTTTTTTGGAAATGCGCAAACACCCAATATTCAAGATGGTGTGAATAAAAAGTTTACAATGTGCACCACTGTTTTATTTTTGGAAATTGGTTGATACATCTTATATTTCAACACAATTATACTAGATAACCAATGAATGGATGCTCAAGTTAGCTGTACGCAGTTTATATTTCGCTGAAATGGCCAAATATTGAAATTTAACGTTTTATTGAAAATGCTGAAACATCCAATATTCAAGATGGTGTGAATAAAAAGTTTACACAGTGCACCACTGTTTTATTTTTGGAAATTGGTTGATACATCTTATATTTCAACATAGTTATACCAGATAAGCCATGGAGGGATGTTCAAGTCAGCTATATGCTGTTATATTTCGGTGAAATGGCCAAATGATAAAATTTAATATTTTTTTGAAAATGCAGAAACACCCAATATTCAAGATGCTTTGAATAAAACGTTTACACAGTGCGCCATCGTTTTATTTTTGGAAATTGGTTGATACATCTTATATTTCAACAGAGTTGTACTAGATAACCCAAGAATGGATGCTCAAGTTAGAAGTATGCAGTTATATTTCGCTGAACTGGCCAAATATTGAAATTTAATGTTTTTTTGAAAATACAGAAACACCCAATATTCAAGATGGAGTGAATAAAAAGTTTACAATGTGCACCACTGTTATATCTTTGGAAATTGGTGGATACATCTTACATTTCAACACAATTATGCTAGATAACAAATGAATGGATGGTCAAGTTAGCTGTATGCAGTTATATTTCGCTGAAATGGCCAAATATTGAAATTTAACGTTTTATTGAAATGCGGAAACACCCAATATTCAGGATGGTGTGAATAAAAAGTCTACACAATGCACCACTGTTTTAGTTTTGGAAATCGGTCGATGCATCTTATATTTCAAAATAGTTATACCAGATTAGCCATGAAGGGATGTTCAAGTCAGCTGTATGCTGTTATATTTCACTGAAATGGCCAAATTTTCAAATCTAATATTTTTTTGAAAATGCGGAAACACACAGTATTCAAGATGCTTTGAATAAAAACTTTACACAGTGCACCACTGTTTTTATCTTTTGAAAATCGGTTGATACATCTAATATATCAACACAGTTGTACTAGATTATCCATGAAAGCACGCTCAATTGAGCTATATGAAGTTACATTTTGCCAATTTGCAGAAATTTGGCAATTTGGCAATTTTGAGAAAAGTAACACTGCTCAGTGGCTACTGCAGCTTTAACTAAAACATTAAATAAGCTCAATTGTTTGTTAGGGTATCCCAAAGCACACGTCATGTCATGTGCAAAAAATTAATAACATAGATTTTTTACTTTGAGAAAAAATGGACAGCAGAAATGGACAAAATGTTGAAATTTCATGTTTTTTGGAAAATTTGGAAACACCTCATTTTCAAGATGGTGTAAAAAAAAAGTTTACAGAGTGCACCACGGTTTTATTTTTGGAAATTGGTTGACAAGGTCTATATTTTACCATAGTTATACCAGATTACCCAGGGACGGATGCTCAAGTTAGCAATATGCAGTTATATTTTGCCAATTTCCGATCATGCAGCAAATTGGCAATTTTGAGAAAAGGACCCCGTTTCAGCGTCCGCTCCCACTTCAGTGAAAAACCCAAATGAGATGAAATTTATACTGAAGTATCTCCAAGTATTAGTCTTGCCAAAGGTAAAACGTTATTGCCATAACTAAGATACTTTGCGAAAAATTGAAGAGCGGAAATGTCTAAATTTCAGGATGCCAAAAAGTTGAATTTTGTCGATTGGCTGTCATTTGCTCAATTTATTCAAATAGCTCCAGCTCAGAGGGAAATGCATCTGGAAAAAAATCCTTTGGGGTAATTTAGTTTTTCAATATAAGTATTCAGTCCACCGAATTTCATCAAGATCCGCTGACCCCCCCGCGCCACCAAATCTGCAGTTTTCTCTGACAATGACTCTTAATTGCCAATAACTTCACTTGTGTGTTTTGTTTTGTTTTTTTACATTTTCTTTAAAGAATTTGAGTGCATTGAATTCGAATTTTGAATTCTGAATTTGAAAAACATTCTAGGGCGCTGTACAATAAATTAGGATTTTAATGAATTAAAATATAAGGAAATGTAAAAACAGGATAAAAGCTCAAATAAGTTAATTATTGAGAATAATATTACCTTGTGAATCCGTTTCTATGGGATTAAGAGTAGAAGTATATCAGCCCATAAACAAAAAAAGGTTTTCAGCATGAGCGGTTTAACTCTGATAGTTGTTTTTATTGAACTAGTAATTTAGACAACCATGCATTACTTCCTATGGTGTTCCATTTATACAAATGTTATTGCAAGTGTGCACTGCACTGTGCACAACAAAGTTAAATGTACAGACATGATAGACACACTGTACTTACAAAAACATGGTTTAGGTTTCCTGCTTCCTTAACTTTTGCATTTGAGAACTACAATGATTTTTAGATTAAAGATTAGGCCATCCAATTTTTTTTTGTATGTAAACCGAGCCACATTAAAAGTCCAAAACTATTGCCAGGGCTCTATATTTCAGGAAATGCATCAGATAGGCAATTGAGTTTGTCAAGGGAAACCACTAAGTGTGACCATTGTTTGCATCTCTGAAGTGGTGTTTACCACATTGGGGTATGGCCACTGGATCTTGGCATTAGGCAGCCCATGGAGCAAACCTAATGAGAAAGCTTGAAGTAATTGGGGGGGGGGGAGGCCACACAATTCCCTTCAATTGGTGCAACCTGACTTGTTAAAACTTTGAGAAGACAAGCCAGCAGCCGAGTTTTTCACACATTGTACCATTCTGGTGCAACAATGCAAATATGGAAAGAAGTCCTGAAACAGCCTCTACAACAGCTACAGAGTGAATAATGCTCAGGGTCTATCAAGAAGACTTTATACAACCTCTCTAACATCTTCAGGAGTTTACACCAGTATTGTGTGTACCCTGATGTCAGTATAGGCCCAATCTCTCACATTGAAATAAATTGTCATTGAGTAACTTGTGACCTCTCTGGTGAGTTGTGAAACTCACTGACTTTTTTGATAACATTAAAACTTGACAATCACATGGATATGACTTAATAAGGAGCATTTTGTAGGCGTCTGCAAGTGCTCACAATTAGGCCTACTTGGCTGTAAATCTATCAATATCCTATTTTGTGAAAATTTAATTTACTTTATTTTAGAAAGAGGAAATTTGTGCATAGACCAGAAAACATGTGGGAGTTGCATTCAGATGGGAAAAGGATGCGGCTGGTGTGAAAAGGAGGTCAGTGTCACAGAACATGTTAATTAGACGGATCTATATATTCAATGTAAATAATAATTTATGTTGTGATCTAGTCATTGTGGATACGACTGCAGCAGCCATTCAATTCGTTTATTTATTCATTTAAAGCAGAATAATACAAAACTGGTTTGGACGAAATGATACTAGCATCTCTGAGTAATATAAAATTTGATTTATACTTGTAAGTTGTAGAAAATATATTATTTATTCTTAGAAAATCTTTTATGATTTAATTCTTATCAAAATTGAATTGTTATGATTCCTCTTTATTTCAGAACTATGACAAGGACAACAGACCGCGGTGTGACCTCATTGCCAGTCTCATCTCCAAAGGATGCGAGGAAAGATTTGTGGTTGCTCCTGAACCAAAATTGAACTCCATCCAAGTGAGTCCTCATTGTAATTATGGTGTTTTTTTCTAAAGTGCAAAGTGAATCCATTCTGAGGTGATCCTGAACAACTAAACTGCACAAAATTGAAAATGCTAAGATATTTTCTGGGCCCTATTTTTATGGAAATGTTTCAGATGCGTAGTTTTAAAAGTGTGTGCATGTGTCAAGGAGCTAAGTTACATAAAATCACTCAAGTTTGAACATTGTTTGTGCATCTGTGGTTGAGTTTATCACATTACGGTATTGCTACTGGATCTCGGCATTAGGCACTCCTCAGAGCAAACCTAATAAGAAAGCTTGAGGGAAATGAGAAAAATGCCACACAATTCCATTCACTTGGCGCCACCTAACTCGTAGAATTTTGTTCTTTGAGAATTCATTTCAGAGTTTTTCGCACACAATAACATTCATGTGCAACAAAGCAACTATGAAAAGAAGTCCTCAAACAGCCTGCACAAAGCTGCAGAGTGAAAATGGCTTTGGGTCTAGTATCATGTGTGCTGTCCTTTTGTCCTCTTTAGAAAAATGATCAGGGTGCATCAGATGAAGTTGTTGATTAATTGGAACAGGACAAGAGGAAATGCCCCAAGTCAGCCTTTGTACGGGTCGATTTGAGCAATTGGAGCATTGCATAGATACCACTGAATTCTCTAATTGGCTCGTTGTGTGTTTTTCAGAATCTGACTGTCCGAGATGCCATGAATGGAAATGAGGCTATTCAGCTGTCCCCTCAACAGATGAGTATCTCTCTCAGACCAGGTAAGTCTTATTAAGCTGTCCTAGTAGGTCTATTCTCAACAGATGAGCATCTCTCTCTGACCAAGTAAGTCTCTGGTTTTGATAACAGAGAGGGTGTGTTGCACAAGGATAGTACAGACCCATAGAATATATATAGATGCATATTTGAGGGACAATGTGTGAATTTCTGCAACTTTGAACAAATTTATTTGAAAAAAAGTTGTCTGAAATAATTTCGAAAAGAAACTCTGGAGATGATGAATTTATCAATTGCTTTTTTCTTTCAGGAACCCCGTACAAGTTTGAGCTTTCCTACAAACAGGCGGCCAACTACCCCGTGGATCTGTACTTCGTGATGGATCTCTCACAGTCCATGAAAGACGACAAGGACAAGCTGGCCGGTCTCGGAGACAAGATCGGTGAGAAATTATTAGATTCTGATTACTATTTTTTACATGTTTTATATTCAAAGAAAAATGATTAAAAGATTTGTAGCAGTTCAACAACTGTCAACTAATGCTTCAACTAGCCTTGAATCACACAAATTTGCAATTTCAGCTCAAGACATGAACAGCATCACCAAGAACTTCCGTTTGGGATTTGGGTCGTTTGTGGACAAGAAGACTATGCCTTATGTCAGCACCATCCCGAGCAAGTCAGTACATTGGCATTTTCTATGGTTTATGCAGTGTGACTTATGAGATCCTTTGACGTTGACTTACTTGAAATGAAGTGTTATGTCACTATATGACTAGTTCTCTGCTGTGGTGTTTCCATTTCAGATTGAGCAGCCCCTGCACCGGTTGCGTGTCACCCTACAGTTTTTCCAATCAGTTGACGCTCACAGATGACACTTCTCAGTTTAAGGTGACATTTTGCATTTGATTCACAACCACTCATTTTTCTCAATTCCTTGTTGTAAATGAAATAACTTCTCATTATCAACAGTTGAATGGGCGACCAAAAATTCACGCCACCATTAATTTTTGTGTTGGTCATCATGTGGCTCCTTCAATCCAGAGAATTCTCAACTGTTTTATTTTGCAGACGAAAGTGATGGATGCTCCGATCTCTGGAAATTTGGACGCCCCTGAGGGAGGGTTTGACGCCATTATGCAAGCCATCGCATGTAGGGTGAGTTATACTGTATACTATCTCACATGCATCCCATTACTCTATCTTGGTGACTGGGGAGACAATATCTTGAGGCCAACCAGAAATAAAAATCAAAGCAGATGCTGACTGTTTGGTTTTTGTTTGTGATACTCGACAATATCGTTCTTAACAGCTCACTGGTGCTGGTACACAGGGCCGGTCCACAGGTGCAAGTTTAACTGTTTAAAGTTCAGTTTTGATAAAATCCTGTTCTGTTTTTTTAAAAGGACAGTGATAAAACTACATTTTCGGTGGTGGTATGACTCCCTGATGTTCCCTTTCCTCAATTGGCTTATGAAATTTCTTATGTTATAGTGAAGATTCTTCATAGTTGATAAACTGCATTGGCCGAAAAATGTTCACTGATTCAGTCATCTAAATTTCCAGAATGAAATTGGCTGGAGGGACCAGTCGCGTAAAATGCTGGTGTATTCAAGTGACGCTGCTTTCCATTATGCTGGCGATGGCAAGGTGGGTTGAAAATCACAGCAACATTTTTGTGTTTATTATTCTGCTCATATAATTCCCTTGACCGCTGACTGGTCCTCAAGCAGTATTTTGCATAAAGACGATGATTATCATCATCAAAAGGACATGTATAAAACTTTTATGTCATCTTATTTTGCCTAATCTCTTTTTATTGTATATTGTATCTACTATTATAATTATAATATTATTTTCTTGTGACTTGTTTTGTTTTAGCTTGGGGGAATTGTCACCCCCAATGATGGAGCTTGCCATATGAGTGGAAACAAATACACTGAGAGTTTGAACCAGGTTTGTGTTTCGTTTTGGACTTCTTTCTTGTCTGTCCCTTGCAAAAGGATTATAGATATCTGCGCCATACTTTTTTTCTTTGCCTAATTCCTTTCTTGGAAGTGCTATTGTACAAAACTAATTTGTCTTTGCCAAATACTGTGACAGTACTATTTGTCACTGGATTTTGATGATATTTGCATTATATGCATTTTAGTAAAATGTAGATATGGAAGTCAAGACTTTGGGAAAATTCATGTCATTGATTATGGTATGTCAAATGCTTTTGGAAATTGCCTGTCAATGGTAAAAAGAACAGAACCGTTTGCCTTGTCAGCACTCTGATCTAACAGCTGTGAATGCCCGAGGCTTTGACAAAGGATGCCAGATTCTGCGATTGGGCAGTCAATCCTTTTGGCTGTAAAACTTGAAGTATCTTTTTGCTACTTAATTTTCCCCAGGATTACCCGTCAATCAGTCAGCTGGCGCACAAAATTACGGAGAAGAAGGTGAACGTTATTTTTGCTGTGACCGCGAGTCAGAAGGGAGTCTATGAACAACTGAGCAAATTCATTGAGGGATCAGTTGTAGGAGCTTTGGCTAACGACTCCTCCAACATTGTGCAACTCATCCGCAAGAATTATGAGGTGAGATAAAGTTTGTTAGAAGAAGATCTTGCTATAATTGGGCAAAATTCTTCACAATCTTTATTAAAACCTCCATTTTAGGATGATTCTGTCCACAGATTATGGATCTATAGAGTAAATCCTAAAAAAAATTGTTTGCAGAAAATCACGTCAACTGTAGAAATGAAGACGGAGGGAGCAGAAGGAGTCAAAGTCATGTTCAAGAGCGCTTGTTTGGGGTGAGATGACAGTTAGTTAAACGGGCAATATTTAGTAAATGAAAAATGTTCTGCTCACTAAAAATTATGAGCTGTTTCATCTGATGTCCATTGGCATTGCTGCATTGGATTACTTCTGCTGTGATTGAAAGACGTGTGAATAAGTGCTGAACCTATTCTTGAGCTCTGATGCCTTTGATTTTCAGAACGGAGGTGTCCAATACAGGAATCTGTGCCAACTTGAGTGTCGGAGAAAATGTATGTATCTTTACCTGTATTATGCACAAAGTTTTGAACTGAAATGTTGTATAGATTAGATTAGATTAGATATTCTTTATTGACTTGTGACATGACATGGTTCTCATACAAATATAAACTGTATTATTGTCACCCAGCCTTACAGGCTTATAAGTCAATTTTAAATCTGTTGAAAATAGGAAGCTCGGTACGAAACACACTTAACATAATGAAAATTGTAGATTAGATACAAACAAGTTACCAACAGTCTAGTGAGACGAAGCAAATAATAGTTCAGTTCTTTAAGCTAAAGCTTTCAAAAGAAATTTACCTAACAGCACTTTAAAATTACTACAAATACAAATAAATTTATCAAACAAATCAGCATTTTGGAAATCAAAATCAATTGATTGTATAGTTTGGAATAAAATTAATCGTAAATTATTGTATAAAGGGCACTCACAAAGGACATGAAACTCATCCTCAATGACATTAATACAGGAGTGACAGGTTCGGTTTTCAATTGGGATGTTGCGATATCTACCAACCTCAATTTGTAATGGAAGGATTCCAACGCGAAATTGCGCAATGAGTGATCTTACTCGTTTGTCTAAATTTTTGACAGACATATTCTTCACAGCCGTTAGTCCATTTGAATAAATTGTAAGTTCTGAGCTTGTCTTTGTTATGTCTAGCAACATCCCAATTGTTTACCTCTTTGTACTCAAGCAGATTCTTCATGTAATCTATA
Source organism: Platynereis dumerilii (assembly GCA_026936325.1). Lineage (NCBI taxonomy): Eukaryota > Metazoa > Annelida > Polychaeta > Phyllodocida > Nereididae > Platynereis > Platynereis dumerilii. The sequence goes on from JAPTHN010000031.1 coordinate 2,747,811, forward strand.
TCAGATAATTCTCTGTTAGTAAATACATCAGTACATTCACATGTATTAAACAATTGTAACATCTCATATGCCCAGTTTTGATGACAAACAGCTAAATCCCAATTGAAAATTTTCTTTGTTAAACGATGGTCTGGTAGAGAAATAAAACGGTTCCATAAACGCAGCATTTCTATCTGTTGATATTCTTTAGCTGAAACCCATCCCATGTCTCCCTCAACTCCTTGGTTGGGCGCAAAGCGATGGACCCCTAAAAAATATCTGCAAGCTCTACGTTGTAAAACAGCGCTTCTTTCAGAGTGCTTGTAACCCCATACACCAGCAGAATAATTACAAATTAGTTTAACACATGTATCGTAAAGCTTAGTAAAAGTAGCATAGCTAACTTCCTTAATAAACTGCAATTTGTTAATAATACCTCCTAAAGCTCGACTTGCTGCATTACATAATACATCAACTGTAAGGGAGAAATCAAGAAACTCATTTAACACCAAACCTAAATATTTATATTTTTCTACTATCTTAAGCGAAATATCACCAAGCTTAAATTCAGTACTTGTTCTGCGCTCTGAGTTTTTTCTAAAATGTACTATTTGTGATTTACTTTGGTTTACTAGTAATCTCCATTTATGGCACCAGCAATTCACAAAATCAAGTTGTTCTTGCAGCTCTTTTTCATTCGATGCAATAAGCACAACATCATCAGCATATAGTAGAATGCCAACCTTATCACTACCAATATCAATACCACAATCAAGATCGTTAATACCAACAGCAAGGTCATTTATAAACATAGAAAATAACGTTGGCGAGAGCGTATCTCCTTGCCGCACACCTGAATGAACATTAAACCAATTTGTATAATTGCGATTAAGCCTTATTTTAGCTGAAGAATTCTTAAGTAGACATTTCACTGCGTCATAAGATTTTCCTCTTATATTATATTGCGACAACAACTTGAACAAAAGTAAATCCTTATTAACCCAATCAAACGCTTTTTGATAGTCTATAAATGAGCAGAATGTATCTAAATTTAGATTTTTACGGTTTCTTAATATTGAAGTAAGTGTATAAATATGATCAACACAGCTTCTATTACTCCTAAATCCATTTTGTTCATCCACAATAAAACCATTTGAGTCATTATAAATACACAATCGTTCGTTTAAAGTGGCTGTATATAATTTGTATGTAATAATAATAATAATAATATTAAGTACTTATATAGCGCCAATTCCAGTAAACTGCTCATTGGCGCTTGGCTAGTTTAGCTGATATCTCCGTAAAATTTTGCAAAAAGATAGGTTTTCAATCGCTTCTTGAAGTTATCCAGTGTCCTTGATTTTCGTACATTTTCAGGTAAGCCATTCCACAGTATCGGTGATGAATAGGTAAAGGCTCTATCCTCAAACTTGTTTTGATTTTGTGTGGCAGGTACCTCTAACAGCATTTTGCCATTGCTGCGGAGGTTCAGGTCATTTTCAGGTTTTTGTTGAATAAGACATCTGAGGTACTGAGGTGCTTGATTATTCACCGCTTTCCATGTAGTTGTCAAAAGTTTGAATTGGATCCTTGCAGGAATTGGAAGCCAGTGTAACTCTTTCCTGTAATGACTAACTTTATCTTGTCTTTTTAGCCCTTCAATCAGTCGTACAGCAGAGTTTTGCGCTACCTGGAGTTTATTTGTCACTTGTTTTGAGGAGCCATAGAGCAATCCATTTCCATAGTCTAAATGAGGAGTGACTAATGCATTGACAGCTGTTTTGATTGACTCCTTGTTCAGTGACTTACGCAGTTTTGAGATGTTTCGAAGGTTAAAATAAGCGTTTTGACACATTTTGTTTACTTGCTTATGCATTGACATGTGTTTATCAAAGAATACACCTAAATTTCTGACATGATCTGTCGCTTTTATTTCAACATTGTCCACACTGATTGACGACATGTGAAGTTTCTTGAGTTGAAATGGTGAGCCAATGAGAAGTAACTCTGTCTTTTCACCATTGTTACAGAGTTTGTTTTTGTGAAGAAAATTGCGTATTTCTGTGATGCATTTTTCCATTTTCTTTGTTGCATTTTCCTCTTCAAGAAAAGTTGGCTTGAAGGAAAGGATTAGTTGTTCATCATCGGCATACTTTTGATCATCAACCTCATTTTCTCCAGCCACCTTACTTATAGGAGCAATGTACGAATTGAATAAGATCGGACCGAGTTTTGATCCTTGAGGGACGCCATATTTTAGTGGCAGTTTGCTTGATTCCGTGTCATTTATGAGTACAGATTGAGATCTATTGGTGATGTATGATTTGAACCAATTTAAAGCAGAGCCATCAATACCATACTTGTCTCTCAACCTTTTCAAAAGGATGTCATGATCAATTGTGTCAAATGCTGCCGATAAGTCTAATAGAACCAGCATTGTTACTTCACCACGGCTCATGTTCATCATGACATCATTGTGGATTTTTGTCAATAGAGTTTCTGTACTGAAATTCTGCTTGTATGCTGACTGTTTTTCATCATGCAGGCTTCCAAGTGCAAGGTGATCAGTGTATTGTTTGATGACAGCACCCTCTATGACTTTACTCAGGAAGGACAAATTCGAAACTGGTCTGTAATTCTTCTTAATGAGATCAAGGCCATTTTTCTTAAGGAGCGGTTTTACTAGAGCATGTTTCAGTTCACTCGGCATTTTCCCTTCTCTGAGTGATGTATTAACTATTTTAGCCATGACAGGAAGATATTCGTCAATGCATTCAAGCAGTAACCAAGTAGGTATCGGGTCAAGGTTACAGTGCTTCACAGGCATATCAGTGATAATTTTCTTAATTTCCATCTCATGTACATGATAAAAGACTGATACCACGATAATTAAGCGGCACACAGGGGTCAAGGAGTGCATGTTTGCATTAGCTTAGATAGGAATGTATCAAGTTTACCTGATTTCAAGATTTCATTAGGTATACAGTCTGGCCCCACAAATTTTTTATTTTTCAGTTTTCTAATTAATTTTCTTACTTCTCCTATAGAAATTTATATATATATATTTGATATACAGTAGTCAACTTTTGAAGTGGATCAAGAATTTACATATAATTGATATTAACACAAAAAAAATATGAGTAAATGATCTTAGTGCAGTATGTTGGTGTGATGTCTTGGCAATGTTTTGGCCGACAAAACTTCATGCTTCACTAATTTTTACCCTTCAAAACGATGATTGTTTTTCACAAGGTTCAAAATGGTCTGTAACACAAATAAGCAATGGCTACCTTAATTGAAAACAGGTTATCATTTCTTTTGTAACTGTGCAATAAACAAGGCTTTGCTTTGTTAATTCAATTGAGCTCAACTTTTGATTTGATTCACTGTTTTCAAAAATCTGTGGCTTTTCCAATGGATATGAACAATTTCACCAAGCGGGGGAGCCACTGGCTGGGGCATACTTCATCAAGTGACTGGAGAAAATTTGTTTTTCAATCATATTTAGTAGACAATTGAAGACTTCTTTTTTTAACATTTTCACAGTTTAAGTTCCTTCAGTCCAATTTGACATTGTTTGAATGACCAAGGCTCTGAAATCACCACTCTATTTTGATGCTGCTACTGTGTATTCACTAGTGTGTGACAAGTCATTTTGCACCTTGCTTCAAACAATCGTGTCTGGTGACCATCAAAGTCACTGAAGCCTAACAATTTCGTTCAAGCACATTACCAAGATATCAAAGTTAACATTTCACGCAAAATTATGCAGCAACAACAACTGATGTCAGAATTGCTACGATGTAAATTCTTGATCCACTTCAAAAGTTGACTACTGTAGAACTGGATAGAAACAGTTGGTGCTGCTTTGAAACACTCTTATTGTCAGGTTCCATGTAGAACTATGACTGAGAATAGTCAATTTTCAAGGGTATTTCTTCATTAACAGGTAACATATGAAGTGACCATTGAAGTGGAGAAATGTCCGGAAGACAGGTCTCTTTGGAACCAAACCCTCAAGATCTACCCGGTTGGTCTGACTGAAGCATTGACTGTCAACCTCAACTTGGTCTGTGAATGCGGCTGTGAACTACCACAGAATGAGGTATATGCATGGGACATCTGATACTTTATCTTGTTAGAATGTGAAAATTGTCATAAATGGGTCTTTTGTGACAAACAATCAAGCTCTATCCGGTTTGAATCACCCTGCTGAAGTTTGGAGTTGAAGTCGGGAATTGTTAATTCAGAGGATATTGTTGATTCAGAGGATATTTTGTAGGAATAGGAGTTATAAACAGATATATATAGGAGTTAGAAACAGATTCCAAAATAGTATGCAGGCCTAGTTGTAGTCAGAAATTGTGATGTATCCTTATGACTGCCTTCTCCTTGGGTGATGAATTGGAATGTATCATAAGAAACAATTGAAAACAAATTGGGATTTAATAACAGAATCACGCCTGGCTTAACGGTCTCAGTCAGAGAGTGCATGAGCAGTTGGAGTCAGTTGAATAGCAAATTTTCATGCCAAGTTCTAGGCGTCTGGAGTCTCGAGTTGCATTCGAGTTTTTGTAAGCCTGACCATCGAGAGTGATCGAATTCTCACTGACTCGAAAAGTTCTGACAAAATTTCTGACAAACTGACAGTAAAACTTTAAAACTAACAGGACTTCTCACTTATGCAATCTAGTGTTCCATTTGCGCACCCACCAGAGGGCACAGTATGTTGCTTATTCTGACACACAGTGCCCCCTCTTGGAAAAGGCTGTTTATTCTACTTTTTCAGGATCTCTGTATTCCTTTATTATTTCAGGAAAAATTCAGCTCGAAATGCAACAACACTGGAACGTACGAATGTGGAGCATGCACTTGTGGTGACAAACATTACGGCAAGAACTGCGAGTGTGACAAGTCCAACACAGAGAGTGACGACTACAATACCAACTGCAAGAGGTATGGCTGGGAGATTCATCACCGTTTGGTATTTTGATTGCGTAATTGATAACTCATGAAATTAAATGATTATGTCCCCACATTATTACCATTACTCACAGGACTAACTCTTCCGAAATCTGCGAGGGCAGAGGACAGTGTTTCTGTGGCTCTTGCGACTGCAATCCCATCACCCCTGGAGACCCCAGCAAAAGATTTAGTGGAAGTTTCTGCGAATGTGATGATTATTCGTGCGCGTACCATGAAGGCAAGCTTTGCGGAGGTATATCTGATTTTTTTTTTCTTTTATAACTATGAGATCTAAAAACATTATTGATGAAGATCAGGTCGCTATGATTATGCATGAAAGAGTATAGCGTGGATCTATCTCGATTAGTTTTCTTTGTAGCAGTACATGAGTTGTTATGCAGGTCCAGAGAAAGGAGTGTGCAAGTGTGGGCAGTGTCTCTGCAACAGCAACTACAACGGCACTGCCTGCGATTGTCCGATCGACAACGAGAGATGTAGAGCCTCGAACGGGGAGATCTGTAATGGCAAGGGAATCTGCGAGTGCGGAAGATGTTCTTGCACTTTGGACTCCGTCTTCAGAGGACAGACCTGCGAAGATTGCCCGGTGAGTTAACTTCAAATGATTGAGTAAGAGTATCCTTCTTATAAGGAGTGATTTGCTGACGAAAGAAAGTTATTAAAACAGCGGTGTCTAATTGATATGAGTGGCCGAACCCTACTACTTGGAAGATTCAAGATACTTTAAATTTGAGAACGAGATCAATAGAACCTGTACTTGATAAATGTTATGTCATGTTTTCAAAATAATTTCAGACCTGCAGCGGGAAGTGTGATAAGAACAAGAAATGCGTTCAGTGCAAGACTTTCGGAAGCGGTCCTCTCTCCAAACAGTATTGTGATGCCAATTGCTCATCCATAAGGATTGTTGATGAAATCAAAGGTATATATGCATATTTATATGATATATATATAGATATATAATATTATAATTTTAGTTGTAGTAACTGCTTACATGCATAAAAAACATGATAACTGGTAAGAATTTTCATAAAGTAAGTGTTGCATATTTATATTTGCATATATTGCAGGCTCACAAATTTCCTAGAACAGAAGTATTTCCCTGGACATGTGCTTTATAAATGTCATTTCATCTGTGCTTGTTGTGACTGGCAATGTGGAGAATTATAACCAAATATAACATCACATGCAATTAAATTGCAGAAATACCTGGTGAAATATAGCTTATAATCATTGTGCAAATAGGTTGATTTGAAAATAAACTCTTAAAAAAATAGGTCACCAATTTAAAATTATGCTAGGATTGCAATTTTCATTGAACGTCTCCCTATCTTTCCACAGATGACCATGAAAAACAGAAGAGGTGTCAGTTCCGAGATGACGATGATTGTATGTTCTACTTCGCCTACGAGTACAACTCGGACCGCGTTTATGCCCAAAGGACAAAAGGTAATGAGAAATCAACAACAAGAAAATGGATCTTTATCTGGTATTTATGAGAAGTGTGTTGCTCCACACACTGGTCAAATTCTGAGGTGGTGTAGTGATTGAAATGAGATTTACCCTGATATCCGCAGCTGCTGTTGACTCCTCTGACTGTCTGTTTTCCGGCTTTCAGAATGCCCAGAGCCAGTGGATGTCCTCAAAATCGTCCTGGGGGTAGTGGGAGGTATTGTAGGACTTGGCTTTCTCATTGCACTCATTGTGAAACTCATCCACTACATCCAGGACAAGAGGGAGTTCGCCAAGTACGAGAAGGAAAGGGAGAATGCCAAGTGGGATACTGTAAGTCTTGTCAAGTTAATCCACTTTTCCTTTTACAGTAACTTTCAGCACCTTGCAATTGCTGCAAAAATGTCTTGGCCTCATTCTGTTTTATTTATTTAATTGTTTTGTTATTTTGAAAACGGTCAAAGGGGTGATTTTTAATATGTTGTTGTTTCAGGGAGAGAACCCGATTTACAAACAGGCCACTTCCACCTTTAAGAACCCAATGTACGGAAAGTGATAGAAAACAGTATTGTGGATGAACCACCGGCAGTATTTTATTTCATAAAAACAAGCTTCTGGAAGATTTGCTATAATTCAACGAACAGGGAATAAGAAGTATTTGTCATAGCCATGTAACTTGAATACACAATTGATGTGATTATTATGCTTTGTCGAAGTATGGTTTTTACAAGTATCTTGACTCTGAGAGAAGTCTGTTAACATTAATATTAATGTCAGTTGTGTCATGAATTAAGGATGACTAAAATAGTATTATTAGGATCCTTGATATATTCTCAAATCATTCCCTGTGTGTTTTGGAGGCTAGTACAACTTGAGATCTGGATCCTGCCATTGTTTCTGACATGTCTAACTCAATGGATAACTTATATATTTTGTGGTTCCCTGTAATTGTTGAAAACTAGAATGTATTCGTTTATTTTTAACCAGTGCAATGAGCCTACTACTTATGATATTTATTTGGTATATAACACTAATTGTTTTGTCTTCCTGTAAGATCTTTCTGTAAGTTAAAATGCTTTTATACAGGTTTATATGTGTGAATGTAGAATTCATTCCATTGCTGCTGATTCATCCTTTATTCATTTCGTTCATGTTTGTGTGAGAATGATGTAATAATGACTGGCTTATGACATATTTGCATGACAATTAAGAATTTAAATTTATCTGATATTATTATTTAATTTTCTTATTGTGGATGAGATAAATAAACAATTTTTTCACCTTGTTGCTTATTCTATTGTAAGCCTATCTATTGATTTGTTAATTAAGTTTGTATAATTTTATGAAATAAATTGGTGGATAAAGTCATCCGGAAAGCTGTTTGGCTTGAGCCCCTCTACTCATGTTGAATGCACAGAGAAATACCCACTAACAGTAAGATTTGGGTAAAAAGGCTAAACAATTTGGGCACACAATTAAATAATTACTATTGAAAATTAATGATTTCCGGGCAATTTCATTGAAATAGTATTAAATCTAGATCTTGAAATTCGGGCAAATGTAGCTTGCAACCAAAACTGCGAGCGCGGTAATTAGATGGTTATAGGCTGTACACGTGTGATCCTTTTTCTTGCTCATTTTTCATCTTTTGTTGTCTGAACCAAAGCGGACAATGATGTCACCCTTGTTTTTTTAGTAAAACCATCTTTTTGATGGAGCTCTGAGAACTATACATAGATGCTGATCTCAACTTGGCAGAAAGAGTGCAGTGAATGAAGGTAACGGACATTCTCCTTTAAGAATCCTCCCAACAAACACATATTACTCACTGTTTATTGCCGAATGATGAGTGATAACTCTCTCTCACTTTCTGTAATTGCCCGTTATATTTCAATGATGCAGTTGGTCTCCAGCATATGTGTTTACTTCTTGTCTATGATATTTTCTTGCAAGTCCAAAATAGAGGATTAGGCCCTATACAATTTTAGGTGTAAAAGCTGTGAATGTTTTTAAAACAGCTAGCTGTTTGGATTGTCTAATAGATATATACCATTGGTTGCTAAATCATTGATTTGCATCCTCCCATGGCAGGGTTCGTTTACACTTACCCTGCCAACAAGCACTATAAAATGACGGAGTTTTATGAATATGCTAACCTTTTTACAGCTTTTTTTCCGGCGTTTTTCTACAAAGAAAATACTTAAAACAAGACAACAGTGACAACATTCAAACATTCATTCAGTTCCTTTTAACAATGTCAAACTGTGAATTATATTATTCACGCCAGAGCCTTGTTAATCTTTTAATGACTACTCCACTGAAACACTTCTCATGTGGTCAGGGTAGACTCACGCAGTCTAACCTGAGAGGTGAGGATGTTGATTTGTGACTTGCAGCAATTGAGTCAAGCATCTTGCTGGACCCACAGAAAAGAAGGTAGATTTTTGTCTCTTTCAACTGGTCAAATTTTCAACAACAGGAACCCAGAACAAAGTAATGTCGTTAGGAGGAAGCTCACTGGATTTTCAGGTAAGTTATTGCTCGTATTATTAATAAGGAGGGATTAAAAAATCTAATTGTAATTTGTAATCAAAAGAGGCTATGTTGGCGTCTTTCGCAACCCAAAGTAATAATAGACACGAAGATGTCACACAGTGACTCACACACACATTACCAGCTCACACAACTTCCAAAAAATCATGACAAACACGGAGAATTTATAAGTTGGGCAGTGTAAATGGGCACCTCTTAAATATCATAGGCCTGTATAAGGATGTATTTCCAGCATCCATCAGTCAATTGATAAAGACTTTGCAATAGGTAAGTGGGTGTTTGAGTATTAATCACAACTTGACTAACTACTTGTTTTTGTCAGGCATTAGATTCTTAATTCTGTCATCTAAAGAGCCCAAAGATTTATTAGTTTATTTGGATTTAACCTGTGGGTTTTGCACTCAAATTACATGCATCCTTAACTGTAGGTTTTTTTAGATTATACGATTTATTAATATCTATATATAATGTGAAAAATATTATGAATTATTAAAAGCTGTCTTTGATATAGCATGTGAATTTCATCAGATATTCAGTTCACATCTTTTTGTTAAGCTGGTTCTGGGACTTTACCTGTTGTTTGATGTCAATTTGAAAATGGAGGATAGTAAAAAATATTCTCTTAGCTGTTGACGGCTTCTTGGAAGATCTCATTAAAAATGTAAGACTCCAGGTTATCGCTCTTTGACGAACAGCTGCAATTTCAATCAGGTTTCTGCTAGTGGTTGTTTTGTGCCTGTGTTTGTCTCTTCTGGTTCCTTGAGCTGTAGAACTCTCCCATTGCCAGTGCAAATCTGTCATGCCCAACATTGCAGAAGGCTAAATATTCCTCTCATGGCAATTTTAATGTTGGTTGCTACTGTAAATGTGTTCCAAATTCTGATAGTTTTTGGTCCTTTGTCACATTTCCAAGACGTTCTCGTCTCTAACATCACTCTATATCTTTTTCAAATTGATTTTTGCAGTGAATGTGGAAAATGTGAACTTCTTAGACTACACAATCCCCAAATTCTCCCTCTTGTGATGATGCTAACTAGGGAATTTTGTATTTTAAAAATATGAAATTCAGCTAGCCTTGCATGGGGTAATCCATTCTACACGTATTTGTGCATGTGTGACATATTTTGCATATGTGCAATTCTTATCTCTTTGTTCCTATAATGCTTATGGCTTCACATATTTTAGATCTTGTGATACATAATTACATTGTTTTGCATTGACATGATATTCCTTGGTGCCTTGCCCTCGTTCTGACACCTCTGTGGAGTTCGTCCTCAATTTGATTACTGTGACAGGTGCCAACAATGTCAGCTCCCATTAACACAGCTTTTGACAATAACAACATCGTCCTTGATTGATGGGTTTCTTGCACCATGATAGCTTGCAACAGTGTCCTTTGGGTGAATCCATAACCATTCAAAACAATACCTTGACATTGGAGACCCTTTTCAACAGAGTAAAAACTACTAAAAAGGAATAATGACATCTGATGGTTGTATGTTCTGACGGTTCATACCAGATTGTAGCCAAGTCCTTTATAATAACCAAAACTTTGTCAGAAAAAAGGTCACTTGAGGATATTCAGCTATATCTCACAGGTACAATTGCGTGACTAAATAGACTGGCTATGGTAGATGTCAGACATCACGCAAAGGACTTTTATGGAATAGTAAGACAATGTGTATTTTTTAACCTAATGTTTAAATCGATGATTATTGTCACATTTTAAAGGAGTTGCAGCAGAACACAGCTACAGTTTATCAGCTATTTTAGTAGACTATCCCAAGAAGAACCTTAGTAGCAAATAGGAATGAATATATATTTTCAGATTTGCCTTCTTGAGGTTGTTTTTGCTCCGTTAAGTACCTCTTTTGCATTATGTGGCCCCACCCACACTTGCTATACTTGGAGTGTGCGTAGCCTACTGTGTTTATCTGAACTGTTAGATCCTTGCAGGCTTTTCTAAATCTAGAATATATTATAACTAGAATATACCCATTATAGGGGACTGTAACGAAGACAGCATAAAGTTAGGAGAGCAGTAGACACAGTAGCAGTTCGGAGGGGGGGGGGTTTAGGGGGTGGGAAAAAAAAGAATTCGATATTGTTAGTCCATTTTCATGCTAAGCAGCCCCCCCCCCCCCGACGGCATTTTCTGGAAGGGCCCCTGAGATATGGGCTGTCCACAGTGGCATGCCTATGGGGAGTTGGCAACCTGGCAACTGTGGGTAACAGATGCAATTGGGCCCCCCCCCCCCCGCCAGGTGGCCCCCTGGTGGTGGGGGCCCAGTTATGGCACTGGCGGGCCATAGAGGAAAGAAAGTAAGTTGCAAGTGAAGATGAATGAAAATAAATGTGGGACTTTAAAACAATGTGACACAAATGTGACCGTCCCGTAGGTGTGAGAGAGAGACAGATCTTTGCAGTAGTAGGAAAACTGACTTGGCCTGAAATGACAAATGTAAGAGATTAGCCATAAATTCACTTTGAAGTCTGTGTTAAAAGGGAAGTCCTGGAAAATTGATAAAGAAGGTGAGTGACAAAGGCATTAGGCCTATAATTTGTTAGAATGGTTGTAATTGCCATTAACATGTGCAAGTGTCAGCAATTAAAAGTGTTGTGTGCTGCACTGTGCAGAATGCAATCCTGATGGATCACAACAAAGCAGACAGTTGAAAGCTGAGAGCACTGGAGGTGTGAAAGTGAATTGCACTTTAAAGTGTCAGTGCTAGCTTTGAAAGGGAAGCTATCATTAGGCCTACACTATCCTGTCATGCTCATACATGAGGCTCATTAGCAACAGGTAAGTGTCTACAGATCGTTTTGGCGGGAAGCGCGATGGTGGCGGCACCAGATAAAGGTGAGCAATAGTAGAACTACGATGCGTAAACATTGTTGTGGAAGGGGCCAATCGAGGGCGAAATGCAAGGTGGAAGGCAGCAGAAAAGAGGCTGATAGGAAAGGTATGTCGAAAATAGGACAGGCCTGGTCAAAGCTGTAGGACTTTATTTTACCCCTTTTTGGCTTATCTGTCTGTTGACCCTGTGGTCATGACCACATAATTTTAATGGCCATAAATTCTTAGCTCATGTCAACACCACATGGAGGACCAAATCCAGAAGGTGGCCTACATAGACATTGAGATGCACATTGTATATTTTACCCCCATGTCCCAGAACCATGCTTACTAGTATGGGCAGATCCTTGTCAGAGTAAAATTGCCAACCATTCTGGAACCAAAGATAGTTCTTAGGGCAGGGCTGAACAGTTCATTCTCAACTTTCGCTTGGAAAGATTGGATATTGGCAACATTAAAAAAAATCTTTATTATAATAAAAAGTAGAAGAAAAAAACAATAATTAACACTTTTCAGTAGGTCCATCAGATACATGACATATGGGTCATTTAATGCCAAATCACCTAGGGCTCCCCAGTTGACCCCTCAGAAAAAATCCACAATTGTTCACTCACCAGATATAAATTTGCTAAATTGTAGTTCTGTGACTGAAAAATCTCTGAGATAGGAGCCCTTGAAATTTAAGGGCAATTTTTAGTTTTTTCAAAATTGTGTTTTCGGCCAACTTAAGAGATTTATAACCCCCCAAATAACAATACCACACATTTTATATTCTCACACTGGAGCAACCTCCACCCAAATTTTTCATTTTCGGCATCAAAACTCAATGTATCTGGCTTAGATGTGTTTCTAGAGGGGCTCAAAAATGGACGCAAAATCGCCAAAAAGGTGAAAATGCTTTATTTGCCAAATTAGAGAAAATGGTAAGTGGCTCAACCATGTGAATTTTACCTTAGAATGCTATCTTTTTCTACATGCGATTTTTGTAACAATGCCTGTTCTTAATTTGAGAGGTGAAACTCATCCGATAAATTAGAAGTACTTATTTGGACCTGTTAAAGCCAGAAAAAAATGTACATGGTTGAGCCACTTACCATTTTCAAATTTACCTCATAGCAACAATTTGAGTGGTGAAACTCATCTGATAAATTGTAAGTACTTATTTGGACCTCTTCAAGCCAGAAAAAAATGTACATGGTTGAGCCACTTACCATTTTCTCTAAATTGTCAAATAAGTATTTGCACCTTTTTGGCGATTTTGCGTTTTCGTCCATTCTTGAGTCCCTGTAGAAACACATCCAAGCCAGACACAAGAGTTTTGATACCAAAAATGAAAATTTTGGGTGGAGGTTGCTCCAGTATGACAATATAAAATGTGTGGTATTGTTATTTGGGGAGTTATACATCTCTGAAGTTGACCGAAAACACAATTTTGAAAAAACTAAAAATAGCCTTAAATTTCAAGGGCTCCTATCTTGGTGAGTTTTGAGTCACAGACCTACAATTTCTGCAAATTTGCATAAAATTTATATAATTGTTAAGTGAACAACTGAATTTTTCCAATGTTTGTCGGAAGTCATCTGGGGCACTTCTTTAATTCTGGGTGATCTGGGTGATTTGGCACGGAATGACCCTTATATATTAAAAAGGGTAACACATTCATTGAAATTCGACTGACTTTGTTTGCCACATTTAATCAAATTATCACTTATATATTTAGCAAGATTATCTGAATTCTTGGCATACCTTAACACTGTTCCATCCTGGTATCTACAAAAGTTTCATTTCTAGTTTAATACTTGTACATTTTAGCATCATATTTGACAAAATTGTTCAGGAGACTCCAGCAAAATAAATAAAAGGGATGAACAGGTACCAGAGAAGATTCTAACATTTTGAATAATTAGTGAACACGAGAAAGTTCCATTTCAATATTAGCCCTATTAGATACAGTTAACATTAACACATTAAATAATAAATATGTCATATTATGAAGTGGAGGTCTTCTTTCATGAAACAGTATTAATTATAAACAGGCTAAAACAGCTGTTTATTTAGTTTATTACCATGACTATTTCTAAGATTAAAATCATAATTTATAGAGTGTATCAATCAGTAGGTCTTTGTGAATTGTGCAACCAAGTAATGCCATGTCTTAAAAGTTAAAACCAAAAATGATTTTTCTTCAAATTAACTGCTTTTGATCACTAGATATCAAGAACATAAAAAGACAACTGAGTAAGAAGTGTTTCATGGAAATTTGAATAACTTTCTTTAAGTTAACAATGAAGTATACAGTGGCAAATTGAAATTGAGGATTGTTTGCAAAGTAAGCAATGATAAAGCCATGGAGCAATAAGTTTATTGTTATAAGGTAGAGGGGTGGGGTGAGTAATAATTATATTCAACAACTTAATGTTTGTAACACACAAAATAATCAATGCTAATTTAATAAAGGAGGCTGAATTCTAAAATGTATATAAATTAGTCAGAAGTCTTGAGTATTTTTCTGCAGGATTGATCATTGTATTTATCTCCTTCAAGAAAGGCAGCATCCCCCCCCAACCTTATTCAGTAATTGTATTGTTTGTTATATATACACAAACTATTTTATTTTAGAAAAGTCATTTGTGCAATGTTACAATGAAAAGTTACTTGTTCTTTAATTTGTCATCAAAGAAATCCACATGTAATTCAGATAACTATGATGCTAGTCTCCATAAATTCTTGTCTGCCTGTATCCTGGAATGCTACTGAGTTGGTCAATTATACACCTTTTAACCATGTGATATTATACTTACATCCAAACTGAGTCAGAAGGGTAGAAGGAAACTAAGGACATATGGGGAGCATTAGCTTTACAAGGTGATGATAAAAATGACATTTAGGGTGATAAACGTTGGTGGTTTGCAACTACTGTAGATTGGGGTAAAATGAAGGGGCCAGATTTTGGCCCTATCCTTGCAGCTTTGCCCAGGCCTGAGGAAGTAATTTGTATGAGAGGAGTTGAGAAGAGTGGGAGAGTTGGCTTGGAGGATCATAGAAAAGGTGAGCTGGGATGACGTCATGTCACGTGCATTGTTGTAATATGATATAGGATGGTGGTGGGACGTTGTGTTATTATTTTAAAAAGTTGTGTCTGTTGACTTGGCTCAGTGCTCCTTTTAACTTTTTTTTTTTTTTTTTTTTTTTTTTTTTTATTACGACAACGAAAATGTCACATCTGACACATTTGTCATAACAGAAAATAACAAAATAGTAATACAAACATACAATAAATGGTTCAAGTTTAAAAAGACATAATCAATTTCAATCTTACAAAATATCTATACAATTTAAGGTTCCAGCCAATTAAATAAATGTTAATTCTAAGACATGACAAATCAGTAAATTAAATCACAATGGGCTATATATATATATACATTTAAAATGAAATGCAAAACGACAGACTATATCATTAAACATCAATACTAACAAGAAATTTACCTATAGCTTTTAATAATTGGGGTTCTCGTGATGTCATAATGGCTAAAAATTTTTCAAAATTATCGAGTTGATCAAAGTTGCATATTATATTAGATGATATAGTAATAAGATTTTCTCTGTCTATTCCATGACTAGGACATAACAATAAACAATGTATTTCATTTTCAACTTCATTTAAATCGCACTTATTACAAATTCTGTTTTCTACAGGCAACTTAGGGCTTTCATGTCTTCCAGTTTCAATTCGAAGGTTGTGAGAGCTAGTGCGAAATCTCGCAATTTTAGTGTATAATTTCCTGTTAATATTATGTAGTAAATAAGGTTCTATTCTGAAATCAGTCTTCATTAATTTATAAGTTCTAAGTTTTGGTTGTTTAGTCGAGTCATTCATTTCTTGGAAAAAATCATTTTGATACTTTTGGTATAGTTTCTCTTTAAACATCTTAGAGAACGTTTCATTTATTAGGTCTGTCTCATTAATTTCTCCAAACTGTATATTGTTGTTCTCTAGTACCTGTTTTATTTTGCTGAACCAGCATGTTCGTGAAGGTATATTTTTCTGAAAATTCAAACATTTTTTAAGAACATTATCATCTGGTCTTTTCTCAAGTTTAAGCCAATAATTGATTTTAACATACCCTCTCATGACTACACCTGTGACGTCACCCATGCAGTGAAGACGTGTTTCAAGAGCTCCGACGAAAATAGCTAAGTTTTACTTGTTTACTGATATCTAACATAACCCAAACCCTGCAATTATGTAAGACTACATCACTACTAACCTCCGCCTGTGATTTCCGCCCGTTTTTTTCTGTGAAATTCCCGTTTTTCTGACCATTAACTTCTCTTCCATCCCACAGCCTTGTTTGTTTGGATTTTGCCGCCATTAAATGCACTGATTTTCGCCCACATACCTACGTGATTATAATCCTCTTGCAAGTACTAGACTCTATTTTGTGAGATCATATAATCTCCCAAACAATCTAACTGTTAACTAACTGCCCCAAAACCCAAACATTATAATTTTAGACTGTTTACTGCAGTTTCTTAATACTTCAGAACACTGACCCAGCCAAGGCCCAAGTGACCCTATTCTGACAACAGCTGACTGCAATACACAAAACTTTTTTCATTTATTTGGTTTTAGAAGGAGACTTCTACTTTTTCATATTTTACCTTGATTTATCTTCCAATCCATTTTGGCTAAATTAATTATTCTACCTTTAATTTGACTAATATTAACTAATGCACTACTTTTGTATTAATTGACTTTAACCAATACACAACTTTGGTGGTAATTTGACTTATAACTGATACACAAATTTTGACTTTCAACTAACACAAAACTTTTGATTGATTAATACACAACTTTGACTAACTACCAACTACTATCTCACAACTTTTTTCTTTAATTTGACTTAATAATTCTACCTCTAATTTTGACTCTTAAGTTTACACAATTTTTGTAGTAATTGACTTTAACTAAAACACAACTTTGGTGGCAATTTGACTTAAACTGATACACAACTTCTGACTTTCAACTAACACAAAACTTTGGATTAATTGATAAAAATACACATTAAGCTCTGTATACCTAAATTAATTTATCTTTCATAGTCTTAATAACTGTCTTGTAATAAGTATCAACCAACAGTTAATTTCAACCCCAGGTAAATTCCGAAAACTCTTCCCTTACATTATATACTTTGACTGAATTATAATACTTTGACCCACAAATTTATAAATATTGCTGTTTTATGTTCTTTTCACGACTGTCACTACACCATTTTTCTATCAAGTTTCAGACATGGCAGCTGAAGCAACAGTGACACCAATTGGATCGGAGGCCGACCAGCAAACACCATCCGTATCCAATGCGACGACAGCCCTCCCAAAGAAGAATGCCCACCCCAAAATATGCCACGAAGGATGTCAGATTGAAAAGGAGACAAGAGCCATAAGTTATGTAACATGTTTACTCTGTTCGCATTCATTTCATTGCAATTGTGTCAGCCTAACTGACAAACCTGCTAGTTGGACTTGTCCACAATGTAGGCTTTTACCTGCAGATGTTAATGATCTTAAAAGTTTAGTTGCAGCTTTGATTACCAGGAATGACGCCCTGACTGAGATGGTAACTAAGTTGCAAAATTCATTACAGCCATTACAAAATATTGAGAAGAAAGTAACTGCCATATCTTCTAAACTCCTTCCAGATGCTGATGACAGTGATGAAGAAGATGATGAGATGGATGTCCAACCTTCCGGTACCTTGCTGATTGGTGACTCCCTTCTCCGGGATGTGACGTCCACTGATGACTCCCTGACGGTTGACAGCATTGGAGGTGCCCACATTAACACCATCCGAAGGAAACTACGTAACATCAACCCGAAGCGACGGAAATATGAAACCATCACGATTGTCGTCGGAACAAATGACGCATCCACCAAGAAGTCTGCCGAGAAGATCTGTTCCGAATTCAAGTCGCTCCTCTTGATTGCCCAACCTGTCACCACGAACATTGTCGTTTCGAGTATCGTCCCGAGAGATGATGCTAGAGTCGATCCTGGCAAGATTGACATGGTAAACCAACTTCTTGTGCCCATCCTGAATGAAACTGGTGCTCGTTTTGTCAACAACGACACTAATTTCCGTTACAGGGACAACACTGTTGACTCAAGCCTCCTTCTCGCTGATAAACTCCACCTCTCAACCTCCGGAGTCAACAAACTACTTTTGAACTTGGGATTGTCTGGCAAGGCAAAGGCTAGACAAGGAGGTCGACCCAGTGTCCGATGGGAGTACCCCAGCCCCCCTACGAACTGTCATGACAAACCGATCGCTCCTCTCATGCAGGTTCCCACGTCCACCCTTCGACCTGCCAACCCCCGTCCCGTACTTTTCCATGGTGCACGGTCCCCGCTCAGCAACTTTTTTCCCTTTGACTTGAAAATCTGGAATATGAACTTTAAAAGTTCTGAGCATGCCTACCAGTATAAAAAGTGCACAGAGATGAAAGACAACACTTCGGCTGCTAACGTCCTCAGAACAGAAACCGCTGTTCAAGCAAAATGGATCGGGGACAATGTTGGGAGATCACAACACTGGGAAAGTATGCAAGTAGCCGCTATGAACGAGATTCTTAAAGCAAAAGCCCAGCAATGCCCCCAGTTTGTCCGTGCCCTTGTGAACTCTAACAACCGCCCTCTAGTAGAAGACACCCCGAACCCCTTTTGGGGCAGAGGCGCAAACGGAAATGGACTAAACACCCTCGGTAAACTTCTGACAACACTGAGATCTGAAATATCGGCGAATAGTTTCACTCCCCGTCCTTCTGTCAACCCTCCTCGGAATTATTTCGGAAACAGCAGTCCCCGCTCATCATCGCAACAACTCCGATGTTTCAACTGCGGAGAGGCATCACACACGGTTGATACCTGCGGACTCCCTCGACCCCTCCGTTGCTACGGCTGCAACGGCACGGGCCACAAGAGGAAATTCTGCACTCAGTCTCACTCCCACCCTCGATAGATGACTGGCCACGACAGTGCGGCCGGATCAAAAACCCCGGTGGTTGATGTATATAATGAACTGTCAATTTTAAATGACCTGTATGATGATTTTAATGTCCATGTGGATGTTGGAACTTTTAATAATTTTGGTGCTTTTATTGAATATGCTCATTTTTTCAAAAATTTTAATCACGCTTCTATGGTTAATGATCATGATGAACATACAGATATGAATTCTGGTGCTACTGGTGACAATGACTCAAATGACACTGTTGTAAATTGTAATTTTGAAAGTGAACGTGAATTAATCAGTAATGATAATGATGGATGTAACAGCACGATAAATTCCACTTCAAATTGTAATGTTCAAATTTTATGTGAAATGACAAACAATGATAACATTACTGTTAATACTGGTCTAAACAACACTTTAGATGAAGCTACTGACTCTGACCCATTTCAAGAATTAACCAAATTTTGGAAAACAAACTCAAAACGAATCATATTTTCTCATTTAAATGTAAATAGTTTACCCAGTAAGCACTTTGAAGTTCATGAAATTTTAAGAAATGGATTAACTGACATATTTTTTCTTTCGGAGACTAAGTTAGATGCTTCTTTTCCAAATGCGCAGTTTAATGTCAATGGCTTTAGTACACATAGACTTGATCGTAACTCTCATGGAGGAGGTATTCTTTGCTATGTACGTCAAACCTTACCACATAGAAACAGAACCGACATTGCTGTAAATATTAATGGGATTGAAAGTATCGTAATTCAAGTTAAACTTAAAACTTGTAACTTCTTCATTATAGGCATTTACAAACCTCCGAATGTAAACAATAACTTACTAAATAATGCCATTGAAGTGATGATGAACAAATGTAATTTAGAAAGCACTTCAACATATATTGTAGGTGACCTAAATGTGAATTTTATGATGGATAACCATTCATTGACTGACATTTGTGACACTTTCGATCTTAAGCAGATCATCAAAGGGCCAACCTGTTATAAAAGTACAATTAACCCAACACTACTAGATGTTGTCCTATCAAACAATACAAGGTCAATTGCCAAGTCACTAAATATCACACTAGGAATCAGTGATTTTCATAACTTTATCAGCGCCGCTATAAAAATACAGCGTCCGGCGGAGACTCGAAGAACTGTTAACTATAGATCATTTAAAAATTTTGACAACAAAAAATTCACAGGTGATTAACTATCAACCCCATTTCATGTCTGTCAAATTTTTGATGACGTTGACGATCAATTATGGTTTCATAACAAACTTCTTTTAGATGTCGTCAACCAAAATGCACCCCAAAAGCAAAGACAAACTAGAAACTCCTGCCGCAGAGCGACAAGAAAAGAGGTGGCCCTGGCACTTGGTATTTGGGTCCTGTAATTACTTTCATTTCTTGCTTGGGAACTTCATGCAAAATGGTTGAACTTACACTGTGGTGTGAGAATAATCACGTTCACCTAGCGATGTGGAACGGACCGCATAGCAATGGGTGGTCCGATTTTTCCAAAGGAGGTCCAGTCCTGGTCCGTCGACATAATTCAATTTTTATGAAATTTTAGACCATAAAGGGGAAAAATTTGGTTTAGCAGGCAAAAGTACAAATTACGTCCCTATAGGTAGTCCGGACTGATCCAGTCTTTTGTGGACCTGTTCGATACCAGTATTTTCTGACTGGTATTTTGGCGGTCCGGGGCTGGATTGCATACCAAATTGGTCCAGGGCGGTCCGGTTCACATAAGAACATTCACCAGGATGATTTGCAGGACAACCACAAAATTCTGTCATTGACATTTGTCATGTATAGATAGATAGACAGATAGGTAGACATATATTTATAGTATATAGAAATAGGCCTATATGTATCAGAGAAAAATATTTCGCCAGTCGAACATTTCATAAAAATTGTCAGTAATTTGAACTTGGCTGGAAACAGTACATCATCTGACAAGGACAGACTGGCACATTTTCCTATAACTGTGAGCAATTTAGTAATTTTTGCTTTGTTAAACTTGATTTTAAAAATGAGAAGTGCTAATTGATTGTCAAATGAAATTTATGAAAAGGCTAATTTATTGTCGATCTCACCTCAGCAGATATTCACACTCAGTGCTCAATGGTGCTTAGAAAAATCCCATGTCACACAATCACTTGAGTGTTGA
This sequence comes from Platynereis dumerilii, assembly GCA_026936325.1. Lineage (NCBI taxonomy): Eukaryota > Metazoa > Annelida > Polychaeta > Phyllodocida > Nereididae > Platynereis > Platynereis dumerilii. Next base: position 2,768,824 of record JAPTHN010000031.1, read on the forward strand.
GTGACCAACCATATACGATCATTTCGTTGCATTTCTTGTTTCCCCGAAGTACATGTAAGATGTTACTTTTTAAAAAGCAGTTGTAAATGTGGTACAACGGGGAAAGCTCTCTCTGCTCGTTTCTAAGTGTCAAGCAATCATTTTTGGGCAATCATTAATTGGCCTAATGGCTGTGTATTGAACACCATGTTAGGCCTGTTTTTATTTACACGAATCCTTCTCTGTCAATGGCAATTACTGTCTGCATTTTAAGTGCAAATTACATATAATCCACTCAATTCCAAATAAAATATAGCTTTTAAATTTACGAAAATAAGCAATCAGAATCATCTTCAAATGCTTTCTAGAAGCCGTTGAAGGATGTGAAGTAAAATGCAGAAGTGGTTAAAAATAAACTTATTTCTCTCCGTGCATTTCATTTCTTCCCATGCATGCTCTCTTTTTATCTATCTATTCATCCATCTATGATCTATCTATCTGTCTCAATAATATACCTCTGTCTATCTATCTTGGGACCTTACTTCAATTCAAACATAATATTAGACCTTCACACAATATCCTTAAATATAAGCCTATATTTGATTCTAAAAAAAGCCACTTTTTTTTAAATATTTTACTAAACTGGGTAAGAAATTATTCATAAACAAAACAACATACAAAAACTGAAATTCAATTGCATTGTACCTAAGTATATTTTTTCAGGTAATCATGCAACTGAATGTGAAGTGTCAACTCAATGTTTAGGCCTCCTCTGATTGCAATCCACATTCACGCCAAGCCTACAATTTATAAGTGCATCTCAGTCTAATTAATTATCATCGCCCGATTTCAGCCAATCAGGGACCAGGTAGCATGTGACACTGGATGTTGACCAATCAGAATGCCTGCTACATTGATAGAGCGGGAATTTCAAGTTTTTCAGCCAGCTCCCCAGTCCTAAACTGGCACAGGATTATGTAGTTAAAAGAGCACCAATGAAATAGTGAATACCCACATGTGACATTTAAGAACATAAAGAGCAAATGCCGACACTTTATAATTGGGAAATTGGCCATAGAAAGCCCAAAAGTATAACGAAAGTCTGGAGCAACTGGAGGCAACTTGTATGATTCCAATGAGAGGTGGGGCCACCTCTCAATTAAAGGTTATCAACTCCCATATATGAATGATATGCTCAGAAAGGCAATCAATGTTAAAGCTGCTTTCTATCGTAAATATCTCAAAATGAAAACTCAACAGTCGTGGCTAAAATTCAAAAACCAAAGAAACTTGGTCAACAAAATTAAGAAGTCTTCACTCAAAAAATATTTTGATGATAAATGTAACTTTACAGACCCCAGAGAAGGAAAACATTTTTGGAATGTAGTTAAACCCTTCATTACTGACAAATCTAAATCCAGTGATCAAAACATAGTACTATATGATGAGGGTACACTCATAAGCAACACGCAGGATGTCGCAAACAATTTTAACAAATATTTTATTAATGTTACCCAAGATGCATGTGAACCGGAACACATAAGCAGGATGAATGTGCAGAATCTAATTGAATATTATAAAGACCATCCAAGCATAAAGTCAATTAACGAGCATGTTAGCAACAGTTCGGAAGATAATAATATAATCCAATCTTTTGATTTTACAACCGTAAGCTCGAATCAGGTTCTTAAAAAACTTAATTATCTTCAATCTAAAAAGGCTAGTGGATTTGACAACATATCTCCTAAGTTTCTGAAACTGGGAGCTGAACAACTTTGTGTATCAATGACACCCATTATAAACAATAGCATCGCAAAAATACAATACCCCGAATACACCAAGAGAGCTGAAGTGTCTCCCCTCTTTAAGAAATCGGATCAATTAGACAAAGCTAATTACAGACCACTAAGAATTTTGACGTCAACCTCAAAAATTTTTGAAACTTTAATTTGTGAACAAATACTTGAACACATTGATAAATTTCTCAGCACAAACTTAGCAGCGTATCGTAAAAATTATAGTTGTAATAATGTTTTAATGAAATGTGTTGAAGATTGGCGCAAGGCTCTAGACAATAATGAGCATGTTGGTTGCATTTTAATAGATTTATCTAAAGCCTTTGATTGCTTACCACATGGTTTACTTATAGCAAAATTACATGTGTATGGTTTCTCTGAAAAATCTTGCTCCTACATTCACAGTTACCTGACCGACAGAAAACAAAGTGTTAAAATAGGAACAACTAAGAGCGACTGGCTCTCCCTAAAAACAGGTGTCCCACAGGGCTCAGTAACTGGCCCACTCCTGTTCAACATATTTATCAATGATTTCATTTTAAAACTTCAAAGTCTATGTAATGTTTATAACTATGCAGATGACAACACTCTTTCTTTCTCATATGCTAATCCCATCATCATAAAAAACACACTTGAATCTGCCTCACATGCAGCTACTACATGGTTCACTGATAACTTCATGAAAGCTAATCCCTCTAAATTTCAAGCAATTTGCTTCAGTAAAGAGGACCTTTCAATAGAATACAATATCGATGGTAACACAGTTGAATCTGAAAAGGTAGTTAAGCTTTTAGGTGTCCAACTTGATAACAAACTTACGTTTAACCAACACGTATCAACAATATGTAAAAAAGCAGCCAGACAAATAAACGTCCTATTTCGCTTAAACAAAAATTTAAACTATCAATGTAAGTTAAAAATTTATGACTCTTTCATTATGTCTAATTTTGTTTACTGTTCTGTAGTATATGATGCCTTTGCAATGAGAAACGATAAGAAAATTGAAAAACTGAATAAAAGGGCACTCAGACTTGTCTGCAACGACTACGTGTCAAACTACAGTGAACTTCTAAAAACCACCAAGAAGCAGATGCTCCATGTTTACAGGAAATTTTATTTAGTTGAACATGTGTATAAAATTCTTAATAACCTAGCTTTGCCTGTACAGCCCGATTTTTATGAAAGACAAAGTGCCCCATATTCCTTTCGTGATGATTTTAAATTAGTGCTACCAAAGTTCAATTCCATTACATATGGACTCAGATCAATAGCTTATCAGGGTGTTGTTTTATGGAATGATATCCCTTGTCATGTGAAAAATTGTAAATCTTTGAAATTATTCAAGCAAATTGTTCGTAAGAATTTAAACCTTATGGAATGCCAATGTGGATCCTGTATTATATGCCTGAAAGATAACCTGTAAGTTTACAATCAAATGTGATACGCAAAATGTCATCTTTCATCTGTACATAATCATCATTCAATTGTTTTATCATTGTCGGCTAAAAGCCCTGGTGGCTTATGTTGTTGTTTTATATTATCACCTCCGACTTTAAATAAAATTTTACTTACTTACTTACTTACTTACCAAGAAGCAACCAGGAGGACACCTAGGAGCAACCAAGAGCGAACTCTAATAGACCAGTATACAGAGAGAGCATTGCACCAACCTCGCTGAACAAAAATGTGAGATGAAGCCCCCGGGGCTTGTTACAAGAGCTGCTTGGTCATTCACTAAGTGAGAGCAGTTTGATCAATGGAAAAAATTGAACGAAGGACGGATAACAGCCAAAAGGGAAAGTACGTAGTCCTGGCGAAAAAAAAAGTAGTTCTCGAAAGAGAAGTGCTGACCACAGAATCACGATACTCTCTCATTTGACAGATAGCACTTAGGACCCCTGGCAAATTCAGCAGCACCGTCTCACTTTGATCATGCAGGTTAATTAAAAGCCCCAGGCTATACAGCAGCTACAAAACACTTCTTTCTAATAACGCAAGCTTTAAAGGACTTTTGAACATTTTACTCCCCCCAGTTAACTGGTTTGCACAGCTTTTCTACCAGCATGTCTGATCATGGATGCACTCAGGTTTGGCACCCGCAATTTACTTCAACCTTCTCTTCATTGCCACATTACGTGGCCAGCAGCAATTCAGTTTCTCTTTGTGTACACAAGAATTTCCAGAAGCAAATAATCAGTAATTAGTCTGACACTCAGTTAATGGGGTGTTGAACAACTGGGGTTGGATGAATGCTTTTCAGACTCAGATCGAAAGTGTCAATTTTTTTGAAATTAGTTTCTGAGAAAACGCTATACTTGATTGCTGCTTTTGATCAGAACAACCTTCACTAATTAGGATTGGGTAAAATCTAAGGCATTCAGCAGGTTGAAATACGGAAAATGTTGGTCCTTTATATAATTATTGTAGCCAATGCAACTTGGATTAAATAATGATGAGCTTTTTAAATTTGCATTAGCGAGAATAAATAGGCCTTTATTACAGAGATACAACTTTTAAAAACTCAAAAATTTACAATTATGTTACAACCTAATAAATGTTAGGCATACATTGAAACATCAGCTTAGATATGAGGGCAATGAGGGGTGAGGTTGGGACAGGTGTACATATTGTGCATGTATTTCGATGAGGATACTATTCACAATTTCATTTCCTGTCTCATGCTAGAAAATTACCTGAAACTCTATTATTATCATATTAGCGTTGTTACATTAGTTGGCAGAGTAAACTCCTCTGGCAAGTTCTGTTTTTAGTTTTCTGAACAATTCTTGGTTTGCCATTATATTTCAGTTTTAATATAGAAGATGTATAACCTGACAAAGCCTGTCTTCCAGGCAAAATGTGTTAGTAGCAGATAGAACATCTTTCTTGGTAGAAGGTCAAAAAGGTCTGGAGTAATTTCTATGTCTTCGCTGAACATCTGAGAAGAGCTCGTTTAACTGATACCTGTACTATTTACATGTACAATATGCAAGTACCTAACTCTAATATATTATTTCTGCATCACATGATACAACATAAAGGTATTATGTAGCTAAAGCATAATAGATCCAGTTACTTTCTTGTAAAACATCTCATCTGAATCAGCATAATGTCATCATCCCAAGTCACGCCATGACAAAATGGCCCATAACCTTTGCTAATTCATGAATACTTAATTAACTGACCCAGTTTTGGCTCAGCCAATCAGGGACTGCTACATCACAGCTTGAAATTGTTGCTTCTGTTTCTCACAGTTACAAATGGAGAAATTGTGTATTGTTGAAAGGTGCCATCACAGTTCCGAAAATTCCATTGAATTATGTATTTTTACAGTTCTGAAATGAAACTGTTTGAAAGTTTGCTTGTTTTACACTGTTTTTCTTAGTTACCAGTAATCCTCTAAGTGTCCATAATCGGACTAAATCTGCATGCAAAATGCTTATGACCTAAATAAGCAGCCAATCACAGAAGAGGTTGGAAATAGCAGAAAGCCCTGTCCATTTTAGCAGGGCTTGCGTGGGGAGGATGGCATAATGTGTATTTTAAGCACACGCATATGCAAAGAGATTGTAAGGAGGATGTTCATCTCTTTGACATAGTAATACATTTTGAGCTGTTTAAGACATGATGCAATTCATATCTCTCTATTACTATAGTGCTTACAGTTTCACATAATTTAGCTCTGGTTGCATGTACGTAATTGTATTGTTTTGCATTGACATGGTATTCCTTGGTGACTTTCCTTCGTTCTGACACCTCTGTGGAGTTCATCCTCAATTTAATTACTGTGACTTGTGCCAACAATGTCAGCTCCCATTAGCACAGCTTTTGACAATTAGAACATCCTTCCTGATTGATGGGTCTCTTGCACCATGATGGCTTACAGAGGTGGGAGCAAGTCCTCTGGGTTATGGTGAACCACTGAAGACAATACCGTAACATTCGTCGTGACCGTAGACCCTGTGGAGATCCTTTTTTAGGCAATGTTCAGCAAAGAGTAACCTGATGGTTGTTATGCTATGAGAATTCAGTATATGATGGAATCTATGTGAGGCACTTGCAGCCAGCTTGCTGCTTTCCACACCTTTCTTTCTGCTCTAATTCAATAATGACATCTCTGGCAATCCTATTTGGCAGAATATTTATGAGGCTCGCAGAGATGAGAAATTGTCTTAATCTTATTTCTCAGTCTCTTCAGTCAATGTTTTGTCATCAGTGAATCGCAAGATCCAGTGTCAGTGAATCAGGAGACCCAATGCTGGCTGCCTGTGGTAGTGCCCATGGATGGCTTCACCAGCTGATTGCTTGCCCTGCTAACGATGCTGCTTGCTCAATGTTATCTGCTATAGATGCCCCTGGCCAGACTGGATCATTGCCTTTTTAGTGTCTTTTAGTGTCTGGCTTCTACTTGGCTTAGATTCTTACATATATATTGCTTTCCCCAAGAAAATTCAACGGTTAATTCAAATTGAAAAGTTTAATACATACCATAAATAGAAAACCTGTGATATTAAGTGGAACATTAAACTTTGATTATTGGGCGTTTACGATTTTATAACTTTTCTTAATTGTGTCAGAAAATAGATCAAGGATATTCAGTTATATCCTACAGGTGCAATTGCATGACTGGCTTCAGTAGATGTCAGACATCACACAAAGGACATAGAATACTACGACCATGTGTATTTTCAATCTAATGTTCAAATCTATGATTGTGGTTGCCTCAGGGAGTTGCAGAAGAACACGGTGACATTTTCTGAGCTATTTCATCAGATGATCCGAAGAAAAACCTTGCAGAAAATAGTCATAAATATATGTTTTCAGTTTTGCCTGCTCATTTCTGTATTTGCTCTGTCAAGTTTCCTCTCCTGCATCGAGTTGCCCCACCCACACTTACTGGGCTATATTTGGAGTGTCTGAGCACTGTGTAAAGATGAACAGTTAGAATAGAGTCTTGATTGCTTTTTATTCTTCAAATCTAGAATATATTAGAATGGGCGGAGGGGGTGGGACATTGTGATTTTTTCATGAGGTGTAGTCTGTTTACTCAGCTCGATGCTCGTGAACACCCTCACGCAAATACACTAAGAAGCGACCGAGAGGACATCTAGAGGCGACCAAGAGAAAACCTAGAGGCAACCAAGAGCACACTTTGACAGACCAGTACAGAGACAGCAGTACACAGACCTCACTGAACAAGAGTGTGAGATGAAGCCCCCGGGGCTTGTTACAAGAGCTGATTGGTCATTCACTAAGTGAGAGCAGTTTGATCGATGCAAAAATGAACGCTGGACAAAAAAAAGCCAAAGGGGAAAGTATTCCTGAGAGAAAAAAGTAGTTCTCAAAAGAGAAGTCCTGGCTGCAGAATCACGATACTCTCCCATTTGACAGATAACACTTAGGACCCCTGGCAAATTCTAGAGCACACTCTCACTTTGATCATGCAGGTTGCTTAAAAGCCCCAGGCTATACAGCTGCTACAAAACACTTCTTGTTTTTTTCTCACTCCTTTCACTGTTCTAATGCAAGCTTTAAAGGACTTTGAACATTTCACTCCTCCCAGTTAACTGGTTCGCACAGCTTTTTGACTAGCATGTCTGATCCTGGATGCACCGAGGTTTGGCATCTGCAATTTACTCCAAACTTCTCTTCAATGCCACATTACGTGGCCAGCAGCAATTCAGTTTCTCTTTGTGTGCACAAGAATTTCCAGAAGCAAATAGGCAGTAATTCCACTGACCCTCAGTTAATGGGGTTCTGACCAGCTGGGGTTGGATGAATGCTTTCCAGACCCAGATCGAAACTGTTGATTTTTTTGGAATTACCTTCTGGGAAAACTTTATACTTGATTACAGCTTTTGATCAGATGCACCTTCACTAATTAGCTTTGGGTGAAAGCTTAGACATTCGTTGATTTGAAAGCCCGACTGGTGTAGAGACTAGCTTGTTGCCAATGCATGTTTTTGTCAATTTTTACGGGCAACTATCAAATATGATTAGAACTGCGATAGATATCCAAGTATGTTTTTAACAAGAAAGGCATTTGGTGCAAGTATTCTTGTTACAGTAGACGAACTTCGAGTGTTTACATGCAATACACTTCTGGGCTGTTACTGACATCACAGCCCTATCCCTGCCATGTTAAGTGACCATAACTTTGATATCTCATAAACGTGTGACTGACTCATAGCCCATACATACCATGTTGTGTGATAGATGTCATAGCATTCACCAGTGACCTCACTCCTGTCTCTCTGAGTAATAGGCCTGCAATCAACAGAGCTTGACCACTGTCAATGCTACTGATCCCCAGCTGATCTTGGCGTCTGCTGCTCCTGGCCATCCTGACCACAAGTGCTTCATTTTAGCGAAGTTATAACAAACAGATTAATCTTCCTCTTGTGTGACAAACAGAATTCACAGTTTGAGATATTCAAAGCAATTGTATAGATCTATGTTTGAATGTTTAATTGTTGTCTGTTTGGTGTTCCAAATATTTCTTTGAGGAAAAACACAAACAATTATCTAAATTATAGATATTTCAGGCCAGAAAAAGCTGTGAAGGATTAGAATACTTCAGAATTTTATTGAACTTCTTGGCAGGGCAAGCTCTACAAGTGGACTGCTCTTGCATTGCCACAGATCAGAACATTTGCTGTCTTGTGTTGCCACCTAGTGACTAGTGTGCTATTCCGCGTGCTCCTGCGAGTGTCCACATACTTTCGACCAGAGGTACAAACACAATTTTGTCTGGAAGACACCTGGGCTGTTTCTGAGTGTGCTGATGGCCTTGTTTACTTCCTTAGAGAATGTGATTGCCGAGTCTGACTCTGGTATACATCAGTGTTGAATAGAAATTTTGTGAATGTGCAATGAAATTGGAACTATTTCTTGGGACAGCAATGCTGTAGCATAGAAAATCAACTTTTGTGCCAGGTGGCAGCAGCATGCAGTTCTCATCTTCACCAGACTGCAGGGCAAGTGTAAACGAGCTATGCAATGGAGGGATGCCCCTGGCTTTCTTGTGTAGCTCCCTTGTTCAACAAACAGGTTGCTACATTTTAAATACACAAAAACCCTGCTTAGACACAAGCATGCATATAATTCCGTCGCACTTCTGCCATGATTTATAACTCACTATCGCAATTCAGATGGATAAGCTTTCACGTTGACTGACTGTGTCAACACCACATCTTTCATGAAGAGAGCAATGATTATTGTCAAATGGGTCAGATTTATGACTCAGTGACTGTACTTCATATGACAACTGTTCTACTGCCCATTCACTTAGCATTGCTCTGATACACGTCACTGAGCCAGATGTTGGTCACTGCTGCATCTATACATGTCATTAGAAGTCCTATGAGTCAGTGAAAGAGCCACCAGTTTCAATGGTAAAGATTGAAGCAACAGCTTTAGTGACGTCATTGATACTCTGAAACCAGTCACTTGTAAGCACTCGAAGTTCGTCTACTGTAAGTGTTTATGTATGAAATCAGTCAAAGAAAGGGTACTTTGTCTGTGGATATGCAGTATATTTCAGTCATCATAGAAAAAACATACAATTTTGTGCTTTGATGGCTGTCATCTACCCCTAACCACTGCTCCCCAAAATGAAGGGATTCTCAATTCTATCATCTCGATAAAACAATAAAGTTAGTGATTTATTAGAATTTATCTTCCTGGTTTTGTACTCCAATTGCATTTGCCATTTAGCATCTTAAGGTTTCTTGGGATTATAACATTTTTGAATATCAACTCCAACTATGTGATCATTTATGAATTATGAATAAGCTACCTTTGATTAGCATGTGAATTTCATCAAACATTCAGTTAAGGTCTTTTTGTTCAGTTGCTTCCAGGACTTTACCTTCTTGTCTTTTTAAAAATAGAGGATGGTAAAAAATATTCTCTTCGAAGGTGACGGCTGCATGGAAAATAGTGTTAATAATTTAGGACTCCAGGTTATGATTATTTGACGAACAGCAGCAAATTCAATTTGGTTTCTGCCATTGGTTTTCTTGTCTTTGTTTTCTGAATTTGTCTTTGGAGTCTTGATGAGTGAGTGATTTGTATTGTCAGTGCAGGAATGTCATGGACAGCATTGCAAATGTGTTAAAGTGTGAAGAGAACTTTATATATAGGAATTAATTTCAGTTATAAATATGAATGTCTGGAGAGCAACATGTATCATGAACAACTGTCATAATTCTTTTTCTAGGGGCTCAGTCTAAGTGGAAATTGGCAAACATCTCCACATTTAAATTGGGATATGAGCCAATGACCCAAAGTTTCAATGATCTTTTGGGCTTTCATTAGTAGCTCAAAAAAGTTTCATTAGTATACTGTATAATTATTTGTATCGGATGTCATTGTGCAGTAAATATGAGAAATGTGAAATTCTCTGACCACATGCCCCATATTCTCCCTCCTGTGTTGATACAAACCTTGCGTAAGTATGAAATTCAGGTTGACTTGCATGAGGCAATGTGTGCTATTTGTGCATTTCAACCTACTCTCAATCTTTTTTTGACATAATTCTTGTCTCTTCACTGTGATAATGTCTTTACATATCATAGGTCTTGCGTTAATATATAATTAAATTGTTTTGCATTGACGTGGTATTCCCCAGTGCCTTTCCCTCGTTTTGACACCCTGTGGAGTTCAACCTCAATTTGATTATTGTGACTTTTGCCAACAATGTCAGCTCCCATTAGCACAGTTTTTGACAATTACAACATCCTTATTGATTGATGGATCTCTTGCACCATGGTGGCTTGCAGTAGAGTGAGCAACTCCTATGGGTTATTATATGGTGAACCACTAAAAACAGAATCATGACAGTGGAGGACCTTTTCAATAGAGTAAATAAGATCAATTGCATATTATTGTTGTGTCATCTGATAGTTATTGCCCAATTGTACACTAGTCATTTTATAAGAGAAACTTTGTACAGTCAAACCTGTGTTAAGCTGCCAGTCAAGGGAATGGGCAAAAGTGGCTGCTTAAGGCAGGTAGCTGCTTAATGGAGGTGTGGTTTCTGAGCTGGCTGAAAATCTGCCATTCAGAGTGAAAATAATTTGTGAATGAAAGGCTATACTGTAAGCCATCAAACCAATAAATAATGAATTCCAATTAATTAATTAATGTGTACACACATGATTTGAATTAAATTAACTTTAATAGAAGAATATCACATCTAAACTGTGCTATTCTAATCTGGTTACAAAGAAATTCATATTTATTAAGTTGTTTCTTTGCTGCCCCTATCATGTTATGCTATTGGATGCTATTTTGAAGTTATGTAACAAGATAGGGGTGGCTTAGGTGGCTGCTTAATACAGGTCAGGGTGGCCATTTGCGGCTAAAAACACTGGCCTTTAACCACAGACAGTAGGAGGCTGCTTAATCCAGGTGTGTAAAACAATGTAAAATCAGTTGGGAGGAATTGGATGTGGCTGCTTACAGCAGGTGGCTGCTTAATAGAGGTGGCTGCTCAAGCAGGTTTGACTGTATTTTTTAAAGAGAAGATATTAATTATACTACAGGGGTCCCTGCATTCCAATTATAAGACCTGCGCTCATGAAGCGGTCTCTTGTTGGGGTGCGGTCTATCCTCAGGGTGGAAAATGCCCTAAATGATATACTGGCTATTCCTGTGCACAACATCTTTTTTTTTCCTATGATTGTCTTTCCCGTAATCTATGTTTCAGGCTAATTCACACAGACAAATGTTTTGTTAGACATAACTCCATTGGGTGATGATCAAGCCGAACTCCATTTGGTGATGATCAAGCTGAAGTTAATTTGTGAGCTGTCTTTACTTATTCTGTGCAAATTCAGCATAAGTTTTAAATTCACATGGCACTTTCGATGTATCACATGCTCTGGTGTAGTTGTATTTTCAGAAAAACTAAAGTTTGTGAAGTGACTCACTTTACCTTCAACACATGGTCTTTGTAGCTTGTAAACTCCAACTGGAATGTATTAATGCTCCCCGAAATGCAAGAAAGTCAGTCGTCTCTGGAATTTATATGAGGCACTTGCAGCCACCTTACTGTTTTCCACACTTTTCTTTCTGCTCTAATTCAATAATTACATCTCTGGCAGTCCTACTTGGCAGAATATTTATGAGGCTAGCAGAGGTGGAGAAGTTGTCTTGATTTCATTTCTCAGTCTCTTCAGTCAACTTTTTAAATCAGTGAATCACAACCCTATCAGCATGCCTCGGCGGTCCAACGTCGGCCCAAAGCTGGTCCGTTGCTTCTGACATCGGACTGACGCTGGGCCGACGTTGGACCGCCGAGGCATGCTGACAGGGAAGATCCAGTGAATCAGGAGACCCAATGCTGGCTGCCTGTGGTAGTGCCCATGGATGGTTTCACCCGCTGATTGCTTGCCCTACTAACGATGCTGCTTGCTCAGTGTTATCTGCTATAGATGCCCCTGGTGAGACCAGATCACTGTATATTTAGTCTGTCTGGCTTCCACTTGGCACAGATTCACATATAGCTATTGCTTTCTCCAAGAAAATTTAGTGGATAGCTTTAATTAAAAAGTGTAATGGATAGCTTTAATGTATAACTTGTCGGACAAAGTGGAACGTTTGATTTTTGGGCGTTTACAATTTTGTATCTTCTCATAATTGTGTCAGAAAATAGATCAAGGATATTCAGTTATGTCCTACAGGTGCAATTGCATGACTGGTTTCAGTAGATGTCATACATCACGCCAAGGACATATAGAGTAGTAAGACAATGTGTATTTTTGATCTGATGTTCAAATATATGATTGTGGTTGCCTTATTTTTTAAAATCTAGAATATATTAGAATGGGCGGAGGGACATTGTGATTTTTTTATGAGGTGTAGTCTGTTGACTCAATTCGATGCTCGTGAACACCCTCACGCAAATACACCAAGAAGCGATCAAAAAAAGCCAAAGGGAAAAGTAGTCCTAGGATTAAAAAGTAGTTCTCAAAAGAGAAGTCCTGGCTGCAGAATCACGATACTCTCTCATTTGACAGATAGCACTTAGCAGTTAGCACCCCTGGCAAATTCTAAAGCACACTCTCACTTTGATCATGCAGGTTGCTTAAAAGTCCCAGGCTATACAGCTGCTACAAAACACTTCTTGTATTTTCTCACTCAAACTCCTTTCACCATTCTAATGCGAACTTTAAATGACTTTGAACATTTCCCCCCCCCCCAGTCAACTGGTTCGCACAGCTTTTTGACTAGCATGCCTGATCCTGCATGCACCCAGGTTTGGCATCTGCGACTTACTCCAAACTTCTCTTCAATGCCACAATGCGAGGCAAGCAGCAATTCAGTTTCTCTTGTGTGCACAAGAATTTCCAGAAGCAAATAACCAGTAATTCCTGACACCCTCACATAATGGGGGTGTTGACCAGCTGGGGTTGGATGAATGCTTTCCGGGAAAACTCTATACATGATTACTGCTTTTGAATAAAATGACATTCTCTAATTAGGATTGGGTAAAAGCTGTAGCATTCATTGATTTGAAAGCCGATGTGGTGTAGAGACTAGCTTGTTGCCTTTGCATGTATTTGTCAATTTGGAGGGTATGATTTTTGCTGGAAACAATCAAAATATGCTTAGAACTGTGGCAGATATCCATGTATGTTTTAAAGAGAAAAGAATTCAAAGCTCTAGGTCTGAGCTGGTCCTTGTTAAGGGTTTATGCATGAAATCAGAAAAAGAATGGAAACTTGGTCAATGTGGTATGTTTCAGTCATCAAAGGTAAAATTCTGGCCACTGATCACTGTTATCATCCAGAATGAGGTGATTCTCAATTATCTCGCCGTGATAAAACAATGACCTTATTGATGTATTAGAATTTATCTTGCAGGTTTCATACCCTAATTACATTTTCAATTAAGCATCTTTAGGTTTCTTTGGATTACAAGAATTTTTACTATGTGCTCAAATGATGTGAAATATTATGAATTATAAAAATGCTATCTATGGTAGCATTAGAAATACATCAATTATTCAGTTAAAATCTTTTTGGTAAGTTGCTTCCGGGACTTTACCTGTTGTTTGATGTTTGTTTAAAAATTGGAGGACCGCAAAAAATATGCTCCTTGCGGTTGACGGATGCATGGAAGATCATGTTAAAAATTCAAGTTTTGAGGTTATTTATATTTGAGGAACAGCTGCAATTTCCATTCAGTTTCTGCCATGTGTTGACATTATGTTGTCTTGTGTCTTTGTTTTCTGAACTTGTCTCTTGTCTTTGATAGTTTGTATACTGGAGCAAACATTTCTTGGAGAGCCCGGCAAATTTGAATAAGATTGAAGAGCACTAGGAGTTTATTTCAGCTATAAAATGAATTATGTGTGTTTATACCATACTGAACCATTATATATTCAATGCTACACTCCAGGTGAATTCAAATACTGAAAGTAATTGTCCTCTGTCACCTTGCCAGGACTTCTCCTCTCAGGCCGCAAGCTAGTTTAAATGCTCCTGATAATGAATATGGACTGGTATCATACGAAAATTGACAACTTTGACTGACAACTTTTGGATGTAGGGGCACATGGCTGACTGATTGTCTAACCCCCATGTAAGTATAATCAATTACTAAATTTTCAACAAAGATATCATTGTAAAAAAATACTGGTTGAGGTGCGAGGTTGGGACAGGTGAACATTTTGTGTCCTTATTTTGATGAAATACTATTCTGAATTTCATTTCCTGTCTCATGCTAGAAAGACCTGAAACTCGATTTGGCTCTTGAAGTCATTTTTGAAGTCATTTATTATCATATTAGCTTCGTTACTTTAGTTGGCAATGTTCTGTTTTTAGTTTTCTTAAGAATTCTTGGTATGCCATTATATTTCAGTTTGATATTGTATAGAAGATGCATAGCCTGGAAAAGCTTGTATTCCAGGTTAATTGTGTTAGTAGCAGATAGAACACTTTTCTTGGAAGATTCAGAAAGGTCTACAGTCCGTAATTGACATGTCCTCGCTGAACATCTGAGACGAGAACATTTGACTGATGCCTGTACTATTAACATGTACCTAAATTTGTTATATATTTCAGCATCACAAAGCATAACATGAAGGTATTGCGTAGCTGAAGCAAAATAGGTCCTAATTCTTTCTTTTTTGTGAAGCATCTCACCTCAATCAGTGTAATATGTATTTTACAAAGAAAGCGCACATATATGCAGAGTTTGTGAGGAGGATGTTTATCTCTTTGATGTATTAATACATTTTGAGCAACTTAAGACATGATGCAAGTCATATCTCTTTATTGCGATAATAGTAATTATAGTTTCACATAATTTGGCTCTGGTTAAATGTCATTGTATTGTTTTGCATTGACATAGTATTCCTTGGTGCCTTGCCCTCCTCCTGACACCCTTGTTGAGTTCATCCTCAATTTGATTACTGGGACTTGTGCCAACAATGTCAGCTCCCATTAGCACAGCTTTTGACAATTACAACATCCTTATTGATTGATGGGTCTCTTGCACCATGATGGCTTAAGACTGAGTGAGCAAGTCCTTCGGGTTAATGGTGAACCACTGAAGACAATACCATAACATTTGTTGTGACTGTTGACACGTTGGAGATCATTTTTTTGCAATGTTCAACAAAGAATAATAATAATAATATGGATTTATATGGCGCTAATTTCAGTAACCTGCTCATCAGCGAAGACATGATGGTTGTTATGCTTGGAGAATTCAGTACATGATGGTTAGACTAGTGCTTCATATTAACATAGTCCTTGTGTATTGAACCAAAGACAACAAGCTTGTTACAGATCGCCCTTCTATTTCTAGAGAGTTGGTACAGTGACTCAACACATTGTCTTGGTAGCTTGTACAATCCAACTGGAGTGTAGCCTATAATTGCTCCCTGAAATGCAAGAGAGTCAGTTGTCTCTGGAATCTATGTGAGGCAATTGCAGCCATCTTGCTGTTTTCCTCACCTTTCTGTCTGCTCTAATTCAATAAATACATCTCTGGCAATTCCATTTGGCAGAATATTTATGAGGGTGGGAGAGGTTGAGAAGTTGTTTTAATCTTATTCTCAGTCTCTTCAGTCAACTTTTTAAATCAGTGAATCACAAGATCCAGGGAATCAGGAGACCCAATACTGGCTGGCTGCCTGTGGTAGTGGCCATGGATGGCTTCATCCGCTGATTGCTTGCCCTGCTAACGATGCTGCTTGTTCAATGTTATCTGCTATGGATGCCCCTGGCCAGACTGAATCATTGCCTTTTTAGTGTCTTTTAGTGTCTGGCTTCAACTTGGCTTAGATTTGTACATATATATTGCTTTCCCCAAGAAAATCCAATGGTTAATTCAAATTGAAAAGTTTAATACATAACATAAATAGAAAACCTGTGGTATTAAGAGGAACATTAAACTTAGATCATTGGGCGTTTACGAGTTTATAACTTTTCTTAATTGTGTCAGAAAATAGATCAAGGATATTCAGTTATATCCTACAGGTGTAATTGCATGACTGGCTTCAGTAGATGTCAGACATCACCCCAAGAACATGAAATAGTAAGACTGTGTGTATTTTTAATCTGATATTTAAATCTATGAATTGTTGCTTGAGGGAGTAGCAGATGAACACAGCTCTTTTAAGTTTCCTCCCTTTCATTTGGTCAGCCCGCCCTCACTTGCTGGGCTATATTTGCAGTGTGTGGAGGCCTACTGTGTTTATATGAACCGTTCGAGTCTAGATGGCTTTTATTCTAAAACTAGGATATATTTGAATCGGTGGAGCGGGGGGGGGGGGGAGGTTTGGGATGAAAAGTGCAATTCTTGTGAAGTGGTGTCTATATTGACTTGGGTGAGTGCACTGCACAACCTCACACAACTGCACCTAGAGGACATCTAGAGGCAACCGAGAGGACACCTAGAGGACACCGAGAGGACACCTAGAGGAAACAAAGAGCAGACCTCAACAGACCAGTGCAGAGACAGCAGTACACAGACCTCACTGAACAAGAATGTGAGATGAAGCCTCCCGAAGCTTGTTACAAGAGCTGCTTGGTCATTACTAAGTGAGAGCAGTTTGATTGATGCAAAAATGAACGCAGGACAAAGAAAGCCAAAGGGAAGAGTAGTCCTAGAGAAAAAAGTAGTTCTCAGAAGAAAAGTCGTGGCCACAGAATCACGATACTCTCTCATTTGACAGATAACACTTAGGACCCCTGGCAAATTCTAGAGCACACTCTCACTTTGATCATGCAGGTTGTTTAAAAGCCCCAGGCTATACAGCTGCTACAAAACACTTCTTGTATTTTTCATATTCAAACTCCTTTCACCATTCTAATGCAAACTTTAAAGGACTTTTGAAAATTTTACCCCCCCCCCCAGTTAACTGGTTCGCACAGCTTTTTTGACTAGCATGTTTGATCATGGATGTTCTCAGGTTTGGCACCTGCAATTTACTTCAACCTTCTCTTCATTGCCATATTACATGGCCAGCAGCAATTCAGTTTCTCTTTGTGTACACAAGAATTTCCAGAAGCAAATAAGCAGTAATTCCTCTGACCCCCAGTTAATGCGGTGCTGACCAGCTGGGGTTGGATGAATGCTTTTCAGACTCAGATCAAAAGTGTCAATTTTTTGGAGATTACTTTCCGGGAAACCTGATACTTGATTACTGCTTTCAACAAAATAACTTTTTCTAATTAGGATTTGGTGAAAGCTGTAGCATTAATTGATTTGAAAGCCAATGTGGTGTAGAGACTAGCTTGTTTCCCTTGCATGATAGTAGTGTCAATTTGGAGGGTATGCTTTTTACAGGCAACAATCAAGTATGATTTGAACTGTGATAGGTAGTGCAAAGCACTTGGTCTAAGCAGGTCATTGTTTTAAAAGTGTGTATACATAAAGTCAGTCAAAGGAGGAAAACTTTGTCAATGTGATATTGCTCAGCCATCATAGAAAAACATAAAAGTGTGTACACTGATCGCGGTATTCATCCCCAAACCATTGCTTTCTGGAATGAGGTGATTCCCAATTCTCTTACCTCGATAAAACAATAAACTTATTGATTCTTTAGAATTATCTTGATGGTTTTGTACTCCAATTACATTTGCCGTTTAACATCCTTGGGTTTCTTTGTATTACAAGAATTCCGAATATCTGCTCAAATGATGTCTTTTATATAGCATGTGAATTATATCAAATATAAGGTGGCTTAACATCTTTCTGTTAAGCCACCTCGGGGGGTTTACCTGTTGTTAGATGTCGAGTTATGGAGGATAGTAAAAAATATTCTTTTTGCAGTTGACGGCTGCATGGAATATCTTGTTAAAAATTTAGCATTTGTGGTCATCGTTAGTCTGTCTGGAATTTTATTACTGTCCTCTGTCACCTTGCCAGGAACATCTCATCTCTGACCTCAAGATATTTAAAATGTTGCGAATCATAAATGTGGAATACATATGCTTTATTTGAGAAATTCTAAATTGTTTGCCAATTTAGTTTTCAATACATCATGAAATATTGGAAAAAAACTCATATTCTATTTTTAAATTTCTGAACAGTTTTTGTTATGCTGTTATATTCAGTTTTAAAAGGGAATATACAACCCGGCAAACTTTGTATTCCAGGTATTTTGTGTAAGTAGCGGACAGAGCACTTTTCTTTGAAGATTCAAATGGATTGACATGTCTTCGCTGTACATCTGAGAAGTGCTGATTTAATTGATAGGCCACTCTCATAATTACCTATACTATTAACATGTACCTATGTTGTTTAAGCATCACATAGCACAACATAAAGGTATCATGCAGCTGAAGCATAAATGTCCTAATACTTTCGTTCTTGCATCTCACTAGAATCAGTGTATGTATTTTAAAAGGAAAACACATATGCAAAGAAATAGTGAGGAAGCTGTTTATCTCTTTGACATATTAATACATTTAGAGCTACAGTCAACACAGAAATTATTTGCACGCTTTGATTTTTCATCATATTTCACAGAAAAATGGTAGTATGATAAAAAGAACTGCCCTATGTTTTAGAGTAGTGTTAGTAGGTTAGGTTCCCATGCATTTCATTTCTTAACAAAATTCATTTTCTTGGAAAATGTGAAAAAACTGAATTTTGAAAACCAAAAAATATTTGCACGCTTCAGCCAACTGCCAGAAACTGAATTTTTAATGATGATACTCAATTTTTTCTTTGGAACTACTGTTGTTTTTCTATATTTAGCTCATTTACATCAATCAGACATTATATATATATATATATATATATATATGTTTATTTTGACATCAAATAACAAATTTAGGATACAATTACATGAATATCATAGCAAAAAACAAGTAAGGTATACATATATTTCCGTTATTGATGTCAGGAGGAGAGATTGAAACTCCAAGGAGTTGTGATTACTCACCCCCTCTACCCATCACCAGGATGTAGACCATGTTATAACTTAGAAAAACAAAATTATTAATAATAAAAATTAGAATAAATATATTTAAAAAAAAAAAGAAACATTAGAAGAGATGATAATGAGCTAGAGCAATGAGGATGAAAATGGGGGGGGGGGGGTTGATGGGTTTAGCAATACGTAATTGAGTGGGGGTAGGGGAATTTGTCGAAGCCTGATAAGGGTAGTAGCAGTGTAATTACCGGCATACATAACAGTTCTGATTTTCACAAACAAAGTTGTAGCCTGAGAAAAGAAATTCCTTTACATGACCAAGGAATGCCTTATAAGTCAAGGAACGTTTGTTTTTCAACTCATTGGGTAGTTTGTTCCAAGAAATTCCAACAGTGTAGTTTATTGATGTTTGTTCAATCGACCTGGAGTAAGGAAATATATGAAAGTCATTTTGTTGCCTTGTTTCCCTATTTGTATTCTGAAACTCGGCATTAATAGGTAATTGTTCATTGTGATATTGTGGCAGCAGTTTATTAAATGCCTTCCAGCCTAATTTTATTGCATTTAGTTTGAATAAGTCCTCAATTTTGAGGATTTTCAGTGATCTGAATATTGGTTCAGCATGGCTGTTGTACTTCGCTTTAGCAGTTAATCTGACAGCCTTTTTCTGCAGTTTCACTAGTCTATCAGTAGCCTTTTTTGGAGAATTTCCCCAGGCCAGCACACTGTAGTTTAGATGTGCTTCAATAAGTGAACGGTAAATAGTCAGTAATGTACTTGAAGGGAGGATATTTTTAAGCGTACCATTGCAGAAACTGCTTTGATTATTTTATCAGCTTTTGCCGCACAATGCTTATCCCACTTGAGGTTTGACTGGATAATAACACCTAGAAATTTGATATCACTGGTACTATTAATGGTCGTATTGTTTAGTTTAATAATAACCTGCGGTAAATCATTTTTCTCTGTTTTAGAGAAAATCATAAACTTGGTCTTGTCCGTATTTATAGACAACTTATTTTGATTGAACCACTTTGATATCTTAATCAAATCATTATTTACAGTCTCAATAAGAGTGTCGAAGTCTTTGTCATGATATATTATATTCGTGTCATCTGCAAAGAGAATGAATTTTGCATTCACTGAAACATTTACCAAATCATTTACATAGACAAGAAACAGCAAAGGCCCAAGGACAGAGCCTTGGGGCACCCCACATGTTATAGGTTTAGTTGTTGAAGTGGTATTCTTGTATCTGACTGATTGGAATCTATTTGATAAATAGCTTCTGAACCACTTAAGTGCGACACCTCGTATGCCATAATTTTCCAATTTATCAAGTAGAACATCATGCTGCAAAGTGTCAAACGCCTTTGACAAGTCAAGGAACAAACCAAGGCAAAAGTTGTTGTTTTTGAGATGCTTAGTTACTCTGTCTTGAAATTCCTTTATAGCTAGCTCAGTTGAAAAACTTTTTCTAAATCCATACTGACACTGAGTGAGAATTTTTTCCTGGGTGAGGAAAGTATACAATCTTTTGTAGACAATTTTTTCAAGCAGTTTGGAAAACGCAGGAAGGAGTGATATTGGGCGGTAATTTTTAATCAGGTTTGGATTGTCAGACTTATAGATAGGTATGACCTTAGCATTTTTCATTTCTGTCGGGACTACTCCATACTGAAGTGATAGGTTTATGATATGGGTTAAAGGAAGTGCTATGACTGGGTTGCTAAGCTTGAAGGACTTCATTTATATTTTTCCAGGTTTGTTTTATATCTTTAATAGAATCTTGCATTTTCTGATTCCAATGGAACTTTTTAGCATTCTTGATTACTTTGTTCAGAATGTTCCTGTAAGCATTGTACCTGGCATTTAGTTCTGCTTTTGCAACTTCAGATTTACACCTTGTAAGCTTTTTATGAAGTATGAATTTAGAATGCAGGGACTTCAATATACCACCTGTAACCCAAGGGTTTTTCTTATGCTTGAATTTCTTAAACTTCCTTTTCTTTAATGGAATAGTATTATCTAGTGCTAGTTGAAAAATCCTAAGAAATTCATTGTATGATTCATTTGGGTCATTTTTCAGTATCACAGGGGACCAGTCTACATTTTCAAGATACAAGTTAAATTTTGCTAAGTTTTTTTCAGAGAATGATCTATATGATATGTGACAAGGCGATTTTGGGGATACACCCTTTTTCATAAGAATAAAGTTCATATAATGATCAGTAATATCTGTGATGATGGATCCAGCGGTAATACTTTGGTTATCCACTGATTTATAAATATGATCAATAAGTGTAGCAGACGAGTTTGTGACTCTTGTAGGCAAACTGATCATAGGCATCATATTGTTACCCATAAACATATCAAGCAATTTAGAAGCATTTTTGTCTGTTTCTACTTTCAACAGGTCAATGTTGAAATCACCCAAAATGACAATATCTTTCTTTTCACAACAAAGTTTATTTAAAATTGCTTCAAGTTGGTCAATTAGTTCATTTTCATTTCTCAGGGAGGGGCTTCTGTATATGGTGCCAATAACTAAGTTTCGCTGCTTGGAGCTAACAGGATTTAAAATTTCAACAAACAGTGATTCACACTCAATAGTTTCAGGCAATGTTAAGTCATTTCTAAGTTGATGTTCAATATCTTTTTTCAAGAAAATTGATATACCTCCACCACGAAAAGTTAGATTTTTTTCTTTGTGCAAGTGAACAAAGCCTTCAAAGTCAATAAGTGACTCATTTTGTTCATTGAGCCAGGTTTCAACAAAACACATAACATCAAAAGAAAACCTACGGCTGTTATTAATATAGTCAAGGAGAAGCTTATAGTCATCAACATGATTATTTGGGGTTCACAGGTGGGATTACAGGTGTTACTCAAGGAGTACACCCATTCCCATGTTTTTCTCCTACATTTAGGTATAAAAATTACTTTTAAATAGCAATTGTCATGAAAGTGGTCTGTGAAGTACTTTAAAATAGTCAAATAGTGAGAAAAAGGTAAACTATGCAGGTTTTTATGAAGAACTATGTTCAATATCTCATCAGGAAAAGTAAAAAAAAAAAAAAGGCTCTTGGTGATTTTGTGCTGAGATACAACTGATTATTTGCCTCTGACAAGTTATTTAACCACTGGCTTATCAATAGTTGTTAAGAAAGAATATTTACAGTTGTTTTTATTAATATTTGCTCAAAAATTAGGTTATTATTCGATTTTAGCATATATGTAAGTGTAGCATATTCAATGCATTGTGATGCATCGATTATTAGGATCCAACCAAACTTGTCAATACAATAACTATGGCCTAAATTATTATGACAGTGAATAATTTTCATTGTTCAAATCTTATTTTTACAAAGGAAACCCATTATTGTGAAATTTTCACTCATTAAGGTCCTCCATGGGGGTACCCTATGAAGCAACACTTGTTGTAGGCTGCATAATGGTAATGATATAGTGCAAAATTCGAAAACGGCTTGTCTTAATTATCTCAGCTGACTTTCTCCAAAATTATTACAACCTATTGTTCACAGCTCTCAGTCAAAATAGTCCCCAGGGGCAAAATTGAGTCATGTAATTAAGATTTTTTCAGTTTGATTCTACTCATATTACTGTTTTCCGGCATTTTGTGGTTGCATGTAGAACACAATTACCTGCCAATACCTGCCAAATGACTTTTTTAGGCAAATAGACATAATGATGGAGTTTAATAATCAGTCTCATGTGAGTTGCTTGTTTCCAGCCATATTTCTATAGCCATACATAGAACAAGAAAATCTTTTTGAAAAAAAAAGATATATGCTGGCTGTAGTGATTACGATTTCAAAATTTACGATAAGAGTATGTTTTGCCAAAAGAATTTTAAAATATGGTATAAGAGAACTACAGATGAACCCATGATATGGTATAAGAAGCTATAAGAGGAATTATAGATGAACCCTTTGGAGATGAACCCATGATAGATCTATCTATCTATCTGTCTATCTCTCACCCTCTCTATCTCTTCATCCCAAGTGGGCATGCGATACTCCGGAGACACCAACTATACTTTTTCTATATCTCTCACTAACTAGGTCTGGAACACACATATCATGGGTTCGTCTATAAATCCTCTTATAGCTTCTTATACCTGCTCTGCTGATCTACACTAACTTGTGTATTGTATTGACTGTTATTTTTATTCCTATGACAGTTTAGCTGGAGTTGGCAAGTTCATATATGGGGGAGCATAGGTTCAATATGACTCACTATTAATTAGTAAGTCACTATATATGACTGTCAATCCCTAACTGTTAATCAGGCATCCCTTACTGTTGTTCATCAGTTAGTCAAAAACTGTTAGTCAAAAACTGTTAGTTAGTCAAAAACTGTTAGTTAGTGAGAAAGTGTTATTTAGTCAAAACTGTTAGTAGTCAAAACTGTTAGTCATTCTAAAACTGTAGTCAAAAATTGTTAGTAGTCAAAAACAGTTTGTAAGACAAAATGGTTAGTTATTCAAAACTGTTAGTAGTCAAAAACTGTTTTTCAATCAAAAACTGTTAGTTAGTCAAAAACTGTTAGTTAGTCAAACTATTTGTAGTCAAAAACTGTTAGTAGTCAAAAACTGTAAGTCAGATGGTTAGTTAGTCAAAAACTGTTAGTAATCAAAAACTGTTTGTCAGTCAAAAACTGTTATTTAGTCAAAAACTGTTAGTTAGTCAAAAACTATTTGTAGTCAAAACTGTTGGTAGTCAAAAACTTAGGCAAAAATGGTTTGTTAGTCAAAAACTGTTAGTTAGTTAAAAAACTGTTAGTCAAAACTGTTAGTTAGTCAAAAACTGTTAGTTAGTCAAAAACTGTTAGTTAGTCAAAAACTGTTAATTAGTCATTAATTGTCACTAACTGTTAGTCACTAACTGTTAATCAGTCACCAACTGTTGGTCAGTCACCAACTGTTAGTCAGTCACCAATCACTAACTGTTAGTTGGTCACTGTTAGTCAGATACTAACTGTTAGTCAGTCACTAACTGTTAGTTAGTCATGTAAGTCAGCTAGTCCTGTTAGCAAGTAACTGTTAGTAAGTTACTAACTGCTAGTCCCTGACTGTTGGTCATTTTGTCCCTAACTGTTGTTCATCAGTTGGTCACTACTGTTAGTAAGTCACTGTTGTTAGTCACTTACTGTAAGTAAGCACTAAATGTTGTTGAATCACTAACTGTTTGTTAGTCTTTAACTGCCAGTTAGTCACTAACTGTAAGTCACTAACAGTCTGTTAATCACCCCAAGGATGTGCCACACAGAAATTTGACCTATAAATAGAACAAACTGCTCTCATTACTATTCACCCCCAATTGTTACAACTCACCCCCAAATATTTCAGGTCCTGCAACAATTGTATCTGCACCAATTGGTCAATTAATGAGTGGCAGGTGTACTTTTACATAAATGCAACAATATTAAGTATTTGTGATCATAAGATATTTTGTAATGCTCTAGCTGATATTACTAAATGGTGGGGACCAAACCGGTTGACACTTTTCCGTATGGGGCAATCAGTATAGTATGCTGGCTGCAGAGCCAATACTTTACTATAACAAATCTTGTCCTAAAGTTCAAGAAGCCAGCATAAAAAAAAGCATGGGTTGAGTTCTTTCCCTTGGTAACACCTGCAATCCCACTTGTGACCCCCAAATAATGTCTGATTGATGTAAATGAGCTAAATATACCATAAGCAACAGTAGTTCCAAAGAAAAAAATGAGTATCATCATTAAAAGTGCAGTTTCTGGCAGTTGACTGAAGCGTGCAAATATTTTTTGGTTTTCAAAATTCAGTTTCTTCACATTTTCCAAGAAAATGAATTTTGGTAAAAAATGAAATGCATGAGAACCTTACCTATTAACACTACTCTAAAACATAGGGGAGTTCTTTTTATCATACTACCATTTTTCTGTGAAATATGATGAAAAATCAAAGCGTGCAAATAATTTCTGTGTTGACTGTATTAAGAACATATATCAGGTACAACTATTATAATACTTATTCTGGACGTTAAGATGTGAGTGGAAATGAGTATCATGGTAAAAATTTAGTTTGAGCTGGGTTTACCTAGCTACTTCTTACATGTACAAAAAAAATTATTTGTTCATGTGTGACATATTTTGTATGTTTCTTTTCTTTTCTGATACAATTATTATCTTTTTCTGTGATAGGGCTTATCGCTTCACATATTTTGTCTCTTGTAATACATAATTACACTGTTTTGCATTGCCATAGTATTCCTTGTCCTTGGTCTGACTTGTCTGTGGAGTTCATTGTCAATTAGATTATTGTGACTTTTGCCAACACTGTCAGCTCCCATAAGCACAGCTTTTGACAATTACAAAATCCTTATTGATTGATGGGTCTCTTGCCCCATGATGGCTTACAAAGGAGTGAGCAACAGAGTGAGCAATGGTAACCATTAAAAACAACACCTTGACAGAGGAGAACCTTTTTTTTCAGTCAATTAATAACAAATCATAAACTCTGAGGGCTGTTATGATTTGAGAATTAAATGCGTGATGGTATAGATAAGTCCCTCAATGAAGGACCTTCAAACAACCATCTACAGTTTCTGTGTAGTGAAACAAAGACCACATACTTGTGACAGATAACCCTCCTATACCCTACTTTGATAAGTCTCTGTAAAGCAATTTAACACATGGTCTTGGTAGATTGAAGACTGTAACTGAAATGTATGAATGCTCCCCGAAATGCAAGACCATCTGTCGTCTCTGGAATCTATTTGAGGCAATTGCAGCCACCTTACTGTTTTCCACACCTTTCTTTCTGCTCTAATTCAATAATTACATCTCTGACCATCTTATTTGGCAGAATATTCATGAGGCTAGCAGAGGTGGAGAAGTTGTCTTAATCTCATTTCTCAGTCTCTTCAGTCAATGTTTTAAAATAGTGAATCACAAGATCTATTGAATCAGGAGACCCAATGCATGCCTGTGGTAGTGCCCATGGCTGGCTTCATCTGCTGATTGCTTGCCCTGCTAACGATGCTGCTCGCTCAATGTTATCTGCTATAGATGCCCCTGGCCAGACTGGATCACTGTCTTACATGCATTCTAGCTTCTACTTGGCTTAGATTCATATATCGTGCTTTCTCTAAGAAAATTCCATGAATAACTTTAATTGAAAAGTGTAGGCTGCTGGATAGCTTTAATTTATAACTTGTGGAAGCATTTGATTATTGGGTATTTGCACTCCGACTGGAGTGTATATTACTGTGTAATTGCTCCCTGAAATGCAAGAGAGTCAGTCGTCTCTGGAATCAATGTTAGGCACTTGCAGCCAGCTTGCTGCTTTCCACACCTTTCTTTCTGCTCTAATTCAATAATTACATCTCTGACCATCTTATTTGGCAGAATATTCATGAGGCTAGCAGAGGTGGAGAAGTTGTCTTAATCTCATTTCTCTGTCTCTTCAGTCAACTTTTTAAATCAGTGAATCACAAGATCCTGTGAATGAGGAGACCCAATGCTGGCTGCCTGTAGTAGTGCCCATGGATGGTTTCATCCGCTGATTGCTTGCCCTGCTAACGATGCAGCTCGCTCAATGTTATCTGCTATAGATGTCCCTGGCTAGACTGGATCGCTGTCTTATGTGACATTTGTCTGGCTTCCATTTAATAACTCTACTTGGCAAAGTGCAAGACAGTCTGTCGTCTCTGGAATCTATGTGAGGCAATTGCAGCCACCTTCTTGTTTTCCACACTTTTCTTTCTGCTCTAATTCAATAAATACATCTCTGACAATCTTATTTGGCGTAATATTTATGAGGCTAGTAGAGGTGGAGAAGTTTTGTTAATCTCATTTCTCAGTCTCTTCAGTCAACGTTTTTGTCCCAGTGAATTACAAGATCTAGTGTATCAGGAGACCAAATGACCCAATTGTATTGTAATTGTAATTGTAAATACTCTCAGTCACGCACTGCAATGCAGGCACGAAATTCATGGTGAGCCTTCCACAATGATACAGCTCAGGGCAGCCATAGAATGGCGCCCATGGGCAGAGACTAGAGGAACATTGCCCTAGGTTCCCATGCCACAGCATTCTCCAGTGTTGGTGACCGCCGTATGATGATGATTGATGAGAAGATTGGCACATACCCTATTTATTCAGGGATGCCCAGGGTCTTTCAGTTGCCCCAGCACAGAATACTGGATACAAACCGCCTCCAGTTAATGTCCCATGGGAAGTCTAACCCACGACCTCAAAGCCAGACTGGTAGCACAAACAAGCACCTTAAACCATTAGGCGACGGAGAATTCCTTATGACCCAATGCTGGCTGCCTGACTGTGGCTTTCTCCAAGAAAAGTCCATGGTTAATTTGATTTGAAAAGTTTGATACATAACTTCAATAGATAACCTGCGGCACTAAGTGCAACATTAAACTTTGATTATTTGGCGTTAACAATTTTGTAACATTTCATAATTGTGTCACAAAATAGATCAAGGATTTTCAGTTATAACCTACAGGTGCAATTGCATGACTGGCTTCAGTAGATGTCAGACATCACACCAAGGACATGGAATGGTAAGACTGTGTGTATTTTTAATCTAGTATTTAAATCTATGATAATTGTTGCTTGAGGGAGTAGCAGATGAACACAGCTCTGTTAAGTTTTCTCCCTTGCATCCGTAGGCTCGCCCACACTTGCTGGGCTATATTTGCAGTGTGTGTACTAGGATACATCAGAATAGGTGGAGGGGGGGGAGGTTGGGATGAAATGTGATATTCTTATGAAGTGGTGTCTATTGGCTTGACTCAGCGCACACCCTCACACAACTGCACCAAGAGGACACCTAGAGACAATGAGAGGACACCGAGAGGACACCTAGAGGAAACAAAGAGCAGACTTCAACAGACCAGTGCAGAGACAGCAGTACACAGACCTCACTGAACAAGAATGTGAGATGAAGCCTCCCGAAGCTTGTTACAAGAGCTGCTTGGTCATTCACTAAGTGAGAGCAGTTTGATTGATGCAAAAATGAACGCAGGACAAAGAAAGCCAAAGGGAAGAGTAGTCCTAGAGAAAAAAGTAGTTCTCAGAAGAAAAGTCGTGGCCACAGAATCACGATACTCTCTCATTTGACAGATAACACTTAGGACCCCTGGCAAATTCTAGAGCACACTCTCACTTTGATCATGCAGGTTGTTTAAAAGCCCCAGGCTATACAGCTGCTACAAAACACTTCTTGTATTTTTCTTATTCAAACTCCTTTCACCATTCTAATGCAAACTTTAAAGGACTTTTGAAAATTTTACCCCCCCCCCCAGTTAACTGGTTCGCACAGCTTTTTTGACTAGCATGTTTGATCATGCATGTTCTCAGGTTTGGCACCTGCAATTTACTTCAACCTTCTCTTCATTGCCACATTACATGGCCAGCAGCAATTCAGTTTCTCTTTGTGTACACAAGAATTTCCAGAAGCAAATAAGCAGTAATTCCTCTGACCCCCAGTTAATGGGGTGCTGACCAGCTGGGGTTGGATGAATGCTTTTCAGACTCAGGTCAAAAGTGTCAATTTTTTTAGAAATTACTGTCTGTTAAATACTTTATGCTTGATTAGTGCTTTTAGTGCTTTTGATCAGAACAATCTTTACTAATTAGGATTGGGTAAAAGCTGTAGCATTCATTAATTTGAAAGCCCAACTGGTGCAGACACTAGCTTGTTGCCTTTGTATACATGTATTTGTCAATTTGGAGGGTATGATTTTCACGGGCAACAGTAAAATATGATTAGAACTGTGGTAGATCCATGTACAGTTGCTCTCGAAAGTAAGTACACTTGAGCTCTTCGAGCCATTGTTCTCATATCAGTTGCTGTGGTTTGCCAGTTTAGTTCCCATTACATCATTATATATTAAAAAAATACAGGTAGAATAATATTCATATTAAATTGAGTTAGCTGCAGACAATGCGCTTTTCCAGGAGGATTCTAAAAGGTTTACAGTCTGTAATTGGAATGTCCTCATTAACTGATAAATTACTGAACTATTCTTAGTTCACCATTACGTTTCATTTTAAAAGTGTACACATAACTCTATACTAATAACCAGACAAGAATTGCATTCTTGGTAAATTGAGTAAGCTGCAGACAAAGCGCTTTTCCAGGCAGATCTAAAAGGTTTACAGTCTGTAATTGGCATGACCTCACTGTACATTTGAGATGTGCACATTTTAAACTGATACATGTACTATTTTCATGCACAACACAAAGGTAACGTGACGTGGCTGAGGCATAATAGGTCTTTATAAATACTTTCTTTCTTGCGAACATCTCACCTTGATCTGTGTAATATGCATATGCAAAGAGTAGAAAAGAGGCTGTTATCTCATTGATATATTAATACATTTTGTGAAATTTGGAGCATATCATATATTGAACAACTTTTATAATTTTTATTCTGGGAGCTTAGACTCGAGTGGCAATTGGTGAAAACTTCATCTATCTCAAGGTTGTGATGATACTACATTGTAGCCAGGGAAAATTGTATCAGGGAAGAAATGCAGCTAATTCAGCAGTAGTACCTTACTTTTCACGATCAGTGGGCCTGTGATGATGGCAACAGACCACATTTTTTCCAGCTTAGTAAAAAGGAGCAATGTTATTGCTTTGAGAGTCAAATATCCGATGGTGGGCATGTCATTTGTAATGTCAGAAACCATGTACTTTAATTTAAAGATAGACCTATTATACTGCTGACAATATACACTGTAGGGGTTACTGAATGCTCTCCAATACATATGCAGCATGTACAACCACCTTGCATTTCCACACCTTTCTTTCTGCTCTAATTCAATAATTATATCTAAGGCAATTCCATTTGTCAGAATATTTATGTGGCTAGCAGAGGTGGAGAGTTGTCTTAACCTAATTCCTCAGTCTCTTCTGTCAATGTTTTTATCTCAGTGAATCACAAGATCCAGTGAATCGGGAGACCCAATGCTGGCTGCCTGTGGTAGTGCCCATGGATGGCTTCACCCGCTGATGGCTTGCCCTGCTAACGATGCTGCTTACTCAATATTATCTGCTATAGATGCCCCTGGCCAGACTGGATCACTGTCTTATGTGCAACATCTGGCTTCTGCTTGGCGTTGATTCGTATCATATATAAATTGAAAAAGTAGATCATGTTAATGGATAACCCGTGGAACTAAGTGGAAGGTTAAACTTTGATTATTGGGCGTTTACCCTTTTTAACTTTTCTTAATTGTGTCAGAAAATACATCAATGATATTTAGTTATATCCTGCAGGTGCAATTGCATGACTGGCTTTAGTATATGTCAACCATCACGCCAAGGATATCTAGAATAGTAAGACCATTTGTATTTTCAATATGATGTTAAAAACTATGATTGTGGTTGCTTCAGGGCAGAACACAGTGACATTTTCTGAGATATTTCATTAGATGATCCCAAGAAAAACCTTGCAGAAAGTAGGCATAAATACGTATTTTCAGTTTTGCCTTCTTGTGGCTGTTTCACTTAAGTTCGGCTCCTGCATCCAGTTTCCCCACTTACACTTGCTGGGCTATATTTGGAGTTTGTGCTGTGTAAAGATGATTTTTCAAACCTAGAATATATTAGATTGGGGGCAGGGTTCAGGACGTAGTTATTTTTTAATGAATTGGTGTCTGTTGACTCAGCTCAATGCTCCTGAACACCCTCATGCAAATACACCCAAGAAGCGACTGGGGGGATGCCAAGAAGCGACCAAGAGGACATCTAGAGGCAACTGAAAGCGAACTCCAACTGACCAGTACAGAGGCCACAGTACACTGACCTCATTGAACAAGAGTGTGAGATGAAGCCCTGGGGTTTGTTACAAGAGCTGCGTGGTCATTCACTAAGTGAGAGCAGTTTGATCGTTGCAAAAATGAACGCAGGGCAAAAAAAAGCCTAAGGGGAGAGTAGTCCTGAGAAAAAAGTAGTTCTCAAAAGAGAAGGCCTGGCCTGAGAATCACGATACTCTCTCATTTGACAGATAACACTTAGGACCCCTGGCAAAATTGGGAGAACACTCACTTTGATCATGCAGGTTGCTTAAAAGCCACAGGCTATGCAGCAGCTACAAAATACTTCTTTTGTTTTTCTCACTCCAACTCCTCTAACACAAGCTTTAGAGGACTTTTGTCGTTTTGAACATTTCACTCTCCTCCTGAATACTGGTTCGCATAGCTCTTTGACTGGCATGTCTAATCATGGATGCACATAGGTTTGGCACCTGCAATTTACTTCACCCTTCTCTTCATTGTCACTTGCCATGGCCAGCAGCCATTCAGTTTCTCTTTGTGTAACCAATAAATTCCAGAAGTAAATAAGCAGTAATTCCTCTGACCCCAGTTAATGGGATGCGTACCAGCTGGGCTTTGATAAATGCTTTCCGGACTCAGACAGAAAGTGTCAATTTTTTTGGAAATTACTTTCTGGGGAAACTTTATACTTGATTACTGCTTTTGATCAGAGAGACCTTCACTAATTAGGATTGGGTGAAAGCTGCGGCATTCATTGATTTGAAAGCCCAACTGGTGTAGACTCTAGATTGTATGCTTTTTTCATGAAAATATTATAGAACTGAGAGATATCAATGTATACATGTTTTAAAGAGGAAGACGTTCAAAGCACTAGGTCTAAGCAGGTCATTGCTAATTGTGTAAATGAACACATGATATGAGTCAAAGAAAGGAAACTTGGTCTGGATGGTATGTTTCAGTCGTCATAGAAAAACGGAAAATGCTGTACACTGATTGCCTCTCTCATCTGTGAAATCACTGCTCTCCAGAATTTTGGAATTCTTAATTCTCTCATCTTTATAAAACAATGAATTTACTGATTTATTAGAATTTTTCTTGCGGGTTTTGTTCTCCAATTACACATTTGCTATTGAGCATCTTTGGGTTCTTGGGATTACGAGAGTTCCGAATATCTGCTCTCATGATGTTAAATATTATGAATTATAAAAATGCTATCTTTGAAAGAGCATGTGAATTTCATCAAATATTGAGTTATTATCTTTTTGTTAAGCTGCTGCCGGGACATTACCTGTTTGATGTCAATTTAAAACTGGAGGATAGTGAAAAATATTCTCTTCACAGTTGACGGCTGCATGGAAGATCTTGTTATGAATTTAGGACTCCAGGTTATCATGAATTGATGAACAGCTGCAATTTCAATTTGTTTCTGCCATGCGTTGACATTTGGTTGTCTTGTGTCTTATTTTTCTGACTTTGTCATTTCCTTGATTAGTAGTTCGAATTGCTAGAACAAACATGTCATGGACAGCCATGCAAAACTTCCATGACCTACAAACGTTTACCATCATTTCAAGGAACTGATCATTGTTAAAAGCAAATTCATAGCATTAACCCAAAGTACAACAAGAGGAAGATTGTGATGCTTCTACAATGTAAATATGGAAGATTGTATCAGGGCAGAAATGTAGCTTGATCTTGGGTAATTCATGCTGCATGCAATTGTACATGTGCGTAATATTTTGAATCTTTCAAAATTTACTTCTTTATGATGCAATTCTCATCTCTTTATTCCTACGGTGCTTATGGCTTCACTTATTTTAGCTCTTGTGATACATAATTACATTGTTTTGCATTGACATAGTATTCCTTGGCGCCTTGCCCATGTCCTGACACCCCTGTAGAGTTGATCCCCAATTTGATTATTGCGACATTTGCCAACAATGTCAGCTCCAATTAGCACAGCTTTTGACAATTACAACATCCTTCTTGATTGATGGGTCTCTTGCCCCATGATGGCTTACAAAGGAGTGAGCAAGTCCTTGGGTTAGTTGTGAACCACTAAAAATAATAACTTGGCATTGACCCTTTTCAACAGAGCAAAAACAAACCATAACCTCTGAGGGTTGTTTATACTTTGACAATTGAATATGTGATGTTATAGAAAGTCCTTAATGATATCATCTATAGTCTCTGCACATTGAAACAAACTTGTTACAGATAACTGCCATATTCCTATTTTGATGACTTTATTTGGCAAAGCAATTCAACACAATGACACCACATGGTCTTGCTAGCTTGTTCACTCCAACTTGATTGTATAAGTGCTCCCAGAAATACAAGAGAGTCAGTCGTCTCTGGAATCCATGTGAGGCAATTGCAGCCATCCTGTGTTTTCCACACCTTTCTTTCTCCTCTAATTCAATTATTACATCTCAATCCTATCTGGCAGAGTATTGATGAGGCTAGCGGAGGTGGAGAAGTTGTCTTGATCTCATTTCTCAGTCTCCACAGTCAACGTTTATACATAAGTGAATCACAATATCCATACATGTGAATCAGGAGACCCAATGCTTGCTGCCTGTGGTAGTGCCTATGGATGGCTTCACCCGCTAATTGCTTGCCCTACTAACGATGCTGCTTGCTCTATGTTATCTTCTATAGATGCCCCTGGCCAGACTGAATCATTGCCTATTTGGTGTCTTTTAGTGTCTGGCTTCTACTTGGCTTAGATTCGTACATATATATTGCTTTCCCCAAGAAAATTCAATGGTTAATTTAAATTGAAAAGTTTAATACAAACCATGGATAGATAACCTGTGGTACTAAGTGGAATGTTTAACTTTGATTATTGGGCTTGTGCAATTTTGTAGCTTTTTCATAATTGTGTCACATAATAGATCAAGGATATTCGGTTATATCCTACATGTCCAATTGCATGACTGGCTTTAGTAGATGTCAGACATCACGCCAAGTACATGGCATAGTAAGATGGTGTGTATTTTTAATCTGATGTTTCAATCTGTGATTTTTCTTGCTTGAGGGAATAGCAGATGAACACAGCTAGTTTATCAGCTATTTTAACTCTGTTAAGTTTCCTCTCTTTCATTCCATTGGCCCACGCTCACCAGCTGGGCTATATTTGGAGTGTGCGTACTAGGGTGATGCAGATTGCACACAAAAAAATAAAATTTTGAATTTTCAATGGGGCACCCCCCAATTATGTTCCAATATATGAAAAATAAATTCAGTAAAAATTTGGGCAAAATCGGACAAATTTTAGAGGGTGCTACCGCAATTTGAAATATAACATTGTATTGCTATGGGCGAAATCCCAGTTTTATGGGTGATGGGTGAAGGCAGTTATCCTACCACTAGAGTGCTTGTAATTTTTTTCTTATTTAAGCCTTCCACTATTCTCATCACAAATCCATTCATATTTTGCTAATATCTGGTCATTTCAGGCTACAGGGCACTATTAAAGCAACAAATTTTGCCCGATTTTTACAGTATTAAGGTTATACGCGGTATTGAATAACATAACCAGGAATAAAGGTACACAAATTAAAGTTACACCATCTTATAAAGCAGGAAAAGAGCTTTAATTTGAATACCAACATTACTATGTTGCTATATTCTACAGTATTACAGCATTGCCTTGAATATTGGGAATTTTCGCAAATAATTGTTAATGACAAATAACCTAATTCAATGGGGTCAGATGGTCAGAATATAGCAGTGTTGGTATTCAAATTAAAGCTCTTTTCATGCTCCATCTATTGAAGTAACTTTCATTTCGGTGGCATCAAAACCCGCAATGTTATTAAATACCGCGAATTAGGTATATTTTGACTATTTTATCTTCGTAAGTCTGGTGGTAGCAGCATGGTGAAGTAAAAAATAATCCAAATTTGTATTGATCCGTTGTTCTGACAACCAGACCCAAAAATTATGACCATGCCGCATTGGTTTGGTGCACCAGGTATAGTTGAACTCGCTACATGCCAAAATATTGGATATTTTTGCATTGAATACTAATGTTAATTTTCATGATGCGGTAGCACCCTCTAATTTTTGTCCAATTGAGCTCAAATTTTTACTGAATTTTTTTTTCATATATTGGAACAACTTCAGGGGGTGCCCCATTAACATTTCCAAACTTCACTTTTTTGCATCACCCTAGTGCGTACCGTGTATATTTGAACTGATGGAGCCTCGATGGCTTTTTATTTTCCAAATCAAGAATATTTTAGAGTGGGGGTGGGACATTGTGCTATTTTTATGAAGTGGTGTCTTTTGACTCAGCTCAATGCTCCCCTACACCCTCACGCAAATACACAAAGAACAGACCGGGAGGACACCTAGAGTCAACTAAGAGCAGACTCCAATAGACCAGTACAGAGACAGCAGTGCACAAACCTCATTGAACACGAGTGTGAGATAAGACCCCGGGGCTTGTTACAAGAGCTGCTTGGCCATTCACTAAGTGAGAGCAGTTTGATCGATGCAAAAATGAACGCAGGATAAAAAAAGCCAAAGGGAAAAGTAGTCCTAGGATTAAAAAGTAGTTCTCAAAAGAGAAGTCCTGGCTGCAGAATCACGATACTCTCTCATTTGACAGATAGCACTTAGCAGTTAGCACCCCTGGCAAATTCTAGAGCACACTCTCAATTTGATCATGCAGGTTGCTTAAAAGCCCCAGGCTATACAGCTGCTACAAAACACTTCTTGTATTTTCTCACTCAAACTCCTTTCACCATTCTAATGCAAACTTTAAATGACTTTGAACATTCCCCCCCCCCAAGTCAACTGGTTCGCACAGCTTTTTGACTAGCATGCCTGATCCTGCATGCACCCAGGTTTGGCATCTGCGACTTACTCCAAACTTCTCTTCAATGCCACAATGCGTGGCAAGCAGCAATTCAGTTTCTCTTGTGTGCACAAGAATTTCCAGAAGCAAATAACCAGTAATTCCTGACACCCTCACATAATGGGGGTGTTGACCAGCTGGGGTTGGATGAATGCTTTCCGGGAAAACTCTATACATGATTACTGCTTTTGAATAAAATGACATTCTCTAATTAGGATTGGGTAAAAGCTGTAGCATTCATTGATTTGAAAGCCGATGTGGTGTAGAGACTAGCTTGTTGCCTTTGCATGTATTTGTCAATTTGGAGGGTATGATTTTTGCTGGCAACAATCAAAATATGCTTAGAACTGTGGCAGATATCCATGTATGTTTTAAAGAGAAAAGAGTTCAAAGCTCTAGGTCTGAGCTGGTCCTTGTTAAGGGTATATGCATGAAATCAGAAAAAGAATGGAAACTTGGTCCATGTGGTATGTTTCAGTCATCAAAGGTAAAATTCTGGCCACTGATCACTGTTATCATCCAGAATGAGGTGATTCTCAATTATCTCGCCGTGATAAAACAATGACCTTATTGATGTATTAGAATTTATCTTGCAGGTTTCATACCCTAATTAAATTTTCAATTAAGCATCTTTAGGTTTCTTTGGATTACAAGAATTTTTACTATGTGCTCAAATGATGTGAAATATTATGAATTATAAAAATGCTATCTATGGTAGCATTAGAAATACATCAATTATTCAGTTAAAATCTTTTTGGTAAGTTGCTTCTGGGACTTTACCTGTTGTTTGATGTTTGTTTAAAAATTGGAGGACCACAAAAAATATGCTCCTTGCGGTTGACGGATGCATGGAAGTTTTGAGGTTATTTATATTTGAGGAACAGTTGCAATTTCCATTCAGTTTCTGCCATGTGTTGACATTATGTTGTCTTGTGTCTTTGTTTTCTGAACTTGTCTCTTGTCTTTGATAGTTTGTATACTGGAGCAAACATTTCTTGGAGAGCCCGGCAAATTTGAATAAGATTGAAGAGCACTAGGAGTTTATTTCAGCTATAAAATGAATTATGTGTGTTTATACCATACTGAACCATTATATATTCAATGCTACACTCCAGGTGAATTCAAATACTGAAAGTAATTGTCCTCTGTCACCTTGCCAGGACTTCTCCTCTCAGGCCGCAAGCTAGTTTAAATGCTCCTGATAATGAATATGGACTGGTATCATACGAAATTGACAACTTTGACTGACAACTTTTGGATGTAGGGGCACATGGCTGACTGATTGTCTAACCCCCATGTAAGTATGATCAATTACTAAATTTTCAACAAAGATATCATTGTAAAAAAATACTAGTTTACAGCATTAACCCAATGTTAACAAAGCTTGAGGTGCGAGGTTGGGACAGGTGAACATTTTGTGTCCTTATTTTGATGAAATACTATTCTGAATTTCATTTCCTGTCTCATGCTAGAAAGACCTGAAACTCAATTTGGCTCTTGAAGTCATTTTTGAAGTAATTTATTATCATATTAGCTTTGTTACTTTAGTTGGCAATGTTTTGTTTTTAATTTTCTTATAAATTCTTGGTGTGCCATTATTTTTCAGTTTGATATCATATAGAACATGTATAGCCTGGAAAAGCATTTATTCCAGGTTAATTGTGTTAGTAGCAGAAAGAACACTTTTCTTGGAGGATTCAGAAAGGTCTACAGTCCGTAATTGACATGTCCTCGCTGAACATCTGAGACAGGCACATTTAACTGATACCTGTACTATTAACATGTACCTAAATTTTATATATATTTCAGCATCACAAAGCATAACATGAAGGTATTGCGTAGCTGAAGCAAAATAGGTCCTAATTCTTTCTTTTTTGTGAAGCATCTCACCTCAATCTGTGTAATATGTATTTTACAAAGAAAGCGCGCATATATGCAGAGTTTGTGAGGAGGATGTTTATCTCTTTGATGTAGTAATACATTTTGAGCAATGTACGACATGATGCTAGTCATATCTCTTTATTGCTATAATAGTAATTACAGTTTCACATAATTTAGCTCTGGTAACAGGTCATTGTATTGTTTTGCATTGACATAGTATTCCTTGGTGCCTTGCCCTCCTCCTGACACCCTTGTGGAGTTCATCCTCAATTAGATTATTGTGACTTGTGCCAACAATGTCAGCTCCCATTAGCACAGCTTTTGACAATTACAACATCCTTCTTGATTGATGGGTCTCTTGCACCATGATGGCTTACAACAGAGTGAGCAACAGAGTGAGCAAGTCCTTTTGGTTAATGGTGAGCCACTGAAGACAATACCATGACATTCGCCGTTACCGTTGGCACTGTGGAGATCCCTTTTTTTGGCAATGTTCAGCAAAGAATAACATGATGGTTGCTACGCTTTGAGAATTCAGTATATGATGGTTAGACTATAGTGCTTCATATTAACATAGTCCTTGTGCATTGAACCAAAGACAACAAGCTTGTTACAGATCACCCTTCTATTTCTAGAGAGTTGGTACAGTGACTCAACGGATTGTCTTGGTAGCAACTGGAATATATAATTGCTCCCTGAAATGCAAGAGAGTCAGTCGTCTCTGGAATCTATGTGAGGCAATTGCAGCCATCTTGCTGCTTTCCACACCTTTCTTTCTGCTCTATTTCAATAATTATATCTCTGGCAATCCTATTTGGCGGAATATTTATGAGGCTCGCAGAGGTGGAGACTGGAGAAGTTGTCTTAATCTCATTTCTCTTCAGTCGACATTTTTACATCAGTGAATCGCAAGATCCAGTGAATCAGGAGACCCAATGCTGGCTGCCTGTGGTAGTGCCCATGGTTGGCTTCACCCGCTGATTGCTTGCCCTGCTAACGATGCTGCTTGCTCAATGTTATCTGCTATAGATGCGACTGACCAGACTGAATCATTGCCTTTTAATGTCTGGCTTCTACTTGGCTTAGATTCTTACATATTGCTTTCTCCAAGAAAATTCAACGGTTAATTCAAATTGAAAAGTTTAATACATAATATAAATAGAAAACCTGTGATATTAAGTGGAACATTAAACTTTGATTATTGGGCGCTTACAATTTTGTATCTTCGCATAATTGTGTCAGAAAATAGGTCAAGGATATTCGGTTATATTATACAGGTGCAATTGCATGACTGGCCTTTGTAGATGTCAGACATCACGCCAAAGACATATAGAATGGTAAGACAGTGTGTATTTTTAATCTGATGTTCAAATCTATGATTATGGGAGTTACAGAAGAACACAGTGACACTTTCCGAGCTCTTCAATCAAATGATTCCAAGAAAAACCTTGCAGAAAATAGTCATATATATTTTCAACTTTGCCTTCGCTTTGCTGTTTTTGCTCTGTTAAGTTTCCTCTCCTGCTTCAAGTTGCCCTGCCCACACTTACTGGGCTATATTTGGAGTGTCTATATTTGAACATTGTAAATTATGGGAAAATAGAATAAATCTGAATCTGAATCTGTGTAAAGATGAACAATTAGAATGGAGTCTTGATGGTTTTTTATTTTTTCAAATCTAGAATATATTAGAGTGGGGGTGGGACATTGTGCTATTTTTATGAAGTAGTGTCTTTTGACTCAGCTCAATGCTCCCCTACACCCTCACGCAAATACACCAAGAAGCGACCGAGAGGACATCTAGAGGCGACCAAGAGAAAACCTAGAGGCAACCAAGAGCAGACTCCAACAGACCAGTGCAGAGACTGCAGTACACTGACCTCATTGAACAAGAGTGTGAGATGAAGCCCCGGGGTTTGTTACAAGAGCTGATTGGTCATTCACTAAGTGAGAGCAGTTTGATCGATGCAAAAATGAACGCAGGGCAAAAAAAAAGCCAAAGGGGAAAGTAGTCCTGGGAGAAAAAAGTAGTTCTCAAAAGAGAAGTCCTTGCCGCAGAATCACGATACTCTCTCATTTGACAGATAACACTTAGGACCCCTGGCAAATTTGGGAGCACACTCTCACTTTGATCATACAGGTTGCTTAAAAGCCACAGGCTATACAGCTGCTACAAAACACTTTTTCTCACTCCTTTCACCATTCTAATGCAAGCTTTAAAGGACTTTGAACATTTCACTCACCCCAAGGTAACTGGCTCGCACAGCTTTTTGACTAGCATGTCTGATCCAGGATGCACCCAGGTTTGGCATCTGCGATTTACTTCAAACTTCTCTCCATTGCCACATTACGTGGCCCGCAGCAATTCTCTTTGCATACACAAGAATTTCCAGAAGCAAATAGGCGGTAATTCCACTGACCCTCAGTTAATGGGGTTCTGACCAGCTGGGGTTAGATGAATGCTTTCCAGACCCAGGTCGAAACTGTTGATTTTTTTGGGAATTACTTTCTGGGAAAACTTTATACTTGATTACTGCTTTTGATGAGAAGCACCTTCACTAATTAGCATTGGGTAAAAGCTAAGGCATTCATTGATTTGAAAGCCCGACTGGTGTAGAGATTAGCTTGTTGCCTTTGCATGATTTTGTCAATTTTTACGGGCAACTATCAAATATCGTTAGAACTGCGATGGATATCCAAGTATGTTTTTAATGAGAAAGGCATTCAAAGCATTTGGTCCAAGTATTCTTGTTTTAAAAGTGTTTATGTATAAAATTAGTCAAAGAAGCTAGGGTACTTTGTCTGTGGATATGCAGTATGTTTCAGTTATCATAGAAAAAACATACAATTTTGTGCTTTGATCGCTGTCATCTTCCCCTAACCACTGCTCCCCAAAATTAAGGGATTCTCATCTCGATAAAACAATAAAGTTATTGATTTATTAGAATTTATCTTCCTGGTTTTGTACTCCAATTGCATTTGCCATTTAGCATCTTAAGGTTTCTAGGGATTATAACATTTTGGAATATCAACTCCAACTATGTGATCATTTATGAATTATGAATAAGCTACCTTTGATTAGCATGTGAATTTCATCAAACATTCAGTTAAGGTCTTTTTGTTCAGTTGCTTCCAGGACTTTACCTTCTTGTCTTTTTAAAAATAGAGGATGGTAAAAATATTCTCTTCGCAGGTGACGGCTGAATGGAAAATCTTGTTAATAATTTATATGATTATATGACGAACAGCAGCATATTCAATTTGGTTTCTGCCATTGGTTTTCTTGTGTCTTTGTTTTCTGTCTCTGGAGTCTTGATGAGTGAGTGATTTGTATTGTCAGTGCAGGAATGTCATGGACAGCATTGCAAATGTGTTAAAGTGTGAAGAGAACTTTATATATAGGAATTAATTTCTGTTATAAATATGAATGTCTGGAGAGCAACATGTATCATGAACAACTGTCATAATTCTTTTTCTGGGGGCTCAGTCTAAGCGAAATTGGCAAACATTTCCACATTTAAATTGGGATATGACCCAATGACCCTAAGTTTCAATGATCTTTTGGGCTTTTATGCTTTCATTAGCAGCTCAAAACATAGGCTGCGCAGCAGCAAACCTTCAGCGAATAACACCTTTAGAAGATTACAATAATATCATAAAATTGGTGCGTTCCCGAAATTGCTTATAGGTATGCAATAGCGGTCGAGTAGCGAGTAGTGGCCTTCCATTATCTCATTTTTCCA
This sequence comes from Platynereis dumerilii, assembly GCA_026936325.1. Taxonomy (NCBI): domain Eukaryota; kingdom Metazoa; phylum Annelida; class Polychaeta; order Phyllodocida; family Nereididae; genus Platynereis; species Platynereis dumerilii. The sequence continues at coordinate 2,810,296 of JAPTHN010000031.1, forward strand.
ATGATTCATAAAGTATTATACACATCAAAAAGCACTGCTAAATTAATCGCATAGGTGATTTGTTTAGAAAAATGCATTACTGTATATGCAATAGCCTAGTGGGGAAGTTTTGGCTCCGATATAAAAAAATTCTTTTAAATATTTTTTCTCAATATTACGAAAACTATAGAATAGCCATCTGTCAGACCATGAAAAGGCACAACTAGACCATACAAGCCATATGTGTACCAAACTTCATCCATGTATATGGAATAGTGACCGGATGTTGGGCCAGAAACAAAAATAATAATTTTTATGTTTTTTTCAATATTTGAAAAAGTATATAATATTTTCCATCAGACCTTTCAAAAGGCACAACTAGACCATATTGACCATATGTGTACCAAAGTTTATCCATGTACATGCAAAAAAACAAAAAAAAAAAGTTTTTATGTCTTTTCTCATTTTTTCAGAAAGTATAGAATATCTGTCAATGAGACCATCAAAAGGCACAACTAGACCATATAGGCCACGTGTGTACCAAATTTCATCCATGCACATGCAATAGTGACCGAGCCTTGGCCCGGAAACAAAAAAAAAAAAATTTTATATTTTGTTAATTATTTCAAAAAGTATTTAAGATCTATTCATCAGACCATCAAAAGGCACAACTAGACCATACAGGCTACATGTGTACCAAATTTCATCCCCATACGTTCAATAGAGGCTGAGTGCCGGGCCGGAAACGATCTATCCGCCCGCCGCCCGACCGCCCACCCACCCGCCCGCCCGCCCGCCCGGCGGACGGACAGCATTTTTACCCAAGTGATTACAATACCTTCTTCGAACTTCGTTCGCTGAAGGTAAAAAGTTTCATTAGTACACTGTACTATATTTGTATCGGATGTCATTGTACAGTGAATATGAGAAATGTGAAATTCTCAGACCACATGCCCCATATTCTCCCTCCTGTGTTGATACAAACCTTGGAAAATTGCGTAAGTATGAAATTCAGGTTGACTTGCATGAGGTAATGTGTGCTATTTGTGCATTTCAACCTACTCTCAATCTTTTTTTGACATAATTCTTGTCTCTTCACTGTGATAATGTCTTTACATATGATAGGTCTTGCATTAATATATAATTAAATTGTTTTGGATTGACATGGTATTCCCCAGTGCCTTTCCCACGTGGAGTTCATCCTCAATTTGATTATTGTGACTTGTGACAACAATGTCAGCTCCTATTAGCACAGCTTTTGACAATTACAACATCCTTCTTGATTGATGGGTCTCTTGCACCATGATGGCTTGCAGTAGAGTGAGCAACTCCTCAGGGTTATGGTGAACCACTAAAGAGAGAATCATGACAGTGGAGGACCTTTTCAACAGAGCAAATAAGATCAATTGCATATTATTGTTGTGTCATCTGAGAGTTATTGCCAAATTGTAGACTAGTCATTTTATAAGAGAAACTTCGTACAAAGTATTTTTAAAAGAGAAGAAATTATTCATACTACAGGGGTCCCTGCATTATAAGACCTGCGCTCATGAATAGGTCTCTTGTTGGGGTGCGGTCTATCGTCAAGGTGGAAAATGCCCTAAACGATATACTGGTTATTCCTGTGCACAACATCTTTTTTTTCCTATGATTGTCTTTCCCATAAGCTATGTTTTAGGCTCATTCACACAGACAAATGTTTTGTTAGACTTAACTCCATTGGGTGATGATCAAGCCAAACTCCATTTGGTGATGATCAAGCTGAAGTCAGCTGTCTTTACTTAATAACTTATTCTGTGCAAATTCAGCATAAGTTAAATTCACATGGCACTTTCGATGTATCACATGCCCTGGTGTAGTTGTATTTTCAGAAAAACTAAAGTTTGTGAAGTGACTCACTTTAACTTCAACACATGGTCTTTGTAGCTTGTACACTCAAACTGGAATATATCATTGAAAATGCAAGAAAGTCAGTCGTCTCTGGAATCTATGTGAAACACTTGCAGCCACCTTGCTGTTTTCCACACCTTTCTTTCTGCTCTAATTCAATAATTACATCTCTGACAATCCTATCTGGCAGAGTATTGATGAGGCTAGCGGAGGTGGAGAAGTTGTCTTAATCTCATTTCTCAGTCTCCACAGTCAACGTTTATACATAAGTGAATCACCATATCCATACATGTGAATCAGGAGACCCAATGCTTGCTGCCTGTGGTAGTGCCTATGGATGGCTTCATCCGCTGATTGCTTGCCCTGCTAACGATGCTGCTTGCTCTATGTTATCTTCTATAGATGCCCCTGGCCAGACTGAATCATTGCCTATTTGGTGTCTTTTAGTGTCTGGCTTCTACTTGGCTTAGATTCATACATATATATTGCTTTCCCCAAGAAAATTCAATGGTTAATTTAAATTGAAAAGTTTAATACAAACCATGGATAGATAACCTGTGGTACTAAGTGGAATGTTTAACTTTGATTATTGGGCTTGTGCAATTTTGTAGCTTTTTCATAATTGTGTCACATAATAGATCAAGGATATTCGGTTATCCTACAGGTCCAATTGCATGACTGGCTTTAGTAGATGTCAGACATCACGCCAAGTACATGGCATAGTAGGGTAGGTTGATTTCGGAACTTCACCATTGGACAAATTGGGATAGTGACATTTTCACATCAGAAGGCTATATCCAAAATTTCAGGTCTCTAACTTGAAAAGTTTTTTGAGGAAATGACATTGAATTTTTGACATTTTAAACATTTTTCTATTGTTTCGCAAACTCGCGGTTACGTATAACTTCGTCATTTCTCATCATACACAAATATAACTTGCATATTTGAGAAGGTCACAAAAATACCTACAATTTGAATACCAACATGATGGGTTTTTGATGATTTTTCATCTGCATTTTTCATAAAATTTCATGATTGGGAGAAAGAAGTCATATTTGATGATGCAAACCAGCAGTGAACAGGTAGTTATTGAAAAAAGTCTTTTACTTAGTCCTGGTTGTATTCAATTCTATGCCAGATTACTGGATAACACTTTGACAAAGCATTGGAGGTCTCACAATGAGCCATATTGAAAGAATGGGGGAAGTAACAATTTCATTCGGTAAAGCTATGAAACGGGCAGAGTTGTCATATCATTTTCCAGCTATACAATACATACAGCTTAATTCTAAAATAAATCAAAGATCAGAAATAGAAGTTCAAGTTCACAGCCAGCATCAAGCATAAAGGTTGATTGAGAGATATATACATAATATATTGCACTGCACACAAAAAGCTAAATAATTGTCTCTCTCTATCTCTGAAAATTTAAATTCTTTTTGAAATGTAATGTTCTCAATCCAAAAGTCATGATGTATTCTGTGAGGCACCGGTGATGACATTAAGAGCTGTCTAATAAGCTATCCTGACCTCCCTATAACACATCTAAGTTCCATTATAAAGCGCATGTAAAATATTTTTATAGTACCTTGATTGCTGCAAAGCAGGGAAGTTTTATGTTACAACTTCCTAACGCCAGTACAGAAATATAAAAGCTATGTCCAATCAGGTAGTTGTTCTATTTGAACTTCTCTCTCAGTTTGAAGGGTGCCCTGGATTCCATTTCTACTTTTTCAGTACATAATAATATAGTCTGGGGGCCAAAGACCAAAACCGATGGTTTCGTGTGCACCAAGAGAGGAATGGACAATCTATACATCGTTGGAATCGCCAGGTTCCGTAGATTATGGAATGGGGGGATGCAGTAAAATCGCTTGGTGCAGTTTTTTGTAAATCGGTTACCATGGCAACCAAGTCATAATTGCAAAATACATAACTTTGCAAACTTTATCAAGATTTTCAATGACTTTGGTTTAAGTCAGGTGAAATTTAACTTCACTTTTGTATTTCCACTAAATGTGGCTTTATTTGAGTGTTTTGAATTTTTTGGTCACATGACGCTGAGAGGGGGGTTCCAGGGCTGAAGATACAAAATTCAATTTTTTATTCAAATTTTCACACAGAAGTTGTTATAACTCAGGATATATTAATGGTAGAGACTTACTTATGGTGTTGTTGGAAAGCAATTTTTATCTGCTTGAAATAGGTATTTGTTTTGTTTTGGTATCCATGGCAACCAGACGTCAGAACAATGATATTTGGTTAAAGTACCATTTCTTTGGATTGATGAAAGACTCAATTTTCAGCAACATAGACCTAGCAAACATGCTTGATAGGATTACTAGAAACATGATATGAGGTGAAATGTATTGAGTTGGTCATGTGACTAATGAGCACATGCCTATATAAAGTGATAACCACAAAAAAGTGGGAACTTAAGGCATTTTGTATGATACCGCTGACCCTTTTCGCAGTACTATTTGTGTTATAATTCAGGATATATTGACACTACAGACATGTCCATGGCATTGTTGGAGAGCAAATTTAATTAGCTAGAATTTTGTGTTTCATTTCTATTGGTAACCATGGTGACCAGTCACCCCAGCAACGACATTTGAATATTGTGGCGTTTAGCTGAATTTAAGGAACATTACATCTTCACTGGCATTAACATGGCAAACACATTCTTGGACTTACTCAACCTGTGTGATACAAACAATTTTGGTGCTTGTGATGAAAATAGCTCTGGTGCTATTGATAGAAGCTTAGATCTTAACCAAAACATGAATACTGTAGCCATTAGTGAAATATCAACTGTTAATGATAGTGTACTAAGTGTCATTGAATGTGATAGCATTGATTATGATTTGCTAGATAATGAGGTTGATACCTGTATAAATGATGATCATGTTGGCATTACTGCTAATGAGGTAAATAATGATTTAACAAGTGCATGTCAAAATCCTTACGAAGGTGTAGAAGCCATTCGACGCTCAAATCCAAATAACATAATTATCGGGCATTTGAATATTAATAGCATGTATCCAAAATTCCAGGAAATAACTGAACTCCTTAACTATTGTAAATTTGAAATAATGGTTCTAAGTGAAACTAAACTTGACGACTCCCATCAAAGCCCAGCATTTGAAATTAAAAACTATTCTATGTATAGGCAGGATAAAAGATCAAATAGTGGTGGCCTCTTAACTTATGTTTCTAAAAACATCCCGTCAACTATAGGACCCATAAATAAATGTACTGATGAATTTGAATGTATGACTATTGAGATAACATGCAATGGAACAAAAATCATTGTGGTATGCGTTTATAAAAATCCTAAAATGAACTCACAAGATTTCAAAATCTGTTTTGAGGAAATATGTGAAAAAATTCTTGATAAGTGTGATCATATCATAATAATTGGTGATTTAAACTTCAATATGTTCCAAAATAATACACTCTCCATGATATGTCCCTCGTTTAACCTCACAAACATCATAAATGAACCCACCTGTTTCAAGTCTAATCAACCAACACTTATTGATGTCTTGTTAGTTAGCAAGCGTAGAAAATTCCTAAAAGGCTTTTCAGTAGACACAGGAATTAGCGATTTTCATAATCTTATAGGAGGTGTACTTAGACAACACACACCTGCTCCACCGAGCAAAGTGATCTCTTATCGAAAACTCAGGAAGATAAATTATGACTTAGTCAATCTTGACCTGGCTTCCGCAAACATAGAAACTATGATCCTAAATGAATCAAACGTGAACAATGCTCTTAATAAACTTCAAGATACTCTAGTTAGTATACTAGATAAACATGCTCCTAAAAAGAAAAAGATTGTAAAACTAAGTGACTTTCCCTGTATGTCCAAAAAATTAAGAAAAGCAATCTTAACTCGCAATCAGTTTAGAAATAAATTTTTTAAAGATAGAAGCTCGCAGCACCTTGCACTTTACAGGAAGCATAGGAACATAGTAACAATAATAAAACGTATGGAAATAAGAAATTATTTTGAAGAAAAATGCAAAAATGGTACAAAGAATAAAGACTTCTGGAAGGCAATTAAACCTATTTTCTCAAAGAGCAAAACTAAACCTGACAGAATACCCCTCAAAGAAGGGGGTGAAAATATAACTGAGACCAAAAGCGTGTGTAATATCTTCAATAACTTCTTTAGGGAAATAGGCTCTAACATTGGGCCGCAAGAAAATAATTCAAAAGATATTGAGAAAATAATACGAGATTACCAATCTCACCCAAGTGTAAATATCATTCTGAATGACATTAACAATAACGAAACTAACTTTGACTTTGAACCTATAACAGAACCTACAGTTAGTAAAATCATAAAATCGCTATCGAGTAAAAAGGCATCTGGTTTTGACGAAATCCCCATTAGTTTTATAAAAAAGACTGGTATGATTCTTTCTAAACCCATAACGCATGTAGCTAACTTATGCCTACAACAACAAACTTTTCCAGAAAATTTAAAAAGAGCCAACATCACACCTTTGTATAAAAAAAAGGACAAGCTCGATAAAGATAACTACAGGTCAATCAACTTACTTACAGCATTGTCTAAAATTTTGGAAAAAGTAATATCTAATCAAATAAATAAATTTATTGAACCGAAGCTTCACAAATACTTATCAGGATTTAGGAAAGGATATGGATGTCAGGACATCCTTATCAGAATGACAGAAGATTGGCGCCAAGCAATTGACAACAGGCAAAAAGTAGGAATCATAGCTATTGACTTATCCAAAGCATTTGATTGTATGTCTCATGGGTTACTTCTTGCAAAACTCAATGCCTATGGCTTCAGTATAAATGCTTGTACGTTATTGAAATCTTATCTTGTTGAAAGAAAACAAAGGGTCAAAATTGGTGACACATTCTCAGAATGGCTATCAAATATAAAAGGTGTCCCCCAAGGTTCTATTCTAGGCCCACTCCTGTTTAATATTTTTATTAATGATTTTTTGTTTTTTAGCATGAACTCAAAAATTTATAACTATGCTGATGACAATACATTATGTTATATTAGCCAAGATTCTGATGAAATTAAAGTAAAACTTGAAGAAGATTGTGTAAAAGCAGTAGAATGGTTTCGTTGTAACAATATGAAAGCCAACGCGGATAAGTTTCAACTAATGATTTTAAATGAAGATTCAGATAACTTCCAATTACAAATCAATGATAATCTGATTAAATCACAATTAAGTGTTAATATACTTGGTCTCGAAATTGATAATAAACTAAATTTCAATCTACAAATTGAAACTTTATGTAAACAGGCAGGTAAGCAAATAAATGCACTCAAGAGGATAAATCATTACCTTGACAAAAAATGTAAGACTGTACTGTATAACAGTTATATTAGCAGCAATTTCAACTATTGCCCATTAGTATGGTTATTCTCTGGTAAAACAAGTCTTGAAAAGTTAGAAAAAACCAACAAAAGGGCCTTACGTTTTATTGCAAATGACCAAAACGCATCTTATGAAGAATTATGTCGCAGTGAGGAGCAACTTAGTATTAACAAAAGATGCATTAAAACAGTTGCTATCCAAATGTTCAAAATAAAAAAGCAGACCTCCCCTTCTTATGTTACTGAGCTGTTCAACCAGCGCACCCTACACTATGATGTTAGGGATAATGATCAATTTGAACTTCCAAAATTTAAAACAGTAACATATGGTAAGAAAAGCATTAAATACTATGGCTCGAAACTGTGGAATCAAATGCCCATAGAAACCAAACAAAGTAACTCAATAAAATCATTTAAACGTGCAGTCACTAACTGGCTGAACAACATAAATAACTTACAATTAATTGAGTTTATATAGCGACAAGCTTATCACCTAAATTTTCAAAAAGCCCTCAAATCAGCAGTAATGCCTCCATAAGTTATATTATGTTTCAAAGAATTTTGATGACTCTTAACTTGACAATTCTAAATTGTTGCCTTGTAAAATAAGAGAAGCGATGACAAAGACATGATGCAAAATTTTTTTTTTTTTAGATTATTCCTACAGGAAACATAAAGGTATCCTCGGTCCTAGCTAGATTTTGATCCTGCTGTTCAACTTTGAACCAGATCAGTTCTAGCCTTGGACCGAGTGTTTTGTAATAATAAGAATGGCTCACAAAATAAGCAGTATGTGGAGCAAAAAAAAAAAAAAAAAAAAGTAATTGGAGAAATGCACCAAAGTATGATTTAAGTTTGTATATATGTACATATTACTTTGTAGATAGTTTCTTATTTGTTGTTTTATAATGTTAAATGTGTGTTTTTAAGTCGTACAGAAGCTTAATGCTTGGTTGTCCTTAATTTGTTATACACATTTTATTGACTGTCCTGATTGATTACGACTATAAATAAAATTTTACTACTTAGTAGGTGGTTAAATGTACAATGATAGTCATGTGACTTGTGGTCATGTGACATATGATTAGGTGATAATCATGGAAAAAGCTGAAATTTAATGCATTTCATATATATGCTTGCGACCTATTCCACAGTACTATTTGTGTCATAAGTTAGGATGTTTTGATGCTACAAATATGTTTGTGGTGTCATTAGAGAGAGAATTTAATCAGTATGAATACTGTGCTTGTTTTGGTAGCCATGGTAACCAGTCACTACAGAAACAATATTTGAATATTGTAACATTTGATTTGATCTAATAAGGCTCTTGTTACAGTGACAAATGCCAACAAACATCTACAGTACAACCCAAAATAAAGTACGATTACCCCAGCAGGAAGGAAGAATCAGCCACTACTTTACCCTTTCACACCTTTTGACTACCTCTTAATCACTTCCTACGTTTACCTACTTGAAACTACCTTTTAAAATTACATTAAAATCACATTTAAACAACACCAATTTAAACTCAATCACCCTCATTGTTTTTGATTTACTTGATATTTTGCACCTCTGCTAATTGCAGTTACATTGGCAGCTGTTTAAATAGAGTTCTTAATGTGGGCTAAGGTTGTAGAAAGGAGTCAAAGGGATTTGTAAGGAGATTTCGGGTGGAGAGAAGACAAGAGGGCAAAATAGGTAAACAGAGGACTTCTGACAGAAAATTGTCTTACTTTATTTTGGGTTGTACTGTACTTGGACTTACCCTGTGTGAACTGAATTTCCAAAAAAACAATTCTGCAAGGAAGAAAGCACATTTTTGGTTAAAGCAGGCCAGTAACCAGGGGGCGTGGAGGGTGTGTACACATACCTCCTCCCCCTACCCACAGCCCGACCTTCCCCTTTAACCCATAATGATATTATATGGGATAGAATAAGTCCCGCTAATTTCATTCTGCTGTGAGGTGAGGATGGTTGAAGAGATCAGACTTACTTCTGATACGGAACTTAGCAACCCCACACACTAAATCATCCTGTGAGCCACAGGCATAGTAAGAAACCGGTTAAGGGGGGTTTTTTTCAAGATGACATTGGTGAAGCCCAAAGGGCCGAAGCCTAATTGGCGAGGGTTTGGGCGCCGCTTTAGGCCCCCCAGAAGCAATGGATTTTGTTTATGGATATTGATTCTGAGCAGTTTCAAGGTTATATTACTTTCATGGAAGGTCTGGTATATCATGCTAAAATGCTTGGTTTTTTGAGAATTTTCTGTGAATTAACATTATGCAAACTGCGCCAAGGTCAGGATATGACAAACATTTTACATGTAGAAGGATTATCAAAAGTGTCCAATAATGCTTTTAATTTTTTTAAAAATTTGGTTTAGAATAAGTGTCAAGTCACTCAGGATTGGAAACTCTAATCGTTGGGATTTTGCATAATTTGAAGACAGTACTGGTGATTCCTGAATTTCCTGTACTGATTACATCAGTCCCTAAATACTAAATACATGACATTGTGGAATAGGCAAGGAAGCCATTTTTTGGAATCTAAATCCATTGATTTAAAAACTTTATCACAGAGTTCTGGGTTTAAAATGACCAACATTTTTCAGTTGTCAGACATGCTACCTAATCATGGTTTGTCTTTTGGTAAAGTGTTAGAATAGAAAAATAGCCTTCTGAAGAAGAATTTACAGGCTCCGCAAGACCTAATTTTCAATTATATTTACATGGAAACATACCGATATAAATCTCCAATGCTTTATAGTCTTAATTGACAAATTAGAGTTGTTCCAGGGTTCACCTGGTAAAATACACAATTATAAAAAAAATAGCCAGAGGAAATTATGTTATGAACAGGTTTGATCTAGAGGAATGAATCAGAGAAATTTTTGTATAATCCACGGTCATTGTCCTCTAAATATCAGTCTGACGGCAAGGAAAACCCCGGAACAAACATTTGTGACGAAAAGTATAATTTTTTATTGTCAAATTGTCAAATTTACATGTGACGACTTATCTTTAAAAGTCTGTTAAAGGTGACTTTAGTTTTTGGCCAAAGGCGAGGTGTTCTGACCCCCATATCTCCCCCCCTCCTTGGTTTCACCCTGCAGTGTCAGCTAGGGCCAGGACTTAGCTGAAATTGCAATTGTCTTCATGACACGGTAATTTCCTTGAAAGAAGATCCTAGCTTTCGTTTTTAGTGAAACAAGGGGCCGAGGAGGTATATTTTTTTCATTATTTGGCATGTAGACGAATTTGTGAAACTGTAAAAACGAACATATTCACGACCAGGACAATTGTGTACATGTCAAATACTGCTTTTCACAAATTTGTGTATGTGTGATTACGAACATTGCAATCAGAAAATTGGCCAAAACCTACTCTAAACCTAATTTTAACTCCAAACCCTAATGATAGGCCCTATAGCAATTCCACGAATGTTAGTACTAGTAGATCACGAATGAATAATAAAGCACATTCACAACTGTTAGTTATTACATGTACACGAGCACATGTGCTCGTTTTTTCATGTCCACAAATTCGTACATGCTTGTTTTGACACCCCAACGAATTCGTGAACATGCCAAATAGTGAAAAATATATACATGGGCCGAGTTCACCAACATAGTTCTAACAGTTAGACCTGGTCTTAATTGTTTTAAACTTGGTTTTAACTGAGTCCCTTTCACCTACTGTGTTTTTTTCTTTAGACTCGCCAAGGTTCATTGATTCTCAAACATTGTTCATATAACTCTCCGTTATGCACTGCAATGTGAGCCTAAACATCAAAATTTCTGGGGGCTGCCCATAAAACAATTTGCAGAAGTCCGAAAATAAGACAAAACATATGCACAGGATTCAGCTGGAATTGCCAGAACTATTTCCAAAAACGGAGAAATTCACATGCACCATATGCCACGTAAATTCGGAAAAAGCTGGGATATGTTAAATAAAAGGGATATTTAGCTTTTTATGGAGATAGATAGATCAATAAATGGATAGATTGATAGGCTAGTTGATAGGCTGTTTGATGGTTTATCGAGTTAATTTTTTCCCCCCTAAATTTGATGGACATTTTTTATTCTTAAAAAGTACCAGCCCTCCCCGAGTCTACGTGTCTTGCAATATTCCCTGGCTTGTTAAGGCAATTGAGATATTGTGTATGTAGCAGTTGTACTGTTCAGATACTATGTGCAAACTTTCACCAAACTTTTATTCTTTGATGCTGCTCTGCTTGACTGATTGGCTTAGCCAAACCGGGTCTTAGCTTAGACCTGGCTCTTCTCTTGAGCCCAGGTTTGTGAAATCGAGTCTAGGACTTTTCTTTCTTTTGAAGCATTTTATTGTGACTTTGCTATTTAAGATGTTGCCATGTTGAAGTTCTTTAGGAATTTATACAAAAGATTTGCAGTACTATTTTACACCCACTAGAATGCTCAGAGTGCATTTCAGAGCATCTGAAATCCGGTTGGCTTCTGGAGTCTACTGTCACACAGTGCTTCAGCCGCCACAAAGGCTGGCCTTGCAGGCCTCCATTCATCCTAAATTACCTTCTGCACACCCTTACCCCCAAAATCTAAAGCTGTCAGGAATAATGATAAAATGCATTTCAGATTTGCCGTGTTGAAATATTTGAAAAAAGAATTGATTTAACTCAGTCGATACCTACATTATAAGACGATTTCTCCTTATGCTATGCTTTAGTAAGTCCAAGTAAATGTTTGCTTGGTCTCAAATGTTACAATATTCAAATATTGTTTCCGTAGTGACTGGTTACCATGGCTACCAAAGCAAACACAGTATTCTAACTGATTTAATTCTCTCTCTAATGACACCACAAACATATTGGTAGCATCAAAACATCCTAACTTATGACACAAATAGTACTGTGAAATACGTCGCAAGCATATATATGAAATGCATTAAATTTCAGCTTTTTTCATGATTATCACCTTATCATATGTCATGTGACCACAAGTCACATGACTATCATTGTACATTTAACCACCTACTAAGGTTGAGCAAGTCCAAGAATGTGTTTGCCATGTTAATGCCAGTGAAGATGTAATGTTCCTTAAATTCAGCTAAACGTCACAATATTCAAATGTCGTTGCTGGGGTGACTGGTCACCATGGATACCAATACAGATGAAACACAAAATTCTAGCTAATTAAATTTGCTCTCCAACAATACCTTGGACACGTCTGTAGTGTTAATATATCCTGAATTATAACATAAATAGTACTGCGAAAAGGGTCAGCGGTATCATACAAAATGCCTTAAGTTCCCACTTTTTTGTGGTTATCACCTTATATAGGCATGTGATCATTATTCACATGACCAACTCGATACATTTCACCTCATATCATGTTTCTAGTAATCCTATCAAGCATGTTTGCTAGGTCTATGTTGCTGAAAATTGAGTCTTTCGTCAATCCAAAGAAATGGCACTTTAACCAAATATCATTGTTCTGACGTCTGGTTGCCATGGATACCAAAACAAAACAAATACCTATTTCAAGCAGATAAAAATTGCTTTCCAACAACACCATAAGCAAGTCTTTATCATTAATATATCCTGAGTTATAACAACTTCTGTGTGAAAATTTGAATAAAAAATTGAATTTTGTATCTTTAGCCCTGGAACCCCCCTCAGAGGGTCATGTGACCAAAAAATTCAAAACACTCAAATAAAGCCACATTTAGTGGAAATACAAAAGTGAAGTTAAATTTCACCTGACTAAAACCAAAGTCACTGAAAATCTTGATAAAGTTTGCAAAGTTATGTATTTTGCAATTATGACTTGGTTGTCATGGTAACCGATTTACAAAAAACTGCACCTAGCGATTTTACTGCATCCCCCCATTCCATAATCTACGGAACCTGGCGATTCCAACGATGTATAGATTGTCCATTCCTCTCTTGGTGCACATGAAACCATTAAATAAAGCACTTTTTGCTACTTGGCCCCCAGACTAATACTGAACCTGATCCTGAAATGACTCACTGACAAATCAGATAACCTGTCGCCTATTTTAATATTTTTACAAGTTCTTCAGATCTGGGGTTCTATTCCGGATACCTGAGGCAATTATTGAATTGACAATGATAACTATATTATAGTTCTGGGTGCTTTTCCTAAGATTGCTATTAACACCAGACATCTCAACAGCCAATAGAGTTACATGTACACCTATAATGTCATATTTTGATTTGCAAGTCAAGCAAAAAATTAGAAGTTGCCACATTCTGAATTTACAGAACCTTCAAAATTGGCCTAGACCATTGATGTTGGTATTCAAAATGAAGGTCTAATTGAGCTCTTTCCAACTATACCACTTTCATTGTCTAATCTCTTAAATTGACTGAGTTATCCAATATCGCGAATCGGCGCACCAAACGAAAAATGTCTAAAAACTTGAAATTTCAAATGGATTTCCTCAAAAAAGTATTCAAGTTAGAGACCTGAAATTTTGGATTTTGCCTTTTGACATGAAAATGTCACTGTCCCAATTTGTCCAAAATTGAAATTCAAAAATTTTTGCAAAATCAACCTACCCTAATGGCATAGTAAGATGGTGTGTATTTTTAATCTGATGTTTCAATCTGTGATTTTTCTTGCTTGAGGGAGTAGCAGATGAACACAGCTAGTTTATCAGCTATTTTAACTCTGTTAAGTTTCCTCTCTTTCATTCCATTGGCCCACGCTCACCAGCTGGGCTATATTTGGAGTTTGCGTAACGTGTATATTTGAACTAATGGAGCCTCGATGGCTTTTTATTATCCAAATCTAGAATATTTTAGAGAGGGGTCGGGACATTGTGCTATTTCTATAAAATGGTGTCTGTTGACTCAGCTCAATTCTCCCCTACACTCTCACGCAAATAATAATAATAATAATAATAATATTTAGTACTTATATAGCGCCAATTCCAGTAAACTGCTCATTGGCGCTTGGTTAGATTAGCTGATATCTCCGTAAAATTTTCCTTGATTTTCGTACATTTTCAGGTAAGCCATTCCACAGTATCGGTGATGAATAGGTAAAGGCTCTATCCTCAAACTTGTTTTGATTTTGTGTGGCAGGTACCTCTAACAGCATTTTGCCATTGCTGCGGAGGTTCAGGTCATTTTCATGTTTTTGTTGAATAAGACATCTGAGGTACTGAGGTGCTTGATTATTCACCGTTTTCCATGTAGTTGTCATAAGTTTGGAATTGGATCCTTGCAGGAACTGGAAGCCAGTGTAACTCTTTCCTGTAATGACTAACTTTATCTTGTCTTTTTAGCCCTGCAATTCAGTTTCTCTTTGTCTACACAAGAATTTCCAGAAGCAAATAAGCAGTAATTCGTCTGACCCCCACTTAATGGGATGCAGACCAACCAGCCGGGGTTGGATGAATGCTTTTCAGACTCAAATCAAAAGTGTCATTTTTTAGAAATTACTTTCTGTTAAATACTTTATGCTTGATTAGTGCTTTTAGTGCTTTTGATCAGAACGATCTTCACTAATTACGATTTGGTAAAAGCTGTAGCATTCATTGATTTGAAAGCCCAACTGGTGCAGACACTAGCTTGTTGCCTTTGTATACATGTATTTGTCAATTTAGAGGGTATGATTTTCACGGGCAGCAGTAAAATATGATTAGAACTGTGGTAGATCCATGTACTGACAGTTGCTCTCGAAAGTAAGTACACTTGAGCTCTTTGAGCCATTGTTCTCATATCAGTTGCTGTGGTTTGCCAGTTTAGTTCCCATTACATCATTATATATTTAAAAAATACAGGTAGAATAATATTCATATTAAATTGAGTTAGCTGCAGACAATGCGCTTTTCCAGGAGGATTCTAAAAGGTTTACAGTCTGTAATTGGAATGTCCTCATTGTTCATCTGAGATGTGCACATTTAACTGATAAATTACTGAACTATTCTTAGTTCACCATTACGTTTCATTTTAAAAGTGTACACATAACTCTATACTAATAACCAGACAAGAATTGCATTCTTGGTAAATTGAGTAAGCTGCAGACAAAGCGCTTTTCCAGGCAGATCTAAAAGGTTTACAGTCTGTAATTGGCATGACCTCACTGTACATTTGAGATGTGCACATTTTAAACTGATACATGTACTATTTTCATGCACAACACAAAGGTAACGTGACGTGGCTGAGGCATAATAGGTCTTTATAAATACTTTCTTTCTTGCGAACATCTCACCTTGATCTGTGTAATATGCATATGCAAAGAGTAGAAAAGAGGCTGTTATCTCATTGATATATTAATACATTTTGAGAAATTTAGAGCGTGTCATATATTGAACAACTTTTATAATTCTTATTCTGGGAGCTTAGAATCGAGTGTCAATTGGTGAAAACTTCATCTATCTCAAGATTGTGATGATACTACAATTTTAGCCGGGGAAAATTGTATCAGGGAAGAAATGCAGCTAATTCAGCAGTAGTACCTTACTTTTCACGATCAGCGGGCATGTGATGATGGCAACAGACCACATTTGTTTCAGCTTAGTAAAAAGGAGCAATGTTATTGCTTTGAGAGTCAAATATCCGATGGTGGGCATGTCATTTGTAATGTCAGAAACCATGTACTTTAATTTAAAGATAGACCTATTATACTACTGACAATATACACTGTAGGGGTTACTGAATGCTCTCCAATACATATGCAGCATGTACAACCACCTTGCATTTCCACACCTTTCTTTCTGCTCTAATTCAATACTTATATCTAAGGCAATTCCATTTGTCAGAATATTTATGTGGCTAGCAGAGGTGGAGAGTTGTCTTAACCTAATTCCTCAGTCTCTTCTGTCAATGTTTTTATCTCAGTGAATCACAAGATCCAGTGAATCGGGAGACCCAATGCTGGCTGCCTGTTGTAGTGCCCATGGATGGCTTCACCCGCTGATGGCTTGCCCTGCTAACGATGCTGCTTACTCAATATTATCTGCTATAGATGCCCCTGGCCAGACTGGATCACTGTCTTATGTGCAACATCTGGCTTCTGCTTGGCGTTGATTCGTATCATATATAAATTGAAAAAGTAGATCATGTTAATGGATAACCTGTGGAACTGAGTGGAAGGTTAAACTTTGATTATTGGGCGTTTACCCTTTTTAACTTTTCTTAATTGTGTCAGAAAATACATCAATGATATTTAGTTATATCCTGCAGGTGCAATTGCATGACTGGCTTTAGTATATGTCAACCATCACGCCAAGGATATCTAGAATAGTAAGACCATTTGTATTTTCAATATGATGTTAAAAACTATGATTGTGGTTGCTTCAGGGCAGAACACAGTGACATTTTCTGAGATATTTCATTAGATGATCCCAAGAAAAACCTTGCAGAAAGTAGGCATAAATATGTATTTTCAGTTTTTCCTTCTTGTGGTTGTTTCATTCACTTAAGTTCGGCTCCTGCATCCAGTTTCCCCACTTACACTTGCTGGGCTATATTTGGAGTGTGTGCTGTGTAAAGATGAACATTTAGTGTCTTGATGGCCTTTTTTTCAAACCTAGAATATATTAGATTGGGGGCAGGGTTCAGGACATAGTGATTTTTTAATGAATTGGTGTCTGTTGACTCAGCTCAATGCTCCTGAACACCCTCATGCAAATACACCAAGAAGCGACTGGGGGGACGCCAAGAAGCGACCAAGAGGACATCTAGAGGCAACTGAAAGCAAACTCCAACTGACCAGTACAGAGGCCACAGTACACTGACCTCATTGAACAAGAGTGTGAGATAAAGCTCCGGGGTTTGTTACAAGAGCTGCGTGGTCATTCACTAAGTGAGAGCAGTTTGATCGATGCAAAAATGAAGGCAGGGCAAAAAAAAAAGCCAAAGGGGAGAGTAGTCCTGAGAAAAAGGTAGTTCTGAAAAGAGAAGTCCTGGCCCGAGAATCACGATACTCTCTCATTTGACAGATAACACTTAGGACCCCTGGCAAAATCGGGAGAACACTCACTTTGATCATGCAGGTTGCTTAAAAGCCACCGGCTATGCAGCAGCTACAAAATGCTTCTTTTGTTTTTCTCACTCCAACTCCTCTAACACAAGCTTTAAAGGACTTTTGTCGTTTTGAACATTTCACTCTCCTCCTGAATACTGGTTCGCATAGCTCTTTGACTGGCATGTCTGATCATGGATGCACCTAGGTTTGGCACCTGCAATTTACTCCAAACTTCTCTTCGTTGCCATATTACGTGGCCAGCAGCCATTCAGTTCTCTTTGTGTACACAAGAATTTCCAGAAGCAAATAAGCAGTAATTCGTCTGACCCCAGTTAATGGAGTGTTGGCCAGCTGGGCTTTGATAAATGCTTTCCGGACTCAGACAGAAAGTGTCAATTTTTTGGAAATTACTTTCTGGGGAAACTTTATACTTGATTACTGCTTTTGATCAGAGTGACCTTCACTAATTAGGATTGGGTGAAAGCTGCGGCATTCATTGATTTGAAAGCCCAACTGGTGTACTGTAGACTCTAGATTGTATGCTTTTTTCATGAAAATATTATATAACTGTGAAAGATGTCAATGTATACATGTTTTAAAGAGGAAGAAGTTCAAAGCACTAGGTCTAAGCAGGTCATTGTTATTTGTGTAAATGAACACATGACATGAGTCAAAGAAAGGAAACTTGGTCTGGATGGTATGTTTCAGTCATCATAGAAAAACGGAAAATTCTGTACACTGATTGCCACTGTCATCTGTGAAATCACTGCTCTCCAGAATTTGGGGATTCTTAATTCTCTCATCTTGATAAAACAATGAATTTACTGATTTATTAGAATTTTTCTTGCGGGTTTTGTTCTCCAATTACACATTTGCCATTTAGCATCTTTTGGTTTCTTGGGATTACAATAGTTCCGAATATCTGCTGTCATGATGTTAAATATTATGATTTATAAAACTGCTATCTTTGATAGAACATGTGAATTTCATCAAATATTGATTTATTATCTTTTTGTTGAGCTGCTTCCGGGACATTACCTGTTGTCTGATATCAATTTAACACTGGAGGATAGTAAAAAATTTTCTCTTCACAGTTTACGGCTGCATGGAAGATATTGTTAAGAATTTAGGACTCCAGGTTATCATTATTTTATGAACAGCTGCAATTTCAATTTGTTTCTGCCGTGTGTTGACACTTGGTTGTCTTGTGTCTTATTTTTCCGACTTTGTCATTTCCTTGATTAGTAGTTCGAATTGCTAGAACAAACATGTCATGGACAGCCATGCAAAACTTCCATGACCTACAAATGTATACCACCATTTCAAGGAACAGATCATTGTTAAAAAACAAATTCACAGCATTAACCCAAAGTACAACAAGAGCAAGATTGTGATGCTTCTACAATATAAATAGGGAAGATTGTATCAGGGCCAAAATGTAGCTTGATCTGGGGTAATTCATGCTGCATGCAATTGTACATGTGTGACATATTTTGAATCTTTCAAGATTTACTTCTTTATGATGCAATTCTCATCTCTTTATTCCTATGGTGCTTATGCCGTAGGGGGGGGGGACTTAATTAGCTTTTTCGGGAAATTCAATATGTATACCAGCCCAATTTGTGCCATTGGGTCCCCCGCGTTTAGTGGATATTAGACATATGACAAAACAAACAGTACCACTGAATTCCTCTTGTCAAGAGCTTTAAAATGAGTACCAACATGATGGGTCTACTATGATATTTGTTGTCACATTTATTAAAAAATTCTACTGTAAATTGCAGCGAGAAGCCCCTTTAACTTAACTCGATGAATTCAGACAACCTTCATAAATTAGAAAGTCCAAGTGTTTTAGTGAAATATCTAATACTAACCACAACTTTTTGAATCTCAGTTTGAGAGCATATTTTATGGTTTGACCATTTGAAAAATTGTCATTGCTTTATTCAGAAATAGTATTGCTTTTATTCGCCAAACACCATAGTACTTATGCATTCACTCATACTCATAATGATACCATGCAATTCATAGAAATGAATTCTTTGAGGCAGAGTAACAGAAAATTGCCTATCACAATTTTGAAAATTTTTATCCTGCAATTTAGAAGACATCAAGAAGTAGAATAAAATTAGAGTACACTGCAATGTCAGGCAATTTATTAAGGAATATTAAAGCTACGAGAAATGATATGTTCCAAAATTTATCTATAGAATAATGTATTTCATGTGAATGAGAATATAGTTATATCAAGATCAAACCATCCATGTAAGAGCATTGATATTATTGCCTGCTCTAATTCAGACTTAAATCCGGAAAAAGGTAGACCAGGTGATGTGGATATTATAAATGTCAATATTCAATAAACAGGAAATTTGGATGTCTGAAAACATTGATGTCTCTAGTGTCAGTGGTGAGATCAGACAGTCCTTGCCCAGAAATTAGGACTAGTAACTTAAGTAGTACATTTTGCAAAATGATATATTCAAAAGACTCAGAAATCACTGCACTAACACTTCAAATTGATCATCCCAAAACCAACTGAATAATTAAATATCAATGGATGGAATCGCTTAGACAAACTTATGTTACTAATCTTTCATGACATATGAATGGGCAATTGATTCTGAAAGCTAAGTAATAAATTAATTATACATGTAAAGGTTCTCCCTTGGAAGTAAAATACATACAGTTTCATGTGTATAATATATATGACTTGTGTAATTGCTTCTACCCATCTTTGATGAAATTTTAACTGAATTTGTATAAATATTGATAATTATCCATGGCTTCTACTTACATCAGCATTATTTAAATAAATTTTATTTTTGTACATAGTTCATGTGAGATAATTCTGTGTTTGGAAGCATTTGGCATCATAACATTTAAACTTCATGAAAGGAAAAATACAACTAATAATAATATTACTTTAATGATTTACGGAATAAAATTGATTTATCCAAGTGTTGTGTAGCCTACTAGGGAGTCTTAGACCAATGTTCTTGTGAGCCAGAAGGGCCAGGCTTCAGATAAATAAGTCAGGACCCTTCAACCACACAAAAGAAGCTTATTTAAAACAGTTGATGTCATCCTCACTTGTATTTTTTTCAGTGCCATTGCAAACGCTTTATGGCACACGGACCATAACATTCACAGTCAAAAAGGAATACCAATTAAATTATTATTTCCATTCATAAAAGTATATTGAGCACATTTTGTGAGACTCCTTTGCCAGACTACCACAAATATGTAAAATTAATTTTTGACTGGGAGTCCTGTCTGAAAAAAAAAAAAAGGTAATGTTTGCTTATGAAATAATTATGAATGTCAGAAGTGTTTAACATCAAAAATTGTTCCGAATGGCATCGCCTTTAGATTATCGGATATATAGCTTCCTGGTATTCATTTTGAAGGAAATTTTCCAGAGAATCCAAATATGTTATCCCCATTCTTCTATCTGTGATAGGGCCGAAGATATCGCAAACCGCGACTTTGCGGAACCGTAATATATCCCGAAAACTTCAAGGCCTATGTCAAGGGGGTAGCGGTGTTCCGATTTTCAAATTTTTTTTTGTTATGTTCATATCTCACCCAATGGCACATTTTGAGCCGGTATACATATAAAAGTAGGATTAAGTCCCCCCCTACGTTATGGCTTCACATATTTTAGCTCTTGTGATACATAATTACATTGTTTTGCATTGACATAGTATTCCTTGGCGCCTTGCCCATGTCCTGACACCCCTGTAGAGTTGATCCCCAATTTGATTACTGGGATTTGTGCCAACAATGTCAGCTCCCATTAGCACTTTTTTGACAATTACAACATCCTTCTTGATTGATTGGTCTCTTGCACCATGATGGCTTACAAAGGAGTGAGCAAGTCCTTGGGTTAGTTGTGAACCACTAAAAATAATAACTTGGCATTGACCCTTTTCATCAGAGCAAAAGCAAACCTTAACCTTTGAGAGTTGTTTATACTTTGACAATTGAATATGTGATGTTAGAGAAAGTCCTTAATAATATCATCTATAGTCTCTGCACATTGAAACAAACTTGTTACAGATAACCCCCATATTCCTATTTTGATGACTCTATTTGGCAAAGCAATTCAACACAATGACACCACATGGTCTTGCTAGCTTGTTCACTCCAACTTGATTGTATAATTGCTCCCAGAAATAAAAGAGATTCAGTCTTCTCCAGAATCTGTGTGAGACACTTGCAGCCACCTTGCCGTTTTCCACACCTTTTTTTCTGCTCCAATTCAATAATTACATCTCTGACAATCTTATTTGGCAGAATATTCATGAGGCTAGCAGAGGTGGAGAAGTTGTCTTAATCTCATTTCTCAGTCTCTTCAGTCAACTTTTAAATCAGTGAATCACAACATCCAGGGAATCAGGAGACCCAATACTGGCTGGCTGCCTGTAGTCGTGGCCATGGAGGGCTTCACCTGCTGATTGCTTGCCCTGCTTACGATACTGCTTGCTCAATGTTATCTGCTATAGATGCCCCTGGCCAGACTGAATCATTGTATATTTTGTCTGTCTGGCTTCCACTTGGCGTTGATTCACATACATATTGCTTTCTCCAAGAAAATTTAATGGACAATTTAAAGTGAAAAATTTGATCGAAAACTTTGATGTGGAATGTTAAATTTTAATTATTGGGCGTTTACAATTTTCTAACTTTTTATAATTGTGTCACAAAATAGATCCATGATATTCAGTTATGTTCTACAAGTGCAATTGCATGACTGGCTTTTGTAGATGTCAGACATCATGCCAAAGACATATAGAATGGCAAGACAATGTGTATTTTTAATCTGATGTTCAAATCTATGATTGTGGCAGTTGCAGAACAACAAAGTGACATTTTCTGAGCTATTTAATTAGATGATCCCAAGAAAAACCTTTCAGAAAATAAGCATAAATATATATTTTCAGTTTTGCCTTCTCATGGCTCTTTTTGCTCTGTTAAGTTTCCTCTCCTGCATCCAGTTGCCCCATCCACACTTGCTGGGCTATATTTATAGTGTGTGCTGTGTATAGATGAACAGTCTTGATGGCTTTTAATTTTTTTCAAATCTGGAATATATTAGAATTGGGGGAGGGGGGAGGGACATAGTGATTTTTTCTGTCTGTTGACTCCTGAACACCCTCACGCAAATACACCAAGAAGCGACCGGTAGGATACCAAGAAGCAACTGAGAGGACACCTAGAGGCAACCAAGAGCAGACTTCAACAGACCAGCACAGAGACCGCAATATACATACCTCACTGAACAAGAATGTGAGATGAAGCCCCCCGAGGCTTGTTACACAAGAGCTGCTTGGTCATTCACTAAACAAGAGCAGTTTGATTGATGCAAAAATGAATGCAGGACAAAACAAAAGCATAAGAGGAAAGTAATCCTGGCAGAAAAAAGTAGTTCTCAAAAGAGAAGTCCTGGCCACAGAATCACAATACTCTCTCATTTGGAAGATAACACTTAGGACCCCTGGCAAATTTGGGAGCACACTCACTTTGATCATGCAGGTTACTTAAAAGCCCCAGGCTATACACTTCTTGTATTTTTCTCACTCAAACTCCTTTCACCGTTCTAATGCAAGCTTTAAAGGACTTTGAACATTTCACTCCCCCCAGTTAACTGGTTCGCATAGCTTTTTGACTAGCATGTCTGATCCTGGATGCACCGAGGTTTGGCATCTGCAATTTACTCCAAACTTTTCTTCAATGCCACATTATGTGGCAAGCAGCAATTTGGTTTCTCTATGTGTCAGAAGCAAATAAGCAGTAATTCATCTGATCCCCCCTTAATGGGGAGCGGACCAACCATCTGCATCTGGGGTTGGATGAATACTTTCCAGACTTAGATCGAAAGTGTAAATTTTTTGGAAATTACTATCTGGGAAAACTTTATACTTGATTACTGCTTTTGATCAGAACGACCTTCGCTAATAAGGATTGGGTAAAAGCTATGGCATTCATTGATTTAAAAGCCGATGTGGTGTAGAGACTAGCTTGTTGCCTTTGCATGATTGAAATGTCAATTTGGAAGGATATGCTTTTTACGACAACTATCAAATATGACTAGAACTTGGATAAATATCCATGTATGTTTTTAAAGAGAAAGACAATCAAAGCATTTGGTCCAAGTATTCTTGTTAAGTGTTTATGTATGAAATCAGTCAAAGACAGGAAACTTGGTCTATGGATATGCAGTATGTTTCAGTCATCATAGAAAAAACATACCATTTTGTGCTTTGATCGCTGTCATCATCCCAAAACCACTCCTCCCCAAAATGAAGGGATTCTCAATTCTCTCATCGCGATAAAAAACAATGAAGTTATTGATTTAATAGAATTTATTAACTCCAATTACATTTGCCATTTAGCATCTTTAGGCTTCTTTTGATGACAAGAATTCTGAATATCTGCTCAAATGATGTAGCATGTGAATTACATCAAATATTCAGTTAACATATTTTTGTTAGATGTCGATTTAAAAATGGAGGATGGTAAAAAATATTCTCTTTGCACTTGATGGCTGCATGGAAGATCTTGTTAAAAATTTAGGACTCCAGGTTATCGTTATTTGACGAACATCTGCAATTTCAATTTGTTTCTGCCATCTGCTGACATTTGGTTGTCTTGTGTCTTTGTTTTCCTTGTTTAGTAGTTTGCATTGCTTGTACAAACATCTCATGGACCACATTGCAAATGTGTATGAACTAGGAATTTATTACAGAAATATGAATTAATAATTATGTCTGTCCAGCTGTCTGTCTAGATTGCTGTCTGTCTGTCTGTCTATACCATACCAAAATAGGCCTTTATATGCCAATGTGATGCTCTGGGTTAATTTGAATACTGTCCGCCATCACATTGCCGGAAACTTCTCATCTCTGACCTCAAGATATTTCAAATCATAAATGTGGAATACATATGCTTTTTCTAAGAAATTCACAGCTCTGATAATTCTAGATTGTTTGTCTATTTAGTTTCCAATAAATCATGAAATATTGGAAAAACGTTCATATTCTATTTTAAATTTCTGAACAAATTTTTTGTTATGCTATGTATTCTATGTTTTTATTATTATTTTAGCCTATGTTGTACCTAATTGCTTTTGCCTGACATACGTATCTTTTTTGATATTTGAATGTCTAATAAAATTTATATACAGTGAAAATATACTATATTTCAGTTTTGAAGGGGAATATTCAACCTGGCAAACTTTGTATTCCCAGTATTTTGTGTAAGTAGCAGAAAAAGCAGTTTTCTTGGAAAATTCAAATAGGTCAACATGTCCTCACGGTCCATTTGAGATGTGCATTTTATCTGATAGGCCTATCTCATAGTTACCTACACTGTAAAATCAGAGGCACTGATTCAGCTCAATTGATTGAGTGAGATGGTTGCACAAGTTGATTGAGCTAACATAGATTAATGTTTTAAGCTGAGATAACTCAAAATACCGAGCTGAGATAGCTCAAAATACTAAGCTATGTTGACTAAGGTATTCAAGCTGAGAAAACTCAAAACAATGAGCTGTGTTGACTTACAGCTCAAAATATTGAGTTTTGTTGACTTATTGATCCAAGCTGACAAAACGCAAAATTTTGAGCTGTGTTGACTTATTTTTTGTTGTTTTTCATTTATAATTGTGTGACCTGTCTTATAAAGTTATTTATGAATATGGGCTGTAATCCCGAAATATTGTTTGTGGGGATTTTAATGTTGATGGGCTTAAAATAGAATTTGACAGAAAAACAGCAAATTTTTATGACTGCCTGCTGACATACAACTTTTTACCAACCATTACCCTGCCTACTAGAGTAACTGACACCACCATGACATTGATTGATAATATATTCATGAAAATTAATAAGGATAATGTGAATCATACCTTGTGGTCAGGTAATTTATATTCTGATATATCAGACCATCTACCAAACTTTCTTATAATAAGAAATGCTAAAATAAAAAAATGCACAGAGAAAGCTAGACCGAAAATCAGGCTGTTTGGTGAAAACAATCTGGCTAAATTTGTGGATGGGATGAGTGATACTGACTGGGAAGGCTTCTTCGCATGCAGTGATGTAAACTTTCTGGTACACACCCTGTATGAAACGGTCTCATTTCAATTTGAAAAATCCTTCCCCTTAACTACATTATCCAGGAAACGGGCGAAAGACAAGATATGGTTGACTAAAGACCTTAAAGATGCCATACGATCAAAATCTGAATTGTACAGAAAATACTTAAATCATCCTACACCTGAAAATAAGTTGGCATACACCACATACAAAAACACTTTAACTACAGCCTTAAGAAATGCGCAGGCAAATTCTTATCTGGAAAAATATGGGCCAATAATAAATCCTAATAAAAGCAGACAAAGTAACAGGATAGAAAAGGTTACGCTTAATAATAGAATCCTTACAAACAAGAAGGACATTGCAAATGCCCTGAATGACTATTTTGTTAATATTGGATCACAGTTGACTAAAGATATAGTCACAGAACATGATTTTGACAATTATCTAATAAACCGTCAGATAGGTAGTTTGTACATCTACCCAACTGAATCGTCAGAAATTTTGTCGTTAATTAAAAAATTAGATAACAACAAAGCACCAGGTGATGATGGAATTTCTGGCAAAATTCTGAAGTCATGTCAAAGTTTGTTCAGTAAGTTAATAGCCCACATTGCAAATACTGCAATTGAAACTGGGAAGTACCCTGACAAATTAAAACTTGGCAAAGTTATCCCCATACATAAAAAAGGTAGTAAGACAGATCCAACTAATTATAGACCTATAAGCCTACTTAGCACCATCAATAAGATAATAGAGAAGGTTTTGTACAAGAGGCTATATGAATATTTTGAAAAATTCAAGATCCTTTATCAGTACCAGTTTGGATTTAGACATGATTATTACACTACAATGGCTCTGATTGAGATCACTGATCAGCTCAGAGAACAAATCGAAAACAAAAATATCACAATAGGTATTTATATAGATCTTACAAAGGCATTTGACCTTGTTAACCACGATATTTTAATTACAAAACTTGAGTCATATGGTGTAAGGGGACCAGCAATCGAACTGATAAAATCTTACCTTAGTGAATGCCCTCAGTATACTAAAGTAGAAACAGTTAACTCAGACATAAAGAATTTACAGTGTGGTGTGCCCCAAGGCTCTGTGTTGGGACCACTTTTCTTTCTCATCTATGTCAATGATATGCAACACTGTACTGACGCTCAATTACGCTTATTTGCAGATGACACTAACATATTTATTTCCGATGAGGACCCAACCATTGTAAAACAAAAAGCTGAGAAATGTCTAAGTGGTATTACAAAGTGGTTAAAAGCAAATAAGTTACTCTTAAGTGAAAGTAAAACCAGCTATAGTATCTTCATGCCAGCTAATAAAAAAGTCCCAGATACGCTTAACAGGATAACAGTTAATGGAAAGTCAATACTAAGAACCGAAAGTTGTAAGTACCTTGGTGTAACATTAGATGATAGGCTCCAATTTCAGAAGCACATAGACCATTTATGTAAAGACCTTATCAAAATAGTGTCTGCTTTCAGAATCATTAAACATCTTGTGCCCAAAAGTGAAAAAATGAAACTATATTATGCTTATTTTCATTCAAAAATGCAGTATGGGCTAGAGATATATGGAGCATCAGCATATAAATATATTGAAAGAATTGAGGTGTTACAACACAAGGCAATCAAAACATTATTCAATCTTGACCCCCAGACTCCATCCGCTCAACTGTACTATAAATTCAAAATATTACCGGTAAGAGATCTTTATTTAGTCAAAGTAGCCACATTTGTACAAAAACAACTAATTAGTGACAATGATACTATATTGTCAAATTATTTCTGTGCAAATAACCGTGCGGGGTATCCAAACACAAGAAACAGATTCAAATTGTATGTTCAACCATCTAAATCTGAGATTGGATCGAAAATGATTCGAAGAAAGGGGGCAAAAATATGGAATTCGCTGGCTGATTCTTTAAGAAAGGATCTGAGAGACATGTCACAACATCATTTCAAAAGAGCTGTCAAAAACTTTTATATTGAGAAATACAGCATTGAATGTCCATAAAAAGTGTTCTGTGAAATTATGCTATATAATCAAGCCTTCAATGTTCATTGATCCATACCTTTTTTGAGACTGCAAGTTTGTTCCATAATTTTTGTTAGAACATTTGTATGCCAGTTTGTTCCATAATTTTTGTTAGAACATTTGTCATTTACATGTTATGTAATATATTTAACCATTGCTTTTGCTTGTTACCATGATTTCTGGATGTTTAATTGTGTACATATCATGCCCACTCTCGCTACTCCATTCACTATAAGATGTATGTGTATAAAACACTGAAGTAACAAGGGAGGACTTTTGTTCAAAACTAATTATTGTATTGATATGGCATGTTGCTGTAAATTGGAGTTTTATATGCAACTATCCTTGGCAATGTATATATATCTGGGTAATTTTCAATATTACATAAAGTATAAAAATTGTTGTAATTGGAATGTTCAGACTAACTTCAAAATGTACCTTTGCAAAAGCATTGTATGTCTGGAATGATGTCTATTGTATGTAAATTTGCTAATGATGGATCAACTGTTTTGATTATTCAGTTATTGTAAATTTGTTTTGACTGGCCAGCTTGATAAGCTTTTGCTTCCCTGGCTAATAAAGATACATACATACATCTCTCAAGGGGATCCACCTGATCCAGTATGCTTTATTTCAGCACATCATGGACAGGCCCAAGATGCATTCAACAAAGACCATTGCATCACAAGGAGATTTAAAAATTAATTTCTTGTGAATAAATCCAATGGCCTGTGGCTCATCTCAGTTGGTATACAGTGTTAGAAGCCTATATTTAAACACACTCTGACTTGGAAATGTTGGTTGACGTGTGAAAGCATGCATCTAATTACTCTCGCAAATTAATTTAAGAGAGATAAAAATAAAAAAGTAACCAGCTAAAGTTGTGTGCTACTCATTTTTTCTCTGGAATAGTGTAATATAAATGTTATTTTTTCTTGTAAGTAAATAATTATTTAAAACTAAATGCAGTCTTATGAGAAGTGCTTATTATAGATGGCGCTACATGTGGCATGACTGAGATGTCAAGCTATCTGCAACAACTGGAGCTTTCATGTTTTCACAGCTTAATGTTATGATTCGTTTGGACAACTTACAGCATTGAGCTATCATACCTTGACAACTTATAGGATTGAGCTAACATAGCTTGAAAATTATGAACATTCTTAGACAGCTCAAATTATTGCATCAACTCAGTTTTCAAATTTTACAGTGTATACTATTAACATGTACCTATGTTGTATAAGCATCACATAGCACAACATAAAGGTATTGTGGCGCTGAAGCATAATAGGTCATATAAATACTTCTTTCTTGAATCTCACTAGAAGCAGTGTATGTATTTTAAAAGGAAAACACATTTGCAAAGAGATAGTGAGGAAGTTGTTTATCTCTTTGACATAGTGATTCATTTAGAGAGCTATTAAGAACATATATCAGATACAACTATTATAATACTTATTCTGGACGTTAAGATGTGAGTGGAAATCAGTATCATGGTAGAAATTTAGCTTGAGCTGGGGTTACCTAGCTACTTCTTACATGTACAAAAAATGTATTTGTTCGTGTGCGACATATTTAGTATGTTTCTTTTCTTATATGATACAATTCTTATCTTTTTCCGCTATAGTGCTTATCGCTTCACATATTTTGTCTCTTGTAATTGCACTGTTTTGCAGTGACATAGTGGTCATCGGTGCCTTGTCCTTGATCTGACACATCTGTGGACTGGAGTTCATCCTCAATTTGATTATTGTGGCTTGTGTTGACACTGTCAGCTCCCATTAGCACAGCTTTTGACAATAACAACATCCTTCTTGATTGATGGGTCACTTGCACCATGATGGCTTACAACAAAGTGAGCATTGAGCAAGTTCTCTGGGTTAATGGTAACCATTAAAAACAATACTTTGACAGTTGAGAACCTTTTTTTTTCAGTCAATTAATAACAAATCATAAACTCTTTAGGGCTGTTTTGATATGAGAATTATATATGTGATGGTATAGATAAGTCCCTCAATGAAGGACCTTCAAAACACCATCTACAGCTTCTGCGTAGTGAAACAAAGACCACATGCTTGTGACAGGTAACCCTCCTGTACCCTTCTTTGATAACTTCAGTTTGTAAAGCAATTTAACACATGGTCTTGGTAGATTGTAGACTGTAACTGAAATGTATGAATGCTCCCCGAAATGCAAGACCATCTGTCGTCTCTGGAATCTATATGAGGCAATTGCAGCCACCTTCTTGTTTTCAACACTTTTCTTTCTGCTCTAATTCAATAATACATCTCTGACAATCTTATTTGGCAGAATATTTATGAGGCTAGCAGAGGTGGAGAAGTTGTCTTAATCTCATTTCCCAGTCTCTTCAGTCAACATTTTTATCTCAGTGAATCACAAGATCCAGTGAATCAGGAGACCCAATGCTGGCTACCTGTGGTTATGCCCATGGATGGCTTCACCCACTGATTGTTTGCCCTGCTAGCGATGCTGCTTGCTCAATGTTATCTGCTATAGATGCCCCTGGCCAGACTGAATCTTATGTGCAACATCTGGCTTCTGCTTGGCTTAGATTCTTATCATATATAAATTGAAAAAGTAGATCATGTTAATGGATAACCTGTGGAACTAAGTGGAAGGTTAAACTTTGATTAGTGGACGTTTACCCCTTTTAACTTTTCTTAATTGTGTCAGAAAATACATCAATGATATTTAGTTTTATCCTGCAGGTGCAATTGCATGACTGGCTTTAGTAGATGTCAACCATCACGCCAAGGACATCTAGAATAGTAAGACCATTTATATTTTCAATATGATGTTAAAAACTATGATTGTGGTTGCTTCAGGGCAGAACACAGTGACATTTTCTGAGATATTTCATTAGATGATCCCAAGAAAAACCTTGCAGAAAGTAGGCATAAATATATATTTTTCAGTTTTGCCTTCTTGTGGCTGTTTCATTCAGTTAAGTTTGGCTCCTGCATCCGGTTTCCCCACGTACACTTGCTGGGCTATATTTGGAGTGTGTGCTGTGTAAAGATGAACATTTAGAGTCTTGATGGCCTTTTATTTTTTCAAACCTAGAATATATTAGATTGGGGGGCAGGGTTCAGGACGTAGTTATTTTTTAATGAATTGGTGTCTGTTGACTCAGCTCAATGCTCCTGAACACCCTCATGCAAATACACCAAGAAGCGACTGGGGGGACGCCAAGAAGCGACCAAGAGGACATCTAGAGGCAACTGAAAGCAAACTCCAACTGACCAGTACAGAGGCCACAGTACACTGACCTCATTGAACAAGAGTGTGAGATAAAGCTCCGGGGTTTGTTACAAGAGCTGCGTGGTCATTCACTAAGTGAGAGCAGTTTGATCGATGCAAAAATGAAGGCAGGGCAAAAAAAAAAGCCAAAGGGGAGAGTAGTCCTGAGAAAAAGGTAGTTCTGAAAAGAGAAGTCCTGGCCCGAGAATCACGATACTCTCTCATTTGACAGATAACACTTAGGACCCCTGGCAAAATCGGGAGAACACTCACTTTGATCATGCAGGTTACTTAAAAGCCACGGGCTATGCAGCAGCTAAAAATGCCTCTAACACAAACTTTAAAGGACTTTTGTCGTTTTGAACATTTCACTCTCCTCCTGAATACTGGTTCGCACAGCTCTTTGACTAGCATGTCTGATCATGGAAGCACCCAGGTTTAGCATCTGCAATTTACTCCAAACTTCTCTTCGTTGTCACTTGCCATGGCCAGCAGCCATTCAGTTTCTCTTTGTGTAACCAATAAATTCCAGAAGCAAATAAGCAGTAATTCCTCTGACCCCAGTTACAGGTGATTTCATTACCATGCGATTCTTGTCATTCACACTTGGCTGTGAGGAATCAATGCTAAACCAGCACATATTATGTTTGATGAATCAAATATGTGACGTTCTGTTGTTTCTAAACCAATCCGATTAACTGAAAATGGCATGTATTTGGTGGGTCTAGAACCTAAGAATCGCGTACTAATGAAATCACCTGTAATGGAGTGTTGGCCAGCTGGGGTTGGATGAATACTTTCCTGACTCAATAAGAAAGTTTCAATTTTTTGGAAATTACTTTCCTGGGAAACTTTATACTTGATTACTGCTTTTGATCAGAGAGACCTTCACTAATTAGGATTGGGTGAATGCTGCGGCATTCATTGATTTGAAAGCCCAACTGGTGTAGACTCTAGATTGTATGCTTTTTTCATGAAAATATTATAGAACTGTGAGAGATATCAAGGTATGTATGTTTTAAAGAGGAAGAAGTTCAAAGCACTAGGTCTAAGCAGGTCATTGTTATTTGTGTAAATGAACACATGACATGAGTCAAAGAAAGGAAACTTGGTCTGGGTGGTATGTTTCAGTCATCACAGAAAAACGGAAAATGCTGTACACTGTTTGCCACTGTCATCTGTGAAATCACTGCTCTCCAGAATTTGGGGATTCTTAATTCTCTCATCTTGATAAAACAATGAATTTACTGATTTATTAGAATTTGTCTTGCGGGTTTGTTCTCCAATTACACATTTGCCATTTAGTGTCTTTGGGTTTCTTGGGATTACAAGAGTTCCAAATATCTGCTCTCATGATGTTTAATATTATGAATTATAAAAATACTATCTTTGATAGAACATGTGAATTTCATCAAATATTGAGTTACTATCTTTTTGTTGAGCTGCTTCCGGGACATTACCTGTTGTTTGATATAAAAATTTAAAACTGGAGGATAGTAAAACATATTCTCTTCACAGTTTACGGCTGCATGGACGATATTGTTAAGAATTTAGGACTCCAGGTTATCGTTATTTGACGAACATCTGCAATTTCAATTTGTTTCTGCCATGCGTTGACATTTGGTTGTCTTGTCTTATTTTTCTGACTTCGTCATTTTCTTGATTAGTAGTTCGAATTGCTAGAACAAACATGTCATGGACAGCCATGCAAAACTTCCATGACCTACAAACGTTTACCATCATTTCAAGGAACTGATCATTGTTAAAAAGCAAAATCACAGCATTAACCCAAAGTACAACAAGAGCAAGATTGTGATGCTTCTACAATGAAAATATGGAAGATTGTCTCAGGGCCGAAATGTAGCTTGATCTGGGGTAATTCATGCTGCATGCAATTGTACATGTGTGACATATTTTGAATCTGTCAAGATTTACTTCTTTATGATGCAATTCTCATCTCTTCATTCCTATGGTGCTTATGGCCTCTCTTATTTTAGCTCTTGAATTACCAAAAGGGGGCAGTACCGACAGCGTTACGTAAGTGACTTAGTTGCTGCCTCCTTGACCACAATATTATACAATGTAAAATTAAATATCTGTCTGTAAAACTTGATTGGTCAAAAATAAAAAACATCTCTCTCTCTCTCTCTCTCTTGTGATACGTAATTACATTGTTTTGCATTGACATAGTATTCCTTGGCGCCTTGCCCATGTCCTGACACCCCTGTAGAGTTGATCCCCAATTTGATTACTGGGACTTGTGCCAACAATGTCAGCTCCCATTAGCAAAGCTTTTGACAATTACAACATTCTTCTTGATTGATGGGTCTCTTGCACCATAATGGCTTACAAAGGAGTGAGCAAGTCCTTGGGTTAGTTGTGAACCACTAATAATAATAACTTGGCATTGACCCTTTTCAACAGAGCAAAAACAAACCATAACCTCTTAGGGTTGTTTATACTTTGACAATTGAATATGTGATGTTATAGAAAGTCCTCAATAATATCATCTATAGTCTCTGCACATTGAAACAAGCTTGTCACAGATAACTCCCATATTCCTATTTTGATAACTATATTTGCAAAGCAATTCAACACAATGACACCACATGGTCTTGCTAGCTTGTTCACTCCAACTTGATTGTATAATTGCTACAAGGGAGTCAGTCGTCCTTGGAATCTATGTGAGACACATGCAGCCATCTTGCTTTTTTCCATACCTTTCTTTCTGCTCTAATTCAATATAAAACACATTTATATGGAGAAGTTGTCTTAATCCCACTTCTCAGTCTCTACAGTCAATGTTTTTATCTCCTTGAATCACAAGATTCGGTGAATCAGGAGACCCAATGCATGCCTGTGGTAGTGCCCATGGATGGATTCATCCGCTGATTGCTTGCCCTGCTAACGATGCTGCTTGTTCAATGTTATCTGCTATGGATGCCCCTGGCCAGACTGAATCATTGCCTTTTTTAGTGTCTTTTAGTGTCTGGCCTCTACTTGGCTTAGATTCGACATATATATTGCTTTCCCAAAGAAAATCCAACGGTTAATTCAAATTGAAAAGTTTAATACACAACATTAATAGAAAACCTGTGGTATTAAGAGGAACATTAAACTTTGATTATTGGGCGTTCACGATTTTATAACTTTTCTTAATTGTGTCAGAAAATAGATCAAGGATATTCAGTTATATCCTACAGGTGTAATTGCATGACTGGCTTCAGTAGATGTCAGACATCACACAAAGGACATATAGAATAGTAAGACCATGCGTATTTTCAATCTAATGTTCAAATCTATGATTGTGGGAGTTACAGAAGAACACAGTGACATTTTCCGAACTATTCAATCAAATGATCCCAAGAAAAACCTTGCAGAAAATAGTCACATATATTTTCAGCTTTGCCTGCTCATTTCTGGATTTGCTCTGTCAAGTTTCCTCTCCTGCATCGAGTTGCCCCGCCCACACTTACTGGGCTATATTTGGAGTATCCGCTGTGTAAAGATGAACAGTTAGAATAGAGTCTTGATGGTTTTTTATTTTTTCAAATCTAGAATATATTAGAATGGGCGGAGGGTTGGGACATTGTGATTTTTTCATGTGGTGTAGTCTGTTGACTCAGCTCGATGCTCGTGAACACCCTCACGCAAATACACCAAGAACAACTGGGGGACGCCAAGAAGCGATCGGGAGGACACCTAGAGGCGACCAAGAGAAAACCTAGAGGCAACCAAGAGCAAACTCCAACTGACCAGTACAGAGGCCACAGTACACTGACCTCATTGAACAAGAGTGTGAGATGAAGCCCCGGGGTTTGTTACAAGAGCTGCGTGGTCATTCACTAAGTGAGAGCAGTTTGATCGATGCAAAAATGAACGCAGGGCAAAAAAAAAGCCAAAGGGGAGAGTAGTCCTGGAGAAAAAAGTAGTTCTCAAAAGAGAAGTCCTGGCCCGAGAATCACAATACTCTCTCATTTGACAGATAACACTTAGGACCCCTCGCGAAATAGGGAGGACACTCACTTTGATCATGCAGGTTGCTTAAAAGCCAGAGGCTATGCAGCAGCTACAAAATACTTCTTTTGTTTTTCTCACTCCAACTCCTCTAACACAAGCTTTAGAGGACTTTTGTCATTTTGAACATTTCACTCTCCTCCTGAATACTGGTTCGCACAGCTCTTTGACTGGCATGTCTGATCATGGATGCACCTAGGTTTGGCACCTGCAATTTACTCCAAACTTCTCTTCGTTGCCATATTACGTGGCCAGCAGCCATTCAGTTCTCTTTGTGTACACAAGAATTTCCAGAAGCAAATAAGCAGTAATGCCACTGACTCCAAGTTAATGGGGTTCTGACCAGATGGGGTTGGATGAATGCTTTCCAAACTCAGATCGAAAGTGTCAATTTTTTGGGAAATTACTGTCTGGGAAAACTTCATACTTGATTACTGCTTTTGATCAGAACGACCTTCAGTAATTAGGATTGGTAAAAGCTGTGGCATTCATTGATTTGAAAGCCGATGTGGTGTAGAGACTAGCTTGTTGCCATTGCATGATTGTAGTGTCAATTTGGGAGAATTATGCTTTTTACGACAATTTAATTTAATTTAATTTATTATTTCTTATACGCATAACATATAACATCTCAATGCGTGTACAACATGAATTAACACATGGTGAACAGACAATAAATAATTTAGATAAAAATAACAACAATAAAACCCCGAGATAAAAACAACTGACTTAGATAAGAAAAAGGTATCACCGCAAATTATATAAAAACAGTATCACAGCAATATCACATCAACCGTAGTATGACACAAATAAGCGAGTCTTTAATTTAGATTTAAAGTTCTCAAACTCTGACAAATATCCATTTATGTTTTTTAAAGAAAGGAAATCTAAGCACTAGATCTGTGCAGGTCGTTGTTGACAGCTGCATTGAAGATCTTGTTAAAAATTTGATATTTTAGGTTTTCATAATTTGATGAACAGCTGGAATTTCAATTTGTTTCTGCCTTGTGTTGACATTTGTTTGTCTTGTGTCTTAGCTTTCTGAACTTCTCTCTGCTTTCTTGATTAGTAATTTGTATTGTCAGTACAAGCATATCATGGACAACATTACAAATGAGTTAAATGTGAAGAGAACTATATAGGAATTAATTTCAGTCATAAATATGACTGTCTGGACAGCAACATATATCATGAACAACTGTCATAATTCTTTTTCTTGTGGCTCAGCCTAAGTGGAAAGTGGCAAACACTTTGGGATATCAGCCAATGATCCAAAGTGTCTTTCGTTAGTAGTTCTAAAAAAGTTTCATTAGTACCTTGTATAATATTGGTGTCATTGTGCGGTGAATATATGGGAAAATGTGAAATTCTCAGACCACATACCCCATATTCTCACTCCTGTGTTGATACAAACCTTTGAAAATTGCGTAAGTATGAAATTCAGCTTGACTTGCATGTGGTAATGTGCGCTATTTGTGCATTTGAACTTACTCTAAATCTTTTTTTGACATAATTCTTATCTCTTCACCGTGATGATATGGCTTTA
Source organism: Platynereis dumerilii (assembly GCA_026936325.1). Classification (NCBI taxonomy): domain Eukaryota; kingdom Metazoa; phylum Annelida; class Polychaeta; order Phyllodocida; family Nereididae; genus Platynereis; species Platynereis dumerilii. Next base: position 2,846,508 of record JAPTHN010000031.1, read on the forward strand.
CATATCATAGGTCATTATATAATTTTTTTAAATTGCTTTGCATTGGCATGGTGTTCCTGAGTGCCTTGCCCTCGTTCTAACACCTCTGTGGAGTTCATGTACAATTTAATTATTGTGACTTATGCCAACAATGTCAGCTCCCATTAGCACAGCTTTTGACAATTACAACATCCTTCTTGATTGATGGGTCTCTTGCACCATGATGGCTTACAAAAGAGTGAGCAAGTCCTTTGCGTTATGGTGAATCACTGAAGACAATACCACAACATTCGCCGTTGCCGTTGGCACTGTGGAGATCCTTTTTTTTTGCAATGTTCAGCAAAGAATAACATGATGGTTGTTATAATAATAATAATAATAATAATAATAATATTAAGTATTTATATAGCGCCAATTCCAGTAAACTGCTCATTAGCGCTTGGTTGGATTAGCATCAGCCGATATTTCCGTAGTATTTTGTAAAAAGATATGTTTTCAATCGCTTTTTGAAGTTATCCAGTGTTTCTGATTTGTGTACATTTTCTGGCAGTCCATTCCAAAGCTGTGGCGATGAATATGAGAAGGCTCTATCTTCCAACTTGTTTTGATTTCGTACGACAGGTACCTCTAGGAGCAGTTTGCCATTGCTGCGAAGGTTCATGTCATTTTCAAGTTTGAGTTGAACAAGACTTTTGAGGTATTGAGGTGGTTGATTGTTCACAACTTTCTATGTGGATGTCATAAGTTTGAATTGGATCCTTGCAGGGATCGGAAGCCAGTGCAACTCTTTCCTATAATGACTAACTATGTCTTATCTTTTCAGTCCTTCAATTAGACGTACAGCTGAGTTTTGTGCCACCTGGAGTTTACTAATCACGTGTTTGGATGAACCATAGAGCAACCCATTGCCATAGTCTAAATGAGGAGTGACTTATGCATTCACAGCTGTCTTGATTGACTTTCTGCTCAGTGATTTACGGAGTTTTGAGATGTTTCGAAGGTTATATTACGCATTTTGACACATTTTGTTTACTTGCTTTTGCATTGACATGTGTTTATCAAAGAACACACCCAAGTTTCTGGCATGATCTGTCGCTTTGATTTCAACATTGTCTACACTGATCGACGACATGGTAAGTTTTTTTAGTTGAAACGGTGAGCCAATGAGAAGTAGCTCCGTCTTTTTACCATTGTTACAGAGTTTGTTTTTGTGAAGAAAATTGCGTATTTCTGTGATGCACTGTTCCATTTTCTTTGTCGCATTTCCTTCTTCGAGAAAGTTTGGCTTGAAGGAGAGGATAAGTTTTTCATCATCAGCATACTTTTGATCATCAACCTCATTTTTTTCGGCTACCTTACTTATTGGGGCAATGTAGGAATTGAATAAGATCGGGCCGAGTTTTGAGCCTTGAGGGACACCATACTTTAGAGGCAGCTTGTTTGATTCGGTGTCATTTATTTGCACAGACTGAGATCTATTGGTAATGTGTGATTTGAACCAATTTAGAGCAAAGCCGTCAATACCGTATTTGTCTCTCAATCTTTTCGAAAGGATATCATGATCAATTGTATCAAATGCTGCAGATAAGTCTAATAGTACCAGCATCGTAACTTCACCACGGCTCAATTTTAGACATCATTGTGAATTTTTGTCAATAGAGTTCCGGTACTGAAATTTGGCTTGTATGCAGATTGTTTTTCATCATCCAGGCTACTTAGTGTGAGGTGATTGTTGTATTGTTTGATGACAGCACCCTCTATAACTTTACTCAGGAAGGACAGGTTTGAAACTGGTCTGTAATTTTTCTTAATGAGATCAAGGCCATTTTTCTTCAGGAGCGGTTTTACCAGAGCATGTTTCAGTTCATTAGGCATTTTTCCTTGTCTAAGTGATGCATTGACTATTTTAGCCATGATAGGGAGAAACTCATCCATGCATTCCAGCAGTAGCCATGTTGGTATTGGGTCTAGGTTACAGTGCTTCACAGGCATATCAGTGATGATTTTCCTAACCTCAGTCTCCGTGAGTGTTTTGAATTGACTTAGTTTTTGACCAGAATATGTCTCTACATCATCAACAGTACTTGTGCTGTTTGTGTCTAATTTTGATCTTATTTGCTTGATTTTGTCATCAAAGAATTTGTTGAAATCTTTTGCAAGATCTTCTTCATTTACATGATGTCGCAGAGGTAAATCTCTTTTTCTGTTAAGGCTAGAATTGAGGATCTTAGACATAGCCTTTGAGTTGCCCTTAGTTTCTTCAATCTTTGTCTTTAGCTCATTTGATTTTAGTTGATTGAGCCTGTCATTTAGCTCGTTTCGTTTCTCCTTAAATATCTCCCAGTCTGCCTCAAGCCCAGTACGTCTCCATTTTCTTTCTGCCTTTCTTTTACTGGTCTTAAGATTCTTGATATCAGCATTTGTGAAAGGTGTTGGTTTCCGAAGTGTTACTTGTTTGATCTTTATCAGTGCATGTTTGTCAAGCACCTTTTTGGTTTAGTTATACAGGGACACAAGACTGCTTAGATCATCAGTCATTTGCTGTTGTGTACCATTCTGAGCAAGATGAAGATGGATATCATTCTTAAATTTAGATACATTGATGTCCTTAATTTTGCGGAATGTTATTTTCTTTTTTGGATTCTTGCCTTTGGCCAATTCCATGTTGAAAAGGATGCAATTGTGATCTGAAAGCAAGTCGCCGACAACACAATCTTTGAGACTAGAATTTTTACGGGTTATAACTAAGTCCAGAGTGTTTCCACTTTTGTGAGTAGGAGCTGTAACGTGTTGTTCAAGGTTTAACATTTCTAAGATATTCCCAAATTGAATTGATCTCCTGTCACCGTGTTTATTCATGTGAAAGTTGAAGTCACTTGTTATAATGAGCTAATTGTGACATGTCTGATATCTTGCAACAATATTTGTAAATTCTTTGTAGAATTCAGTCAAGCTGTACTTATTTTGGTTAGAGGGTTCAGGGCGATACACAAGGAGAATCGTCAGAATTTTTCCACTCAATCTCACTTGGACTTCCATATGTTCAAAAGTCCTTGTCTTCACACTTTCCATTTTAATTGCGTGCAGACCTGATTTGACAATGCAGCCAACTCCTCCGCCTTGTCTACCTTCTCGGGGCGAGCTTAGAAAGTAGTATTGACCATTTCTTTCTAATTCACCAAATTCAACTTTATCATCAGCTTTTAGCCATGTTTCAGTGAAGAGAATTCAGTATATCGATGGTGAAAGTGCAAAACCTCGTATGTCAAAATTTTGCTATTTTTAGATTTTTGGTGGAATGACTATTTTAATATCCAATACACGTTGTCAGTTGATTACCTTGCCTGTTTGCTATTTTTGGAAGCTGTAACACACTGGTAACAGAATGATTTCACCAAACCTTGTATGTCGATATGTTTCAAAAAGTGAAAGTGCAAAACCTTGTAACTCAAATCAGAACTTTGAAGCACATATAGTGTGATATTTCAACTTTTTTTGAAAAATAATTACTGTGTTACTTTTTTATGACTCCCAGCAAGTTTCCTGATTAAAAAAATTTTACCTCCCTATATTTGTTTTGGTGATGTAGGCTATTGAAAAAGAGAGTGCACGAAAATTTGAAAAAAAATGTAATTTTCCTCATTCTTGCCATTGTAGCCACTCAATAAAATTTGTTATTGCAATCTGTCATAGGCAAATTATAATTTTCACTGTATATACATAGATTGAAAGTATATTCAATGCTGCAAGTTGCTTTAAAGTGTGATAAATGATCGAGTTACAAGGTTTTACACGGGTAGAAAGTGAAAGTGCAAAACCTCGTAAGTCGACATTTTCAATCACATCTGATAGTAACATCAATGCAAGGGGTAAACGACCTTTGACAAAAAATTTGCTACAACAGGGTGTCACTTTCTATGTATCTAGTTGGCCATAACTCACTTATTGATAAACATTACCTTAAAAAAAGACACTTGACAGATTTTTTCATTTTCTGAATAATAGCTTTTTTTGACTTACGAGGTTTTGCACTTTCACCATCGATATGATGGTTAGACTAGTGCTTCATATTAACAGTCTTTGTGCATTGAATCAGGAGACCCAATGCTGGCTGGCTGTGGTAGTGCCCATGGATGGCTTCACCTGCTGATTGCTTGTTGTACTAACGATGCTGCTTGCTCAGTGTCATCTGCTATAGATGCCCCTGGCCAGACCGGATCACTGTATATTTAGTCTGTCTGGCTTCCACTTGGCGTAGATTCACATACATATTGCTTTCTCCAAGAAAATTTAATGACTAACTTAAAGTGAGAAATTTGATAGATAACTTATTGGATAACTTCTGGAACTAAGTGGAAAGTTAAATTTTGGTTATTGGGCGTTTACAATTTGTCACTTTTGATAATTGTGTCAGAAAATAGATCAAGAATATTCAGTGATATCCTACAGGTGCAATTGCATGACTGGCTTTAGTAGATGTCAGACATCACGCCAAGTACATGGCATAGTAAGATGGTGTGTATTTTTAATCTGATATTTCAATCTGTGATTTTTCTTGCTTGAGGGAGTAGCAGATGAACGCAGCTAGTTTATCAGCTGTTTTAACTCTGTTAAGTTTCCTCTCTTTCATTCCGTTGGCCCACCCTCACCAGCTGGGCTATATTTGAAGTGTGCGTACCGTTTATATTTGAACTGATAGAGCCTCGATGGCTTTTTATTTTCCAAATCTAGAATATTTTGGAATGGAGGTGGGACATTGTGCTATTTTTATGAAGTGGTGTCTGTTGACTCAGCTCAATGCTCCCCTACACCCTCACGCAAATACACCAAGAAGAGACCGAGAGGACACCTAGAGGCAACCAAGAGCAGACTCCAACAGACCAGTACATGGACAGCAGTGCACAGACCTCACTGAACAAGAGTGTGACATGAAGCCGCCGAGGTTTGTTACAAGAGCTGATTGGTCATTCACTAAGTGAGAGCAGTTTGATTGATGCAAAAATGAACGCAGGACTAAAAAAGCCAAAGGGGAAAGTAGTCCTGGGAGAAAAAAGTAGTTCTCAGAAGAAAAGTCCTGGCTGCAGAACCACGATGCTCTCTCATTTGACAGATCTATAACACTTAGGACCCCTGGCAAATTCTAGAGCACACTCTCATTTTGATCATGCAGGTTGCTTAAAAGCCCTAGGCTATACAGCTGCTACAAAACACTCCTTGTATTTTTCTCACTCAAACTCCTTTCACCGTTCTAATGCAAACTTTAAAGGACCTTGAACATTTCACTCCCCCCAGTCAACTAGTTAGCCCAGCTTTTTGAGTAGCATGTCTGATCCTGGATGCACCGAGGTTTGGCATCTGCAACTTACTCCAAACTTCTCTTCAATGCCATATTACGTGGCGAGCAGCAATTCAGTTTCTCTTTGTGTACACAAGAATTTCCCGAAGCAAATAACCAGTTATTCCTCAGACCATCACATAATGGGGTTGCAGACCAGCTGGGGTTGGATGAATGCTTTCCGGACTCAGATCGAAAGTGTTGATTTTTTGGAAATTAGTTTCTGGGAAAGTTTATACTTGATTACGGCTTTTGATCTGAACGACCTTCACTAATTAGGATTGGGTGAAAGCTGTGGCATTAGTTTATTTGAAAGCCCAACTGGTGTAGACTCTAGCTTGTTGCTTTTGCGTGTATACGTCAATTTGGAGGGTATGCTTTTTACAGGCAACAATCTAATATGATTAGAACTGTGATAGATAGCTCAAAGCACTAGGTCTAAGCAGGTCATTGTTGAGTGTGTATACATGAAGTCAGTCAAAGAAGGAAAACTTTGTCAATGTAGTATTCCTCAGCCATCATAGAAAAAGATAAATTCTGTGCACTGATCGCTGTTATTATCTCCAAGCCACTGCTCTCCAGACTGAGGCGATTCTCAATTCTCTCGCCGTGATAAAACAATGACCTTATTAAATACATTAGAAATGATCTTGCAGGTTTCATACCCCAATTAAATTTTCAATTAAGCATCTTTAGGTTTCTTTTGATTACAAGAATTCTGACTATCTGCTCAAATGATGTGAAATATTAAGAATTATAAAAATGCTATCCTTGCTATCTTTGATATAGCCTGAGAATTACATCAATTATTTAGTTAAAATTGTTTTGTTTAGTTGCTTCCGGACTTGTTGTTTGATGTCTGTTAAAAAATTTGAGGACTGTAAAAAATATTCTCCTTGCGGTTGATGGATGCATGGAAGATCATGTTAAAAATTCAAGTTTTGAGTTTATATTTGAGGAACAGCTGCAATTTCAATTCAGTTTCTTCCATGTGTTGATGTGATGTTGCCTTGTGTCTTTGTTTTCTGAACTTGTCTCTGCATGGTCTTTGATAGTTTGTATTGCCTGAGCAAACATTTCATGGACAGCTCTCCAAATTAGTATAAGATTGAAGAGAACATAGAGTTTATTTCAGCTACAAAAATGAATTCTGTCTGTCTATGCCATACTGAACCTTTATATATCAATGCTATACTCCAGGTGAACTCAAATACTGAAAGTAATTGTCCTCTGTCACCTTGCCAGGACTTCTCCTCTCAGGCCGCAAGCTAGTTTAAAAGCTCCTGATCATGAATATGGACTAGTATCACACGAAATTAACAACTTTGACAACTTTTGGATGTAGGGGCACATGGCTGACTGATTGTCTAACCCCCATGTAAGTATGATCAATTACTAAAGTTTCAACAAAGATATAATTGTAAAAAATACTAGTTTATAAACTGAACCAAATAAAAAACGCAAAACTATTGCCTGGGCTTTATTTTTCTGTGTATGATTCAGATGGGCTGTTGACTTTATGCATATGTATAACCGTGTGTCAAAGGACACAGTTCCATAAAATAAATCAATTCTGACCTTTGTTTACACATCTGCGGCCTAGTTTATCACATTGGGGTATGACCAATGGACTGGGGTGTCAGGCACCCCATATAGCAAATCTATTGGTTTCATGTGAAAGCTTGAAAAAAATTATGCAAAAGGCCACACAATTCATTTCAAATGAAGCCACTAAAATTGTTAAAATTTTGCTTTTTTACGAAGTCATGTCAGAGTTTGTCACACACAATGATATTCCAGTGAAACAATGCAACAACGGAAACAGGTGCTCGAACGACCTGTACAAATGCAAAAGAGTAAAAATGCTTAGCATTCATTAAAAGGACCATGCACAACCTGTATAGCAAGATTTGACCAACAGCAGTGCCATGTGTGTGCCTTCCTCATGCGTTTCCTACCGGGTTAGAAGGGTGGTTGTGAGAACAGCACAAGGATGGCACAGAAAATACTGATTTTTACCTCTGCAGCTGTTACACAGGTAGTGTAAGGTTTTTCTGATGGACCCTGAGCCTTTTTCATTCCGCAGTTATCGAATAGGCTGTTGGACCACTTCTTTCAATTGTTGCACTTTTTCATTGGAATAGCATTGTGTGTGACAAACTCTGACCTGACTTTTCAAAAACCAAAATTTTTAGCTAGTTAAGTGGTGCCAACTGAAGGCAATTTTATGGCCTTTTGCATCATTTTCTTCACACTTTAACATGAAATCATTAAATTTGCTCTACGGGTTGTGTAACATATCGGTCCACTGGCCATACTCTAATGTGACAAACTTGGCCACAGAAATGCAAAAAATTGACACATTTTAGCGATTTTTTGCAGCATCATTCTTTGACACCTGATTACACATAGGCATACACTCACCAGCCCATCTGAAGCTTATAGAGAGAAATACAGCCCTGGAAATAGTTTTGCGTTTTTTATTTGGTTTACATAACAACGTCAGATAATGAGATGCATGTGGTTCACAACGATGAACCACATAATGTGAATCACATGGTATGTTGCCAGAACTTCACTGCCTATTGTGGGATATAAATACTAGTTTACAGCATTAACCCAAGGTAAACAAAGCTTGAGGTGTGAGGTTGGGACAGGTGAACATTTTGTGTCTTTATTTTGATGAAAATACAATTCAGAATTTCATTTCCTGTCTCATGTTAGAAAGACCTGAAACTCAATTTGGCTCAATTTGGCTCTTGAAGTCATTTTTGAAGTCATTTATTACCATATTAGCTTTAGTTGGCAATGTTCTGTTTTTAATTTTCTTAATTCTTGGTATGCCATTATTTTTCAGTTTGATATTGTATAGAAGATGCATAGCCTGGAAAAGCTTGTATTCCAGGTAAATTGTGTTAGTAGCAGAAAGAACACTTTTCTTGGAAGATTCAGAAAGGTCTACCTTCTGTAATTGACATGTCCTCGCTGAACATCTGAGACGAGAACATTTAACTGATGCCTGTACTATTACTGCAATTTCAAGAAGTATGAGTTCCTGCTTTAGGATAGTGAAACGTAGCAAATACAGTTCATGTGATTGGTTGAGGGACTGAATTACGTGGCATAAATATAATTTGAATAGAATAAGAACGTTTTTCAAAGCCAGTGATGTCTCTGGAGGGACAGGGATTGTCAGTGTTTTCCTGCTAATCTGATTTATCTTACAAGCTTAGCTGCTCACTCAAGTAGAATACTACGTTTTTCATTGCTGTCTACGTGAAACTTTAGTATTTGGAGGACGTTTGATTTGCTTATTGACCAATCAGCCAAGCTGAGAAAGTTACGTAGACAGTGACAAAACTAGTCAAAGAAACTCATACTTAGTGAATCTGCAGTAACATGTACCTAAATTAATGTTATTTCAGCATCACAAAGCATAACATGAAGGTATTGCATAGCTGAAGCAAAATAGGTCCTAATTCTTTCTTTTTTGTAGAGCGTCTCGCCTCAATCAGCATAATATGTATTTTACAAAGAAAGCACGCATATATGCAGCGAGATTGTGAGGAGGATGTTTATCTCTTTGATGTAGTAATACATTTTGAGCAATGTACGACATGATGCAAGTCATATCTCTTTATTGCGATAATAGTAATTATAGTTTCACATAATTTGGCTCTGGTTAAATGTCATTGTATTGTTTTGCATTGACATAGTATTCCTTGGTGCCTTGCCCTCCTCCTGATACCCTTGTTGAGTTCATCCTCAATTTGATTATTGTGGCTTGTGCCAACAATGACAGCTCCCATTATAACAGCTTTTGACAATTACAACATCATCCTTGATTGACGAGTCTCTTGCACCATGATGGCTTACAAAAGAGTGAGTAAGTCCTCTGGGTTAATGGTGAACCACTGAAGACAATACCAAAACATTTGCCGTGACCGTTGACACTGTGGAGTGTGGAGATCCTTTTTTTGGCAATGTTCAGCAAAGAATAACCTGTTGGTTGTTATGCTTAGAGAATTCAGTATATATATGATGGAACCAAAGACATCAAGCTTGTTACAGATCGCCCTTCTATTTCTAGAGAGTTGGCACAGTGATTCAACGCATTGTCTTGGTAGCTTTTACAATCCAACTGGAATTTATAATGGCTGCCTGAAATGCAAGAGAGTCAGTTGTCTCTGGAATCTATGTGAGGCAATTGCAGCCATCTTGCTGTTTTCCACACCTCTCTTTCTGGTCTAATTCAATAATTACATCTCTGGCAATCCTATTTGGCAGAATATTTATGAGGGTAGGAGAGGTGGAGCAGTTGTCTTAATCTCATTTCTCAGTCTCTTCAGGGCAATTCCGTAAAGTCTGATTCACAGATTTGACACTTTAGCAGCTTGTGTAGCGCTACCATAACACCTCAGCTATTTCATTGTTATCCAGACATGAGGGCATGTAATAGGGGTATCAGACAAGCCATCAATCAAAGCTCCAAGTGTAACATGAGTCAAGCTACAAAACAAATATCATGGTGTCGGACGTACATCAAACGGTGTACGTCCGACACCATGATATTTTGCCATAGCTCGACTCCTGTTACACTTGGAGCTTTGATTGATGGCTTGTCTGATACCCCTATTACATGCCCACACGTCTGGATAACAATGAAATAGCTTAGGTGTTATGGTAGCGCTACACAAGCTGCTAAAGTGTCAAATCTGTGAATCAGACTTTACGGAATTGCCCTTCAGTCAACAGTTTTATCTTTGTGAATCACAAGATCCAGTTAATCAGGAGACCCAATGCTGGCTGCCTGTGGTAGTGCCCATGGATGGCTTCACCTGCTGATTGCTTGCCCTGCTAACGATGCTGCTTGCTCGATGTTATCTGCTATAGATGCCCCTGGCCTGACCGGATCACTGTATATTTAGTCTGTCTGGCTTCCACTTGGCGTAGATTCACATATATATTGCTTTCTCCAAGAATATTTAATGGATAATTTATATTGAGAAATTTGATGGATAACTTAATGGAACTAAGTGGAACGTTAAATTCTGATTATTGGGCGTTTACAATTTTGTAACTTTAGATAATGGTGTCACATAATAGATCAAGCATATTCAGTTATATCCTACAGGTGCAATTGCATGACTGGCTTTAGTAGATGTCAGACATCACGCCATGAACATGGCATAGTAAGACGGTGTGTATTTTTAATCTGATATTTAAATCTGTGATTTTTCTTGCTTGAGGGAGTAGCAGATGAACACAGCTAGTTTATCAGCTATTTTAACTCTGTTAAGTTTCATCTCTTTCATTCCGTTGGCCCACCCTCACCAGCTGGGCTATATTTGGAGTTTGCGTAACGTGTATATTTGAACTGATGGAGCCTCGATGGCTTTTTATTATCCAAATCTAGAATATTTTAGAGAGGGGTCGGGACATTGTGCTATTTCTATAAAATGGTGTCTGTTGACTCAGATCAATTCTCCCCTGCACTCTCACGCAAATAATAATAATAATAATAATAATATTTAGTACTTATATAGCGCCAATACCAGTAAACTGCTCATTGGCGCTTGGTTAGATTAGCTGATATCTCCGTAAAATTTTCCTTGATTTTCGTACATTTTCAGGTAAGCCATTCCACAGTATCGGTGATGAAGAGGTAAAGGCTCTATCCTCAAACTTGTTTTGATTTTGTGTGGCAGGTACCTCTAATAGCATTTTGCCATTTGCTGCGGAGGTTCAGGTCATTTTTAGGTTTTTGTTGAATAAGACATCTGAGGTACTGAGGTGCTTGATTATTCACCGTTTTCCATGTAGTTGTCATAAGTTTGAATTGGATCCTTGCAGGAACTGGAAGCCAGTGTAACTCTTTCCTGTAATGACTAACTTTATCTTGTCTTTTTAGCCCTTCAATCAGTCGTACAGCAGAGTTTTGCGCTACCTGGAGTTTATTTATCACTTGTTTTGAGGAGCCATAGAGCAATCCATTTCCATAGTCTAAATGAGGAGTGACTAATGCATTGACAGCTGTTTTGATTGACTCCTTGTTCAGTGTCTTACGCAGTTTTGAGATGTTTCGAAGGTTAAAATAAGCGTTTTGACACATTTTGTTTACTTGCTTATGCATTGACATTTGTTTATCAAAGAATACACCTAAATTTCTGGCATGATCTGTCGCTTTTATTTCAACATTGTCCACACTGATTGACGACATGTGAAGTTTCTTGAGTTGAAATGTTGAGCCAATGAGAAGTAACTCACCATTGTTACAGAGTTTGTTTTTGTGAAGAAAATCGCGTATTTCTGTGATGCATTACAAATACACCAAAAAGAGACCAAGAGGACACCTAGAGGCAACCAAGAGAAGACTCCAACAGACCAGTACAGAGACCGTTGTACACAGACCTCACTGAACAAGAGTGTGAGATGAAGCCCCCGGGGCTTGTTACAAGAGCTGATTGGTAATTCACTAAGTGAGAGCAGTTTGATTGATGCAAAAATGAGCGCAGGACAAAAAAAGCCAAAGGGGAAAGTAGTCCTGGGAGAAAAAAGTAGTTCTCAGAAGAGAAGTCGTGGCCACAGAATCATGATACTCTCTCATTTGACAGATAACACTTAGGTCCCCTGGCAAATTCTAGAGCACACTCTCACTTTGATCATGCAGGTTGCTTAAAAGCCCCAGGCTATACAGCTGCTTCAAAACACTTCTTGTATTTTTCTCATTCAAACTCCTTTCACCATTCTAATGCAAACTTTAAAGGACTTTTGAAAATGTTACTCCCCCCAGTTAACTGGTTCGCACAGCTCTTTTGACTAGCATGTTTGATCATGGATGTTCTCAGGTTTGGCACCTGCAATTTACTTCAACCTTCTCTTCATTGCCACATTACATGGCCAGCAGCAAATCAGTTTCTCTTTGTGTACACAAGAATTTCCAGATGCAAATAAGCAGTAATTCGTCTGACCCCCACTTAATGGGATGCAGACCAACCAGCCGGGGTTGGATGAATGCTTTTCAGACTCAAATCAAAAGTGTCATTTTTTAGAAATTACTTTCTGTTAAATACTTTATGCTTGATTAGTGCTTTTAGTGCTTTTGATCAGAACGATCTTCACTAATTACGATTTGGTAAAAGCAGTAGCATTCATTGATTTGAAAGCCCAACTGGTGCAGACACTAGCTTGTTGCCTTTGTATACATGTATTTGTCAATTTAGAGGGTATGATTTTCACGGGCAACAGTAAAATATGATTAGAACTGTGGTAGATCCATGTACTGACAGTTGCTCTCGAAAGTAAGTACACTTGAGCTCTTTGAGCCATTGTTCTCATATCAGTTGCTGTGGTTTGCCAGTTTAGTTCCCATTACATCATTATATATTAAAAAAATACAGGTAGAATAATATTCATATTAAATTGAGTTAGCTGCAGACAATGCGCTTTTCCAGGAGGATTCTAAAAGGTTTACAGTCTGTAATTGGAATGTCCTCATTGTGCATCTGAGATGTGCACATTTAACTGATAAATTACTGAACTATTCTTAGTTCACCATTACGTTTCATTTTAAAAGTGTACATATAACTCTATACTAATAACCAGACAAGAATTGCATTCTTGGTAAATTGAGTAAGCTGCAGACAAAGCACTTTTCCAGGCAGATCTAAAAGGTTTACAGTCTGTAATTGGCATGACCTCACTGTACATTTGAGATGTGCACATTTTAAACTGATACATGTACTATTTTCATGCACAACACAAAGGTAACGTGACGTGGCTGAGGCATAATAGGTCTTTATAAATACTTTCTTTCTTGCAAACATCTCACCTTGATCTGTGTAATATGCATATGCAAAGAGTAGAAAAGAGGCTGTTATCTCATTGATATATTAATACATTTTGTGAAATTTGGAGCATATCATATATTGAACAACTTTTATAATTCTTATTCTGGGAGCTTAGACTCGAATGGCAATTGGTGAAAACTTCATCTATCTCAAGATTGGGATGATACTACATTGTAGCCGGGGAAAATTGTATCAGGGAAGAAATGCAGCTAATTCAGCAGTAGTACCTTAATTTTCACGATCAGCGGGCCTGTGATGATGGCAACAGACCACATTTTTTCCAGCTTAGTAAAAAGGAGCAATGTTATTGCTTTGAGAGTCAAATATCCGATGGTGGGCATGTCATTTGTAATGTCAGAAACCATGTACTTTAATTTAAAGATAGACCTATTATACTGCTGACAATATACACTGTAGGGGTTACTGAATGCTCTCCAATACGTATGCAGCATGTACAACGACCTTGCATTTCCACACCTTTCTTTCTGCTCTAATTCAATAATTATATCTAAGGCAATTCCATTTGTCAGAATATTTATGAGGCTAGCAGAGGTGGAGAAGTTGTCTTAATCTCATTTCTCAGGCTCTTCAGTCGACATTTTTACATCAGTGAATCGCAAGATCCAGTGAATCGGGAGACCCAATGCTGGCTGCCTGTGGTAGTGCCCATGGATGGTTTCACCCTCTGATGGCTTGCCCTGCTAAAGATGCTGTTTGCTCAATGTTATCTGCTATAGATGCCCCTGGCAAGACTGGATCACTGTCTTATGTGCAACATCTGGCTTCTGCTTGGCTTAGATTCGTATCATATATAAATTGAAAAAGTAGATCATGTTAATGGATAACCTGTGGAACTAAGTGGAAGGTTAAACTTTGATTATTGGGCGTTTACCCTTTTTAACTTTTCTTAATTGTGTCAGAAAATACATCAATGATATTTAGTTATATCCTGCAGGTGCAATTGCATGACTGGCTTTAGTATATGTCAACCATCACGCCAACGATATCTAGAATAGTAAGACCATTTGTATTTTCAATATGATGTTAAAAACTATGATTGTGGTTGCTTCAGGGCAGAACACAGTGACATTTTCTGAGATATTTCATTAGATGATCCCAAGAAAAACCTTGCAGAAAGTAGGCATTAATATGTATTTTCAGTTTTGCCTTCTTGTGGCTGTTTCATTCACTTTAGTTCGGCTCCTGCATCCAGTTTCCCCACTTACACATGCTGGGCTATATTTGGAGTGTGTGCTGTGTAAAGATGAACATTTAGTGTCTTGATGGCCTTTTTTTTTCAAACCTAGAATATATTAGATTGGGGGCAGGGTTCAGGACATAGTGATTTTTTAATGAATTGGTGTCTGTTGACTCAGCTCAATGCTCCTGAACACCCTCATGCAAATACACCCAAGAAGCGACTGGGGGGATGCCAAGAAGCAACCAAGAGGACATCTAGAGGCAACTGAAAGCAAACTCCAACTGACCAGTACAGAGGCCACAGTACACTGACCTCATTGAACAAGAGTGTGAGATGAAGCATGAGGGTGTTCAGGAGCATTGAGCTGAATGCAACAGCCACAAGAAGGCAAAACTGAAAATAATTATCATTATTGGTTCCTCGGTGGCCTAATGGTTACAGCAGTTGATTTTGAATCCACTGGCCTGAGAGGACATGGGTTCGAATCCCAGTCCTGGAACTAAATTGGTGTAAGTTGGTGGTGGCTGTGCCGGGGAGGATGGCCACTGTGGAGGCAGGAGTCCCCCTCCTGTCTGGTGTATTGTAGCAGTTACCCCAGCCAGACTCCACCCGGAGTGACTGGATGCCTGGATCCAAGGAAACAAGACTCCAAGAGAACGCAAGAAAGATGCTGCCACCTGGTGTGATGAAAATTGGATGCCCAGGACACTTCATTTTAAAATTGTACATGTATAGGATATGTAAATGACAGACAGACAAATTCTTTATTGACCTGTGTAAAAAATATACACCCAGCCCTATATGGGCTTACAAGTCATCAAAATAATTCAAAAGTAACTTTAACAACAAATTTTCTGGAAACTACAATATTAAAACCTTTACTATCACATATTTACAATATTAAAACATTTACAATCACATATTTACATTATTTAAACAACAGACTTCTTCTTTTATGGAAAGCTTTAAACAAATATTCTGCAGTAAATTTAACTAAATCCTTGGACATCAAGAACTTAAATTTTTCTTGTAATGATAAAAAGTAAAAATCCACACAATAATCTAAAACACGAGTTAAAAGTAAATTACGTAAATCGTTATAAGTATTACAATGGAACAAAAAATGATTTTCATCTTCTAGAACATGATGGGAACAAAATTCACAAACTCTATATTCTAATGGTATATCATTGTAGCGTCCTGTCTCTATTGATAATGGTAAAACACCGAACCTAAATTGTGAAAGAACAGACAAATGACCTCTATCATAAATTTTATATACATAATCCTCAGTACCAAATGTAGTTTTAAATTCTCTGTAAGTTCTTAATTTTGGCATGTTAGTTACTTGATTTTTCCAGTTGGTTTTATAAATTTCCATCAGTTGACGTTGTGCATTTTCTAGGTTAATAGGTAAATTTTCTACAAAATTTTGAGTAAGATTCAATTAAGTGAATATTTGTAAAACCTCATTACTCCAATTTCTCTTGTTAATTTGTTTATCAACTTCAAACACTTGCTTTGTCAGTCTGTTTTCATCCATGTAAACAAGTCTATTCCAAAGACGTAGTATTTCAATATGACGTCTAGTTTTTGAATCAATCCATCCCATATCGCCTTTAAAAGCATGTTTCGGGGTAAAACTATTCACACCTAGAAAAAATCGTATTGCCGGACCAATGCCACAAGTTGGTAAAATTTGGAACTTCTGGTGAAATTGACCAAAAAATCAATAATCACTGATATGCTTCCTATGTATTAATAGATTCCAAATCCAAAAATTTGAGGTTGTATATGCGTTTTTGTGACGTCTATGCCACATTATGCTAGTAAATTTAAACATGAATGTGAAGAAAATACTAACTTGAAATGCAGTTTATTCAAAACGAAACTTTGTTTATTCAAATACCTCTGCAGCAAAGACTTTTTAAGATATCACTATGAAACTTGCACACACTTTGTTAAATAATATTCTTAAAACAAACAAAAAACTGATTTTTCATTATTTGCCTTCTCATACCTTCTATGGTATAATTAGCAGGTAATGCTGAAAGCAAGCTTCGCACTTTTTGTCAGCCATAAACACAGGGCCATTATACCATGATAGGTTTGACTAAAAACCATGTTGTATATACCAATGGAAAGCCAAGCTCAAGTGTAACAACACAATATCAAACAAGTGAAAATTCCAGCAAAGAGTCTTTATCACAAAGCATTTGAACAAGACATGTCTGAACACACATTTTTACAAAGTGTAAGAATGCCACATTTGTTGTCAGTGACAAAGACAGGCCACTAATACCATGATAGGTTACATTTACAACCGCGTTCTATAGACCAATAAAAACCTGGGTTCATGAGCAACAAAATCATATCAGAAAAGGTAACTTTCCTTCCACTAGCCTTCATCAAGAAGCGTGTAAAGAAGAAAGGTCCTCATAAATATTTCAAAATGTGAGAGCGTCGCATTTTTGTCAGTCTCAAAGATAGGGCTCTAATGCCATTATTGGTTGGACTTTCTACCCTATTCTATACACTAATACAAAGCAAGGCTCATGAGCATGACAATAATACCAAGAATGCAAAAATTCCAGCAACAAGCCTTCATCAGGAAGTACCCGAACAAGAGAAGTCCCAAAGAATGTTTGCAGAATATAAGAGCGTCGCGCTGTTGTCAGTCTTACTCAAGCCATCACAGCTCCTGGCACAACAGCCTCAGCCTCTTTAAGTGATATATTCCTGACAGAGAAGGTCATGAGCAATGCATTGGTATATCAAATTTTCCGAAAATGTTTCGATCAGTGGTTTATCTGTGGCATCAAAAATCACATTGCACTTTTAAGCTTCACCCGGGACACACCAACTGAGGATTACAAAAGGTGTATTAAAAAAATATAGAAACATCCAATTGCCATTTTTCTGGATTCGCAAGATGCCCACCTAATCAGGGAACAGTAATGTATTGCAATTTTGATCCTAAATCCATCCTTTTTCCTGTATTTGAAAGTTGTATGCAAAAGTTTTACATGCAGTGTCCCGGCGGGACACCAAAAATTTCCCTAACTGCAATCATTGATCACTCATTATCTCAAGACCAGTGACATATGGATACAATTGCTGCTATTTACATCAAAGAAGATATTTTTGCCTATCATTTGATCCATCATACCGGCATAAATTCCTTTATGGGGCTGAGATATGACCTAAAATGTAAGTGCATATTGGCCCAAAACTGAAATTTTACCAATTCACGGCACTGGACCTGCCCTATTTTGTATTGCTTCAGGTTTAGAAAAGTCTTTGTAGCCCCAAACTCCTGAACAATAATCCATAATAATAAATGTAAATATACACATTGTAAAGCGCCCTTGAACATTCAGCTTCGAGTAGAAAGTAGCGCTATAGAAATGTCATGATAATGATAATGATAATGAAGCCCCGGGGTTTGTTACAAGAGCTGCCTGGTCATTCACTAAGTGAGAGCAGTTTGATTGATGCAAAAATGAATGCAGGGCAAAAAAAAAAGCCAAAGGGGAGAGTAGTCCTGGGAGAAAAAAGTAATTCTCAAAAGAGAAGTCCTGGCCCGAGAATCACGATACTCTCTCATTTGACAGATAACGCTTAGGACCTTTGGCAAATTCGGGAGCACACTCTCACTTTGATCATGCAGGTTACTTAAAAGCCCCAGGCTATACAGCTGCTACAAAACACTTTTTGTGTTTTTCTCTCTCCAACTCCTCTAACACAAGCTTTGAAGGACTTTGAACCTTTCACTCCCCCCAGTTAACTGGTTTGCACAGCTTTTTGACTAGCATGTCTGATCCTGGATGCACCTAGGTTTGGCATCTGCAATTTACTCCAAACTTCTCTTCATTGCTACATTACGTGGCCAGCAGCAATTCAGTTTCTCTTTGTGTACACAAGAATTTCCAGAAGCAAATAATCAGTAATTCCTCCAGCCCCGGTTAATGGGGTGTTGACCAGCTGGGGGTGGATAAATGCTTTCCAGACTCAGATCGAAACTGTTGATTTTTTTAAAATTACTTTCTTGGAAAACTTCATACTTGATTACTGCTTTTGATCTGAATGACCCTCACTAATTAGGATTTGGTGAAAGCTGTGGAAATCAATGATTCGAGACCCACTTGGTATCTAAACACAAACAAGTGCCTTTTCTTAGTATCATTTGTGCTCTTACAACCATATATGTTGTCAGTATATACTCATACTATTTCATGAACTAACATCCCATAAAATGCCCGGAGCTCTATCCTGTGTCTAGCAAAGAGGGGTTTCATTTGTGGGGGATTTTGAAGGAGATCTTGAACGATGGAGAAAAGGGAATACTAGACGCCCCCTGGAGGCTAGTGATCACAGAAATAATGCATCCCTGTAATGTTCTCGGCCGTATTTGCAAAAGACAACGCTGGTCGAGAAAGGAAAGAAAAGAGCTGTTGACTGCAGAATAGAAGAACAGCAAACAGAGTTAATGATATTATAAAAGTAAACAGACTTGCAAGCCTGCCTACTAAAAAGGGAGAGTGAGTTATTTTGAAAGTGATCCATCCCTGATGTATAATTGGATTAAAACTGTCCCCTTCCTCAACTGAGCCCCGTAGAGCCACATCCGTCTTGGTGGTTGAAAGTTACAGGCTCACGGTGTCCCATTAAAGCGGCCACTGCTAAAAGGAGAGCAAGGAAAAGCAGGCCGTAAATAAATTACTCCACTCAGTCCATTGACATACGTCTCAGACGCCTTAGACGCAGGAAGAAGCAGGGTGACAGATTTAAACACTTTGTTTATCAAGAGCACTGACCTGCATATCCGCCCCACATGTTTATCCTGATGGTCACTTCCGCTCGGTCCTCCCTCCGCCGGAAGTCGCTTACTACCAGATTAGTGAGTCGCGTGCCCGAGTGCTCCAATCGTCTCAGTGCCAAGCGACCGCCTCAAAGGAAACAGACGGATCTGAAGGTAGATCTGGGCAGATAGGGCCATTGCGGGTCATCTAAGTAGCTCCTTCAATCTTTAATGGAAATATTGTTCTACATCCTGTAGCGTTCCCGCATTCCTGCATTAAATGCTTTTTAGGCCACCCCCGAGGGAATGCGGCCTTAAGTCTAGGCTGCAATGGCCATGACGTGCTGATAAAACTTGAATGGCCGTCAGCGGATTCAATAAGAAGTAGAAGATTTTTAAATGTCATTTCTTGGAGGAGACAGCTGATGCCTTGCAGAGTATGGTCCTCCCCTCTCCCGTCCTTTGTAAGCCCCTTATGAGCCTCGATCTGAGAAAGTGACCTTGAGACGAAGTATTAGCAGAGGGTGCACCATAAATGGCTTGTACTTCGGGCTACCTTACTCCTTGTTATTCCTAAGTGCTTGCCATGGCGAGGCTAGAGACCTGTTTATGGGATTGACTGGAGCCCATTACAGGCCTTCATAATGGTGTTACATCTCTAGTAGGACTCAATCTGCGGTTTCCACAATATTCCCTTTATCATTTCAAGTACAGGTTTATCACACCATCGAGGCAATTGTTTTTGGCACTCCCCTCCTGTTTATCACACCACTGCAACGAGCACCTGCAGCCTGTGGGCCCCAGAGAGAGAGGAGGAAGGGGGGGGATCATTCAACTATCGCGTGCAGGTGCAGCAATTAGAGCCGGGCAGGTACGCGCCCGTCGCATGACAGCTCTGACCCATTTGCCAGAATCCCGAGCATGTGACAGAACTGGGAAATGAACATGTCCGATGGCAATTTTACTTGTAAATGTCTTCTTCCTGCAAGGGAAAAAATCCCTCTAGTTTTTCAGGGTGACGCCACGTGGCGCAGAGGATTTAAGCTTATAAAGGACGCCCCCTCGCGGCTGATTACTTCTGGCAACCTTAATAGTTGTCGACCTAACTTCAAAGGGCTGAGTAGACATCAGGCCCATGCATTAAAACCGTTAACTTTTTCTCATTAGGTTTATTCGGCTCGAATCTGGCTTCACAAGGAAGCTGGGCACTAAATAGAGCACTGATGCAGAAAGATTCCCAGCCAGGTCGTCCCTGACATTGTCATATCAGGAGCTACAAGGGTTCATAGGTAGATGTTGCTAAACTCCGACTGAGTAATTTAAGGACTTACCTGGGTCCCCTCATCAACACTGTTCCCTGGAAGCAGCCAAAGGGCCAAACGGAGCCCCCGAGGAAGAGGAGGCAATTGCAGAGCACACGCCTAACTACCGACTTCCGCCTAATTGCCTGCCAATGCTGTAGCCGTGAATTCTTCGGGTGTCAAACCTGTTTCATGTCCCCAAGGAAAAATCTTTTCGTTTCAAGCATTTTGGAGGCTAAACTTTAATACAGGATGTCAAAAACGCTGTGAAGAGGACAAAGTTGCCAAGAACGTTTGATTCCAACATCATGGCAACATGTCTCTGAGGATGATAGCAGAAAGTTGGCGTAAATTGGGTCAAGTAAAAGTGGAGTCAAACAGCTGGAAATTGATGCTGCAAGATAGCTCAAGATAAGCTGGGGAGGAAAGTGAAGCTGGCAAGTGAAGCAGGCATCCATCACGGGTGATAAAACTGGAGAAAGTGTTGAAAGAGGCCGCCCTCCTGGCTGGCCCAGGCTGGGACGAGGGCTAGCAGGGCAGGGGAGGGCAGGGGAGGGCACTCGGGGCAGCATGGAGGGAGCTGGCATTTGGAAGGTCAGTCCGTAGCAGCCAGGGTCTGTGGAGGGGGGGGGGCAGGGTCAGGGCATTAGGGAATTGTCCCATTCGTTAACTGTGCAAAAGGATAAAGCAGACTCCTAGCAAACAGACAAGTTGATGGATCATTCTCCGTGGCATTTGCTCATGTGGGCAACAAGCTGAGCTGGGAGGGGATGGAGTCAGGGGGGGGGGGCTGGGACCATTTGACAACAACTCATGATCTGAGCGAAGCTTAGTCACCTGCGTCTTGTGCATTGTCCTCTCCATCTGTGTGTGTTGTCGCAACAAGAGACATAAAACTCGGATCAAGTAGGAAAGTCACACAAATCTGTTGCATGGCAAGCTCTTTGCTTATTTCACAAGCTCAGTTTATGACTCGCAGGTCGTTGGCCTTCCATTTTACCTGTTGGCTGGGGCACTCCAAGCACTCGACTGCCTCAGAGCACTGAAGAGTAGCAGATAGTAGCAGAGGAGAGTCATGTGGCTCAGAAGACTGCCGGAGCTGAACGCACCTTCTTCTGTGTTGTGCCTATTATTGATAAGCCCTTGCCAGTCTCTTGCTGTCTCTTACCACTCTCTTGCTGTCTCTGCCTGCTGTAAGTTGCTGCTCTACTTGCTGTAAGTTGCTGTTGGTTGCCTATATGGTTGGCGACAGGCTGCTGCCAGCTTGTAGACTGATGAAAGAGAATATTTATTGGAGGCACTAGTTTAAAAGCTGTCTGATAAAAACCAAGTTATAAGGGGCTGTGGCGTCTTTGATAATGCCTTAATAAAGACTGCTGGGCCAATTAGAGTCAGGTCAGTAGCTTAGTTGCATTTTATCGCCCTGCTAATGGCTCGATGTCTTTTTGGAGTCTGGCACAAAGCAGCTGATCTCTTGGCGTTTCTCTTGGCGTTTCTCTTGGCGTTTCTCGTGGCGTTTCTCTTGGCGTTGCTTGATTGAGGACAGGCATTGATAGACAGTCCTTCCTCTGACAGGCTGAGCGATGGAGCTGTGCAGTCAGCCAGACCATTAAATCATCCTCCCTCCCCTGTCCCACCCCCTGCAGCAGAGCTCAACAGCTACATGCCTGACATTTCCTGTCTTTCAGTGTCTTTGCTACACCTTTTTGACTCCCCGCTTCTCTTGCTTCACTGTATCTCCACTCCTGTAAGTCCTGTTCAACGTTCATTCTCCACTATGAGCCTTTCTGATGGATTTGGCACAATGGCATCTACATGCACTGTAACTCTGTCCTTCAAGACACATGAAAGCAGAGCACTTAACATGCATGTTTTGACCTTTGCAATCTCTGAAGCCTTGAGACACAAATGCCATATGTATAAAAAAAAAGATATATATATATAGAATATCTGTGACATTGCAACTGGAAAACCGTTTCAAGATGTAAGGAAGATGATCTGGCGAAAAAAAAGCGTTCGGTTTGTGATCTGCGCGGAGATCAGAAGCAAACACTCGTGTGTGATGGTTTTGTTTCTTGCTGAGCCAAGAATTGCTGCAGCAGTTTTTGGAGAATGCTGAAACAAAGAATCACTTAAGAAGAAGTTGATTTAGAGTGAGGCAGAGCAGCAAACATGCCGGGACAGGAAGGTGTTTGATTATCTGAGGCGATTAAGAGAAACTGAAGAGAACCTGGAGAGAGAGAAAGAGAAAAGAAGAGAGGCATCACCTGTCTCAATCCATAGGCCTCCATTAGCAGATCATTAGTGCCACTGTTTATGCTCAATGTGCTGCTTCTTGCAAATGGCCGCTGCTCTGATGCCACTGGCTAAATATCATGTCCAGGCACAAGTGTCTATTCTTACACCTATCATACTTTGCATTGCAGATCTGCAGGGTGTATAGAGTAGGTAGACTCACTCTACACAGTGAATTAGCCACAGTTAAAGGGTCCTCCTCATCCGGGTTATCAGGCTAGCATTGTGTTTCCAGTGCATTGGTTTGATCTGGCATTGTGCTTGGCAAGCTGAGCTCTCCTTGTGTCTTAGTGTTTCTCCTTGTGTCTCCTTGTGCTTCCTTGTGTCAGTTATTTCAGGTTATTTCGAGGCGAATATTCACTAGGTGAGGATAATGCCCAACGAGGCTTCACTGTAAAAACTCTCTTTATGAACTTCTAAAAAGTGCATCAATTTTGGCAGCTTGTCAAGACGAGTTTTAGGTTCTTGGGCAGGTTGCCAGCTGAGGGTACTGTTTACACGAACTCCAGTCGACGATGTGATTTCCAAGTGCGTCACATGAGATGGAGACCATCTGAGCTCACGATCTCAACTCATCATCTCAACTCGTAATCTCAACTCGTAATCTATGCTCGTTATCTCACTCGTTATCTTTTTTCAGAGTTGATTCAGAATCGATACCTGCTCTTAAGTGTCAAAAGGAATCTGTGACTGGCAAAGGTCGATGATTGTCTAACCCATGACACAGTCCCTTTAATTGCACACAGTAGTTATTCCTCCTTAAATAAGTCTGACATCGACATCTCAACATCATGAAAATCTTCCTTACAATCTTCAGTCTGAAAAACGCCTTCTGGCAGCAGACCTCATTTCACCCTTCTCCGAGACATGCATTTCACTAAAGTCTCTTTTTCCCTTTTCATGTTTTTCTGTTACTTTAAAGTCTTTTACAATCACATTTAATGAATTATTCAGAGTTATGAGTCAATATCACTGGCTTTTCATAGCAGTGAGAATTTTAAGCCTGCAGCTTAAATCATGGGGTGGCCATTTCTGATGTGGTGGCTGCGATTTTGCATCACATCTGCAGGTTCAAAAGATTGTCTTCTGAGCAGACGTGACACTTCTTATGCAGGCAAAAACATTGCAGCCTCTGCTGGAAGGGACGCCAGCCTCCAGGAGAACCAGGAGAACCAGTATAGAACCAGGAGCACCAGGGAGGGGCTGGATCAAACCATCATACCTCAGTCAATCTAGTCTCAGCCCTGCTGCCTCCCTGTCCTCTCTGGCTCCGCGCCGCCTCCCCCTAGCAATCCGGGGTATAGCTGGAGCATAGCTGGAGCATGGGGTCAATCTGTCATGCCTAATGATATAGCCATTCTTCAGTCTATCTCTGTGTATATCATCAAGTTGCTTGCTCTATGATGACGGCTTGCCTTTGCTGCCAATTAATCAGGATCCAGGAGTGTCAGCTTAATCCATGGCTGTGTTGTCTGCTGTGTTGTATGCTTGTGTTGTTGTGGAGGTTGGCTTGTTGTGTTGTATTGCTCTCATGCTGCCATTTCGTAGGCATGCCAGGATTGCCAGCCAGTCTGTTGTGTTATAATTTCACTGTATTGGGTCAAAATAATGTTTCTTTTCTCCCATCCAATGTTGCCATCCAATGTTGTCACCCCTCTCAGTTGCCATTCTCCTTTGAGCATGGCAAGTGCTGCCAAGTGGGCACCCAAGCATAATGGCAAATGAGCTGCCAAATGACCTGTTCTTTATGCGGGGTCTGTGCCTCGTACTCCCTGCTTCATATGCCTTGCCAGCGCAATGCCTGAGCCATGGCAGCTCACAGAACACACATTGACTTTTTGGTTGCATAACAAGACCACCTGCTGTCTAATATTGTACTATGGATGCTCATCATGACAAGGTTATTGTTATTTTACATGTACAAGGCCATGTCTTTTTTAGCACTGCGTTCTGCCACTAGATATTCTGCTCCCACATGAAATATGTGCATCAAAGATCATCAAAGACTAATGAATTGCTACTGATATTCAGCAGATGATCCCATGTCTACTCATTAACCAAATTGTCACGAAGGTCGCCCTTCAGACCTGCCTCAAATTATAAAAGTCTTTGAAATACATTGATTATTGGAATATTCCTAAATTAAATTTGAGTGGAAGAATGTGAATGATTTGCTGATGGCGCATACAACCAGACACAGAGTGAATGCCTAAAAGTTGCGAGTAGACCCAAATGCATGTAAGGCTATAATTATACATGAAGGGTAAGGCTAATGAATGTGCAGCAAACAAGTTGTGCAGTTGTACAAGAGACCCAACAGATGGAGAGATACAAGTCGGCTTGGTGGCCTCTGTGCCCTACCCCCCAGGCCTCCCTTTGTCACAAACGCACGGTACAAGCACAAGCCTCTTTTGGCCTCTCTCTGCCTCTTTTAGCCTCTCTCTGTCTCTCTTTCTGCTTCTTTCTGTCTCTCTGAGCCAGCCCTCAGCAACGTTTTCGTCTTTCATGTAAGTCTAATGCAATAATGAAACGATGCAACCCCACATTTGTCGCAGCCAACCCCAATCCTCTGTAACCCAAGATCTCCCATCTTATACACCCCATTGAAACACTTGCCCTGCACTATGTCTGAATCATTAGTTCAAAGACGTTTGTCTCATTTTCAAAATCACCAGAAATTATCAGCATTTCACAAAGCAACGCAGACAATGTACCCCATGATTATTTTTGAAAAATCCGACCAATCCATACTCCTCGTCTTTTTGCACTAAGTTCTTATCAAAGTGGCTGCAAGCCTTTCAAATGGTAAACTGATTAAGAGAAAAAGTCTTTTGATTAGTTGGCTTTCATTTGAAAACATAGCTTGAGGGGACGACAATACGCCGATTGCTGATGTGGTGGACGATGCTGGGGAGGATTCATGCATCTCAAGATAAAGAAGCCATGTGCAGGAGGAGAGGGGGAGGAGAATTGAGAGGAGAATGACGGGCGAAAGAGGAGAATAAGAGAAGAAAAAGAAGAGAATACAAGGAGAATATGGAGAGAATACGGGGAGAATATCGGGAGAATATCGGGAGAATATCGGGAGAATGCGGAGAGAATGCTGGGAGAATACAGGGAGAAGATGCGGAGAATACGAATAGAATACGAGGAGAACATGGAGAGGCGGTAAAGGAGAATAAAATGGAGGAGAACAAGACAAGATAAAGGAGAATAAGAGTTATTCAAGGGAGGAGAAAAGGAGGCGAATAAGGAGAGAATAAGAGGAGAATAAGAGGAGAATAAGAGGAGAATAAGAGGAGAATAAGAGGAGAATAAGAGGAGAATAAGAGGAGAATAAGAGGAGAATAAGAGGAGAATAAGAGGAGAATAAGAGTTAGTCAAGATAGATAGATACATAGATAGATATGGTAAGTGCAGCCCTCTAAGCCCAGTTCTGGGCGCTCACGAGGGTTGATTCATGAGATGAGAGAGAGAGCAGGAGTCCTCAACATGTTACACATTTACCCCATGTGAGGGATCTTTTACTTGCCCAGCAGAGAGGAGAAAAGGAGGAATATGAGAATACGAGGCGAATACGAGGCGAATGAGAGGAGAATAAGAGGAAAATAAGATGAGAGTAATAGTTATTCAAGAGAGGAGAAAAGGAGGAGAATAGGAGAATACGAGGAAAATAAGAGGAGAATAAGAGAGTAGGAGGAGAATGAGAGGAGAATGAGAGGAAAATAAGAGGAGAATAAGAGGAGAATTACAAGAGAATAAGAGTTAGTCAAGAGAGGAGAAAATGAGGAGAAAAAGATGAAAATATCAGGAGAATAAGTTAGTCAGTAGAGGAGAATATGATGAGAGAAAAAGAGAAGAAGAGGAAAGGAAACGAGTCGAGGGTCTGTGCAGTATGCTTGGGACAGGGAGACAACCATGGCTCTATCCTGAGCCATTAGAGCATAAAGTATGCATGTATTTGGAATTCTTTCTCTGGTTATCCATTATGTCTGTCTCGAGGGTGAGAGAAAGACCTTCCATCTTGTGCACATGTCTTCGTCATATGTTCCTCCTCGGCACTTGCTACTTTCGCCTCTTCATATTTCCCCTCCAGTAATTAATATCATCTCCGTGGAAGCAAGGATTGATAGCACCCTTGGATGTGCACGCCTGTGTTGGTTCATCAGGACACACTGTCAACTGACAATGTGTGAATTGGACCCGTGTACTTTCTACTCCTGCATATTTTGCTGAGCTGTGCTAATAAATCTTGCTACATTCTTCGGGATATTCATGTTTGCAAACATAGATCGTAATTAAGAGACCCATTAGAATAAGACATTGATTAGAGTGAATTAAAAGCAGGTTGAGATGATTTAGTAAATGCAAAATCATTCCTTTAATTTCCATTAATCACATTTTAAGCACCTTCTCATTTCCTGCTTATTTATGGGGTCTGTCAAGGCTCCTGTGAGGCTCCTGTTGGCTGTGAGCTAGCCAAGGTGATTAGATGAAAGAGAAAAGAAAGGGAGAATCGTACAGCTGCTCAGGAGGCTGCTTCTTGAGGCCTCTGCTTCTGGAAGCCTCTGTTCCTAGAGGCAGCTTCTGAGGATGCAGGATGCTCCTAAGATGAGAAGAAAGAAGCCAAAGATGCTGAAAGATGCGGACCAGCTGCTGATGAGGAGACAAGACAGGTGACCCATTACCCAGCGGAAGGTGAGGGGATGGCCAGAACTATAAAGGATAAGGGGCAGTACGTAGATAGACAGGTAGATAGACAGGTAGGTAGGTAGGTAGGTAGATAGTCTTAGATAGGTTGGTCGGTTGATTGGTTGGTTGGTAGATTGGTTGCATGGGTGGTCGGCTGATTTATTGGTGTTTGATTGGATTTTATTTGGTTGATTGATTTGATTGATTGACTTATTCGCTGATTCAATGACTGATTCGCTGATTAACCTATATTTATTTGCTGAATAAAGATTGGAGTTGTGTTACAAAAGGCTACTGTGTGACCAATCGATGTGCAACAAGAACAGCTGACCATTTAGTACATTGATCAGCCGCCGCAACAAGTCTCGAGAATACTGACGATAGATTATATATTCGAAACTAGGTTTTATATATGTAGAGGATACGTTCTTTGCGCTATTTTTTATCTGGTAGATTCCATTGAGATCGTGGCATAAAGAATGCCTTTGTGTGACGACATGAAAAGCCCACAAGTCATTTGAAACAAGCGGCAGTAAGTTATTTTGGTGTATATTATAGCTGATAAGAAGGATAGCCGATTTACATGCTGCAGTTAAAGTGAGATATGGACGACAGTCCACGCGACATTGTTGTTGTCGGAGGCGGGGCGGAAGTGTAGTCTACTGTTTAGATCCGAGTGTATATTGATGTATTGATTAGTCCATTAATTGCTTGCAATCTGGTCGGGTTAGTGCATTTTGCATTCATTTGAGATTCAGATAGATGGCTGATAGGGCAGCTTGCTTCGCCCGATTGCCACTGTGATATGTCGCGGAAATGATTGATAGCTGCATGTGTCACATTTGTGTAAGATAACGGGAGAGGAGAGGAGAGGAGAGGAGAGGAGAGGAGAGGAGAGGAGAGGAGAGGAGAGGAGAGGAGAGGAGAGGAGAGGAGAGGAGAGGAGAGGAGAGGAGAGGAGAGGACTATGTATATGCCATCATAAACATGACACAGGAAAAGAGAACTGTATTGGAAGCTCTAGATAAAGGCCTGTTTATCATAGGTCCATGAATGTGCCTTGCATGGCAGGCCATTTTAATGTGATAAATAGGGAAAGGAATCCAGTTTTCACATGGCAGAAATGCGTCCACATGATGTGAGAGGTGAGACGACATGCTATGAGGTGCTGTGACATATAGATGGCGCTGTATATCCTCGCATGTCAACCATTGATTGTAAACTTGGAGGCCAACGCGTTTCTGTTATTCAAAGTGCTGTTTTCTTTTAACCCGGGCCGTCATGCATATGTGGAAAGGCTTCACAAGATGTAATGGTTTTTATTCCCCATTATTTCTCCGCCGGCTTCCGAAGGCAGATGGGCTGGTCTTCCCTTTGGGATATGCTAGAATCCATTACTGTGCTGCTTTGCAGGTGCAGACAAAAATACCCCAGTACTTACTTTTACACTGACTGCTTGCTCGCCTTATGTAAAGAATTGTTTGATGTCATCGACTCACATATGCTTCATGAAATTACCCACTTGAAAAATTAGGAGCTGAAGATCTGTGTGCTGCCTTCAAGGAGAGGAGGAGAGGAGGAGAGGAGGAGAGGAGGAGAGGAGGAGAGGAAGAGAGGAGGAGAGGAAGAGAGGAGGAGAGGAGGAGAGGAAGAGAGGAAGAGAGGAGGAGAGGAAGAGAGGAGGAGAGGAAGAGAGGAGGAGAGGAAGAGAGGAGGAGAGGAGGAGAGGAAGAGAGGAGAGGAAGAGGGGAGAGGAGGAGAGGAAGAGAGGAGAGGAAGAGGGGAGAGGACGAGAGGAAGAGAGGAAGAGAGGAAGAGAGGAAGAGAGGAAGAGAGGAAGAGAAGAAGAGAAGAAGAGAGGAAGAGGAAGAGAGGAAAAGAGGAAGATAGGAGAGAAAGAGAGGAGATGAATAGAGGAGATGAATTTAAGATGAAGAGAGGAAACAGGGCCAAAGAGGGAGACGAGAGAGATAGAAGAGAGAGAGTAGAGCTGAAAGAGAGATGAGAGGGGAAGAAGAGAGAATATATAGAAGAAGGGAATGGGCTGGGGAGAAAGCTAAGAGGAGACGAGAGAAGGGTGAGGTGGAGTGGGAGATAGGGATAGCAAATTGGAGAGTGAGAGAGGAGAGAAGAGGCAGGAAGAAATTCAAAGAGGGGAAGGATATGGCTAGAGGGTGGATCCTTCACCGCAATAATGCACTCTCTAAATCTCCTGTGAATCGCATAGTGATAGCAGCCCTCTCTTTATTAACGTTTGATTATTAGGCTGATGCAAAATGCTTTTAGAAATCAATCAATTCGCAGGACAGTGAGCCGGCAAGATGTTTGCTTATCTTTTATTCTAACCAGCATCGGGACAAGCTCTAGATAGACTGCTGAGATAGACTGCTGAGATAGACTGCTGAGATAGACTGAACCCAGAGTGGTAGCAATTCTGAGCAGGCTGCAGTGGGGTGCCGGGTTACAAAACCATGCTAAAGCAAATAGTTGTAGCTAGAGAGCCCCTGCTGGCTGTGGAGCCTCACACCAACGAAACAGATCCCTACAACTCTTACTTAGCCCCAGAAGCCGACATGAGCCCAGTTGCTTGAGTAAGTCACCAGTAAGGCAGTAACCTATATGGAAGAAAGCTGGTTAGATAGGGTGTACATGAGTCTTAATCAACCCGAGATAATTAAGAAATTACCACACTTGTAATTGTAACAAGTAACATGCCATTAATTAGGCCTAGTTAAAATTTTGATTTTACGTCTCTTCAGACACTACAGGACGCTATCCCTACATGATCTAAAGTTAGATAGGCTTACATTGTGTCTACTCTATAAGCAACCCAAATGAGTCCTGTTACCCCAATGCGCTGGCACCAACCCCAGTGAGCCTGATCTGGCCCGAGTGATCCCTATTCACCTTTAATTACATTGTTGTACTGAGCCACAATCATAACTCTGACTTATCCGATTTGAGGCAATTGCCAATGTATTTTCATTTGCGTGTAGCCTTCGTTATGGTCTGGCTGCCTGCCTCCTTTTCACACGTTAGGAAAATAAATTTGTTTAAGCTAATGTGATTGGCTGATGGTTGTTGCTTAATGGGTCTACCTTTTAAAGCACATATTCAGAGCCACTCGAAAACGGCATAATTTGATCAGCGCCTCCATCATGTCCATGTATTGCTGAAAGCTTCATGCTTGCCACAGCTTGGCATCGAATCGGAGACACAGTCCTCCTGGGCTTTCCTTCTTCTTTCCTTCTTTCATTCTCCTGTTCAATCCCTGCCTTCTGCTTGCAAATAATGCTCAATCTCTAGCTCTGAGAATAGCCATCATTTTGCCTCTCTCTTCCTTTATGGCAGCGAAAAGACCAAACATGCCTCTATTCACCCGCTGATTGCCTTTTTAAATCTTGACAGTTTTAAACCCGATTAACTCAAGAAATCAAAATAAATACTCGTTTATTTTGTTGAGCGATAAAAGAGGCTAGAGAGTTAGAGCCGTGCCACGTGGCCCGTCCATGGCTTCCCCGGATGGCTTCAGTCGATGGCTTCATCTCGGCGGCTTATCAGCCATTCACTTTTTGAGCTGCCTTCACATTTCTATCGGGGCCTTCATCAGGCAACATTAGCAGAGTGATTGCTGGGAATTATCGCCTAATATCTTTAAGCAGGTGGTCCGTTAGCCTGAATATGATATCATAGATCTTTGCTTGTTGCCCCATTATTTACCCCCTGCAAAGCAGAGGACGCTCAGTGCATACCTGACAAGTCCACCCACCTTTACACCCCCCCCCTCTTACTCAATACCCAGGGTCCTTCGTCTTCTTGCTCGGCTGACTGACTCACTGGGCCAGGGCACAACACACCGCCGTGCACTAATCCGACAGCCCTTGTTTTTCGCAGCTTTCATGAAATTGAACAAATCTGCATTTCAACAGATTTTTGCCCAATCCGAGTGTCGGCTTACCAGCGCTCCATTAAATTTAATGAGTTTGGAAATTAAATGGTTAAAATGAAATAAAATGTTCAATTCAGAATGAAGATGATGTAAACAGTGAATAACGTGGGGAAATGCACAACATATGGTCTGTCGCCGAATGCACTTGTGGGGCTGAGCAGAGAACCAACAAACTGCTTGGGGGAAAAACTGCTGGCAAGAAGAATCTCAGATTGGAAAACGAAGCTGAATTTGTCATTTTAGAGGCATTTTTCACAGCTAGCGTGGCTCTGGTTGGCCCCTAGCACTCCTTGCACATATCCACAGAAGAATTATATTACTAGATTAACTCTGCAGGTCTGCAGGCATTCTCTCACACAACTGCATGATAACTCTGGTTTAAATCTTCTACAGACAAACGGAGCTGCATGTCACGATGACATAATTCAATGGAACATATTGGTATGGACTTTAATGACTGGTGTCGATGTTTCTTACAGCAAATTAAACTTGTAAACTCGTACACACATGTATATGGAATGGAAAGGAATCGGTGAGTAGGTATAAGTTCGAGTTATTATCTGGTAATTGTGGAAAATGCCTCCATTACAACTGACTCAAGTCGCAGCAAGTGAATCATTGTGTTTGGGGAAGAGTCGAGGGAGGGAGGAGGCCGCAGATGTGTCATCCCTCATGCGAGGTTAATGAAAAACAGACAGGTAGAATTATGCTCGTTGTGGGCTGGCAAATAGTCGGCGGGTGTCAGTGAAGCGGGGAGGTTTTTTCTTTCCTCCCCTGGGACGGGATTCAAGCTCTGTCAACCTGGCTCTGCTGGTTGCAGCGAGAACACAAGGCAACCTACAGGCGGAGGAGTTACATAGCAGTGGGCCGCAACTATGTACACCGCCATGCACACCACAGCCATGCACATCACAGCCATGCACAGGTTTGCACAGACTCAACTGGGCAAATAGAACGTCAGCTGCAGGGAGGCACGAGTTATGGCCTACCAACACCACAACCACAACATGAGAATGCTGGATGTTGCCATATTTCTCTGTAATAAAATTATCTCAATTAATTCTTCAATCAGGGGAAGAGCTGGCTCAAAAGAGTGGCTCTGTATTAGGACAATTTATGGCCTCGGGACTCAATGCTAGAATGAGATAGAAGGCAATGGCCAGTGTGCTCACAAAGAGATTCCATCATTCATCAAATCTAGATCATGGCATATTGTTGTTGGGATCTAATGAAGCCGGGAAAAAGTCCCGCGATGCATTCATGTCATCAGATGAATTAACCCTGGGACAAAGTTTTGAGGACGCGGCTCTTCCCGGTTGATATTGCGACCGGGATTGGTGCAGCGACCCTACGCGAGTACGTGGCCCACGCACGCAAATATGCCAGCGCATAATAGAGCTGCTCTTTCAAAGTGAAATATACATATGGAATTGTGGGGAACAGAAGGTTGAGTATTGTATGCAGAGATCTGCCATCTGACGACCTCGCTTTGGTGTTTGAGAGATGCCACTATAGGCCAGAAACTGTCATCCTACTGATTCACAGAGAAAGCCTGAAATCCCCTGAAAAGACCACAGCAAATGGTTTTGTTACTCGGCTGCTCAGAAGATAAAGATTCCGAGATGGAATTTCCCTTTGAAATACGAGCACTCCCCTCGGCCCACCAGGCCCACCCGGTCCCGCCATATCAAAGCGTATGATTAGGCCGCACAGACATGGAGCGACTCTGAGCGAGGGGATCACTTGATTGTCCTCTGTTTTCAGGATGTTGCGAAGTCAAATACTCCAAAATGATTGGCTGCAGTGGATAGCCAGACGTCAAGGTGGCGATATCAGGGGACTTGAGCAGAGTGACGTCACTGCATTTTGTGCTCTGCCATGTGCCAGGCGTGACATCCCGATATGAATGAATATTAAGCATTAAAATCCGAACTGTCTTGACTAATCTCGGCCTGAAATTAAACGCTTCTGTTTTAATATCCCGCATGTCTGATGGATGTGGAAATCCCTTCCCTTCAAATGCATTATGACAATCAGGATTAAAAATACTTATCCTCATCCATAATTTTCCTTTTTTTCTTGTTTTGATAAAGCGTGTGTTTACATGAAAACCACAGTAATGTTTCAATCAGGCGCGTGCTTAATAAAAGGGCGATTTTGTTGAACAAGCCAGGAAGGATTTTAATTAGCGCATTGCCATCGCTCTTGAGTTAGCTAATGTGCAAATGACTTTATTAATACAATCACCATCCATTACAGGGCGGCTCCACAGGCCCCATTGCCTCCACTCAGCCGGCGCCATGTCACTGCAGCAAATTAATACGCCCAGTCAGAAATATTACATTAAAAATGGAAGGGCTCAAGTCCCTCTGCCAAGTCCCACCGCCAATTGAGACATCCAGGCTATGAAGACGTCACACAATTCCCGCTTCAATCGCAAAGGATGAAGAGAAAGGTGGAAAAACGCGCTTGAAAAATAAGCCCTGAAAATAAGGCGCATGTTTGTGCTCAACTTCAAAAGGCGCGGGACGAATGAGTTGCCCAAAATGACAAGGGACGGCTGCAGACCACCGAGTGGACCCTCCCCACAAGGAGCTAAGCAGAGGCAGGCACAAGCCCCAAAGGGACCATCTCTTGGAGAGGGACCTTCCTCACAAGTGCCTTAATTTCCAGGCCTGTGTGTCACCAACAGCGGCATCCGCATCAACCGCCATCAGCCTCCCCAGCAGCCTCCGCATCAGCCTCCAAAGGATCCTGTCGCTGCTTCCTCCTCCATTGTGATGCTACAAACAGCTGTTCAATGACGTTGTGCCAGCCTCATCCTGCCAAGAGTTCTGCCTGATCTTTAAATTGCACAACTCCAACCCCATAAACAACGATTTTGCAATATCCTCTGACATGGAATTTCGTTAATAACATAATTACTCCCTTCCTGCCACCCTATCAGGCTCCTATCAGGCTCCTATCAGACTCCTCTTCAAACTAGAGCTGAAACCAGTCAGGCGTTTACCTCCACTTGTGAAATAGAACAATCGCTAATTAACAAGTCGTTGCCTCGAGTTCATAGATTGTTTTCGAGTGATTGCGGTTGTATGTTTTGTGTCTAATTAAATTACAATTCTGTCGGTC
The DNA here is from genome assembly GCA_026936325.1 of Platynereis dumerilii. NCBI lineage: Eukaryota > Metazoa > Annelida > Polychaeta > Phyllodocida > Nereididae > Platynereis > Platynereis dumerilii. The sequence goes on from JAPTHN010000031.1 coordinate 2,881,040, forward strand.
TTGAGACGCCAGCCTCTCTATTCGTGGGAGCCTTCCTCGTGTGTTAGCAAGTCATTTTGTTTCTGGTTTCAGGATGACACTGCCTGCTACTAGGCTGCGAGATAGGTTTGCAGATTGTCATTCGTGCCTTCGGCTGCGCCATCTGAGGCCGCCCTTTTTGTGGCACATGTTGCTGTCGATTCCATTACTTTGTATATCGCGTAATGGCTAATACGGAGTGAGTGGCCGCTAGCCAATTTCTTGTGTGCGACTGCTCTCCGCTCTGATTCAGTCTTTGTGGTGTCTTGTTGCAATGCGAGCGGAATGATCAGAAGAAAAAGAGCGGCTGTTTGCAAGTAGGGCACCGGAAGTAGCCAAGATTGGACACGTTCCTATGGAAACTGTTGCTATAGCGGGAAACAAAAAGAAATAGACATCTGTGGATGGAAGGGGACAGCTATATTTGTCGGGTTGTAGGCTGCGGGCCAATTGGTATGTAGCAGCGGGTCAAATGGGGTGGGCAGTGGTGTTTATGGCTGAGGGCTGGTAGGTCAAGCGAACAAGAAGACAGAAGTGCAGTCCACACCTGAGATCTGTTGCAGCCAGGGGCAAGGCAGAGGGAGGCAGAGGGTGAGGGGGTGAGGGGGTTAGATGGGCTCTGATTGACTCCTAATATAGTGAGCAGAGCGGCCACTGGCCTCTGATAACCCCTGATGCAGTTAGTGGTCAACACAAGGCGACTGTGCGGCCTGGCCCGTTTCATCAACAAACCAATTCGCCTCTTGCCTCAATCCCATGTTCACGGACTCCATAGCCAATGACGTGATCATGCTTCATTATTTATCATTGACACTAGCACTGACTACTAAATTAAATTCTTAACCCAGTTTGTGTCCATGGAGACGCTGAGAGACTGGGGTCGATGGCTGCCAGGGGTCCATTGTGGTTTTGTTATCGCAGGCGCAGAGAGAGTCAACGGAGAGTCAACTGAGACTCGACGGAGAGGAGACTGGGCATGCGGTATATTTCCTCTACAGGAGACTAGGCTGAAGACTGGTCTAGGAGGGAGAAACGGAGCTGTCTATGCTTAGAGACAGGGTGAAGAGACCGGTTGAAGAAACTGGGAAGGCGTCCGAATGGCAGCCAAGTCTGAATTGCTGCTTTGACTAGCCGGGTTGATTTGACTGCGAGGGTTTGACTAAATGAGTGAGCACATCGGAGCACGAGTGTGGTTGCATGGGCCCGAGTAAACCCAGCGTTTGCACAAGGACATGTAGCAGAACGTTATGAAGAATGAGCTGGGAATTGATCAGTTGAGCAGAGAGAATTTCTGTTGCAAGGAGAATGATGGGCCGGGAAGACCGAACAGTTCTCTTGTGTCAATGTCATGCTTAACGCTTGAAATATGGAGCATCTGCAATCACCAGCCTCTTGGGTGTTCAATTAAGTTTTTTTCAGAAGACGGGCTGTGGAGGATAATGGAAATTTGCATACATGTACCAGTGCAGATTGAGTTCTTGCAGAGCAGTAGAGAGGCCTGGCTGGCACAGAGGCTGGCACAGAGACTGGCACAGAGGCTGTGGAGGTGTCTGAGGGAGAGCATTGTTGGAGAAGACATGGGCGGATTTGATTAGATGGCACGACTGCCTGGGTGACCTTGAGTAGGCCAAGGGCAAAGGGCTGCCTCCTGTTATAAGTGGTCATCTGCACTGCCATACTGCGCCATACTGCACTGGCCATGATAGGCAATGGGGTCGGCTGATGCTGACCAGCTGCCCAATGCGTTTCATCAACTTTGTTCTGTGCAGCTTGCCCTACCCCAATCCCCGGCTTAGAGGAGAAATTGGACGGGGCCAGTCGCAGCAGCATTCTGCATCATCAGCAGCAGCAGCAGCAGCAGCAGCAGCAGAGGGGGATGGGATGGAGCGGGGGATGGAGCGGGGATGGAGCTAGGGCAGCGATGGCGATGGGCCTGTTTTACTCGCTAGCAACATCTCCTTTTCAGTCCTCAGGGTGATATTGACGCGGGTCTGGTGATGGACATATCCATCGGGGTGGAAAGAGCTCATACTCGCCAGGCTGACCAGGCCGGGCCCAGATTAGAGGCCAATAAAGCGGGGAACAGGTCGCAAATGAGAAAAGCGTAAGGCACAAGGTCGAGGGCACTGCCATGATTGTTGGTCGGCATCTGTTTCCATTGATAGAAATCCAACTCATTTGCCAGGCGAATCAAGACCTCCCGATGAAGTTATGACCCCCTGATAGCCACTGCGCCCTGTTCGACTCAAATAAACACTTGCTCGCACAAACCAATTGCTTCCACAAATGCCGCCAAAATAGATCACAGCGGTGCCGCTCAGCCTTCTATATGGAGGGTAGGGGAGCGCTACTTGTCTTGCAGAAAGAGGAATTTGATGGTCGAAGGAGGTTGGCCATGCAATCACTATAGACACTCCAAATAAAAACACACGAGGTCCTGCTGATAGAATCTGTCAGTTTTCCTTATGGGGAGACACCTGCTAAATATCGTCGACCAAAGGGAGACAGCCCGCTTTCTTGTTCCGCTTTGTTATCATTGTTAGGCCCAGGCGCCTCTCCATCCCCGCTCTATAGCGGCGCTCTATGCAATTAGGCCAGCGGATATAGGGGGCCTAGTCAGGGGGCCTAGTCAGAGGCCTTGTGTGAGGGTCTTGTGTGTCAGTTGGGGCGCTGGACATGAGTGAGCATGTGCAGACCAACCTGTGCTGCCTCTGGTTGCAAGCGAGCAAACTAAGTTCATTACGGTTAACAAAAGCAGGCAAGAGAGGGCGCCCCAGGTGCGGCATAAATCCTGCACTTGTGTCCAGCCTGCCCTAGCATTTTCACGTTATAAGCCAAGGGGGATGACCGGAATAACAGGTTGAATATTTTACAATGTTAGAAGGTCGTAATACTGGGATAATATGCGCCGGGAGACGCGGCCGAGGCCAGTGCTGGGCTTGGCTGGAGGAGGGCCCTGCGTCATTATTGTCGGAGCGTAGATGACCTAAGCCCCAGGTCATCTGCGCTAATTCAGCGCTGCCCACTGCCTTATTGTCCATCTTCTCATTACAATGATGAACGGCTGCTACAGCTTGGCGCCGTCCGCCCTCCACAAGTCTTGCGGCAAGCATCTTTGCTCTCTTCTCCTCCTGCCCCTTTCTGCTGCCCCTTTTCTGCCTCTGCTCCCACTGCCACAGCAGACCCATTTCTTTTTCTTTTCACTTCTCTTCTTCTTTTTCTTATACTTCTCTTCTTTTTCTTGCCATCCCTTGCCTTTCAGGTGCCAATTTTCACTCTTCCTCTTTCTCCCCGCTGAGATTGGATCTACCCTGGGCTCATATTCTCGTTGGCTGGTGGGCTATTGGTCTGGAGAATTTTGATAACTATATGCCATTCTGAAAACTCATCAATTCTGAGTTAGTGTCCTGAAGATGTAGCCGGCATAAGTATATATGTAGTTCTATGAGATATATCTTTAAACATGGCTTGCTGCCTGCCAATGTGATCCCAGTCTAATGTTGTGTAAATACATCACTTGCTCCGAGATATGCAGACATGCTACTCGCCTAAGTAGGAGTTTTCCTGCATTCGTCTTGGTCTTAATGAAAAAAAGATTGTTTTTGAAGCACTGAGATAACTGTCAAAATTGAGGAGCGTCGATTTTAATGAAGATAATCAGTTAGAAAGAGAAAAACCCAGCTGTTCTCGTTAGTTTCATGTAAGAAATTAGAAAAGGGAATTTGGGTGATTTTGAAACTGTCAACACAACGATGGAAGTAGATGTACGGCTGAGGGCTGATGAGATGTTTTGTGTAACACGCCGCGGGGTGCAGCGCAATGTGGGGTAAATGCATGAGTTACATCCGGGTATAATGCAAGACAATGTAGGCTATTAGATATAGTGGAAAGGAGCAATATGAGTTGTGAATGTGTAAATAGAGTAAGAGCAACAAAGGGAGTGCTACAAAGACAAGCACAAAGGCAGCGGAGGAAGAGGAAAGGAGGCGGGATAGTGAAAGGAAGACAGATAGGGGAAAATGACAGGCCGGCCAAAACTATAGCAGATCAGGAAAGGCGCAGTGCAAAAGGTGATGGCAGGTTTATCACTCCCTGGCAGGTATTCATGCGCAGCAGTTGGTTCGCAACAACACCCCGCTTGAGCTGCCGGAGGAAGAGAAGCAGTCGAAGGAAGGGAGAGCAGAATTAGTAGCATGAGTACAACGCAGCAGGCAAGCAAGCAGGAGAGCAAGCAGGGGAGCAGGCTGGCAGAGTGGCAAAGAGCCAGGAGAGCAGAGCACCGCGGGTGAATGAAACAATTTAGCAAGAGCACATAAAACGTAGCCCCAAGACTTGCGTATAGAGCGCCCGGCTGCTGACGGAAATGAATGGGCATGTCATCTGACCGAAGCCTGGTAATTAGAAACCGTGGCGGCTGATATTAGCCCCAAGATACGGGCTTTTGAGAAGGTGGCAGCGTTGTTACGGGCTCCTTCCTTGCAGTCGATAAGTAGCACGTTGCTGGCACCGACATCAATGACAATGACATAGTGCACACGCTCTGGAAATAGCCCTCGCCCTGACCTTTGCAGGACGGCCAGCCCGTATTTCTTTTCACTCGGACTCAACAAGTCTCCAATTTGCAATTGCTCCGCTAAACCCTTGCTCCCAGGGGATCTAGCTGGCTCATTTCAGGTGGACTCTGGCTGTGTTTTAGGACCCACGCCGTATGAATGATGGCTCCCATACACAACAACGGCTTTTATGGACCCAACTGTGATACAGTATCGTACTTGGGAGCTCTAGCGCTTGTGAATTATTGATGCACATCTTTAGAAAATCATGAGAGCTGCCCTCATAAGGAGAGGTAGGCACAGATGAACATGCAAAGGCATGATTCCCTTTAAGACGGGCCAGAGATGCATAAGCCGGCTGCAATTCAATCTGACTACTGCATTGTTCATGGCTGCCATTGCTGGCTCACCCTACTTTACCATGATGAAGGGGCCCGGCGCAGTTGGCGCATTTCAGCGCTGAGGAAATTGTGTCGTAAATGTTGTCATGCTGTCAGCTGGCCAAGTGTTTTCCTAGCAAACACTGAGGGCGAATTGACATCTGACCGCCCAAATTTGTACAAACTCCTCTCTGGGGTGAGGGATTGAGGGGTGAACAGGTCGTTGCCGGGCTGGGACTGCCTGCCACTGTGAGTACTCTACTCTTGGGAGGCAAGGGCAAGGCAAGGGCTAGGAAAGCGCTATAGGAGAGGTAGGGAGGAGGAGGAAGGCCCATACACTGCACTGGTGCCACTTGTGCTTTGGATCGACGGCCATAGATCAAGGGCCAATGGGCGACCCACCACGACAGGAAGTGCAGCCCGCCACCGCATGGCAATACAGGAAGACTGGGTTAATCGGCATCTCCTCTATAATTCATCGAAAACACCGAGCACCAGCCCAGCACTCGCTTAGCACTAGGCCGGTGATGAATCTATCAGACTGACCCGTAAAGCACATTGTTTCTTATCAGAGGCAGGCATGAACCTGTCTGGCTGAGCCACGCTGAGCTGTTTAGTGTGCCCCCGCCTCATTACTCTAATTTACTCATAACATTCCGACACAGGCCACAGAACTACACAGATTGTTTCATTAATGGAACGACCAATAGCAGGCAGAGTCCTCAACTGGCTGGGAGAGGACTATTTTCCTCCTTGCTCAGCTGTAGAGGGTTGTGCATCCGCCAGGCCTGAATGTAAATCATCCCGAACCATCCGTTTTTGGACCGGCCCCTGTTCTGGCAGCCTCAGTGCTCCCTTGCCTTGTGTTGGCCCTTGTGTTGGCCCTTGTGCTGGGTTTGTTGACAGTTGTCACCTTCAGATCATTCCAGATGGGTCAATGGCCCTGATAAATATGGACGCTCTAAAGAACATTGATCTACTAAACGCTGCGCTGTCTGGCGACTGATCGATAGCTCGACAAATATTGAGAAGGAAGCGGCGGTCATCGTAACTGGACAAGGTCACTTTCAGTGTCCACACGGCGCTGGTCAGTGATGCTTGAGAAAGTGACCGGTGGAGTCTGAAGCACTTTCCTAGATAGCTGCTTGAATTGGTTTTGTAAACAGTGGACCCACCTCAGTCCATCAACTGGCCTTGCTAATGTGATCCAGAAACCTACAACTGACACATATACCAGACTGGGAGGCCCCCTGTTTCTTGATCAAATAGCAGCACATCAGTAAAATTGAGGCAGGGGTCGATCGAATGCACTGGGCACTGGACTATGCAAACTGCCTCAAGAAAGAAACACACGCATCAAGTGTTTGGAGCCTGTGCTTCGATTTGCAAATGAATTGAAGGGCTTACGGGGAGGGTCGTTGTCTCAGACTGAGGCAGACTGACTCGCTCGTCTCTATTGGCTTAGATTCTATGAAGGGGAAAAGATAGTGGAATGGAAAGGCATTTGACAGTTGCCCAGGCACACCCCGCAAACAAGCGCGTAACAGGACAATTGGCTGTTAGAAGTCGAGCGAGCGGGGTCTGCTCTGGAGCCAGTTGAAAAACGAGGCTGGACTTGGACCTAGGAAATCAGCAGGGGCACGAGGGGGTTTGTAGCTCGTTTCAAACAAGAGCCAGCCTGGTTTTCTGTTAGCAGATGCCAGCCTAACTCATAAATTGGTGGGCGCTGCAGCTGGCTGCTAGTTTGCTTACATATAGGACGGGGGGACCTCGGGGTTTACTTTGGTCATTATATGGCCCCTGTGAATGCAGAAGCGTGCGATTGCCTATTCATGGCTCTCCTGCTTGCTCGTTTGTATTCCTTATTGTGCGCGTAGCAAAATGTGTTGCTGAGAATACCCATCCCATAATGCTGGCAAATGTTGAGGTAAAAGCAAGACTTGTTCTGGCGTATCGACCGCCTCTCCGTGTCTGCCTTAACCTTTGTTCTTGCGCGGTGCATTTTTTACCCTCTGTGCCTCGTCCTTCTCCCCTTACCTCCTGGTCCTTATTGCTGGTCCTTATTGCTGCTCCCCGTCTGTGTCTCTGTCTGTTTGTCTCTGTCTGTGTGTCCTCTCCCAGTCTGTGTGTCTCCCTACCACATTGTGTCTCCCTGTGCCTTCTGCTGAACTGGCATGCAACACACAAGGAATACACACAAGGAATACACACAAGGAATACACACAAGGAATACCACGGCAGTTCCTCTGCAACAAGATCTCCAGGATCAATACTTTATCTCACGAGAACAATTGCCATAAATTGCCTTGGTGCTGAGCTAATCGCACCGCCCAGTTAACCCCATTCGTATCTCTTTATCCGGGAAAATAAGACTCTAGTAACCCGGCCGCTGTAAATATGGGTCGTGAGGAGAGGTGGCTAAACTTATCAGGTCTAGCGGACAGCCTGCTCCCCATATCCGCTCTCCATGAATGTAAAACTCACTTGACAGCGACAGGAAGCGGGATAAACTAAGCCATTTTTCTTGCAGTGTGCAGCTTGTCCCCAAGTGATGCATAGACACGGTCTCCATATCTTGGGTGTAAATTAAAGAGCTCATATCGCGATGGAATTCCCTTTGTGGGAGTTATACTAAGTTACTGAGAAAGCGCGGCGCCGTGGGCTTATGCAGATCAGCAGTCAGTCAGCCAGCACAGATTTATTTCAAAGAGTAGCAAGTGAGGAAAGGTCGACAATAGATTCTTGTGTTAGTAGAGACCTCATAACCTCCCCGACATTACTTCTTCAATTGTTGTGCTAGATGTGAAATGTGATGGAAAATGTTGGCGTCCCTGTTGCTGGGTTCATCAAAGGGAGAGTACAATGCGTTCAGTTGCCAGCGACTCCTCTCATGTCCCTTCCGATCCTTGCTGGCATTTTAAATTCCTTGGTGGAGAGCGAGGCAAGATCTTAACGCTCACAAGGCTGCACACGCCAAGAGGCAGAGGAAATCAAGCGTGCCTGCCCCAGAATTTGTAATTCTTAGCTCTGTGGAAACCCATTCTCTCCAGTCGGGCGGAATGTGCAACGGATCTTCACCCACCGCCAACCCACCTCCAAGAATTTGATTAATTTCAAAAATTGCAGAAAGCAAAGACACTCATTTGCCCCACACACTCACTGGGCAAATCCACAAGGAATACAAGGCATTGCACAAACTGAGTGAATTATGGGAGTTCAGGGTGAAAAGTGGGCAAAGTGTTGAGTAAGGTGATGTGTGGAAATTGTGTTATGTGAAGGGTTTTGTGTGGAGAGTGCTTTGTGTGGAAAGTGCTATGTCAAAATGTGGTTTCTGTTGAAAGTACCATTTCAAATCTGTGCTTCTGAAAATGCTGTGTCAAAAGTTCAATGTTCCACTGAAAGTGGAAATTGTGAAGTGTCATGAAAAGCCCTAAATCAAAGTATTTGTCGAAGCTGAAAGATTTAAGAACTAAGCGGAATCATTGTACACGTGTATGTGTTTTAGAGAAAGCGCTGCTGTGTGAACCGTGCCTTACAGCGTGTCACGGAAACGGCGTCATAGTAAAGGCGTCACGAAAATGGCATCATGGAAATCACTGAGTGGAAATTATGCTTCAAGAGAATTTGGTAAAGGGAAATGTGTGCTGGTAATGAAGGGAGACAGACTGGAGTTGCTTGCAAGTTGGGGACTGGGACAATGTGGGACATGAAGGTCATCCATTATCAATTCCAATTACTGTTTCTAAATAAGAGCTTTTTGCTTGTGGATAATGTTGTTGGCAGCTTACAGATTGTACTCCCCCTTTGTAGTTGGTCTTCTAATGTGGACGAGGTATGTCACATGAACTGGCCACATCAGAGGACTCTTGTTGATGCTGCTGCCATTGCTACTGCTGCTGCTGCTCTGGGGTGGAGCTGAAAACTCTTTCATCCCTGCTTTCCCCCTCCTCCCCATGCCCCATCATTTATCTGACAAAGCTGTTGTAATTAAACTTACTAGACAATGCAATTACTGCAACCCCCTTAACACTGCTCTTAGCATGAGAATAGGATTGAATTGTCAATTAACCCTCGGTTAGCCCAAGACAAATCCAATTCTAATGGGAATGTTTTGATTGGTAATTTGGGGACAGCAGCCAGTACTTCTCTGTTGGGGAAATTGCTTGTTGAGGCATTGGACGGAGCTGTGTGAGTCAGGCCATTCTGGCCTCAGATGTAAATGAAACTTGGGCCAGGAGATCAGGGAGCACTCGGTAATGACCAGTCTCATTGTCACCGGCTGCCGCAGCCTCCTAGAAGCTGTGGTTTCACCGCTTCTATACTCCTACAACTTGTGCTTCTGATTCTACACGTTCTATAAGCCTTCGCCATCCTTTGTGCCGCTCTGTTTACATGTTGTGTAGACAGGTTGTCCTTAATGCATAGCACAGAGCAAAGATGACAATCAATTTTCATACACAAGGTGTTAGCTGCACACCTTTCAACATTTTATGTATTTTACATCTTTCAAAATTGAAATGCACTAAAAACTCACCTTGTACTACGGTAAGAATGTGTCTGTTCATAAAGGAATCAGTGGGCGGTAATATGAGTTATTTACATTCTCTGGGGGGTGGAATGTTTGCCGCCTTTTGGGGTCTGTCTCTTCTGCTTTTGTTTTGCAAACCTCTTAGTAATTTTTTTTGGCTGTGGTATTAAAGCATGAAATGTGCAGGTGTAGATTTTCTGAAATAAATCTAATTGCTTCTAAACTGCTTGCTACAATTTTTCCAGCCTTGAAATTCATCATTCCTGGCAATCTTTATGTGAATCAGCTACAGATAAAATAGTGAAGAAGAAAATAAGAATTGTTGTTGGTGTATCATACTGCCATACCTGAGGCCTCGTGCAGAGAAAGGCCCCCGGGAAGGCTGTAATTAGTTGATATTTAGCCCTTGCTATTAGGCAGTACACATTGCCTATTATTTATGATAACAGCCCTCAGCCATGCCTCAGCCTTGCCCAGCCCCGATTTGTTGGCAACAGCTAAACGCAAAATTGTCACTGGAGTGATTGAGTACTAATGGGTTGAGCCAAGCAAGATTACATTAGCTAACATATGATGAATAATCTCTCCTGCGAATGTATGTATTTAGATAATGGCACTCAACTGTCTATAGTTGATTATTAACATTCCCTAAACAATGTTCTTATGCTGAAATATACTGTTAGCATCTCTGATTCCTGATGCGATTTTCTATGATTCAGGATTCCAATCTGATAGAAAAAGTGAAAATAACCACATGGTAACATTCATGGTAACAAAAATGTAGATGGGGAAGGAACATGTCTTCATCCAGCTGTGCCAGAATCAGAGATGTTACTCATTCAAATTCTACAGCTGAGCCCATGACAAAAAATGTGCACATACATTTCAAAATGCCACTGATGAACCAAGATCATATTGACTTCCCAAAACATCTGATATTTCAGCCTCATTTTCACCTGCTGGTGAATTGTTGAAGTCGTGAAAAATGTTCTTTCTTTCCTATTTTATTTTGGATAGGAATTTAGTATTTTTTAATTTTTAGTCAATCATTGGCATCTCAATTATTCAAATCGAGATTTATATGATAGGGAAAATGTAAAAAGGTAAAGGTTAGAAAATGGATGACACTCAACACAAGAACAGTATAACTAAAAAAGTTGAGAACAGGATACAGATGGACGCAAGCCAATGTTTAAAATACGTGCTAGATGACAGTGTAGAGATCATTCATCACATGTGAACTTACGCAATTGTACTTGGCGCACCCTGAAAGTGCACAATCACTTGAGTGACAGCTCCAAGTTTGACGGCTGCCAAGAAATCGGGACAGGGCAGTGCAAGGCATGGCTGAGGCTGTTATTATTAATAATGGGCAATGTGCATTTCCTAATAGCAAGGGCTAAATATCAACAAATTACACACTTATATAATACCTTATTATAACTTTTTTTCTATTTTGTTGTCAAGCAATCCCCTAATTTTCATGTGGAAGCATAAATTTCTAGGTTGGAATAACTGCTGCATGGATCAGTTGAGAGACCATTAGATGATCTGCACATTTCATGCTCAAACACAGCAGTAAAGAAACTACCTTGCTAATAGGGTTTGCGAACGATGGCCATTATATGTTCCTGAAAACGTTGTAAACATTCCATCCCAAGAAAATGTAAATAACCCATTATTGTTGCCCACTTTTCAAGTTACGAATATCTCATCCAAGAAAGGTAAATAAGAAATTCTTAATGATATCCAAGTTGAGTTTCAAATATTTCAATTTTCCAAGAAGTAAAATTTGTTGGTTGTAAGATGTGGATAGAGGTAAGTAAGGGAGCAGTGAGTGCTCAGCCCAGTCCACAGAAGACCTATACTAGGTAAGAACAAGATGAACCAGAATAGATATTGGACGATGGACATTGTGGGACATGTTGGTGTCCTGTCGGTCTTTCTTCACACCATATGTTAAATCCTAAATCACTCTCTTCACTCCCGATAGCTGTCACTATGTTCGATATGTTGAGATTCAAATCATTTCTCAGCGTTTAACTATTCTGAAGAATGTCTAACTCTAGTTTTTCCTATGTCTTAAGAATTAAACATATAAAAAACTATCTTGATCATTTGCAGCACAGGGATGGAAATTTTTTACCCAGGTCAGTAAAGAATTTGCCGGCGTGTCTATCTTCACAGCAAGGACACTAGTGGGATTTGTACAGAACTCGCAGGCTTGTATTTAGACAAGTTTAAATAAACCATTATTATACAAACATGACACAGGTATATTTCAATTTATCTTAACAAGCAGAGGGCGGAATATAAGTGTCTTGAGAATTGTAATGAGTTTATGGATGATCAACTTTGTCATTAAGTTGAATGGCTCAATCGATTAAAAATTGTGTTCTAGAATGAATATGCTATTCCATCCAACCTAGCAAGTAACAAAGCCTCGCCCATTTAAAAATGTGCAGCCAGACAATCAGATACTTAATAATAATATAATAATAATAATAGTTATTTATATAGCGCCTCTTCCAGTAAACTGCTCAGAAGCGCTTGTGGCAGATGGGGTTATTTGTAGAACATTTTAAACAAGTGAGTTTTTAGGTTTTTCTTGAAGCAGTCCAGAGTCTTTGATGCCCGAACACTTTCTGGTAACTTGTTCCAGAGTTTTGGCGCTGCGAAAGAGAAAGCTCGATCTTCAAATTTGTTCTGGCTGTTAGTAGCTGGTTCGATTAACAAGAGTTTATTGTTGCTCCTCAGGTTATGGTCCTGATTGGGCTTAAGCTTGACAAGTGTCTAAATGTACAGTGGTGCTTGGTTGTTCAATGCCTTCCAGGTTGTAGTCATCAGCTTAAATTGTATTCTAGCAGCAATAGGCAACCAGTGAAGCTGCTTTCTATATGATCCTACGCTGTCTTGTTGTTTCAATCTCTCTATGAGACGAACTGCTGAGTTTTGGGCCACCTGAAGCTTGTTCACTAAATGCTGAGATACGCCAAACAAAAGGCCATTTCCATAGTCTAAGTGAGGTGTGACCAGAGCATTTACGGCAGTTTTGACTACATCTTTGTTCAGGGACTTTTGGAGTTTAGAAATGTTTCGCAGATTAAAATAGGCATTTCGGCACATTTTGTTAACTTGCTTCTCCATTGTCATGTTTTTGTCCATGGTTACACCCAAATTCCTAACATGCTCTGCTGTTTTGATTGAGACATTTTCAATATTAATCGATGAAACTTTGAGTTTTTTTAGTTGCTGTTGTGTGCCAATCAAGAGGAGTTCGGTTTTTTTGCCATTGTTACACAGTTTATTCTCATGGAGAAATTTTCGTATTTCAGTAATGCATTTTTCCATTTTCTTAATTGCATTTTCTTGACCAGTGAAAGTTGGTTTAAATGATAAAATTAGTTGCTCGTCATCAGCATACTTCTGATCCTCAGTTTGATTTTGAGAAGCGACTTCACTTACTGGAGCTATGTATGAATTGAATAATATTGGACCAAGTTTTGAACCTTGAGGGACACCAAATTTGAGTGGAAGCCTGTCTGATGTTTGGTCATTTATCACGACAGATTGTGATCTTTCTGAAATGTAGGACTTAAACCAGTTGAGAGCGGAATTGCACACCCCGTATCTGTTTTCTAGTCTCGTTAGTAGAATATCGTGATCAATTGTATCAAACGCAGCTGAGAGATCCAACAGTACAAGCATTGTTATTTCACCTTTGCTCATGTTCAACATAATATCATTGTGGACTTTTGTTAGGAGAGTTTCTGTGCTATGAAATTGCTTGTATGCAGACTGTTTTTCATCATCAAGCTGGTTCTGAACGAGGTGGTTCATGTATTGTTTGATAACTGCACTTTCAATTATTTTGCCAAGGAAAGACAAGTTTGATACTGGACGGTAGTTCTTCTTAATAAGGTCAAGTCCTCCCTTCTTTAATAATGGCTTCACAAGTGCATGTTTCAATTCACGGGGCATTTCCCCGAGAGCTAGAGATGCGTTAACAATATCAGTTACTAATGGCAGAAACTCATCTATGCACTCAAGCAGTAACCATGTTGGAATTGGGTCCAGTTGACAGTGTTTAACTGGCATGCTTTTGATCAGCTTCTTAATTGTTGTTTTCGATAGGGTTTTGAACTGAAATAATTTGAAGCCTGTAAATCTTTCAGTAGTTGCAGTGTTATTGTTACCAGTGCTTTTACCAATAGTCTTGATGCCGAAAGTACTGATTCTCAAATAGTCTTCAAAAAGTTCATTCGAACTATTTGAAAAGTTCATTGTACTTTTCAAAAAGTCAAAGTGAACTATTTGAGGTCATCACTGTCTTTGTCTGGGTTACCCAAATACTTGATGCAAAGTCGCCACATGTGGCTCCACCTATATTCAAACTCAGTAAAGAAAGTCAGGGAGAAAAATTTCAGGGAAATATTGTCTTGAGGGGCAGGGGGGAGGGGATGTTAGAAAAAAACAAAAAAAATCTTTTGACAGAAGAAAATTTTTGGAATAAAAGTGAAATGACAAGAAAAAAATATTACATTTTTTTAGAAATAATAATATAAGGATTAAAATGGTGTATATATTGGTGTTGGTTTCTGGTTAAAATTACTGTGGCGCATCCTTGTATAGATGTCCCCTGGAGGAGTATCCCGTTTTGTAGGCCATTTCTGATAAAACTGCCACCCTCCTATAGTTGTTGATAATAATTTTGTTTAGATCAATGCTTATTTTACAAATAGCCCTTTTTTGTTGTAAAGATGAGCCTGGCCATGTGGTGAAGCCCATGTTGGTAAAAAAAAATTCCAAGTTTGTGACTTGAACTCACAATGTTTGGAACTCCAGCCCTGTGCACTACCACTAAGCCACCAAGACAATTTGCATACAACTGTGCACTTTCTGTTGGTTATGTAGCTAGTATTGGCTCACAAGCTGTCTTGTGACAAAGAGCTGACAGTGGAGGGAGCATGGGTGTCAGCACTGCCAGGTAGGTGGCTAGGGAGTTGGGGTGATAATCTTGTCCTATTCTACCTATCCCATCTTATCCTATGCAGCATGATCAAGCATTGATCATCCAGCAAGCTGAAGCAGCATGGTCTAAAAATAGCTCACATGATCACCCGATCACCTGATCACCTGCAGTGCCTCTGGTGGCACTTGCAGCTTAATTACTATGTTCTTACCTGATTGTATTGTGTACTCATTAGCTCAGTTGGTAGAGCAGTTGAGATAATCTGACAGAGTGTTGAGATGAGATGGCACATGTTCAACTCCACCATAAATTATTATTTATCAACCTCAAAATGTTTTTGAAAAAAAAAGACTTAATTTCAGTCAATTTATGGTATTTTGATACATTCATTTAACAAATTTTACTATAAAATAAATTTATTTGGCTGCAAAACCCCTTCCCCTCAAATAGTCACTGAATTCTTCTAATAGTCACTGAATTTTGCAAATTGCTTATTGTTCAGGGCACAAAAAGGACTCTGGCCCAAAGGATTGCTGGCCCTTTTCCATGATAATCCAATGACTTTGTGGGTCAAGTCTTTTGGAAAATGCAGCTCAGTGATTTAGGCAGATCAAGACTTTTGGAAAGGCCAAGGAACTTTTCATCAAACCTTTTGGCCCAGATCAAGCCTTTGGGCAAAGGATGCCCGATCACTTGATCGGGCCAGCAGACCTTTTGTCCCAGAGCAAGCCTTTGGGCTTCAGTGACAAAGGATGCCCGATCACCTGATTGGGAAAGCAAGCCTT
Organism: Platynereis dumerilii; assembly: GCA_026936325.1. Taxonomy (NCBI): domain Eukaryota; kingdom Metazoa; phylum Annelida; class Polychaeta; order Phyllodocida; family Nereididae; genus Platynereis; species Platynereis dumerilii. Next base: position 2,896,276 of record JAPTHN010000031.1, read on the forward strand.
TGGGCCAATTGAAAAAATGCCCATGTGGTTGACAAAGGCCGCCTGATCAAGTGATTGGGCAGTTCAAGCCTATTGGGTGTAACAACCAGAGTCCATTTGCGACCTTATTTTCTTAATTTTGTCATCAAAGAATGTATTGAAGTCATTTGCCATGTCTTTGCTGTTTGTATGATTAGGCAGAGGCAGTTCTTGTTTCCTGTTGAGGCTGGAATTAAGCACCTTGAACATGGCCTTAGAATTTCCCTTAGTGCTCTCAATCTTAGCTCTTAAATCATCAGATTTTAGCTGATTGAGCAAGTCATTTAAAGCATTTCGTTTCAACTGGAAATCTTCCCAATCTTTTTCAAGACCTGTTCGCCTCCAGGTTCGTTCTGCTTTCCTTTTTGCTGTTTTTAGATTTTTTATATTGGCATTAGTAAACGGAGTCGGTTTGCGCAGTGTTACTTGCTTTGCAACCACTGGTGCATGTTTGTCAAGAACATCTTTTGATGAATTGTATATCGAGACCAGTTTTGATAAGCGTTCAGATGAGTTTTCCTGTTCAACATTTTGTGACAAGCATTTGTTAATGTCTTTCTTAAAATCAGTCATATCAATATTGCGCATTTTTCTGAAAGCTATTGTCTTTTTTGCACTTTTTCCTTTGCTAATTGCCATATTGAAAAGGACACAGTTATGGTCAGAGAGCAAGTCATTGACCTCACAGTTTCTCAGAGTTGAATTCTTACGAGTTATGACAAGATCTAGTACGTTCCCTTCTTTGTGTGTAGGTGTAGCCACATGTTGTCCAAGATCATACATATCTAAGATGCTATTGAACTGCATGACTCTAGCATCGTCAGGTTTGTTCATGTGGAAATTAAAGTCTCCAGTTATCACAACCTCATTGTGATATGTTTGATATTGTGCTAAGAATTGTGTAAATTCTTCGAAAAACTCTGATAACTTGTATTTGTTCTTGCTTGAGGGTTCAGGTCGGTACACTAGAAGAATTGTGATTGTTTTGCCATTCAAATTAATTTGAATTTCCATGTGTTCAAAAGTTTTGGTTTTCACAGTATTGATTTTTGTTGCTTTTAGGCCTGACCTTGAAATGCAACCAACACCACCCCCAGGTCTGCCTTCACGGGGTGTGCCAATATAAAAGTATTCGCCATTCTTTTCTAAGTTGCCTATTTCCACAATATCATCTGCTTTTAGCCATGTTTCTGTGAAAAGAAACAAGTCAAGATCAAATTCATCTCTGAAATTCTTCACTAATTCTGTCTTTTGTCTCAGACTTTGTGCATTCCATACACAAGCTTTTAGAATGTTATTGGCAGTATGCCTGGTAGCTTTTTTTCTATGGTTACATCGTTCTTCAGGTTTATCTAAGTGATTCATTGGATCACATCCGCTCTGGTGGCCATCTAAACCGATGCGCTAGACATCGGAATATAGCTTTTCAGGTTTGGACATTGTTCAGTAAGTAAATGAGATTGTAGTACACAGTGTAGTATTTTGCTAGCACAATAGGGTTATTCTTGAAATTACTCTATGTGGTGATTGAGGATACTTGGTTTTTGGATACTCTGAGTGGTGACCAATGAGTGCAGTTGAGGCTGACAGAGATATGACGCTATGTTGTGATCAAGGAGAATCTGTTATTGAATGCTCTATGGGTGAAACAATGAGCTTAATTTCTTTCAGGTGAGAAGGAGGACCACTCTATGTGGTGATCAAAGAAAATTAGTTATTAGACACTCTAAGTGGTGACCAATGAGGTAAGTTGATGTGAGAAGGCGATCACTCTATATGGTGATCAAGAGAATAAGTTATTGGACACTCTATGTGGTGACCAAAGAGGTTAGTTGAGGTGAGAAGGAGATCACTCTATGTGGTGATCAAGAGAATTAGTTATTGGACACTCTATGTGGTGACCAATGAGGTTAGTTGAGTTGAGAAGGCGATCACTCTATGTGGTGACCAATGAAGTTAGTTGAGGTGAGAAGGAGATCACTCTATGTGGTGATCAAGAGAATTAGTTATTGGACGCTCTATGTGGTGACCAATGAAGGTAGTTGATTGGAGAAGGAGATCACTCTATATGGTGATCAAGAGAATCAGTTATTTGGACACTCTATGTGGTGACCAATGAGGTTAGTTGAGGAGAGAAGGAGATCACTATATGTGGTGATCAAGAGAATTAGTTATTGGACACTATGTGGTGACCAATCAGGTTAGTTGAGTTGAGAAGGAGATCACTCTAAGTGGTGATCAAGAGAATTAGTTATTGGACACTCTATGTGGTGACCAAAGAAGTTAGTTGAGGTAAGAAGGAGATCACTCTTTGTGGTGATCAAGAGAATTAGTTATTGGACACTCTATGTGGTGACCAATGAAGTTATTTGAGGTGAGAAAGGAGATCACTCTATGTGGTGATCAAGAGAATTAGCTATTGGACGCTCTATGTGGTGATCAAGAGAATTAGTTATTGGACACTCTATGTGGTGACAAATAAGGTTAGTTTAGTTGAGAAGGTGATCACTCTATGTGGTGATCAAGAGAATTTGTTATTGGACACTCTATGTGGTGACCAAAGAGGTGAGTTGAGGTGAGAAGGAGATCACTCTATGTGGTGATCAAGAGAATTAGTTATTGGACACTCTATGTGGTGACCAATGAGGTTAGTTGAGGTGAGAAAAATATCACTCTATGTGGTGATCAAGAGAATTAGTTATTGGACACTCTATGTGGTGACCAATGAAGTTAGTTGAGGTGAGAAAGGAGATCACTCTATGTGGTGATCAAGAGAATTAGCTATTGGACGCTCTATGTGGTGACCAAAGAGGTTAGTTGAGGTGAGAAGAAGATCACTCTATATGGTGATCAAGAGAATTAGTTATTGGACACTCTATATGGTGACCAATGAAGTTAGTTGAGGTGAGAAGGAGATCACTCTATGTGGTGATCAAGAGAATTAGTTATTGGACACTCTATGTGGTGACCAATCAGGTTAGTTGAGGTGAGAAGGAGATCACTCTATGTGGTGATCAAGAGAATTAGTTATTGGACACTCTATGTGGTGACCAATGAAGTTAGTTGAGGTGAGAAAGGAGATCACTCTATGTGGTGATTAAGAGAATTAGTTATTGGACACTCTATGTGGTGACCAATGAAGTTAGTTGAGGTGAGAAGGAGATCACTCTATGTGGTGATCAAGAGAATTAGTTATTGGACACTCTATGTGGTGACCAATGAGGTTAGTTGAGGTGAGAAGGAGATCACTCTGTGTGGTGATCAAGAGAATTAGTTATTGGACACTCTATGTGGTGACCAAAGAGGTGTTAGTTGAGAAGGAAGGAAGATCACTCTATTTGGTGATCAAAGAGCACACACAGAGCACACACAGAGCCATTTTTCATCCAATTTGAAAAAATTCTCCATCAACTAAGATCATATCAGCTTCCTACAGGTGTTTTTGATATTATAGGAATTTTTGATCTGACTTTGAACAATTGAAAGAGGGAAAAAAGTTCCCTCTTTTTGCCAAATACAATTACATTCACCAGTTTTGATATCAGAATAGAATTAGGAATTTATGCAAATCGTTCTATGGCATCTAGATATTGATAGAATCAAGAAATACAGACAATACAAAAATAAACAAGTGCCACTGATGACAGTTTTATTTGGCTGAAGGACAGTGTTTTTGAAAAAGTTGATTGAGGATTGTACATGTGGCTTGCTTAGTGCCAATAGTTAAAGTACATACATATGCTTTATGACATTGTGGAGATCATACATCATATAGTAATCTGTCCCAGCTCAACCTGTTGCTGCATCATTAAAAGTCTTAAGTGACAGTTGCCAGTTTAGCTGTTGCCACTAAAAAGGACTGGCAAGACTGAGGCATTGATTGGCCAGTTCTGCAACTTCTACTGTTATCATAAGTGGTATTTAATATGCTCTAACTAATAGCAAGCACTAAAAAAAATGTATACTTATATACAGATGTGCACCAGAAATATTATTTTATTCACAACGAAATATCAACAAGATACATATATATGTATATATATCATTTATTGTATCCTTATATAATTGTTTTATTCTTAACAATTATCACATTTTACTAACCTCTTTTGTCTCACAACACCAACATTGACAAATAAATCATTATATGATATTCATCATTATATGATATTCTTATGTCACTAAAACAATATAAATATATTATTGCAATTTGTAGCCCTCGCTGGTATACCACTGCAGTACCCAGACAATGCATTATTTTGTCCCTTCTTTGAAATATGACGGATGTATTACACCTGTTTACAAAGGTTCTGGTAGTCATGACGACCCAGTTAATTATAGGCCAATATCTGTTTTAGGACATATTGCCAAAATTGTAGAAAAAGAGGTTCAGTATCAACTTATGTCATTTTTAATACATCATCAATTTATATCATTAGATCAATTTGCATATAGAAAATTCCATTCAACATCTAATTGTCTACATTCTACTATTGATGATTGGTTACAAAATATTGATGACAAATTATGCACAGGCGTTGCCCTTCTAGATATCGCTAAATGCTTTGATACTATTAATCATGAATTGTTACTTAAAAAACTAAATAAATATGGTTTATCAGATTTAGAATTATTATGGTTTAACTCCTATCTTAGTGGCAGGAGCCAATGTGTTAATTATAATAATAAACTCTCGCAATTTCTAGATATTACTATTGGGGTACCACAAGGTTCTACACTAGGACCCCTCTTATTTGTTCTATTTGTGAATGATTTACCTATGCATATTAATAATGGTCGATGTACAATGTACGCAGATGACACCATCATTCATACAAGTCATGATAATGTTACTGATGTTAGTGATGAATTAAATGATATCTTACTACATGTTAGTCAGTGGTATAAAGCCAATAAGTTAGTTCTCAATGTCAATAAATCTAATGCTATGTTAATAACAAACTCTCATCACAATGATGACTCTATGATAAATCTCAATGGTGCTATGTTAGAAAATGTCAAATGTACAATGGTAGATGATCAGTTAAAATTCAATATACATGTAAATGAATTAGTTAAAAGAATCTCTGTCAAGTTGTCATGGTTATGCAGACTTAGACGCATTGTACCTAAACCTGTTCTAATCTTAACTTATAAGTCATACATCCAGCCCATATTTGATTATGCTTGTACAGTATGGGGCTGTAGTAATACAAATATTAACATAATTCAAAGGTTACAAAACAGAGCAGCCAGGATCATATGTTCAAATTTTGATATAATAAATGTTAGAGGTGAAGATCTTGTTAAGCAACTAAAGTGGCAATGTATTTCTCAGAGAGTAAATTACTTTTTAGCAACACAGATGTATAACTGTATATATGGTAATGCACCCGATAATTTAAGTAATGCTATTGTTATGGCTTGTGAAACCAATAACATTAATACCAGGAGTAATGACACAATGAATGTTCAGATACCATTTTGTAGAACCAACATTTTCAAGAAATCTTTTATTTATAGGGGTTCTAATGTATGGAATGATTTACCATATACAAGAGTCATCATCAGTCAAAGTTTTTAAAACTAATGTTGGAAATGTTTTTAGTTGATTTTATAATACCTATTTTATGATTTTATACCGTTATTTGGCTGGACCACATGAAAAACTGTTTTTTATTGTACAGATTGTGTTAATCCAGCGTGTAAATATATTTTTAAATAAATAAATGTTTACGTTTTATTTAGAAGGTTGTCCTTAATGCACAGCACAGAGCAAAGATGACAATCAATTTTCATACACAAGATGTTAGCTGCACACCTTTCAACATTTTATGTATTTTACATCTTTCAAAATTGAAATGCACTAAAAACTCACTTTGTGCTGCAAGAATGTGTCTGTTCGAAAAGGAATCAGTGGGCGATGATATGAGTTATTTACGTTCTCTGGGGGTGGAATGTTTGCTGCCTTTTGGGGTCTGTCTCGTCTGCTATTGTTTTGTAAAAGCTATTAGTATTTTTTTGGCTGTGGTAATTAAAGCGTGAAATGTGCAGGTGTAGATTGTCTGAAATAGATCTAATAGCTTTTAACTGCTTTCTACAATTGTTCCAGCCTTGTATAATAATTGTTGTTGGTGTATCATACTGACATACCTGAGGCCTCGTGCTGAGAAAACCCCCTGGAAGGCTGTAATTAGTTGATATTTAGCCCTTGCTATTAGGCAGTACACATTGCCTATTATTTATGATAACAGCCCTCAGCCATGCCTCAGCCTTGCCCAGCCCTGATTTGTTGGCAACAGCTAAATGCAAAATTGTCACTCAAGTGATGGCGCACAGGTTGAGCCAAGCAAGATTATATTAACTAACATATGATGAATAATCTATCTTGCGAATGTATGTATTTTAAATAATAGACTCAACTGTCTATTATTGATCATTAACATTCCCTTAACAATGTTCTTATGCTGAAATATACTATTAGCCTCTCCGATTCCTGAGGCATTTTTCTGTGATTCAGAATTCCAATCTTATAGAAAAAGTGTAAATAATATATTGGCAATGTATTGGCAAAGAGATGAACTGCTCATTTCATCCCTCAAACACAGCAGCAAAGAAACTACCTTGAAGCATACATTTCCAGGTCTGAATAACTGCTGTAGTGATCAGTTGAGAGACTATTAAATGATCTGCACATTTCATGCCTCAAACACAGCAGCAAAGAAACTACCTTGCTAATAGGGTTTGCGAACAATAGCCATTATACTGTTCCTGAAAAGGTTGCAAACATTGCTTCTCAAGAAAATGTAAATGAGCCATTATTGTTGCCCACTTTTCAAGTTATGAACATCTAGGCCAAGAAAAGTAAATAAGAGATTCTTAATGATATGCAAGGTGAGTTTTAACTATTTCAATTTTCCAGGAAGTAAAATTTGCTGGTTTTAAGATGTGGATGGATTATATTATTCACAAAGAAATATCAACAAGGTACATGTGCGATATAAATATATCATTTTATTGTATATTTATATGATTGTTTCATTCTTAAATATTATCACATTTTACTAACCACTGTTTTCTCGCAATACTAACATTGACAAATGTATCATTATCTTATATTCTTTCAGTAGCCTGACAATGAATTATTTTGTCCTTTCTTTGAAATTTGTTTACGTTTTATTTAGAAGGCGGTCCTTAATACACAGCACAGAGCAAAGATGACAATCAATTTTCATACACAAGATGTTAGCTGCACACCTTTCAACATTTTATGTATTTTACATCTTTCAAAATTGAAATGCACTAAAAACTATCTTTGTGCTGCTGTAAGAATGCGTCTGTTCATAAAGGAATCAGTGGGCGATGATATGAGTTATTTACGTTTTCTGGGGGTGGGATGTTTGCTACCTTTTCGGGTCTATCTCTTCTGCTATTTTTTGCAAAACCTCTAAGTATTTTTTTGGCTGTGGTATTTAAAGCATGAAATGTGCAGGTGTAGATTGTCTGAAATAAATCTAATTGCTTCTAAATTGCTTGCTACAATTGTTCCAGCCTTGAAATTCATTATTCCTGGCAATCTTTATGCGAATCATCAAGAGACAAAATAGCGAAGAAGAAAAAAATACTAATTGTTTTTGGTTTATCATACTACTATACCTGAGGATAGAGAAAAGCCCCCGGGAAGGCTTAAATTAGTTGATATTTAGCACTTGCTATTAGTATACATGATCATGAGATATTATTACCCAAATTGAAATATTATGGATTTGCAGATACCTCATTAAAGCTAATGAAGAACTATCTCAGTAACTGAATGCAACAGGTGCAATATGATGATATAATATATTATATTATCCAACACTAAAGAAATTCAATGTGGAGTTCCTCAAGGTTCCATTATGGGCCCTTTACTTTTTCTAATATATGTCAATGACATAAAATAGTTAAGAATTACTTCCACCAAATATTGTATGCAGATGACACAACTTTATGTGCAACTCTGAATGTTCACTGGAACCAGAATGATTGAATTAGTATATCAAATTGGATAAAACTCAATAGGCTTTCATTAAATGTTCAAAAAACTAAAGCTATGATGCTTCATACAACGAGAAGACTTGTGAATTTTCCAACACTGACAATAGATGGTACTGAAGTTGAATTTGCTGAAGGTTTCAATTTTCTTGGCATTCATCAACATTAAAATCTTAAGTGGGATCCCCACATTGACAATGTGGCTAAGAAAATATCATGAACAATAGGGGCGATAAATAAGATGAAAAAAAAGTTCTACCTCCTAGGGCACTACTAAATATCTACAATGCATTAATAGCACTTCAATTGTAATAGAATTTTCAAATTACAGAAAAAATCAGTCAGAGTAATTACAAAAAGTAAATACAATGCTCATACTGGTCCACTCTTTAAACAGTTGAAAATTCTTAAGGTAAAGGACCCGTGTGCACTGCATGACTTGAAATTCTGTTTTAAATTTGCAAATAATACTTTTCCTGAATATTTTTTGCCTGAAATGCTTCAAAGAAATGCTTATGTGTTTAATACAAATGAACGTCTTGGATGTATCTATTGTCTGCCTGCTGTGAGCCACAAATTTGCAAGAAACAGTGTGTCATATAAATTTCCAAAAATTTACAATGAAATGAATCCAAATTTTAAGTCTAAAAATTTTACTCGCAGTTTAAAAATTATATAAAACACAATTTTATACAGTCATATAATTAAAATTGCTCTGTTCAAGATTGTTATATTTGTAACTGTGTGGGTTGATTAGTGTCTTTTTTAATTATATTCACTACATCAAGAGAAATGGATTGGCTAACTAACTCTTTGATTCGTAATTGTCATTCATTTCTTGACAAAATAGCTATCACTGTATTTCTACATCCTCTCTGACTGCATGAAAGTTTTTAAAAAAAAGTGTTGTTCAGAGTCACTTGTATTATGTATATTTTGTTTTCTCTCTTATCTTTGGGGGGGGGGTGCTGGTCCCTAGACAGCGACATCACAGATGTCTTAAAGGGGTCAACCATCTTGGAGCTATTGTTTAAATCATCATACATGTATGTATGTAAAATTCTTTAATAAGCTTTGAGAGAAAAAATTGAAAAATCATAACCTGAATCTGTTCAGATTGCCTATTATTTATGATAACAGCCCTCAGCCGTACCTCAGCCATGCTCAGCCCCAATTTGTTGGCAACAGCTAAATGTATACGGAAAATTGTCACTGGAGTGATTGAGTACTCAAGGGGTGAGCCAAGCAAAATTACATTAGTTAAAATATGATGAATAATCTCTCTTGCAAATGTATGTATTTTAAATAATGACCCTCAACTGTCTATTATTGATTATTAACTTTCCATAAACAATGTACTTATGCTGAAATATATTGTCAACATCTCTGATTCCTGATGTGTTTTTCTTCTGATTAATTTAGAATTCCAATCTGATAGAAAAAGTGAAAATGACCATATCGGCAAAGAGAATTTTTTTAACATTTTAGGTCAAATATGGCTTACATTTTTTAACACAATGCTACTGTGTCATAACTATTTGTGCTTCTCCATAGATCTTAGCATGAACAGAGTAGATCAGAAGAGCTATAGGATGACAATGTCAAATGGCCTTCTTCATTAAGTTCCATTTCATATGTTCACACCCAAACAATTAGATTGGTATGCATTGTTACACTCATTTGACTGAATCATTTTATTGCTTTCAATAGAGTCTGCTATCTCCTTTATTATCCTGTTCATTATCTCCTTTTCAACCTTCACTAATATCTTAAGCAAATTAACTACCTCAACATCCAACCACAAAAAGACATCCTTCCCTCCAGGTGTGTTCCATGACAAATTGGAGTCTTCATTGGTACCTGGGACTTGAATCCGCCCACCAAGAAGAAGCAAGTCATGTTTTGTGGACAAAATTCAGAGAAATAACTCATCCGATGTAAAAACTGCAAGATAAATATGCACAATTAATTGCAGGGGCCACTTATCCTGTTAATGAGAAAAGTGTTGTGATGCCAAAGAGGAGATGTGGAGTCCGGTTTTTCACACATGTAGGATACAATCACAGCAAAGGCAAGTGATTCATGATCAAGCCTTGAAAATCGTTCATGTTAATATAACTTAAAAGTATCTTCACATGTCAGAGCTAGCAAGATATTGTATAGGATTTCCAAGAACATAATTAGTGTGCTTTACCAAAGTTCTTTGAAAGGCATGTAAAGTTGTTCTATATATATAGTTTATTCTATGCCATGCATGGTAACAAAAATGTACATGTGGAATGAACATGTTTCTTGATCCAGGTGTGCCAGAATCTGACCAAATCGGAGATGTTACTTTCAAAAAATTGCAGGTGAGCCATTACATAAGATTGCACCAACCTTACAAAAATATCACAAACTAGAGGACCCCCATGCTTCTTGGAATAAAGAGATAGGCCTACAAATGAGTAGCAGTGTGCAGTATTGTGGTTTATCATTCTGGTGCTGACATGCGTTGGCCTCCAGTGTAAAAGATGATTGGAAAGGTGTTGCCGTCTGGGGAGTTGAGGATTCCAAGAACTACTGTAGGTGAAGAACTCATAGATGTTAAGTACTGTGAAGGTAAAAATGCGTAAAGGAAGAGTAAAGAGGAAGATGGATGTATGACATGGCCTGATCCCAGGATAATTGAGGATTCCTATGCAGAAAGAAAAATCAGGGAAAAAGCGTAATTTCTAATATGGATTAGGACATATAGAATTAGCCAGTCGATAGGGGAAAGTAGAAAGGATTGAAATTGTGTAGTTTTGTTAAGTTGGTTTTTAGTGTCCTGATTTGTAACAAAGAACCTGTTTTGTATTGTTTATTTGATGCCTCCCTCTTCTGAGCCCAGGGAGAACAACCAACTACTACCATGGCAGGCACGTGAATAGAGCTGTGTGGATAGCATACATGTGTGGATGGGGTGTTAGAAGTAACAGATAGTTCTGTAAAGATAAAAATCTGTAGAGCTTTTGAAAAGATTAAGATTGGTGTATAGCATGGCCAGATTCATCAAGAATTGGCGATTTGTATACAAAAAGAAAATCTGAGCAAACAACAAAAATATAAGATAGGATTAACCAAGATCATACTTAGTGGGGCAGATTAAGTCAATATACCATAAGAATCTTTCACTTGGTGATGCAAGCACCAAATTTGGCACAAGTGTGCTTGAGAACCTATCCTTTCACAAAAGTACGCTCTCCAGCTTGAAAAACAATATGGCGGCCATTTTTCAAGATGGCCGCCACTGCAACCATTAAAAAACTGTTTTTGCCATTGCATGCCAAGAAAATTGGTGATACAAGTACCAAATTTGGCACAAATGTGCTTCAGAATCTGCTTTTTCGGAGAAATACGCTATCAATGCTGAAAAACAATATGGCAGCCATTTTCCAAAATGGCCGCCACTTCAACCATGAAAAAACGGTTTTTGCAATTGAGTCAAGAGAGTCAGTGATACAAGCAACAAATTTGACACAAATGTGCTTCAGAACCTACTTTTTCAGGAAAATACACTTTCCAGGTTTAATGACAATTATGTATGCCTTTTTTCAAGATGGCCGCCACTGTAACTTTGCAAAAAACTCTCTTTGCAATTGAATAAAGAGAATTTGTGATGCAAGCGCCAAATTTGGCCCAAACGTGCTCCAGAACCTACTTTTCAGAAAAATATGCCACCCAGTTTGAAAAATTATATGGCAGCCATTTTTCAAGATGTCCGCCACATCAATGACAAAAATGGCTTTTAGCCAAAGAATGCCAAGAGAATTCTTGATGTAAGCACCAAATTCAGCAAAAGTGTACCTTTTCACCTACTTTTTTCAGAAAAATATGCTATCCAGGTTGAAAAACAATATGGTGACTGGCAGTATGGTGGCCATCATTCAAGATGGCTGCCACGTCAACCATGAGAAAACTGTTTTTGCAATTAATTGCCAAACGAATCTGGGATACATGCACTTGATTTGGCACAAGGGACTAAAATGAGTTTTAGAGTGGTGGTGGCAAAGCACAACCAGGACTCACTGAAGACATCACCACTGTGAGACTCAGAATGGGGTTCAGTGTAGTTGTGGTCTACTCATTGTGGTACAGTGGTAGTGGTACACCATTATATTAGCCTATTCAATGCAGTTTTTAGTACCTAAGTGTCTCGAATGCTATCTAATAAGCCCAGTTTAAATGGAAAGAGTGCTTCAGTAAAATGTATGCTGTACAGAAACTACAGATTACACTGGACTTGAATTGCACTGGATGAATGAATTGGCAAGGTGTACAGCACTACATGGCAGCCATGGCTGAACCTTGTTGTTTCTAATATTTTAATGTAATTTCGATATTTAGTATTGGATAGGTGATAAAATGATATATCTACAAATAATTCATTGACTTCAGACATCAAGACTTACTAGAGAAAGTTTGTGTCTACTTGTGCCAGACAGTTAGTTACAAAGTCTCCCCAAACCTGATGTATGTGACGTCTTGTGATGTTCTGAAGGCTATTCTGTGACAGCCACAATTGTACCACTCTTTCAAGAAATCAGTCTGCTGCCTACCAGGTTAAACATATCTAGACTGGATGACAGAGATGGCATTGAGGATCACTTGAGGCAAAACACATCCACAATGTGATGCCATTATCATGGATGGGTCCTCTGTTTTGCATTCATTGTTTCTATAAAGACATCAGTTGAAGAATGTACAGTAACTGTCTAAGATATTGTTCTCAAAATAAAAAATTACCCGTAATCTTCTCATCAAGATATGAGAGGAAAGACATGATTTTCTCAACTGCACTTCAAGCCCAAGAGCTGAAACAAGTTCAGGAAGAAGGAAAGGATATTGACGATGAGTGACTGCTAAACCACGCTTTCATGACTGGAAAAGGTTTCCGTGAGACAGTCACAACATGACTGAACTTCTTGGATTTCTGGCAGACAGTATTATGACCTGTAACAAAAGGAGAGCAGGCTCTCTCCAAAAAGCCAACTTGCCTTAAAAAGTTAATCCCCAGCAACCATGAAGAGGCTGACTTAAGAGTCAAGAATCATCACAGATGCTTATTATGCAACCAAGCAGCAGGCAAATATGTGTTGATTAAGCATCTGACGTTGTTGTAAATTTGTAATATCCACTAGTGCTTTCATGACTCTTTAGGGTGCAAGCTTGGATAGGCATTGAGTTGGTTTTGGTCAACATGAGTTCACCTCAATGCGAGGTGGTCGCTAAAGTTTGTCCAGAAAAATTGATGGGCATGCTGTTCTTTCATGCTTTTACTGGCTGTGAAGTCATGTCAGCATTGTATGGAGGGAAAAGAATGTGGCTGGCATGGGAGTTCTAACCAGAAGTAACCCCTCTCTTCAAGAAGATTAGTTTGTACCCATGTTTGTTTGTTTGTTTGTTTGTGTTTCACGCCTCAGCAGCACCTTAGTGGGCTATATCGAGGCAGGCGATCGCCGTATGATGATGAGATGAGAAGACTGTGAGTCTGGTACATACCCTATTCAGGGATGCCCAGGGTCTTTCAGTTGCCCCAGCACAGAACACTGGATACAACCCGCCTCCATTTAATGTCCCATGGGCTCGGACTAAATTGAGTTCCGGGGTGGGATTCGAACCCACGCCCTCAGAGCCAGTGGTTGTGCAAACAAGCACTCTTAACCATTAGGCCACGGAGGAACTCTAGGTTGTACCCATGTAGGAGCCGCAGAAGATTCCAATGTCAGCATCCTTGAGAAGTTTGTCACCGACATGTATGACAAGAATAGCACCCGAGTCCTCCAACAATTTGATGAGGCAAGAAGGGACTTGTTTGTCAGAATATATGGATGCTAAACAGGTGGCAGAGGCAGATGCAATTGTTATCACTTCAGCCTACAAATGTGAATACTAAAAAAAAAATCTATTCCACTCAATTCAGCTTCCTGATATCCAATTTGTAATTGTCGTACCAAACTTTTTTTTGGTGAAACTTCAAGGATTAGAAACGTCAAATCAATAGGGCATTGTCATCCAAATCCTGCCAAAAAAGATTTTCTCTGTAGTTTTGGGTATTTTTATTAGGAATACAGTCTACAAATCAAATCTCAAATTTAAAAAATGTTGTATACTAGAAGTCATCAGTCATTAATTTCAAGGAATATACTGCAGAAAATATGGCAATCCACCTAGAATCTAGTAAAAAATTAGTTTAAAATAAGTTTGACGTGTGGCACTTTTGGAAATGTCCACCATTTTGTTTTTGCCGGGATAGTATACTTTTCTGAAAGACTAAGTTCTGAGGTCACTCTGGGCCAAATTTAGCCCTTATATCACCGAGTCTTGACGTTCTATGGTGGATTAGGTTATTTTATGCTTGCCATGGTGGCCATCTTGGAAAATGGCTACCATATTTTTCAACCTGGATAGTGTAATTTTTTGAAAGAGTAGGTCCTGAAGCATATTTTTGCCAAATTTGGTGCTTGTATCACAAAGTCTCTTGGAATTCCATGGCCAAAAGGGTTATATCACGTTTGTCGCGGCGGCCATCTTGAAAAATGGCCACCATATAGTTTTTCAACCTGGACAGCATCCTGTTTTGAGAGGCTAGGTCCTGAAGCATTATTATGCCAAATCTGATTCTTGTATCACCAAGTATCTTGGTGTTCTATGGCAAAAATGGTTATTTTACGTTTGCCGTGGCGGCCATCTTGTAAAATGGCCGCCATATTGTTTTTCAACCTGGAGAGCGTACTTTTTGGAAAGAGTAAGTCCTGAAGGACAATTGTGCCAAATTTCATGCTTGCATCACCAAGTGAAAGATTGTTTCAGCTATCTGCCCCACTAACTAGCTCCCCAAAACTTTTGATATTTCGGCCTTATTTTCACCTGACTGTGAATTATTGCAGAAGTGAAAAATGTTCTCCCTTTTGCGAAATTCGGTCATTTTATTGTTTCATTTCAAATAAGAATTTAGATTTTTTTCATCTCAGTCAATCAGTAGAGTCTCAATTGTTCAAATTGAGATATAATATATACAGAAAATGTAGGAGAAAGAGATAAAGATTCAAAAACAGATAAATTATTTATTTCATTCTGCAGGACAGTGTGGTTGAAAAAGTTGAGAACAGAATAAAGATGGATGGATGCCAATGTTTAAAACACACAGATTTGCTAGACTACAGTGCAGGGTTCATTCATCACATGTAGACTTATGTAATTGTACTTGGCTCAACCTGAGAGTGCTCAATCACTTGAGTGTCAGTTCCAAGTTTAACGGCTGCCAAGAAATGGGAGTAGAGCACGAGGCATGGATGAGGCTGTTATCATTAGTAATGGGCAATGTGCACTTCCTAATAGCTAGGGCTAAATATCAAGAAATCAGACAAATCAGTGTCCCTGCATGTGATCTGAGGTATACGAGGTGATGCACTGAAATAATATCATCATCATTTCATTCATTGCTATTTTGTAGATAATGACAACTGTTTTGTACGGATAAGTTAAGCTAAACATGTACGATATTCAAGCAATCTACATCTGCACATTTCTTGCTTCAGAAAGCGCAAAGAAAAAGTTTCATGCTAATAGGGTTTGCAAACCAATAGCTGTTACTGGTCCCAAAATGGTAGGAAAAATTTCAGCCCAGCAAATGTAAATAATTAATTTGTATCTTTTATTCACAGTAAAGACATCATCAGTTCTTAAATAGGTCATGTGAACCACCAATACCAATATGTGTTGTACAGAAGCTGTAAACTTCTATTTTGACAGTTTTGATAAACATACAATACACAATACAGGTATATTTCCCTTTGTCTTCACAAACACAGAGCTAAATATCTATTAAAATAAGCTTTCCGAGAAGAGCAGTGAGTTTATGGATTAACTTTGAATCAACTGGGTTGAATTCCTCAATCATAATAAAATTGTATAATAGAATGAATATGCTATTCAATCCAACCAAGCAGGTGATAAAGCCTCGCCCATTTCAAAATCTGCAGCGAGACAATGAGATAGTATTACACACAGAAGCATTTTTCATCCAATCAAAAAAAATCTCAATCATCGAAGATCATATTAGCTTTCTACAAGTGTTTCTGATATTACAGCAATCTTTTGATCTGACTTTGAACCATTGAAACAGTGAAACAAAAAGTTCTCCTTTTTGCCAAATACAGTTATTTTCACTCTTTATGATATCAGAATAGAACTGGGAATCTACGTGAATCATTCTACAGCTTCTAAAATTGATCAAATCAAGACCTGCAGACAATCTTTAAAAAACAAGCTGATTCGATGGCAGTTTCATTTGGCTGAAGAACAGTGTTTTTGAAAAAGTTGATTGAGGATATTATGCATATGGCCTGATGAATGCCAATATTTCAAATACAGTCATTAATTTTGCTTTATGATGGTGCAGTGATCATATATCATATGTTTGCTTGCGTAATCTCTCCTGGCTGAACCTGGTGCTCGTTCAGTTGAGTTGCCAGTTTAGCTGTAGCCACCAAAAAGGGCAGGCAAAGACTCCTCAAGGCATTGCTGTAGCTGTTATCATAAGTGATATATGATGTGAACTACTTAATGGGCTGAACATGAACCAACCCTTACAACAGCACATTATTTTGTTCCTTCTTTGACATTTGCAGTGGGGTCAACAGACAATGAATAACTCAAAGAATTGCAGAGTGACACAAAACTTGAAGGTTGAAACCAAGTTCTGTAACATCCGTTTAAGAAACAATTAGATTTATTTCAGACAATCTATAACTGCATAGGGCCTATTACATGCCTTAAATACCTAAGTCCAAAAATATGAGGAATTGTTTTGCAGAAATGTATCAAATGAGACGAACATCACAAAGGTGACAAACATTCAATCTGCCATGTGTACAAAAAATACTTATATTATCATTCATGCCCTGACTTTTTTTTTCTATTAATGTTTTTGATGTAAAAATATCAAAAGTCGTCACACAGCACAACAAATACTTTCTCTGTGCAGCACATTCATGTTTGGTTTAAACATATTTATTTCCTTTGTTTATGAGCCATAGGCTCAATTACAAGCTCAGGTGTTAGTAATACATGTTGAAAATAAAAATACACAGCTACCGGCTTAGGTCATCACCCACACAAGCACGATACTTCACTAAAATTGTTCTACACATGCAATGTTGCAGCCATACGACAGCACCGTTAGCTGCTCCTGGTGCCTACAGTGCCATGGGTAGCCACACCATGCAGTGTATGGTACCAGATCACGATAATCAGAATCTAATGATTAGAATCTACTTGAAGCAGTGATAAAACTAGCAGTGCATTTAACAAAGCCAAGGGAGACATCCATTGCAGAGACTTGTCTCCAAAAAAAAGTAAATTCACAGTTGGTTCCAAAGAAGTTAAACTGTTAATATCATTCATTCATTTTCACCTTGGAGCAATATAAAGAGGGCACTCAAGCAGATAGTGGTGGGAGGTCTCAGAGTCATGTTGACATCCTACATCGGGGAGAGTCAATGCAACCTTTGTTAAACAAATGAGCGCAGAGATCACATTCATGCTCGTTGACCCCTGAGAGAGTAACTGTTATTGTTACTTGCTGCATTACCTTAACAATTGGAACATATGTCCTGGTGCAAATTATGACAAATTGGAGACGTCCTTTGGCCCCTTGGACTTGATTCCATCCACAAAGAAGATGCAACTCATATTTGCTGGACAAACTTCAGAGAAATAACTCATCAGCTTGCAGCACTTGACACCTGATGTAAAAACTGCAAGATAAAAAACGCACAATTAATCACAGAGGCAACTTATCATCTCTTAATGAGAAAAGTGTTGTAATGCCAAAGAGGAGATGTGCAGTCAGGTTTTTGACACAGGTATGATACAATCACAGCGAAGAAATGAGGTTCTTTAAGTTAAACAAACCATGTGAATCATTAATTTTATTAAAGGGAAATTTCCTTGCAATATGCATGATGCATCACACACAGCTTTAAAGAATAACAAGCAGTTTATAGTTGTTATTCGACATCATTAGATTTAATGGCTCAATGAAAACCAAATATTTTATAGGAAATATTAATATTATTATAGAATGTGAACATGTTATTCCA
Organism: Platynereis dumerilii; assembly: GCA_026936325.1. NCBI lineage: Eukaryota > Metazoa > Annelida > Polychaeta > Phyllodocida > Nereididae > Platynereis > Platynereis dumerilii. Next base: position 2,914,452 of record JAPTHN010000031.1, read on the forward strand.
TTCAGCCATGCAAGCAACAACACCTCTCTCATTTCAAGATCTGCAGTTAAGCAATCAGGTAATATTACAGAAACATATTGCACCCTGTCTAAGAATAGCGTATGGATGAACTACAATCAGAAGAGATGACAACAATGCGTTTGATATTGAAGCCGTCTTTTGATCTGACAGTGAACTATTGAAATAGTGAAAAATGTTCTGTCTGTGCCAAGTATGGTAATTTTCACCTTCAGTATTGGAGTAGAATTTGGAATCAATCTGTGGCAGCTCAATTGATCAAATCAAGATTAACAGATGTAAAAAAACAAGACTCAGAAAGATGGATGACAGTTTTATTTTATTCAATGGGAGACTAGTGTAAGTGGAGAACGATGATGGATGCAAGCATTTGGAACACATACATAATAATATGTATTCAATGCTAAATTTGTTACTCGGTAACTTGTTTGAGATATCGATGTTATTCACATGTATTGATATCTGTAAGGAATAAAATATAAGATATTAAAGATATTTTCATTGGTCATTGGGACACCAGTCATTTTGAAATATTAAATAAATGAATAGATAGAACAATTGTATATGATAAAGCAGTGTGTCACCTAATGCGGTTCTGCTTCGTTCGAACAGAGTGCCACATTTATTTAATGTCACTTGGGTAACAATTGCCAGTTAATCTTATGCCAGAAATCAAGACAGGGCAAGGCTGAGACATGGCTGAGGCATGTTATCATAAGTTATGGGAAATGTAGGGTTCCCACTTCCCAACAATTAGAAACTAAGTATCCACCAATATAGCCTTCCCTGGAATTTTCACAGCATATGGCCTAAAATACATCGGATATACCTGCAACAAACCTTTTTATTTTCTCAGCTAGTTTCACAATAGATCTTGGTAAGAACAGAGTAGATCAGAATAGATATAGGAAGGTATTCAATTGGTCTTTCTTTGCACCGTATGTTCAATCCCAAATCACACTCCTCCATAGTCATGCCTCTTCTACTTGTCTCTGAATGCTGAAAACTGTCATTTGGTTCGATATTCTGAAACGAACTTCCTCCCTCAGTGTTTATAAATGTATTCCTGAACAGGTGTTGTCAGACTATTCATTTTCTGTCATCTTAAGAAGCAGGAAACTATAGTTCCGAAATGAAAATTGTCTATTTAACACTGACAGAATCATTGCATAACAAACCCAATCTCCTACATGACTCAGATTGGCCACTAAAGGTTGAGACTATTAATCTCTATCATCTACTTTATCATCCACTTCCCAATCTTCTTTTTATCCTCTTTAACATCCTGACCACCTCAACATCCAACCACAAATAGACATCCTTCCCTCGCAGGTGTGTTCCATGACAAATTGGAGTCTTCTTTGGCACCTGGGACTTGATGCCACCCACAAAGAAGAAGCAACTCATGTTTGCTGGACATACTTCAGAGAAATAACTCATCAGCTTGTAACAATTGACACCTTATGCAAAAACTTCAAGATAAAGATGCATGATTGAAGAGAAAAGTGTTGTAATGCCATTGAGGAGATGGGTTTTTAACACAGGTAGGATTCAATCACCGCAAAGGCAAGTGAACAATGATCAAGCCTTTAAAATCTCTCATGTTACTATGACTTAAAAGTATATTTCTGTGTGATGCATTCTATCTTCACATGACAAAAGCTAGCGAGATATTGCTTAGGTTTTCCAAGAATTGCATCAATTATATATATATATGTACAAAGTTTGAAAGGCATGCAAAATTGTTATGTACATTTTTTTCAGAGTCAGAGTCATTAAATGCAGTGGCTTTGTAGTAACAACAACATTAATGTTAAATAAACATGTTTCTTCTTTTGAATGTAGCTGTGCCAAAATCAGAGATGTTTCTCTTTCAAAATCTGCAGCTGAGCCTATATATATATAATAACAGAAATATTTCCATCCACCTTTCCAAAAATACCACTGACGAACCAAGATCATGCTGGTTCCAGAAAATGTGATATTTTATCTATAATTTTATTCAACAGAGAAATATTGAAATAATGAAAATTGTTAATCTGAAGCAATGAATGGTATCTCTATCGTTCAAATTGAGATTTACACAGAAGAAACAAATGGTGAAGATTAAAAAATTATTGAATGATTTATTTCATTTGACAGAAGAACAATGTGGTCGCAAAAGATACATAGATTGCAAGGTGACAGTGCTGGAATCATTCATCACATGTAAGCTTGTGTAATTGTACTTGGCTCAACCTGCGAGTGCTCAATCACTTGAGTGACAGTTGCAAGTTTAATAGCTGCCAAGAAATCGGAGCATGGCAAAGCTGAGGCATTGCTGAAGCTGTGAGGCTGTTTTCGTTATTAACGGGCAATGTGCACTTCCTAATAGCAAGGGCTAAATATCAACAAATTATAATTGTGGTTGTCTTTGTTTATGAATATAATACACTGACCCAGTACCATCATCATTTCTTCTTTTTCTTCTGTTTTTCCGTATATGATGATTTACCTAAAGATTGCAAAAGAAGGACATTTCAAGGCTGGAAGAATTTTTTTGCATAGGTCGTACAGAAGCTGTAAACTTGTCTGACTATTACATACTATTCATACAAACATGCAGGACATAATACAGGTATATTTCCATTTATTTTCACAAACAGAGAGCTAAATGTAAGCCTCTTGGGAAGAGCAACAAGCTTACGGATGATCAACTTCATCATTAAGTTGAATGACTCAGTCGATTAAAATTGTGTAATAGAATGAATATGCTATTCCATCCAACTGAGCAAGTGATAAAGCCTCACCCATTTCGTAATCTGCAGCGAGACAATCAGATAGTATCACACACAGAAGCATTTTTCATCCAATTTAAAAGTATCTCAATCAACTAGGATCACATAAGCTTCCTACAGGTGTTTATGTTATGGATAACAATCTTCTGATCTGATATCGAACGATTGAAATGGTGGTTAAAAAAGTTCTCTTGTTTGCCAATGACAGTTATTTCACCCTTTATGATATTAGAATAGAATTAGAATGGAATTTATGATATTAGAATAGAATTATTGATCAAATCAAGACTTACAAAAAATACACACAAAAAAGAGAAATTAATGACAGTTTCATTTGGCTGAAGAGCACTGATTTTTAAAAGGTTGATTGAGGATTGTACATTTGGCTTATCGAGTGCCAATATCTAAAACACATTAATTTACTATATGATGGCACAGTGATCACACATCATAATATTATGTCTGCTAATTAGATGTAGTTTGTCGTGGCTAAACTTAAGTGTTTTCGATCTCTTGAGTGACTGTTGCCGGTTTAGCGGTTACCAAAAAGGGCAGCCAAGACTTAAGCATATCGATGGGGCTGTTGTCAATAGTGGTATGTGATGTAGGCCTACAATAGCAAGCACTATACAAAACTTACCTGGGGTTATCTCTGCAATCTACATGCCCTTTCTGGTATACCACTACAAGACCCTGACAGTGCATTATCTTGTTCTTCCTTTGACATTTGCGTTGGGGCCAACAGACAATGAATAACTCAAAGAATTGCAGAGTAGCACAAAATTTGAAGGTTGAAACCAAGTTCTGTAACATGCAGCTAAGAAACAATTAGATTTATTTCAGACAATCAACAACTGCATATGGCCTATACATGCTTTAAATACCACAACCCAAAAAGATGATAAGAGGTGTTGCAGAATTTAGCAAATGATACAAACATCACAAAGGTGGCAAACCTTCAATCTGCCACATGTCCAAAAAATACTCATGTTATCATGAATGCACTGACTTTTTTTAATTTAATATTTTTAATGTAAGATAAAAAGTTGTTACACTGCACAACAAACACACTACTTTGTGCAGCACATTTATGGCAACACAACATTTTTTGAAGGTAAAGGGTTTTCATGGCACAAGTTTTGTCAGACGAAGATGATGCAAGATGTTTTGTTTGACCTTGATCATAGGGCAGTGTCATATGTACAGACCATGATAGATCTTAATGGGGAAACATTGGATTAGTCTAAGAATAGATAGTGGATGATGGTTTTGTTGCAAATTGGTCTTCCTTCATGCCACCTGCTCTCACTATCTTCAATTATCAATTCTTCTTCCACTTGTCTTCTGAATCCTGACAACATATATCAAGCCGTTTCCGTGTTCCTTTACTCTGAGGGAATAACTGTTATTGTTAATTTTTCTATTGCGTCAACAATAAGAACATGTTCTGGTTCTCGTGTTCAAAATTGTGACCTCAACACAGGACAAATCATGGCATTGCCAAGCAAACTCTGTCATCCCTCTAATCGTGTAATTGTCCTCCACTGACATCCTGACCAACTTAACCACCTCCACATCTCCTTTGGCACCTGGGACTTGATTCCACCTGCCAAGAAGAAGCAACTCATATTTGCTGGACAAACTTCAGAGAAATAACTCACAGCACTTGACACCTGATGTAAAAAGTGAAAGATAAAGACGCACAATTAATCACGGAGGCAACTTATCATCTCTTAATGAGAAAAGTGTTGTAATGCCAAAGAGGAGATGTGGAGTCAGGTTTTTAACACAGGTGTGATGCAATCACAGCCAAGACATGAAGTTCTTAAACCAAAGTTAAACAAGCCATGTGAATCATTTATTTTTATTATAGGTGTATTTCCAAGGAATATGCATAATGCATCACGTACAGCTTTAAAGAATAACAAGCAGTTTATAGTTGTTATTCGATGTCATTGGATTCAATGGCTCAATGAAAAAACAAATATTTTTATAGAAAAAATTAATATTATTATAGAATATGAACATGCTATTCAATTCAACCATGCAAGCAACTCCTCTCTGATTTCAAGATCTATCAGATAGATTTACAAAAAAAAAATTGCACCCTGTCTAAGAATAGCGCATGGATGAACTGCAATCAGATGAGATGACAACAATGCGTTTGATATTGAAGCCATCATTTGATCCGACAGTGAACTATTGAAATAGTGAAAAATGTTCTGTCTGTGCCAAGTATGGTAATTTTCACCTTCAGTATCGGAGTAGAATTTGGAATCAATCTGTGGCAGCTCAATTGATCAAATCAAGATTAACAGATGTAAAAAAACAAGACTCAGAATGATGGATGACAGTTTTATTTTATTCAATGGGAGACAAGTGTAAGTGGAGAACGATAATGAAATGGATGCAAGCATTTAAAACACACACATAATGATAATAATTTAATGGTAAATTAGGTTATAAATGGTTTCAGATACAGATAATATTAAACTGGTATCTGTAAGGTATAAAATATAAGATATTAAAGATATTTTCATTGATCAATGGGTAACCAATTATTTTGAAAATTAAATAAATGAATAGATAAAACAATTGCTATATAATAAAGTGCTCAGTATGTCATTCTGCTTCCTTCAAACAGAGTGCTACATTTATTGAATGTCAATTACCATTTAATGTTATGCCAAGAAATCAAGACAGGGCAAGGCTGAGGTATGGCTGAGGCATGTTATCATAAGTAATGGGAAATGTAGGATTCCCATAATTAGCAACTAAGTATCAACCATACGGCCTTCCTTGGAAGGAATTTTCTCAGCATATGGCTTAAGGTATATTGTATGATACCTTCAACAAATATTATTATTTTCTTTGCTTGTTTCTTTGACCAAGAATTGAAAAACAATTCACATCAAGATTGCCATTGAAATGAACAATTTCAAGGTTGAAACAACTGTAAAAACCACCATAGAAACAAGTAAATCTATTTTATGTATCCAACATCCTGCATATACTCACCGATTATAGCATGCTTCAAATAATGCAGTCCAAAAGAAGATGCTGTGGTTATTGAAAACGACAGCTGGTGAAACTGGTCCAAATTCTAGAAACATTCTGGCCAAGAAAATATAAATATCTTTTGTCAGATTTCTTTCACAAGAATGTTGTTAAAGTGAGACAAGGTATATTTAAATGCATTATAAATTCACTGTCAACTAAGTTAAATTCTGACAGACAGACAATGAAATTTTATCAACATGAATGAAATAATAAATTTCACACCCCAAATCAGTTTTTGCTCAGTTCACAATACATATAGATCTTGGTACAACAGAGTAGATGAGAATAGATATAGGAGGGTGTTCAATTGATCTTTATTTGCACCAAATGCTCACTCCCAAATCACTCTCTTCAATTGTCACAGTTCTTTTAGTTGTCTTCTGAATGCTGATAGCTGTCATTCTGTTCGATATGTTGAGATGCACATCCCCTCTCAGTGTTTATGTATTCCTGAACAGGTGTTGTAGGACTATTCAATGTATTCATCTTCTGTCATCTTAAACAGCAAACCATTGTTCCAGCATGTGTGTGTAAATTGTCTACTCAGCACTGACAGAATCATTGCATAACAAACATGATCTCCCACATGACTCAGATTGGCCACCATAGGTTGAGACTATTAATCTCTATCATCTCCTTTATCATCTACTTCGCAGTCTTCTTTTTATCCTCTGCTAACATCCTGACCAACTTAACCACCTCATCATCTAACCATAAAAAGACATCCTTCCCTCTCAGGTGTGTTCTATGACAAATTGGAGTCTCTTTTGGCACCAGGGACTTGATTCTACCCACCAAGAAGAAGCAACTCACATTTGCTGGACAAACTTCAGAGAAATAACTCATGAGCTTGCAGCACTTGACACCTGATGTAAAAACTGCTAGATAAAGTCACACAATTAATCACGGAGGCAACTTATCATCTCTTAATGAGAAAAATGTTGTAATGCCAATGAGGAGATGTGGAGTCAGGTTTTTGACACAGGTAAGGTAGGATGCAGTCACTGACAAGACGTGATATTCTTTATCACGCTTTGGGAAGATAACTTTGAATCAAATGTCTTTACACACAGGTAGGGTGCAACAACAGAATAGACACAAGGTTCTTAATCAAGCCTTGGAATTTCCCAATATTTGCATTGAGGTATATTTATCTCCACATGCATGGGCTATGTATTGGTTTTAAGAATGTTTTCACATCTAGCCATGCAAACACCAAACCTCTCTCATTTCAAAATCAGAAGTAAGACAATCAACATTACTACACAAAAACATGCTGTCAATAATGTATGGATTACCACACAAGAAAATGCTACTATTCTGTAAGTCCTTATTTCTGTTATCTAAGTATTTTACATGTTCTGTATTGTTGGAACTAATAATGAAGCTTGAACCACATTTTAGAATAGTCTCTGATGATATAAGCAACTTTTGTGTTCAGGGTGCACCGGTGCAATGTTAGGGGCCAGGAAGCTAGGATTGCGATGTATGATTGTGGCACTATTTTAAGTATTGGTACGCATTGAAATTAAATCAAAACGTTCCTTTACATCATCCTTTAAATAATCAAACTGTCAAAATTCTTATTCTTTTCCTCTTTTTTGCTTCTGTTTTAACCTAGTGGTCTTGAGTTTATCAATTCAGGTGCCATAGGTTCACCTTGATTAATTTTGAAGATGACGAAGAAACACAACAACCTTCTGCCCTATTTCAGCAGTTTACCGCCAGATAAAATGATGACCTGAATATGCAATCTGCTGTTTGGTGTAACTCTTCCATAATTAGTTTGTCTGTGATATTTTGCTTTGTGTGGGAGTAAATGTAAATGTAATATGATCTGGTTGTCTTGCTGCAGGTTTTGAAATGGGAGAGGCTTTGTTGCTTGTGAGGAAAAACACATTCATTCCATGTCTCCTGAAGAGGGTATTAATACTATGTATATCAATTGATGTTATTCCCTGAAAGCCTAATTAATGCACACTTGCTTCCTGTATGGGTACATTGTAGATAAAATGCTTTTGTCATGGAAATAGAGGTGCATTAACATATATCATTGCCAATACTTTATTGAGAACCTCATTTCTTAGCTTTGATTGCATTCTACCTGTGTCAAAAACCTGACTCTGCATCTCTGCATCAGCATTACAACACTTTTCTCATTAAGAGATGATAAGTTGCCTCCGTGATTAATTGTGTGACTTTATCTAGCAGTTTTTACATCAGGTGTCAAGTGCTGCAAGCTGATGAGTTATTTCTCTGAAGTTTGTCCAGCAAATATGAGTTGCTTCTTCTTTGTGGGTGGAATCAAGTCCCAGGTGCCAAAGGAGACTCCAATTTGTCATGGAACACACCTGAGAGGGGAGGATGTCTTTTTATGGTTGGATGTTGAGGTGGTTAAGTTGGTCAAGTTTTTGTAACAGGACAAAAATAAGATAATGAATTAGATAATGATGGAGATAATAGAGATTGATATTCTTAATCTTTGGTGGCCATTCCGGTCACAGGGGAGCTTGTGTTTGGAATGTTGTGATTCAGTCAGTGATGATTAGACAATAAGCACATTGTATAGTAGTTTTTGGATTGTTAAGATCACAAAAAAGCAACAGTAAAAACAACTGTTTGAGCGTAAATAAGCAGAGCGGCAGGATGTCGATCTCAACATATTGAACATAACAACAGTTAAGTCTCTCAGGATACAGACGACCAGTGAAAGAAGCATGACAATTGAAGAGAGTGATTTGGGAGACAACATATGGTATGAAGAAAGACCCATTGAACACCATTCCCTTATCTATTCTGATCTTTCCTTCTTGCCAAGATCTATTGTGGACTTCACACCTCCACTTGTTCATACTAGTGCAGCAGCTTGTAGATCAGCCACCGCTTTCAACATTTTCGAAGTAGTTAAATATCGGGTAAAATGAGTAATATCTTACATCATGAAAACTTTTGCTTTCAGTTTACAGTCTAAGAGGAATATTGCCACAGTGCTTGTCTCAGAATTTATCATAGTATATTAAACTTGCTTCTAGGATTGCAAATTAATCTAAAATAACATCTCATAAACTATCTCTGCTTTATCATCTGGCAAAATGTGCTTTAAATTATTAAATACTGGCATCCGTTAAAAACTTTCTATTTATACTCGACTCTCAATGATGGAAATAAAACTGTCATCCATCATTCTGAGTCTCGTGTTTTTTACAGCTGCTAATCTTGGTTGGATCTTTTGAGATTCAAATATTGATTCCCAGTTTCATTCTGATGTTGAAGGTGAAATAACCATACTTGGCGAAGAGAGACCATTTTAAACTTTTTGAATGGCTCATTCTTAGATCAGAAGTACATGTACATTTATAGCTCACTGTATGAGATGTTCAATTAATAATATGAATGTTCCATGGAATATATCTGTATTGACATTAGTGATGCAGATGGATTGACTAAGCACCCATATTTTTAGTCATGCTGTCATTAAACTATGGTGTTAAGTACCAAAAAAAAAGTTGTCATTCAATATTTTAAGGTTTTATTGAGTATTGCTTTGCAAAAGGAAGGTATGTTTCTTCTACGTCTGAAGAACTTCATCATGGAGTCTGACCTAAGATTAAGCTGACTGTTTACTGGAGCAGTTCCAAACCTGCTATTTATGCTTACTTGCAATATTGAGGTGAGCCATTGTCTGGAGACAGAATGGCAAGAAGGAAAATAATAATGAGGCATTGTTGGTGTGTCATATAATAGTGGTATATCCGAGGCTCAGAAGCTGCATGCACAGACAACCCCAAGGGAAGGCAGCAATTGGTTGATATTTAGCCCGTGCTATTAGGAAGCGCACATTGCCTATTACCCGTGATAACAGCCCACAGTCATGTCTCAGCCTTGCCCTAGTTTGTTGGCAGCTGCTAAACTGACAACTGTCACTCAAAAGAAGGAGCACTCCCAGGTTGAGAACAGCAGATTTACATTCATAAGCTGACATAATTTTCCATCCTGAAATGTATCATTTGCTAGTTTTGCAAGCCTCTCATATATTTGGTCTTGGTATTTGAGGTATGCAATGAATAGATCGTCAGAAATAAATATTTATTGAATATAGTTGTTTCTGAAGGGAAAATGTCACATTTCCTCTCCCTTGAAATCATTTGCCATTTGAATCAAAGTAAAGAATAAAATAATGAGTTCGTATTATAATGCATTGTTATCCCAGGTAGTGGGACAGGGCTGCATGTGTAATCCATTATCAACTTTCCCATCACACAGCTCTTGTGTGGGATGAAATAGAACTATCATGCATTTTCATTCTCAACCTACTTTTTCCTTTTCTTTTTGATCAATTGAGATACAACCGGTTGACTCTGACTGATTTCCAATTCTAATCTGATACAAAACGGTAAAAATTACCGTGCTTGGCAAAAGATGAAACACTGTTAATCATTTCAATAGTTCACTGTCAGATGAAATTATGGCTCAAATATCAAATTTATTGTTGAAGAGAGATAGATTGATCTTGAATCATTGGTAGTATTTTTCTAGGGTGAATACAAAATGTTTCTGTAATACTATCTGATTGCCTTCTGGTTTATGAAATTGGAGAGGCTCCGCTGTTGGCATGGCTGCATGGAAAACATGTTTATTCTATAATAATGTTTTTTTACTGCCACAAAGTTACTATATTGGTACTGCTTTTAATGGCATATATATATACATGAATTTCATGTGAAATTGCATGGTCTGTATACATACCAGTTGATGTTATTCTCAGAAAACCTAATAGAGTCAGGATGGCTCACTGCATGTGAAGATAAAATGCATGTGAAAGTATATTTTTAAACTGCAGAAAAGAATTCTGATTCTGATACAAAGTTATAGGCCTACGTGCTTTCCGTAGCCTGATTAGGAACATTATGTCTTAGCAGTAACTGCATCCGATCTGTGTCTCCACATCTCCTCTTTGGCATTACAACACTTTTCTCATTAAGAGACGATAAGTTGCCCCTGTGATTAATTGTGCATCTTTATCTCACAGTTTTTACATCAGGTGTCAAGTGTTGCAAGCTGATGAGTTATTACTCTGAAGTTTGTACAGCAAAAATTAGTTGTTTCTTCTTTGTGGGTGAAGTCAAGTCCTAGGTGCCATAGGAGACTCCAATTTGTCAAGGAACACACCTGAGAGGGCGGGATGTCTTTTTCTTGCCTTGATGTTGAGGTGGTTAAGAATTTGGTCAGGGTGTTCATGAAGAAAATATAAATCAACTCAGTGCTCACTCTGCATCTGCTGTCCATTACCAGTTGTATGGGAGTTTGTGTGAAATGCCATGATTCTGCATTTACAGAGAAATCAATTTTCTCATTGGAACAATTGGAATTTGATTCTTTGAAAGATTAGATAAAGATGCATCAAATATCTTCAATCTATTAATATTTAAATTTAATATATTCTGATTTTCCCTATTCTAGGTCTACTGTAGACTTTTAAAACACAAATTGTTTTTACTTTTCATCTTTTGTTGTGTAATATGTTGATGAAAGGAATCAGAGGGCAGTGATAATGCTATTTACATTTTCCTGGGGTGGCGTGCCTGCTTCTTCAACGGGACCAGTAATAGAAAAGTTACATTTGCATGGGCTGTAGTTTCAGGCATGTACATGCAACTTAAATGTGCAGATGTAGAGTGTCTGAATTATTCTCACAGCCTTGTAACTGATTACCACAGTGATTCCTGCCTTGAAATATGTCTCCTTGCTACCTTGAGGGGATCTTTGTCTGTTGATGGCCTTTATGAATGATAAGAAATAGCACGGAAGAATGTATACTGTTAAATAATGTCATTGATGTTTCATACTTATTCAATGTAAACCTGAAGCAGCATGCTGAAACGACCCCGATGGAAGGCAGCAACTGGTGATATTTAGCCCCCATTATTAGGAAGCACACACTGTCTGTTACTTTTGATAACAGCCCTCAGCAGTTCCTCAGCCTTGCCCAGCCCTGATTTGTTGGCAGCAGCTAAACTGGTAACTGTCACTCAAGTGATGAAGCACTCTCAGGTTAGCAGGGCAAGATTACACAAGTTAACATATGATGAATGATCCTCCACTGTCACCTGACAAATGCATGTTTGGATTTATGATGTTGGCACCTGCCCATTTATAATCCGTTGTCAATTATTTTTATCAAATCCTTCCTGCACTTATATCTTTTTAAATTCCATACCTTATTTTTTTTCTCTTTTTTGTTGTTAAATCATGACTTGCTTTATTGAGATGCCACTGGCTGATTCCTGTTAATTTCAGATCCAAATGTGATGTAAAATGTAAAAATAACCAAATTTGGCAAAGACAGAGAATTTTTCATTATTTCCACAGTACTGTCAGATCAAAAGATTGCCTTGATAACCAGATCAGCTTGTTGTTGTTGTGGGATGCTCTTCAGATTTTGGTGTATCAGCAGACTTTTTTAGGGTGGACGCAAATCATTTTTGTGATACCAACTGATTATCTTGCAGTAGTGTTTTAAATTGAAGAAGCTGTGACACTTAGTTCACTTTGGAACATTTTTTGTTAATACTTAGGCAATGAATTTTGTATGATATAATATAATAATTTTTAAAATGGCTTCAAATGTACATTATCCATAAACGAGTTGTGATTATTCAATATGACAATAGGGCTCACATATCTTGCTGTCTGTATATCGTGATAATCTGCAAGTTCCAACGTATATGTCTCCCTTGATATTGGCGATTTCCATGACTTGATAAAGAACCTCACGTCTTGGCTGTGATTGTATCATACCTGTGTAAAAAACCTCACTGCACATCTCCTCTTTGGCATTACAACACTTTTCTCATTAAGAGATTATAAGTTGCCTCTGTGATTAATTGTGCATCTTTATCTTTCAGTTTTTACATCAGGTGTCAAGTGCTGCAAGCTGATGAGTTATTTCTCTGAAGTTTGTCCAGCAAATATGAGTTGCTTCTTCTTTGTGGGTGGAATCAAGTCCCAGGTGCCAAAGGAGACTCCAATTTGTCATGGAACACAACTGGGAGGATGTCTTTTTATGGCTGGATGTTGAGGTGGTTAAGTTGGTCAAGTTTTTGTAACAGGACAAAAATAAGATAATAAATGAGATAATGAAGGAGATAATAGAGATTGATAGTCTCAATCTGTGGTGGCCATTCTGGTCATGGGGGAGCTTGTGGAATGTCGTGGAACAGTCATGATGATTAGACAATCAGCACAATAAGCACATGGTATAGTAGTTTTTGGATTGTTAAGATGGAATAGTAAAATATTGTGCAAAATTTTAGGTAATATCTCAAATCATTTGCTTTCAGTTTTCAGTCACCTATAAGCTATATTACCACTGTGCATTTTTCGGGATTTAAACATATCCAACTTGCTTCTATTAGCGCTATAGTACTGTTGTTCTGACTTTACTATTCATGATTCTTTGAAATCTTGAATTTCTTGATAGTAGTATGACTGGAAACTGGTACACAAGTGATATAATGCTGTCCGTTTGGGGGAAGTAGAATCATCTTAGCTAATATACAATAAAGTATCCCTGCTTTATCATCTGGCAATTGTATGTTTTAAATGCTGGCATCCATTATCAACTTTCCATTTACACTATTCTCCCATTGAATGAAATAAACTGTCATCCATCATTCTGATTCTTGTGGTTTTTTTTACAGCTGTTAATCTTGATTGGATCATTTGAGATTCAAATATTAATTCCAAGTTCTGTTCTGATATTGAAGGTGAAATAACCATACTTGGCAAAGAGAATTTTTTTTAACTTTTTCAATGGCTCACTCTCAGATCATAAGTACATTTATGGCTCTCTGTACATGCAATTTATAATATGAATGTTCCATGGAATATATCTGTATTGACATAACTCATAAGAGTTATCCTCATGACTTGATTAAGCACCCATGTCTTCTGAGTCATGATGTCATGAAACTATGATGTTAAGTACCAAAAAAAGTTGTCATTCAATATTTTAAGGTTTTATTGAGTATTGCTTTGCAAAAGGATGGTATGTTTCTTTTATGGCTTCATCATTTCAGGCATGAAGTCTGACCTGAGATTAAGCTGACTGTTTACTGGAGCAGTTCCAAACTTGCCATTTATGCTTACTTGCAATATTGAGGTGAGACATTGTGTGGAGACAGTATAGTAAGAAGGAGGAAAATAATAATGGTGCTTTGTTGGTGTGTCATATAATAGTGGTATATCCGAGGCTCAGAAGCTGTATGCACAACCCCAAGGGAAGGCAGTAATTGGTTGATATTTAGCCCTTGCTATTAGGAAGCGCACATTGCCTATTACCCGTGATAACAGCCCATAGTCATGTCTCAGCCTTGCCCTAATTTGTTGGCAGCTGCTAAACTGACAACTGTCACTCAAAAGAAGGAGCACTCTCAGGTTGAGGCCAGCAGATTCACAGTTATATGCTGACTTAATTTACCATCAATGTATTATTTTATCAGTTTTTAAAGCCTCTCACATTTTTGTTATTGGTATTTGAGGTGTGCAATGTGTAGGTATAGATAGCCAGAAATAAATTTTGATTGAATGTTATTGTTTCTAAAGCGAACATTTACATTTGCTCTCTTTTAAAATCGTTAGGCTATCTATTGTCCAATGATTCAAATGGAAAAATAGAGAATAAAATATAATGTGTCCTTGCTGGTGAGAACGAACAGCATGTGTAATACATTTTCAACTTTTTCAAACCACACTGCTCTTTTGCGGAATGAAATATAACTGCCATGCATTTTTATATTGTTTTTAATCAATTGATATACATGTACCCCTGATTGACTCTGACTAATTTCAAATTCTAATCTGACATAAAAGGTGAAAATTACCATATTTGGAAAAAGATGAAACACTGTTCATGATTTCAATTGATTACTGTCAGATGAAAATATGGCTTAAATATCAAATGTATTGATGAAGGGAGCCAGTTTGATCTTGAATCATTAGTGGTATATTCCAAGGGTGTATTAAAAATGTTTCTGTAATAGTATATGATTGCCTTGTGGTTTTTGAAATAGAAGATGCCCCATTGCTTGCATGGCTGCATGAAAAACATTTTTATTCTACAATAACATTTTTTGTTGCCACAAAGCTACTTTACTGCATTAATGGTCTGTATACCATTTGTTGTTATTCGTGGAAAAAAGCTAAATAAAATCAGTATGGCTCACTGCATGTAAAGATGAAATGCACATCAAAGAATACGTTTAAACTTGCAGCAAGGACAATTAAAGAGATTTTGATTCTGATTCGAAGTTATACAAGTTTTCCATAGCCTGATAAAGAGTATCACGTCTTAGCAGTGACTGCATCCTACCTGTGTCGAAAACCTGACTCCACATCTCCTCTTTGGAATTACAACAGTTTTCGAGATATTTTTCAATGGTTGGCATGCAGACGAATTTGTGAACCTGTCATTACGAACAGATACACGAATGGGTAATTTGTGTACATGTCAAATATTGCTTTTAACGAATTTGTGTATGTGTAATTACCAACATTACAAGCACAAACTTGACTAAAACTAACTCTAACTCTAATTCTAACCCTAAACCCTAATTATTTAGCACTTCCACGAATGTTAATAAAGGCAGTTACACGAATGACAAATAAAGCACATACACGAATCTTACACATACGAGTCGTAGACGAGTGCTTATGCTCGTTTTTACATCTACACAAATTCGTATACATGCCAAATGTTGAAAAATATTTTTATGTAGTTTTCTCATTAAGAGATTATAAGTTGCTTCTGTGATTAATTGTGCGTCTTTATTTTGCATCAGTACTGGATTGTTTCAATACTTAACATTTTTGTTCCCTACCTATTCATTCATTTCGTTGAATGTTTTGGGGTGGCGTGCCTGCTACTTTAATGGGACCATTAATAGTTATTTTTCACTCAAAAAATACAAGTTACACTTAGGCTGCAGTTTCAGGCATGTAAATGTAACATAAAAGTGCAGATGCAGATAGTCTGAATTATTCTAACAGCCTCGTAACTGACTGCCACACTTGTTCCAGCCTTGAAATATGTCTCCTTGCCACCTTGAGGGGAATCTTTGTCTGTTGAGGGCCTTTATGAATGATAGCTTATAGCAGGGAAGAATATAATACTGTTAAATAATGTCATTGACGTATCATACTTATACAATGTACACCTGAAGCTGCATGCTGAAACGACCCCGATGGGAGGCAGCAACTAGTGATATTTAACCCCATTATTAGGAACTTCACACTGTCTGTTACTTATGATAACAACCCTCAGCCATTCCCCACTATGCCCCAGCCTTTCCCAACCCGTATCGTTGGCTGTATCTAAACTGGTAACTATCACTCAAGTGATGGAGCACTGTTAGGTTAGCCGAGCAAGATTACATAAGTTTTAACATATGATGCATGATCCATTGATCCTCCACTGACAAATGTACGTATGTATTTCAGACTTTGGCACCTGCCCATTTTTAATCCATTATCAATTCTTTTTATCAAATCCTTCCTGCACTTATCTCTTTTAATTCCAAACCTAGTTCTTTATTGCTGTTAAATCTTGGGTTCCTTTATTCCACATGCCACTGGTTGACTCCTGTTATTTTCAAATCCAAATCGATGTAAAAAGTGAAAATAACCAAATTTGGCAAAGAGAGAGCATTTTTCATTATTTCAATAGCTCACTGTCAGATCAAAAGACAGCTTGATAATCAGATCTGTTTGTTGTTGTTGTGGGTTGCTCTTCTAATCTCAGTGTATCAGCAGAATTCTTTAGGGCGGGTGCATGCTGTAATACAATCTGACTGTCTTGTTGCAGTTTTTGAAATGGGTGGAACGTTTTCACTTGAATGACTGAATAGAAAAACATGTTCCTTTTCTAATAACATATTTCTGTTACTACTGATCCACTAAATCTAATATTATCGCACATAGTGCCTTCATTGTAGATTATCCAGAGACCAGTTCCTGCGATTCAGTAATGCTCACACATCAAGATTTCCTAAATGGATGATGACATGATATGTGCCCAGAAATATACCTGTATTAGCATTGGTGTTTATCATGGACTCATTAATAACTTCAAATCTTAGCTGTGATTGCCCCCTACCTGTGTCAAAAACCTGACTGAACATCTCCTCTTTGGCATTACAACAATTGTCTCATTAAGAGATGATAAGTTGCCTCCGTGATTAATTGTGCATCTTTATCTTGCACTTTTTATATCAGGTGTCAAGTGCTGCAAGCCGATGAGTTATTTATAATAGAAAATTTGCACGAGAACAATGGTTTGCTGCTTCTCAAGATGACAGAAAATGAATAGTGTGACAACACCTGTTCATACTGAGGGAGGATGTGCATCTCAACATATCGAACCAAATGACAGCTATCAGCATTCATAAGACAAGCAGAAGAAGTGTGACAATAGAAGAGAGTGATTTGGGAGTGAACATATGGTATGAAGAAAGACCATTCCTATATCTATCCTGTTCTACCATACTCTTACCAAGTTCTATTGTGGCCTTCACGACTCCATATTGGTCATACTAATAATAATAATAATAATAATATAATAATAATAATAATAATAATAATATGGATTTATATAGCGCTAATTTCAGTAAACTGCTCATCAGCGCTTTTTCAGATCAAATCACTTGTAGGAATTCTGGAACAAATGGGTTTTTAGATTCTTCTTGAAGCTTTCTAGTGTTTGTGCAGTTCTCACTCTATCAGGCAAAGTGTTCCAGAGTTTTGGGGCTGCATAGGAAAATGCTCGATCTTCAAACTTATTTTTGTTGCATGGAGCAGGTTCTGCTAACAGCAGTTTGTGGTTGCTTCGAAGGTTGTGTTCTCGTTGAGATTTTACTTGAATAAGTTCTTGGATGTATTGTGGTGCCTGGTTGTTCATTGCCTTCCACGTAGTTGTCATCAATTTGAACTGAATTCTTGCTGTGATTGGTAACCAGTGCAGTTGTTTCCTACTCTGGCTGACACTCTCGTGTTTTTTCAACCTTTCAATTAATCGAACTGCCGAGTTTTGAGCAACCTGAAGTTTATTTAACAACCGGGTAGCAGTGCCATGCAACAGCCCATTTCCGTAATCTAAATGAGGAGTGACAAGTGCATTGACAGCAGTTTTAACTATTTCCTTGCCCAGGTTTTTTCGGAGTTTCGACAGGTTTCTTAAATTGAAATATGCGTTACGACACATTTTGTTGATCTGCTTCTCCATGGTCATATTTTTGTCAAAGAGCACTCCTAAATTGCGGACGTGGTTGGCAATTTTGATTTCAACATCGTCAACTTTGATAGATGTCATTTGAAGTTTCTTCAGTTGGTTTGGTGCTCCAATCAGAAGAAGTTCAGTTTTATCTCCATTATTGCACAGCTTGTTGTCATGCAAGAAATTTCTGATTTCAGCAATACAATTTTCCATTTTCTGTTTTGCATGTTCTTCACCCAAAAAGGTTGGTTTAAACGACAGGATAAGTTGCTCATCATCAGCGTACTTCTGATCGTGAACTTGATTTCGTCGAGCTACTTCACTGACTGGGGCAACATAGGAGTTAAATAATAACCTTGAGGAACTCCAAAATTGAGAGGAAGTTTGCTTGACGTTTTATCATTTATTATCACAGACTGTGATCTTTCAGAAATATAAGATTTGAACCATCTTAAGGCTGCACTTTGCACACCATACCTGTTACGCAGTCTTTCTAGCAAAATGTCATGATCAATCGTGTCGAATGCAGCAGACAAGTCCAACAATACTAGCATTGTCACCTCCCCATTGCTCAGATTAAGCATAATATCATTATGGATTTTTGTTAAGAGGGTTTCTGTGCTATGAAATTGCTTGTAGGCTGATTGTTTTTCATCGTCAAGATTGTTCTGAGTGAGGTGATCAACATACTGTTTGATTACAGCACTTTCAATGATTTTACTCAGAAAAGAAAGGTTAGAGACAGGCCGATAATTCTTTTTGATCAATTCAAGACCTTCTTTCTTCAAAAGTGGTTTGACAAGTGCATGCTTCAGTTCAAGGGGCATTTCTCCGAGTGTTAATGACATATTAACAATTTTCGTTATGACTGGCAGAAATTCATCAACACATTCAAGCAGTAGCCATGTTGGCATTGGATCAAGTTGGCAGTGTTTGACAGGCATTTCAGTGATAAGTTTCTTGACTTCTTGTTCTGATAGAGACTTAAACTGATGTAAATTGTGTCCGAGGTTGGTTTGAGAGGCATCAGTTGTGATCTTCATTCCTGAATCTAATTTAGATCTGATGTTTTTGATCTTCTCATCAAAGAAGTTGTTGAAATCGTTCGCTAGTTCTGTATCACTTATGTGATGGGGAAGAGGCAGATCTTGTTTTCTGTTGAGATGAGAATTTAGAAGTTTGAACATCGCCTTAGAATTTCCCTTTGTGGCTTGAATTTTACACCTGAGATCGTCTGATTTAAGCTGATTAAGCTTTTCATTGAGAGAATTTCGTTTTTCTTTGAAGATATTCCAGTCTTTTTCTAAACCGGTTTTTCGCCATATTTTTTCTGCCTTTCTCTTTTCCTTTTTAAGAGGCTTTATTTCTTGATTTGTGAATGGGTTAGGTTTGCGAACTGTCACAAGTTTAGTCTTAACAGGGGCGTGTCTGTCAAAAATCTTTTCAGTTGATTTGTAGAGTGACACAAGTCTGTTCAAGTAGACTGATCGATCATGGTGTTGTAGTTTTTGTGATAGATGCTGTTCAATGTCTTTCTTGAATTTGGCTATATTTATGCTGCGGGTCTTTCGAAAGGCAACCATTTTCTGTGGATTTTTGCCCTTGTTAATGTCAATGTTAAAGAGGATACAGTTATGGTCCGACAGTAGGTCACTGACAGCACAATCTCTGAGAGTTGTTGTTTTATTGGTTATTACCAAATCAAGTGTGTTTCCATCTTTGTGTGTTGGTGAGGATACATGTTGAACAAGGTCAAACATTTCAAGAATGTTGTTAAATTGGATAACTTTGGCATCATCTGGTTTATTCACGTGAAAGTTGAAGTCTCCGACAACTATTGTTTCATTATGATAAGTCTGATAGTGGGCCAAGAAGTTTGTGAATTCATTAAAGAATTCTGATAAACTGTATTTGTTCTTTTTGGAGGGTTCCGGCCTGTACACCACAAGAATTGTGACAATTCTACTGCAGTATCTTGTTTTTTCATAGACTTTCAGCTTCTGGGGAAACATTTTGGGTAACTTGTGTTATGAAAACCTCTTACCTTTCGATCCTCAGTCCTTAATATACTGTGCAAAGCTAAAATACCACTGCAAATACAGTGTATTTAGGTATACAGCGTGTATAGTAAGTGAATCAAATAAGAGGCCATATTTGTTGATTCTTATTCTCACTATTAAGAATTGAGCATTGCAACAGGCCTAAGCAATGCTTCTGCCTTGACCGGTCTTGTTTTCTGGCAGACGCTTAACTAGCAAACTTCTGGCACACAAGTTATGTACAATATAGCACACTCCATTTAGGACAGCCAGAATCACCTAAACTATCATACAACAAACTATCCCTGCTTTATCATCTAGCAAAGTAAGTGGCATCCTTTACTATTTTTCCATTAACACTTGTCTCCCACAGAATAAAAGAAATCTGTCATCCATCATTCTTCTGTTTCTTTACAACTGTTAATCTTGATTTTATCATTTGAGATGCCACAGATTGATTCCAAATTCTAATCTGATATTGAGGTGAAAATTACCATACTTGTCAAAGACGGAAAATTGTTGACTCTTTTATTAGTTTACCTCATTTCAAAAGATGATTTGAACATCAGAAGAATAAGAAAAAAGAAGAATACATCTATGATCTATTTTTATGGTAGGTGCTAAATGTTTCTGGAATACTTTCTGATTATCTTGCTGCTGATTTTGAAAAGAGAGAGTATCTGATGCTTGCATGGCTGGATGGAATAACATGCTCATTCTATAATAATATATTCCTACTGCTGAATCATTGCATTCAAAGACATCAAATTTTATAATTCATAGCGCTTGAAAAGTTGTTCATCCATAAACGAGTTGTTTTTTATAATTTTTTATTCAGAGTGATGTTATAGTTCTCTGTATGAGAAAATAATAAGCATACATATACAAATTCCAAGATATATTTCGTAATTTGTATCGGTGATTTGCATGGCTTAATTAAGTGCCTTAGCCATGATTTGTTTTCTACCTGTGTCAAAAGCCTGATCTCCTTTTTGGCATTACAACACTTTTCTCATTAAGAGATGATAAGTTGCTTCTGTGATTAATTGGGTGTCTTTATCTTTCTTTTTACGTCAGGTGTCAAGTGCTCCAAGCTGATGACTTATTTCTCTGAAGTTTGTTTAGTCTTGAACTGAATTTATAATGCATTAAAATGTACCTTGCCTGACATTTACAACATTTTTGAAAGAAGTGAGCACTGAAGTTGTCTGTTCTCTTGGCTAGAATGTTTGCTAGAGTTTTTTTACCAGTCTCATTAGCTATTGTTTAGGAAAACCACTCCTCTTTTTTTGGACTGCATTATTTGAGGCATGCAAAATGCAGGATGCAATTATTTATTGTCCACAATGAAAAATAAATTTCTACGCAGTGACCAATAAAATATCTTAAATATGTCATATTTTGTATCTTAAATTCATAAAAATATTGGTCTATATGTTATGTGTATCTAGAACAAGCTATACACAAATTTAATAGAAAATTATTATTATTATTACTATGTGTTACAAATGCTTGCATCCATTATCACCCTCCACTTACACTAGTCTCCCATTGAATAAAATAAAACTGTCATCCATCATTCTGAGTCATGTTTTTTTTTACATCTGTTAATCATGATTTGATCAATTGAGCTGCCACAGATTGATTCCAAATTATACTCCGATACTGAAGGTGAAAATTACCACACTTGGCACGGAGAGAACATTTTTCACAATTTCAATAGTTCACTGTCAGATCAAAAGATGGCTTCAATATCAAACACATTGTTGTCATCTCTTCTGATTGTAGTTCATCCATGCGCTATTCTTAGACAGGGTGCAATTTTTTTTTGTAAATCGATCTGATTGCTTTCCTGCAGATCTTGAAATGAGAGGCGTTGTTGCTTGCATGGCTGAATGGAATAACATGTTCATATTCTATAATAATATTAATTTTTCCTCTAAAAATATTTGTTTTTCCATTGAGCAATTGAATCTAGTGACGTAGAATAATGACTATAAACTGCTTGTTATTCTTTAAAGCTGTATGTGATGCATTATGCATTTTCCTTGGAAATACACCTGTAATAAAAATAATGATTCACATGGCTCATTTGACTTAAAGAACCTCATGTCTTGGCTGTGATTGCATCCTACCCGTGTCAAAAACCTGACTGCGCATCTCCTTTTTGGCATTACAACACTTTTCTCATTAGGAGATGATAAGTTGCCCCTGTGATTAATTGTCTATCTTTATCTTGCAGTTTTTACATCAGGTGTCAAGTGCTGCAAGCTGATGAGTGATTTCTCTGAAGTTTGTCCGGCAAATATGAGTTGTTTCTTCTTTGTGGGTGGAATCAAGTCCCAGGTGCCAAAGGAGACTCCAATTTGTCATGGAACACACCTGAGAGGGAAGGATGTCTTTTTATGATTGATGTTGAGGTGGTCAGGATGTTAGTAGAGGATAAAGAGAAGAATGTAAAGTAGATGATAAATTAGATAATAGAGATGAATAGTCTCCACCTTTGGTAGCCAATCTGAGTCATGTGGGAGATGGTGTTTTGTATGCCATGATTCTGTCAGTGCTGAGTAGAAAATTTGCACGAGAACAATGGTTTGCTGCTTCTCAAGATGACAGAAAATGAATAGTGTGACAACACCTGTTCATACTGAGGGAGGATGTGCATCTCAACATATCGAACCAAATGACAGCTATCAGCATTCATAAGACAAGCAGAAGAAGCGTGACAATAGAAAAGAGTGATTTGGGAGTGAACATATGGTATGAAGAAAGACCATTCCTACCCCTATTCTGGTCTACCCTATTCTTACCAAGATCTATTGTGGCCTTCACGCCTCCATTTGGTCATGCTACTGCAGTATCTTGTTTTTTCATAGACTTTCAGCTCCTGGGGAAACATTTTGGGTAACTTGTGTTATGAAAACCTCTTACCTTTCGATCTTCAGTCCTTAATATACTGCGCAAAGCTAAAATACCACTGCACCTATCTAGATATACAGACTGTATGGTAAGTGAATCAAACAAGAGGCCATATTTGTTGATTTTTAGTCAGCACTATTAAGAATTGAGCATTGCAACAGCCCGCAGCAAATCCCTCATCCTTGCCGTGTCTTGTTTTCTGGGCAGAAGCTTAAGTGGCAAAGTTCTGTCACACAAGTGATGGACAATATAGCACACTCCATTGAGGACAACCAGAGTCACCTTAACTATTGTAAAATATCAAATGAATAAGAAAAAAAAGATTGTTTAGTCTTCATCTCTGATCTATTTTTAGGATGGGTGCTAAATGTTTCTGTAATACTTTCTGATTATCTTGCTGCTTATTTTGAAAACAGAGAGTCTCTTATGGTAACACTACCACAACTTTTTTAAGTTCTGCGCGAATTTCATGGCTGTGCCATTTACATATTAATTCATAGCCCTTGAAAAGTTGTTCATCCATAAACAAGTTGTTGTTTTTTTTAAATTTATAGTGATATATGTTGCTCTCTGTATGAGACAATAATAATCATACATGACTTAATTAAGTGCCATAGCCATGATTTGCTTTCTACCCGTGTTAAAACCCTGACTCCAAATCTCCTCTTTAGCATTACAACACTTTTCTCATTAAGAGATGATAAGTTGCCCCTGTGATTAATTGTGCGTCTTTATCTTTCACTTTTTATATCAGGTGTCAAGTGCTGCAAGCTGATGAGTTATTTCTCTGAAGTTTGTCCAGCAAATATGAGTTGCTTCTTCTTTGTGGGTGGAATCAAGTCCCAGGTGCCAAAGGAGACTCCAATTTGTCATGGAACACACCTGAGAGGGAAGGATGTCTTTTTATGGTTGGATGTTGAGGTGGTCAGGATGTTAGTAGAGGATAAAAAGAAGATTGTAAAGTAGATGATAAAGAAGATAATAGAGATTAATAGTCTCAACCTTTGGTGGCCAATCTGAGTCATGTGGGAGATGGTGTTTGTTATGCCATGATTCTGTCTGTGCTCAGCGGACAAATTTGCACAAGGCAACAACAGTTTCTTATACATTAAGGTGACAGAAAATTAGTAGTGTGACAACCTTTTTAGGGATACAAAAACACTGAGGGAGGATGTGCATTTCAACATCTCAACATATCGAACAGAATGACAGCTATCAGAATTCAGACAAATAGAAGAGGCACGACAATTGAAGAGAGTGATTTGGGAGTGAACATATGGTGTGATAAAAGACCCATTGGACACCACCACCCTCTATTGTATCTATTCTGATCTGCTCGGTTCTTACCGAAATCTATTGTGGACTGAGCACGGACTGTTTTCACACCTCCATACATAGTATATGGTCTAACTACTGCGGAACCACGTCATGTGTCTTCTTTGGTCTAGCAACATTGTCGGCAACATCGTGGGCAACATTTTGAGCAACATCTTGTGCCATGACAACCTCTTGCCACTAGACACGTGAGAAAGGAGGCCAAGCAGCCCAAGCAGCCCAACTGCCACTCAGGAGTGATGGAGGAGCCTGATTAATGACACCCCCTTGTCACTGCTCCCAATTCAGCGGGGTCTAATACATGCCATGTAAGGTGTTTATACCTGATATTTACAACATTACCAACACCGCTGATATCACAGAGCACTGCCCCCGGGCAGTTGTGTTAACTGCAATCTCACCGCGGGTGATTCACCATTCGCCAAACACCATGAATCCTCTCCTCTCATTTGTGCTGTATAAGAAGCAGCTAACCACACAAAGTGACACACACTCTCCTTGAGAACATTTATACATGTGCACTGATAAACCAACAGATGAAAAGTCCAAGTTACACTCTCTGCACTCCAGTCTGGGAAAAACAAGTAGCTAGGCAGGTGCAAGCGTCTGCACGGCCACTGGATGTATTCTGTTAAAGCACCATTCACAGCGATCGATCAAGCATGTTTCCAATATGAAACTTAGAAAATTGGCAGCGCCTTTTAGACTATCCTGTCTCAATGTAGCTCTTTGTTCAAGAAGCTTTTTGTTTGAAGTGGTTCAAGGGGGCTGCCACCCCGGCATTGATCCGATAAATGTCCGTACAATAACGGCATAAACACTTTAGCTTCGGCAGGTTGCTTTAGCAAATGTAAGCATTAGGCGTTTTAAAGCAGAGAACCTTTTGCTAACGATTTGAAAAAGACATATTCAGTGGAGTTTACTTGGAATAACTAGGATCAATAAACGCCAGTTCAGCCCGGATGGTCGGAGGTATTCCATGGCGGAGTGTGGGCATATTTTTGATGAGGGGAGCGGCGGAAGGAATTACACTTTAAATGCTGGCAGCTGACACAAAATGGCGTAATGGCTTTTGTTTACATTTAAGCCGGCTTGGGCAATTTCATTTACATGCGGAATGTACCTGGGGGCCAGTGGGTGGAGAGGGTAGGGGCTGGTGGGGTGTTAGGGGCAGAGGTGAGCAGGTGACCAGGGGGCTCTAATGAAATAAGGGGCTGAGGCTTCCAATGGGCTGCCAGTGAGCTTCCAAGGGGCTTGTGATGTGCTGTGTTGTATGCTTTGTGTTGTGCAGCACATGGCGCTGGTAGTGTGTTGGTCGGTGCAACCTCACTGGAACCTGGTGTTGTGCTGAGTGTAGCTTGGAATGGAGTGGAACTGCAGATAGAGGACTGGGTGTAATGAGTCAAGGAGGCATCTGTGGGTAGGGAGCCAAAGCAGAACTGAAGAAGGACTGAAGACAGACCGAAGACAGACCGAAGACAGAGAGCAGTGATCAGATAGGGCACATGGCAGGCGCTAGGTCAGCGGCTGAGCAACACCCTCGTCCGATAAGAGCAAATCAATCTTGGCCTTTGATAACGTCTGCCAGGCCCTCGCTCCAGCGCCCCTCCTGTCCCCGGGGTATCTCTGCATTGGGCTTGGTCCTAACGAATAGTAGCCCTGCTCATCCCCTTACATCCCCGCCAGTCTCCTAATTTTAAGTAATTGGCACAGCTAGGTGTTGGTTTCATGTGGCGATGAGGTGATCAGATGAGCAGAGCGCTGAGTGATTGCACCTTTGTGGTCAGTGCAGCCCGAATGGTGTGCAAAGATTAGCCCCTGTTAACACCAGGCCATTCCACCCTCGACCTATGACGGCTATTCCTTGTGCTGGGACGTGGTCTGACTCAAGACTGTTTCCTTCCTCTGTCTGTTTCGATCGACGGCCGGAAAGAGGTAGAGATCGAGATGCCACAGAATAAGGCGAGGGAATGAGGCATCGGAATGAGGCATCGGAATGAGGTATTGGAATGAGGCATGAGATAGAGGCATGAGGAGGAGGCATGGGTTGAAAGACTGAGGCAGAATGAGTCAAGAAGCAGCCGAATGAGCATGAGGAGGCTTTGGAGGCTTTTGGAGGCATGGCAGTCATGGGAGGCAGAGCGAGCGAGTTGGTCTGCTCCTGGCGAGTGGCCGAATTGCATTAGGACAGATTAGAGGAGGAAAGCAATGAGACTGCTACAGGAGTTGGGCCAGTCCTCCCCTCTCCTTATTGAAATGGCTTCTCCGCAATATCCAACTTGGTTGAGGAAGCGATTGTCGTCCTGACTGGGCCGGGCATCTGGCCTATATCCATTGTCTTTGTTTATAGCTTGTGGCCAGCAGACTGCCGATTCGTGAATAACAGGCCTGGAGCAGAGAGGAATCTTATAGCAGTTGGGGATGGGAGTCAGGGAGTCAGAGGAAGGGTTGGGGGTATGAGGCGGGGGCGAAAACAGAAGCACCAGACGAGGGAAAGAGCCGAGAGCATGAGCCGAGAGCATGAGCTGAGAGCATGAGCTGAGAGCAGAAATGAGCAATATGAGCTTTGTCACCCTGGCTGCCAAGCAGTGGCAACTCACTCTGGGGCTGCATGGGCAAGTCACTATAAGGCTGGGGCTAACTCACTAGGTGGTCCATGGATTGAGTGCCCGGCCCTCCACACGACATGCCCACCACATTTACATGTTAATGCGCAACTTGCCTATTATCAGGCCTTCCGCTACCAGGGCTTGCTGTGAAAGGTCAGCTGCCAGTCTCCTTCTGCATAAACATTGACCCTCAGCCACCATGCATGAATCTGCATGGCTGAATTTAAATAACAGATTGCTCCCCCGACCTCTCCTTGCTCTATCATGTGTTAATATTGCAAACGGGAAGTTTTCTGGCCCCTCGGGATGTTTTTCCTGAGGGCCGACGAAGAAAAGCTTGTTGTAATTTCAATTAAGCTTAGTTGGTATTTACGGCAGTGCTGTATGGGGAGCACATGCTTTAATAACGCTCATACACGGGCTTATACACAGGCTAAATGCATCTAAGTACATGAAAGAGATGCTATCAGAAGAGAGTAGACAGGCAGTGATCTAAGACAATGGCAGTGCTTCATGAATACTCGATGGTAAGTATGGCTGCAGAATGGCCCCCTGTGTGACCCCTGCAACTGCACGTCTTGTCAAATCGTACTTGGGGGAATGGGATTTGATGAACAGGCTTGTTACAATTGAATGATGGCACATTTCACACAGAGCGCTGATACAAGCCATGGGTGCTTGCGAAACCTTACTACTTGATGTTCTATCGATCGGGTCGGTGTACACAATCGGTCTGTGCTGGATAAACCGATGCTGGGTGGCATTTCATAATCTGGCATCGATGGCCCTGAAGTATGGCGCCTTGGAACAGCATCTGATATGAAGCGACCTGGCTGGCGATAGGAAGCCAGGGGGTCAAAGGCTTGGGATAAGTCATCATGCTTTGACAGACTCACTTTCATTGCCCTGGCCCATGCAGGAACTGGTAGTGCTGCAACTGGCTGGGAGCTGCCTCCGCTCTGCACTGTGTTATATGTGCTACAATCAATCTATTTCGGCAGACACAGGCCAACAGCCCAAGCCAACAGCCCAGCCCAACAGCCCAGCAATGCCAGCAGCCGGAGATCATGCAGGCCAGGCTCTTCTGATGGATACATGTATAGCTGACACAGCAGACGCCTCTATGATGGATGTGCGCACTCCTGAAAAATATCGAAAAATTATCTCGCACAGCTCACGGGGAATCGTACAAAGAACACACTTTGAAATTGAAATCTCATTGCTTGATATAAGGCAGGTCTGAAAGGGCTGATCAGTGCGCCATGAAAATGTAGCAGGGGCCACTTTGATGCTCGGCTGATGGCTTCGGCATCACTAGAACGAGGAGGCCGTAGGTACGGTGTTTATCGACAAACAGAGATAACCGTAGACACATACACATGCCGGCCTTCTTTCATATGATACTCTTCACCTGATGAAAGGCCCATTCTGCTCCTCTGCAATCCAACACCTTCGGCTTTGCAACTTTAAAAGAGTCCATCTCACCCTAGCTGCGCGTCTCTATGGCTTGCCTGTGGCTCTTTCGGCTTATCAGGTGTCGCCTGTGCTTCACTTTGCCTCTCCCTTTGCCTATCCCTTTGCTATTAATGTGAATATTAACATCAGAAGAGAGAGTCATGTGCCGCATGCTTACTACAACACACCGTGTTTTACATTGTGATGAGACTTGCAGGTCGGCGGTATTATCTGCGGCATCATCTAAGATGCCATTTCAGGCTTCTCTATAAATGGCAACATGATTTAAAAAGGCATTGGTGATCTGACAGATTTAGTAGCTTTCTAAGATGGTGTGCTGGCCATATTTCGTGGGTTTCTGAGTACGACTCGAGTGTTTAACCCACTCAGCTGTCCTCTCTCCCATCATTGGGCTGCTACAAATGCTAGATGCCTGTGCCTGATTCTGGTGACGCTTGATTCTGGTGATGCAAGCATCTTGAATTCTTGATATACAAGTGCTGATGCTGCCTCTGCTAAATTCGCCTTTTTCATGGTCCTGTTTATGTTTTTCATACTAATTTGCTGATGTACTGCTGATAATATCAATGCTCCTGATTCAACAGTTTCTTGTTTGTGTTAATGCAAACACAGCTGATGAGTAATTGTTTTTTTCTGCTTTTGCAGTTGTAGTTTAAGAATTGCGATGTTTTGATACTATATTTGTTTGATATTGTTCATAATTTTAGATGCATGACTCTACCAAGACAGATGTAACTTGCTGTCAGTGATATAAGGAGAAGGTGTATCATGATATAGGCTTCATAGTCTTTATTATACACCAGTATACTGTAGATATTAAGATGGTGTTGATACCATTTTTGATGTTGCTGATATCGCTGTGGATAATGTCAATGTTGTTGTATAAGGAAGATGAACCTTGAGAAGTTGAGTCCATTATTACAACTGCCCTCCTGAATTCTGGATCAGAAGCAATGCTCTCACAAGCTGTTGAGACAAGCTGTTGAGTCCATTGCAACAGATTCCCCGTGCTATTACTTCCATTGCAGATCCTCCTCTTGGTTCTTCTGTTGCCACTGAAGCTGCTATTGCTTCTACAACTTGCTATTGCTTCTTCTTGGGTCTTTGTTACATGCAGAGGCAGGCAAACACCTGATCGTGCAGGACGTGCCTGTGTCCACCCTGCCCCTCTGTGTCTCCACTCCATTTTGCAAGACCTCTCCATTGCCCCTCCATTTCGCCCCTCCATTTCGCCCCTCCATTTCGCCCTCCAACTCAGCCTCAGCATGTGACTCCTATCTCTTTTTGCAAACAGCCAAGAACAACAACCACATGATATGAGGATTTATTTTTGCCCAAGAGAAAGTTTCCTGCCTAAAAAACAACCAACTTCAAAGGACCAGCAATATCTGAGCTCTGCACGTCAGAAATGCTTCATATGTGTAGATACGAAGCTGCTGGGGCTGGCAGGTAAACAGGGTCCTTGCATTCAAGTTGTTGTAGTAAGATTACTTCACTTTGATCCCTCCAACTGGCGAAATCTTTCAGAGCACAAGAAGATCATCTGTGTGGTTAAAATGGATACGTAAAACAATGACTTCATCATGCGAAAGCAATGATGACATTTTGCAAGACTCTAACATTGCCCGTGTGGCAGGTGTT
Organism: Platynereis dumerilii; assembly: GCA_026936325.1. NCBI lineage: Eukaryota > Metazoa > Annelida > Polychaeta > Phyllodocida > Nereididae > Platynereis > Platynereis dumerilii. The sequence goes on from JAPTHN010000031.1 coordinate 2,944,594, forward strand.
CGAGAACTACAGGATTTGATTACAATTTTACGAAAATAGATCAAGATTGACATCTTATTAATCAATCTTTTCTAATGAAAACCGTTTGTGTTCGAACAAATACGGCAATGGAATATGATGTAGTATTCGCCCTATACACGTGTTCAGCCTGTTCAAAGGCAGCACGCATGACCTGTCAGGCCACATCCACAGCACATTGCCAGCCCATGGACTCTCTGTGATATTTCTATCTGCCTTTCTCTGTGACTCTCCAATTGAGTTATAAAATGATTTCAAATCCATTCACACGAATTCATTCTCACTTTCATGAACTTTTTTGGGCGTTTCTGCTGTCGTTGAAACACTACGCTGAGCACAAATATCATATTAATCAAGTGAAAGGGGAGCCATGTTGGCACACTGCGGCATTCTGCTTGGGAGAGGCTCAGCATCGGGCTCGGCATATCCTATTAAAATCATTTAACCAATCAGTTGCAGTTCGGGTGGCTATCGGGTTGCACTTGCCTGGCATCCGTCACCGTCCAGTAAAAAGTGTTTGGGAAAATGACAAACCCTGTCAGGCTGGGTCCACCGGATCTGCATGTTAGGATGATGAATGCGAAACGCAGAATGATTGGCAGGCCAGAAAACACAACACACTGCGTTGTCATGGATAGCTGCTCCTCAGCCGCCCGCTTTTTGTAATTCTGTTCAAAGTTTTTCGATTTTGTTCACTTTTTTATCAAAAGCAAAACCGGCTCGGAGAGGCAGCTGTAAACTCGCTCAACACGATATGTCAGCCTCAGTATCTTGCATGACGGCGGTGATCTTTTTCTGCCGTCGTTATATGCTTCAAAGTCACGTCATTGGGCTTTCAAAATATATTAAGTAAACACAATAAAGGACAATTAGATGGATAAGGGAAGGGAATGGGGATCGATGATAAAAGCTGACTTGGGCTTGTGCCATTTGCAAGCATTGGGAGGCTGCCAGCTGACCTGACCAGCTGAAGTGCCACACCTGGGCCGGAGTCAAAGATGCACCCAGCACTGATGAGGACGCCCAACTTGCCTGTCATCCGCCTGTCATCTCTGCCGTTCAGCCGCCTGTCATCCGCCTGTCTGCTGCTTGTCATCTGCCTGTCATCTGCCGACAAACACGTACAGTCAGAAAGAAACTGGAATTTTGATAGGACTTCAAATGCACTGGCCGGGCAGTCACATTATACATCCAAATGCTGCTTCAAAGTCGCATCAGTCAAAGTCGCGCTGCTCAGCCAGAGGCTGCTTTGTGGTGTGTCACGCGAGCATTCCATCACTACTGCTACCTGCCAGTATCCGCATAACTCCATATAGACTTATTCCAATTATATACTTCCGACATTGTGCACTCGCCATTCATGATCATGCACACTCATTATACGGCAATAACATACACGCACCAGATTCTATGGGCCACAGCTGTCTTCTCTGACAATGCCTTTTTCAGCTATTAGCTGTTTTGTGAATTTGCAGATTACATTCTTGGAAAAAGTGGTTTGCAGGATCAGCTGAGTTTGAATCGAGGAGTTTTCTTGTCGTTGGCAGTTTGATTGCTGGCTGGGCATGTTGCGGACAGCGTCTAATTGCGCTCGATGGCAATGCACTGGTTTTTTCCCCTACAACCCCAAACCCTGGACAGCACTATTCTTGTGCGAAGTGAATTTTCGCACTCATGACAAAGAACCTGCTGATCTGCGAAGGATCTGTCGACGCCAGTGACGTAGGTTGTCAGCGATTCACGTGAGATGTGCATTCTGTCAGCTACAGCCAGCACGCTTCATTTTAAACGTTTTCAAAAGCAAATCTAACGTCATCATTTTCCTTGCTGCTGCTGCAACCAGCCTTCCAGCTGACAGGACGGAGCATTGACAAGCATGAGAATGTCAAATCATGAAATCATGAGATGAGAATGCCAAATCCCGATGTCCTGGGAGCCGGAATGAAATGCACGGCAAGCACAATGTTTGGTTCTTGTGTTTACAAACATATGCCCTGTCTTGCGGACCTGCAAACAAACCATTACCCAGGAGAGAGGGCGATGCATCATTCCATGAATCATGTGCAGATGTTGGGTCTCCTCGGCTCATGTATGATTCACTGACATGCTGGTGCAGCACCCCGTGCAGCAATGTATTCGGATTTTGGAAGAAGCAAAAACAAAAACATCTGACCAAGAAACTGGGTTCGGTTGACTGATAACACACAATTGAAGCACAGACTGGGATTGGCTGGTGTGTCAGACGCTTGGTGCTGGATGGGACAGTTGCATGTGTCCTCCCTACTGCCCAGTCACTGACAGTCAGTAGGTGTCCTGCTCCCTTCCTTTTACAAAGATCTAACTTCATTTGGCCTCTGGTCCTTGAGGTCCCCTCGGGGCCACCTAGACACGCACCATCTGATTGTGGCGATTGAAGAAGACCAAGGCTATCACCTCCGCCAGTCTGAGCCAGGGCCCATGCCTGTTGATGCTTCATTTGCAAGATAAATGTTTTATTATAACAAAGCCGTATTGGTTCATCTAGCTTCGATTTTTCAATAACTTGTACAAACTGGCGGCCGGGTGTTGTATAGGAGTGCAGTAGACAGTTCATCTTCGGTACACCGATGTCTTTGTGCATAGTCCAATTAAGTCTTCGATGATCAATGCGAAATCACTTGGTGCATTACCAAAAAAGCCCAGTGCTGCAATTATCCCAAATGATTTATACAAATTGAAGGCGGTGACAATGAATTATCCCCTAATTTCATTTGTGGCGAGGCGAGGCAGTCAGACTTGGTAATTTCGCCAAGAGTTTACACTGGATTAGGCTTGTTTGGCCCCAAGGCTTAAAATAAACATGGTTTTTTCATCTGAGTCACGGGGGGCCCGCTGCGCCATTTTGCGGGTGTGAGTGAATGGCGCATCCTATCTCCCATTAGTCTCTATTGTCGACTTTCTATGACTTATGCGAAAGTTGATACACATTGGAAAGTTTCAACAATGCATCTTCTGCCTATTGTGAGAGATCTTGCGAAACAGTTGCAAAATAGATCCATGCGAAGAGGACAGCCATAAAAATTGGGAGCAGAAAAGCAGGGGAGGAGAGCAGTGGAAAGGTTATTACTGTTGACAGACTATTACATGCTGGACTGACACTGATGCAGGACGTGTCGCTGATGCAGCATCTATGGCAACATCTATGGCAACAGCCACAATAGCATCTTCTGAGGCCACCTTAGCATTGCGCTTTGAAGAACTGCAATGCTGTGTGATATAGTTCATAATATTATATATAGCTGGAGTAAATGTCTAACTATCAAAGAATGTGAATTAGCATCAAACAGACTGAAGCAGCAGAATCTAAGGAGCTCTGAAGACATGTATTTCTTGAGGAGCTGTTGCCGGTCTCATCACCACACAATCATCATCAACATCACAAGCAGCAGTTTCATCATTTGAAGCGGCCTCAGTAGTCCGCACTGGTCATCGCGGATTCCTCAGGGCTTGTCGGTCTGTGATAATCGGAAGGAGCTTCCACCTTTCAGAGAACATCAGCAGGGCTACTTCAAAGTGTTCAATAAGCAACCTAAGCCAGATTACTTGAGAGATTCTGCAGAAGAGCCATTTCAACCCCCCCCCCCTCTCTGCCTCCCCCCTCCTCCAACCTGACTGCCTAGTCTCATGTCACATGACCCTTCCCAGCAATCCCCGCACGCCAATTGGCCATTTGACAGTCTTCCGGCGAATCACTCAAACACGTTAAACTCTTTGCTGGTTATTAACTGAACATTTCCACATTATCTGATCCTGCATGATGCCCGTCATGATGCCTGTCACTTAACTCCTCATGCCTCCTGATGGCTCCTGATGGCATGTTGATTCTCTTAATGCCATTCGGAGCCAATTAAACCCGATAATAAAGCTTTTCACTAAATATAGACAGTGTTCCTGCAACTCGCTACAGTTTGAAAGAACACGGATTGAATCTTCAAGATTCGAAATGGGTTCATGTGTCACAGCTTATGCATAGAGGTACACAGTTGAAGCAGAGCAGAAGAGAGCTGAAAGATAGCTGAAGCACACATGAAACATAGCCCAGGCAGAAGAGAGGGGGATGGAGCAGAATTCATCCATATTAGATAGCATCCTTGCGGTGTGTCCCTGGTGGAGCATACAGACTTATATACATGTCATGATGCGTTGAGGAGCGCAATTGCTGCCCGCTGAGGGGTCTAATTGCGTCACAGTTGTAGCAGCAGGATACAGAGACAGGGAGAAAGAGACAAGGGCACCCAGAGAGCCCTAAATCAACACGATAACTTTTCATTTCATCGGGGTGCCACTGCACTGCTCGTAAGCCATCGACTGATCCTTGGTCGCCCCGTGGAAAGCAAATTAGCTGGTGGCGCCCTTGCCAGCCCATTTGCTGGATATTTGCGGATTGCCCCGGCCGGGTATTCAACTCGCTGGATATTCTAGTTCTAGCTTGCTAACTCCTCTATTCTGGGTCAATGTGCTACTCGCTGTGCTAGTTAGAGCTGGCGTAGGTCCTCTTGAATTATATTACTGGTCTCATGAATTGTGACCAAGTCAGACCAACTTCCTCTTCTGGCTCCAAGTCCACATGCTACCACTGGCCCCATCCACTAACCCCCTCCACTGGCCCCTCCGCTGCCCCCTCCACCTGCTGCATTTTGTATCGTGCTTCCTCATTAGTTATGATAAATGTGGGTGCTATTGTTGCCCCTTGTGTCCATCCTCTTGTTCCCTGCATGTGTCATTTTTCTGCTGTTGCATGGTGGGCCATTGGTGGCTGTTGTTCTGCAAGGTTGTCTCTTGTGAATCTTAGAGATATACACAGTCTCTACTCTGCTCCCTGGTACTTCAAAGCCTCCGTGTGTCTATTTGTGTGATTAACATTCGCAAAGTACATCGTCTCTTTATCAGCCCGAGTAGTTCCTGTTTAGCACAGAATCTGCGGGGGCTGTGGGGGGATTTTGATGCATGCGATTTACCACACACTGTATCTTTCGCCATATCTTTCACCATACATCAGATAAACCGACTGTTTATCTGATGTTAAAACAGATGCATCCTCAAATGTGTGATGTGTAATCTCTTCAGCATTATCAATGATTACGTGTTTTTGCTCAGGAGATAATGCACACTGAGAGTGATAGTGGGTGCTAGACATTAGTAGACAATGTGCTATATGAGTATGTGATGTGCATAGAATGTGCCATAGACAATGTGTTCATAGGAGTTGTATGTGCTCATAGGATGTGCTAAAGAGCAAAGGGGGGAAGTGGGGGGAAGTGGTGAATGGCCCAGACACTCTTGTCTGCCCGGGTGTGCATCGGGGCCCATCCCTCTGAGTCTGGCTCTGTCTTTTCATTTGTGTAGCAGGGTCTGTTATTGCTCTGCTGTGCCACTGGCCTGTAAAAGTGAGGAGCACTCTGTCATGTGTGCAAGGGGTGCTATGTGGTGTGCTGTGCTGTTCTCTTGGGTTGTCTGGTGTCATGAGTGGTATATTGTCTCATGCATGCACATAAAATACGGTGTTGGTAGAAGTTTTGATAAATTTGCATTGCTGAGCTTAGGAACCACGTGTGGTGCTGCAGTGTCACATTCAAGGGTTATACCATTAATATGCCATGCTCCGGGTTATATGCCCCAGAAATGGCCTACATGATGTAAGGGTGTCATATGTGGTGCTTTGGGCTGTAAATGTTACATAGTCTGTTCATATACATATATGATATATTATAGGCCTACTTATAGTGTTATCTCTTTATGGTATTTTTTCCATAATATCATTCAAGTGTGAGTTATGGCACTTTAAATCATGCATGCACTGCATGTGGCCCAGCAATCATGCACGGTGGTCTGCATGAGATGATATGCCACAGTGCATGGTGCGGAGGAGGCAGGGGGTGTGGTGCATCACTACAGTATACTGCATGCAGTGTTGCTATGTATAGTCAAAAGTATTGATGCTGTCTTGCACTGTGCAATGTGTGTTGTCACTTGTGGTGCTATGAAGTGCTATTGAAGTAGGGTCCTTGGAGTGATGTTGTGATACTCTGTGGTGATGTGTGGTGCTGTGGAAGAGTCAAAGGTGATGATGCACAGTCATATTGGTGGTTGTGTTTTTATGAGATTTCTTTTTGCCCCAACCACCCCCCTCTCCACCAGCCAACCCTGCCAAGCAATCGAGTCCTTGAACTTCACATTCCCCATCCCACCCTGGCTCTTTGCTCTCCATCCTGGCTCTTTGCTCTACAGACCTTTCTGTTGTTGTAGCAATCTTCTTCTTCTCTTCTTGTTTTCTTCTGCTTTCCTATTCTGTTATTTCTTCACCTCCCTTCTCTCCTGTCTCCAGTCTTTTTTCTTCCTTCAGTTGCAGACCTGTTTTATACAACACATCTCTTTAATGCTGTATGTTATATCTCATATTTTTCTTGTCAAAGGAGTTTTGCAACCTCGTTTCATCACATAGCTCACATCTGTACTTGTAAATGTAACATAATTACGTCATATATAATTGTATAGCAGGGGAACTATAGATGTTAATTAATTACCAGACAGCAGCTCACTAGGAGCATTTGATCTGGCTGCCATTGAAAGTGGGCGCGAGCAATGGAGCAATGTGATCTGAAAGCCATTATGCTATCAGATCTGAAACACGATTTTTGACACTACAACCTCTAAACTATATTAGGGATTGCGCGGCTGGCTTCATTTATAATATTCCCCTGAGGAGGAGAGAGTAGAACTGGGTCGTATTGTCTCTACATGGCAGGAAGGCAAATAGAACAGGGAGGCACTTGAGTTGTCTGTTGGGTTATTTCGGGGCTCATGCTGGAGACATCCAACTGCTGCAACTGGAGAGGAGCCCATCTTGGAGACACGTCTTGTTCCTGGTGATCTAGCATCATGGCCCAGAATGGCCCGGAATGGCTCAGCATGGCCCAGCTCAGCATGGCCCAGCATGGACATCTATTACCTGGCTACTTAGCTCCCTCCATGATAGCCAGCCCCAGCCAAGCCAGAAGAGCAGTTCCCGGAGGTTAAGGAGGGCCCTGATAATGTCGTCCCCATGTGCAGCGCACTTTATTTGCCCTCTACAAACGCCCGCTGACATCCAGTCCTGTTTTATTGTGTGTAGTATCTCAGGCTGTGTCAGTGAGCTCCTTTTATGTGATTGTCTCCTTGTTTTCTCAGTTGTATCAGCTGTTGATTTGCGATGAATTTATTTAAGACTGGAGCAGCACGGTGTTTGCATTGCTGACATAAGCCCATTGTCCCCATGATGGTCGAGAGATGATTTCATTATCTAATTCCTGGCAGAGATTTCATTACTCGCTGAGGGGCCATGTGAGGGGCCATGTGAGGGGCCATGGCCCTGTCAGTGATGTCTGCAACATGGGTTATGGCAAGGGAGCAGGCTGAGCACTCAGCCATTCTGTATCATGTAAGGCCATGATTGGACACATGATGAATTCGCCCATAGCTAGTCGTGATGGTTGTCCTGATGGTCTGTCACTTGCTGCATGGATCTGTGCATCGTCATGACCTCCCCTCTTGTCCTCACTCTTTGATGCTCTTGAGCCATCTCTTGAGCCATCTCTCATCATCTGACAGCAACATGGCCATGCTAAACCAGGTCAATTTGCTGCCCTCTTCCTATCATTGTCTCTTATTACACGGGGCTTGACTTATGCACTGCACACTCTGACTATGTGCGTGTTTATACATTGACAGGGTTGAGGAGCTGCATGTCTAAGGAGGCCGTCGAAGCAAATGAGACTAGAAATGAGAGACTCGCAGAGACCAGACCACATGATCCGTGGTCTCCGTGGCCATAACAAAGCTTATGAATTGCTGCTAATGCTCTTCCCAATGCTCTTCCATGGTTGTCAAGGAGTCCCCAAATTAATGACAGTCTGCTCAGCAAAGCCACCGACCTTTACGGGGTGCATGCTCTAGCACGGGCTTACGGGGGCTTAAGGGGGCTTTTGTGACCAAGGTGCTGGGCCAGCCTATCAACGACCCAATGCTGAAACAATAGGCAACAATAGGCAGCACTGGGACGTCTGTGGCGATTAGTGATTCGTAAAAGGCTTGAGAGACAATCCAATTGATCCCGTTAGATCTGGTGCAGGTTGCAAGACGACGGAGAAGGGCCCATAACTCAGGAGCCTACGCGGGAGCCAACAGAGGAGCCCAACCAGGAGCCACCAGGAGCCAGCGGATGAGGGAGGGAGGGAGCCAGCGGAGAGCAGCAAACAAGTCATTGCATCGCCCCATTTATAACCAGCCATTTATAACCATGCTGCAGATTAATTCACAAGCAAGCCAGCTTATCTCAGCGTTCTATTTCTCATTAACTTCTGTGTAGTTTAAAGAAAACACTTGCATCGGCCCAGGAGCCGTGCTCGCCCCCATCTGATGGAGGACCGTTGACAATATTAATGAAAAGCGCTCAGCAAGGGCAACAAATCAGGGGCCGGGCAAACATACAGCTGCCTGGGCAAATTAATATTTCGAGTTAGAAACATGCTTTGAAGGCGGCCGGGGTTCATTGGGCCCGGCTGAAATGCGAAAGACATGTCCGAGCCATGGCAGTTGGTGGCAAACGACGGCAAGTGATGGCAAGTGGCGGCAAGCAGTAATGGCAGCTTTGGCCCTAGAGACACGTAGTTGGCGTGCTAGGTGTTTGCATTTGTCGGGGCCCAGCAGTGAAAATGACGCCTTCCGAACAGAGAGGAGACAACGTTATGAATTGTGGGGTCGACAATAAGACAAAACGAGCAGGGCTGGAATGAGGAGTTATTGATCTAAGGGCCAGTTGCTCATTGCCACGTCTGCTGACCATGCTGACCACTGCCTGTCCATGCCGACCCATAGCTCTACAGGTGCTGCCCACCAATTCTGCCTATAAATGCTGCCCTCCACTGCCACTTTCAATGCCAATTGTGCTCGACCATTGCTGTTGGGTCCAGTCTACTCTCCAAGCCCCACAGGCCCACTGTCCTACTCCAGTCTCGTGGAGGAGTGAACAGCAAGTCAGAGGAGTCCCCAGGCAGCTGCTTTAGTTGCTTCTGCCATTACATGCTTCGTTTAACCCTTCCAACCACTGGGTGAAAAAAACCTGTCAAACACAGCATAGTGGTCTGGGGGCGACCTGTACAGCAGCACGATGGCAGCCATGCAGTCCCTTGATGTATGAGTCGACTCATTGCCTTCGTTTTGCTCGCTCCTCATTGGATGTTGCATGACAGCCTGATAATAGGCCCCTCTGCCAATTGCTTGTTGCTTCTCCTCGCCTCCCTTTTTTTTCTATCGATCGCTTTACACGCTCCGTTAGGCGCCCTTTTGCTATCACAACAAAGTCCTCCCTTCAAGTGGATTGTCCCAATCTCAGCAATAAGTGGGCCATGTATGTTTCATAGGATGGCAGTCTAGCAGGCATTGATAACTTATCATGTGCAAAGTATGGAGCAAATGACGGGTGAATGCAATTGCCAGTTTGCTTGGGAGGTTGCCTTAGATAGGTTGCCTTAGATGCCACGACGTGATCTCTTCCTGCGATCGGTGGTGATTTCCCATTGATCTATCTGGCGGTGGCCGCCCCTGCTCCCTGATAACGCGCGTAATTACCCTTTGATCGCCAAATCAACCCTGAAGACGGATAATGTAAGTCATAAATCACTTGGCTGCGAAAGCACAACAATGCAAGAAATGCACAAAGGGGTTTTTGGAGGAAGGCAAACTAACTAAGCTGGGGGGACAACACCAGGCCATGTCAGCTCATTACCCGGCAATCCGCTTGCTGTTCAGCGCTTAATTCATCGACCGCGTTTGTAAAATCAAGACATGGGGAGCACAATCGGGACTTCCTGTTGGCAAGGACCTGTCAACAGCCCGATGGTAGCCGCCTGGTGGCAGAGGGGGAGGAGGGGTCCTCGAGGGGGAGCGGAGGGGGTGAGGGGTGAATGGTCAATTAGAATGGCGTAGTCATTGAAAAGGTCTCCTCTCCGTCGTATCCATGTCAGGGCCAGGCCGCCCACTCCTTCAGCCTTTTCTGTGGCTCACGTCAACAGCAAAAAGACCAAGCCTCTCTCAAGCCGCAACCAAGCCTCTTGCAAGCCTCTAGGAAGCCTCCATCAAGCCCTGCCAAGTCTCTAGAAAGTCTCTGCAGCAAGTCTCTAGCAAGTCTCTAGCAAGTCTGGCCAAGGGCTTCGACGCTCCTCGCTTGAAATTAGGAGGACACGACAGCGCAGGACGAGGCTCGGCCCTTATTGAATATGGCAGACTGTTCAAGTGCAATTACCAAGCGCTGGCGAGCTGTAGCATGTTGACTTAACTGGGTGCACCTCTTGCTACTAATGGGGGAAACATATGATAGCCTTATCCATCACTTACTATAGCCAGACTATGATTAAAATGCATTAGCAACTTAGAGCTAGAACGCCGGTGGAACGGTCGGTAATCTTGCCATGGCCATACATGTACTATCATAAGACCCGCCAGTTAATTATACTTGAGCTGGCGACCGGCTCCTCCGGCTGTGGGACTGGCGATGGCTAAATTTCCTCGCGCCTGTCTCTGCAAAGGCACCAGTCAGCATTGTTGGGTCTAGCTCTAGCCCTGGTCTTCCCATAAACTTCAAATAGCAGTGGGGTGCAAGGGAGTGCAAGAGAGTGCAATAGAAAGCAGGGGAGTGCAGCTGAGTAGAGTTGTTGCCACAAAATGCTACTCCTCCTCCTCCACACACATCCTCCGAAACAGTCACATATTTAGTGAGCCGCGGGCCAGGCTGAGCACATTCCAATTAATCGTCCATTAACATCTCTGCCATGAATAAATATCCCTGCGACACCACAACTGCAATTGCTAGGGGCTTAGGGCCATAATGAGTTCTGAGACTAAAACAGCAACATGTGAAAAGGCACCTCCCTGAGATATCTCTTGAAATGGCTGCTCAGCCTACTGCTTCTATTTATAAAGTAGCTGTTAAAAAGGGACACTCAGTGTCGATAGTCATTTATTCTACCATCTGATTTTGTAATAACCTGAGATATTCACACAAACACACAGATTGCAATAACATATGCCTCAATGCACTTGCAAGTGCTAAAATGCCACAAGAATTGGCCCCACTTCATATCACAACTCATATCACAACTCATATCACTCATTCCATAACTCCTAATGGGATGTTAGCGGCAAAGGATGAAATTCAATCCGGCTACTATATATGCTGTTTAGTCGAACAAAGAGATCGTCTGAAATTGCTGTTAGATCGAGAAATAAGATGCTAAACCTTCCGTGATAAGAGAATTTTATAGCATAATGGCCGACTGAGAAAAGACAGCTAAGCGCTGCTGGGATCCCTTTCAGTGAATTTAATCAGCTCTGCTTATGGGAAATGCTTCTTTTGTCCGCCTACTTATATATTGAGGTTGTGCATGATTGCTAAAAATTGCCCATGTAATAATCTATACCGAACCAAAGCCACGGTGAAGGAAGTATTTGCTGGGACGAGTTATGTTTGTGCGTGAATTTGCAGGGCCAGGGCAGAAACACAATGAGCCAGTACAGTTGAACACTGTGCCATGCAGGAGGGTGCCATTCACTGGCGTAATGTTCTGCTTAGGAGAATAATTTATTGCTCATGCCGAAATTGTCAATTTTATTTAGCTTTAAATAGACATGTAATGCTTATTCCAAGTGACAGTCTTGTAAATTTTTAATCAATGTGAATCACACGCTTCGGCAGCCTGTATTTATGGGCCACCAGAAGACCACAGGTGGGTGAAATAGATTGGATAGATAGATAGATAGATAGATAGATAGATAGATAGATACACGTAGATAGATAGATAGATAGATAGATAGATAGATAGATAGATAGATAGATAGATAGATAGATAGATAGATAGATAAGATTCTACATATGGTTTTGTGAGACAAAAGATTACTACACATTCTATTCAAAAGAGCACTGTATGTTCCAGTGTCTTACACTGAGGACAATTACTCATTCATCACATAATCCTACTGCCGCAACAAGCGCATTGTATATATCGAACAATATTCAGGCCACTGAAATTTGATAATGCACAGATTTTCTTTGGGAAAAAATCACGCACAGGCTTCTATGTAAATATATAGAAAGATGTATCATAAAACAAAGATGGATAAACAGCTGTGTAGGTAAATCTGCTTCATCACGAACATATCTTTTTATTATCTCTTTCCTTCTATTCCCATTCTGTTCTCTTTCCTTCTCCTCTGATTCCACCTTTTTCTTCCGATTCCTTTGAGTCTTGCACTCGTCTTTCGCCTCGGCCTCTCAGGTTGCTGATCTGTGTCTCGGATTTCTGGGCCCATCAGCTGATAAGCTGTTGCAGCCACCTCCGAGTGATGTGGTGGCTTGCATCATCCATCATTAAAGGAGGTGTGCAATCGTCGCCGTTTACAGGTAGTCCAGGCGAGATTCCAGAAATTGTGACTTTAATAGGCATTTCTTGTTAAAAGTCGGTAACAAGTGGTTTTAACCTAATTTGAGGGTACTGATTTTGAATCCGCTTGTTACCGAGCTGGATTTTCAATTTTAAGGGGTCAAAATGGCAAATCAAAATGGCCGCCAAAACGACAAAAATTGTCAGAAATATGACAACATCAACCACACAATCAGCTTTTTGTTGCAAATAGCTCCTTATGACCAACCAAATTTATTAATTCTAGTATAAACAGAGGCTGTTGGAAATATTTCAGTAACATTTAGTGCTCTAGTTTCAGTTTTTAGGGGTCCAACAGCCTAGAAAACAAAATGGCCGACAAATAATCAAAATGGTTGGTTTTGGTACTACAAAACCAACTCATTTGTGTTATAAATCATCCCTAAATTATTCATGCCACCACTCCAGTATAATAGTAGGTTGATGTATATATTTGATTTAAATTTTTTAAGTTAAGGGGTCAAAATGCAGCCTAAATCAATGTTAGGGTGCAAATCGCAGAAATTCTGATTTTTCCAAATTTCCAATTTCAATGCAGTATTCTGACTCAATCTGCTTTGTTGTTAATCATATTCAAAGAAACATATGATCACAAAGTTATTATGTATTTATTGCATTACAGTGTCCAGATTTTTCAGTTTTAAATGGTTTTTAAACGGTTGGGAACTGGAAAGGCTGAGTCGGATCTTCGCCAAAAGGTTAAAAATGTGCATAAATCTAGCTGTTTGATGAAAATGATACGTTGTGTAGTTGCAAGTAAATCTTTTTTCTCAACTAAATATACATTTTATGAATGAATATAACAATGTTGTTAACAAACACACAATTAGCAAACATAAAATTGAGTTTTAAAGTCCAAGTTGGTCAAACATGGCATCTGAAAAATGTCGAAAATTACCGAAATTTGAGCCTCAATTGTCAATTTCTGTGCAATTTTGTTTATTCATTCCAATTTAGCTGATTTGTGAAGTCTGACAGTATCTCTTTGTTTGACATTTATGTCTGTTTATGAAGTTAATCTATGGACACTTATCAGAGGGATAAATGGCGGAACAATACAAAAACGAAACCTACAAATGGTAAAATCATGCTAAATTGGATGCTTTCAATATTGGAACGTTGTTCCTCAATATAATTTTAAAAATAGCTCCTTATACTCTACCAAATTCATTGATTCTGGTATAAACAGAGGGTGTTGGAACTATTTCAATGAAATATTTAGCTCTCCTTTTAGTTTTAAGGTTCGGCAGCCAGGAATACAAAATCGCTGACGAATTATTAAGAATGCTGGTTTTAGTACACCAAAAAAACTCTTCTTTGTTTAAAATCATCCCTAACCTACTAGTCTTACATTTTAGAATGATTTAGGGTGGATGCATGAATGTGAAGTGCTCACTGAATTGAACATTATTTAGTTAAGTGGCTGATTTTTGGCCAAATCCAATGTCACGGATAGCCACAATTACGCACATTTTTATGATTTCTATGCAGTTTTCTCACACAATCTGGAGTTTTGTTAATTCCATTTTTAAAGATCCATAATCACCAATTTAGTGTATATTTGTTGAATTTAGAGTGTCCATTTCAAAGCCTATTTTCCAATTCCAAAAGATTTAAATGATTGGCAATGGATTGAAAACGTGGACAAAGTTATGTTGCTGGTAAATCTTTTTCTCAGCTAACAGACCTACTGGACCTTTGGCAGTGAATGAAATATAGATAGTAATCATTTTAATGGTACAACTTGTTTAATTTGGATGCTTTCAACCTTTGATGCTTGCAAAAAGCAAGATTATCACAAATTTGTTACTTCACGACAATTCCTGTCAAGTTTGTAAATTTTTACACTGCGCAAACTATGTATATGAACTATCCAAGCTTGACAGTAATCTTTGTTTTTAATGTCTTATGTCTATAAAATGTAAGGATGTGTATTTTTCTGAAGATATCATGTGTGATATTATTCATTGAAATCTTCATCTTATACTGTTTGCCCCTAAGTCTACATGAACAATGCTGAAATTGGTTTGTGTTTTATTTGCTCAAAGGCAGAATTTAATACCAAAATACACTGGTTAGGAGATTACTAATACGGAGGCAGAGTTGAAACTAGAAAGGGCAGGGAAGGAGGAGACTTGCAAGAGGAGGGTTAGAGAAGACTAGGAAAAGAGAAGAGATTGAGGAGACTACACAAATGGGAGGGATACCTTTAGTGATGAGACAATGAAGAGTGAGTAATTTATGCCCCATCAACAGCAGTGCAGGCTTTTTAGAGGCATGAGATGAGGGAGAAATGGGGGAGAGGCTAGACCAGGAAATAGGAGGGATGAAGTTGACAAGGAATAAGGAGTCTAGGAAAGAGGAGTAATGGAAACTACAAAAATGGAGCGACCAAGGCGACCAACAATTAGGTGGGATGAGACGAGTATGAAGGAGTGAGAGATAAGGCTTGGAAGGAGGGGGAATGGAGAAGATTAGAAATGAGGAGGAATGGGGACAACTGGGAAAGAGGAGTACTATAATAGTACTACTATTGGAGGATACTAAGTAAAAGGCAGTGATGGAGGAGACCAGGAAGGAGGAGACATGGAGTAGACCAGGAGTGATGGAAACTGCAAGAATGGGGGTTGGAAGAACCTGACAAGGAGGAATGGATGAGACTAGGATAGTGGAAATACTCAAAGAGGACAGAGGTAGAGGAATAAGAACTAAGAAGGGCCAGGAGTAAAGCAGCAAAATGGAGGGACATCTGACTGACAAGCCTGTCATCTGTAAAGCAGGTGAGCTTCCTCCAGTCACAAATCAAGCAGTCTGCTGTAGCCTGGCAGGAGTAAAGAGTGGAAAAGGAAGGACCAGAATCAGAGACTACAAAAGAGGAGGGAGGGAAGATATTAGAAATAACTAAGGAAGAAGAACAACACAGAGAAAAACATCCAGTAAACCTATCGAAGGAGCCTTAAGAAGAGGATAGCAGAAGAACATCAAGGAAGGTTGACGGAAGCTGGAGACTGGGAATGTGGAGTAGGGGGATCCTGGGAGGAGACCAACAAAGAGAAGACCAGAATGGAAAAGGGAGGATTTTATTAAGGAAGTAGGATGAACGAAAGAGAGACATGCTCCTGTTTCCCACCAACAATCATATAAAACCTTCTTGCATGAAGAATGTCAAAGAGAAGTAGTGTAGACCAGCAATGAGGAGGCTTTGGGGAGACCAAGTTGTAGAAGGGATGGAAAGAGGAGCGATGGAAATCAGCAAGTAGAAGGAATAAAGGAGACCAGCTGTGACGAGGGATTGGTGAGACTGGCAGGTAGAAGGGCAGAAGGAGACTAGGAAAGAGGAGGGATGGCAGAGATTGGGAAGGAGGAGATTACAAAGGAAGATGAAACTTGGACACTAGGGAATAGAAGTGGAAGAAGGGATAAATAGCATGGAGGATGCTGTTAGCTTGGTTGTTCATTGCAGGTACCATTTAAAGATGGTTGGTTGTCAGAGTGCATACATTTTACTGAGAGCATTGAATTGTCATCAATTAGCAAATATGGAACGATTTTCCAGCTGGTACATCATAGGGCCTAATATAAAATGCACAAATAAAAATCTATCCTAATGTATGAATGTACAAAAGCATAAAGATGTAAACTGAAGCAAATGAAAACAAGAATAAACCTGTAATATTGTTTGTAATTGCATGTTTTTAGAACCTTCATTACAAGGCTGTATAATTTGTCAAGATCAGTTTATAGACCCTCAAAATAAGAAAATACAGTGGTTATATATTGGGATTATTAGATTTGGGTAATTGTAATGAGAAACAACAAAGAGTTGTCATTTTCCAACGTTGAAAACATCCAATTTAGCAAGATTTTACCATTCGTAGGTTTTGTTTTTGTTTTGTTCCAACATATATTAACCTCAAATGCCCATAGAATAAGTTAACAAGAGACATACATAATTGTCCGACAAACAGATTCTGTCAGACTTAATAAATTAGACAAACTGGAATGAGTTAACACAATTGCACAGAAATTGACGATTGAGGCTCAAAGCTGCAAAATTTAGGTGATTTTCGACATATTTCAGATGCCATGTTTGACCTACTTGGGCTTTAAAACTCAATTTTATGTCTGCTAATTTTGTGTTTGTTAACATTATTATCTTCATTCATAAAATGTGTATTGAGTTGAGAAAAAAAAAGATTTACTTGCAACTACGAAACGTATCATTTTCATGAAACAGCTAGATTTATGCACATTTTTAACCTTTTGGTGAGGATCCACTCAGCCTTTCCAGTTCCCAAACGTTTAAAAACCATTTAAAACTGAAAAATCTGTTTTAAAATGGACACTTGTAATGCAATAAATACATAATAACTTTGTGATCATGAGTTTCTTTGAATAGAATTAACAACAAAGCAGATTGAGTCAGTAAACTGCAGTGAAATTGGAAATTTGGAAAAATCAGAATTTCTACGATTTGCACTCTAACATTGATTTAGGCTGCATTTTGACCCCTTAACTTAAGAAATTTAAATCAAATATATACAGCAACCTACAATTATACTGGAGTGATGACATGAATAATTTAGGGATGATCTATAATACAAATGAGTTGGTTTTGTAGTACCAAAACCAACATTTTTGATTATTTGTCGGCCATTTTGTTTTCCAGGCTGTTGAACCCCTAAAAACTACAAATAGAGCACTGAATGTTACTGAAATATTTCCAACAGCCTCTGATTATACTAGAATTAATAAATTTGATTGGTCATAAGGAGCTATTTGCAACAAAAAGCTGAATGTGTGGTTGATATTGTCATATTTCTGACAATTTTTGTCGTTTTGGCGGCCATTTTGATTTCCCATTTTGACCCCTTAAAATTGAAAATCCAGCTCGGTAACAAGCGGATTCAGAATCAGCACCCTCAAATTAGGTTAAAACCACTTGTTACCGACTTTTAACAAAAAATGCCTATTACACTTTTTACAGAGGCTTTTTTGAGAATCTCTCCTAGACTAAGGCCTGTTACACCTCGCCACACAATGCTTAATGACTGACGTCCTTTGTCAGTGGAAGGCAGTGGCACATGCCCCCCCCCCTCTCAATGACACGTCAGTCAGTGGAGCATTGATCTGCTATTCCTGAAACCTTGTCCTACACTTGTATCGATGTCCGGCCTTTCCATCCATAGATCAATCCAACAGTCGCTCAGTAAATTGCCGCCAATTCACGTGGCCAGGCTGAGGCAGTCCCTTCCATTGTCGTCTGCTTCACAGTGTTACTTGCACCTGCCTTGGCCAGTCAGGAAATGAGCAAGAAAATGGCAAGAGAAATAGGAAGAAAAATAGGAAGATAATAGGAAAGAAAAGAGAAAAGAAGAAGAAAATAGGAAGAGAGATGACAAGACATCTAGCCGCGAGAATAGACGAGAATAGACGAGGATGCCTCCCCTGTAATGTCATTTCCAGCAACACATCTCAAGTTTTAACCAAATGTGTTTTCATAATTAACTTGCATCGTTACTAGTGCTGCTGGGAAAACTGTGAAGTCTTTGTTGAAGCTAATAGTAATATATTTCACAGACTGTTATTGGTGTTTCTCAGTCATTGTTGCCTTTTACATCTCGCTTCGTAATGCAATTTACGATATTCCGTTTATCACTTGTCTAAATCATTCTGGCCACAATTTCGTGCGTCTAAATAACTGCATTGAAGCCGACAAAGCGATTGATTTCTCGGCGCAAAGTCCTTTTTATGAAGCAATTAAATCTTTGACAGAGATAGTAGCCTTATAAAAGATCAAGTGAACCAGAGGGGAACTTATTCAGGCATTTTATTCAATGGCACTTTTATGCTTTTGTACCGAGGAAGCTACTTGGCGGAATTGTGGCTTCTGCATATGTGTTGTTCTCAGTTGTGCCGCATGTGTTGTACTTTCCTTTGTAGAAATGAACTGCATTAAAAGTTTGAAGAGTTTTCACATACACTCTGAAGTTAGCAACCTAAATTGTAAGGAGTGGTAATATGCGGCAGCACATGTACAAAGGGACAACACGGTTATAAAATGAACAAAGCGAAGAGGGAGAGATGCACTCTGCTTTGAGTCGCAGCATTCCACCTGTAATTAGTGTATACATGTCAGCCTCTGCACTGGCATTGTGCATCTGCCAGGGTTTGCCAGGGTCTATCAGGGTCTGTCAGGAGTGCATTGGTCTGCTTTTGTGAACAGACATCTGAGGGATTGCTACAAGAGTGCTACAAGAGTGAATCAGGATGGTACAAAAGTGTCAGGCTCCAATCAATGCGCCATACAATCATATCAAAGCAAGTGACCAGCTTGACCACTGGATGACCAGCCCGGCCTCTCATTCTCTAAGTCTAGATGTATCGAAGGGATCGGTGCAGTCGGCGTCTTAAGCCCTTATATGTAATTAAGGGCGGGCAGGGAGCGAGCTGGTGGCAATTTTCAATTAGCAGGAGTTAGTCGTTTATTGGGCTGGTCCGGTTGGCTGCTCTGTTGGGCTGCTCTGTTGGGCTGGCAGCTTGTGGCTTGCACAGAGTGACCTGCCCTCGGACCAGAGCAGCTCATTGGCCTCATATAGCTCGCCTCGTAGTTGGCCCCATAGCTCTCCTCATCGGCAGCGTCGTAGTTGGCCAGTTGGTCTCTCCTTAGGCCTTGCATCTCGATCCCAAACCTGCTTGCTAGCCCTGCTTGCTGTGTTGTTTGGGAGAGGCGGTGAGTTGGAGGCAGTAGGTGGCGTGGCAGTCGAGCCAGGCAAGCAGTTGGCCTCAGTTGGTAGTGTTGGAGGCAGAGAGGCAGAGAGAAGCCTCAGCACAACAGTCTACGCAAGGAGAGCACGTGGATGCCATTGCCATGCTCAGCCCGATGGCTGGCTTACATCAACATGTGGGAAGTTACCTTCTTCTTTGGGTTGTCACTCTCGGGCAGTCGCTGCAAAGGATCCACTCCACAGGTCAGTCGCTTTTGCTTCTTGAAACCACTTCTCACTCTCACTTATCTTTCTCACTTATCCCTTTCACTCATCCCTTTCTCTTATCACTTTCACTTATCCCCATCACTCGTCCCTCCTCCGCCTCAGATGTGTTGACTTCAAACTGCTTGCGCCTCTTAAACACTCGTGTGCCCATACATGGTCTCTAGGGCTCTGCAGTTGCGCTGCTTTTTCAAGTGAAATTAAGAGGCGACTGCCGCCTGTCCCTGGCCTGTCTTCAGCCTGTCTTCAACCCGTCTTCAGCCTGTCTTCGCTGTCTTGGGCTGTCTTCCGCCTGTCTCCAGTCAATGCCTCTTAGATCCTCCTATTGCCATTCACAGCCTTTTTATGAAATGCTGCAAATCGATGTGTTTTAATTCGAGGAACAATATTGCCCCGGCTCGGCTATTATTCCGCATGTGTTGTGTTATTTGCTGAAATCAACACGGACAGATGAATGTTTGAACAATGTCCATTGCGCATTGCCAGAGCATTGTGGGGGAAGCACTCTCTGGGCGGCCACCAAGCAGCAGGACGGGGTTGACCATTCAAATCACAATCCTGGGATAGAGCAGCCCCTTGTTTTTTGCTTATAGTGCTGTTTAGGCAGGAACCTTTGTCTGTGGGCTGGCTATTACCAGCGGGGTGGTTGGCTATTTGCTAAAGGGCTTCTCTAACAATCGCGGGAAGTTGAGCATCGAGTTTATCAGCCGACGATCGACCAGCTAGCTCGGATACTCCCGGCCAGCAACGACCTGCTTAATTGCAGCTATTCTTCTGGGTTTCCAGGGAAGGGACGAATCGGGGGGAGTCGGGCCAGCGGGGAGTGAGAGAGGCTCCGAGAGCGACGCAGGAAGCAGTTTGGGATAAATGGGGTGGGCGACCTTGTGGGGGAAGCCGGTCTTAATCTGGCAGCGAGCAGCACTGCATGGCCAGTTTGGTAAAGATAGAAGGGTGTGATTGGGAGCGCCATGGCCAGGGCTCTTTCCTGGGGGTTTATCACACCCCATGATGGGATCAATGATCGAGCCTCTTGCTCCATCGCCCCCTTTCCCCTCCACCCCCTCTCCCCCCTCCCCTCTGCCTCCCCTCCAGAAATGAATGTTATGTAAAGTACGGCCATGGCGCGATGAGCTGTCTGCTGATTTGACCTTGCCCTGAAAAATGACAAAAGAAAGCGCCTCGGGCCAGGGCGTCCACTCTAGTGCTTCCATAGTGGAACAAGTGCCAAGTACTAAGCGCAAGGCGACTAGGCAGCTGTGTGCTAGTCAGCCAACTAGTCAGCCATAAAGCCAGCCAGTCCACTACTAGTCAGCCGATGTAGTCAGCCAGCAACTTGTCATCTTGAAGTGCCTTCTTCCTCCGTGGCACCATTTCTCTTTCGCCTTGCACATGTCGTGTGTACACAGGCCGGAGTGTCAGCCTCCGCAAGTGAACCGTCTGACATCCCGTCTCATGCCCCTGCTAAGAATGATGCAAAATGCTGCCGCAAAAAAGGGCCTGCGCAAAAAAGGGCGCGCAATCTGATATGATTAGCCAAAGATAGAAGCCGGGCAAGAAGCCAGCGGATAACGCCATAATGGAATCTGCCTATAATCTCTCATCACATTTCATGAGTCCGCCTCGTTAGCAAGTGTTTCCATTATGCCTCTGGTCTTTTCAACAGCTTACTTAACACATTGATTAAATTTTAACAAGAGTGTTTTACCATTAATATTGAATATACGGGATGAACTGAGGCTTGCTATTACAAACATGTCAGCAAAAAACATGACGGTGTGATTACAGCAGTCTGCTCTCGCGATGCACTGATTGATAAAAGCTGTGTTTTTGAGCTGAGATGTTTTTGAGCTGTGTTTTTAGCTGTGTTTTTAGCTGCGTTTTTAGCTGTGTTCTTCGGCTGGAGCTGATGGAGGTGGCCTGATGCACACTGTGCTTTAGGATGGTAGTCGTGGGGAATGATAAAAAAGCAACATATATATGTTGAGGACATCAATCATGTCTGTGTAAATATGCCGGGGGTGTACTCAAGAGGATTTGTAATGTGGAGTCCTGGGGGATGGAGGGGACAGGGGGGTTGTTGTCCTGGGGGGATGTCCAGGGACCTGGCGAGGCAGTGTGTGGTCAGGGCTTGTGGTGTCCGGGTGTCTCCAGGACAACACACTGCCGCAAACAGCACTGCCTCTCTCTCAACATAACCTGTGTTTTTAGACAAGTCTCCATTGCATCAGCCAGGCTACGGCTCCCTTCTTGTGACCCAACATCTGCGAGTTGCCACACAAGTCTTTGAAGGCCACTTTGTGCCCCCGACAACAGAGTGAACAGGGCTACAACTGGCTGGAGGAAGGTGGCAGCTACAAGCCAAGTCAGTCTACAATTGCTGGCAACAACAATGTGGGGCTGTGGGCCACAACCTACGTGTATAATATACTTAAACAACCAGGCTTATCACAGTACATGCCCCACTTAAACACAAATGCTGACTATAATGAGAGACTTACAAGACAATGATCTTGACCTGAGACATTTCACGTTGTAAGACCTAAGATGTTACTGTTTTGTTTTGTCCAGATCATAAAACAGGGTTACCATTGCACTGACCTACTACGCATCCATACAGAATAGTCACACATATAGGCCTATATGCGATATTATAATTATATTCTGTAGTTGATTGTGCCATACTGATTATATCGACGATGTTGACAATAATCATTTCAGCCAAAAATACTGACCTGATTACAGACTTGGACTTAGCTAAACCAAACCACAGACCAATCCATTCTTCGATTGCCATATCTTCACCCAGAGAATCTGCTGAAGTGCATATCTTATGCATGCTATGAAAAGTTCATACAATCATAAACACTTCTCTTTATCAATGCCTTCCTGTCTCTCATTGTTAATGTATAGTAATCAATTAAAAAATAAGTTTTATCTGCATTTGTGTCTCGGTCTGTCACTTGCTGACATTTTCGTTTACTTGAAATTGAATTATGAATGACATTGTGTGGTGCACTGGATGTGTAATGCCATATATGTGTGTTGGCTTGTTCTACTTTGTTGTGTGTATGAATAGAAGTAGATGTGGAACTCTATGGCAGTTTTTGTGCCTCCATTGGGTCACCGCAATCTGATGATCAGAAACTGAGGAGTTTAGTATCAGTTGCTATGGACGTTGCCATGGATACGAAGGGAGCACTGACTTGAACTAGAAGCAGGAAGCAGTGGAAGCACCGCGGGAAGCACCACGGGAAGCTCAGAGGGGAAGAAGGCGCTTGGCTTCATCCGGATAAGATCTTAAGACAGTCACACCAGGACTGGAGGTGGCCAACTCAGGGGGCCTACGGGGAGTGAGTATTACAAGAATGTCAGCTCTGGCTGCTGTCTGGCAAGGAGCTTATCCCGACAGCAGATCTTATCGCCTCTGGAGATCCATGTAGGTGTCCTGCCGCCCAAATCCGCTTTGTTCTGGGATTTAGCCACGAAACAAAGGGAACACTGCCCTCCTCCCTGCCCGCTCCTGCTCACTGCTGGGCTGATCTCCTCTCGCGGACCCCTTCCTGAGCACCCCTTCCTGAGCAGGTGTGCGGATCTGCCCAGCAGGACAGCCGGCCACCGACAGCCAGGTAATGAGCTCAGAGATTGTCATTAACCTTTCAGTGATCGCCGCCATCTTACGTCTGTCCGACCTGTTCGCCAAGACACAAAGGCGAGAAATCCTACCTCCCGGCAAACTAGAAAAAGGAGAGGGAAACCGAGTTCTTTTCTGAGAAGTGAGAAGCCGACCGCAAACGCAGCGTAAAGCCTGTCCTTTAGTTAGGTTTTTACAACTTCATTCATCAATATAACATGCACTAGTTGCAACAGCTAAAAGAGTTTCATTGTAATTGCCAGGAATGCACACGAGAATGCTTTTAAAGGGGAGGCCAGAGAGGCGGTTGGTAGCACTGGGACATCTATATGGGAGGCTCAGGAGGAAATGTTTCAAGACTGCCCTGATTCAAGACTCAATATACTGGTTTTAGTGTTGCAGCACTGCAGACACAAGAAACAAGACTGAAAGGCTCTCTATAGAAAGATAGTACAAGGCAAAAAGTAACAGAGATATATTTAAATAGCACTTTCCTCTGAATAGGCGCTGTGTCAACAAACAAACAAAGAGACAAAAACGGCGTTTATGTAGATAGGCAAGTCTAATACCATAGAGCTGGTTTTATCTTTTTAACTACATGCAAATCCCCAGAAGTTGGATAAACGGGCCCATAATGGCCCAAGTGCGGCAAATAAGATTGATGGCTCAATTGTAGCAGGCGACGACTGAACAGAAATTGGACTGATTCGACATCCATTAAGAGCCGAAAGAGAGGCAAGAAAGGCCGCTGCCGTGTTGGCCTGTGTTGGCTTGTGCTCTCTGGGCTGTGTTGGCTATATGCTGGCTGTGTTGAGCTATATGCCAAGCATTGGGCAACCCTCTATACCAACCAGTCACAAATATGGCTCACTGCCGCGGCATGATCATACTTTCGCATATCTGATTATTCTGGCCCCCTCCCCCATCCCGGCTCTCTTCGCCCGGCTCCCATTGCTGTAATATTCCTCATCTGCTTCGTTCTGTTTGAGCAAGAAGTTAATGATGTTTGGGAGCGATGAATGGAACTACTTTAACACCGTATCACAGTCTCTTCCTCCCCTGCCTGCATCTGCTCATCTGCCTGCATGGGCTGCCTGCATCTGCCTGCATGGACTGCCTCTGCCTGGTCCCCTCTCAATCTTTGATCAGCCCGTATCATATTCTGGCCCCTGCCGAAGTCCTCCCTTCAAACTGGTAATCTAGATTTTTCATTAAACGGCCATTCTGCTAGACAAGGGGCTGGCATGGAGGCGCTGCTTCTGCGAAATACTAGAATGCACGGAGCATCAGAGATCAATGCCTTCCTAATAGATGATGCTATTTTCTTACTTGGCAATCTGGCTGAGGAAGGCAGCAACCCCTCAGAGTGGCCCCTTCGCAGCAAGACGAGGGCCGCGATGAAGCCGGGATGAAGCCGGGATGAGGGCTGAGATGCACCAATTACACCTGTTTAATAAGCTCCCATCGAATGGGCCCCCAGTAATCAATGCTCCGCGAGTCTCGACATTGTCCTCCTGGCTGAGCAGACATTGAACAGACATCGAGCGTTGAAATCGTAGAAAGTATAATGAACAGCCCGGGATAAACTGGTCACTCGATCTCCATTTCCAAAACACAATGCCAAGAGATTGCAGATTAAACCTCAATAAAAATCGATGCACTTTTTCTGCCTCTTTTTCTCCTGGCGCATGGCGCAGAGGCACAAGACTCGCTGCTGTCAATAAATGCAAAACGGCGGGCACCGGCACGAGTATTGTTTGCTCAATTCTTTTAATTTCCCCGCCTCTGAGGATGCATTTCATTGCGGCGCATCCCCTATCTGCTGCAGGCTCCAGTAATTACGATCAAGACAATAAGTGTTGCAAATCCCGGCTCAGCATGGAGAGACAATTTCGCAAATTCGGCACCAAGCGTTTTGCCCCTCGCGACGTGTGCCTTGCCGAGGATATTGGGCGCCCATTAAAGTCGATTGTGATGTATTCCTTGAGATATTAAAGCCTGCTGCCTTTGAGGTGTCCCCTGAATAAACAAGAAAAGCATTTGGGGGAAAAGGAGCCTCTATGATTATGCTGGTGAATCATAAAACACTTTTGCTCACAGTCCACAAGCCTGGAAATGGCCCGTGAATTTATTTGCAAATAGAAGGAGTGAATTTGAAGGAATCGTGATGTTGGGATAGAAGATTATGCATTGCTGTCTATCAACAGCTGAGAGGCCAAGATGATCAAGATGGGATGCCAAGCAAGGGGGAGGTGGACATGGGCAAGAGTCACTTCTTGTTTTGACAGCCCCTGTCAAGAACCTTCTGCCATATCAAAGGCAATCCGCTGGGATGAATACATCTTGGCAGCAAATTTGGCCAGTCGCTCATAGCCAGCTCAGAGGTGCTCAGCGCATGGCAGTCTTGTAGGAATCCTGCCCTATAAGTACGTTAGATGGGCCAAGCGAGGCCTCCCTGTGTCACTACAACACCCTAGCAAGCTGTAGCAGTGTGCCTCCATGTGCTTGCCTCTTCATTGCCTGCTCCACGAGCTTCTCCATGAGCTTCTCCGTGAGCTTCCATGATTCTCTTGTGCTCTCTTTGGATATTCTGTGCAAATCAACATGCACTGGCCGACTGTTTTGTGCTGCCTTGATCGTTCTCTTGTGTGTCCAACATTCTGCATCTCTTTTTTGTTTTGTTTGGCAATTGCCTTCTTTCGTGAGGATGTGTTTCACCTTTTTTCCTTCTCCTCTTCCTCCTTTGCTTCATGCTGTGTCATGCATCTGGCGTCTCCACCTAACATCTAGCTACATCTCCACCTAGCATCTCCACCTAGTAGTCCCTGCCTTGCTTTCCCTGCAGTCTCCTCCTCCCCTGAGAATCGCCTGTCACCAGAGACCTGTTCTCCCATGCTTCTGTCCCCTGCCTGACCCCTCGCTCCCCTGGTGACCTTTCTTGGAACTGTCTGTCTCCTTTGGCCTCGCTGACCCCCTGGCTTCTATAAATGTCATTGGCACATATTTTCTTCTGACTACACATGATATGACCCCAAGTTACTCTTCTAGTTTATTCTTGCCTGTTCTTTTTGCCTGTTCTTTTGCCTGTTCTGTTTTGCCTGTCTCCTTTTCTTTACTTCTTACTTCTTTACCTCTTATCTTCTGCATGCTATAGATCTGGTTCTTCTTGGTACAGCAACTGCATTTTTATCTTTCCTAGATTCTTGCCCTCCTCTGATTTCTGTGATAGCCATATATCTCAACTTCTGACTTTCTCTTGACTGTCACTTTGCCCTAATCTCGAATTCTGTATGTCATCTGGAATCTGGCCTGTCTCATTTCACCCAACTTGCTGCAGACTTCTCTCCATATATAATTCCACCCCAACCCCTTTGCTTCTCAGGGAAATATATCACTTTTATAGTAAACACATAATATATCATATGTAAGCTACAGCCTATGTTATCTTTCAAGTGCAACCTTATTTCTTAAATCTGATTCTACTATTTCTAGTCACAGTGTTTCTTTGAAGCTTCTATCCTGCATCTTGTTGAATTGCTAGATTTGCCATTTGCTAGATTAGCTGGTGGCCACCCCTTCTATCTTGTTGTCTGGGATTGCCTTCTTCGTGCAGGCAGTAACCGGGGAGCGGGCAGACCATCAGGGGTCATGTCATGATGAAATCAAATAGCCTCGGCTAATCTAGGCGTGCACCTCAGAGCTGTAGCACTACAGTGTAGCAGTATAGCTCAGACCAAGCACCGAAGACAGACAGACGGACAGTCAGAAGTTTCTTTCTTGCGGCGACTGAGATTCGCTGAGTGCATGACCGGAGTGTCGTGAGTGGACCCAGCTGTGTCCGTCGACACGACTCAAGATTTCTGATCAAATGCCACTGACATGTGCTACTGACATGTGCTACTGACATGTGCTACTGGCATGCGCTACTGGCTTGCGCAGCTGACATGCCAAAAGAATTACAAGGAATTAGAGGAGCAGCCTGACACAAGTCACCCAGTAGGTCCTACCTGGCAGGCTCAGATAACAAGCAGGCAAGATGCAAGCAAGAGGCAGGCAACAGGCAGCTCCTTTAAAGTGAGTAATGGCCACTAAACTATTCTGATATGTCAATATGACTTTGAAGCCATTGAAGTATCACAGCGTAATGCAGGTCATCTCAGCTGGCCCTAAGACTCCTCCTCTTGGGTCTTGGCCGGGTCTTGGGCGGTTCAGCTGCCTGCAACAGTCGAGGTCTAATGTGACAGAGAACACGCTGCTCTGGAAACGGGATAGTTCATCGGGCTCAGATGTGTGTGGCATCAACCAATCGCATGACAGGCGCTGAGGATGAAGATCAGCAAACGCAGGTAGAACCTCCTCGCCCTCTTGGTCCGTCTGTGTGTCTCTTGCTAGAGTCTTGGCCAAACCAATCTCCAAGTAACTGCCTTGCAATCTTCGACTGCTTTGCTTCTGGTAATTCCACTGCTTTACAACTGCTGCTGGTAACTGATGACCTTTGTTTTTTCAGTCCTGTGCCTTGTTATTTGACTAAGCGTTGCATGGCAGCCATGGCAGAAGCAGAGTGCCTCAGCAGCAGGACACTTGTTGGTTGCATCAGGACAACAAATCAAAGGGCAGCAGGCCATGCCAACTGTGGGCCAACTGTGGGCTGGGCTGCCATCTCGTCATTAGGGTGTAGTGATGAGAGGCAATGCACCAGGGCACGCAGTGGGTTGCAACAGGCCATCACAAATAGACCTTCTTAGGGCTGCCTGCCCCTTATGGCTGCCATATATTAGAGTTCATTTATTTGTGGCACTAAGCCAAGCTGAAGGTTTATCGCATCTCTGCTATAGGCGTCTTCACGCAGCCAGGCCAAATTGGCTGCTATAGTTCTGCATAGGGACTTGCATAGGGACTTGTATGGGGACTGCCTTGTGCTGCAGTAAATTGATGAAGGGAGGAGAGGCGTGTCAGTGCCCGGCCGCAGCTCATTATAAGGACATTATGTCGGAGGGCGAGATGACCATTGCCCAGCTGTGTTTGGCCTCTTCTCCTATTCTTCCAGTCTGTGTGTGTGTGCATTGTGGACCTTGTAATAAAATGCGCATCACTGGTTCTTGACAAAGAACCCGTAATTAGGTCTATTACACCTCGTTATTTCCCTGTGTCGGGCTGTGTGTACGGACGCCTCTGCATTCGATAAATATGAATTAATGATGAAAGTAAGTTGGACAGTGCACTTGATGACACTGCATATCTTCTGCCATAGTTAATCTGTCACGATAGATTAAGCGCCTAAAAACGCAGCACTGATCTGGCACCGGCTGGCGGTTCGGCCTTCCTTAAACCAGTAGTGGAGCTCTGTGTGTAGCAACGGCCAAGATGTAGAGGGAGAGATAGATCAGGCTGCAAAAGAGGTAAAGATGAAGAAAAAGGTAGAGCTGAGGTGAACTGGAATATATAGGTGGACTGACATAGGCGGACTGACATACTAGGCGGACTGACGGAGGGTGGACCGACCGAGGTGGGGCTGTCTTTCTCGGGTCATTAGGCTCCTGTAGCTCTAATCATATGACCCCAGGTCCTGCAAGTCTCCAGCTGGACGTTTATTGCTGTATTTAAGGGCAGTAGAGGAGCTACACGTATCTGCCGGGCCACACTAGGAGAATACGATGGCCCTCCATCGATTAGCTATAAATAACACATCAAAACTAGGCGCGTAGTTTATGCTAAGCGACATTTTACACACACAACTGCCTTTAAACAACACAGATATGGGCGAACAAAGGGAGTCGCCAGTAAAACACTTGATACACAATGTTGAGCTTTAATGGAGAGATATTTACTGCACTATTTACTGCGCTATTATATATAATGTGAGTGGGACTATATTTTAGAAGCATTTAGAATCAGTTACTGTTGTCTTTAGAAGACTTATCCCCAAACC
Organism: Platynereis dumerilii; assembly: GCA_026936325.1. NCBI lineage: Eukaryota > Metazoa > Annelida > Polychaeta > Phyllodocida > Nereididae > Platynereis > Platynereis dumerilii. The sequence continues at coordinate 2,973,676 of JAPTHN010000031.1, forward strand.
ATTGATGCATGAGAAGACAGGTGGTCTAATCGAACTTCTCTTATTCATAGAATACAATAAATTCCACTCCCTGACAATACTCGCATGGCTGACAATGCCAAATGATCAATCTATTCTTACATCGCAATAAAAACCTGCCGATGACACCATGCTATTGTGTACGACGTTCTACATTTTTAAAGAGAACTGTTTGCTTCTCAGCCAGGGCGAAATCTGCAAGTCAGTTTTTAAAGGTTAAGCAAAGAGCGCAGGTGATCCCGCAGCCAGAGTTCTTATGACCTTAAGATGAAAGTGCATCCAGCAGACTGGCGTGTTTGTGTGCTACTTCCGCTGCCTGCAGCGCCATCTCGTGTGTGAGGGCTTTTGTGCTGCTGCAAAGAGTGGCGGCCATTTTGTGTGTTTGGCTGTTTGTGGCTGAAGTAAATGAGAGACTCAGAGAAGGAGTATTGGAGTCAAGCAGTGACCGATGCTGCGGCCCATGTCTATCAGGCCGTAATGTCTATCAGCTTGTTGGTCTGTTGTAATGCTCCTGTGTAATTCAGCCAAGAGGATTCCTTGATCACAGGTCAGTGTGTGTTGGCCGTACGGGCATGCGCACGGCTTCAAAGTCCAAATTATGCTCAAGAAAAAGCGAATGTCAGATATTATGGAAGAGAAATGCCGCTCAGCTGGCTCAGCTTGATGTGGAAAAACAGAGGCAAGCTGGGGGCAAGCTCTCCGGTGATGAACCATTGATTGTGGGCCATTCACTGATATGAAGGGAGAGGCAATGTTGCAGGCAGACAGCTTCTCATACTCCCGACGACTGTGTTTACAGGTCTGTGATGTGAATGAGTTATAATCCCGCATTGTAGCCGTCTATTCCATGCACACTCCGCTTCCCCATATCACTGTATTGGCTCCTCAATGAAAGGCCATTGTAACCATTTGAACATTTCTAAATTACTTGCCCTCTCAGCGACTCTTTGCATATCTCCTCCCAAGCGAATAACAGTTCATCTCTTTGAAATGTAAGTCATTGAAATGGCAGGCGGGGCGAGACGGGCTCACAAGGGGCGAATTGGACACAATGGCAATCTATGGAACATGCCTCTGGCTGATACAATTAGAAGCGACCAATTCACAATCTATTTTAGCAAACAACTTGCTCTAATGGCGCGGCTCCGAGGCAACAGGGGATGTTTTTTGAACAATCAGGACGCAAGAAGGCGATGGGAAGTGTATTGAGTGATCAGATATTTATGAAGACAGTTTGATACTGGCCCCCGGTGGCCTGGCTTAGCTGAGAATGGCGATCGATGAGCCCAACAAAGGACGCCCGATGCAGCCAGCGACAGTCAGCGACAAGGAGCAGTGGGGCCAGCAGACTTGTCAACAAGGGCCGGGCGATGATAGGGGAACGGCGGCGCTCAAGGCAGCAAAGACAGCGACAGACACTGGCAAGTAGGGCGGAGGGCAAAGCGAATGCTCCCTCAAGCAGTCTTGGTTGGCTTTATCGCTGGCACACACAGGCAGATCATGCAAACGACTCATGGAAATATGAAATGAACGCATCACTTTTGTTGTGAGATGCAGCACCCTAAGAAAACAGGCCGCGAAGATAACAGGCTTGGCTGGCGCATTGTATTCTCACGATGGCCCGGCTGCTGGGTGCTCTGTGGGTCGACTTGGCTGTAAACAAGGGTGGACACGGTTGTCCTGCTATACCACTGCTACCCCTATAGCACATCTCCATATTCGGTTGAAGGGCTGACTGCCCTGTATGGTGGTCCTGGTCTCCCCTGATAGACTCGCGTGATCTCCGCAACACGAACAAATCGGCTGTTGCAGGGGATGGGAAGGAGGAGGGGGCCATTGATTGACAACACCTACATGTAGCCACCCACTGTTCCTAACCAACTGCTAACATGAAACGTGTCCAAATAAGGCAGTCCTACCCACCATGCAGCCCTGTGTTCAGTATGTTGTACCCTTGTTGCAGCCATGAGCCAAATAGGATGAATGCCGTGGATGTAACCCATATGAGCAGCCCGAGTGGAGCTCGCTTCCTGTCGCAATTGAATCAACACACAATCCTGCCTCGGCGCAGACACAGGCGACTCATTTTATGGTTTTAATTACTCCACAGAGCGTCAGTTAGTTGCATTCTCTCCTCCTCCGCCGTTTCATTATACACCGGGTTCGTTTTATTGGTTTTCCAATGCCTAATAGTTTTCCTGCTGAGGGTAGCATTGCCTGTAAACTGTAAATTCCGTAGGTCTGGTTCGCCAACTGTGAAATCGTTTGTTCTGGCGATCCATACAGCTGTACTGGATATGGGGCAGGCTGAATGCACTCCCTTCCACTGTGACTGTCTCATTCTGCTCCACTTGAGTTCGACTGAAACAGAGGAATAGCTTTGCTTCTGGCTTGCTTCTAGCCTTGCTTCTGACTTGCTTCTGGCTTTGCTTCTGTGCTGCTACCAGAGCTTAGCAGAGACCACTCTCGTAAAGTAGCCAGGCTGGCATTGCCTGGCAAGCACAATGGACCAGTAAAGCAGAGCGAAGCAGAGCGGCAGTGTGATGCAAGTTGTTGCCGGGCATGTTTCATTGTACCTAATTAGAAGATACAAGCTGGGTCACCTTGCCTCCTCAGTCCCTAGCATAGTAATTAGGAGGAGGCAGCTGTGCCTACCACCTGTTGGATGGATGTTGGATGGCTGTTGAATGGATGTCTCTGCAGTCTGGCTGGCACTCTCCCTCCAATGGATCATTTTCAAATTACTAAGTTCTCCGAGGGCCTTTTAGGTAGATCAAAGCTGGCGGCCAATCCCCAGCAAATGGTCTGGCGATCACTCAAGCGCAAATGTGTTATCATCAACAGGGAAGCGAGAGAGTTGGTGAGAGGGCAAACGGCTGGAGGACGTGACCGGGCCCGACAAGTGCGGAAGACGCTGCACAGGGATGCCACACAGGGATGCCAGTCATTGCCAGGCCAGAGTCTGAGAGAGAGATGCTAGTCAGTAAAAGACACACAGGGAGAAGAGAGGACAGCCCGGACAGGAGATGTTGCAGGCAAACGGCATGCATGCGGCAATGAATATCTCCATAAACAAGGCTCAGGGCTTGGCGGGCTTAGAGGGGCTTGCAGGGGCCAGAGATGACCAGACAGCTGAATTGAACAGCACAAAATGAGGTCATGGGCTGGAAGAAGCAGGAAGCAAATCCCCAGCCATAGCTGGACTCATCAGGACTGGCCAAGTCATTCCAGGCTGGACCATTCCAGTATGGACGAACCATTCTGGACAGACCATTCGGAGGCAGACCATCGGTGCACAGCTATTCCAGCCAGTCATTCTGGGGAGCATTCAATGCAGGGAGCATTCATTGCAGGGATCTCCCGGTGCTCCATGGAGCCAAGTGAGCCAACCCCTAGCATCGCCCAACCATCGCCCAGCCATCGCGAACCCAGCCATCGCGAAGCCAGCCATTGGCCATCCTGAGGCAGACAGTGCAGTATGCATCTCCCTAGGGCCAGCGCAGATGCAATGCTCAGATAAGAGAATAGCTTCAAGGGGATTGCAGTCGGCTTTAGTAAGCAGTTTGTATCACTGACCATATTGATTGCGAATAAAGACGCATTCGCCGGCCTCCGTCTATCTGTGGCATGTGTTTTGCAATCACTGAGCATTGGCTTGTTCACAGCAAGGGCCCTTAGCCGAGGCCTTTGAGTTAGAGAAAAAAACACACGCCCTCTCATGTGCTATTTCGAAACCGCCAATTTGCCGAGTACAAACCTCTCCGGCTGTTAATGCCCTCGGTTGGCCTGAATTACGCTCTGCACTATTCGGTGTGCTTTGGTGTGTTCACTGCCCTCCCAATTATTTGTGATGCTTCACTTTCACCAAAGCAGGATTTCGCCTGGAAATACGACCCAAATGTCAATTGGCCAATCAGCGGTATATAAGGGCCTACAGCGGCCCCCTGTGATAATCCCTCTCAACGTGGGGTTCCCTCGGTCTCTTTCTGCCTTTCTGCTCGGCCTAATAATAATACGCATTCTAATTTGGTTTAATTGTGATTTTTACTGTCTAGTTTAACTTACAGCTAATGGACTTATAATGTAGAAGCGGGATTACAACGAAGCCCAATTGTGGCGGCTTGTTGTTGAGGGCATAAATGGATCTGCTGGTCGCCATGATTCTCATTAGCACCTTATTTTTCTTCGTCGGAACTCGGTTGCAAGTGCTGGTTTGTGTCTAATGTCTGGATACGAAGAGGTGTGATAATAATCATTAACAAGGACAGCCCCTATAGATCACCAGGCCTCATTGCCTCCCTCCTTGGCCCAAAGGCTGCCATTAGGCCTTCACCAAGAATCTGAGAAACGATGAAATAGCAGCCAGGCAACATGCCGCCCAGAGGAGACAGCTAATTATCTCGGAGCTTTTGAAGTGATCATAACAATTAAGAAATTCCACACAGAACCGTCACAGTCTATCACTGGCACTAGAGCCCATAATTGACATAAAAAGAATCCGTGATTTTGGGCTACATAAAAATTTCAAGAGGCCCATTCAAGTGCAGCCATTACACACAGGAATCCCAAGCAGAGGGAGGTCCCTTGTGAGGCCTCCTGCTGCCTCTTAAATTGACTCTAATTTGTCAGAAATACTTAAAAGGAGCAGAAATGAGAGGAGACGTTTACCTCAAATTGATCTTGCAAACGATTGTTTATGCTGCAGGCAATTAACCTGTTTGCTGAAAAAACCTGAAGCACAATGGGAATGTAATGGGCAGGAAAATACAAGGTACGGAGGAGGAGGATTTGCAGCAATTATTCATAGGCCAAATGTATGTTTACTATTGATCTGTATTTGAAAAAACATGAGGGATGCCGCATCATGCTGGTGGGGGGTCTAAATAGTGAATGCGATGTTATTCCATATTGCAGCGATGTGGAGAATCTGTTTGACCCGGCATAAAAGATGGATGCTCACAGCTTGAGATGTATTGAGTGGAGGTCCAGGGGAGTCAGGCATATCCATAACAAAGGGCTGCAAGGAGGAGATGGCAGGAGGAGATGGGCTGATACAAGTGACTTGCTCCTAATATTCACATGTCACCATCCCCCTGGAGGAATTAATTGCTGGCGCTAAGAGTGTCATCCTCCTAGAAATACGGATTGCATTAATCACCCGACAGACTTATTCCGAGAAGATGCTCCACAAAACCCCAATAGAGGAGTCCTATTAATAATAGAAGCATCTGCGGCACAAAAAGCAACTCAGTCTCAGGCCCATGCTGCCCATGCACCAATCAATAGCGGGGTATTTCCATAATTACTATTCCGATATGACGGTTCATATTCCAATACAGGAGGCGTTTCAATTATTACTTCCGATCAAGACGATACCCCTGCAACCAAAGAGCCGAAATAACTAGAGGCCAACCGGTGAGCCAACAAACCCAATGGTTGGAAGGTTGGTTGGTGGGTTAACTAACCTTCCAAGCAGAGAGATGTTATGCACGTTCCAAGCATAGGGCGACGGTTCCTCCTTAGACAGCAAGAAACGCGATCTCGCAGGCCAAGCCAATCGGGGCCGGATTAACTGATTGAAATGTGACATGATTTACTCGCCGCCCTTATCTGAATGACATTTTCTCAGGCATTCATCACGAGGGAATTTCCTTTTTCAAACTGCCGACAAGCATCTTTCCAGTGAATCTGTATCCCTTTCAGCTGATAATGGAATGTAATATAATTCTGCATAGCTGGTTATTCTCCCTCGCCTCGCAAAATAGGCATTGGCAAAACGGTGCGCACATTTCTATAGGGAGAATGGAAGCCAAGACAGGCGGGCTGAGTGGTGTTTTCTAAGTAAGCGTTTCTAATTTTAATCTGCTTTGGACCTATTGTTCACATCAAAAGCTCGGCTGGATCAGCAAAGAGCCCGCTCTGATGTATATGCGCAAGTAGAGCCTGCGTGGTATATCTAAGGGATTGAGTCAGTGATGATTTTATTTCCAAACGTCTATTGTCAGTTGCCTAGACATCGATCTTGGATGTGTGCATATACGAAATGCAGCTCTGTACATATGAGATACTCGAGTCCAAGGGCAGGGGCTTCCACTCTGCTTCTGACAGTGCATCTGACAGTGCTTCTGCTTTGCATTGCCTTGCAGTGCCTTGGAGCATTGACATTGACAATACTAATATTGATGGTGGTGGTTTGGGGAGTAGGGGGACTCTTCAAGACATGTGCAGCAAATAGCAATTCCCTGGATTGAAGCTGGACAGAGGGCATGATAGAGTGCATGATAGAGTGCAAGGGGTGTGGGTGACATCACAGACAATAATACGAGAGTGCTTGTGGCGTCACAAAATCCATGACGTCATGCTTCCATCCGATTCCATCCGATTCCGACCAACCCATATGGCTAGCCCGCTTGTCCCCTCGTCGATATCTGGGGGAGGGTGGCTGACAGCTTTCGTAAGTGGCTTGTCAAAACTCTTGAGGAGACATGCATGGGCTGGGTGAAGGGTATCCCCCAAGGCCCCCGACAACTTGCTACAATCTCCAATAACGCGCAAAGGCACCCACGACAAATTCATCAGGCGATGGTCTATTGAGCATTCCTTTCAAATGTGTGGTCAGCTGTGGATGGCATCGCTCCACAATTGCCAACAGTTGGTTTCGGCAGCCAGCAATTGATGCCATGTCGGAAAATCAGGAGCCAACACCAACAATGAGACGGATCCATACATTAGCATCAACTTGGAACATTTGCAGCCAAGATGGCCACCATGCATGTAGCCAACATGTATAGCTGCCATTAGCTATAGATCTATAGGGCTAGTTGTTAATGGCTTAGGTCAGCCTTTGGTAGATCTGCCCATCCTGCCTTTGGTTGCCTTTTGGCCAGTGGCAGTGCATGTGCTGAAGGCGTTATGCACCAATTGGCTGCAAAGTAGTGCTGGCATGGACTCATGGCTGGCATGGACTCATTCCCGGCTCTTTGCTGCAAGATGACTTCAAAGTACTCTTCCTTTTCTCTCTGCCTGGCTCCAATGCTGTGGTCAGCCTCTTCTAATATTAGCCAATTGGCAGAGATCAACCACAGCTGTGCAAGCTGTGCTGCAAACTTGGCTCTTTTCGCTGTTTTGCTAGCGTCACTGGTAATCACTATAGAAAGGCCAACTTTGAACAGTAGTAAGGCCAGCTCCAGGAGTATTGACTTGAGCTTTGATATCATGGCGCTGGGTCCTATACAGTCGCCGGTTGTTGTTGAGGACAGCGAGGCTGTATCCGGCTAGATCTAAATCCCTGTGCATGTCTTCGGGCACATATCGACAGGGGCACTTGGCCGCCTTAGATCACCTCTGATCCGATATTGCAACTCCTATCTGGGCCGTATCTCCTGCTACAAGCAAGCCACAAGCAAGCTACAAGCCTCGGCAAGGGCTGAATGATGCTGGGTCAGTATTCCCGGCCAGCCCTTCCTCTTGCTTTAAGACTGTCCTGGGCTCCTCGCTCCTCTCCTGGCGCCCATCTGTCATAGGTTTACTCTCCTCGCTGCCCTCCCTTCGACTAGACATCTATTTGGAGCCCCTTAAACCTCTCGTGTATGCAATCATAGACTCTGCCTGTGTAACTCACTGCCGTGCACCGCTGTTCTGTGTTTGTGGATCCAACTCTCGACCAGCCCCTTGACCCCCGGTGACCCCCGATGACCCCCCGCGACCCATGACCCCACTCCAACAGGCCTGACCTTCACACCTGACGGGTAGATAGATAGATAGATAGATAGATAGATAGATAGATAGATAGATAGATAGATAGATAGAGGGATAAATAGATAGATATAGATAGATAGATCTATACATTCTCTCTCGGCAGATTAGATAGATGTACACACACACTCTAAATCTGTCAGGCATTGGAGTAGTGCCAGGCAGCTCCTAGATAGACATGATATGATAGATGAAACATATCGATTGATTGATTGGCAGCCAGAGTTGAGATAAACAAATAGACCCATCGGAAAATGTGATGTATTCAATCTCTTACCCGATGACCTATATTTCAACATCAAGAACAGAAGATCAGGGCACCTCCTGTTGACGTTCTCTGCAGCCGCACTTGTGCTAGAGTCGCAACGTCTTTGCACTCAACTCTTGTTATCTTTCCATATGACGTTTCTATGAATAATACCGTGATGAACGCTCCATTAATTAGGATATTGTAATCACTAAACACAAGAAAGCTACATGAGGGTTTTTGCTGATGAAGATGTCAAAATCTGAGATGATTACCTGACACCTTGCAGCAACGCAGGTACTCGGCCATTTTTTCACTTCCTTCATGTGTTCTATGTGTTGTTTTACATTAAGAAGAGTTGCGATGCATTCTCATCATATTCTGTCCTTAATAAACCCAGAGTGGCCACCTCCATGGCCAGAGGCCAAGATTGGTGGCACTTTGCGACATGTCGGGTTGCGTTTCATTAGCTAATGACAGACGAAGGAGACCGAATGGGAGGCGAAATGGAGACCCAGTGGAGCAATGGTAAGCCGCATTCTCAAAGGGTCACTTCGGCCTTTTTTGCAGGTGAAGCTTTATTAATCTCTTCCTTTTTCAAAGATGATGCCGCTCTGCATACCTTGCATGTCATCACCTGCCATGCCAGAGATTGCTACACAGCCCTATACGTCTATATGCGGAGTGTGCACTTTTTACATGTGGAAATTTGAAGTCTATGAAGTTTGTGGTGGTGGGGGTTCGTGACGCAAGGCAAATTCCTTGCTTCTAAAACACAATCACGTGGCTTTTTTTTCTGCGCTAGTCTTTGACTCCCCGCTCCTGATATGGAATTCCCTTTGAGCATTTGTCTCCAGATATCATGTGTGGCATCGGTGCATGGGATGTCAGAGACTTTGAGTTGGATGCAGGGAATTGAATGATAGACATGACTGGCATGGAAAACCATGATAGACATGCAAAATGCCTGAGCAAAATGGCAGAGCATTGGAAGGGCATTGTGTTGAAACACAAAACAGCAGGAGGGACCATTGATTGTGAAAGAGAGAGACCAGCAGGGACCTCGGAGGGAGCAGGGTTCATCAGATTGCGCATTCTGTGGGATTGTCGGAGGATTGTTCGTGGAGTGGCACTCTTTCTTGTCATTGCAGTCGATTGGTTGCTGCCTCTCAGTCCATGCAGCTAGTTACCAGAGATGAGGATGAGGAGGAAGCTGCTGCTGCTGGTAGTGATGCTGGTGGTAGTGATGGGGTGGTGATGGGGGGTCCATGGCATCTCGTCTGTTCCTGCATCCAACGAGATCTCCCAGTGGATCCCGCTGAGCACCGGTGCAGGACGGCGAGACAGACCGAGAGAGAGAGAAAGACACCAAAGACAGACGCCCGAGGGAGCAGGGCAGCGGAGGAGAGCCCAGGGGACCATCGGGGGAGCCCAGGGACTCGTTTGTTGTCAAGAGGCGATGAAGGTGTCCAGCTGTTAAGCAGGCTGACACAGCCATGATGCCTCAGACCTTCCTCATCAATGAAACATTGAAAACTTCCGGTGGAGGTTTATTCTTCACTGGGGCGTCCGTGACCAAGGAGCCATCAGGTGCAGAGGCCAGGGCCACTAATACTTCTCAAGTATCCTCCAAGAAGCCATTAAATATTAACCTGTCTATTTCCTGAGCCACATCTTCGATTTTTGCCCAGGCAATTTTGTAGCAAGATTGATCGCACAGTGTCCATGGGTCAGAGCGTTGGCTTTCAATGCATGCTCTAAATGGCCGCTGCCTGATTTGCTCCATCCAGCCAACCCAGAACGACCGGCCCCGAGAATGAGCTGCTGCAGAAATTCAGCTTCTGCAAAATGACATTTGAAAAAGCCCTGAAGCATCAGTATGCAGGGGATGGGCCAACGGAGGGTCTTTAAACGCTGGCGCCTGGTATCATGCGAGTATCTGCGCCTGATAAATCCAAGGTGGTGGCGGGTCCATTCGTGACTTGCAGCGGGAAGCGGGCCGAGCAATGCAGCCATGAGCAGCAGACTGAGCAGTTGCAGCCTTGAAGAAAGACGAGGGTCACAGAGCGTGACCCTGGGTCACTCCTGGTCACTGTGACTGACAGGCCTGGGATGATTGAAGCCTGTAGGAATAACATTGGGCCAGCGCAGAGTCATTGGCCATTGAAGCTGCGGGACCCAGTGGGACCTGGTGGGACCTGCTTAGGACCTGGTCAGCTTAACACAGAGAAGAAGGCGATCATTTGGTTCATGGCTTGCATGGCAAGAGATGAGTTACCTTGCTCAATCACCAAACTGGCATCCTCAAAGCCCTCCGGTAATACCTCCTGCGCCCTTCCGCTATTGGCTTAGCCCTACTCCGACCTGTCACTGGCCATGCAGTCCCAGCCGGCATCCTCAGTCTCTTCCAGTCTCTTGTAGTCTCACAGTCTTTCCTCCCACAACCTCCCACTAGCTCCAACCAATAACTGTTCGTCTGGCGAGTAAGTGTCCTCCATTGGACATATGTGCTTCCTGTGGACATGAGTCTTCTTCTTCTTCTTGGACATGTGTGCCTGCAGAGGACGGAGTGTGCCCTTGGCGTCTTACGCCCTCCCTGGGCATCCCTGGGCATCCCTGGGTGTCCCTGGGCTGGGTTACGGGTTAGATATCTTGACAAGGGACAATCAATGGGCTGGGGAAAGTGATGGGCTGCAGGACACTGCTCATCATAGGACTGGCTGGAGGTGTGCTGCACTGATAAGGCGTCCGGAGCGCTCTGTGTGTCCAAAGGCCCGATAAGCTAATGGCTGCTAATCATGCTGCTGCGAAGGCACAATGACTGCAGTCTCCTGCTACTAACTCATCTCACATGTAGTTGACAGGTAATCGCGGCTCCAATGGTCTGCCATGCCTCTCATTTCGCCACCTGTTACTCGGCCCAAGAGATTGTGGCCGTCAAGCACCAACAACACTAATGCATTCACCTAGATCACCGCACAATAAAGCCCATGAGACATTTATTAGCCATGTCAACCGGGTTATGCTTTTTGCGACATTCCTCGGTGATGCATAGGGATCCGAGAGTTAGTAGGGTACTCAGAGGAGGCCACTTACAGCCTGGCCGGCTGCCTTTGTTTTGCCATGCAGTGCGCGGACGGCCATCATGACTCCCAAGTGGCTGTCGGTGGTTGGAGACGCGGTGTCAGACAGGTGGAAGGGGCTGGACAGATTGGAGACGAGGCTGTCAAGCGGAGATGGGCAAACATTCCACGGCCGATTATCCACTCCCCTCCCTGATAATCGCCTGGCACTCCATTCGCCTCACGGCGCACTGCACATTGAAGCAGGGCGTCAGGCGCTAATCTCCTAATCAGATAATTCCTAATCTGGTTTTAACGGGCGGAGGAAGAGGAGGGGAGGAGGCCGCCTGACTTTGGCTGTCGCAGTCAATATCTGTGCACTTGGTGGGCATCCATCTGTAAGGCATCTGGTGTCACAGGAAGGACCACAGGCTCCCTAGCTCCTACGCACAGCTCCATGCCACACACACACAGTCACACACTCACTACTGGCACAGTCTTCCTGGTATAGCTGCTAGGCTCTGTTGGATTCTTTTGGATTCTGTTGGGCTGTGCTTTTGGCTGTTGGTAGCTGGACTGCCTTGTTGCCCACGGAGCGTGCAGGGAGCCAGCATGTCAGCCCAGGGCAACACCCCACTCAAAGACAAGTGCCCTCTCAGAAATATGTCCGTCGCAGAGCTGCAGGCCACACAAGGTTTGGCAGGCGCGGGCAGCAGCAGGGCAGGAGCAGGGCAAGCGAGGGGTAGCAGGGGCCGGATCTGCCAAGGACTCTCTTCACCTCGCCAAACATTCATTATTTTCCTAATCTCCACTTCTTGTGAAGCTGCAGGAAGCAGAAACACAAACAGAATGACCAGCGCCTGGTGCCGCGTGTCCTCTGCGAGTGGTCTCCGCGTGTTTTGCTGTCCTGCTATTTGTTTTCTTTGATGCGTCTGAGCCACAAGTTCCAGGTTGTTAGGATGAAACGTAGGAGGTGGAGACCTGCTGGGCCGATGTATGGAGCAAGCCTTCAGGGGCCAAATCCATCACGATCCACCGACCACGCCCAGGGCCCACTTGGCCCCACAATCATATCGAGTTATCAGCAGCACCTAACTAGTCGAAACTTGCAATGGCCACTAACGAAGTTACCGACTGGCTCCATGGTGGCCGCATGTATTCAGGGGGCTAATTATATGGCAGAGTGACACCAGGCAGGAGCATGCATTCATGTGACTGAAGGAGTCTCCATCGCAACAATAAACGAGGGAGGCAGATGCCAGGAAACGATTGGCAAATATTTGTAGTGAGGATTGTTGCGATTGGTGAATCTGCGGATGGAAATATGAATGGGAAACACCTGCTGCGGTAGAGACTGCACGCAGACTGCAGCAGAGACGGAGGGCCACGCAAAGATGAGATGGGCCAAGATGGGCCAGGTGCTCTCCTCCCTTCTGGCCCATATCTTCTTAAGATGAGACTAGGAAAGGGGAGGGGGGTCCTTCAGCCTGTGGCATGATAAACGCCCCTCTTTCTTTGACAGACTGAGGAGGGCGCATGAATTTCTGTCTGTCAGAGCTCCATAGATCATCCGACCACAAACAAATCATGCCCAGGAAGTATGACATAGTGCAAGTGCGTCAGAGGGTCCTTCCGCACTGTAATGGCGCAATAATTCAAAGACAATCAGCCAGCGGAATTCCTCTCCATTACTCGATAAGCAGCCGCGTTGATGCTAGTGCTGCGTGACTCAAAGACCACTGCACCTCTTGCCTCCCTTTCTTTGGTTCTTTCTTTGGTTCTTTCTTTGGTTCTTGCTCTTTGGCCAGGACCCTTCGGCCGCCCGGGATGTTATGATAGCAGCAACAAGAGACAGTTTGGAGATTGTCTCCGGGGATCTGAGGACTGGCAGGAGTATCAGAGCAGCGCAGTTGGCTTGTTTATCACACCGGTCCTAAGATCCCTTATGATGAATGACAGGCAGAGGCAGCCCTTGGCCAGCGCGGTACATGCCTTATCACTGGCGACTGGTCACTGGATGCGGCGGGGAGACCTGTGGCTCTTTCTCTCCACGTGAGGACAGCTCTCTGAATGTCAGGGGCTGTCTTCAGCTTCCCTTTGCTGCTGCGTCCATCTCTTTGATGGCAGATAAAGCCCTGTCCTCTTCCTCTGAATTACTCTCGAAAGGGAATTTGCAGTCATCTCGACCCTCTTCTCTTTCATGGCCAGCAGCACCTCCCCTGCTCCCCGGTGCATTGTCTGATGACAGGTGTGTCTCAAAGAAACCAACAACCAATTTTCGGACATTTTCCTGATTGCTCCTAATATAAACAATCGTCTGAGATGGCTCAAAGCAAAGCCAACACAAAGACAAAGGTTAACTCCATTACAAACAGGCACCGTCAGCTTATTGTAGCTGGAGTAAAGGTTAGGCTTCTTTGTGAGTTTTCTGTTGGGGATGATGAGGATATTGATAACTGATCGATTGTGAATAATGCTGCTCGCCACGGCACCAGGTAACACAACTCCATCGGCGGTGTTCAATATTAGCTGTTGAAAGGAGGAATGAAAAAGGAATAAAAATGGAAAGCATGGAATCCTGGGCAAACGAGATGAAAGGAAATTGGGAGATGGTCAGGGATTAGGAAATTGGGAAGCCGGGTTATTGATGGCCGTTGCCGAGCGTGCCCAGTCAAGTATTGAACATTTGTAATTGAGCAAAGAGAATTTGAACAAACAGGATGAGGAGATAAAGGCTCTTAATAGGTAATTAAGTGGAGAGCCGGAGCAGCAACGAGTTAGTGAGTTTGCTATGGAATGGCAGCCCAAGGCCGTGGGAGGAATCGTATGGATTGGTGCATGGGAGACCATGGGAGACTGGGAGAGAAAGGCAGTGGATTGCCAGGTTGATCTGCCAGTGATCTGACTGCACCTGTCATCCCTTCTGCAGGACGACTGCCAATAAAGAAAAGGCAGAAATTAGGTTAAAAAGGTTGAGGAGCCGGGAGAGTGCAGAGCTCTGCATTATTGATGCAGGGTCATGACAAGACAATTAACTTTGTTGGCATTTAAAGGTGTTTAAGCTCACAGGTCAAGGCTGACAAATGACAGGAGGGCCTCATACAACAAACACCAGACTTGATTGACAAAGTACAATGACAAGCAAGATTCATTGGGCTCTTTCCTCCCTGGCCTTTGCCCACCAATTTGGGGAGAATGAGGGTGGGGGACATGCTTAGTGTGTAGTTATGTCATGACATCCTGGCAAATGCTTCACAGTTCACACTATAGTCATAAAGAAGGCAATGAGCTATGATGCCTATACCCTGCTAAAATATAAGTAATTTGACTTTGACTTGACTTAGTTGTAGTTAATAAGCCTATTACCCTGATTAAAAGCTAGCAACTTATATAGCGATGATGCCAACTGAAGGTGGATATGGAGAATGGGAATTACTAAATCGAAAGCACACAAGTCTTGTGTCATATCTGGGCTGGCTAATCCCTGAACGTGACTTGCATGGACCTATCCTGCTTTTTTCCAAACAGAGGCTTTTTACTGTTTGCTGAGACAATGGAGTTTTGGTGCCAGCACCTGCTATTGGCATATCGACTTGCAGGCTAATCGGACTGAATGTTATTTGGCTATAATAACTGTTGTTTTTAAATATAGGATTCAAGGTATTTTGTTTTGCCTTTTTTGTTTTATTTATTCATTTTGGAAAAGTATAAATACGAGTAAATCATGAGTATATTCGTGACTGGCTGTCAAGTGCTCAGGTGTATTTCCAATAAAGAGGTAATGACACCTTTAATGATGTTAATGATGGATAAAATGGTCATCACACCTGTGCAGACAATTTGAGCAAACATTTCAGGCTAAACCAAGCAGGTGGCTTCTGGTTTGATTGGTGTTTTAACATGAGACGACTTCTCTGTGTGGGACTATACATAGGTTGACTGTTAGATCCATAGTGTATGGGCAGGTTGACACTTTTCTTGATGAATCCTTCCTCCGTGATGTTGCCTATGATGAATGGCCTGCTAGCTCATGATGAATGCTGGTGATGAATGTTCATTGTGAATGGCAGCCATTGGCAGGGCTGGCTGAGGCAAGGGCATCCCTGATGATGGACTAATACACCTGTATTAGATGCTAATGGCTCCACCAATATAGTCCCTCCCAGCTCAGATGTGGAGTCACTCAGTCCTGGCTCAGGCAAGTGCCCTTGCGGATTATTCAGACCAAACATACAAATCAAAGCAGCATCCACATATTACACATCACACAAGCAGATTACCGAATTGGCTGCCTGGCAGACCCTCCAAGTGCCATTGGCTGCTACACCTTAAAAAAGAAGACATCATTTGCAGATGCTCACAAAAATAAATGACACCCCATGCATCATGCATGGCTGTTTATTGGCTGGAAACTCCGGGAGATTGTTCTCCTTATTCTCTCATTCCTGCTCGCGTCTGTTTACCATCTGGCATTGTTACATTCAACAAACAACCAGTACAAAACTTAGCAACCAATGTACACAACCAGTGTACACAACCAGTGTACACACTAATGTACACAACCAAGACACACAGCCATGACACATGACCATAGACACTGCACAATTTCAAGCCAACAAACAACTGAACTGCAGCTTGTGTACTCTGCCTCCAAATTTCATTAGACCGCTGTTCTATTTCCATCTGTTCATCTGAGTTCCATTTCTCTTGTAGATATCCCAGTAGTTCTTTGCTGCAGTTCATTCCTGAATCTAGAACGCATTACGGTCACTGTCTCTCTGTGTCATTCCATCTCCTCCGTAAATCCCACATCTCCTTTTCTCTTATCTCACACAGCGAGACTACATTTTGTGTCTAAGTCGCTCTTCCGTCTGAGTTCTGAGGCGGGCGGCATTCTACGAAAGGAAACATCACCGTGATTCTTGCCTTTTGGGTGCAATAAACAACTCCAAGGTTACGAGTCTCGTTTGAACTCTCGTTTGAACTCTCGTTTGAAGGGTGATTACTGACAGGAAGACACCGGAGCATGACGAATAGAGCACCTCGCATCATCACATGCTCCCCCACATGATCCCACAACACACGATCTCCCATGAGCATGTTGTGTGTGTACTCTAACATTTCCATTGAACTGGACTATCAAGCCCCCGTTGCAACGTGTCCACCCTTTTGTGTTGGCATTTAATGGTCTCATATCTGTTCATTATAAGCCAAGCTGAGCAAGCTGGGGAATTCCCATTAAGGAAACCCAGGTGCTTGTGTTACATTCAATTTGCTCTCGGCGCAATCTAGAGATTCTGGTTAATTTAATTAGCGATTTTTATTGCTTTTAATACACATGCTTAAGGTTGTGAAAGAGAGGAGAAGAAAGGCAGGGAAAGAAGGCAATGCGCGGATGTGCGGCTACACAATCATGAGTGAAGACTGAGCAAGAGAGGCAGTAATCCCCTCTCCAAGGGAGCTGGCCCTCTTATGCCAGGGTGGCTGCCAGCACCAGAAATGTTATTGGCAGTGACAGCTCTGAGCAAAGCAACACTGCCTAGCACCTGCATGACACGCTCTGTTTTGCAATGCTCTGCCCCGGCCGCCACTGTTGCACGGAAAACTCCTGCCTCCAACGGCAACACGATCGCTTGGCAATCGGACCTCTCATGAAAGTCCCGGCTAACCATGATTTATGGACAATTCCTGTGTCTAACCCTCCCTCTAATTCTCCCCCATTTCTTTCGCTCTCTCTTGACAAACTGGTTTGCTGAAATTCATACGCGGGCCGTTTAGGCCTCGAATAGCTTATTCACAGAAACAAATTGCTTATTACTGTTCTTTCATAATTACAGGCAAAAGCAGAATTAGTTCAGCATAGAAGATGATTATCCTTGAATTAGAGGAAGAATTTTTAGCCAAATGACAGAGCAGAAAAACACAAAAAGCACTCCATGTTGATATAAAACAGCAAAGAAACTTCCTTTCTACTTGATTTCAATGTGGAATCATTTCCTCAATCAAATATTATATCCGATATCTTATCCGATGTCTGATTTACGATTGGCCTTGATGATAACTTAACATTGAGCGGGATGTCCTACCGTGAAGAGCCAGTCAGAAGCCGCGGATTCCCATGAAACGCGATACATAACACAACATAGCGGGAGTGCTGCGGGGAGGAAGTCTTGAGCCTGTTCTATTCCAGGTACTCAACTACACTGCTCCAGCTAGCTCTCTTGTATAATTGATCTAATTATCACAATTGTCTATTTTCGAGTGGTTTTCTCCATCATATAGGATGTTGGATTAGGAAATTCTGAAGCTCCGAGCTCGTTCCATGAATGTCAAGTTACAAAATGCAGATGTGTCATTCCGGCTAAGTGATGTCTCCAAGGGTATTGGTTTGACACTCCTGTCTTAGTGAATTTCACTCCCCCGGTTATTATCTAATAACATGAAATACCATTAGCAATTTCCTTACTTCATAAATCTAGGAATATGTATATTCTATAGCATTATGCGTATGTGGTAGCCCACCAACAAAGACATACATTTAGTATAACAACATCAATATCTATAGATTTCCCCAGTGGAGTGTATCAATGCTTCATATTATGATGTGACAGATTTCAGTCTGAAAATATTGAACTTAAATTGAAGCTTGTATTCCTGGCGCCTATTATTAGCCGCGCATACAAGGCGACTATTGATGCCGCACTTAATATAAAGAGAAGGTCAACCGTTCTAATAATTAGGCAAGATAGCTTTTGAATATTCTGTAGTGGGCCGATTTGAGGCGATGAATTATTGAGCTCCGTATTGACCCTTTTATGTTGATACGACCGAGTCAGCTGCTGTTGGTACACAATTATTGAGTCTAGAAAAAAAGGATATATTTATGTAGGAAATAAAAACATGCGGATTTTGTGTAATGAGTGTCATTAAGGAGGGATAACCTGGCGATAACCCGGATGACCCGAGGGCATAAGAGGGAGACCATTGAAGCCATTTGTTGCAACAGTTGTCCCATCATAGGCCAATTGTCATAATGTTTATTGTTGGTGCACTAGTACTATATTGATTTTTGGATGACAGCTATGGCAAATTTACAAAGTGTTATGAATTAAGCATCAAAGGCATAATTACGGCCATTTAGTTACAGTCCATGTTTTGACGGTTTGAGGTTAAATCTTTGTGTCTTGCCTGCACACATAAAAGTCAGATTGAGCCAATCGATCAACAGCATTGTGTACTGCATGACCTGACAATAAACCAAGTGACTGAAAGAATCGATTCAGGCTATTGGAGTCTTCGAATGTAAGGAAAGCAACCTCTGGTGAATCGCCTACCTTCTAGCTTGCCTACTGCGTACCTTCGGACTACCTGCTCCCATGGATGATGAAGGCCGCAAGGAAAAAGCCAAGATCTCTGAAGGCGAGTGTGTATGTGGGGGGGGGGGGCAGTGGATGAGGGCAGGTGTTCTTGGTGTCAGCCACCTCCTCCGAAGACAGATCGTTCCCTTTATCCATTAATTACTTGCGTGTACGATAAAACACACTGGCACAACCATATGGCATCAGTCATAAACTAGAGCCCGGTGGAAAAAAGACAGAGCGATAAAAACCCCCTGCACCGGAGCGAGTTTTATTACACAAGACTAGCTTCCCTTCCCTCAGGTCATCTGATCATTAGGAATACCTCACATGCACATGTGCACATCTACTAAGAAGACTTGAAGAAAGCCCAGGCGCTTTGTTTCAGCTTAGCATTAGCTTCGTTCCAAAGCTTTGGCTCAACTGGGTCGTCTAATGGAAACTGTGACAGCGAAAAAGCCATCTCGGCCCGAGTGAGTGGCGGGAAATAGAGTGAGTGAAATGTGCCAAATCATTAGGCTCGGATTTTCCATGATGAGGTTATTACACGTGGTCAAATTGGACTAAACATGGGAGCCGTCCATCCGCCATGCTTTGCCGACTGAGACGTTAGACGATGAGATTTGATGAGAAGACGCTGAAACACCCTCCACCCCGATCTATATGAACCAAATACTGTGATGGGTTGCTACCAGCTAGCTTGGCCTCCCTGCCCCCAGACCATCCAGTAACACCTCTCTCCCTCACAGGCTTCCCTCCATCCCATGCCAGGTATGGTTGCCATGGCTACTACCTCAAGGTACCGGAAGCAGTGCTAAAGAGGGCGCTGCAGTCCCTGCGCCGCCTTATGAATTTTCACTGCTTGATTGGGGGAGAGTCACATGATCGCTACAGACAGGCTTGGCGGCTTCTCAGTGTTGGTCGTAATTAGAGGACCACAGCTCTGGACTGGCCTCTCCTTCCTCCACCAGGGATAGCTTTGCAAGGACCTTGTGAGGGCCTTTTGCTCCCAGTGTGCCACCGAGTGTTCCATGCAGCTCATGCAGCCTCTAATGCCAGCCCTCACTCGTACCGTGCCCCTCTCATGCCAAACCCGTGCAGGCCCCTCTCATGCATCGCTATAATTTGCTGGGATGAGTTCTGCAGGAAATATTCCGAGTGAGAGGATTGCGGGGCATTCGGGCTATAATTAAGTCTGGATCATTTAGCAAATAAAAATGGAAATGGGCTGCCAGTGTGTTAATGCGGTTGGTTCTGGCGGGCCGGATAAAATAGAGGGGCAGGGGCTAGCCGTGCTCTACGTGGTCTGCATGAAACGAGAGGGGATTTGGACCAAAGGGATGGACTGGCCATGTTGCCGATGCAATAGAAGAGGCCCTCTGCCCTGTCCGCCCCTGATTATCTCTCATGGCAGAATTCATCCTAAGCACTGGGCTTGCTAGCACCTGCACTTCTAGGACAGGCTGCGACTAGACCTTCTTCTTATGCCTTATGCGAGCGGTATCATGAAGCAGAGACACCCCGAGGAGGTATTCCCATGAGACAGGCCTGGTTTATCTCAGCACTCTTCCAGGAACGTATCAAAGACAGCAATGGGCAAAACGTAAATAGACTGGTGGTGCGTCAGCAATGCTTTGGTAGGAAGCCGCCACCTAAGAAGTGCGGACCACTAAAAGCTGCAGGCCTGTTAATCACGACACTGCTCCTAAGACTTGCCGCAGCGGATGTAATAATAACCCACCTGTGCCAGGCAAGAGCCAGGCCAGTCTTAGGCCAGTGCCAGGGGCAGTCCGGTGATTCACGCTTCCACAGTAAGCAATCCTGTAGAAGCAATCCTGTAAGAACTTACTAAGAAAGCAATCCACTGCCCACGACCTTTGTGGCTTTCAGTGAGGAACAGCGAGAGTCACACCCATTGCGCATCTGTCTCTGCCGCTCTGTCTCAGCCACAGCTATCTCTTTGTGCCTCTCCTTAACTCCCCCTGCTTTTTGCTGGCTCAGTCACTCAACTCAGTCACTCAACTCAGTCACTCAACTCAGTCTGAGTCATTCAACTCAGTCACTCAACTCATTCACTCAGCCACCCTGTGAGTCAGCCATGTTTCTGTGTCAGCTGCACTGTCCTTCTTCAGCAGCTTCTTGGGGCTGCTTTCCCTGATCTAGCTGTGCTGGATTTACTTCTCCAAACCAACAGGTCAAACAACCAAGGTCGAAAGAGTCCGTACGGTCAATCTTGCTCCTCCGGACATATGCTGAGGTTTCCCGGAAACGGAAAAGCACAGCAGCGCTACTGAGGCATTAGTCACCAGAGAAAAGGTCAATGAGATTAGATAACGTGAGAGTCGTCTTGCAGGGTAGAGCGCTGATGAGACTGGTCGTTATGTGGCTTTTCAGAAGTCGTCGATCAGACCGTCATTACGTACATCAGACAGGCAGTGTAAGACAATCAGTGCACCGGCTAAAATTAAAATAAGAAGAGACAACAGCCCGGAACAGGGTTGTGGAAATACTATAACACGATTGTTTTATATGAGATTGGGCGACATGCATCAAGACAATCTAGCGGAACAAAGTGCACTTATGAATTTAATCACGTTTTGATCTAAAGCTTCTTCGGGGCACTTGTCCGTGAGGACACTGCAAATTGTCTTTGGAGAGAACACCAACTCCTTTCATGTTGTCAACTACTACAATTATGGCTGACCCCTCTGCCTGGGTGACGTCACATGCTCGCAATTTCTCGCGGGAGGTCAGAGGGCAACCCATCAGAAGAGGGCGCTGTCGACACGTAGCATTTATTGGCTTGCTGGGAGCTGCTGGAAGCTGCTGGGAGGGGAGGAGAGAGGGGAGAGTGGGGCAGAGACAAGAAGGAGAAGGGGGAGAAGAGGGGAGAGTTGCCATCTGAGTTGGTGTTGTAATGGGAGGCAGTGCATAAACGCGCTCACAATCATCTCAGCGCCTCCCACCCCACATAACCCAGCACTTGTCATTAGGATGGATTGTCCGGCTGCATTATCATCAGGCCTGCTCCTCTGCTTGACCGAGCACAGCCCATGCCTTGTGCATTAAACCAACCTAGAAGCTGGTGACTGTCTTGCTCCCGGTTCGTGCTCCTATCTCAGCTCGCGGCCTCTCCAGCCCTATTAGCTCTCCTCATGTCACATGTTTGCCGTCCCTGAACGCCGCACTATTGACTGGAGGGATTGAGCCAGCCAGGTCATCCTCGGCCAACTCTCACAGTGGACACAATCCGGGCTTAATGTGTCTGTGAGACCAGGCCACCACAGCTGTATGTATATCTGCCAGAGCTTGGCTCCCATGCAGCACTTAAAGGCACACTGCACTTGGACTTCAGTACTTGGGTCTGCTGTTTTGGAGAGATGCCAACATGGCTACCTCAGCTAATAGGGGCTGTTGTGCTAATTGGCTGTTCCAATCAACACCTGCGCTTTGCAACTTTGATTCACTTGTTCAGTTTCAGATTCCGAGAAAGATGATAATTAGCCGCGCTTGCCAATTCTCCTGGCTGCGTGCACGTTTTGCGATGCGGTGCATCGTCAGGCCGCGGGGCTTAGCGGGGCATTTGCTCAGCATTTGCTGCTGATATTCGCGGCTGATGTAGTGATTTGCTGAACTTGCTCAACATGATGTTCTTGATTTCACCGCGGATGAGTGGACAGTCGAAATGAACTGCTAGATCTGGGGGGATGGGCTGATAGGATTCGATGCAGTTGGACAAGAGCCAGAGATTTCATCTGTCAGAGAGAGACTGAGACATGAGCCCCCTGTCAGGTCTGCTCTTGCTGCTCATGGCCTGCTCTATGGCTGCTCCTGGCCTGTTTCTGGGCTGTTTCTGGCTGTTATTGGTCCACGGCTGTTACTGGGCCATTGCAACAGCTGCTGGATCCCCTGGATGTGGACTATGTGCTGGGATCAGGCTGCAGGCTGGCACATGATGAGGACACGGATTTGCAGGATCCACGGCAAATTATACGCATCTCTGTGGCATCATGCTTCATCAGAAACCAATATGATGTTGCTATGAATAAGTTGTAGCCAATTTGATTCCTGTGAGCACTGCTCCTATATCTCTCTCTTGCTTACCTTCGCAATTTGGGTTTTTTTTTCTCTTCAACTTTGCTTCTCTAATGGTCCGGGGGCACTCCACTCCCAAGATCTCGTGCGTGCATGAAGGTATAATTATATCCCTTCATTAATTCCCAGCCATTTTCCTGGGGGGTCTAGTAACAGCCATCGCCTGTTAAGATTGAATTAGAGAAAGAGTCTAATTTACTCAAACTCGTATCAGTTTCATGACAGCTCTGGGATTTAAATGGATACAGGGGATTATGGAATGAAATGCCATTCAGAAGTTACTTAAGATTATTAGTCTGTCAGGGCTTCTCCAGTTTATTTTTATTCGCGAGCTGCAAGTCCTTTGGCAAGTTGCGAGTTGCTTAGCGAGTGAATGGGGCCGGTGTAGAGTGGCAGACTGAGAAGGAGCCGGTGAAAGATGTCATGAAATGCAGTCTGGAAACTGGAGAAGGTTTCGAGGAAATCAATCCAAGACCACGAAATCACAGTCGAAATTGAATGGCCGTTAGGATAACAGGAGGAAATTTCAGACATACATTACTCAATATAAGGGTGTTTTTCTTTTGAATAGCTCCAGGAGTTGACAAAGGGTGGCTAGTGGAGGACTGGAAATGGCAAATATTTTGAAGCCAGCGGCTGTTTTGGGCCAAGAGAGGATCGATGAGGGCACAAGGAGAAGTCGCGTAGTTCTGGTTGCGACCGAAGGGCAGGAGTGCCCCAAGGGCCTGGCTGGGACCTGTCGGCCAAGGGCCTGGCTACGGGGTACTCGAGAAAAGGTCAACTTGAGCAGGTTGGGCTCAACTCCTCAGCAGGGACCGAACAGATAAAGGTCACTCTGAAGACCTCTGTAGGTCAGCACAGGCAGACTAAGCGTTTAGCATCAGCCGCTATTGACATGTCTGCTCTCTCGGCTGAGCGCTCGACGTGCGTTATCACCTCATCGCCTTATCCCTTCTCAATGCTGATGCTCAATGCTGACGCTGCAACGCTACCACGTCGGCGATCACTGTGATGACGTCACAATAGTCTGATCACAATGGAGGAGTCTTTGTGCTGCAGCCGTCTGCCCCCATGCCCTCTCTAGCTGGTTTTGTGAGGGCCGAGATGGATGTGATTTGATGGCCATTTAAGTGCAGCTATGGGCTGAGCTAGCAGGAGACAGTGAGTGCTGCTAGCCGTGCCCAGTTTGCCTTGGACCCTCTTAATGTCCACATCTCCTGCATGCTCCGTCCATGAGAGCTGACTTGAGCAGATTAGCCAGATTTCATCAAGCCACTTCAGCTTATTATTCAATATATGATACGACCCTTTTCCTGCCTGCAACCGACGAGATCTAATGCATTTCTCCCCTGCAGTGCTGCGCTGGGCTCCTTCGGCCAGTTAGGCTACTTTCCTCATTAACCATTCACAAACATCTGAGCCATTGCGGGTGGCTCCTCTTCTCAAATCGGAAATTTCCCACACAAACTCAGTGCTGGCAAGGTTACCTTCTGCGTTTAGCAAATTCAATTTAAGAGAGGCGCAGTGACTGGAGGTTGGCAGGTCATAAGGGAGAAAACTCGATTCTGCTGAGAGCCGCTAAAAACGTGCTCAATATCAAATAGTGGCTTGAGGGTTACAATTCATTTTCGACACATTTCCTTGATCAAGTTACTAGACTAGGTCCGCCCATGATTCATGGGTCCAGGTCGCCATTTTACGTGATATGAATGAGAGAAAACGAGGCTTGGCGATGGTGGCGAAAGGCGCTCGGCTGATACCTACAAACAAGCGGTCACATTTTGCAGTTGCGAGGTGGCTGGATCACTCATGGATTCATCTGGTTTGGTGATGTAAGGCAAACTGCAGGAGTAATCCGCCCGCCATACATCACGTGCTAACGGCCGATAGCAGCGCCCTCTCTCCCTCCCTCTCTCGCAACTCTGGGAATCACTCGTCAGGCCCGGCACTCGGCAATCTTTGCAGCCTGGCATTGGTGGGCCATGGTGGGCCCTGGCGGCTGCTTGTACCTTGTTGATTGCATCTCACTGCTCTGCAATTGCTACCTCCCTCCTGCCGTTTTGATTACCAGGCCCTGCGTGACTACCGCCAAATGCCTCTGCAAAAACGTAAAACAAAACGATCATCCATTAGTGATCTGCTCGTCATACACGCTGTCTTTTGTTGCGAAATTGACCTAATAGTCAGGTCCACAAGATGGCGTGACAGCTGTGATGGGCGACTAATGATGTCATAGGTGCGCAGGTGAGTCTTGTCGTGACCGCTTGTCTCCAGCCCGTCTTGCTTCTAAGCTCTTGGGTGCTGCTGCTATTTTACCCTTTCCTGCTTCTCGTGCAGTGAATAAGACGTCATTGCCATTTTTTGGCTGACAGGAGCACTCCATGTTTGAGAGGGGGCCATTAATGCTAGTCACACTTTGAGCAACTAGAGACCAGCGGCATCTGCACGCCAGGTGACGCCGGGTACATGGACCATCGTGGTTTGTACTTAGAGGACATCACATGCACTCCACGCAGATGAAGCGGAGATCAGAGGACATAGAAGAGAGGCTAAAGGGCTTGGTAGGTGGAAGGCCCAATGAGCAGAGGAAGGACCTCGCTCTGCCGCAATTGGTTGTCTTAACCTCCGCCCTTCTGTTTGGCTGACTGCGGGGAGATTGGCACTTGCACCTGCGAAATACGGTGTGGGCCTTGTAGGCAGTCAGCTTGTAAAGTGCCCGGGGCCATAGATCATGGGCCATGTCATGGCGGCCAAGCGGCTGGAGCGCAGGAAGACGAAACAGTCGAGTGACAAATAGGGCGCTGACAATGGGGCTTCCCTTGTAGGAGGCTGGGGCAGCTGGATTGACCGTGGCTGATGGATTGGTCCTCAGGGAGAACAACACTGGACTGACCGTGCGCTGACCACTGACCACTGCATAGACAGGTGAGAGGATGCAGCAACCACCCCCCACCCAGCAGCCCTGTCCACCCCAGCAAACTTCCCAACTCTGCCTCCCAACATGGTCTTCCTCCCTGGTCTTCCTCCCTGGTCTTCCTGCACGCACCAAAGGTCAGCCAGCGATTAAGGGGACATGGCATTTCACATGAATACGAAGGCAGGCGGCCAGCTTTGCCAGAAACAGGTCTTCCCGGGCAAGATGAAGTGGAGGCAGATGGCGACCAATAAGACAGTGCCAAAGATGCCCACGAGACCAGCATAGGAGGCTATCAGCAAGGTCTCTGTGGGCACATAGTCCGCCCTGCAATCACGCGAGACTGAAACGCTACACCACCCCTCCTTGCACATACCGTTTTCTGTAGAATAAATGATGTTGACTGCAGCAGCCAGCAGGCCTGATAAAATGCTACATTAGAGAAAAAGTGATGGAGCTCCGGCAAGATAGGCAGTGGAGGAGAGAATTGAGGTTGAGCTATGGGTGTGCAGGGCGTGTGGGGGACAGCTCTGTCCTATCTATCACTTCACCTGCGAAGCAGCCAAGGCATCACAGCAACATCTTGCATCCTATCAGCCGGGTTGTATTCATTGTGGTCACGAGGACCATGAGGTGGACCATGAGGTGGACATCACGCGGAGTGATTTAGGGAGCGTCGAGGTGAGTCTCCATGCACATGCAGAGACCGGGTCAGAGTGAGTAAGCCTCCAAAGGAAGACTACGACCCATCAATGCAGCCCTTCAGCTGGGATCACAGCGCATGCAAGTTTTATGACCCCCAAGTCTTGTTAAACTGGTCCTAAGAGGGGAGGGTGCGGGGTCAGGCCGGTCTGGGATGCACAGTAAGATTAATGACCTGAGCGGACCACGAGCGGACCACGTCTTTCTTTGTGTCTTGCAAGGGGCCATCGCCTGTCTATCTATGCTTAATTCCAACATTGCTGGCCATCTATGTTTCCCCGATCATGTTATGAAATAAACATGAAGCTGCATAGGGCCAGTATCGATCTATGTGGCTCAAGGAACATGTGCTGTGGCAGAGGTCTATGGCGGGGTCTATGGCGGGGTCTTTGCCAGGTGGGCCCCAAGTCAGCTGTCTCCTGCCCGCACCGCCTTGCCCAACTTCTAATGAATACTTAACTAAGCTTTCCGGCAAGAAAGCCGGTGCTTCAGCCTTATTTTATGTCTGATAGATGAAGTTTATCATCAACATGGATAAATGGTGTACACAACGCTTGGCCCAGGAAATAGCCCGGCGGCCCGAAGAATAGTTGCTTGATGGCAAGTTTAATGAATTCCCCCATAACCAACCTGCCATTTCCGGGCCGTCAACGTCCTGGCAACAACAATGTCAAACATCAAGCTGCAGTCAGTTGCCCTTAAAGTGCAGCAGGGGGCGCAACAGTGGTCTGCAGTGCATCATGGGAATGCTGGGAGTGAGGGAGGGGGATCTCCTGAGACCATGTTGGGGCAGGGGAGGGCAGCGCAGGGCAAGAGCATGGCAGCCTCCGTTCATCTGATTAGCTTATTGCATTTGCAACAATCAAAGTCGCGCCAACGACTCTCATGGCTGAGGAGCATCATTCATCACAGATTGGAGGAATTAAATCTGCGAAAAAGTGTCAATCTACTGAGCTGATTAAGTGGGCAGAGAGCGTGCACGTCGCCATCCATGAGAAATGCTCAAAACAAACCAGGATGCAGCCTATTACCCGCCCCACGGCCTCGCTGGCATAATAATGCATGGCCAGATCAATCCTAATGCTTTCAGTGCAGGAGGCGCCCTCTCCAATTAGATTAGCTGCTGCGACACCTTAATTCAATATGGAAGTCTTTAGGACCGATGGCTATCGATGGCCATTCAAAGCGCTACAGAGGGAATCTCCGTGCAGATTGCTATCCTGCCCTATCTTGGGCCAGGCCACTTGGACCATATCAGTCTAATATGGCCAGTAGTCTGGGTGCCAGAGAGATCGCTCGGGGTCCTATCCCTGTAGTTTATCATAAAAGCATGACCCAGTGTCTCGTACGCCTGCCCCTAGTATGAAACTGTCTCCCCCGGCTCCTGCAATTTATTTCCCAATAAAGATATTGCAGCGAGGAGCAGTAGGAGGAGACGCCCTGCGGACGAGGGATCGGCGAGCAGTAATCGGCAGAGCAAAGGTCTTTGCACGCACCTCAGGGGAAGAGGGCGGCCCTTGTTCGGGCTGTGGCTCTGTCCTCTCCTTGCCCTCCTCCAGCCCTCACCCATGCCCTGATCCATGCCCCCGCCCTTTTTCCTCATGTTATTAATAGAAACCAAGCCACGACCCCATGTAAGGCCAAGTGCGTGGCGCTGATAAGAAAACAACATGGATATTTTTCGTCTGAAGATGGAGTCCCTCACAGGAGCAACTGGATCCAAATATATTCCGATGGATTCAGTAAGCCATCTACACTGCCAAGGAATATCCGCATCGATTGGCTGTAATTCTGGGCAGGGGATGCAATTAGTCGTATTACTGACGTTTGCAGGATCAAATCAGCTGAGTCAGTGAATATACATTACATGGCCATACAATACTGAATCATTGCACATACATCAAGTGGATGCATCTAGATGAGTGGGAAGGCAACTCCATTGCTCCAATTGCATGACGCACAAATAAGAAAAAGTACAGAACGTATTCTACTTATCCCGTAAACAGCAAGATGGATCGTCAATGGATTGCGATGTAGATTGCCTCCCCACCGAATATATCAGAATATGAACGTACTCTGAGATATTGGTTGTATCTGAAGGAGTACAACTAAATAACGAAATGTTTGAGTTGTTGTGTTTGGATAAGTCTGGTGGAGTTTTTCTGTCATCTATACCTGTACAAATATATAGAGTGAGATGAGATAGAGACATTTTTGCAGACAACTGCACCTTATTGTACTGCGGCACTTGGCCTTAGTCAAGGTTTCAGGTTACATCATGAAAGAAATGACTTCATCACAGTCCTGAGGTGACGTCAGCCATCCTTTGAACACCAGTGCTATGATTTATGTAGGAATGACCAGAACAAAAACGATTGCACTGGGCCTCGACCTTTTGCTGACAGATCAAAGGAGGAGGCAAGACTCACCTGTTTAAATGATGATACCTGCCAGGGGCTGGCCTCTCTCCTCCAGGCCGCCTCTGTCTTCATCGATTTTCATTCTTCACTTCTGTTGTTCGCTTCCGCCGAACATCCCGGGACCCATTGCGAAAGGCAAAGCATGTAATTTATACATAATTACGATGAGTAACACTGCCTTGGACAATAGGCTGAAGGCTGTTCAACTTGAATGACTGCAACTCCGCCCAGATGCAAAATACTTTCTTTCATATTCTGTAACCGGCTCCAAGGACGCCCAGCAGACTGCAGCAGCCATTAGCCATGCTCTTTGAAGGTAGCACCAGTTGTAGAATGTTCGCCTGCTTTTTATTCATGGTTATGAATAGTTATAAATAGCAAGGAATGCACCTAACTGCTGGCACATCCCTCGTTCCATCTCCACTCTGTCCAATAACCATTATTAAAGCATCATCAATGTATCTGGTAGGGCATCTCATTCTCGTGGCTTCCTCTTTCATTTGCAGTTTGTTAAGCCCGCCCCACCTGCTCCTGCCCTTTCCAATTTATGGCAAAATTCAGCCCAACATGTCCTGCTAATTGCTTCATAACGGGCAAGCGTCTGGGTCTGAGTGAACTCCGGATTCACCGGGGATGATGCTGTTTGACAACCTTGCAACCTACTACTGGCTTCAGCTGGTTCTCTCCTCCCCTGGACCCAATTATCTCTGTAATGAAGTTTATCTCAATCCAAGGTTGCAGTGATTGCCGTTCAATTACTTCTATAGCACTCTCCCACCTCTGTGGAGGGCAGAGGGACACACAAAAAGTCCCCATTTATTCCAGACAACAACAAAAGCCCAGCTAATCGCACTTGGCCTTTCTCCAGATGTCTGTCTATCCAGCATTCCCTCTGTCTATCTGTATTTCTTTCTGCAGCTAGAGGACATCCAAGACGTTGCTAAGCTCATCACGTGGCCTGACTCTTTCATCTCCCCAACTGGAGAGTGACAACTGCATTTGCCACCAGGGGAGGGGGAAGAGGAAATGTTGAAATGCATTACATTATGGGAGGTTACATGTTAAGAGGCGCTGCGAATGAGGTTCTGTGTGGGGAGACAGCGAACACGTCCCGACACATGTGAGGTTGGAATGACAGAGCTGAGGTGGGACGTGGAAACAGGAGCCTTGTGGGATGCCTTAGCGGCTACATTATACTAGCCCGTAATGATCCACTTGCATTCATTTGGATCATCAAGTCATAAGTATAGAAATGAGGCAAGGGGAAAAAATCAATGCCGCAAGGCCGACTCCACAAAGCCTGAGAATCGCATGTCATTTCGCATGCGAGCCTCTTCGTGCACTCGGCTTGGAAGGAGCGGCAGAACAATGTACTGTGCATTAGGAGTCATCCAAGATTTAGTAATGACTTCCCACCACTGCTCTTTCGGAGGCATCACGAACTTCAACGATGGTTGTAGGCTAATTGGGGAAACTACACAAGTAGTAAATATTTATAGGAATACAATCGTTTGCCAGGTCACACAATGAGGCAATCCTGACTGGAGCACACCCATGTTTCTTTCATCTTCGATAAATCATCTCGTTATCAGTGCTCAAGTATCCTAACATGGAACAAGTGATCTCATTCACTGTGGAGGCAGCCAAGGGTTAGTGAGCTGCACAATTCCAAGAGACAGTCACCTTGCCAATTCTGAGGCAACTGTTATCATTGTGAACCATCAATAAGACAGCACACCTAAAGAAGACTCATTCAAAGACTTGTTCTAGGAAGAAGTCTTGCTCACCAAAGAAGTCAACCAAAGACTTTCTCAGGTGTGTGATGCGACAGGTGGAGGCAGCAATGGCTCAAGGTCTTATGCCCCTTGACAAGTACAAAGAACTTCTCTATATCTATAGCTGTAGATGGATCTCCTTTAGGTGTTGTGGCAATTTGCAGTAGCTTCATAAATGCATTGTGAATTGCACACATATAGGGCTTATTAAATGGTTACTACACCAGGCAATTGAAGTGCATTACTTTGCCATTTACAATATATTCACGAGGTAGTTAGTGGTAAATAATGTGGCTGAAGATGTTACAACATGCACATTATGTGTGTGATCATTGAGATGTGTTTGCAAAACCAACATGAAAAAGATGTGAGGTAAACAAACCTGTGCAAACACAACATCCCCCTCCTCTCTCCCCTCCTCCCTCTCGCGCACAGCCGGTATTTCGAGATTTATGAATCCCGGATGGCGACGATAAATAAACAGATAAACAAATGATTGGTCAATAGCGTAGTACACACTCGCGAGAGATCCTCATAAGAAATGCAGCGGATGCATCACCCTTTGTCAGCATGGCCCAGTTTCGTTCAGTTTCACTCAGTTTCACCGCAGCCCGCATGCTCTATTCAAGGCAATTGATCAATTTGTGTGGTTTATTTGATTTACTGTGAGCAATAAATATGAAAAAGCAACACTATTGAGCTGTTACACTATTGTAAAGCTTGTGTAATATCACTGTAGTACTACTGATCTATGTGATATTTACTAGAAAATACTATCAAAGTTGTGTACAAGCTTGCCCTGAATGACTCTCAGATTCACAGGCAGCACAGCTTTGACAATGTTGGTGCAAGGACACATGGCATCGCCTACAAATGGCACCGCAACAAACAGCCTTAGAATTAGCTGGGCTTAGAATTAGCTGTGCTTAGAATTAGCTTGGAATTAGCTCTTGGAGTCATGGGAGTGTCTATTGCACTGAGTTGCTATTATATATTAGCCTTTGTTATGCAAGTATAACGTGTGGGCTATACACAAGGTATTAGTGTACATAATGTCATAATATTTTATGGCGTCCAAGGATGCATGTTGTTTTTCATGCGCTACTTCAGGTCTTGTCGTAAATGGCTAATGACATGAATCAACAAACGAGTGCAGTGGCAGGCTTGAAATGATGCATAGCTGTGCAGTTGACAGAGCAGCACTTGCCTATTACCTGCATTATCCGGTGATAAAAGTCATGCAGTGCTATAGTGACTCCCTGGCACAGGTGAGCCGGCCTCCTTGATCCTTTTAATCTCAACCCTTTTCCTTTCAAGTGTATCATGTCTGACATTTAGCGCTTATTAATCGAGCGGAGAATCCAATAAAATGCACGAAGAAAATGCCAGGTCTCTGGCGGCCCACTTGATCCCTCATATTTTAACCACCAGATTACACAGCCTCCCTGTGGAAGGTGTCTCTGCCACCAAAGATGCAACCTATGGCAAGCCTATGGCAAGCGTAGCATTCTTCAGATGCTATCTGGGTCCATATCACCCAGCAGCCCGCCTCCTTGCCTCAAGAATCTGCAGGATGCCCCGCCAAGAGCCTTGTTGCTGTTGGGGATCATGAGATAGTGGTCTGCGGGGGCCTCATGAACTGAATCATGTAGACTGAATCATGTCGACTGCAACATTTCTTGCCAGCGGTTCTCCAACAACACCCTGTAGGTGCGAATAGCTGTTGACATGTGTGCAGTGGGTCCCGGTGGTCGCCCTCAGACGCGTCTCATTAGTCATAATTGCGTGGCAATAGTAATAAGGCAGTTGCAAGGTCCATCCATCTTGGCTTATGCTAAACCGGCCTGTTTCTTGTCAGACCATGATGAAGCACGTGTAATATGCATTGCGAGTTTGACACCACAACCTTTGGACGAACAATGTACTCAATTGACGGATCCGCCCCTCGGCTTATTTAACCGGTCGCTGAACATGTAACAGGTTTATTGATTCTCGGATTCGAGAAAAGCACAAATGTCGACACTGTCGAGATTATTTTTTACTGCCGTTCACTTCATCATTTTTGACTGAACTTGAGACAAGCATTAGGACTGAAAATGGATGCCCGCAAAGCTTAAAATTAAGGCTGGAATGCTCCTAAATCATAATGAATAATCAGCCTATAAAGAGCAGAGACAAGCTCTGTAAGCATTGACAAAGCAAAGAGGCAGGAGCATAGCATTTGTTGGTCCTTGTTCAGACCATAAATATCAGATATCAGAGGGGAAGAGAGTGGTTCATTGATTGAGGACAAATGTTGTATGAAACAGCACACTGCCTTGTTCCATGACTTCATCACACGATTGTACATCACATGACTCTACATCACATGACTTAATCACATGTTTTATCTTGCAGGTCTAAGAGAGTACTGTGAGACTGAGCTGTTCAGCGCTGCCTGCGCCAAGGACGAGGTTTTAATCCTGCAGGTGGCGCGCTATGGCCGGATGCGACTGGGGCGGTGTGTACGCAAGGACCTGGGATACATCGGCTGCTACCAGGATGTCCTGAAATTGGCCGACCAAAGGTGCTCCGGCAGACAGCAGTGCCAGATCCGCATCCCTGACCCAACATTTGACACGACCAGGCCCTGCTTGGAGGAGCTCAAGACTTACTTCGAGGCCAGCTACATTTGTCAAAAAGGTAGGTCCAATTGAATCAGAGTTAGCCGTTTCCTCTGCCCATAAAGACTCCTTATTGTGAGTCCATAAAGATCTGGGATGCCGGCAGATGCAGCAGATGCCTGCTTTCCTGTAATTCATGATATGAATGACTTTAGGCAGAACACGCGTGATATGAGCGAAGGCTCTGTAAATGAAGCACTTGCCTAGAATAACTTTGCAGATACAATTTCCCCAGTTTCCTAAAAAGTTGGGTGGGAGGTAAGAAGGAAAGCATTGATCATTGTGATCCATGTGGGGCGGAAAGTGTGGAGAAGACCTGTTCTATTAGTCTCCATTAGAGTAATCTATGTGTTTCAGTGTGGCTGCCACCGTCGGACAAGTGTGACCAGCACAGGCTTGTTTTGTTGGAGGAGCCCACGGGCTATTTGGCCAGCAGTGTGTCCCTGTCCACCGGCTGTGGGACTCCCAACCGACCTTTCCTGCTGAGGGCCCAGCCGGGTCAAAAGATCAACATTACACTCATGGACTTCTATGTGACGTCAACAAAGGGGGCCCACGACAAAGGCGAGGAGAGTTGTCGTGTGTATGCCGTCATCGAGGACCCACCCACCCAGAAGCGACACACCATCTGCGGAGGGAGGGAACGCGTACGGCACGAGTACACGTCGTCCAACAATACGCTGGAGATCCGCATCATCCCCAAACACAACAAGAACGACGCGCACTATTTCCTGCTGCAGTGGCAAGGTATGACCTCATAAGTCTCAACGTCGGCGGCATAATTCGTCCCATGCATATTGCATTAGAAACGCTAATAACAGCTAAAGCAGAATAAGGCAGAGAAAGAGAAGCCAAGGCTCAGGGGAATCTTAAGCCCCACGGTTAGCTCAATAAGAGAAGTGTAGTCTTACAGCCTGCCAACAGCTCAGCCAGATTAATGTGCCAAAACATGATATTCCTCAATGTAGAAAGTCATTTTAAGTCTTTTCTCTTTGGCAGCCCTTGGATGTCCAGATTTTGTTACTCCTGAAAATATGTACATGCAAAGAACGGCAGATGGCGCAGTGGTGGGTTGTCATGGCAGCAGCCAATCGTGGCATCTCAAGTGCATCGGAACAACATGGACGGGCATGATAGGAAACTGTTCTCACTGTAAGTAGATTACCTTTGCTGATTACTCCCATCACAACATGCTACAAACATAAGCAGGAAAGAACGATGGGTGATTCTTGCCATTAATGCTTCTGACATGCAGACTCATTGCGGAGGCTGAGAAAGGTGTCAGTTGCCTGATTATAAAGATGCTTGAGGATTAGAGGTGTCCCCTTTGTTGCATGCAAGCAACACTCTCATTTGGCCATGCACCTCTCATCTCTTTCTCTCTCTCTCTCTTTTGCAGATGCCCTGGTTGAACCGGAACAAGGCCCTCCCCCTGCAGCAAGAATGGGCTACGGTAGGTGTCCTTGTGCTACTCCTTGTGCTACCCCCCACTAACTCACTGTTTGCGCAAGACCGCAATCTGCTCAACCTCTATTCAGCCCTATTCGCCAAACTATGCATACAAAACTCTGACAATGGATATCTATGTGTGTTTTCTCATGCTCAGCATATCTTTGCAGGTACCTCCGTGGCCATAATTTTCATCATCGCTTTCATCATCGGGGTTACCGTGTTTATCATAGGATTCGTGGCATTCAAAAGGTATTTACATCCGTCTGCTACCCTCAGTGTTTGCAAATAGCCCTCGCCCCGGCAGTCTAATGCCTTCTCGGCACAGCAGCGTAAGGCCAAACGCAGCTGTGATTACACGCGGAGAAGAGGCAGAAGAGTAATTTTCTGAAAGATGAAAAGCCAATGAAGAAGACAATGGTTGAGAGTAAATGCTGCGGCACACAATATACAGAAGAAGGACTTAATAAGTGGGAGATAATGAGACCGAGTTAATGAATGTCTTTGCTGGGGCCTTAATGTGCACGAGGCAGGTGCACCTACAATTGAAGCAGAGGCATTTTTCTCCAGCCTTGCACTATATCTTACTGTTTCTTCTTTTTTACTTCCTACAGATGCAGGCGGAGACCAAGGGCCGACCACCGCACATTACGCAAGCCCCATACCCACCAGGAGATGGAGTTGCAGGGAAAAGTCAAAGTGATGGGAGAACACCAGTGCACCCAGGCAGGCCACGCCCACTTCCACCAAGCACACAAACACATGCTGAAGTTAGACAGCAGCGATTATGCCCATATATGGGAATCGCCTGTCCCTTTACCCATGACAATGCCCATAGAACACAGCATTAACCACCATCTAACGCACGCCCATATGAACTCCGAAGGGGCACGGCCCCAGTCCGAGGCAGTCTTTAAGGAGGCCGCCCACACGCTAGATATTATTCGCGATTCACTTTGTGATAGCTGTGAACACAGCGAGACCCTCCCAAGGGCCAAGCGCAAGGACGCTAAGTCGGGCTACTCCTATGAGACGCCTCGCTATTTTGTGCTGGAAAGGGACATGATGATGAACGAGGGGGGTGTCCCTCCCACCGACCACTGTGGCCATGACCACCACCACCACCACGAACATGCGCAAACCTTACCTTTAAAGCAACCCAGTCGGGGCGACACCCCAATGTCCCCGGTGGCCATGTGTACGGAACGAGAGAGGCCCGAACTCAGGTCCTTTAAACAATGAACAATCATATCACTTAGGTGCAGTAGCACCCCCCTCCGACCTCTTTAGGAATGAATCTGCTGTGGAATGAGAGCGCGAATGACGAATGCTTCATTTCTCTTGTGTCATTGGTATTCCACTAACTGTTGCTGTGATTGCTGTCAGTAAGACTTATTCATCGATCGTGCTGGAATCGTCTTAATTCTCACTTGTCTCATTCTACATTTGCTTCATGTTTGTTCGATGTCAGACGATGCACCTTCCACAATAAAGAATACTTTTATACGTAATTTAACGATCATTGTCAACTTCATGAATCATGACTATGAGTCTAAAAACTGTGCCATTTCTTTATTCTGGAAAAAGTTACAAAAACATTTCATGATGATGTAATACAATGACATGTGATGTTGCCAAATGTATTTATATATGAAAATGAAATTATTTGTATTTTTGTTTGTTGACATGAAATGAAATGTTAAAACATCCATGGTTGTTTTATGGTAATACGAACCTTGATGAAAGACACGATTCAATAAGAACAACTGGATTACTGGATAACCTTCAAGTCTTTTTGGGGGCTGGCTTAAAGGACACTCCCATGCAATTCAATGGAGTTTCTTCTCCCAATGACAATGTGCTTTCTCCAATCTGTGTGGTTGACTTCTTCATGAAGCAGGCCGCGTGCCCCATTGTGTGACCGGGAGACATTTATGAGACATCCGATACATCATAAGACACAGCGTCTCATTGTGTTGCATGTACGCATGCATGGCTAGCTTTTATTTATTATTATTCAGTTGCGGGGATAGGAATATAAGCTCTTACAAGAAACCGTTGAACGTATTAAATGCCGATTCAAAGGTCAAAATGATCGACATTCTCACAGAAGTGAAAAAGAAAACAACAATGATCCCATTCAAGATCAACGGCAACCAATTCCGTCTCATCCGCAATTTTATTTTGAGCAGTATTAAGTTACATGTTGATTTGGCAATGAACAATGCAGGATGAAAAACCAGCCCAAATCAAATTGAATTCTGAAAATCTATTAGATTAACCCACAAAACGAGAAATTGCCTCTGGTGCATAAAATATTATATTTGCAACCTGGATGGACAGAAATAGGGACAGATAGATTATCATAGATAGACATGCAAATAATTATAAAGTATAGCAATAGATAGTGGATGGATGAAAAAAATAAATAATAAAATATATATATTTATAGATAGATAGACAGATAGATAGACAGATAGACAGACAGAATGAGATAGATACTATTTAGAGATAAATAGACAGATAAATAATATTTGGATAGATAAATAGATAGATAGATAGATAGATAGATAGATAGATAGATAGATAGATAGATAGATAGATAGATAGATAGATAGATAGATAGATAGATCACACTAAGTCAGTGAAGATTGGTTTCAAGCTATAAATTCTGGATTAAGGTGCATATTGAGCAATAAGATGGGAAGCATGCAGCACTGGGAAGCACAGAACACATTATATATCACACTTAGGCTAAGATATGGCGATGTGTGCCCTGCATAGAAATAGAGGCAATAACTGAGTGGGGTGTAGTTAAACAAGGGCTCAGCCCAAGCCAATTTTAGTTCAATGCCAGAAGAGGGTCCTAGCCCAAGAAGACAGCGGCTTGGTGGCTGACATTTGCTCCTTGGCAATGGCGTGCAGGAGGCCATCCGATTTTTGTGGCATTTTCAAAGGCAGATAAAGAAGCGGCAGACTGCAGGGTGATGCTAGATGGAGAAGGGGGGAAGCAGCAATGAGGGGATCAGCGTGCACTTTGCCATGCTCCTGCTTGTTTCTACATGTAATATGTCGCCATTTGCCATCAAGGACCTTCGTGCAGGCAGGAATCACGCGCCCCATTAAGCCTGTATTAGATAATCCCCATAGAGCTTCAGTCTGACTGCAGGCAAAACCTATTAAATTGCCCTGGCTGCATCAGGCAACAGTGCTCATCAGACAGAGGCATCAGCGGCATGAGGCAGAACCATTGGCCCATCCCATTGGCCCACCCCGTTGGCCCATCATCTTGCATTGGCCAGGGCGCAGGCAGGGCACCTGAGATGAGCGCCAGGGACTCGGTGTCACGTCATGTCCTTAAATTGAGGAAATTATGCCTGCTCACTCTGCCCTCCACATCCGCGCATCGGCGGAAACTTCAACAAGTAATCACCACGCATGTCAGCAGTCACAAAATCACTGCCAACGTCTCTGAGCCAGCACTTGCGTCGCGATGCCCTGATGACGTCAATGACGGCCGGCATGGGTATAGTCCGAATGCCGACGGTCAACCAGATCTTGTAGAGTAGCCGGCAGCCCCGCAGGAGAGAGCGCAAGCCACTAAGTGTCACTCGGGGATTCTTGTCCATGGTCAGCATCTGCAGTTGACGGGCATGAAGGCTCAGGGCTTCCAGGGAGGCGTCTGTCAATCTGGACGTCTGCCAAAGGGCCCCGCCCGCCATCTCCAGGACGCGCAACTTGTGGCAATGACGGGCCAGCTGTCCTACGGCTTCATCTGTGATCAAGTAACATCCTCGCAGGTGCACACACTCCAAGGCGGGACAGTTCTGGGCCAGGGCACTCACTGAGCTGTCCTCTATCTTGGAACAAAAACTCAAGTCAACCAGAGCAAGGTTATAATGGAAGCAGAGCTGCCCTTGCCCAACTGCCTGGGCCCCAACCCGGCTAATGGAAATGCCGTTCTCCAACTCCTCCCCTTGCTCCCTAAGAGCTTCGGAGAAACGTCGAATGGTTCGGCCACTGAAGTCCAATTTTCGCAAGTAATGGCATGTTTGTAGACGGAGGCTGTTAAGTTGGGGGCAGCCCCTGACGATGCAGCTGAAGCCTGAAGCAGACAGCTGGATACATTCGGATGCATTGACGTGTTGCAGTTGATTGCAGTGCTTGGCCAGGGCATAGAAGCCATTCTCAGAGAGCGAGAGGCAGGCCTTGACTTCCAGAGAGGTCAGCAGAGGGCATCCACGGGCCACCTTCTCCAGGCCAGAGTCCGAGATGGAGCTGGCATTGCAGATACTCAGCTGTTGCAGTTGTGGACAC
This sequence comes from Platynereis dumerilii, assembly GCA_026936325.1. Taxonomy (NCBI): domain Eukaryota; kingdom Metazoa; phylum Annelida; class Polychaeta; order Phyllodocida; family Nereididae; genus Platynereis; species Platynereis dumerilii. Next base: position 3,012,451 of record JAPTHN010000031.1, read on the forward strand.
ATCGCTCCGATGGCCTCCAGTCCCAGGTCAGTGACGTTGCAATTGAATGCATCGGCATCGGCAATGACTAGCGAGCGCAACTGAGGCCCAACTTGTCCCAGCAGAGCTATGATGCCCATGTCAGTCACGTGACCGCAGTCACTAAGGCAGACGTGGAGCAGGCGACGACATTGGTGGCCGATTAACTGCAGGGCTCGATCGGTAATCTGTGTAGCTGAGAGGTTGATCGATTGCAGCAAATGGAGTTTGCCAATGGATTCCACAAGGGCCTCGTCTCCAACCATCTTACAACCCAGCACAGCCAAATCCTCCAGACCTCCACATGCTCCTAGGAATCTGATTAAGTCACTGTCCTTCATATCTTCATTTGACAGCTCTGCTTTATAAAGTTCCCTATTGTTTCGGGCTATGTTTTCCAAATCCATACCAATTTCCGTCTGCTTTATAAATCCCTCTTCGTACGGATCCACAAATACTTGCAAATTCTCCAAGCTGGATAGGATCTTGTATGCCTGGTGAATCCTTCTGCATTGTTGAATATTAATCCTTTCTAAGTTCTCATATTTTTCAATCAAATGTTTTAATCCCCAATCTGTCAATTTCGTCCGAGACAAATTCACGTCTCTCAGATTCTTGCAAAACAAGCCGTCGTGCAGAATGCCATTTTCTGTGAGCTGGCGACAACCAGAGAGATTCAGGGATTCAAGCGCATGGGAAAGTCCGCTTAGGATGGAATGGAAAGTGTCGTCGGTAATTGAATTGACCTTGTTAGACAGGTCTAGATGTCGCCACAGAGACCTATCATAAGACAACTGGTGCCACCTGTGAGACACTCGACGAGCTCCTAACACGAGGTCCTCTGTGCTGAGCCAGCGGAAGATAGCCAGGAGAAGGGAGTCGGGCAGAAGGGCCAAGTCCCAGGGGAGCTCCATCATCCCAGCGGAGCGCCATGCAGCCCTGTCAAAGAGAAAGCAGATGTCAGGGGAGATGAGACACAAACAAGCGGCTGCAAGACTCCGTGAGGACAACCGCTCTGACCTTTCCATTCATCTCGTGACCTTTAACTTTCCGAAAAAGGAACAAAACAGAAAAGCCTTAAAGTTTAAACCTTGACATATACAGGTCAATTAGCATTACAAGTGCTACATCATGCGACCTGTGTGGATTAAATGCATTTAAAGCAGTATTCAGCATTCATCTATACATTTGATATACTTCCCGATGATATCACCGGAAATTGAACATTTTAATTTTCGAAATCGACTGACTGTGGTATTGATTGCCGAGAGTATACTTCAACAACAGCATGCATTTGATTTCAACTGGCATTGGAAATTTGGTCCGACTCTGGTGTTTGTTTTGGAACGCTTAACTGATTCGTAAGACATGAACGCAGGAACAGTTGGTAAATTTTCTAAACAAAATGGTCGCTCTCTAGAACACAACTTCAATAGTTGGTTACGGTTTGCCAGAGGAATCACCAAGGAATGCATCATATTTAGATTGTTAAAAAATTTACGAAAATACGGATTTGTTCATTATCATCAACGCAAAGTACAGAAATAGAAATTGTGACAGAAAACATTGATGAAGAAACATAGAATCAAGGCTGTCCAAGTGTGGCAATGCTGTGCAGGGCATGGGACCTTTCACAATTCTCCACCAGATGGTATCAGTGCATTGTTACCATTGGTTTTTCTGCCACCTGGTGACATGCAAAGTTTACAAGCCTTGATGCAAACATGGCAATGGGCTTCATGGACTGAATGCAAAAAGCTATTTAGTGCACAAGAATATTCCAAATCTACATGTTGGCCAAAAGCACAAAGATCATAATATATCTATTGACCCAATAGCAGCATCTGTACAGGCATAATTGTCTGTCAGACAAGGACAGATCTACACTGCAAAGCATCCTTTGACTATTGATTGAACAAAAATTGCAAACAACAACTTGTAAATGAGATCTAGCTGTAGCTGGTGAACATTGATATCAGGTGAACACATCTGGCTCGTATGGTGCAAAGCCTGCAATCTCAATGCCAATCAAAATGACCAAAGCGACTACCTTTCTGTGAGGGACCATCCAGAGATGCAAAAGCAGCAACCATTTGTTTGGAATGTTGCTTCCACTTTGTCCCACTAGGGAAAGTGTTTGTCCATATATGGTCCAAGAGACCCCTAGTGGCAACGATACACTGGCATGCCACCATTTGCCAGAATCCCACAGCCAGCTAAGACAGTACCTAGTCTGGTTTCCGGCCCAAATCGCAGCTCTAGGCCTTGTCTAGTAGTCTGGTGATCAGTATTTTGAAAATAGCAGACTGTTGAAACTCCGTACATTTTGCACAAATATTTTTCCATGCATCACTTGTCAGTGAGGGATCCAAGGAGGGTCTAAGGGAGGCCGGACGTCGTTTTGGCATTCACGGGCCCACGATGCCGCGTATTTTATTTCAAAATATAAATTCTATCTCAGTGGTCCCCCCTTGATCCGCCACTGCTTTTCAGTCATTTCATATACATATGGCATCGAATAAACTATATATGTCTGTCTGTCTGTCAAACTATCTAGCAACTCAAGCAAGAGCATATTGAATTACTTTGAAAGGCCTTTGACTTTAACTTAAGTTGGGCCACATATTTTCTGCATTGATATTTTGCCATACAACATCTGCTAGTTATTTAATAAATTTATATTATGTATATCACATATAAAATTACAAAAGAAAAGATAAAAAATTGTCTGGTGCATTACAAAGTGTTGAGATCACATAACCTGACCAAGCAAAGAGCAGAGGAAGTAAGCCAAAACAAACCAGAGTCAGGTGTAAGGAGGTGTGAGACTTTGGAATCACGTGTGATGTTAAGACCTTTAAGGACGTCCAACCTTCCATCTCCTCCCACACAAGACCCTGAAATAGAAATCTAGAACTGGAGCTTCTGGGTAGAGACTTTTTGTCACAAAACGAGTACGACATCCCATCACCGGAAGAGGAATCTCTTCTTTAATCTCTTCGATGGACTTTGCGTATTTTATAACACTGTTTTGTGTTTTTTGTTAACACCATAAAGTTGTTTGCATAAAAACCTATATTTATATCCTGGCCTGAGGAGAGAATCACATAATGAAATGTGTTTCACTGAGAAATCACTGTAATAATCACAAGCCCTGGCAAAACTGATGATACGAGAAGCATAGACACCATAAGTCTTTTCTGGAATATTACCAGATGCAATAGGATACGGATAGTTGACGATATTGAAGTATGTCATGCCACACACACACTAACAACTCAAGCAAGAGGGTACTGAATGAGCCACAACTGAGTTTTTACTTCATCTGTAAATTGGTACTACATTTTTTGCATAGTCATTTTTTGAAATTGCTCTTTTTAGTTTCTTCACACGCACATGCAATGGTACTGTAACCTAAACCCCAAGCAAAAAAGTGTATAATTAATCACTATGGAAGCCAGAGCTGAGTTTTGGCTTCAACTAAAATGGGTTTTACATGTTTTTTGCACAAACATTTTAAGATACTGCACTATTTAGTTGCTTCATAAGAGCATGCAATGACACTGTAACTAACGAATCAAGCAAGAGATTGTTGAATTAATTACTATGGAAGCCACAACTGACTTTTGGCTTAAACTCAGATTGCATAAACATTTTTTGATACTGTACCATCTAGCTACTTCGTTAGCACATGCAATTGCTTTGTATCTTACAACTCAGGCAAGGGATTGTTGAATTAATTACTTTGGAAGCCACCACTGATCTTTGGCTTCATCTCAAACTGATTCTACACATTTTTTGCATAAGCATTTTTTTGATACTGTACTTTTTACTTACTTCACAAGCGTATGCAATGACACTTAAAAAAAACTAACAATTAAAGCAAGAAAGTATTGCTCCAAAACTGTGGAACCAACTCCCAGAGATTGTCAAGGCCTCTAAAACACTTGAAAGCTTCAAGGGAAATCTCACAACTGACTTTTGGCTTCAACTCAGATTGGTGCTACATATTTTTTTCTTTAAAATGTTTTGATACTGCTCTTATTAATAACTTTGCTAGCACATGCAATTGCTTTGAATCTTACAACTCAAGCAAACAATTGTGAATTAATAATTACATTGGCAACAAAAACTGATTTTTGGCTGCTTTGAATGTTTGCATATGCCATGCAGGTGAACTTCAAAACGAGGACATCCTCACCCATGCTCCAAATGACTCCAAGTATTAGTCACTTGACATCATTTCAGGCCACCTTTGAAACGAGGACATGCTCACCTCCAGCCCATGAATATTCATAAGCAGGAGTCACGTGACCATAACATTGGCATATTTAAGGGGCACAGCTCTCCCAAGACAGCAGTTCAACTTTGTCACAACAGAAGATCATCATTTCAGCAGTATTTTGCAGTATAAATCAACAGACAAGGTAAGCATCTTATAAGTAATATCTACAAATAATATCAATGCTTATTATTACTTTCAAAATACATTGCTTGATATCTTTTTAAACTGAATACATACCAAAGTTCTGTATTATCATGAACATGCCATATATTTGAAATTCATCCTATTTGAATCATTGCATTTTTAAGCTTTTTTTTAGGTATAAAATACTAATATCACAGTGAATATATGATATTTATATATAAGATATAATTTGAGTTCTTGCACCACAATGCAAGTTGATACAGATTATACAAATTCTACATTCATGTCAGCTGTGTAAAGTTATAATAATATTACCTTGGAAATGCAAACAATTTCTGAAGAGATAATACAAAACCTTTTTTAAATGCCAAACGCTAATAAATTATTTCATAATTGTAGACACTGAGACTGAATGTGATTTTTGTTCTTGGACATGTATTCTATAGGGAAAAGTTACGTTAAAAAAAAACAAAAACTTCCCAATAGAAAACATGTCTTAGAAACAAAATTCAAAACTATGAAATCATCTGTAAAGACAGTAAAGTCGCTAATAGGTAGATATCAATAATTATTACTATTTGACGAGATAAGATAATGATTACAATATCAATAGAAGGCTTTATCATTCAATGCCAGAACTCTGATAAAAGTTGCCAAATAAAGTCACTATATCATAACAGGATATCTGATTACACAAATGATAAAATGAATAATCAATTTGAAACAGCCTTTTCTACCAATAATGTAAAATAACACATTTCCTTTAACAACCAATGTGCACTGCCGTCTGCTGGAACAGGAAAATGGCCTACAGTGAAAATTTAATATTTAAAATGTTGTAAATCAGGGAGATAGCTAATTTTCTTAAATCTTTTTATTTTCAGGTCACCATGATGTATCTGGCCCTCCTGTTTGTGAGCATCTGCCTGGCCTCCGCGACAGACAACCAACCTAAGCCGGAGAAATGCTGTTTTCCTGACAATTGGCAGGGCAACATAGCACAGGTCCTGTACATCCCAGCAGCAAAGCAATACAGGGAGACGGACTCCGAGTTTGCCTACATGAGAAGCAAGAGAATGTCCGGCTTCAGGGAGCTGGACCCCTCAACTGGCAAACCGGTAAGCAGAGGGGTGGTTGACTACAACTCAAATGTGTTCTACAATATCACTGGATCTACTTGTATTAAATCAGCTAGGCCGGCTGCCTTCGTGGAACCCTTTTCCTGCATGCCAGATGACTCCGAGTATCTGGGAGACTACTATGTCGGAGGGGAGGTGGATGGATGGAAGGCGTCTTACTGGAGAGCTCGTGACATCTCCGAAACTTTGAAATCTCTTGAAATTGGATTCAGCAAAAACTGCATTCCAGTCTATGAAAAGGTCATCTTGGATGTGGGGACCGAGCTGAAAATCACAGCTAATTTTGGCAACATAGCCAGCCGCATCACCGACCCTACCATCTTCGAAATTCCCGAAGGCTGTGAAGGTGTATAACACTGACACGTCTGCTAATATTAAAAACACTTGTTCGAATTGCAACCATAATCTTGCATTCACACTGTGATACTGAAACTGTGATATTAATAAACAAGATAAAACATGATGACTAATAATTCATTCTTATATCGGGCAATTCATCAATTTGTGCGAAACTTAGTGTCAGTAATTTAGGGCCTAGTTCAAAAATAATGAAGCCAAAGTGTGACATGACCATCAAAATTTTAAAATGTTTATATGTATCAAATGACCACATAATATTGCAACAAACATGTCTAAGTTCTAGAAACTCTATTTACCATTTTGCTGTGGTTTGTGGAAATAACTGATAAAAGCCAAATATTACCAAATTTTATTTATTTTTAAAAAGAAAAGTAGACCGAATGGTAACTTATCTTCAAATTAAATCGATTTGTTTTGTTGGATGGCAAAACTCATATACTCCTAAGTGTCCATGGCTGTTTTCATCCAAATTCACCAGATATTTTATGGGGAAAACAGTATTCTTCGAAGTTCTGTTGCAATATTAAAGAAAAAACTTACATATTTCCTCCCCAGATGTACATATTTTCCTCTAAAATTATTTCACCTGACCTGTGTTATGCGTCTGTATTTCGGCTTCGAATTGGTACTAAATTAGTGCCACCAAAGTGAATACGAACAGAGCAAACGATGATAGAAGCGTGTTTTTGAGCCTATTTTTCCAGACAAAAAGCCAATTTTGGGTAATGGCATGACACAAAAGTAAAAAAAGTGTTCTGGTTTTGACCCAAATCGATCTTATATGCATTATCAGTAATAACTGGATGAAGCATAGGAGTAATTACAAAATTAAAGTGAAATTTGTATTGGTCATTGCATTTTTCAACAAATTGGCCCCAAATTTTGAGGAAAGCTTCACAAAGAGCAACATTTTGATAATTAAACATTCAAAAATACTCCAACTACTGAAATATTGTGTTGAGTATCAGTACAAGTAATACTAGAATGATTGCTTTACTCCTTACAAGAAAACCATGAAAATATGATCAACATTTTCCATAGCGTTACGCTTGCGACAAAGCCCCATTTAAGAAATCTTTGTATTTTACCACCAGAAACCAGCTGCAGACCTGGATTACTTGATTGTTTCTCAAAACTACACAGATTTTGCTATATTACAAGCCAAACCAGATTTAAAACAGAGCTTTTATTGCTCTGTAGCACTACAAAGTATTCTGGGCATTACGCTTGCGACGGATTCACCCACCCTGCTAGTCATCGGAATTTTTTAGTGAAATAAATTTTCCACAACCATAAGAAGCTCAAAAATGGGTAAGCAGATACAAGATTAGGTCTCAGAGGCCAAAAGATTCAACTGACACATGTCAAAGGGACACTAGAGCATCCCAGATCAGTAAGTGTCAAACTGGACTTAATTTTTGGAAGTCGACCTTTGAGTACAAATAGCTCAATAATGTCAACACAGGCAGTAAAAGTACTTGATTTGATGGATCGATGAAGCCTGAGGATATAGAGATTCCAAAAAATGTTGGGAAATTGTCTTAGAATACGTAAAAATTTGTAAAACTGAAAGAATTCAAGCGGTCAAAAATGTTAAGTCACGTTTTTTTTGTGAAAAAATGCCTGTTTTTCAATGTAAGTGGACTCTATCTCAATAACTATGAGCAGAATGTCATGAAATTTTCTGGAAATTTGCAAAAGAATGTACTTAAAGCAATGGTATACCAATAAGTTGTCATATACAGCCATATTTTGAGACCCCTACAGAAAATATGCTGCCTGGCTTCATTATTTTTGAACTAGGCCTTAGGCTTAATTTCATCTCCAAGTAGCCATTTAACAGACCATCACAAAATACTAGTGCATAGCGGGCGTTAGTGGAACTCTCCTTTTTCCAGCTCTCCTGTGTTGACGAGCAGAATAAAACTATTTCCGGAAACATCAGCCTGGGAATTTACAATGGAGACGGGGTTTCTAAGGTCCGTAACAAAGTCTAATCAGCCTGACAGTACTGGAATATGGTGGCAATCCATGCTAAACATTCCATTTAAGACTCGGCAATGCAAATCCGTAATGTTTTCAATGGATTAAAAGTGCCTTGGGGCCTGGAATGCCAGCTTCACTGACTCAGAAATGGTACAAAATGGCAGCTTGTTCCCGAAATAGTTTTATTCTGCTCGTCAACACAGGAGAGCTGGAAAAAGGAGAGTTCCACTATCACGGCCTTTTCATCATAAGTGTCAGAGGAACTTTATTACTGAAAGCATGGATCATTATACAAAATTTTATTTTTATCTTAGGGGGAACCTGATGTGCCAAAAAAGAGCCTGTGCATTTTGTCTTTGAATTTGATAAATTTACCAATGGCACCTTACTTGAGATATAAATCAGATAGTGCAAATCATGAATTTTACGCAAATGTTGCATCTCTTGGAAACATGACCTTTTCTTTCATAAAGTGACCTGGCACTGACAATTTTCAAAATATTTACCAAAGACAGTGCAAGTGGTTAATTTAGTTCTTGGTGTTGACATTACTTGATGTTAATATTTTTCAAATTTTTATGTGGTTCTTCGAAGAAGTCTGGCATGTTACTTCATCAAGAAATAAACTCAGAACAGTCTGACTGTGATTACTGCGACCAGAGGGGCCTAGGAACCAATTCAACAGCACCCTCCCATTCCCAGGCTTAGTTTGACTTACAGTTAAGCTAGTTTTGAAAATTTAGAAATACATGTACATAAGCTACACAACAGAAATTAATTTCCTGCAGAAAATTCCCCAAGGCATGTTGGCAGATTTCTTTGGTTATAAAAATTAATCTGTGCATATCTAGTTTTCTTTGCTGGTATATGCAACTGGGTGCCACTACTGCTAGTGTGGGCATCCTCATAACTTGAGTGTAGTGTTAGAAAAATGTTGGCCAGAGGAGGCCATCTTGCAGTTTTCCATGCCAGCACATGAAGCTTTTGCATCTACAGTTATGATATCTGGCTGTCACTGGCTTTTACCTTTTTAATTCAAAAGCTACAGACAACCAACCCAAACCAGAGAAATGCTGTCTTCCTGGTGACTGGCAGGGCAACATGGCATAGATCATGTACATCTCTGCTGCCAAGAAATACGTTGAGACGCACTCCGAGTACGCCTACATGAAAAGCTAGAGAATAACTGGCTTCAGGATGTTAGACCCCTCAACTGGCAATTCGGTGACAGAGGGGTGGTTGACTACATCTCAAATGTGTTAGATATCACTGGATCAACTTGTATCAAGTCAGCTAGGCCGGCTTCCTTCGTGGAACCCTTTCCCTGCATGCCTGACGATGCCGAATATCTCGGAGACTACTACGTTGGAGGGGAGGTTGACGGATGGAAGGCGTCTTACTGGAGGGCTCGTGACCACAGGGGCTTCTACACCAAGTTTTAATGTGTATTTATATTATTATATGTATAAACACATTAAACTTGGTGTAGAAGCCCCTGTGCTCGTGACATCTCTGAAACTTTGAAATCTCTTGAAATTGGATTCAGCAAAAATTGCCTTCCAGTCTATGAAAAGGTCATTTTGGATGTGGGGACCGAGCTGAAAATCACAGCTAATTTTGGCAACATAGCCAGCCGCATCACCGACCCTACCATCTTCGAAATTCCCGAAGGCTGCGAAGGTGTGTGAAACTAACACGACTGCTAATATTGATTTAAAACAATCGGTAGATTTGCAACTATAATCTTGCATTCACACTGTGATACTAAAAGTAAAACTGTGACGAAATGAAAACTAATTGATTGAAGTAAGGGTAAGGGTTTCAGGTGTGACAATTTATCAGGCACTTCTGAAATATCAACAAAATCTTTAAATTTCAAATCGTGATGGCCTGAATGCCTCATACTGGAAAATTGCCCTCACTCGGTAGCATTTCACTGAATTGGATTCGTGCCTGTATTCGTATTTAAACAATGAGCATGGGAGGTGAAATTATTAATATATTTCTCTTCGGTTTCAGAAGCAGAAATCGGAAGTGGCTTTACCTATGTTCATGAAAATTCACCTTAATACGTCCAGTATCCCAGGCCAGATGTGCCTTTTTGAGATTGGTGCTAATGGTTTGCACAAGTAATTTTTGATACTTTTTCGTTTCTTCATAAGCACTTGCAATGACACTAAAACTAACAAAACAAGCAAGGGATTGTTGAATTAATTACTTTGGAAGCCGCAACTGACTTCTGGCTTCAACCCAAATTGATGCTACATATTTTCTTCATATTCTCGTGTTTCTTCTCTATATTAACGACATTTCACAAGCTACAGACGTCTTTTACCCAATAATTTACGCAGATGATGCAATTCTCTCCACTACATTGTACACACTGGGTAGTGGGTACAGAATGTACAGAAACAATTAACAAAAATCAAATTTAGCAAAGTAACTGATTAGTTGAAACTGAACAAGCTATCATTAAACATATCAAAGACTAAAGCCATGATATTTCATACTAGACAAAGAACTGTAGAACCTTCTGTCATCTCAATAACTAATCATAAAATAGAGTAGGCCTATGTACAACAATTCGACTTTTTCGGTATAATCACTGACTCTCACATCTCCTGGAATCCACATATTGACTATAACTAGGTAGTCTTTCCATTCTTTCCATTCTTTCTTCTTTCCTTTCTTTTCCTTCCCTCCTTCCTTCATTCCTTCCTACATTCATTCCCTCCTTTCTTCTTCCTTCCTTCCCTCCTTCCTTCCTTCCTTCCTTCCTTCCTTCCTTCCTTCCTTCCTTCCTTACTTCCTTCCTTCCTTCCTTCCTTCTCTTCCTGATTCGGAATATACTTTTTAAAGGTTTTTTTCTACCTTTTACAGTGATTTACTCTCATTCAACAATGAAAGAATGCTTTCAAAGTTAGTGCCGTCAGTAGAATGATATGCTAGGAGAGTTGAAACCAAGTTTTGTGAATTTTGTGAGTATTGGTGCCGTCTTACTTCTCCTGATATGATGTTGGGTCAAAATCTCAAGATTTTGAATGGAATACCCATGGGTCCCAGGGCTAATGCAATGGCATTGTGTCTTACAACTCAAGCAAGAGACTGAATACAGAATAGACTCAAATAATTTCACCTGGCTTCCACAGGTGTGCTCCTACCAAGAGGAGGAAATTCCACTCAAGAAGAAGAAGAAGAAGAAGAAGAAGAAGAAGAAGAAGAGATTGTTGAATTAATTACTTTGGAAGCCACAACTGATTTTTGGCTTCAACTCACAGATTGGTGCTACATTATTTTTGTATAAACTTTCTTTGATACTGGACTTTTAAGTGACTTCATTAGCACATGTAATGGCTTTGAATCTTACAACTCAAGCAAGAGATTGCTGAATTAATAACTTTGGAAGCCACAACTGATTTTTGGCTTCAACTCAGATTGGTGCTTTTATATTTTTTGTATAAACTTTCTTTGATACTGCACTTTAAGTGACTTCATTAGCACATGTAATGGCTTTGAATCTTACAACTCAAGCAAGAGATTGCTGAATTAATTACTTTGGAAGCCACAACTGATTTTTGGCTTCAACTCAGATTGATGCTTCGTATTTTTTGTATAAACTTTCTTTGAAACTGCATTTCTAAGTGACTTCATTTGCACATGTAATGGCTTTGTATCTTACAACTCTAGCAAGAGATTGTTGAATTAATTACTTTGGAAGCCACAACTGATTTTTTGCTTCAACTCAGATTGGTGCTTCATATTTTTTGTATAAACTTTCTTTGATACTGCACTTTAAGTTACTTCATTAGCACATGTAATGGCTTTGAATCTTACAACTCAAGCAAGAGACTGCTGAATTAATAACTTTGGAAGCCACAACTGATTTTTGGCTTCAACTCAGATGGTGCTTCATATTTTTTGTATAAACTTTCTTTGATACTGCACTTTAAGTTACTTCATTAGCACATGTAATGGCTTTGTATCTTACAACTCAAGCAAGAGATTGCTGAATTAATTACTTTGGAAACCACAACTGATTCTTGGCTTCAACTCAGATTGATGCTTCATATTTTTTGTATAAACTTTCTTTGAAACTGCATTTCTAAGTGACTTCATTTGCACATGTAATGGCTTTGTATCTTACAACTCAAGCAAGAGATTGCTGAATTAATTACTTTGGAAGCCACAACTGATTTTTGGCTTCAACTCAGATTGATGCTTCATATTTTTTGTATAAACTTTCTTTGATACTGCACTTTTAAGTGACTTCATTAGCACATGTAATGGCTTTGTATCATACAACTCAAGCGAGAGATTGCTGAATTAATTACTTTGGAAGCCACAACTGATTTTTGGCTTCAACTCAGATTGATGCTTCATATTTTTTGTATAAACTTTCTTTGATACTGCACTATAAGTGACTTCATTAGCACATGTGATGGCTTTGAATCTTACAACTCAAGCAAGGGATTGTTGAATTAATTACTTTGGAAGCCACAACTGATTTTAAGCTTCAACTCAGATTGGTGCTACATATTTTTTGTATAAACTTTCTTTGATACTGCACTTTAAGTTACTTCATTAGCACATGCAATGGCTTTGTATCTTACAACTCAATCAAGAGATTGTTGAATTAATTACTTTGGAAGCCACAACTGATTTTTGGCTTCAACTCAGATTGGTGCTACATATTTTTTGTATAAACTTTCTTTGATACTGCACTTTAAGTTACTTCATTAGCACATGTAATGGCTTTGAATCTTAAAACTCAAGCAAGAGATTGCTGAATTAATTACTTTGGAAGCCACAACTGATTTTTGGCTTCAACTCAGATTGGTGCTACATATTTTTTGTATAAACTTTCTTTGATACTGCACTATAAGTGACTTCATTAGCACATGTGATGGCTTTGAATCTTACAACTCAAGCAAGAGATTGCTGAATTAATAACTTTGGAAGCCACAACTGATTTTTGGCTTCAACTCAGATTGGTGCTTCATATTTTTTGTATAAACTTTCTTTGATACTGCACTTTAAGTTACTTCATTAGCACATGCAATGGCTTTGAATCTTAAAACTCAAGCAAGAGATTGCTGAATTAATTACTTTGGAAGCCACAACTGATTTTTGGCTTCAACTCAGATTGATGCTTCATATTTTTTGTATAAACTTTCTTTGATACTGCACTTTAAGTTACTTCATTAGCACATGTAATGGCTTTGTATCTTACAACTCAAGCAAGAGATTGCTGAATTAATTACTTTGGAAGCCACAACTGATTTTTGGCTTCAACTCAGATTGATGCTTCATATTTTTTGTATAAACTTTCTTTGATACTGCACTTTTAAGTGACTTCATTAGCACACGTAATGGCTTTGAATCTTACAACTCAAGCAAGAGATTGTTGAATTAATTACTTTGGAAGCCGCAACTGACTTAAGCTTCAACTCAGATTGGTGCTACATATTTTTTGTATAAACTTTCTTATATACTGCACTATAAGTTACTTCATTAGCACATGTAATGGCTTTGAATCTTACAACTCAAGCAAGAGATTGCTTAATTAATTACTTTGGAAGCCACAACTGATTTTTGGCTTCAACTCAGATTGGTGCTTCATATTTTTTGTATAAACTTTCTCTGATACTGCACTTTAAGTTACTTCATTAGCACATGTAATGGCTTTGTATCTTACAACTCAAGCGAGAGATTGCTGAATTAATTACTTTGGAAGCCACAACTGATTTTTGGCTTCAACTCAGATTGGTGCTTCATATTTTTTGTATAAACTTTCTTTGATACTGCACTTTAAGTTACTTCATTAGCACATGTAATGGCTTTGAATCTTAAAACTCAAGCAAGAGATTGCTGAATTAATTACTTTGGAAGCCACAACTGATTTTTGGCTTCAACTCAGATTGATGCTTCATATTTTTTGTATAAACTTTCTTAGATACTGCACTTTTAAGTGACTTCATTAGCACATGTAATGGCTTTGTATCTTACAACTCAAGCAAGAGATTGCTGAATTAATTACTTTGGAAACCACAACTGATTTTTGGCTTCAACTCAGATTGATGCTTCATATTTTTTGTATAAACTTTCTTTGATACTGCACTATAAGTGACTTCATAAGCACATGTGATGGCTTTGAATCTTACAACTCAAGCAAGGGATTGTTGAATTAATTACTTTGGAAGCCACAACTGATTCTTGGCTTCAACTCAGATTGGTGTTTCATATTTTTTCATAAACATTCTTTGATACTGCACTTTTAAGTTAATTCGTTAGCACATGTAATGGCATTGTATCTTACAACTCAAGCAAGAGATTGCTGAATTAATTACTTTAGAAACCACAACTGATTCTTGGCTTCAACTCAGATTGATGCTTCGTATTTTTTGTATAAACTTTCTTTGATACTGCACTTTAAGTTACTTCATTAGCACATGTAATGGCTTTGAATCTTACAACTCAAGCAAGAGATTGCTGAATTAATAACTTTGGAAGCCACAACTGATTTTTGGCTTCAACTCAGATTGGTGCTTCATATTTTTTGTATAAACTTTCTTTGATACTGCACTTTAAGTTACTTCATTAGCACATGTAATGTCTTTGAATCTTAAAACTCAAGCAAGAGATTGCTGAATTAATTACTTTGGAAACCACAACTGATTTTTGGCTTCAACTCAGATTGATGATTCATATTTTTTGTATAAACTTTCTTTGATACAGCATTTTAAGTGACTTCATAAGCACATGTAATGGCTTTGAATCTTAAAACTCAAGCAAGAGATTGCTGAATTAATTACTTTGGAAGCCACAACTGATTCTTGGCTTCAACTCAGATTGATGCTTCATATTTTTTGTATAAACTTTCTTTGATACTGCACTTTTAAGTGACTTCATTAGCACATTTAATGGCTTTGAATCTTACAACTCAAGCAAGAGATTGCTGAATTAATTACTTTGGAAGCCACAACTGATTTTTGGCTTCAACTCAGATTGATGCTTCATATTTTTTGTATAAACTTTCTTTGATACTGCACTATAAGTGACTTCATTAGCACATGTGATGGCTTTGAATCTTACAACTCAAGCAAGAGATTGTTGAATTAATTACTTTGGAAGCCACAACTGATTTTAAGCTTCAACTCAGATTGGTGCTACATATTTTTTGTATAAACTTTCTTTGATACTGCACTTTAAGTTACTTCATTAGCACATGCAATGGCTTTGTATCTTACAACTCAAGCAAGAGATTGTTGAATTAATTACTTTGGAAGCCACAACTGATTTTTGGCTTCAACTCAGATTGGTGCTACATATTTTTTGTATAAACTTTCTTTGATACTGCACTTTAAGTTACTTCATTAGCACATGTAATGGCTTTGAATCTTAAAACTCAAGCAAGAGATTGCTGAATTAATTACTTTGGAAACCACAACTGATTTTTGGCTTCAACTCAGATTGATGCTTCATATTTTTTGTATAAACTTTCTTTGATACTGCACTTTTAAGTGACTTCATTAGCACATGTAATGGCTTTGTATCTTACAACTCAAGCAAGAGATTGCTGAATTAATTACTTTGGAAACCACAACTGATTTTTGGCTTCAACTCAGATTGATGCTTCATATTTTTTGTATAAACTTTCTTTGATACTGCACTTTTAAGTGACTTCATAAGCACATGTGATGGCTTTGAATCTTACAACTCAAGCAAGAGATTGCTGAATTAATTACTTTGGAAGCCACAACTGATTCTTGGCTTCAACTCAGATTGGTGTTTCATATTTTTTGTATAAACTTTCTTTGATACTGCACTTTAAGTTACTTCATTAGCACATGTAATGGCTTTGAATCTTACAACTCAAGCAAGAGATTGCTGAATTAATTACTTTGGAAGCCACAACCGATTTTTGGCTTCAACTCAGATTGTGCTTCATATTTTTTGTATAAACTTTCTCTGATACTGCACTTTAAGTTACTTCATTAGGACATGTAATGGCTTTGTATCTTACAACTCAAGCAAGAGATTGCTGAATTAATTACTTTGGAAGCCACAACTGATTTTTGGCTTCAACTCAGATTGGTGCTACATTATTTTTGTATAAACTTTCTTTGATACTGGACTTTTAAGTGACTTCATTAGCACATGTAATGGCTTTGTATCTTACAACTCAAGCAAGAGATTGCTGAATTAATTACTTTGGAAGCCACAACTGATTTTTGGCTTCAACTCAGATTGGTGCTACATATTTTTTGTATAAACTTTCTTTTATACTGCACTATAAGTGACTTCATTAGCACGTGTAATGGCTTTGTATCTTACAACTCAAGCAAGAGATTGCTGAATTAATTACTTTGGAAGCCACAACTGATTTTTGGCTTCAACTCAGATTGGTGCTACATATTTTTTGTATAAACTTTCTTTGATACTGCACTTTTAAGTGACTTCATTAGCACATGTAATGGCTTTGTATCTTACAACTCAAGCGAGAGATTGCTGAATTAATTACTTTGGAGGCCACAACTGATTTTTTGCTTCCACTCGGATTGGTGTTACATTTTTTTTATAAAATATTTTACTATACTGCACTTCTAAGTAACTTCCATGCACTTGCACTTTAACTAATAACTCCTGCAAGAAAGTGTTGAATTAAATATTTTGGAAGCCAGAACAAATGTTAATGACTTAAATAGATCACCAAGTAAGAAATCATAACAACACTTAAGGTTGCATAATCTTCATTAACTATCAACAAATTATGTAACAGTCTAATAGTAATAATAATAATAATAATAATAGGCATTTATATAGCGCCAATTCCAGTAAACTGCTCACAAGCGCTTATGCATGATGGATTTATTTGTAGAAACTCTTAAATAGATAAGTTTTAAGATTTCTCTTGAAGCCTTCAAGTGTTTTAGAGACCTTTACAATCTCTGGGAGTTGGTTCCACAGTTTTGGAGCGGCATACGAAAAGGCTCGGTCTTCATACTTGTTTTTGTTGAAGGAAGTTGGTTCATTTAAGAGAATTTTGTTATTGCTTCTCAGATTACAGCTTCGTTCAGATTTCGGCTGAATCATCTTTTTTGAATATACAAGGGAGCTTGTCCGTTTAATGCTTTCCAAGTCGTTAACATGAGCTTGAACTGTATTCTAGCTGGGATTGGCAGCCAATGTAGCTGCTTCCTATGCTGGCTTACACTGTCATGCTTTTTCAATTTTTCAATGAGTCGAACTGCTGAGTTTTGGGCCACTTGAAGTTTATATAATAAGCGACTTGATGTTCCATACAGAAGACCGTTTCCATAGTCTAGGTGAGGAGTCACAAGAGCATTGACGGCTGTTTTGCTGGTTTCCTTGTCCAATGACTTGCGGATTTTTGAGATATTTCTTAAATTGAAATAGGCATTCCTACACATTTTGTTGACTTGTTTTTCCATGGTCATGTTTTTGTCAAAGATAACACCTAGATTTCTAACATGATCGGCTGCATTAATTTTGACATTGTCGACATGGATTGATGATACTTGGAGTTTATTAAGTTGGTGTTGACTGCCAATGAGCAGTAGCTCAGTTTTTTCTCCATTGTTGCAAAGCTTATTTTCATGGAGAAATTTCCTGATATCAGCAATGCACTTCTGCATTTTGAGTATTGCATTTCTCTGATCTAAGAAAGTTGGTTTGAAAGAGAGAATAAGTTGTTCGTCATCGGCATACTTTTGGTCTTTGACTTGATTTTTTGCAGCCACTTCGCTCAATGGAGCGATGTATGAATTGAACAGGATTGGTCCTAATTTGAACCTTGAGGAACCCCGAATTTGAGTGGAAGTTTGGTTGATGTTTTGTCATTAATTATCACAGACTGTGACCTGTCAGAAATGTATGACTTGAACCAGCACAGTGCAGAATCTTGAATACCGTATCTATTTTCTAAACGTTTCAGTAGAATCTTGTGATCAATTGTGTCAAAAGCAGCTGAAAGGTCCAACAGTACAAGCATTGTTACCTCACCTTTGCTCATATTCACCATGATATCATTATGGATCTTGGTCAGGAGAGTTTCAGTACTGTGGAATTTTCTGTAAGCTGACTGTTTCGCATCATCCAGGTTGTTTGCACTAAGATGGTCGGTGTATTGTTTGATAACAGCACTTTCAATTAGTTTGCCAAGGAAGGAAAGATTTGATACTGGTCTATAATTCTTTTTGATTAGATCCAATCCACATTTTTTCAACAGAGGTTTGACAAGGGCATGTTTCAGCACAAAAGGCATTTCTCCCTGTATGAGTGACTTATTGACAATATTGGTTATAATTGGGAGGTATTCATCAATGCATTCGAGCAAAAGCCACGTTGGAATGGGATCAAGTTGGCAGTGTTTAACTGGCATTTCCCTGATCAGTTTCTTTATGTCACTCTGAGATAGGCTTCTGAATTGTCGGAGAGTGTGAGGGACAGTTTCGATATTATTATCAGTATCATTATGTGTTGAGTCCAACTTAGACCTGAGTGTTTTAATCTTCTCATCAAAGAACTTATTAAAATCATTTGCCAAGTCAATTTCATTTGTATGTGGTGGGAGAGGTAGTTCCTGTTTTCTGTTCAGACTTGAGTTCAGTAACTTGAACAACTTCTTTGCATCACCACTAGATTCTTTGATCTTCACTCGCAGATCTTCTGATTTGAGGCGACTCAGTTGCAGATTCAATGCATTTCTTTTTTCTTTGAAAGATTCCCAGTCTTTTACAAGTCTGGTTCTCCTCCATAATCTCTCCGCTTTCCTTTTCGCTGTTTTTAGAAACTTGATATCAGCATTATTAAACGAAGTGGTGTGCGCAGAGTTACTTCTCTGGTTTTAGTGGGAGCATGTTTGTCCAGAACCTCTTTGGTAGAGTCATATAGTCTTATAAGGTTATTTAGACTTCTCTGTTCCTGTCCATCTACAGTCAGATGTTTCCCAATGTCTTTTCTGAAATCTTGTACATTGATTTTACTAGTTTTTCTGAAACTGATTTTCTTCTTGGGTTTGTTCGCTTTCTTCATTGGAATGTCAAATAGAATGCAGTTGTGATCGGAGAGTAGGTCACTAACCATACATTTGTTCAATATTGATTTTTCTTGAGTAATCACAAGGTCCAGCGTATTGCCATCTTTGTGTGTTGGCACAGAGACATGTTGTACAAGACCAAACATTTCAAGGATGTTGTTAAATTGGATAGCTTTGTAGTCACCCGTTTTATTCACATGAAAGTTGAAATCCCCAGTAATTATGATTTCATTATTGAATGTTTGGTAGTGTCCTAGAAATTTAGTGAATTCTGTATAGAATTCTGCAAGACTGTATTTGTTTTTGTTGGATGGCTCTGGGCGATACACAAGAAGAATTGTAACAATTTTTCCATCCAACTGGACTTGGATTTCCATGTGTTCAAAGGTCTTGGTTTTCATGCGATCTTTTTGAATTGCTTGAATGCCAGATCTGACAAGGCAACCTACTCCGCCACCTGGCCTTCCCAAACGGGGTGAACTAAGAAAAAAATATCCACCATTTTCCTCCAATTCGCCAATTTCGACTGTATCATCATCTTTTAACCAAGTCTCAGTGAAAAGAAAAATGTCTAGATCATATTCGTCCCTGTAATCCTTAACAATTTGCGTTTTCTATCTCAAACTTTGAGCATTCCACACACAGGTTTTGAGAATATTCTTTGGTTTGAGAATAGTCTTGGGGGATGATTTCTGATATGTTCTGCATAAGTTGATTGGGAGTCTTTTTGTGCTAAAATCTCAAACCTGTTTGAGAGTTTGATTGAGCTACTGTTGCTACTTACACTTTTTGCCTTTGGTAGAGTTGAGACTGTTGTTGATTGTTGCCCATTTACATGGTTATTTAGACCAGTCCGCAAAACTTCAGAGTAAAGCTTTCGATATTTGTACATTGTTGCTGTTGTTTAATGCAAGAAGTTTTTGATGAGCTAGAAAATGTGTGACTGACCAAAGGAGTTGGTTAGAATCAAAGATCAGGCAATTTGTGACTGATTGAAGGGTTTAGATAGGATCGAGGATTAATCGATATGCGACCAACTGAAGCAGTTATTTAGAAATAAGGATCAATCAATTTGTGACTGACTAAGAGTCGAGGATCAATCAATTTGTGACTGAGGTTCAATCAATTTGTGACTGACCAAACCAGTTAGTTAGAAGTCGAAGATCAATCAATTTGTGACTGACCAAAGCAGATAGCTAGAAACAAGGATCAATCAGTGACAGTGAGTGACTGACCAAAAGGGTTAGTCAGGAGTCAAGGATCCATCAATTTATGACTGACTCAAGGAGATTTAAAGATTCAAGGATCAATCAGTGTGTGACTGACCCAAGCAGATAATTAAAATCGAGGATCAATCAATTTGTGATTGACCAAAAATGTAAGTTAAGAGTCGAGGATCAATCAATTTGTGACTGACCAAAGCAGAGGGTTGGAATCGAGGATCAATCAATTTGTGATTGACCAAAAGTGTTAGTTAAGAGTCGAGGATCAATCAATTGGTGACCGACCAAAGCAGAGGGTTAGAATCGAGGATCAATCAATTTGTGATTGACCAAAGCAGAGAGTTAGAGGATTAATCAATTTGTGATTGACCAAAGCAGAGAGTTAGAATCGAGGATCAATCAATTTGTGACCGATCAAAGCAGAGAGTTAGAGTCGAGGATCAATCAATTTGTGATTGACCAAAAGTGTCAGTTAAGAATCGAGGATCAATCAATTTGTGACCGACCAAAGCAGAGAGTTAGAGGATCAATCAATTTGTGATTGACCAAGGAGAGAGTTTGAGGATCAATCAATTTGTGATTGACCAAAGCAGAGAGTTAGAATCGAGGATCAATCAATTTGTAACCGACCAAAGCAGAGAGTTAGAGTCGAGGATCAATCAATTTGTGATTGATTTGACCAAAGCAGAGAGTTAGAGGATCAATCAAATTGTGATTGACCAAAGCAGAGAGTTAGAGTCGAGGATCAATCAATTGGTGACCGACCAAAGCAGAGGATTAGAATCGAGGATCAATCAATATGTGATTGACCAAAGGTGTTAGTTAAGAGTCGAGGATCAATCAATTTGTGACCGATCAAAGTAGAGAGTTAGAGTCGAGGATCAATCAACTTGTGATTGACCAAAAGGGTTAGTTAAGAATCGAGGATCGATCAATTTGTGACCGACCAAAGCAGAGACTTAGAGTCGAGGATCAATCAATTTGTGATTGACCAAAGCAGAGAGTTAGAGGATCAATCAATTTGTGATTGACCAAAGCAGAGAGTTAGAATCGTGGATCAATCAATTTGTGACCGACCAAAGCAGAGAGTTAGAGTCGAGGATCAATCAATTTGTGATTGACCAAAAGTGTTAGTTAAGAGTCGAGGATCAATCAATTTGTGACCGACCAAAGCAGAGAGTTAGAGTCGAGGATCAATCAATTTGTGATTGACCAAAAGTCTTAGTAAGAGTCGAGGATCAATCAATTTGTGACCGACCAAAGCAAAGGGTTAGAATCACGGATCAATCAATTTGTGATTGACCAAAAGTGTTAGTTAAGAGTCAAGGGTCAATCAATTTGTGACTGACCAAAGCAGAGAGTTAGAATTGAGGATCAATCAATTTGTGATTGACCAGAAGAGTTAGTTAAGAATTGAGGAGTTAGTAGGATTCGAGGATCAGGCAATTTGTGACTGACCAAAGGAGTTAGTTACAATCAAGGATCAATCAATTTGTGACTGACCAAAGGAGTTAGCTAGAATCGAGGATCAATCAATTTGTGACTGAGTTAGTTAGAAGGATTTTGGCTGATTATGTTGTTGAGGGTATGTCGTCTTGCAGGCTATGATTCCTGGAATGGCTTCTATGGAGTTCAGTTCTTGGATGTGTATTGGCAATGTATTAAGCTCTTCAAACTTAAAATCACAATAACTTATGCCATCAAGTGTTGTGGAATGTGTCTGGAATGATAAATGAGTACTGAGAATAGAAAACTATGACAATTAAATAGCTTTTCAGGTGTAAAAACGATGGTAAAATGAGCGAAAATCTGGGTCAAAACAATGTGGATTGCAGCCAGAAAACGATGTTGAAGAGAGCAGGTAGCTAAATTACAAGTTAATGCACTTAAATCACATGTAAATGATTCAAAAATGGTAAATGACAGGTAAGAAACAATAGGCTATAATATATAATTTGACAATCCTGTGTTCTTCGTGAGACAATTTCTGATAGGTTGTGGAGTCCAATTTGCACCTTGCAATGTAAGTGGGTCTTCTTCTTCTTCTTCTTCTTCAGCATTAAATCCCGCCTATGCAATAACAGGCGAACCTCAATTAAATGAGTATCAGGCTTCTAATTTTTTCTAGTCTTCTACATAACAAGCTACTACCCTGGTTTGCCCTACTTATTCTCCTGGGATCTTCTAGACGAATCACTCTTGGGATGCTTCTGTGGTTCTAAATTTATCTCCATTCAATATTGCAGAACACAGTTCCTCTGGAGAGGCAGGAGCCCGCTTATCTTCCTCTAGGTAGAGTCCTTGGATCCAGTCTGTGCTGTGTGTATTTTCTGGGCAAGTGATGAGTAGATGGAGAATGTCTTCTGTCTCTTGTAGGCATCGCTGGCAAATATCAGATGACAAGGCTTGGTATTTGGCCAGGACAGCAGCAGTATGAAATTTTCCAACCAACATCCTAGCTCTCGTTGATGCCGCTTCGCGGAGTGAGTCAGATTCTTGTCCGTGTAGCCACAGCTGATGTGGGGTGAATTGTGGGGAGTTTTCTATGAGCATCCATTTGAGGGAAGACTTCGCTCTTGATGTCTTAAGCAGCTTGAAGTGCCAATGAAGAGAGATCGCTTCCTTGACGTGACGTTTCCACATCAGTTTTGCCCAGGGGAACGACAGTTGTTTCCAGATGTTAAGTCCATATTCTGTTGCAAGTCCATTGATCATGCAGAACCAGCTGTTTCGGTTTTCACTCAGGGAGAGTTGACGTCTGGCGACACTTCTCAATAGATGATCACTCGGCAGCCGGCAAATTGATCCGAACAGTGTAAACAGCTTTATATGGTATTGGGCCTCAACTGGAAGAGTGCCTGATAGCCAGTAGATTGCCTCAGCAGCAGTACCATCTGGGAGACTTTGCAGCTGTCAAAGAATCTTCCTGTAGAAGGTTTCCAGTTTGCTGATAGAGGCTCTGTTCAGGGTGGCGGCGTCTAATCCATGGAGGAGACTAGGAGATACAAATAGCTGTGTCAGCTTCAGCGAGGTTGCAGCTCCGAGGCCATCACAACCATGAAAGCCGGTCCTCATCAGTGCATAAGCCGACCTCCTAGCTTTGGAGATATTGATCTCGATAACGGGGTGGGAACAACCTTTGTTCCAGTCGATCCCAAGATGAGTAAATCTGTCCTTCTGTGTAACACTGTCACTTCCCAGGAACCATTCGTACGTCAGGCCATGAAGGCTCTTGGGCTGGTGGAGAACGGTGACAGACGACTTCGTAGGGTGTATTTCATAGTGATGATCTTTGGAGTATTCATGACACACATTAAGCATAGCCTGAAGTTGATGAGGGCAAGTTGATATCAGGAGGACGTCATCAGCGCAAGTTGGAGAGCCTATGAACTGGTCACCGATGAAGGCTCCAAGTTGGTTCCTCTGAAGCGACAGGAGTAGGCCATTTATGTAGCTCTTATACAGCATCGGGGAGATGATGCTCCCTTGTTTCACCCCTTGTAAGGTAGAGAACGGGGCACTATCCTCACCCTTCCAACGAACGCATTCCTTGGAGTCTGAGTATAAGTTGTCCAGGATACCCCATAGGCCTCCGCTCAGGTTCTCCTGGTGAAGTTTCTTCTTGAGGACATCATGACTGACGACGTCAAATGCTTTGCGGGCGTCCAAAGTGGCGATGAGTAAGGGAGTTTTTTGATGTCTGGCTTGGGCAATTGCTTCAGAGATTAGTAGACTGGCCATGCTTGGTGACCGTTCTCTGGTGAAGCCTACTTGAAGATTACTGGAGCGCTGGTCTATCTTCTGTCTGAGTTCCACATTGGCAGCAACTGTTTCGAGAATCTTCAGGAAGACGGACGCAATAGTGATGCCCCTATAGTTGTCGAGGATCCTGTTGTCCTTCCCACATTTTGGAATCGGAATCTTATAGGCAATCTTCATACGTTCAGGAATAACATTAGTTTTCCCTATCTGTTGAAATGCATGGAGGAGTAGACCTTTGGCTCTAGGTGTTAGAAGTCTAACTTGCTCCGCGGCATGGCCTTCTAAGTCCTTTGCCTTTCCTTTTGCTAGCTCCCCGACTGCTGTGTCCAGTTCTTTATCCGTGACCAGGAAGGGTTCCGAATGGATATCGTAGTACAGCCGCAGGTAATGAGTAAGTTCCCCGCCTTCTCCATATCTTCTCTTCGGAATGGACAACTCACGAAAGTATCCTGCCACGGCTTCCCTCTGTTTGTCAATATCTTCTACCAGTGTGCCATCGATCAGTAGGCCATAAGTGGGGTTGTCTCGGAGTCTTTGCTTCCTAACAATTTTGAAGAAGAGCTTGCTGTCTTTTTCTGACGCAGCATTGATCTCATTAATCATATCATTGCGCTCTGTGGCTGCTTGTCTTCGCTGGGTGCGCCTCACCATCTTCTTAGCTTCCTTCTTAGCTTGCCAAGTTGGATCCAAACCTCTAGGCCGGCCAGCAGCCTTCCATTCGAAGTGGGCAAGTTTTGATGACTGGATCGCTTCGGCTAGTGCTGGAGTCCAAACAAAGTTTTCCTTCTTTCTTGGGACGGTCTTGACTGTCCTACAAGGAGCTGAGGACTGTGTGGCTGTGTTGATTGCGCACTGGAGAATGTGTATTGCAGCGTCTGCATCTAGCATGTCCACTTGAATGTTTTCCAGTTCCTCATCCAACGTGGTTTGGAAGGTAGCTTCATCCAGCTTTTTGAGGTTGTAGATCTTGGCGGGGCCGGTCTTCCGGGTGCTTGCCTTCTGGAGAGGGTTAACATGGAGAACTGCTTCAAGGACAATGGGATGGTGGTATGAGGTGTTCAAGTGGGAGAGTTCATCTTCAGACAACACGCTGTAGCTCTTCCAAACATTGCTGGGGTGCGTGTGTTTAAGTAGAGCGTGGTCTAGATGCGAGTTGTGATTCAGGAAGATGTTTGTGTAGGTCATCTGGTCTCTAGTCGGGCCTCCGAGATCTTTCAAGTTGTGTTCCTTCACTAGATTTAAGACTGCAAGCTCCTTGGGTCCATTTCTGTGGTAGTGGTCCTCATTAAGGTCCCCCATAATGATGATGTCGTGAGTACCGGAGTAAGTTTCCAGGAGCTCATGGAGCGTGTCCATATCTTCCATGAAGGTGTCTCTGGCATTTTTGCTGTTTCCTGAAGGTAGATAGCAGTTAATAATACAGACGGGACGAAGGGGGAGGTTGATCTTAGTGAGGAGAATCCTGTTGTTACCTTCCTGCTGGGTGGGGTCAATAAAGGGGCTAAGTCTGCTACCCCAGAGGGTTGCCACTCCTCCGTGACAAACTGGTCGCTTGCATAGCTCTAGAGACTCATCGTGGTTATCTGTGGATGTCGACTGGAAGGAGATCATGCTGCTGAGTAGGGAGCCAAGCCTGGGGGTATCAAATTGGGGCAGCCAGTGCTCTTGGAGTAGAACTAAGTCGAAGGAAGAGTAAATTTGGCTTATGAACGCACTGTTTTGCTTGACTCCCTGAATGTTAAGAGACATGATCTTAATAGGGGCCATGCTTTGTCATTCGTCCCTTAGTTTCTCGGATGTCCTGCTACTGACTGGCGCAGCGCCGGGCGTTGAGACTTGAGCTTCAGTGTTAGGCATTTCCAGATTTGTGAGTTCAGTCCTCCATCTGTCTGGTCGAACATCTCTCTCCTCCCCAAGGGCTTTTGAGTCTGGGATGCTCTGTTGCCTGCCCAGGACTGGTTCGTCTCTGACTGGAGCACCAGGGGGATAATTGGACGGGGATCTTGTAGTTGGGGGTTGTCTTGTGGGCATAGAAGAATAGGATGAAGATGCATGGATTTCCTCTGAAGGGCTAGCTGGGTGTGGTGCAGGATGCACAACGGTGGGCTTTGAGGGCTGGCTCATACTAGGGGAGGGGTACTGGGAGAGGGAGTCTGATGCTGTTGATACCTCGCATGTCTGGCGGCACCTTGATACCGCTGAGGGTCCCCGTGGGCATGCCCGCGGTGGTGAGCTTGGAAGTTGGCAGCAGGCTGGGGATGAGATTGGGGCCACGGACCTTGTGGTGCGAACTGCGGGAAGGCTTGGCTTGGGAAGAAGGGCAGCATCTGCGGGGCAGCTGGGTAGGATGGGAATGGTGGCCGAGGTTGTAGTTGACTCATAATCCTGTTTTCCATATTGAAGAGGTGACTTGACAGTTTGCTCTCTACATCTTTCCAGCGCAGCTCATCGCGGAGAGATCTGATCTGTTCTTGCAGCATCTGTTCTTGGGAGTTGGATCCATGCTGGGGGCCGAGGTCTGCAGGAGCATTGGAGTGAGGAGGTCTGGAATGTCTGGATTGATCTGCAGCTCCATTAGCATCAATTATCTGCTGGAGAAGCTGGTTGGTAGATGACAATTCTCTGACCCTGTTCTCCAGGCCCACTATGAGCGCCTTCTGGGTCTCCAGTTGGTGAAGGCTCTTCTCTAATTCCTTCTCTCTCTGTTTGAGGTTGCGCTCAGCGGACGCCAACTTTTTCTCCCTGGCTTGAATCAGCATGTGGGCTTCTCTCCAATCCCGTTGAGTCTGGGAGCAGTGGTCACAGTGAGAGTTCCTTTGGGAGAGGTTGGCAGTTTCGCTGGAAGGCAGGGAAGTGTGGCCGTCTGAAGCTCCAGTAGGAGGTCCACTTGCAAGCGCGGGGTTCGAAGAGACAGGAAGAGCCGGGTGTGTCGGTGGGGTGCCCCCCGCGGGCCTGTCCTCCGAGGAGTCGACAACTACAGGAGGGGGGAATGGCGGACGGCCAGAAGTCGGATTGAGGGTGCAGGAGCTGTCATTGGCAGTGATGGCCAAAGTGGTAGACACATGATTTGAGTCTCCTGAGGTGGGTGTTCCCATCTCCATATCCACACCACTACTGGGAGCATCCTGCTCCGCCTGGGGCGGCATCCTTCCATCCTGGTCTATAGCTGTCAAGTGCCTCGCTGGGGATCTGGTGCGGGTAGAGACGTTGATCGCCCTGTTGGCTTCATCCAGGCCCGACTTATTCCATTTTTGAGACGTGAGCTCCTTGGAGAGAGTTTGGAGGCTTTGTTTCAGTCCCTCATTAAACTTCCTGTGGTTGTGGCCAGGTGACAGTTCTTGAAATTCATTGATGATCTGGCAGATACATGGCCAGTCCTTAGCAATGAAGTCCGGGATCATCTTTCCATTGACAAGAATGGTGGACTTGGTATGATAAAAGTTCAATGTGTAGGCAATCTGACCTCCACCCTTCTTACGGATCTTGTAAGTAGTTTGTACAATGTGATTAGAGGACTCTTCCTGGAGAGCAACAACTTCTGTTTCGTAACAGTAGCTAGATGCCGAGATGTAATGGTAGTGAGCAGCCTTCCGTACAAACTCATATAGACCCGCCTGAAAGTAGAGCATCAGATTTTTGTTGTTCTTCTGGGGTCCATCAAAAGCTTCCATGGTATAATCAGCATCCCTATTGCTAGCGAGGAGCTTGTTAACCACAGCCTTATCCTTGTTAAGCTTATATTTGACACGCTTTATCGTGACGAGGTGCTCATTTTGGCGCCGAAATTCCAGTTCCAGGGAGGCAGAGTTACAAGCAAACAGGTTACTGACCGACACCGGAGAGGCTCTCCTACTTCTTGTAGACATCTGGTCATCCTGGTGATCCTGGCGATCCAGTATTGCAAGCTGACCTCGGGGACGTCTTGGGCTCATCTCAGAGTTGCAGGTTTGTTGACAAGGTGGTGGAAGTCAATATGGCGTCTTCTCCAACCGGGCCAGTAAACGCCGTCTTCAACTCCGGATAAATGGGCAACCAGGGCAATAATTGTAGCTAAAAGCACTAAAAAGACTAGCTGGAATCTACTGCTAAGATCCACTAAAAGCGAGAGTCATTAAGAAGCAGCTAAAAACTATAAAATCTATAAAAACGAGGAGCTACGCTCTAAAATCGTGCTGTCAGTTCACCGAAGGTGCGCCCTCTGCAGCCAGGTGAGCAGGGGAATCCCCAATTCTCGTAGTGACAAGTCAAGTGAAAGTAAAAGTGAAATATCTTCCAAAATATGCAAAGTGTGGCCACCAAAGTTGCCACGAATCTTCTAGAGGTTGCTTCCGACAAAATTACACCAAAATGAGCCACAAGACATGCAAGAATCTCCAACAAGAACCTATAATATCTCAGAGCTCTTCACAAGTGTGTTGACAGTCTGACAGCGCCCTCTAGTAAACAGTCACCTCTGAATAGCTATGGTTTTATTGATCTCGGTTATGTAACATCAACAATTTAGTTCAATCTGTCTATCTATCTATCTATCTATCTATCTATCTATCTATCTATCTATCTATCTTTCTATCTATCTATCTATCTATCTATCTATCTATCTATCTATCTATCTTTCTATCTATCTATCTATCTAATCTTATCTATAGATCTGATCTTATCTATAGATCTGATCTTATCTATCTAATCTTTTCTATCTGCCCATTTGCCCAGTCCTTAAAAATGATATATGTTGGACTTCTGCATGGAATGTTGAAGATAATACAGTAGTTCTATGACAATGTTGCGCGAATTTCATGGCAGTGCCATTTACAGGTGTCCGCCCGCCAGTCCGAGGGCCCGCCAGTCCGAGGGTCGGCGATTCCGAAGGCCCGTCATTCCGAGGGCCCGCCAGTCCGATTTTTTGATGCCCTGAGGGCACCATGGTGCCCTGAGGGCATCGCCTGTCCATGGTGCCCTGAGGGCATCGTTATGGGGCCCGCTAGTCCGAAGGCCCGCAAGTCCGAGGGCCACCACTCCTACAGCTAGGATCCCACTAGGAAGAGAGCCAAGGCCCGACAGTCCGAAGGTCCGTCAGTCCGAAATGCCCTCAGGGCATTGTCAGTAGCCCTTAGGGCACCATTAGTCTCTTTATGCATGAGCCAGACTGATTGTCACTGAATTGCCTGATTGCTATTGAATTGCCTGATTGCTATTGAATAACCTGGTTGCTAATTTGATATTGAATTGCCTGATTGCTATCTATCTGTAAAATATATAATTTAGATAGAGAAACTCTCCACCTAAGAAGTAGGAACTTCATTAATAATATCGTTAAAAATGAGCGAATTCGGTCTTTCCCCAGACTGATATTTCAAATGTTTTGACGAATGAAATATTTAATAAAATATAATTGCATAATTGCTTTTTAATTGCCTGGATCACCTGGACTTATGTTGGACTGCAGTTCCAATCAAGCTTCACCACATTGCTTTGTCCTTCCTTGCTTGCTTGCTTCCTTGCTTGCTTGCTTGCTTGCTTGCTTCCTTTCTTCCTTCATTCTTTAGAGGGAGATTAGAGGGTTAGCCCAGTTGGTAGTTCACTACTGGTCAATCATTTGGTCCAGAGATTGATTCCTGCTCTGGTCTGGCATGGGTCAACTAGATTTGTGTTGGAAAGAAATGTTCAATCATCTACCGCCTCATTCTTCGTTCCTCCTACTGTCGTAATTGTCCTTAGTCCATAAGGACATGATACATTCCTAGGGTCGGAGTAGCCCCCTCAGATTCAGCTGATAATTATGTCTCCCCTGAGCAACCCCCCCCCCCCCTGTATCCAATCGACCTCCCAGTTCAGCCTCCTCCCCCCCCCCACACAGGTCAGATTGCTCTCTGATGCCTTAAATTTAAATACGTTGCTACATGCACAGGGGTTTCTGAAACAAGTTCAAGTAGATATCATATACATTGGTTTAGAGTCCCCCGTGGTTACTACAAGGCCCCATCAGTCGATGCATCAGTTCCTCTTGTCTTCAGTGTGCTCCAAAGGGGAAAAAGTGCCGTGAGAACATAAGTGTCTCGAGGAATCAACAAGTTCCCAAAGGAAAACAAGGGTGCCCTGAGGAGAAACAAATGTGCCCTGAGGAACATAAATTTGCCCTCAGGGACACAAAGGTACCCTGAGGAACAAAAAGGTACCCTGAGGAACAAAAAGGTGCCCTGAGGAACAAAAAGGTGCTCTGAGGAACATAAAGGTGCCCTGGAGAAAACAAAGGTGCCCTGGGAAACACAAAGGCGCCCTGGGGAACACAAAGGCGCCCTGGGGTACACAAAGGCGCTCTGGGGAACACAAAGGTGCCCTGGGGAACACAAAGGTGCCCTGGGGAACACAAAGGTGCCCTGGGGAACACAAAGGTGCCCTGGGGAACACAAAGGTGCCCTGGGGAACACAAAGGTGCCCTGGGGAACACAAAGGTGCCCTGGGGAACACAAAGGTACCCAAGGAATAAAAAAGTGCCCTAAGGAACACAAAGGTGCCCTAAGGAACACAAAGGTGCCCTAAGGAACACAAAGGTGCCCTAAGGAACACAAAGGTGCCCTAAGGAACACAAAGGTGCCCTAAGGAACACAAAGGTGCCCTAAGGAACACAAAGGTGCCCTAAGGAACACAAAGGTGCCCTAAGGAATACAAAGGTGCCCTAAGGAACACAAAGGTGCCCTAAGGAACACAAAGGTACCCTAAGGAACAAAATGGTGCCCTGAGGAACATATAGGTTCCCTGGGAACACAAAAGTGCCCTGGTGAACACAAAGGTGCCCTGGGGAACAAAAAGGTGCCTTCCCAGTCAACATTTGAGTTTGCACAGCACTCACTGTGAGATCACAAGAAACTCACATGGTGATGTCATGCTTGAGAGTGTCATCAGGACATCACAGTGACCTCACACCTTGTGACCTCATGCATTGCTACCTCATGCAGAGCTCTCTGAAATCTCACGTACTGAGGTCAAAATGTGAGCCCACTACTAGCTCACAGTGAGCTCACATATGATGGTGTCACTATGAGATCTCTCAGGGAGGTGACAAGGAAATCACACAGAGATGTCACAGAGAGCTCACATTGTGACCTCATGCATTGCTACCTCATGCAGAGCTCACAGAAATCTCACATGCTGAGGTCAAAATGTGAGCTCTCTTTGAGCTCACAGTGAGCTCACAAATGACGGTGCCACTATCAGATCTCACAGAGAGCTCACATTGTGAGCTCTTTGTGACAGGAAGTGACATCACATGGCCATCACAACATTCCATCCACCATTTTGAATCAACATGTAACAGGGAAATTTGGGAGATGAAATAATGTATGTAAGTACACTTTTATATAGTTTGTAGATCTGAAAATTATGTAAGCATGGGTTTAAACACTTAGGGATTCTACAGGTATAGAAATTAAGCATCCGCAAAATGACAACTATATGTGTTTTGACAGTTAAATTATACAGCAGTTTTGGCACAATCCTTTAACTGCCATTTAGTATCAGGGGCCATTGCAATAAACAAACACATACAGTTTTGATATGTATGAACTAGTAATGTTTTCCATTTTAATTGACAATTTATCTTGGAATAATTAGATAATAGACATCAACCACACACACAGTATTGGATAATTCAGCCTATATATATATGGGAAATTATTGAAGTTGCTGATAAAAAATATATTATTTAGCACATGCATGTATTAAAATTTTGTATTATTTTTATTTTGTTTCAGGTTGCTGGTTGATATGTATGGGTTGAACTACAGGAATGAAGATTGAAGAGATTTGAATAAAGCCCCCCCCCCCCCTCCCCAATCCAGCAATGTGATTTGACAAATAAAATGAGTGAACAAACTTGCTATTCTCTATGTGTATTTGTCTAACTTTTGAAGAGGTCAATGAGGGTGATTTGAGGTCACAGGAAGTTCACCCTGCAGAGGTCACAGAAAGTTCACCCTGCAGAGTTGACCTCAGAAAAGGCTCACAGAGAGCTCACAGAGAGCTCACAGAAAGCTCACAAGAGGCTCACATGAATCTCACTATGAGACCTCACATTAGGCTTGCAGGGAGCTCACAGTGTGACCTCAACTTTTGAGCTCAAATCACCCTCATTGACTGGCTTCAAAATGAGGTTGATGTGAGGTCTCTTCTGTGAGCTTACAAGGTGTCTTTGAAGAGCTCACAGATATATCACTGTGAGGTCAAATTGTTGACTGGGTTAAGGAACACAAAGGTGCCCTGAGGAACACAAAGGTGCCCTAAGGAACACAAAGGTGCCCTAAGGAACACAAAGGTACCCTAAGGAACAAAAAGGTGCCCTGAGGAACATATAGGTTCCCTGGGAACACAAAAGTGCCCTGGGGAACACAAAGGTGCCCTGGGGAACAAAAAGGTGCCTTGAGGAACACAAAGGTGCCCTGAGGAACACAAAGGTGCCCTAAGGAACACAAAGGTGCCCCAAAGAACAAAAAGGTGCCCTCAGAAACAAAAAGGTGCCCTGAGGAACAAAAACGTGCCCTGAGGAACAAAATGTGCCTAGGTAAGGAATAGAACACAAAGGTGCCCTAAGGAACACAAAGGTGCCCTGGGGAGCACAAAGGTGCCCTGGGGAACACAAAGGTGCCCCGAGGAACAAACGAAAGTGCGCCAAGAAACAAAACTGTTAAATCATGTCCCTAGCTCATTTTGAACCCAATTTATGACAGGTACTATAATTTCATGAGCCGAAAAAGTAATTGTCTCACAAAACTCTCATAAAATCATAATATCTCAGTATTACATCATTTACAGCTCAATTGTCTCACAGACAATATTGTCCATTGGTACTGTCTTACACAAATGTACAACTCTTTTTAAATCATGTATTTAGCTAATTTAGAACTCATTTTATGACAAAAACGAATTAAATTCAAAGAATTTGAAGACTGCAAAAAAGTTTTAAAAAATAATAATATCTCAATATTACATCATCTAAAGCATATTTTTTTATCACACAATATTGTCCATTGTGCTAGGCATGGTCTAACACGTACATACAGCTCTTTATATCACGTCTGTACAGGGCCGTATTAACCATTGGGCAAACGGGGCACTTGCCCCGGGCCCATGACCTCAGGGGGGCCCATGATGAAGCTGAAAAGAGTTGCGACAGTAGAGAAAGTGCATCGGGTAACTGACGCGAAAACATATTTTCAGAATTTAGAGAGCTTTTCGGGTGCAAGAGGGGTGGACTGGCACTCTGGGCAGGAGGGCAATACCCTGGCTCCCACCATCTGAGGGGGCCCACCAGCAACCTCAAAATTTTTAACAAAATTATGAAAAATGATGTAAAAGACTTCAAAGTCAAAATTGAATTTCAGGCCTTATAAAAAAACATCAATTAGAGTTTGACATGCTAATAAAAAATTAATTATTAAAAGGGCCCCTTGCCCAGTCTATTCTCCAGATACGGTAGACTGGGAGGGGCCCAGATGAGTTTTGAAATTTTTGGGTCCTTCTCAGTCCTCATACTACTTATATTTTGCTTCAGAATGTCACTTTTCGTTTCGGGGACCTTAAAGGGCATGGGCCCAAGAGCCCCCTACACCCTTCCTGAATCTGCCAATATCTGCCCCCTCAATTAAATGCATAAAGCAGAAGTCCAAGGGCCCCCCTCCTAATTTTCGTGCAGACATTTTTGTCTAAATTTATATTCTACTATTCATGATTTCTTATAATATCATGCAGATAAAAAATTCTACAATTACTGTGGTTGATGCAGGTACAAATTAATTCAGAATGCTAGATTGGAGACGACGCTCTTGCGATAACAGGGGCTCATCAATGATTTTGCTCACTGTTGGGCTGATCCGCCCCTGGGGGCCCATTAGAAACAGTTTGCCCCGGGCCCAAAAATGTGCTGATACGGCCCTGCATCTGTAGCTCATTTAGAACCAATTATGTGACAAAAACATAATTTCGGCAACAAAAGCAGTTAGGAGAGACCGGGGCTGGTTGTCACAGGGGCAGGTTGTCACACTGTAGAATTTAAACATGCTCTATTTCTATTTAAAGCAAGTAGGGGCACAGCCATTGTATATATGAAAGTCGGTACAGGAGTAACTTAAATCTATCTGGTGAATATATACCTATGTCATTCGAAATCTTGATGTCATATTGGACAATTTTTAAAAATTCAGCACTCGGGGCAGGTTGTCACACTTTCGGGGCAGGTTGTCACACTTTTGGTTAAGAGTTTGAATGCAGGAAGTGAGACTCTGTAAGTCAAATCCTGAATGAGACAAGCTATTTTGGACATGTCAGGAATCCCCTACTTGCCCAGTGCAGACCTTAACAATCATGTGACTCTGTACAAGGGTGCTACAAATTTTGACTTATCAAGGCAACAGAAATGCATTTTGATAAGGAAGAGGGTGAGTGCAGACTGTAGAATTTGTCTGCAAATTGCTTTTGAAAAATTGAAATAGATCTATTTAGATGCTATGCCTTTTCTGCTTACATCATCAATCATCAGTAGAATGTACTAAGGATATGACAATTTAATATCCATGAGAGCGTGACAACCTGCCCCGAAAGCATGACAACCTGCCCGAAAGTGTGACAACCTGCCCCTGAAAGCGTGACAACCTGCCCCAAAAGTGTGACAACCTGCCCCAAAAGTGTGACAACCTGCCCCTGTGACAACCAGCCCCGGTCTCCCTCCATCATGTAAAGTAAGTGCTTCTGCATTTTTGTGCTTTCTAATAAGTTTGGTATGGTTATAAACTTACTTTCAGCTGTTTAAATCATGTCTCTATCTCATTTATAACCCTTTTTATGGCCAAAAACAGCATTTTTGACGCCTCACAAAACACCGTAAAAGGTGATTTCAAAACGCCCAGGGTAGGTGTTAAAAAAATTACCCAAAATGGTCAAAAATATTAATTTAACTATATTTGACAAGTTTTTGGTGGGGCTCTTTTTTGAATTTCACATTTTGACTTTTTTCACTCCACCCTATTAAATATCTGACATGTTCTGGGCATCATTTTTTCCCACGATTCCACTAATCTGTAGTTTAGACTATTTAGTCTCTTCAAAAGATTTACAAACACCTTCATTCTCTGTTGTGCGTTTGGCATTGGCCAAAATAGGCCTGTTAAAAGCCCTCATTTCAAAGATCGTTCTGGATGTTGGATGATACATCATGCAGATGAAGAGCAGGCCATGCAGACCAAATGAAATATACATAGATTCAATTAACCCTCAAATTTTCACTCTCGATCCCGTACAGCATGTACACATACAGCGTCTCCAACTTGTCCCAATTTAATACATTTTTTCAAGTTGCAATAGAGTCTTACTTCAGAAAGTGTCAGCATGAATTTCAACAGGATTTCCATCATGTAAAGTAAAAGTATGCCTCTCGATCCCCCTTTTTTTTCCTCTTTTCCCCTTTTTCTTCGCCCTTTTCCCTTATTTTTTCTCTTTTCCCATTTCCCCCATTTCCCTAATTTTACCCCATTTCCCCCCAAAAAGTTGTCTGGTGGGGCAGCTTGCCCCCCCCCCCCACCCTGCCCCCACCCCCACTAGCTACGCCACAGTTAAGAGTAGCTGCAATTGACCACCATTTAGATTAGGGTTTTTTGCATTTACCAGACATAATTAATTTTCCAGTATTACTTCAAAATTGATCATAACTTTTCATAAATTTAGTCAGTGGAAGTTAGACAGAACCAGAGACGTACATGCCCGGGCGTACATGTAGGCCTACACATACAGAGACAGTCAGACAGAGGCATAGATGGAGACAGAGACATAGTTTTCACACCTCCTTACACATTGTTACACCTGAGTCTGGTTGTTTTTGGTTTACTTCCTCTGCCCTTCACTCTAAAAACTAAAGTTCTAATAAGATACCAATATTGGTATTTAAGCTTGTCCCGTATTTTGAACACCTTTTGATTATTTAAAAAACCATTAACAATTGATATTTTCAAAAACCAGTCGCATTTGTACAAGAAAAAATCAGTATTGGTTTTTTGTTTGATTTGCAGGAAGTCAGTAGTGAATATTAATGTTTCAAATTGCAGATACTGTAATTCCATCATAGAAATCCACTTATACCTACATGCATACAATAGAAAACACAATGGGTTTTTTATTCCTTGAAATTTGAAATCTTTGGGATTTATCGTTAATTGAAAATTAAACCATTTCCTGCATTTACGACAACCAGTATATAACTAAAAATATCAAAATTGATTCTGCCATTATGCATCGGTGGGTATTTTATTAGACCATTTTAAGAATTTTGCGGTATGGAAAATCCCAAATTTGATCTATTATGATCCGAATGCTGGTTTACCAGTATTTCAGCATTAGTATCAATAAATCTTTTTTTTTTTCATGTTTCTCTTAAAATATTATGTAGTCAAAAGTAAATAAAAACAATGATTCCATGGATCTGATTTCAATTTTTATTTTTACATATACACATTCACTCACATTCATAATAATTGTAAATATTGATATTACAAGATTAAAATTGATTGAAAAACCAATATTGACACTCAATTATCACACAGTTTGGCCTTGGAAATAAAAAACGTCACAGCAGTCATAATGGTAATCAAACACACAAAATGAAAACATCACAGCAGTCATTGGTAATCAAACACATGAAATGAAAACATCACAGCAGTCATTGGTAATCAAACACATGAAATGAAAACATCACAGCAGTCATTGGTAATCAAAACACAGGAAAGCAGAGATTAACAAAAGTATGATGTTTGTTTGTTTGTGTTTTACGCCTCTGCAGCACCTTAGTGGGCTATATCGAGGCAGGCGATCCCCGTATGATGATGAGATGAGAAGACTGAGTCTGGCAGATACCCTATTAATTCAGGGATGCCCAGGGTCTTTCAGTTGCCCCAGCATAGAATACTGGATACAACCCGCCTCCATTTAATGTCCCATGGGCTCTGACTAAAGTGAGTTCCCGGGGCGAGTGAGATTTGAACCCACTCCCTCAAAGCCAGTTGACAAGCGCACTTACCAATTAGGCCACGGGGGAACCTTAACAAAAGTATGAATTGGTTGAAATAAAGACACATTACATGTAGAAAACGTTATATTGTTAATCCAAAAGCGGTAAGCCAAGGTGGCAATGCCAATCGAATGGCAGTATCGTTAGTTTGTATCAAAATTCTTCAGTAGCCAATCTTGAGGATGGATGGATGGATGGATGATTGGGGCTTTACGTCCTGTATTAGTGTACTTGGTAGCCTAACTAGGACAGTAGGTGAACAAAGCAATGAGTCCGGCTAGAGCGGGATTCGAACCCCACACTCAGCGATCGGTAGTCCAGCACGCTATCATGAGTCCAACCCTACCCTCTCTGAAGCGAAGAGGATATTTTTTGTCATTATTAATGCACAGCATTGGGATGGTATGATTGTTGGTTGAAGTTTTCCTTCTCGTATCACTATTTATGCACTTTTAGATCAATTTGTTGAATGAAAGATGAACGACTGTTCTTGAATCGAATCTTGACGGTGTACATCATTGGGATCCTGAAAGTGGAAAGTGGATAAACATTGGTATCCATATATCACCTTTATGCAATAAAAGAAAATTACTCAGTCAAGGTTGTCATTATATACAAATCTAATACTTTATCTGCAAAACCTTCAATGGAACTTTTGGTGTTAAAACTCCACATTTCATTGCTGACTAACATTTACAAAAATTTCATTATTGTTTTAGTTTCCCTACAATCTGGCAGAATATATAATTCTGAATTATTGTCTTGTCACTGTGTGCTTTACCAATAAAAGATCTCATACTGTTTGCACTCACCTCAATATTGCAAAAAGGAAGTAGATATTTTCCTTTGGTACTCTAGGCAGGGCAAGGTAACCATTTCCTGGTGAGATCTGAAATAGCAGGTAGATACATCCATGAGGAGGATAATGCAAAAAAATATATCAAATAACTTTATTCAATTAAATCAATGCCTTGGTTGTGCAAATCCCCTGTTCACTCATTATTTGACTGAAGATTGGTCAAAACAAGCTCATTTTAACACAAGAGAATATCAGAATACTATACAATAAGTATTTGTCAATTGGAAAAGATAAGGAAGAGCTGTTATTCAACGTACGTACCTTGAGAAGCATTGTCTATATTTTTCCCAACTTGCTTTACGGCGCAAACTTCTTCCAAATGTAGTGTTTTGTATTAAGGGCCTCTGTATGAACATGCCATTCTTCATCTGAAACAGAAAGTAAAAAACTATCTTTTAAAATGTCAACTTACCAGTAAAAGCACTGTATGTAATTTTGCATAATTCACAGTGATATATATTCACATTTCACCCCAAGAATATTAAAGCGCATTAGAAACACTATAAAACTCAACCCAATGTGGGGTAAAAATTTGTGGGTGACTGTACCTTTGTCAGAAAAACGTGAATATCAGATATGAAAATAATAACTAGAACGGGTGCGGTGCTAAAATGTTCTTTCATCGGAGCTGAAATAACTTTTGAAAATTGACTTGGTGGGGGTAATGTTAATGGTAAGCTTTTATGAAGAAGAAGTGAGAAATGAATTTCTGTTATGAGAGAACCTTTGCCATTTGGCCACTGTGTTACATGGAACATATGAAGTATTTTGGCAGTAACAGGAAGTCAAGATGTAGGTAAATATTAAGAGTATTAGTAGAATTTACTGGATACAGATGTTGTGAAAGGACATGTGCAGTAAAATGAACTTTATTTTCTGTACTTGAGTACATCCCAGGAAATTTTTTTTTTGTGAGTACCCTTCCCCCTCGGGCCATGTAAAATAAAAAAATTTAAAAGTGCCTCCCCTGAGATGACCCCGAGCCTAGCAATATATCTGGCAAAGTGTCCCCCCCCGCCTAGGTGACCCCCTTAGGCCTTGTAAAATATATAATTTTGTGGTCCTCAACCGAGGTGACCCCCAGCCTTGCAATATAACTAGTAAAAAAAAAGCACCCCCCTTCCGAGGTGACCCCCTCGGGCCTTGTAAAATATATAATTTGATAAGTACTCCCCGAGATGACCCTAGCCTAGTAATACAACTGCCCCCCTCCAGTTGACCCTCTCTGGCTTTTTAAAATATAGAATTTTCAATGTACCTCCCCCGAGGTGACCCCAGCCTAGCAATATAATAAGCAAAACATTTTTTTTACGAGAACCCCCCAATGTGACCCCCTCGGGCCCTGCAAAATATAGAATTTTCAATATACCTCCCCCTGAGGTGACCCCCAGCCTAGCAATACAATTGGCAAAAATAAAATTTATTTGCGAGTACCCTCCCCCCCGAAGTGACCCCCTCGGGCCTTGTAAAATATAGAATTTTCAATGTACCTCCCTCTGAGCAATATAATTAGCAAAAAAAAAAATTTTTTTTTGCCAGTACCCCTCGACCGAGGTGATACCCTCGGGCCTTGCAAAATATAGAATTTTCAATATGCTTCCCCTTGAGGTGACCCCCAGCCTAGCAATATAATTAGCAAAAAAATTTTTTTTTGCGAGTACACCCCTCCCCCAAGGTGAACCCCTCTGGCCTTGCAAAATATAAAATTTTCGATATACCTCCCTGAGGTGACCCCCAGCCTAGCAATATAATTAGCAAAAAAATTTATTTGCAACTACCCCCCCGAGGTGACCCCCTTGGGCCTTGTAAAATATAGGGTTTAAATGTACCTTCCCCCGAGGTGACCCCCAGCCTAGCAATGTAATTAGCAAGAAAATTTTTTTTTACGAGACCCCCCCTGCAAGTACCTCCCCCCGAGGTGACCCCCTTGGGCCTTGTAAAATATAGAATTTCAATGTACCTTCCCCCAAGGTGACCCCCCAGCCTAGCAATGTAATTAGCAAAAAAGAAATTTTTTTACGAGACCCCCCCTGCCAGTACCTCCCCTTAGGTGACCGTCTGAGGTGACCCCCTTGGGCGTTGTAAAATATAGAATTTCAATGTACCTTCCCCCGAGGTGACCCCCAGCCTAGCAATAGAAGAACAATAATACTGGTGTTCAGAGTACATTCAACCAAAAATACTAAATTTCTGATAGAAACTTTTTCACATTATATATTTGGCAGTTGTTTTGTTCATAATTTTGATGGATCTTCAATTCAACCCTGCAGCTGGTGGCACAATACCCCAGTCTCCCCTACAGCAGAAGACTGGTGAAAATTATGGAACTGGGTATTCCATATGCCAAACCACAATTTCATACTGCCTTAAATTATTATGAATCCTTTTAGGTAGTACCGTAATATGGGGTGAATAGGGACACTGGGGTGAATCGGGACAGAACAGGGAAACATTTTATTTGCTCAAAAGCACCAATTTCTACTTGCCTTAGATATTTGATTTTTGGCACACGTTTAGTAAACATAAAAACGCATAATGTGATAGAATTTTTGTAGTTCTAACTGCAGGCAGTAAGGAGCTGCAGGTCCTTAAACTTGGCGCTGCAGGAATGGCTTTTTACAAGCTGGTCAAAACTTTGCTTGTACCAATTCAAGTATAAATACTAGAGCTACCAAACTTGCAGCAAAATTTAAAATCTGTCTAATGTGTTTTTAGGAGACCATAAATAAAGACTGGATATGGGATTGTGTATATTTGGTCCTGGGTTCAGATCCAGGGCCATGACAAAGTTTCAGGATTACCCAAAATAACCATACTAATTTTCGTTAGAGTGTAGTGGCGTGGCTTTTTGATAAATGATATTGAATGTGGCATCATTTGGAATAAATTTAGTCCAGAATTATCAATTATTAGAAAAATTAGAAGAAAACTGCAGTTTATAACAGTTTTGTGTCATTTATCACATTTTTTAAAATCTGCATATTACCAATGAAATTGATTTCAGATTTTCCTCAAATTTTTTTTCTGGCATGTTGAACATGTTTTCTACTATTTATTCACCAGTAGGAATCACTCAAAGTAGGTAGGGAGTATTGATAGTGGTAATAATGGAGTGTCCCGATTCACCCCAAAGTATGGGGTGAATTGGGACAGTGGTTTTCTGGGCCTTGAGCATTGGGAATTTAAAATATCATTTCAAGCTTCTGGGGGTACTTAGACCTTGTGCCCAGACACAATTTGACACCAAATTTTGATTTCTAGATTGATTTTTGACCATGCTATGATAGAAAAATGGCCAATTCTGTCCTGATTCACCCCATATTACGGTATGCAATATTCATAGTATTGAATGCCTTG
This sequence comes from Platynereis dumerilii, assembly GCA_026936325.1. Classification (NCBI taxonomy): domain Eukaryota; kingdom Metazoa; phylum Annelida; class Polychaeta; order Phyllodocida; family Nereididae; genus Platynereis; species Platynereis dumerilii. The sequence continues at coordinate 3,053,688 of JAPTHN010000031.1, forward strand.
GGTCATTGTTATATATCAGAACACCATCCGTGTGTTTGATTTATGTATAACGCATATATATGAACCAGACATTGTGTACACCTTACCCAAATAAACACAGTTGCATTCAGAATGCTTATTTCTTAGGAGTTTAATTGAGGAATTTAAGAAAAAAACTTACCAAGTTCTTCTCAATCTTCTGTACACTGACATGCACACTCTTCCACTGCAGTGTTGAGACCAATAAACTCCGCCTTAAACCTTCTTAAGTCTTGATTGATAAACAAACAGCTTTTCTTGTCAGGCAACATATTCACAGTTTTGTGTTCTTAGATGAGGTCAACCAGTGAGTGAGCCCTGAGAGATTATTAAAATACCTAATTGGATATTCCAGTAGCCATGACTGATATACAGCATAGTTAGTCCTCTCTCTTAAAACTTCTAAATAAAGTAACATGCATGCATTTTAAAAACATGAACCACAACATTAACATTTTAAACATCTCAAATCATTGTTCCACAAGTATATTAAAAATGGATGATAATAAAGGTGCTTTTTCAGAAGTTTGGTTTTTATAAATACCATAATTCCCCCTGACCAAAACCAATTTTCATGAAAAATACCACTTGCTCTGAAGAAAACCAAATCTAGTTGAAAAATACCAAACTGGTTTTTTATTGTACTCACTGGTTTTGCACAATACCACTAATATCCAAATTTTTTTAGAGTGTTTGCAGGTCAGGTTCTGGGATATCAACACTTTGTAATGCACCAGACAACTTGAACATTATCTTTTTTCTCTTGTAATTTTATATGTAATAGATAAAGATAAAGACATAAATCTGGGGGGGGGGTACTCAAAATTTTTACTGTTACATATGCTGGGCTGGAAGTTCGGCGACCAGACCCGGTGCTAGGCGGTCGGTCGTTGTGAAATACCCCGACTCTTGGATTTTTTTTTTGTCACCGCATTGGTAATTTGCCTGTTTTTCCCAGGCATTAACCAGTAATTTCACCGAAAAATAACATCACGATCTGATAAAAGTTCCTATTTAAATTTAGGGGCCAACTCTAGGAATTATGTCAGATTTTTAGACCCAACTCTAGGAAATTTTCAATTGAAAAAGGGGGCCTACTGAGCCGAGCATAGGTGTTCACTTGAACATAGTAAGCACAGGGGTTTTTGCACCAAACAGCTTTGTTATTTATTATATAACTGTTATAGTATATAATTGAAAGGGAAGTCACTATTTTATGCCGATTTGACAATGTCTTAAGCGGCAGCTCCTGGAGTTGCAATATATAAGCCTGATGTCCATGAATAATGTAAAAGGCTTACATAACATGCAGTCTTTGAGATCTGAAAATTTCATGGATCTGCAGCAAACCATAGCTGCAGGGTCTACCAATGAATTTTTTGGTTTATTTTCTTGGCAAAGTATGAATAGAAGCTGATTTCATGAATGCTGACACTCACTGTGCCTCTGCTGAATACTTCATGGGTGAGACTCTCAACCAACAAAAAAGGGGTTACGGGTTCATGGAATATGTTTGACATTTATACCATTAAAATCACTTTAATTTTCCATTGTAGTTCTCATTTTATTCTCTGCTTTACAACAATTCACAGCAGCTCTCACGAGACCCTTCAAACTGGCCACCGAGGAGCCGCAGATCACAACAGAGAGATATTAAAGATCTTGATGGGAAAATACAGACAAAATAAATCTAGTTTGACTGTGTTTATTTCGGCAAAAATACCCTCTGAGGAAGATGATTGAGTATTTTGGGATCCCAATCCCCTGAATTGGCAACCAGAGCTGATAGGCTATTCAGAGTATATTTGAAAGATGTCATGAAACATATTCTATTCTTTTTCATGTTTTTCACACTTTTCTGTTCTATAAACTGCTCCTATTGGGTCAGTAGATGTCCTAGAGACATGACATTTTTTCAGCAAGTGTCAGGGGTGTTGCTGATTAACCAAGACCATTTTTGGATTTTTTTGTTTTTTCGGATATCATCAATGATATAAACATGTGTAGATTGATTTAAATAGAATAATATGCTGGTTTTGGTGATTTCCCTTTATATTATACTTATATTATACTTATATTCTGCACCAAAATTTGTGAGCCAATGAAGTGATACGATATCAATCACGTGCCATGCCAATAAATAACGATATTGGCGTGTGTAGAGTGTTATTGGCGCCTTAAGACCATATTGGCGTCCTCAGTGCACATGCACTTGCGTTAATGCAGCACTAAGCCTGTATCAATGTAGTCTTTGATTGTATTAACTTCTTTCCAATCAAATTCTCTCACCCTCTCAGATTACTGAGGGGGGTTAAATAGACAGATCTGAGGGTTTATTGCATGCATGTTGTATACCATAAATCTGCAATTTGTGGATGCCTATCAAAGGCCTAGAGCTTTGTTTGCCTCCAATTAATTGTTAGCCTCTATGGTTTTTCTCATATGACTTAATTGCCTAATGACCCAACAGTCATCTCTCCCACCAAAACTTCAGTTTCTGGTTAACCTTCAACCAAGCAACAGCTCAAGTTTATCTCAACTTTTCTCACTCTTTTTCGGATTAGTTTGTTGTGTTACAATGGAGCCTGGAGCTTCCCAGTATGTGGACCACCATTGGGGGATGGCAACTAGTATGTTTCCGGATTTACAAAACCAGTGGAACACAAAAGGCCCTGAAACACCCAGGGTAGTGAGGTCCTACGAGACACCTCAGAGGCACCAGGCCACGAGTGCCCAAGGTCAGCAACACCAACAGCCCCTGCAGCACCAGCAACCCCTGCAGCAGTCTGGTCCGTCTCAGCAGCAACTCAGGCCCCAGCAGCCCCCTGCATCGTCGCAACAATCGCAGCAACAGCAAGATACAGGATCCAACTTTAACCACTGGCTGGTGGCAAGTGGCATGTCGGAGAATACAATTGACACTCTCCTTAGAAATGGATTTAACTCTAAGGAGGACTTGACTTTGATGAGGTTGGAGGACATAGATACCATGCGAATCTTCCCCCTTGCCCAGAAACGTAAATTGGAGAGGGTGTTAAGTAAATTGACAACCCCAGACGCCCAGGGCCCTCCAGAGCAGCCCGTATCACAGACCCAAGCTTCAGGAAGTGAAAACAGGACTATCGCAATGGACCAGGACACCCTGCCCCTCGCTGCATTGATGAGGATGCTATCCAAACATCAGCCTGGCTCTGGATCACAAGATGGACCCCAACTTGGCAGCAGCACAGCTGCACAGTCTCATGGTGAGCCTGGTTCTTTTCCATTGTTTGTATCCAGTAAGAATGTCAAACACCTTGACATTGTCGATTACCTTAGAGAGTATGCAGTTGCCCCAGAAAAGATTATCTTTGGTAATGATGGAGAAGAGCAGGTGGTAATCCGTAATGGCAGTGCTAGGCCCAAGCTTGAGAATGTGTCCCCTATGCAGTGGATGGGGGCTAGCATCTGTATCATGAGAGACCTCAATTCCCAAGGAGCACTGAAGACCAGTGACTGTGACAGATATCTGTCATACATGGAAAAGATTGGTGACTTGGCATCGACATACACTTGGGCATCTGTCAGGGCCTATGACAGGAAGTACAGAGAGTGGCAAGGCCAGGAGAAGTGCCAGTGGGGCACCGACAACATTCACCTGGCCAGCATCTGCCTGAGGATCCAGCCATCAGCCCAAGCCCCTAACAACAACCGTGGACCCCAAGCAAAGAAACCCCCCATGTCCCAGAACAACACCACTGCGGCTAGTAACAAGTGCAGACAGTACAATTTGGCCCAATGCACCTTTGGACCAAAATGCAAGTATCAGCACGCGTGCCTTGTCCCTGGTTGTGATGCTAACCACCCAGTGTTTGCCCATAGCTCGGGGGACCAAACAAAAGACAGTCACCAGAAGTGAAGCCAAAAATAGCAAGAAAGCCCCCAGCCTGCACCTAACCCCTCCTCACTGAATGCAGCGGTCTGGAAAACCAATTTACCTGGTGATCCAGACAAGGATTACATCATTAATGGTGTTACAAATGGATTTGACATTATAAACAATGGTTTACCATCCCAATTGATAGAAGTGAACAATTATGGCTCAGCATTGCAAAACAAGCAACTTGTTGAAGCCCAGATCAAACAGGAGATCCAGGAGGGTCGTCACTTAATTGTAGTGGAAAAACCTCAAATTACAAATTCTCAATTACTATTGAAGGTAACACAGCAACTTTTCTATTATCGAGATGCTGATTGCTATTAGGGATAATTGACAAAATTCCAATTGAAACTTAATTGTGTCACTCTCTAATTGAAACTATTTCCAGTTTACAGAAATCAATCCATTTGGTGAAGAGCTATTAAAGCAAGATAACCTAAACTAAAACTAAAAAAAAAAGAAATCATAAAAATATTTTACAAAAAGGAATAAAAGCGCTTTTAGGAAGATAGATAGATAGATAGATAGATAGATAGATAGATAGATAGATAGATAGATAGACAGATAGACAGATAGATAGATAGATAGATAGATAGATAGATAGATAGATAGATAGATAGATAGATAGATAGAAAGCTAGCCTTAGCTACATGTAGGTAGAAAGCTAGGTATAAAGCTAGGTAGATAGCTAGCTAGCTAGCTAGATAGATAGATAGATAGATAGATAGATAGATAGGTGCTCAATAATTTTCCGTCTCCTTGTTTTAAACATTTTCAAATCCCATTTTATTTTTATTTTTTGATTCCTATTTGCACAGATTGTGTTTGGCAAATGCTAGTTTGTGAGACAAATATTTCGGATAAAAAAGGGACATCAAAATACTATAAATGTCAATCAAAATATGCTAAACAGGGTCATATTAGAGATGTTTTCAGAATTTCAATTTGAAAACAGGCAACTTTTTAAATTTACAAACATGTATCAGTCTGAAAATTTTGGTGATGAGTCGACCAGTATTGAGTTTTATTGGCCTCAGCAGGTAATATTGCGGCCTCGACCAATATTACTGCTTCGGCCAATAAAACTCAATATTGGTCTCCTCACCATCCACTATCTATATAATATATTTACACAACAACCATAGGTGCAAAAACCCGATGATAGTAAGTACCCCCCCCCTTCACAAGGGACATAGATAGATAGATAGATAGATAGATAGATAGATAGATAGATAGATAGATAGATAGATAGATAGATAGATAGATATTGGCCAATGATACAGCTCCATACAGACTATCCCCCAAGAGCATCGTCCATCTCCCCTGAGGCATCACCAGCGTGGTGGTGCCCTCAGGGCACTTCGGTTGCGGACTGGCGGGCCCTCGGAATAGCGGGCCTCTAGCGACGATCGTAAGCGGTGCCCTGAGGGCACCTCAGACTGGGTACATTCGTTTCGCTGCTCCAAAGTGCTCTTGGAGTGGAGTACTTCACTCCAGATCATTCGTTTTGCACTTCCGGGAGTAGTTTGGAGTAGATTGGAGTAGATCGGAAGTACTCCAAGAAATTGGGATATCCCATGACGTATGATTGTTTACATAAATAAATGGCACTTCAGAAGCTTTGATTTGGTCGCTGATTGCATTTTTTTGATGTGCATTGCTGTAATTCAATTGACTCAATTACGGCAATCAATTGAAAATGCCACATGGCGTCTTGAATTGCCATTGGCAGGGGAATCCTCACAGGAAGGGAACCCCCAAATAGTGACGTTCCTAAGTACTCCTTTTCATTCGATTTGGACCCACCTTGGAGTAGTTTACTCCTGGAGTAGAAACGTCACTTCCTGGAGTAGATACGTAACTTCCGGAGTAGTTAGAGTAGATCGAATCGAATGTACCCACTGAAGGTGCCCTGAGGGCACCTCGGAGTGGCGGGCCGTCGGAGTCGCGGGCCTTCGGACTCGCGGGCCCTCGGACTCGCGGGCCCGCGATTTGGCGGGCCCTCGGACTTATAGGGTGTCACCCCATTTACATATTATGTATATTTGAAGGGTCCAAATAATTTCCCCTTTTAATTAAAAAAGTAATACTTTTGATAGAAAATCTTCACTGGTAGGGCCTAAATTAATAATTTTTTTAATACTGATTTTTGACGGAAATAACATGCTTCTTTGAGACCCAGATTTGATAGAATAAGCTGTTTACATGCACCCTGTAAAAGACTACCATTGTGGCCCATTGAATGTACCTACCTCTGCTCTGTGCCTGATGCTGCCCTCTCCTGCTGAACCGTTCCGCATTTCATGGTTTTGGTTTTGTGGCGGGCCCGGTCCGCACAATCAATTTTTACCTAGCAACAGCCAAGCTAAAATGGCGACCACTGGAAACTGTTCCTGAGTAATTTTGATAAACAGGACGGAAAATGTGCCTTGGATAAAGTAAGACTGTTTTAAATCAACCGATTTGTCCATATAAGATGCGTAGCAAGTTCGGTTATGTCTATGAGTTGTGACAAGATGGCTAAAACGGTAAAAATCACCTGCAGGCACCTGTCACCCATCACTGCATCAGACTCAGTCTGATCATCACTGACAGCAGTTGGCTTGCAGTGTCCAGTGGTAGCTGGCAGTGGCTCACTGGCATCTACTCTATAGTCAAGTCATTTTTAGGCCTATATAAATTAAAAACAGTAATTCTCGACTCACTCGACTCAGAGTTCTCAGTTGGGCTTTCAGACTTGAGACAAGTTGAAGTAGTAGTCTAAATAGAGCTCTAGGGCTAGGCCTACATCTGCAATACAGAAGTTTTGTGCCTACGTGTTGCCTAATGTTGTGAAACTGATACTATGAAAGTAAAGTTCTGATGTAAAACTTTATATTATTACAAAATTAATTCTCTTTTAAAATTCATTTTAAAAGTGATAGACTCACAGCCCTATAGTCATAGTAGAACCGTTGTCTGTTCCAGTATAATTGTACCTTTAAACTAAGGTTACACGGAGCTGTCGGAGCATCAAAACATTAATCATGACAAATGCGAAAGAGAAGGATTCTCCTCAACCGGGCCCTGAGCCTCCCATGTACCTGCAGAGACCGTCATCTGCCAAATCCCAGGATGTGTCCCATATTCTCGCAAGGACATTTCGAGATTTGTTTATGAAGGAAACCATCGGGAGTGACACAGTCCATTACCTGACAAAGTCTAAAGGCAGTGATGACCAGTACCATGAGAAATACGTTGCTGCCCTCGAAAAGGTTTGTCATTCTATAATTTTTTTTTTATGCTTTGCTATCATGCTATGAATGATGATGTTACGTTGGACGAAACTTTTGAACTTGTAATTAGAAATTGCTCTTTCTCATGTATTTGTCTTGCCTTGTATTTTTTAAAGATTAAATAAGAGTTGTCTCCTTTACATGCAGGTCCAAAATGAACGTGACAGAAGGTTTGCTGAAGCCGCAATGCTTGAGAGGCACATTATGCAAGCACAAGCTCGTGCCATGTCGGCCGATGAACGAGCCTTGAGCAGAGCGTCCTCTGGTGTCAACAACTTCCCTGATTTGGGATTACCCCCAGGTTGAGCTTACATATTATAAACTCATTTATTACACTTATTTGCCGAGTTGCACTGGTCAGTTTCATGTTTTCAGATTTATCACAAATTAGAGATATTTTCAGAAGGATTAAAAACAATTAGCATTAGCTGTACATAACCTAATACTCAGCTCCTTGGATATGTGTATGTCATTTCATAAAATCAAAGCTTCTTAGGATATTGGCGGAAGTGTCATTAAATTGATTTTAATTTCTTTAATTCAGCTCGATCTCATTTTCGATCTTGTCTGGACAATCAACTGATGAAGAAGCACAGCTTGATAACTGCCGATGATTTGATTACTGAGGAATTGTACAACGTGCCTGCTCCGCAAGGTAAATTATGGGCCTGCAGCCTAATCAGCTAGTCTGTTATTTATTCTCCATATAGTATGTGTCATTTAATTCATCACTAAAGTTCTCACAATTGATTGCAGCTTCTCCTGTCCCTCCGTACGCCCGAGAAACTGCAAATTCATCTCGCAGGAAGAAGGAAGAGGATGACAGGATCCATTCCCCCTTGCCCCTCGGAGAGACCGCCAATGGTTTGCTCTCCATGGAGTCTCTCAGCAGTGTGGGAGTCGACCAGCCTGTAAAAGCTAGTGTAAGTCATAACTTTTCTTGAATTCAGTCAAACTGATTTGTCATCACTTGTTATAGCACATTCATGAAATCCTTTTTCTGAAATTCATGTGCCCTTCATGAATCTGAAATTTCGAACAAAAACCATAATTTTCTGAAATTTAGCAATGGTTTCTGTCAGTATTATTATTCATTTTGCCCAATACAAGTTTTGACTACCTCTCAAAAATGTGATAGGTCTGTACTCTGTAGCAAGCACGAAAGAACTAAGGATCAACTAATATAATCAGTGAAAAAACAAATCTAAACCCCTATCCCGTACTCTCTTTTGAACATGATTTGTTTATAATCAATAATATATCTCTTTCTTGTTTTAAAAGACCCAGCGGAGCAAAGTGAAAGAATTGTGGAGGGAGCAGATGGATGCCGAAGACAGGGAGCAGTGTCGTAATGGGGTCGCCAACCTCCATGCAAAAGTGAACTTCCTCAAAAACCCACGACACATTCCTCCCTCAGCATCTGGTCCAAAGATGCTCGTCAAATCTCAGAAGAAAAAGGCGAAAGAGACGGGAATCAAGCCACAACAAGATGGAGACTTTGCTGAGTAGGTCGTCCTAAAATACAAAAAAATTAACATATGGCCTGATGTAGAATAATTCTTTTGTATTTTAATTTTTTACTTATAAACATTCATTTTGCCATTGATTTGTTTGATTATTGAATTATAAATGCACCATTCTCTTCTTATTTGTATAAATATCTTTTAAAGCAGTACTTTACACTTTACTCCTGATTTTTCAGAACTGCAGAAGAGCCAGATATATTTGTGCCATCACCAGCTGAAGTCGTCTTCACGGATTACAAAATTGGTGAAGTGTATGAGGTATGCAGTTTTTACCACAGATTTTTACTTTTAATTTGAAGTCTCAAGCTGCAATGCTCAAACACTTGTGCTGATGAATATCCAGCGTTTTGTTTGTACTTTTTGTGCGTTTTTATTTTAATTTTTTAGCTAACTGTGGAACTGAAGAATGTTTCTGCTGTTTTGAGACCAGTGAGAGTTGTCCCTCCAAAGAGTGTCTACTTCGCTGTCGGTCTTGGTAAGATTTCTGCAAAAATATAAAGAAATATTAATTAGGTTATTGCTATCAATGAACCTAAAATAGAAATACATTTAATCGTTCTTTTTCTCCACAGGTCAGTTTCCTGGAGAACACGGATTGGTGGCCGGTGGCATGAGTTGTCATTACACCATCCGATTTTCGCCCGACAGCTTGGCCGATTTTGATGACGTCCTCATTGTCCAAACGCAGTCATCAAAAGCCCTCAAGGTCAACCTGAAAGGTCGCCGGCCTCCACCTGTTCTATCTCGTAAGTGCAGGACATTTTTTCCCATTTTTTAAGAATGATGGTTGAATTCAGTGTACTTGTCAAATTATTTGATATTTATTTTACACTAAGAGGTCATGGAAAAATATTGCTGCCAATTTCAAAGGCCTTGGGATAAAATTTTACAATTTTTTGGATTGTTGAAAAAAATAATTAATGCTGCATATCGATCTACTCCCAATTAAATAAGCCTTACTCAATAAATTTTTTTGTAATCTTTAACCACGATAGACTTTTGAGTTTTGACTTTCATGATTTTCCCCTAATTTCAGTGCCTGACACACTAGATGTGGGAGAATGTCTGATTGGAGGAACCAAACTTGTTCGCGTTACCATCAACAATCATGGGGGCCGAGGTCGCTTTTGTCTCGTGCCCAGAGCGTCGTGGCCTGTCACCAACTTCAAGGTACAAAACAATGACAATTTGTGTTTATTATCCTCACTCCTCTAGTTACACCCAATTTGTAGATGACTTCATTGTCATATTTTAGACCTAAAATATTGGTCAAATTTTTCTGCAGATGTCAGTATCCAGCAGCAGTATCAACATCCAGCCATTTGAGGTGCGACCCACCACCCTAGAGATGCAACCGGGACAAAGCACCATCATTGAAGTCGTGTTTTGTCCCGTTGCTGAGGAGCGCTATGAAGAATCATTTACGTTGATTTGTGACAATAGCCAAGTCAGACACTTCACTGTCGTTGGTCAGTTGTTGTCTTTTTTCGTAATTTTTTTTTTCATGTTTATTAAATATATATATATATACATTCTTAGTGTTTTGCGTTATATACAATGTAGAATTCCCTTTCGAAATATTTTTCAACTAAATGACAGGTCTATAATTTTCCTTTTTTTTTCTGAAATTTGTTCATGCCATTTACAACTTGGAAATGATGCCTGATGTTCATTTATTTTAAAATCAAAGGCAAAGGAAAAACAGCTTCTGTTGAAATCTCATCCATGGAAGGAGGATTGTCGGATGTGTTGCCGGGAGAACTGAGTGACGTCACTGCTCAACATCTTGTCCGATTTGATACCTTGAATCCATTCACTTATTACCAGAAGTCCATGGTCATCAAGAACAAAGTGTAAGAACTCATTATTCCTGCCTATCAATTATACTAATTTCAATCAATCGGCTTCAGGGCTCTTCTTAGAAGAGTGTTATTTCAAAGGTATCAACTAGGGCTAATTATGATATTAAAAATTTGTCTTGAATTATAATTTGTAAACAGTTTCTGGTGTTTGTATTTATGTTACTCTTTAATGAATTTCAGCAATGTCGACCTGATGTATAACTGGCAGGTGGTCAAACCGTACATCAAGCCATCACAGCCGGATGCCTCAGAATCTGAGAGCGTCTCCACGAATCTCGTTGTGAATGACCGAGAGGTCGACCAGAGCTCTCCTTTCAGCATTGAACCAGTTGAAGGAATCCTCCCTGCGAATGGGACTCTGGAATTTAAAGCAACATTCGCACCTCCAATGGTAGGTTTTTGGATTTAGCGTGTACACTGTTAGACAATTAAACTTTTGATTGATGTTGTGTATACTTTCATTTGGTCAAGTCAATGTTCTTTTTTAAAAAGTTATATTTTTTTCCAGGTGTCCGCCTTCCACAGTGTTCTGCACATGATTCTCAAGAACATCCCGTCAGTGTCATCAGGAAGCGAAATCAGCCGACCCAGCAGCAGCAACTTCAGTGGGTCTGACGTGGCAATGCCTGCGAGATCTTCAGGTAATTTCAATATAGCTCTCTTGATGTAATTTCATCAGAAGGCTGCTTGTGAACATTCACACATCTTTGTAGAGTGTGGAGTATTGTAATGACAGTATGTCATAGTTACTCTCCTCCCATTATTGTGAGAGATCTCTCACCAATAACTTCTTTTAAAAGCATGCTGTTATTGCATTTTATGATTCAATTATTTTGTTGCAGATTCGATTGTTACTGTGCAAGACCTGACGGTTCTTGAGGTGGAGGCCAAGGGAGAGTGCGTCCCTTTCAGCGTTGTGTTGCAGCCCTACGCTCTCTACATCCCCGGCCAAATTCTTATCAATACTCAGACGAAGAAGACTTTTAGGGTAATTAAATGAAAAATTATAAATCTTATTGACTGTCATAAAAAAGTTTTAAAAAATTCCATCAACAAATTGCATGATGAAACTAAATTGTGTCTGCAAGGATGTTCACACCAGATCACCGAAATTAAGAATAATTTGACTGCAAAAGTATTGACATATATTAGTCTGTTAAAGTGCCCATTTTTCAACTTCAATTGTATATTTTTTCATAGACTGTTATCTGTTACAGATGATCAATACGAGTGTGTCTAGCATTGTCTTTGAATGGGAACGATACACTGACGGATATATTATTCAAGTGGAACCTCCCATGGGAGAACTAGGTATGGTGTTGCTAAAGATAATAAATTGCATGCGTGCGCTTTACTGTTATTGTTTTGGTTTTGTGTTATTTCTGTTCTTTTATGATTTACTGAAATAAGTGATGTTCTTAATTCCTATTTCCAGAAGCCCAAAGCGAGTATGATTTTGAGGTGACCGTCAGCAGTGCAACACCGTGTAAGATAACTCACAATTTGCGCTGCTACGTCCATCACCTGGAAGAACCTCTTACTCTCCATGTGGAAGTGGATGTTAAGGTATAAAAAGGTTTGATGATAAACTTGAAATTGCTGTACCTTCAATTCTAACTGTTTGCGAATGCTATTAACTGGATTTTTTTGTCGAAGTGAGTGAAATTATTGAAGCTTGATTTTTAGAATTTTGAGTATGTTAATTTTGATATGCTTCTAAATTATATGCTTCTTAATTATTAGTCTAAAAATCAATTCCTGCTATTTCAGGGTCCTGAGGTAACAATAGAAGAAACGGACTGCAATTTTGAACTGGTGAGATTAGGAACGACAGTCATGCGTCAGTTTACGATCCACAACCAATCTCAAGTGTCCGCGAAGTGGTCCGTACAGGAATCCAAGGACCACATGGACCCTGCTAAGGTAATTTATCTTGCTCACATCAGAAATATACATGTGCTTTGCTTGGTGGAAAATAATCTATGCCTAGTGACACTCAATTTCATTCAATTCATGAATTTCATTTGCACTCTCTCAATTTTCTCACCTAACGCAGCTGGTTGATATCTTACTGAAAAAGGTAATGTCTAGAGTGCTTTCCTCTTTGTACATCTTTTTCTTTTCCATTTTAATATTGATGATGTATTGAACTGTTGATCATAATTTTGTGAAAAATTTGGTTGGTGTTTTTTTAGTGTTGTGGTAGTTTTGCCATGTGTTACGATGTGTAGTGTTTTCAAGTTTTGGTGAATATGACATTTTTGTAGATACTTTCGATATGTGAAAATGTTTTGACTGGTTTTATTCACTTAATTAATGGTTTGTTAACCTTGTACAGATGAAACTATATATTTATCATATGTGTGTGTGTACGTCATATCTAATAATTTGTGCTTCTATCCAAATTTAGAACATTTTTAATTGAAGGTGTAAATACACAGTAATTAAAAGTGTTAGTAAGATAATGTGTTGTATGTTTCGTTTTTAGGCTAACATATTACTTTCTTCAACATAGGCCTATCAGTATCTGTCATTTATTTAATTTTCAGGAGGAGAACGACTTCAAATTCTTCCCGTCCGAGGGTCGGCTGAGCCCCCTGGATTCAACAACAGTTAAAGTTGTCTATGAACCAAGACAGAGTCAGTCCCTGCAGACCGTGTTTCTCGTCCAAGTTGATGGAGGCAATGAATGGTTCGTATCATCAGATCAAGTTTGATCATAACCCAAAGCTTTATCAATAATACAAGAAAATTACATTGAAGGAACACAACATTATAATTCTTATATATATTGAGAATAAAAAAGTTACATCTCTTCCAGCCCTTTAATTTAAAGCTGTAAATAAAATTAGCTTGAATTTCCTGGAAAGCCAGTAAATAATCCTACTACTATGCCATCGATGTTTTCCGTGATGCTAGAGAATGCCGATTTATTATTTTTTGCATTGTCAAGCACCAAAAATGTGCGTTGATATCTGTATTGAAGAAAGTCTCTAAGTATTGTATGTTTTGCTCATATCAGTTGTGAATGAAGTCATGCAATTAGACATCAGATTAATTTACTGTCCCATTCACAGTGCCATCAACGTTCATGGAGAGGTCCAGTCTCCAGAAGCCTTCCTCAAATCCTGCATTCTTGCTCCATCGGAGGTCTACTTGGATGTCCCTGTGAGGCAAACTGTCACTCTGATCAACAAAACACTTTTGTCTACTTCCTTCTCGTGGCTGCCAGTAAGTATCCCGATATGAAAACTGCACCAGCTGTTGGGCACAAATTTTTTTTCTTAAAAAAACACATTTTCCAAAGAAAAACTCCTAATGATTGATTTATAATTTCATTTCACAGGCGGAAGGAGAGCAGGCCAAAGACACAACAATCAAAATGCATCCCTCAGAAGGTCAACTGGGTCCTCGGGAGGAACTAGAAATTGTCGCAGAAATTCAGCCTCACGTTGTGGTAAGAACGACGCCGGCAGCTGTCATAGGTTGTAGTTCATTTACAGTTGATGCTTCATCTGAAACTTTACCCAAGCAAGTAAATAAGCCACTTGGAAGAAAGAATACCATGGAGGGGACTCAATTGCTTGTTGCCTTATCATCTTATTATTACTCCTGCCACAAGCCCACCACTAGGCCTATTGCTAAATTTGAGAATAATATCTCTGAAATGATATAATTAATTGATGAAGCACTGAATTGTCTGTTTGTTAATTCCAGGGCAAAGTCAATCAAGTGCGAGTGCCTTGCAAAGTAGCAGGAATGGAAGAGCTTTTACTTTTGGCAATTGATTGCGACGTCAAGGGTCTCTCTGTTGGGTTTAGTACGCCTGCTCCTGGTTCTGACCTTCCCAGGTATGTTCATTTTTTCACATGATCAGAGGATTAATGTTCTTGATTCAGATTGTCATAAATACTTGTAGAGGTGCATTCATCAATTTTGTTGGATTGTTTTTTGTTGGCATTATTAATATTCAGACATTGCTGAAAAGAACTTATTCTAAATGGCTGAACATTATCAACCTGAATATTTAATCAAACTCATTACATTATATTAGATCGCTAAAAATCCATTATTTCAGTGATAAGCTGTTGGTTGACTTCGGAGATGTTCAACTGAAAGAAATCCCGACAAGAACTTTAATTCTTGAGAATAAGACTGGCATTGCTGCGCCGTTTTCTTTGGTGGTTGAAAACTACTTCACCAAACCACCCACTCCCCCTGGAAACAGACCTGGAAACTTGCCAGCTAATAGAAGGTTTGTGATTTATTCTTTATCTGTTTTAAATTTGACACTATTTTTGACAAAACAGGTAATTTTTGTATTTTATTTTTACATTTGATTTTCAGCAGTCAAAGACGGACACTGCTGGGTAGGACACCAAACCTCGCAGATCCTTTAACCAAAACCACAACCAAAGCTCAAGCGGGTAAGAAAAAGAACTTTCTCATTAGATCTCCAAATTCTATTTTTAAGGAGAACCTTCAAAAAAGTTCTGGTGACTTCTTCCGTACAAACCAAAGAATTTTTCAATGGTGGAGATTACATGAATATTTACCTATTTTCTGTTGACAGATATTGCTAAAACAATGCTGCAGCTCAACAATGGAGTGGCATTTACGCTCCTGCCCGATCGAGGAATTCTGCAGCCGTTTGCCAAGCAATCAATTGAGGTTCAGGCCTTCTCTGACATGTGGGGTGCTTACGAGGACACTATTATTGCTACGGTATGTCACTCTTCAAATCTAAAATTAATTGTAATTTTCAAATATGTAAATATTGTGATAACTATTTGTTACTGCCATTTAGAGGTCTCAGCTTGAAAAATCTTTGTCATTTCATTGTTAGGTGGAAGGGGAAGAAACTGTGCACATCCCGATAAAAATGAACGTCTCAGGATGTCCACTGAACTTCCAAATGGTCGCTGCGAATCCAGATCAGAAACCAATAATCAGGTCTGTCTATATCTATCAACTTTTCAGTCTGTTAAGCAGCTAAAGCTGTTAGGATTTTTGTCAAAAATGCTGTAAGAATGGTAAATTCAGAATGGTAGCTATGGCCAACAACAAAGACTTTAGTGAAATGTTTCAGTGAAAGAAAATGTTCTTGCACTAAAAGTTAATTGCTATGAGATATCTGAAATTTTAAAATCTGTCATTAATCATGTATAATTTTTTTTGGTCAGATTTGGGACTCATGTTTCGGGAGTTTCTCCAATTTGTAGACAGATGAGAATTAACAACATCAGCCCTGTTGGTTAGTACACTAAGTATTAATGCTTCTTATTGGCATAGTTCAATATTTGCGATAAAGTTAGCGTTTCATGAATGAAAATTTTGAATTCTGTGGCTTCTTTTTTCAGACATCAGACTTAACTGGCAAGTGTTCACCCTGGATGAGAGTGACGAGCAGTTGCTCGATCTAATAACCACGTTCGGAGACGCCTTTCCCCTGTGCGATGAAGATGGCAATGAAATAGCTCCCCCTGAGGAAGGTGAGAATGTCAAATGCTCTTGGATGATCTCATAATTAATTAAATTATTTAAATGATTTGGTCCTGCTGTAAAAGTTAATCATTAATATTCATCTTTTTTATCATATTTCCTATCGACTCAACATGCACTAAAAGTGTTAAATCCCAACACTCCAATAAGATGTCCAATGCTTTGTTAGAATCTATAATTACTCCCTCTGTACCATGTTATCATACCTGTCTCATCAATAAATCTAATATATTTCTCCACAGACATTGACTCAGCCAGAACCGTTGAACCAGAACATTCCTATTTGATACCAGACTCAGCAGACACCACTCCAGCCGTGAGTCGAATGCCGACTGAAATACCCCCTAATGAAGAAAGTCCCCGACCAAACATAATCAGCCTTTTTGTCAGAGAACATGGAGGAAAGCAAACCACATTGCCATATGATATTGGACCTTCACCTGTGGTAAATATTATGTAATTATTTGTGGCGCTCACTGCTGCAATTAGTATTATATATGGGTCAGAATATACTAACTGTGTCCAAAATGTTACATAGCCAAAAAAAATTAAAATAATGCTAAAGATACCATTTTTGAACTGACATGAGGCTAAAATAATGTAGTTTACTGTTTTGAAGCTTTTATGAGGAAATTCCATTTCCTGTTCCTGTAAAACGAACTTTTCTAAAGTGAAGTCAAGTTTTTAACGTATGTGATGAAATTCACCTTGACATGGGTATTTCACTGTTACAGAATATCTCATTTCCATAATTCTTTATAAGACACAATATACTTACTAAAAACTACATTTTTGTAAGAAAAAAATAAGTATGCATGGTAATCATACTTGGTAAGGATCGATTGACATGGCAGCAAAAGTGGGAATTTTAAAACCAAATTTATAATTTTTTTGTAAGTAAAATTATTTACTGGAGCTTAGCTATAGCCTTATTTATATTAACCTCATGTTATTCTCTAAATGTTGCCTTAGTATATTGACACTTAACTGGCCCCAAAGACATGCAATTCCACATCTTTGTTAACGTATGTGATGTTGACATTTCACTTCCATTTAACGTATGTGACTTTCTAACGTATGTGATGGTTTGACCAAAGCTCATGCTGTCTCAGTTAGTTTTCAGCATTTCTCCTTAATAATGAGGCCACATATAATTAAAGTGGTTCGAACTGACTAAATATCAATCCAATATGAAGGATCAATTCATCCATACCATTTGCCTTTCTTAAAATGGGTTCATGGCTCATCTATGAGGCGTTGTTGAACTCAAAATGTTAATTTTCAATAGCTGATTTCTCTGCCCTTGAATAAAGTAATTTTGTTTGCATATGTATCAAAGGAAAGCTATATTAAACTGTTGATACTGACAACCAGTGTAAGTTAATATTTAAGCCCTACTTTTTAAAACAATAAAATTTAATAGGAATCGTGGCATTAAAGTCAAATAGTCGCATACAAATTCTGTGCAGTAATAATATGTGATAATGTCCAAGAGTATTATTGCTTTTCTAAAGTATATGTTAGAAAGCCACAATTACAGGTGCAGAGTGACAGACGGTTAACATTGTTTTTTTCCCAGTAACAAAAAAGTGATAAATATAAACACACAAAATCTATGTGATTATTTGACATCCTTCAGCAGTTGTCAACCATCACATACACATCAGTCATCAAAATATAATGTTTTTCTTTTGGTATTATTGAACTTTTTGATTGTTTGAAATGACAGCAATTATCTTTAACATGTTTAATCAAATAATAAATTTCAACTTAGCTATTTAATTAGTATAAAGTGTTAAGTGATTGCACAGCAATGAAGTATGTGACAATTGGACAAACGTCGGTCAACCATCACATACGACTTATCAATGTCACTAAAAGGCATCAAATCGCCTATGGCAAGTGCAATATGCAATTGACAAGATATATTTTCACTACCCAATCCACCTGGTGTTTACTCCAGTGAATGTAACCTTGTTCAGAAGGATAAAAACTCATAAAGTTGTGTCAAACATCACATACATCAGATTTATGATTTTGACCACATGCATGAAAATGACCCAATGTTACACCTACTCTGACGTGAAAATTGGAGAAGGATCACAAAATTGTGAGATTTTAAGTATTTTCATTGATTTTTCTCACCTACTTTATTATAGTAGCTCAAAACCACCCCATTATCTCACGTATGTGATGCATCTCACGTATGTGATGCACTACTTTTTCAAAGGAGAAAAATATTCAAATGCCCCCCAGCAGTTAGGATGCAGTTATAAACTTTCTAAAAAGGGCTAAAACTTTAGTTCTCCGGGACATCTCCAGAGGACATCATCATCCAGGCTATCTATTTAGTAGAAATAAGAAATTTTTAGCCTCATTTTTCTGAAATACGTATGTGATGCTTTGATTTTTTTGTACATCTTCTACATTTTTTTGATATTGATCATCAAATGACACACTAGCAAATCTTTTTTGACTAAAATTTGCAAATTTACTTAATTCCCAACAACTTTCAATTCATACTTAGTTTTTATTGGCATTTTAAGGGATTTTTATCTTGTCTTGAAAATTAGGGAAAAATGTTTGACCAAAACATACCAAAATGGACACTTTTTGAATTGGGTAAAACAACAATACGAAATGCTTATGGACTAAAAATTAAATTTTTAAGGCAAAGAGGAATACATGTAATTATGATTTCAACTTTCTTTTTGGTGGTTACACCATTTTGTTGCAATGATTTATTGGCTCAAAGTTAGGGGAATGAAAAATGTAACGCTTTGACATGCCAAAAACAGCAATTTTTTGCCGAAAAACCATCAATATAATAAAGACATATCGATGTACAAACAAAAAATTTTCAGCGAAACATAGCAAAAATTGTCTATCTAATGCTGTACGAATTTCAGGAAAATTGATTAAATATCCAGTCAGCTATAGACACCAATGCGTGAAAAAGTCAGTTGGACACAATTAGTAGATTCTTACCCATATTCTGCTTTTAGTAACGAGTACCACTTTGTGGTATTCCCAATTTTCACACATGCTTCACCAACTCTTCTTTTCCAGGTTATTCCTGCTCATGGAAATGGTTTTATCAATGTAACCTTCACGCCCCCTAGCAGCGAGAATGTGAACAATGCCACAACCTGTGATGCCTTCGCTTTGGGATACTTGAGCTTGGATGATAAGGTGAGGACTGAAAGACTTCAGAGTTATTGCAGTTGTGATACATGTAACCATAATGTTGCCCGACCCCCTGAGATAATTCTTAAAAGCTGGTGAGAAGTCCACAAAAGGTCACTTCAACTCACTTGCCCATTTATGTCCGTACAGCTGCACAGCACTGTGACAGCAGTGCCTGCAGTGACCCTTTGAAAAGAGAGCACTGTCAGAAACCACTGCTATCTTACCACTGTGAGAGATGTAGGCCCTAGGTAGTCTGCACCAGCTAATATTTGATGATTTGGCGACCCAGAATTCCACAAAATTTACCAATTTGTAGAATTTTTACTTGACCTACAAACGTATATCGCCAAGAACTTCAACTGTAGTGCCATTCAGGGGTCCTGGAGCAAGAGACACCCCATGATATTGGGACTTTTCTTCCAACTTGTCAAATCGCCATTAATCCTAAATAAGAGACAGTCTTAGACCAGTCGAAATATCCTCTTGGGGGCAACCAGTCCACCAATGACTGTCCATTGCAGAGGCCATACAATTATTTATCAATTAGGCTCAATTTCTTAATTTCAATCTTGTTTGTAATTTTGCAGGATCTTGACATCGCCGATAAAGTGTCTAGAAAACATGGCTACCTCATAGAACCAATACGCCTGGATATGAATGCAATAGTTAAGCCGGCGCTGTAAGTAACTACTAACTGGTTAGATTTCAAAACTTTATCTGTGCACTTTTAAAATGAGGTTGTGACCTTAACAGCTTGCCAGTCTTTTCTTACATAGGTCTTCTTTTTTTTCAGGCTAACTATTGAATGTGCAGAAGATGAAGGAATGATATACAGAGCAGCAGCCAGTGATTTAGTCCAGTATAATGAGGTAAACATTTCTAAAATGTTTTTAAAGACCCTTTATTTTTGCATAGAGGGCCAAAGAGTCCTGGCTGTTTTTAAGTGCCAAGGTGGCTATGAATTCACTGCTGCGATATTATAGAAAACTCAACAACCTGAGGGTTTCGGCCTATTCCTGTCTATAACCTGGCTTGAAAATTGTTTCCAATTCAATGATTATATGAGGACTCAAACTTCCAATATTCCTGACATTTATTCCACTGGATTAAGATGAACCTTAATTTTCACAGATAGCTGCCGAGAGGTTCCACATAAACAGCACGACGCTGTCCAACAAGACGCAAACGGCTCTGGTATTCAAACTGGCCACTCAGGAACCTTTCTTTTTGGTGGAACCGGACTCGGTAACAAAACAACCCACTACTCAACTGCTGGAGACCGAGTTCACTGCTTTGAAGCCTCAACAAAGTGCTTTGGTGGGTAAAGGGAACTAATGCATGAACCATATGCAATGAAACATTGAATTTTTTGTATCTCTTCCTAAATCTGAATCTATTTCGTCAATTCAGGTGCAAGTTGCATTCCGCATCACCCCAGAACTCTTGGACTTCGCCAACCTCCTGGAGAGAGAGCCAGAAAAAGAAATTGAAAATATCACTCTAGAAAATAGCGGAAAGGAGCGCAAGCTGAAGTTCACCCAGAATCTGGATATTGAATTTAATAACGGAACCAAGCAGGTGAGCTCCAAAATACACCATTAGGTGGTCTGAGCGTTAACCGGGAAACAAACATACAAACAAACAAAAACAGTCCTTACAAATACAGTATTTCACATGCGTTTTCAAGCTACATTGACATGTGTCTGACTAGCCCAATCAGGCGCTGATAAGACGTAAAACACCAACTCACACACACAAGCTAGATTGACAAAAACTATCAAAATAATGTATAATTTCAGACTCTGCCATTGGAAGCAATAGTCACTCTGCCTTCCCTAACAATCTCGAAAGAAAAGGAAAACCTCGACTTTGGAGTCTGCTACGTAGGGCAGAAAAGGGAGATGCAACTGACATTGTCTAACCCCACTATGTCCGACAGCTATTGGGCCGTTTCTATCGGTGAGTAGAACCAAGTGCAAAGTTTTGCGATTGATCAGTGAAAGATTCAAGCACCTCGTAAATTGGGTTATCTTTGGGCCCTCATTGGAACATCGTTTAACTGATGTGAGACTATATTTAAGCAGTGTCCCACCAAAATTGTGACTTGAGCAAACTTAAGCTATTTAATCTCTCTTAATTTTTAACCCCCATAAGGCTTTCTTGCAGCGATCAAGTTTCTTTTATTCACAGCATATTTTTCATATTCTCATTTCAGAGTCCAAAAATGAAGCCTGTGACGATACAGTATTTGAAATAGTGCCATCAGGAGGCAAACTGGAGGCTTTTATTACTCACGCTTCTAACAACAAGACAGTTGTCAATATTGGCTTCACGGCAAAGTTAGTGGCTTTCTCCTCGCACATACTTTTTCACATGAAGTTTTCTGTCCTTTGCAACTCCATAAGCCAATGAATATGACGTGACACATATTAGTATGCATTTCCTAAATTACCCTGCCTAAATAAAAGCATTTTGACTTTGACTTGAAATCCTTTTTCTTTTCAGACACACTGACGTCTACGAAGCAGTGGTTCTCTTCCATGGAATGCTTGGTGAGGAACCTGTAAGACTCAGTTTGCGAGGAGAGGGATCGTACGATGGCAAACACGAGGTGGAGATGGCCACATGACAGCTGTCCGTTTAGACCTCATTTATGTTATGCCAATTGCTGTATCTGTGATATATTGTTCAATGGCAATTTGTTGCTCTATAAATTATACAAGTCATCATGTCGGACACCATTTGTTGTCGCTTTTTTTTTTAGAAATTAAAAAAATATTGAATGGAAAATATGTTGAATGTAATATATGTTGAGCAGACAATGGCATATCTCACGAGAAATTGAGGATTTTGATTCAAGCCCAACTTATTATAGCTGTTTGACAATGTCTTCGCAAATAGGCCTGTCCTTTTAATGCTCATTTCATTCCTATCCGCTTTCAACACAATATGCAATGCCACAATGCAGGCATTTAGACCAAGCTCACTGAACTCGCCAATACTGAAAGTCATTCTTTGTGACCATGGAAAGCATATTGGTACGTTGCTTGGATATAGTATGCACTGGCTTATATAAAGAGCATTGTCATTCGTGAACCTCAACTGCACAACCAAGCAAACCTAGAATATTACCAAATTTTGTAAACTGAAAAGCCAGAATACCACCAAAACAAAGAATCCGAGCCTTAACCATGAGGCATCTGGAGGAGCTCAAACAGCACCAAGACAAATCGAGATTGAGAAACCAAACAATTCACCTTTGTATATTAAAATGGCTGTTTTAAAGCAACACAGGTCTAGCTTTTTCTACAGATTAGATATTTCAAGAGATTTGCTGCTGTGAACAGAAATAGCAGGCAAAACGCTTGTTAAATTTTCCATAAAAATTCTGTTTATTGAAAATGGCTAGTGTGGTTGAATGCTGCTCTGAAGCCATGTCAGTGAGGATTTTTAACAGATCGTGGAATATTTCTCCATTACATTTCCACTATCAACAATTCAACATTAGTTTCTAATCGATTTCATACAAATAATTTTCATGAGAGACAACAAAAGTGTAGCAGACATTCAGAATGTCAAATTATGAAAATTGTAAATCAGGCAAATTAAATTGAAGGTTAACAAGATCGTGCAAAAATAAGTTTCATTGGATAATTTGACAATATATAAATAAGACTCAGGATAACCCTTTCACTAGCATATTCCCATTCGCACTTGACATTCGAAAACCCACCATAGTTTGTACAGGACACCGTGACCATGATTCACTCATAAATATACAAGTCCATTCAACAACTAATAGCAAAAGTTTTATTATACAGACACATTAACAAGAAATAATAAACATATTAAATACAAGAATCCACAGCAATGGCCATTGGTATCTGACCTGGTTCATATTTAAACACTACACGAAAGCCTACACCCCCAAGGAGCCCGGCTGAATGTATTTCAATTCTGGCAATAAAGCGAGATTGTCTCTTTGTTTAGAGTTCTATTATTAAAAGTTCTTGGAATAGAAGGGGATGATAGCGATACGCTAGTCATATCGCGAAGCTAATTAGTGTCTTTAAATAGGCAATGAAATTAGTAATACCTGGAATTTGTTCCCAATATTAAAAGGGCTATTTCTTGACTTTTTGCATCGTCCTGCCACTCACGTACCAGTATGCTAGGCCTGAGGTGGTTGACGCTCAACCCATCACAATAAGCTTTCCTTATGATTCTGAGTGAATTCTAGTAAGAAGTTTGTTCCCTACGCGGTTCATGCATCATTGTAATACCAAGCCAACCTGAAAATAAACACAAAAAACATTTGAAATTTAGGCCCTGCTTAAATGTGAATAAATATTTGTAAATTCTACACAAACCTAAAGATCAATTATGTGTGGCCTTAGATTTAGAAGTTCACCCTCACCCTATTTGGCGTCATCGTGGGACAGCGCCAGTTGTAAAGGTAATACTGCAAGTTGCCGTCTCCTATTCCGAATTTGAGTTTTTCTAAAAATTCTTTGTTGTCCATCAAGTCTAGAGCATTGAAGACATCAAATCCTTTCTGAAAGTCAAGATTAAATACATATTGTTAATATTATGTAATGCGCAAATTGTGCATTATTCATAAGGGCTATTCCATTTAAAAACCTGGGGGGGGGGTGGTCGGGCTGGTTTATTTTTCGTATGATGTATGTACGGGTGAGCGATAATACGATGTAGATGCTTGGGGGGCACTCGCGGAATTCACTGTAGATGTATGGGGGGGGGACTATCGTTCTATTCAGGCCTACGCATTGTAATAACGAAAATTTTTTGTGATGTATGTACGGGGGGTGAAAAAATCGAAGTTAATGCATGGGGGGGGTAAAAAAAAATCGTTTTAGATGCATGGGGGGGGTCAAAATCGTAGCCCGACCACCCCACCCCCAGGTTTTTAAATGGAATAGCCCTAACCCCAACCCCCTACCCATCACATATGAGTCAGGGTGATACAATAATTTACTTGGACAACACTATTCAGCAAGTTGTGAAAAGGGGATCCTAAATTTCCACTGAATGTCTTAGGAACTAAGTAGCATCAGGCTGACATCAGGTGACCACGGAAGTTTTAGATCCATAACCATGACAAATTAACAAATTGATTACTATTTTCACAGAGGATAATAGATAGGTTTTGCTACTCGTTCATTAGGGTGGGACTGTTGCCCCAATGTTTGCGGATCAAACCTGACTTTTTTTTGCAGGTGAGGTTGGTATATGAGAGTATGTGTGTAAAATTTCAGCTCATTCTATTAATATTTAGAGGTGGCACATTTCACTTGAAGTTTATAATGTAAATCCCCATTGGCAAGCCCTGAAAAAAGGAGAAAAAAGCATGATTTTCCAAAAATGAGACTTAGAATCAATATTTTTCGACCATTCAAAAAACTATGGGGGAGGGTTTTGGGAGGGCAGTCTAAAACTGGCATAATTCAACATTTTCCACTTCTCATCTCTGCACAATGCAGTGCCCAATATGATGAAAATGACACTAAAACGCCTAAATTTAGAGTTTTTTGCACCTTATCGTGGCCTACCTATATATATATATATTATAGCAAAATGGATGTCAGTTCTGAATTGCCCTCCCTAAACCCTCCCCCATGGTTTTTGAATGGTCGAAAAATATTGATTCTAAGTCTCATTTTTTGAAAATCATGCTTTTTTTCTCCTTTTTTCAAGGCTTGCCAATGGGGATTTACATTATAACCTTCAAGTGAAATGTGCCACCTCTAAATATTAATAGAATGAGCTGAAATTTTACACACATACTCCCATACACCAACCTCACGTGCAAAAAAATGTCAGGTTTGATCCGCCTAAGATTTCCAAAATGTGGGGCGCCAGTCCCACCCTAACGTTCATGTGTGACATACACGTGTACAAGTGCTATCTTATTACATTGTTGTTGTGGTAACTCCCACGTACACGTTAGGGTGGGACTGGCGCCCCAATGTTTGCGGATCAAACCTGACTTTTTTTTGCAGGTGAGGTTGGCATATGAGAGCATGTGTGTAAAATTTCAGCTCATTCTATTAATATTTAGAGGTGGCACATTTCACTTGAAGTTTATAATGTAAATCCCCATTGGCGAGACCTGAAAAAAGCATGATTTTCCAAAAATGAGACTTAGAATCAATATTTTTCGACCATTCAAAAACTATGGGGGTTTTGGGAGGGCAGTTCCTAACCGCCATAATTTTGCATTTTCCACTATTCATCTCTGCACAATGTAATGTCCAATATCAGCTGAATATGACGAAAATGACTCAAAAACGCCTAAATTTCAAGATTTTAGCTCCTCATAGTGGCCAAACAATATATGTTATAGCAAAATGGACGCCTGTTCTGAAGTGCCCTCCCAAAACCCTCCCCCATAGTCTTTTAATGGTCGAAAAATATTGATTCTAAGTCTCATTTTTGGAAAATCATGCTTTTTCCAGGTTTTTTCAGGTCTCGCCAATGGGGATTTACATTATAAACTTCAAGTGAAATGTGCTACCTCTAAATATTAATAGAATGAGCTGAAATTTTACACACATACTCTTATATGCCAACCTCACTTGCAAAAAAAAGTCAGGTTTGATCCGCCTAGTATTTCCAAAATGTGGGGCGCTAGTCCCACCCTAGTACACGTCACATGGAAACGTCCAACAAAACCTCTCTAATAACAGAACTTAAGCTCTCATGAAACTCACATTTTTGGCAGCTGTGAGGGTGTCCTGCATGAGGTCCACCCAGGGCGTTTTGTAGCTCACGTTATAGAACGAGTAGGCTGCTTTGAGGGTCTTGTGCACAGGATGGTGCATCACTGTTGATGGCAGAGTGTAGAAACTCACAAAATCCGTGATCTCGCCATCATTCTGAAACGATAAAGAAACACTCAATAAACAAGGTTATTTTAATACACATCCTCAGACTAAATGAGTCTCACCAGATCTTGGTGTTAAAAGTATGTGCAATTATTGCTCTAACAGACGAGACCAGGGTTGTTGCAGGCTACAGTAGCCTGCTATATCTGTTGCGAGCGTCAGCCTGCTTTAAAGCAGACTGTGCTCAGTCAGGGGTTGTTGATTTTTTCAAAATAATTTCATTTAAATCTGCAAACCCAGGATAAGACTATTAAAAGCTTGATTTAAATAAGCTTTTCATTTCCACTTCACAAAATTATCATGTACAATATTTATAGATCTGTGTGGTTTTCACAATGAATTTAGGCCACACATAATTGATCTTTAGCTTCTCGGATCTTCTCAAGGCACTTTTTCTAGGGTCAGTCGGTAGGACAAAAAAAAATTTTTATAATGTCAAAAAAAAATTGTTTTTTTCTGTCAGCAGAAGATCTATTGTGTCGGCGGGTCCGTGAAGCTAAGAATCAATTATGTGTGGCCTTACTTTGAAATAATTAGATCTTGTTCAACAATTAAATGGCAAAATAAACACTTTGATTCCCTCACCTCCACCACGAAGGTGTCCACTATGCCAGGTCTGGGGATGAACCAATGTCTGAATTCTTCCTCCGTGAAACTTGGGGCCAAGTCAAACTTGTTCAGGTACTGTAAACGGCAATAAAACATGGCATCAGTGAAGCAAAGATCAAACTCTGGACTTGGCAAAAGATCTTGCTGAATTACCGAAGCTTCAGACAATGAGGCTACCCATGCAAAGGAGGCAACATTAGCAACATTACAAATTTATAACAAATCAATAGCATAACTTGAATTGATTACTTCCACAAAATTAAGAGAAATAGTTAAGACCATTCAAAAATACTGACCTTTTGTAATAACTTATGGGCATCAGTGACGTCAGCCGGCGTAAATTTTCTAAAGCCAGCCACCTTTGGTTGCTAAAAATGAAGAACGAAATAAATCACAATTTTGCTGTGAAATTAAACAGGATAGTTAGTTGCCCGTAGATTGGAGGGAACATAGTAGACCGTTATAACATAAATGGACAGATATATAGATAGATAGATAGATAATAGATATATAGATAGAGCAACATTGACATTTTGATTGGTATGGCTGAGATGGAGTGAGATAATGCAATAATAGACAGAAGGGAATTTTTAATGATAGTATGCTGATTAATATTTATAAATGAGCATAATATGTTGCATCAGAATGCGCCCTCTACCCACTTGTCCCAGACCACGTTTTGGTGTTTTCCTAAAAGGGGGCGTGGCATTTGTGTGGACCTGATGGTAGGAGTGCATTGTCTGCTGCGCAAAAAAAGTAATTGATGTCAATTAGGATATTTAGAAGACTTGGATTGAGCTGAAAAGGGGAGAGTTCTGCCTTAGTATGGCCAGGAAGACACAGGGTGAATTAGAAGATTAGGCATTCAGTATAACTTGAGATAAATCCCGTACGCTATCATTTTAATATAATAGATGAAGATGATGATAAGCTCAGATACAGAGACTTCTTGTTAAATACAATTTCTACAGCTGAACCACTTACCTCTGGTAGTTTGTACAATTTCAGCGTTCTCTGCATGGTCATGTTGCGACTTAGATGTGAAAATTTGACTTCTATCAACTTCCTGGGATTTAGCGATCTGTGCCAGTATCTGGAGAAAAGACGGAACTTCATGAGAACCAATTCTTGTGCAAACGAAACAAAAAGATATTTAATTATTTTCAATTGGCTAGCCCTACCATGAGAAATTACAAAGGTTTGGTACTTTGTTAGACAATGCAGAAGTATTATTAAAGATTACATAGCATGGCGACCGCTGTATCATACAGGAGTGATGGTAAGGATGTGAGTCTGGTACATACCCCATCAATTCAGAGATGTCCAGGGTCTTTTAGTTGCCCCAGTATAGAATACTGGATACAACCCGCCTCCATTTAACATCCCATGGGCTCAGACAAGTCAGCGGCTTTTATAGTACATAGATGCTCATAGAGAGGTTGACCCTGGCTGGGCTCGAACCAATGCAGGCACACACCTCCCCATAGGAGCCCGATGCTCTACCAACTGAGCTATCCCAACTTCTCAAAAAATAACTTGTGTAAAGACGGTTTCTTTTTCACAGACCTGCAAGTAGCAATGGGCTTGGGCAGAACCACCCCAGCAGTGAACACGGCCTGGAATACTCCTGTTTTGTTGACCCTGCGAGTGATTTCCCTGATCAGCACTGGGGCTACCCGTTTTGACCGCAGTTTCTTGTGCACGCAAAGGAAATTAATCTCCACCAGCTTCTTTTCTCTGTAACGTAACAGAACATATATTTTAAAATTTGTTAATTTTAGATTGTTAGACCCTAGTTTGATGGATATCACATCAGCCATTTAATAAAAGAAATTGAAACTTACTTATCATAGATCTTGATGTGAGCTGGGACTGCGCTAATAAATCCAATCAGTTTGCTGTTCTTGGTCACTCGTACCCCACAGTGCCACTCTTTGATCCAACCTGGAGGCTGCAGCGCCCTGGAATTGCAATAGGAAAACCATTTAATAATGGTAATTGGATACAGCTTTATATTAACAGCACCAGTCGTCGGTCACTTAACCCAATTTTTTTCAAATGTATTTTTCCCCAATTTCTTCTTTTCTGACATTTTTTGGTCACCAATTTTCCACTAAAAATTAAACTTTTTCTTTCAACATATTTTTTCATAACATATTTTTTGCTAAATTTGTTTTTGCCAAAACTTTTTTTTTCCAATTTTTTGCATGCACATTACATGAGAATGAATTTTGAGTAATATCACAGCTCATTACAATTTATTGTCCTTTATAAAATTTATCTTTAGGGTCAATGCTGTGCCATATTCGTGCTATAGCATTTACATATTATTTATATGAGCTTATTGAGACAAACCATTTCAAGAATTCTGAAGAGTAGTCAAAGCGGAACATGTTGTCATCATCCTCCACATAGTTCTCGTTCAGTAATGTGTAAAGCTCAGTCAGCTGAAGAAAAGAGATTCATAGATCAGTTGCAATTAGGAAGGGCTGATTGAATCCACAGAAAACAAATTAAAAGCATATCAATTAGTGAAACTCTTACTTGAATTGGGTCATTGATATCCAGGGTCTCCCAGTGAAAGCCAGTTGGCAAGGAATAAGGCTCAGAACGGATTTCTTCGATTGCTTTGTCCTCTTCAATGGCTTCATTCGACGTGATCCTTTCGTCAAATTTCGGGACTGGTTGAGTGTCCCAGAACTGGTAGGTCTTGCGAGCAGCCTCGTCCATGCTCTTAGGGGCACCATCCTTGCCCGACCCCCCTTGGAGAGCGAAGTATTCCATCACTCTCTGGATTCGCTCCAG
The DNA here is from genome assembly GCA_026936325.1 of Platynereis dumerilii. Lineage (NCBI taxonomy): Eukaryota > Metazoa > Annelida > Polychaeta > Phyllodocida > Nereididae > Platynereis > Platynereis dumerilii. The sequence continues at coordinate 3,083,298 of JAPTHN010000031.1, forward strand.
TTTGCTCAGAGACAGTGAGGCCTACAAAAGAAATAAACAAATATCCAATTTAGACAGACAATATAGCTGGTAAGGTATGCCATTGCAAAATTTAATGTCTAACACTATCCCCTGTGAGTAATCTGATCAGGATTTTTACATACTTCCATCGATCTGCAGCATCCAATTGCTCCATAAATAGCACCGTAAAACATATTATGAATCATGTACATTTAACAGCGAAAAAGACAACACAAACTAACGGGATCATTGCCAGCAGCTCCTTCCTCCTTGTCCTCCTCATTCTCCTCCTCATCTTTGGGGTCGCCCAGGTCGTCCGAGCCGTCCCCGCTCTTGTCTCCTGATGCCTTCCCAGCATCCTTTGCCTTCTTCTTCTTCTTTTTGATCTTCTTCTTGACACCTTTGTCAGCGGCACTGTCGGGGCAAATACACAAAATTAATGAAGACCTTTGCATTCTGGAAGACTCCTTTACTTATAGAAGGAGACCATGCACATGATAACAATATCTGACTAGCTTAGCCTTAGGGTTATGTCTTTTCTTCAGACCTCAACGACCATATTTAATCATGCGAGTCAATGGTTTCTTTCCATGACAGATTTTTCATTTGATAAGTCGGTACTCAGTCAGTACAGACAGACAAAACTTAACATTCAGGACAACATTGTCAATAACTGAAGAAATCAAGTTTGGTGAGGCCCAACACACATTGAAATTGCATTGATTATGAATGACAATGTCGACAATGAACAGAGCAGGGAAATGGCTCCACAATCGTGACAATGGGTCCAGCTTAAAGCCTGAAGGCATTGCAATAGACTATGACTATTAATGCTGCACACAGATTGCCTGTCTTCAAGCCCCACTGACTAGAAAATTGCACGTTGCGGTGGGCGCTGTCACCCACAATGACATGTCAAGTGTCAAACTCGCCAGTGACAAGTCATTGCCAATTTTGTTGCACATGCACCCAAGTTTGCCACACATTTCAGCTACAAATACACCTCCGACTGCGCCACAATTTCGCCAGCTAATTCTCGTGGACCTCACCTATCTGCATTCACTTCATCATCCTCTCCATCGCCGTCAATGGCGCTTGGATCTTGATCCAAATCAGAAGCTTGTTCCTGCAGACTGTCCGCGTCCGCCATGCTTGCCGCTGTCATGCCGCAGTCGAGGAAAAAGCCGACTCATCGGACCACTCTACTATCGCCCAAATGGTATGAATTTTCAAGATAAAATATTAGAAAAATTATGAAATTATCAATGCGTCTGTTTAATCCGGATTTAAGATAATTCCCTAAAAAAATATTTTTCTCCCGAGACAGCCTGACGTCGACGCATGCGCAGTCCACTTGGCAACGGACGACGCTGTCTTTTGACAGCTGTCACTTGCTCGCTTTTCTCGTTTTGTTTTGGACATTTGCGGAAAACAACAGCCATGGCAGGCATTGCAAACAAGAAGCAATTGGTGGCCTTGGCCGAAAGCCTTTCTAAGAAAACTAGATGTAAGTTGCAACTGATTTTAACCAGTGACAGCACCGTTCGTTTGATTTTGTCAGTCAAAATTGACAACACTGACACTGTCACCTGGTCACTGTCTGTCAACACAACAGACGTGACTGATAGATCAGGAACCTGTGAGGCAGTGATAGATTAAACATGACTGACATTGTGACAAACAAACAATGCTTCAAAAGTAGATATAACATTTATCTATTTTGTATTTTTCAGTCAACAAACAAGAATGCGAAGGGCTCCTAAATATGTACAAACAGTACAGCAAAGTGGATCGCACAGTCTTCCGAGATATTCTCACTACGAGTTTTGAGATTACAGATGATGTCATACTAGATCGAGGTATTGGGAGCTACCATAAAAATTTTCATGATATTAAACTGACCCAGTGTCATGATATCAATTTGATATTCATGCAACAGCGTTCAACCTGAAGAAGAATGAGCCTGTATTTTTAGTCTACCCATTTTTTGAACAAAGCTACTATAAAGAAAAAAACAACAAAAAAAACTAATATACTAAATAGAACATAGTAACGTATAAATTGCAATTATAAACAATGTACATAATTGTCTAGTTTTTGTCCAGGAAATTTTGTTGGATCCAAGAAAGGCACTTCCAATAACGGGCGGCACAAGCAGCCTGTTTTTATCCTGTTTTTATCAAGTTTTTAGCGAATACTGCACAATGTAAATAATTAACACTTAAGTGCAGTCTAATGAGCAATTTAGCAAGTCTGAAAACTACGGGCGGCACAAGCAGCCTGTAACAAAAATAAGTTATATTTCTGTTTTTAATCGAACCTGCCTATTACACGACATTTACGCCATCAGGAAGAAGATCTGGATACAGAGGCACCGTTGCCTGCTTCCAGTATTACCTACTGAACTGAACTGAACTGAGACTTAATTATTTGTCCCACTTTTTTTCAGTTTTCAAAGCATTTGACAGAGACAATGACAGCAACATCAATCCCAGCGAATGGGTGCAAGGGATGTCCGTTTTTTTAAGAGGAAATATCGATGAACAAAGACAATGTAAGTATACCAAACAATTTCCACAGAATTTATATGATATCCCTGTTGACTTATGCTTAAGCATGTCAAGAGCGTACTTTTTGTTTGTGCAACCACTGGGTTCTGAGGGTGCGGGTTTGAATCCCACCTCTGGAACTCAATATTGTCAGGAGACGTTAAGATTGCAAGTTTCTGTACTCAGTGTTCCATGCTGACTCGCTGAAGCTAGCAAAAGGAAATGGCTAGGGAATGTATCTATAGCCCGATCTCACAACCTTATTCTCTCATCATTACATCTGCCTCTGGCTACTTGTATAAAGCTGAAAAAGTTTTAGAGCTGGCAGCATGAGACATAGACATGTTTTATACTAAGGCCACACATAATTGATTCTTAGCTTCGCGGACCAGCCGACACAATAGATTTTCTGCCAACAGAAAAAAAAAAAAATTTTTTTTTACATTATTAAAAAATTCTTTTCACCTTTTTTTTTGTCCTACCGACCGACCCTAGAAAAAGTGCCTTGAGAAGATCCGAGAAGCTAAAGATCAATTATATGTGGCCTAAATAATGACGTTCATCGTTTGATGAAAATTTTGTTTTTTGTTTCAACTTTCAGTCTGCTTCGATGTATTCGACATGAACAGCGATGGATTTATCACAAGAGAAGAAATGTTTCATTTATTAAAACACTGTATAGTCAAGGTAATATAGAATTATGGGAAATGCCATTTAAATAACAAATTAAACGCCCCATAAAATCTGAGATGGAAAAATTTACGTTTGGGTCTTTCAATTGCAGCAACAATCTGACGAGGATGCGGACGAGGGAGTAAAAGACATTGTAGATATCGTACTCAAGAAAATGGCAAGTATTTGAAAAACATATAGTACCTTGTACTACCTACACACGAAATGCAAACTGAAATTTGTGCTTGATGTGCCGCAGGATGATTGTCAAATAACAGAGATATAATCAATCATTTTTCTTTCCCAGGATAAGGATCATGATGCTCGAATATCAAAAGCAGATTACTGGAGTACAGTTGACGAAGAGGACTTACTACTCCAAGCATTCGGACAGTGCCTACCAAGTGACCGAGTGAGTAAATTTAACCATTAATTTCACACACAAACCAGAAACAATTCAAGCAAAGCAACAAGCCAAGAAATAAACTGTTACATCTTATAATGTCATTGACAGCTGACAAATATTATCCTTTCTCTTTCAGTGTATCCGACAATTCACCAGATTATTTGACAAGAACAACGACCAGCAAGACATTATACATGGGTGATGGGACCAGCCTGTGTCGAAATAACAAGTAGACTGCAATATTATACATTTTTAAAATGGGTTACCATTTTATTTTTTATTACACAATATTTTTGTGAGCACTTTATTATAAATATTACATCTATATATTTACAATCACAATTTATCTAAACTATGGTAAACCAGATTGTAATTTAAAAGAAATGTACAATTTTTACAAAATATTTACAAGACTTACTGCAATTGTAATAAATTAACATATTTTGTTTAAAATGTTTTAGAGTTCTATTTTAGCTGGTAAATGCTACCACGCTAATGTTGGATTTTGCTTGTACTTCTCATAATCTTCTAATTTAAACAAGGAGATTTCTGTTTCATGACCTGGAAGAAAAAAAAAATAATTTATATGGGCCTAAACAGAATTTAATAATAGGGGAAAATGCCACCTTTGAAAAAAATCTTAATGTAAACTGAACGAGATAAAAAACGCAAAACTATTTCCAGGGTTGTATTTTTCAGTATATACTTTAGTTTGGATGTTGAGTGTATGCATTTGTGTGATCAGGTGTCAAAGGACTCAGGTGCAAAAAAGCACCAAAGTGTGACAATTTTTTGCAAGTCTGTGGCTTAGTTTATCACATTGGGGTATGGCCAGTGAACTGGGACATTAGACACCCTATAGGGCAAAACTGATCATTTCATGTTAAAGCTTGAAGAAAATGATGCAAAAGGCCACACAATTCATTTCCATTGGTGCCACCTAACTTTTTAAAAATTCGGTTTTTTGAGAGGTGAGGTCAGAGTTTGTCACACACAATGCTTTTCCAATGCAACAATGAGACTATGAAAACAAGTCATCAAACATACTATGCAATAGCTGGGGAATGAAAAAAGGCTTAGGTTCTGTCAAAAAGACCTCAAATAGCATGTGTAACAGCTGCAGAGGTTAACATCAGTATTTTTGTGCCTTCCTTGTGCTATTCTTTCAACCACGCATCTGCCCCCATACGAAAAGCATGAGGATTGCACATAGTGTACTGCTGTTTGTCCCATGACTGTTATACAGGTTGTGTGAGGTCTTTTAAAGACCCTGAACCTTTTTCACTTTATTGCATTTGTACGGGCGGCTTGGGGACCTGTTTCCGTAGCTGCATTGCTTCACTGGAATATCATTGTGTGTGATAAACTCTGACCTGACTTCTAAAAAAACTTAATTTTAACAAGTTAAGTAGCACCAACAGAAGTGAATTGTGTGGCCTTTTGCATCATTTTCTTCAAGCTTTCACATGGAATCATTAGATTTGCTCTTTGGGGTACCGAATACCCTGGTCCACTACCCATACCCCAATGTTATAAACATAGATGTGCATGTGCAAAAAAATGTCAGAATTCAGTTATTTTTTCGGAATGAGTCCTTTGACACCTGGTTATACATATGCATAAACATACCAGCCAATCTGAATCATATACAGAAAAATAAAGCCCTTGAAATAGTTTTGCGTTTTTTATTTGGTTCAGTTTAGATAATATTATTCAATGTTTCAAAAATAATGCAGGAGAAATGCAAAGAAGACCTTCCGTACCAATGCCATTTTCTAAAAGGGTCTGCTGTTTATTGAGTATTAACTTCTCATCATTGTCTTTATTTATTACAGGATCCTGTGTCTGAAAAAATTAATCACGAAGCTGAATCCAAATAGATCTCATATTAAACTATGATCCAAATCTTGGTTGCTAGAAGCAAATATAACCAGTTTAAGATATATATTATTTACCTTAGCACCATGACTTTTGTATTCAATCTTCAGTGTATCTGAAATTTAAACAGACATTTTTGTGTTAATCATTCACATATAAACTAAAGCAAGAATCCATGGATTCAAAGGCTAGTCGATTTGGTATAAGGCCTATATTGATGAAGCAGTGATTAACATTGAATGGGTGACAGCGATATTCCTTTATTTTACATCTGGCTTGCAGGTATGGTTATCACAATTATGAATAATGTGAAATTTGTGGAAAAAAAGGCAGGTTTTAGACCAGGTAGCTGCGAAATTGAAGTTAAGTAAAATTGTATTTAAAGTCGGTGATGAAAAAAGAAGCAAGACAAGCTACAAAGCTTTTGACCGACAAGGTAAAATCAACAAACAACAAAGGGCAAAATGATGGGATGAATTATGTACAGAAGAGTTTTCAGAAAGTATTAATCATTAATAAGAATATTAAAGTCAACAGTGAATGGCCAAGCAGCTTTGGTTTTAGTGAAAACATTAAGATAAAACATAAGAAAAGGCAAATGAAGATTCGAAGAAATTATTATAAAAGCTGTAACTCTATAAAGGCTGTTATTTCTTGAAGCTCATCAGTTAAAACGAACAATTTACACAGTATGACAGCATATTTGTTCCAAAGGCCATCAACAAAAAGAGAGCATTTCAGAAAAAATTAGCCACAAATTCTCAAAACATTCTGTGTACTGTATAGAGTGGTGTTGACTGTGCAGTCTATGTGCACCCAAGATACTTATATTATTATAAATCTTTTGAAATCATAAGTTTGTACTTTGTACATACACAAAATAGACATGCACATGTACTTAGCCCTACTAACCACACATTGTGAAAACATGCATTGATATCATATCAAGGTTAAGTAACCAAAGTGAGGTCTAATTGCCCTGATCTCAAATTGTTTTCAAGCAATGTGTCTAAAATGAAATTCCTTATTTAAATATTGTTCAATGAAACACAACAGACTGTGATACTGCAGTCTACTGTGCATTACTTATCATTATATTATCATTTAGCAGACCAGTTGCACTGACTTTTGTTCATTTCCAACTGCACATTTTTGTTGATCTGTTGTGTTTTGTTAGTTGTGTCTGATAAATGTGTTAAATTCAGCTTGTGTGTGAAATTGCTTAACAACAGCACTGTGGTTGCCATACAAATGGAACCGAGTTCAGGCCTGTTTGTTTATAGGCCTACACATAAACAAGCTATTGTTGTGATGTGGTACAACAAGAAAATATTGGAAACCAAAAATTCCAAACAGTTCCAATCCAACAGGAAAGTAAGGTTGTAAAATTAAGACCACACGGCCAAATTGGTAAAAGTATAATTATTTACACAGTTATGTCTTGATAAATCAAAATGTAGCACTTATTGCATAAATTGTGCTCTATTGGGCTGTAATCTATTTGATAGAAGACAAAATAAATCAAAGAAGACATTAGTCTCATTCACACTGTGGTGTAATTTACAATGTATAACACAAAATAATTACAATTAACTAAAAGCACTGTGTTATACTTTCAAGAAATTTTGATATTCTGCAATTGCAATGACTTGATTTTTTGTTTGACACAGATCAATGAATAATTGCAATCATTAGACACTACCTGCCAACTCAAGTCAATTGCCATTAATTGATATTACCTTTAACTGTGACTAAGCTCCATGACTAATTGCAATCATCAGACACTACCTGCCAACTCAACCCAATTGAGTTGATATTTTCTTTGACACTGCTCAATGAGTAATTGCAATCATTAGACACTAGCTGTCAACTCTGAATGTGTCACTGCTTAGTAAATAGTATATAAAGACCAGCCTTGGTACATCAGTTCAGTGTACAACAAGACATGCTTTAAGAAGAACATGTCAAAGAGGATGAGAAAAAAAAGAGGATAATGGCTTTTCAGAACATCTTAAGAATCAAGGTAAATGTAGCTTATGTTATGATTTCTACTTGTTTTGCCTGGTCATCTTGTGCTGGTTGTTGTTTCAAGCAATGTCCATTAGCAACTTCCCATGTAGAAGGCTAGACTGCATATCATGCTCAGTGTCAGAGACATTATTTAAAGTTAGGCTTACCTAGTAAGCTCTAGTACTTATCATGTAGTTTTTGCAGTAATATCATGTAGAGCCTGGAGCCAAGTCAGCCATGCATTAGTGACTAACATACCTGACTAACTTATTCCACAAGTTTTGTGACTTGGCTGACCATTTTCGACTAACTTAGTTAGGCAGTCAGAGCTGAGACTGTAAATGCCTATCACTGTCTTTTTTTTGTTGCTCCACAGTGCCACTAGAAATGTAGGCCCACTAAGGCCCATAGCACAGACTATTACCAGTAATCACTGAAGCCCCTTTCCCACTGGACACATACAGTCACGTTTCATTGCATAATGGTCAAAATCAGAAAACGCATCCAAAAGCATTGGGGAGCACGTTTCCCATGACTTTGGATAACCATGTTAATCTATGTGTTGCATGGCAGTTGCATAGCTTTACATAGCCGTGCAATTGGAGTACATATGCTTGCAATTTGCTTGCAAAAGGCCTGCATATACCTGCATATTGGTACATACAGCTGTGCAAGCAATCTTTTTCAGAAATAAATCGTGCAATTAACTGTATACCTCAAAAAATTAGCATTGGAACTCCAATTCACTTGCATATCGATGAATACTGATGCACACTGATGCCTGGCAATGCATGGGCTTCACATAAGACTGCATAGGCTTCACATAAGACTACATACCATGACATGCAAAGTGGCTTGCGTTTCATTGCATATAATACCAGAACGCACCTCTCATGCCTTCAAATTAAACATTATTTTTTATGCACTGCAACTGCCTATGTACACGTTTCATTGCGTTGTGTTGCCTTGCATTGCATAAGGTTGCATAGCTCTGCATTGCATTGCAAAACCCTTTGCGTTTGTCCTGCGTTTCCAGCCAAACATGCTCAGTGGGAAAGGGGCTTGAGCGCCATACGTCCGGCTAGCGGGATCCCATCAGTACCATTGGGTCCACCGCTTGCTTGAGCGTCATACGCCCGGCTAGTGGGATCCCATCAGTACCATTGGGTCCACCGCTAGCTCGAGCGTTGCGCCTCATCGCCATGCGGCATACATGGTGACAAGCGCACAGGATTGTTTTGAGCTCTGTCGATCGTAAATATGATCGTGGACGATCGTTTTCGGTCATATCTCGGCCGCAGGATGATTCTAAGGTAGTTCTGGGCCCACAGACACTTTCTGAGGCAAATCTGCATTACGGTATTTTGAATTTCCGATTTTCGCGGGCTTTTTTGTCATCTCTCTAAGGGCTAGTCCTCGACTAGCCAATGAACAATTTAAGTCTAGATTAGTAATTTATTATATGTGTCATACGTTATTTATCATACATGTAATCACTTACCATACGCATAATTCTTTACTGGTGGAGGAATTCCAGACCTTTTTTTAATATCTGTAATAAAAGTCACAAGTAATGATAATGTTATAGCTTATAGCATGTATAGGGCTCACATAATGCAGTTAAGACAAAAAGATAAATATGCGGTAGAACAGTGACATTGCCGCTCTTTAATGATCTACTAAATAACGGATGCATCTATACAATCCAAGGGAGCCCACATAAATTTCTTACAAATTATGCTAACTTTGTAAAGGCCTACCTTGAACTGAATCACTTACAAAATTTAAATTGGAAGAACACAAAATGACATAGGCCCAGGACTTTTCAGCCCAAGAGTATAATTGTTTATTTTTGCCTACCTGCTAAAATGTGATTAAGAAAGGACTCTGCTGTTTGTTGGAGATCCACATCTTTGAACACAATGTACTTTATATTTCTGTGTTCAAATGAACGTATTGCACGAATAGTCACTGTCACTTCCTCTGCCATTTATTCAAACTGAAATTTTAAAATTATTAAATTTAGCAAAATTTTGTTCTTTAGGTTACCTCAGTTTTTATCACAAGATCAAGCCACTCTTGAGTCACAATCGAAAAAATTAATCTATGAGCTTTATGACATTAGGGGGCAACCATTAGGCCTAGATATATATATTCAAGTGGGGACTGAGGGCTTGGGAGTTTGTTTTTTTAAATAAGGGCTATTCCATTTAAAACTCTGGGGGGGGGGTGGTGGTCGGGCTGGTTTATTTTTCGTATGATGTATGTAAGGGTGAGCGATAATACGTTGCAGATGCAAGGGGGGCACTCGCGGAATTCACTGTAGATGTATGGGGGGGGGGGACTATCGGCTCTATTCAGGCCTACGCAATGTAATAATGAAAATTTTTTTTGATGTCGGTACGGGGGGTGAAATAATCGAAGTTAATGCATGGGGGGGTAAAAATAATCGTTTTAGATGCATGGGGGGGGTCAAAATCGTAGCCCGACCACCCCCCCCCCAGATTTTTAAATGGAATAGCCCTAAATAATTTCTTGCACATTCTGGTGATTGAAATAATAATTTCTACATGATGGTTTCTTTACACTGTCTTGTTTGATTTAGAAACAGATATATTTGTATGTCATATGTTCGAAATAAATAATTACGTGTGGTGTTTCCATGAAATAAACAATTTCCCATAAAGGAAAACTCCCACGCGCCCTTGTCCAGATGTTGCCACCAAGACACCCTCCCAATCAAAACAAGTGCACTGCAGCATCAGTCCATCACTGTCATTAATTAGAACTTGGACCTTGGACGTGTGGCAGGAGTAGAATTTGACCAGCAGTGTTAATTGGCAACCTTGTTAATTGACTGCATGCAGTCAAGTGACAAGATCAGTCAGGGCCACTAGCTAAAAACATAGAGGTCACTGTTTTCATTGAGCTCGATGTTTTTAAAGAGGTTACCTCTATGAATTCATCTACCTTAACAATTTTACTATTTTTTGGCACCTCAGGGAAAGCAATAAAACATTAAACACATTTTTTTTTGTTCCAGCATAAAAAGGAAGGGTTTAGCTCACTTTTCGTCACATAAATAAACCACCCATAATGCACCTCTTCTGCAGATTTTATAGACTCTAGCTGGAGAACGCCACATAGAAATTTCGATTTCCCGTGATGAAAAGTTTCCAAAACATCTAACATTTTAGTTCATGCAAAAATATTTCGTGCAAACTTGATTTAATTTGTGCAATGGAGGATATACTGCAAGGTAGATGGATTCATAGGCTATGGCCAGGTTCATCCGGGCCACTGCGACCAGCATCTAGTCAGCCACCTCAGAGCCAAGTCACCGTGAGAAGACCCACCCGAGAAATTACCAGTGATCATTAGCTGATGAAAAAGCAGCATATGAACCACAACAACAACCACATAGATCGAGGTTACCTCTATGAATACATAGAGGGTCGATGAAAACATCTACCTCTATGCTTTTAGCAAGTGGTCCTGACTGAGACTCAGTCACTGAGTCAGTGTCACTATCATGACTATGGCCAATGATCATCGTGCCAGTTGCGCCAGTGTTACCAACGAACATCATGAGCATGTCATCAATTACTCAACGAACAGTTTTTCATTGACCACTCACTATTCTATGATTTCATCTGTTCAAAATCACAATATTTGGCATCCCATGTTCTTCACAAACATCTGCCTGTCTGGTATGACTCCGCTTGGTAAGGTGAATGACTGCGTTTGTGATGTTTTTTTTTTTTACCTTGCTGCCACCTCACGGATATTTCGGCTACTAAAATGCACGTTGTATTTCCGGTGATTTTGACAGGAACAGAAATGACAGATTTTCTGTCAAATTTACCAAATCCAGGCAAAAATACGCGACATTGATGCCTGTCACAGCCATAGGCGGAAAGCAGAAACTGATTGGCCTGAAGGTGAGAAAAATTCAATTGTCATTCTTGATCTCATGTTGTAAAATTCACATTTCAAGATATTGTTTACCTGCTTCTGATCATGCTGATTGTTACACATCACTCATTCAATCACTGTCATCAGTAAACAGTGAGTAAACTCCAGTCCAGGCTTGTGACAATTTGACAAACCACACTCTCACTCATATGCTCTCTGACAGTGTTCTCCTCACAACAAAAGACCCTCTTCCATCTCATCAATTAACCCTCATGAGCACCCAGAACTGGGCTGAGAGGGCTGCACTTGCCATATCTTTCTGTCTGCCTATGATCTGTCTATCTACTCCCTATTCTGTCAGTCGGTGGGTTCTGCACCAGTCCAATGTGATGTGAAAAAAAAGTGGTAGGGCCTACATCGATCGTAGTACATGTTCTTGAATAATGATGTTTTGACCATTGAATTGAAATGTCATTGATAGATTTGATGTTGGATGTTAAAATGAGCATGAAAACCGCTTAAAACTCACAAATTCACAATGGACCATTCTTGGGACTCCCTCTATCGAACCCTGTGACTGTGCCCAATCCGCAATATATACTAAGCTATACTACTGCTATTGTTTTCAGGATGAAGCAAAGCTGTGGCTTGCTGCCAAGGGTGACAATTTATCCGAGGTCAACGTTAAACTGAGAGACTTTTCCATGTTCAACATGAAGACCTTGTGGATACGTTGGAAGGGCAGCGTTCTACTGGCTGTTGCTGGGCTCGCACTCTGCTATTTCTTATACTGTATGTATTGTGAATTTGTCTTACCATTTCTAGTTTTTACTATTGATTAGTAGACCTATAAGTACTTTTGTCAGGGAGCTAATTTCACTAACTGATCTTTCTCACTTCAGCCTGGCATGGGAAGCAGCCAAGAACCAGCCATTGCCTGCCCGTGCGTCATCAAGGTGTTGGCTTTGATGACATGTCCTATTATTGCAATTTCATGGAAAAGCCAGTAACAGGCAAGGAGGGTAAGCAATTGAAATTAACATAAAATGGAATATGATTACGTGTAGACTTGCATTCATACATGATTAATATGCTAATTAATCTTTGTTGCTTATCTTCCAGGTGAGGTGCCATTGTCAGAGTACGTCCTAGAGCAGGTTCAGTTCGTAATTCGTCATGGCGACCGATCTTCACTTCACACGCTACCAAATTATATCAAGCCAAAAGTCTCCTGCAATTTCAAAGACTATCCCGAGCTCGCATCGTACATTCCTAACTTAGACAAGTTCAAAAACACTATGACCAAGAATTTGCAGCATTTAGCATCATTACCTGACTTCAGTGGCTACGGCCTGCATCCCGCACAGCTGTCATGCATGGCTGGTTATCTCACACCAATAGGTACAGCCCAACATATCAAAAACGGTGCCTTCCTGCAAGAGGTGTATGCCAAGTGGAATCTTCTGGAATATCCCATCAGGAAGAAACATGTCAGACTCGTTAGCACCAACCGACGAAGGACATTCCAAAGCGGGGTTGCTCTCATTTACGGACTTCTGCCCAAGTTTGATCTCTCCCTCATAGAGGTGCACACCGCATCAAATGCAGGAATGTGCATCAACAAAATTGATGCCAAATATCCGTGTGGCTGTGAAGCTGTCGATAATCTCTTTGACATCACATCAAGCACGTTTGGGCAGACGCACCCCAACATGACCAACAAGGAGGAGTACAAAGGGCATTACGTGAAAATAGCCGAGGTGCTCGGGGTGGAGCCCTACAAGGTGCCAAGAGCGTCGCATGTCATGGACGTTGGCATGGTGCACGTCTGTCACGATCTGCCTCTCCCAGGGCGTTCCAAGAAATGCATGGACCCTGACTCTCTCAAATACATCGTGAACGCAATAAACAAGAACGGACAAATCCACGCCAGTGAAGGGCCGTTCCTGCGAATGGCTCGCCTGAAAATGCTCCCCCTGTTGAACCAGATATATCAGTCCATGATGGAAAAGATCAGCGGCAAGTCCGAAAACAAAATAGTTTTATACTCGGGCCATGACTCCACCATAGACCCATTCCTCGTGGCTCTCAATATGAGCTCCGGTGCCTGGCCCATGTACGCGTCCAGGGTGACTATTGAGTTGTACAGCACCAGAGACTCTCACATTCCCAAGAAATATTTCATACGAGTGCTCTACAACGGCCAAGACATGACTTCACGAGTTGTGTTTTGTAAGAATGTCACGTCCGCTGGTTTGTGTGCCCTTGAGAACTTCAAGAAATTCCTGCACGAGGACAATGGCACAGCCGACTTGAAATTGGAGAGTTATATGACGGAGTGCAAGAAATCTTTTGACAAGACTTTTGTAAATTTATTCAGGAAGTGACCATAAATCAAAAATACTTCATTTCAAAATTGTTTACCAGGAATTTATTTAAAATTGGGGTAATTAACTTATGGAGAAAAATAATTCTTTTTATAAGATGATGCACAGATTTTAGAGTATACTAAGTACTATTAAATGAGCTAACAGCCTGTGAAGTGTATGCATGCCAAAATTGTCTGGAGTTGTCATATTTTGTCCATGTGATAGTTGTACAACAAGTGAACTTGTGAAGCATTACTTTAACCTACCGAAATACAGTGAATTTTTAGAAGTTGATGAAATGGCAGAAAAGTTTTGAGTTAGGGGAAACTAGCTTCTTTGTGGGGTATTAAATGTAAATAACGTTGTATCTTGTGAGCCTGAGTAATCTGTTGCGTATTCTGCCTTTTCAATTTGTGATAGCTGTGATATTTTAGGATATTAGCACATTTTGTTATTTTGATGTATTGAATCTGCAAACCTAGTTGTGAGTATTGAGTATTTGCAAGAAAAGAGTCTAATTGGTGACTGAACTTTAACTTCCTAGATCTGCTCAGTTGTGTGTGTAGTTTTACATTTTGCGTATTGCAAGAAGGTAGAGTCCATTACTGCAGTTTTAATAGGCATGCAATTCTAGAGTCTGTTTTCCTACTTGCTTCATAGCACTTTGGGCTAATCCGATTGGTTCAGGAAAAACAGAACAGAATTCTGAACACATAGAAATACATAGAAGGGACATCCCAGGCAGCAAATTTACGTTGTTACAACGTTGTGACCACGTCATACTTCGGTTGTTACCACGTGAAAATTCTACGTGTAACAACCTGGAAATGTATGGTTGAAATTAAGTTGTCACAACGTAGAAAGGCAACGTCTAAATATTATGTGGTCACCACGTGGCCACAACGTGAAAGGCAACGTCTAAATATTATGTGGTCACCACGTGGCCACAACGTGAAAGGCAACGTCTAAATATTATGTGGTCACCACGTGGCCACAACGTGAAAGTTTCACCTATGAGCAACTTGGGCACGACGTGGTCACAACGTGGTCACAAGGTGAAAGTTTCACTTCTCCACAACCCCATTAATTGCTTAAATATTTAAGTTCATTTCTGAATAACAACAGAAGCTGGAATTAAGAAACATTTACACTTTATTTTAAATTATACACAAAAATTTAATTCAATCAAGTTCGTATTGATCTTGGCCTATTCGGAGTCTGATCCGTCAACCAGCTGAGTTCCAACAGTCGTTCTCGGTGTTTTTTGTTGCTGCAAAACACAAGTAAACAAATTGTAAAAATAGGGAATAAAGAGATCACAGGTATATGGAACTGAACAATTCAATAGAATTTTCCTGGGCCCAAAATTGAAATAGGAAAGATGAGGGAAACATTGTCCACATGTACAGGATCGAGCACCTGGTAATTTACCTGAATTTATATTCAATAGATAAACAAAAAGGCACTATGAAGAATATAAGGCTTTTTACCTTGTACCTAGATCCTCCTTTCTTCTTGGGGCAATGCTTCAACGGTTTTGCGATGAGTTCCTCAACTTCACTGGCAGTTGACCCGGATGGACTTTCAAGCATGCTCCTGGAAATATAATCAGCCTCACTGTTCAAACAAAATCTCATTCAGTCGAAATCCTCACAGACTTTCAACTCAAGAAGCAACAAAAACATTTCTATAATCAATAAGCACTACTACATACAATAAAAGCACTAATATATGTACAAATGTCTATATTTTTAACAGTATTAAAAAAATTAGAAGTACTAAAAACATAGGCTGCGCAGCAGCAAACCTTCAGCGAAAGACATCTTTAAAAGTCATAAAAGCGATGTTGACAAAATTGGTATAATGTCAAATAAAACTTCTCTGCACAGCTTGTGCAGTCTTAATTGAAAAAAAATTCAATATATCGGTACTTATGAATGATAGTCCTTGAAACAGGGAGTTCAATGAAGGAACGCTTCTCCAGAAGCCCCTGGCCCTTCAAACTAGCCCCTCGCCCTTCAAACTAAACACTGACCAAAGTCGGTTTATGAATTCCCAGCAGCCTGCATACGATATCATCCTGATTCCTGGTTGTGGCCCCTGAGTGATGAAAAGTATAACTTCTAAAAGAGAATAAAAATAAAACATTTATATATATTTATAAGTGACCTATCAAATTATCTTTCGTTTAATGGATTCATATGCCACATATCAGCAGCATATAGGCCTGTACGTATAAGTCTCAACTAATCTTGACAGAGTCCAATTTTTAAAAAAATGGACGATGTGGGGGACAGGACTTTTTACAAGTTTATGCTCCTGTATCTTTGCTACAGGTCTTTGAGATTCATAAACAATTAACGTTCCTTTGAAAATTTACAATGAATGATACAAGACAAGTATTTGCATGCACGGAAATATCAATATTTACCAATTGCTTCTTGAAGACTGGATCTTCAAGTCTGTCTTGAAACTCATCCAGCTCCTCCATGGTGTCAAGGGGCCATGGCAGCATATCCTCAGCCTCTTTCACAGGATGCACTGCCACCGTCAGGGTCCTCAGCATTGTCAGCATTTCCCTCTGGTTTTACTCAAGGATGTGGAGACCCATGAGTAGCTAAGGCAAGACTGTAATGAAACAAATGGTTTAATTTGAGCAAGTAATTGTTTCTATTAAATTATCCTTAGCAATAACAAGAGTTAAATGGCTCAATCAAGACACTGATAATTTATACCAAACGACTCAAACAGCGTTACATCATTTACCTAAGAGATCATGACATTAATATTGCCATTGTCACTGAACACAGGATATTCCACTCTGCCCTTGGGTGTAGTCGAACCAGCTAGTTCTGAAAGAAAAAAGAGACTACATTATATAAACTTTATTAAAATTTTGCCAGACTAGAGGCTATTTTATTATTATGTAATTAGGGTGCTCTGATGGTAGAGCTTATTCAATGAAGACTATGGATCCAGGTTGTTGTAAATCCAAGTATTGTAGATATACTGATACATACATGTTCACTGTTTCCTAGCCAAAGCTCAACTGCCCAGGACTGGCCAGTAACCAGCCTTTAGGCCGTTCGAAGACCCTTAGCATGATGTATCTTGCTTCCTCAACCTGCAACTTTCTGAGGGAGGACTTCATGGATCTAACGAAATATGAAAACAAAACATGATGAAAAGACGTCATGTTTTGGACAATTAGAGATGATAATATAAAACGTAGTGCAGTTGACTTAACGCAATGAATTATTAAGTTTTACAGTTGAAGCAATGTTTCATTATTACTCGACAAATACGATTTCTTTGTGATTTTCATCAAATTTATTGCCTATTTATCTGAGAGGTTTTCCATCGTAATACTCTCATCATCACTGCAGGCAGGGTTTTCCGTTCTTCTCCTCAGTGTAGTGGAACCAGCTAGCTCTATAAAAATGAAGATTATATTATATAAAGTGCAATAAAATTTTTTTTTACTAAAGCTTGTTTTATTTCACTACACAACCGAAAGGTGCTAAGTAGCTCAATTATAATGCATAATTTATATACAGTTGTAAGAATACCATCTCCGCAAGACTACTTCAGAGCAGTGAAAGTATGCAAATGGGCCAAAAATGCGGAGTGACACAATAGTCAACCATACAAGTAACAAACAAAACATTATGTAGATTCAAACTTTATTACCTGACACTGTACTACTTCCATTGGAAGGAGGGTTTGGCAGAAAGGCCTCTTCTTCATCGCTTGCTTCATTCCGGTCTGAAGTGCTGTCCTCCACTAAAACAACGGAATTTTGTCACTTGAAGGGTAATACTATAAATAATTAATGAAATCATTTTTTAAAAAAGGGAACACAAAGCAATTAAAAACAATTGCATATCATCTGAATGCTCTGGAGCACATGGGCCTGAAACGCGTGCAACCTATTTATTTCAACTGTTGCAGCTCTATATTACATCTTCTAGAAATAAAGGACGAAATCATGCGATTTGTCAGAAAAATTGCTTGAGTGATAATATGGGACATTCACAGACTCAAGTCTATTTGGTTCCCATGAAAAACTAGTAGGAAAAACAACCAGTGAACAGTTCATAATACAACCACAAACACCAATCTTTCATAGTCATGCAATTGAATCAATAAGTGACTGATATATATATGAAAAATGCATTTACACTTTCCAGTTCAGAAATCCTTGCAGCTCTTTGTCACATGTGCGCCAATGAAAGATAATCCAGTAATCGCCAGGTGGCATGGTGTGAAGCGACTTAAACCACCTATGGAAAATTTGTAACACTAATATCATTAGTGTAAGTGTAAGGTGAAAACACGACGTCGTGACAACGTGAAAATGACGTAGTATGCAACGCAACGGGATTTCTACCAATTTACAATGTAGAAAAACACGTCTGTGACAACGTGAATATGACGTAGTACGCAACGCAACGGGATTTCTACCAATTTACAACGTAGAAATCACGTTGTGTGCTGCCTGGGATGAGGCTCTGGCACATGAAGCAACCAAATCCACCATCTTGGAACTGCCCTGAATATTGGCACAATGGACAGTGACGTCATCAATAACTGTGATGTCACTTATAACAATGGCATGACGTCACATCATAATAAGTCTATTGTGACGTCATGTCTCAGGGCAGTTCCAATATGGTGGATTTGGTGACCTCATCTTGAGGTGGCATCATACAGCCTCATGTCCGTTCTATGTATTTCTATGTCTGAACATCACACGGCTGATAGACCGAATGTAGTAAATAGTGAATGCCCAGAATTGTGTGCTTATCAAAACTGCTGTAATGATTATGCTCTTTTTTGCTTGTGATCTTCGTGCTCTGATTACTCGCTGTAATTTGTCATGCATTTCTCAACAACATTTCAACCTTCTCACCAAGTTCCAGTGTACAGAATACAGATGTATCTGATGTAGATAGGAGTATGCAAAGCATTTGAACTGCAGATTTGTATCATTCAACATATATATTACCAAGGTTGTTCGATGTAAATCAAGGCGGTGTAAATCAAGATTTGAATCACAATTTTAATAAATTAAAATCACAATTTATTTGATGAAATTGTGATTTTAATCATGATTTTAAATCAATGGATTTTTTTTTAAATCTAAAAAATCAACAACCCTGTATATTTCAGTATCAGACGTTATTTCTCTAATGTAATGAATCAAAGAACTTTAAACAAAATAATTTACTTTATTCATGGACTTTAAATTTTAATTATATTAACTTCCTAATGTCTCACCACAAAATCAAAAGTAATTTCAGATTTATTACTACTCTTACTGCCCTTGCAACCACAGGGCTCCACCTGAATCATGACCCTCCAAATGTAACTCATCCGAAAATTTCAAAACAACTAAAGAAAAATTGAAAAATATAATAAAAATTTGTAAATTGCACAATTCAATTCTATTTGGTTATAATATTCCCGCTGATCTTGCCGATTGTTTCACAGCTTTTGACCGTTTCAGGTTAATTAAGTACCGAGCTTCTGATTCAGTTTCGTCTGTGGTTGCATATAACACATGTGATATTTGTTTATCAGTTTTATCCAAGAAAAATGTAAATTTATCGTATTCAGAGATTCATTTATATATATGTGAAATGTTTAACAATGTTTTACATGTTTTGTTGTATAAAATGTTCAAAAAACAAAGCTTTATTATGCTGTAAAAAATAAATCAAATCAATTTTCAAATTCAATTTTACAAAACTTTAATTTTACGTAATTTTTACATATTTACACAAAATAGTAACTGTTGTCGAGTATTTATAAAAACATGTTTTGAACAAATTCTTCAATTGCATATTGAAAACATAAAATCAACAAATCAACTGCCCAACCCCCTCAAAAGGGAAGTTGGGCTTCTTAAAATATGTGTCATTTACCAAGACTGTCCATTCAGTGTTTCACTCATCTCATTCATATCTGTCTATCATCCATCAGTCTTTTTCACACACTCTCAGCTTATTGAGCAATCTCTGTGGTCAAGTGGGATAGTCATTTAAACCTCTTCCTCTCAGTGCAAAATCTTAATTCCTGTCATTGCCACTAGTGTCAGTAAAAGTATCGTGAGTGCAGAAGGTAATTTCATAGATGGCGCTGCATTGCATAAATCTTCTTCTCTGCAGCAGTGCACCCTGAAGTCTTCCGTCCAGATGTATGGTTTTCCCTGGCAGTTGGAGCTGCACCCTCGCTCCACCTTCTCTTGCCAAGTATCGATTCTCGTCAGTCGTTTCTGGAAGATAAACAGCCAATTTCAACCTCAGAATAGTTGTCAAAGAATTCAGGAGCCCAGAAAATATTGCAACCTCACAAAAAGGGTGTTCCTAATGGCTCCTAATAACTTTAATTTCTTTGGAAATATTAAAAAGCCCAGTCTCAATGGCTTGTGAATTTCATCAAAGGGGTTTTGGAAACAACTGGTTTGTTGTAAACACACTGCACTTAGGACGCAATCTGCACTGTGTATGTCTGAATTTTTTAACACGAATGGTTCTCTTCAGAAGCTGAACATTGTAAAACTTAATGCGTGGTTATCAAAAAGCTAAGCCGAGTTTAGCTTGTGAATTTCATCAAAGGGTGCTGGGACAAAATGGTTCCTTGTATAGATACATACTGTGTACTTCGGATGGCAATGTACCTGTACTCTTGATTTTGGCATCTTTGACGATGGCTCGTATCACGAGCTGAACTTGGTCTATATTTTACGTTCGAGTGTGAAAAAAAGTAAAGGATAATTTTGTTGGGAATTGACAAAAAGTTACAGTATGTAGTTTGGACAGAAAGCCGTACTGCAACAGTTGGTATCTTTTTACCCATGGCTCACTTCACCAACTGAACATCATTAATTTTGACGTTTTACATAAAAAAGCTAGGCATAAAGGCTTGTGAATTTCATCAAAGCATTCTAGAACTAAATGGTTCCTTGTTGACACGCACTGTGTCTAGCTGTATTTTGAATGTTGAAGTCTTCAAACATGGCTCACTTCTCAATCTCGAATGGAACACTTCCATTTGAGTGTGAAAAAGCTGAGCGTAACAGCTTGTGAATTTGATCAAATATCGTGTATTGTTGAAAGGGTAGAGAGTTGCCAAAATCTTCGATAAATGAAAGTTTGCTGGCATGTTCAAGATCGCCGCTTTGAGTCAGATTACATCGTACGGTGTGTTGGTAAATGGAGTTCTGTTATAGTCATGGTATCATGATCAAGAGCCTTGGATTTCCGTGGTGAGATTACGTTATGGTGACAAATTTACAAGTTATGTGATTAGCGGTCTGATGTCACTGGCACGTGCCTCACCGGGTCAAGTGTGAGAGACATCTGTGAAATTCTTGATTCACTGCAAGTCCAATCACTGAGTTTGTTGCTGCCAGTTGTGCCTACGGTACTCCCTGTTGCGTAAGTTTACTTCATTTGTATTAATTTCAAAATTGGTCTCTTGCGGGGGCCTTTTTTTGTAGAAAAAGTCTTGGATCAACCTTTGTGAGAGGCCCAAAATGGCAAATTTATAAAAAAAAACACAAGTTACAAAGATGTAAAATGTGTTTCAAATTTTACACAAAACTTCCTAGTGAGGTATTCATGTACATAATCCAATGAAAACTTTGTAGAACTACTTTTACTCCCCTGTTAACCGTGTAATATTTGGGTGCAAGAATGCTGATAAGCAGAGTTGTGATCCAGGAGACCTAAGGAGTCGGATTCGCATTTCAGAAAGCTAAAGGAATCCGGAGTCGGTTCACTTCATACAAGAAGTCCTGACGAATGCAACTCCATCCAATAGGACCAACACCTATGAACCAAATGATGGCCATTTACAACAGTCTTAAGTGAAAGTCTATACTCTAATAGAGAAATGCCCTTACCTCGCACCACTCGTTCTTTTCACACTCCTTGGTCAGTGACGTCTCCTCATTTGGCTCGAAGCATCCGCTTGGGTCATAGTAGGTGGAGCCACTGCACTGGTAACATCTGACAGCCGAAGTGCCTGGAACAATCAAAGAATAAAGTGTTTGTGTGGAATCCAGCATTTTATTAAGCGGATGGTAGGCCTTGTTACTTGTTTAGCATAATTGTTCGCAATTTATTTCTTGATTTCTGTAGTCACGAAGACGTCTTTGAGAGGCATGTGATCCCTTGATACATCTGAATCACATCTCCATGTTGAGGATTACCCTTTTACCCCAAGAGAAAGAAACAATGGGCATATTGTTTTTGCTCTGTCTAACTATTCGTCCGTCTGTCATAGATCGACACATTCTTCTACGGAGTCCGAGATCTCCATGCCGCATGAAGACCAATGAACTGCATGGTCAGTTGCCCAGATTAGCTGAGCTTTTAGCTCTCCGCACAAGAGGCAAGCATGACACAGTATTTCAGAGGCCCTACAGTCCACACTCAGTAACTAGCTCTCTGACGCGCTTATGAAGTACCATAGCCTCAGCAAAGAAAAAGATGTTCTCCACCCCGAAGAAATTGTTAAGTCGATGCAATATTTTAATGAATTTAATTATTCTTTATCTCTATCAGAACTTCACAAATATATGTCACAGCTGTGAATATGTACAAGTCAATTTACTTGATGATTTTGGTCAAGAATTTTAATTTCTGACCGATTGCCGGTCAACTAGGCGACAGACAACTAGGCTACAACACTACCAACTAGGTGACATACCGCTACCAACTAGGCTACACATTTTGGACAACTAGGGGACAACTAGGTGACAGCAGAGGGGTTTAGTTATAAGGGCCACAGACCAAAACGGCCACACTGGTTTTGCAAAAAAGGCCACACAGAACGGCCACCCAAAACGGCCATACTAGTTTTTTTGTGGTATTTTTGTTACTAATTGTATATTATCACATGACAATACACTCAGAGCTGTCAGTAAATATTTTTAATATATCCACTGACTGCCCTGAGTATATGGTCATGTAATAATGCACAATTAGCAACAAAAATACCACTAACAACTAGTATGGCCGTTCTGAGTGACAGTTCTGTGTGGCAATATAGAACCTTATTATTGTTATATGCTAATGACACACTTACCTTTAAGAAATTAAGATATGAACACTGTCTTGACTATTTCAGAAATGTCTATGACTATGTATGTACATGTAGCATGTGTGCTATCATAGGCTGAAATATTAGTTAGCTATTGCCCCAAAATTAAGGTATCAAATATTAAATATAAGTCTGATCTAATAATTTTAGATAGGATATTGGATAATCATATTAAGAAAATTAATTTGAGAAAGGTTAAATATATATAAATTTAAATATATACATATCTAATTTATCTTATCTTTATCCAGTTTGGCAAATAACTATGTTCCCAACAGCAGACAAGTCCAATTTCTCAGAGCTCTGCTAGTTACTCAATTATCCACCTTGTACCATTCTACTATTCCTGATACCTGTTTTACCATCTTAATAAAATACAGTTATTACAAAAATGTTATTTATGTATATATCTCTAAGTGTATGCTAGAATTCCAATTTCCAGAACTACTATCATGTAGTAGTTTAATAAAGTCTATGAATTTTTGAATTACAGCATATGCAAAAAATATAATATTTCTTCCACATAATTCTTGTAACAATATTTTGTGCATACAGAATTATGTGGAGAGGTCTTTCCATGTAGCTGGTCCACATGGAAATGACATCTATGTCCAGTCTCACAATTTGACATTAACTATTTTGTTTGTTTGTTTAACTGTGTGTTCTATTGTACCCCAATGCATGCTTAAATAGCAATTAACCCAAGTATGCATTTATAAACAAGCAGGTAAAACCCTCTTTAAACAAACAGCAACACTTTAGAACACTGCTTAAACAAACAAACACATATGTCATTTAAAATATATGTAAACATGTTTAATATTTTGTTAATGTTAATTATTTTATGAAAAACAAGATTTCATCCTGTTTTCTTTAAAAACAGAAAAAAAGCAATAAAAGCTACTTCTTTTTTAAACTAATAACACAAATATTCCAATTATATATTTTCATAGACTTAACATGAAATATATTTTTTTAAATATGGATATTTCAAAGAACTTATATTTATTCTTGATATATGATTGGTTAATAATAATGTTTTGGTCATAAATAAAGTAGGCCTACTTCATATTACAATCATAGGCCTAGGTATCACTTGAAAAAATTAATAATTAACAAGAGATATGAATTATGCGTAGAATTCACATACAATTTTCCTTTTTTTATGGTAATTAAGGCAATTACAATCATATAATGCAAATAACTGGTAAAGCAAAGATAACTTCACTTTAAATATCAATTAAATAAAAAAAATTCTGTAATTAAGATTATGACACTGCAATTGAACTTCTTCAATTAAATTTTATTGAAACCCCATTTAATCTCTGCAAAGACTAAAGACATTTAATTGATAACAATGATATTATTTATTTGTTTCAATTCTCATAAAAAGGCAAAAAAATTAAAAGGATCATGTATACAACAGATCTGATTTTAATTTATATTATAAATATTTATAACTTGATAACCATATATTTAACAATTACAAATAATTATTCTTTTATGAATGTAACGGTTATCATATAGGCCTAGGCCTATAAATGAATCATTATTATGCTTATTATTTACAAGTTGTACTGATGTTTTGACAGGGCCAATATCAAAAAGTAGTCCATTTGCAGTGTATTTGAAATTCCTTTACAACATAAGAGTAACATCATCATTGGTTATAAAAGAATAAATTTGAAAATGTAAGTAGATCATTTTCTGCTTACAAGTACATAAATATATCTATTTTGGCAGTTTGGTATTAATTATATAAATTTATTATTATATTTTAAGATGTGTTTTGGACTTCTTGGATGAGGCTTGATAGGCTGATAAATGGGCCATATTATTAAACTGTTCAAGGTTTTTGCCAGCTCAAATCTTAATTACTGACAAAATTGACAGGCCTCTTCAAAATTGCATGATCCATAACAATATAATTATGATAATATTAATTTATATCTGACTGATAACTGAAATAATAAGGTTTGTCTATTAAAACACATTTAGAATTGGGTATACATATAATTAACAAATTTGTCAGTTTTATCAAATGGAAGGACATTTTAAGAAAATTATGATTTCTTTTCATGACATTTACAATGAACAATGTTTTGGTTTAAATTAGTACCAAAAAATGTTTTATGATTTTTTTTATCCCATCTTATACTTAATATCCCATCTTAGGCCTATGCTTAAATCAGATTATGGGATAATTCTCACACCTGTAAGTAGTTATGGACCAGAAGTCTATTGTGTATTGACCTAATTGGATTGTGTAAGACAATAGATCCTTGGCAGGAAGATCAGCATTCAGCACCCAAATAATTTGCAATTTGCATCAAATGTTACCTTATAGTAGGCCAACTTCAGGATACTCAATACATATCCAAATTAATATATTTTTATATAATAGGCCCCTTTATAACAAATTTATATATACGTGGCCGTTTTGGGTGGCCGTTCTGGATGGCCGTTTTGGGTGGCCCTTCTGGTCTGTGGCCGTTATAACCATACTCCACAGCAGATACCCCCAGATACCATCCAGGTGACACATATTTTATTGGGGATACCAACCAGGTGATAGATCACCTTCAATGGTGGTCAATCAGGAAATGTAGGGGAGACCGGGGCTGGTTGTCACAGGGGCAGGTTGTCACACTGTGTAGAATTTAAACATGCTCTATTTCTATTTAAAGCAAGTAGGGGCACAGCCATTGTATATGAAAGTCAGTACAGGAGTAACTTAAATCTATCTAGTGAATATATACCTATGTCATTCGAAATCTTGATGTCATATTGGACATTTTTTTTAAATTCTGCACTCGAGGCAGGTTGTCACACTTTCGGGGCAGGTTGTCACACTTTGGTTAAGAGTTTGAATGCAGGAAGTGAGACTCTGTAAGTCAAATCCTGAATGAGACAAGTTATTTTGGAAATGTCAGGAATCCCCTACTTGCCCAGTGCAGACCTTAACAATCATGTGACTCTGTACAAGGGTGCTACAAATTTTGACTTATCAAGGCAACAGAAATGCATTTTGATATGGAAGAGGGTGAGTGCAGACTGTAGAATTTTTCTGCAAATTCCTTTTGAAAATTTGAAATAGATCTATTTAGACGCTATGCCTTTTCTGCTTACATCATCAATCATCAGTAGAATGTACTAAGGATATGACAATTTAATATCCATGAGAGCGTGACAACCTGCCCCTAAAGTGTGACAACCTGCCCCGAAAGTGTGACAACCTGCCCCCAAAAGCGTGACAACCTGCCCCAAAAGTGTGACAACCTGCCCCGAAAGTGTGACAACCTGCCCCTGTGACAACCAGCCCCGGTCTCCCCTATTGTCACCTAGTTGGATGTGTTTTGTGAACCTGTGTCACCTACTTGGAAGTGTGTAAATTTGTGTCACCTAGTTGGCACTGGTATGAAATTTCCAAATTTCTTGTCACCTAGTTGGTACTGATCAGCTGATGTGTGTCGCCTAGTTGGTTTGTCGCCTAGTTGACCGTACACCTTTCTGACCTGCCACTTACAGACTATAGCCATTTTCAGAGTAACTGCCTTATCAGGCCTAATTACTCAATGTGTGATATAACATCACTTATCATGATTTGAGTTATCATATCTTATCATAGTTGAGTTATCATATCTTATCAGAGCCTGATGACTGATCACCTGATATGAAAGATAAGAATTCACCTGTAATTCACCTGTGCAAATTTACTTTGTCACACCTGACCTCTTTGATCATCAATTGTTGACTTACCTGGAATTAAAGATGAAAGGAAAACTGCTAAGGCCACAGAGCCCGTGAAATATTGTAACTGACTTCTCAAGTCCATTTTGTGTTGTTTATTTGGAGGTTCTTGAGCTGAACTACAACACAGCCATTTGTGCACACACCTGTGGAAATCCCCTTCTGTGCTGGCTTCTGATTGGCTGATGACTGAGTTTGACCTACTTTACGCACCAATGACACAGGTGAGAAATTCCCGCGCACAGGTGGGCTGGCAGATCAAAGGCAATGGGCCACCTGGGAGGGTGATCCAGCTTCATACACCTTTTTGACCTTTTCCATCCAAACCAAAATTGGGAACATCTCAAATATTGGTGATTTAACATACAGATCAATAAAAAGATAGATTTTTACTTTTTTGTTACAACCTTAATTTTATTATTTTTTACATCCTATTTTATTTTCTATGATATACTTTTATTTGATTGATTAATTCTTGTCGTAATTCTTTCACTCTTCTTTATTTATTACTTGTCATATTTTGTGCTTTCCATTCTTGTTTTTAATTTTTTCGGTGACACTAGTCCTTTGAATAATGTTTTATATGTTGTAAAAATCGGAATGAAATAAAATTTTTCTATGTCTATGTCTATATGTCTAAAAAGAAGTTTTCACTGACAGCCAAAAGTCCGAAATTATCCACAGGCAATTTGAGGCAAACAAAAATTTAATGCATGAGCTCACGGGCAGATTTCGTTATTTGATTTTTGAAATCAATCCATTCTGATCTCAGAAATCTGTAGTTCATAATACGGGTAATTATTGTCACAAGGTGCTGCGTGCACTGTTCAGCCCAAGCAAAAGAGAAAAAAAAAGCTTTAAATAAACATAAATAATAGTGAAAACAAATACAAATTCGCTGATTGGGATATTTTATTTTTAATATATATATAGGCCTATATATATATATAAACTTTTAATGACAAGTCTTGAAATATCAAAAAATGATGTGTAAATTTGTCAAATCGAAAAAAGTTTTGCTCATACATTAACAAGGCATATCATGCATTGGAATATTGGAATAAGTCTGGAAATTGTTGATCCATTTTACATTAATGTTTGAGCTTTGGAATGTAGGATGTATTGGAGTAGGAGCCATCAATTGGGAAAGTGGTTCCAGTGATGAAGCTTGCTTCTTTTGATCCCAGGAATGTGGCCAAGCGAGCGACCTCCGCAACTTCTCCAATGCGTCCAAGAGGGATGGCAGCACAACACCAGTCCAGGTACTGTAATGGAAGCAGATAAGAATGAAAATGATAAAAGATTGAGAATCAGATAGATGTACCAGGTTGTGAAACTGCAGCCATATCTAAATACCTTCTTCATCCTCTCTGGGTTGCCACCAGGTCCTTCTGGTTTGTCAAACATGGCCGTCTTCACTGCAGCAGGACTGGAAATGAAAGTGATTAAGTTAAGTAAAACATTCGACTGACTTCTCAAAACGGGACAATTTGTCAGGAATGGACTTACTTGATGGAGTTGATCCTGATGCCCTTTGCCCCAAGTGCCACTGCAGTTGCTTGGGTGAACCTGTCTACCATACATTTGCACATGGAATAAGGTAGAGCATAATGTAGAGGCCGAAGACCAGCAAGACTGGACATGTTGATGATGGCTCCTTTGGTTTTCTCAAGGTCAGGAATGGCCGCCTTGGACATCATAAACACTGACCTCACCAGGACATTATAGCACCAGTCGAGGTCATCAATCTCACAGGTGTTAATATTCCTGGCCCTGGTTGCTCCTGCATTGTTTATCTGGAGAAGATGAGATTTAGGTGTTATTTGGCCTTTTGAAAGCATCAGATTTGAACCTTTAGAATATCCAAGAACTACTTACAAGAATGTCCAGCCTTCCAAAATGGCTGACCACAGAGCTGACAATCCTGTCCACATCTTCTTTGGCTGTGACATCTCCAGTTACAAGATAAATCTGAAAAACATTGATAGGCTTAGTGGAACAATCTCAATTAGAAAATCATCCTTGCTTGAGAGAATTTCTGTAATACTACCTTGGAGTCATCCAAGCCATTCTCAATGCAGAGCTTCTTGGTTTCTTCTAGTCTTTCCATGGAACGTCCTGTCAGGGCCAAGTGAGGACCATACTTGGCATATTCCGTTGCAATTCCCTGTCCAATACCGCTGCTGGCACCTGTAAAATAATCAAACAAAAGTAAACAAAAAAGATGAATCCCAGATAACATAAATTTGTTTTAACATCTAAATGTGGCATGTTTTAAGCCCAACTTACCAGAGATGAGAACAACGAGGTTTCTCAAGGACTCTCCCATGATGCAAGTATAAGAAATCAACAGATATCTGGTAGCGGAAAAGATATGCTTCAAAGGTCTCTGTCGGTGAGAGAAAATGATGCTGACTCAAGAGCTCTTTCCCTATTTATACCGAACCAGATTTCTTCACTTTCAGATGGAGGCTGACTTGAGCTTCTTCAGCTCAATTAGACCTTGCTGAAATTATGCTGGTGTTTTGTTTTAATTAAAGTCATGCCATGTGCATACAGCATGGTCCATTGTGATAGGGGTTCAGCTCCAGCTGCTTCCAGCCATCTGCCTGCATAACAGTTCTGGACAGTTTGGTATAAAAGACAATTTTGACTTGTAGTGGGTATCAGTTTCTTCCAGATTTAATCTCGAGTTTTTGAGTTGAAAATTAATCACAAAAAAAAAACATGGACTACAGCAACTTCAAGGACCAAGTTGTCATGATCACTGGTAAGACTTAAGGATTTTTTTAAAATATTCATATCGAATATCTAAAAGACTCACATATGCTGTTGTGCCAATGCATATTATTGATCAGTTATTAAAGGCACATCAACTTCACTTGGCCTGTAGGTGTGGTAGCTTTGGATGGCACAATCTAGCATGGAAAGAAATCTGAATGTTCTGAGGACACCAAGGCTTGTTATTTATTGTTGCATCAGAACCACTTTTGCACATACTTTATAATGTGGTGATTACAGGTGCCGGTGGTGAGATTGGAGGTGGCACTGCTGTGGAAACTGCGAGATGGGGAGCCAATTTGGCCCTGATAGACATCCACGAGGGACGACTGCAGGAGACAATGGACAAACTGGCGAAGATGGGGGTGCACCAAGACAGGGTGAGACATAATATGAGTGCTTTACCATAGTTGCTAAATCATTTTGTTGCACAACCTTTACAATAACAGAAGAGGAATCACTGAATCAGCAATATTTACACTTTAATTTTCCAGGTCTACTCTCAAGTGGGAGATGTCACAAAGATGGAGGACATCAAATCATTTGTTGCTGAGTCTGTCAAGAAATTGGGCAAAGTCAATTCTTTGATAAATGTGGTGGGTGCAAAGAGAATCAAAGTTTTGCAGAATATGTCCCATGCTGACCTGGACCACTGCATCAATGGAAACATCAAGGCCACTCTTTTCATGACCCAGGAGTGCCTGCCGCACTTGAAGGAAACCAAAGGTATAGCATAAATACAATAACATCTTTATGTAGATCTTTTTAATTTTTGGGTTGAAAAACATCTATCATTGCTTTCTTGTCTCCAGGAAATGTGGTCAATATCAGCAGTGTCTCCGGGATGAGACCAGTTTGGGGAGCGCTTCCTTATGCCATGTGTAAAGCAGCTGTTGATCAGTTCACTCGATGCACTTCACAAGGTTGGTTACTAACTTTTTTCTGGATATTTTCTCAATTAAGAATCATTGCCATTTGTCAAACTGATAACTAAATATCTCTTCTCCACAGAGCTGGCACCTTTTGGAGTGAGAGTGAATGCAGTAAGCCCGGGAGCCCTCAAGTCAAACTTCAACATTAGATTTGGAGACATCTTCACCAAGCAGGAGCAGCTGGATACTGTGAGTTGTGTTCACCTGATCATTCAATTATCAAGTGGATTTACTGATGCCATAATGTCTTACACCTCATTCTCCATAATTTCAGTACTTTGACGTTGCTGGACGGTCCATTCCCCTGGGCTACATGGGCACCTCGGAGGATGTGGTCCCCACGGTTGTGTTCCTTGCATCTGACAAAGCAGAGTTTGTGACGGGAGCTGTGATTGCTGTGGACGGTGGATATGTGTGCACTTGCTGCATGCCTTAGATTTTGTTTTAATTTCAATGGAACTCATGTTATGAAACAGAAACTAATAAATTTATGATGATATTTTTTCAAGAACTTCTTGGGTGGTGTTATTCTTTCTTTTTAGTCGTTTATCATTAAGATGGCTCGCTACTCGAAGTGGTAGTTTACGCACATTCACGCGCAGCCAGGCAGGCCCTATCTCTCGTGACGTCACCATAGCAGCTGAGCTCTGCTGACACTGTTTCAGCATCTTTTTTTGTTTCTGAGAATTTCATGAGTCGGCCGCTTCGTTTGCAATTTGCGCCACTTCTATTTGGGTTAGAAGATTACAGCATTAGATGCGCTATGAAGAGGACTACATACAGCCGGAGTTTCAGCTTGATACTCAGAATAGAAAATTTTTACAGGCGATTTTCGACAAGCAGGTCTAATTTCTCAAAAATGACTTTGAGATAGAAATACATTTATATATCAAAATCCATCGCGGTAGGAAACCTTCTCTTATGCATTTTATTGTTCCTCACAATATTTGGAAATAAATGACAAAGAAATGAGAAATCCTATCTCGCCAATTTTTTCTAGCGCCATGGTTTATAAAAAAAGTTAAAATTGTCAAAATCAATATTTTGATTCCGAGCCCCTTGGAAAGCCCTTTAAACTAAATATATTTCTTTGAAATTGTAATCAGCTTTTCCAGTGAAAACACTTTCTAGTTGTTAATTAGGCCTGGCCCTACTATTCAGGGGTCAAGATCCTCGATGAGGTTGAATACTATTACAAACCTCAATGATATTACCCTGGGTATTTAAAAAATATTTGTGAATCTACCGAGAGATTGTAAGCCAATATAGTTATATTATGTTGATCAGGTCATCTTCACTGTCATTATGTATTCCCTATCAATAAATGACCTCTCATAGACCACCAAAAGTTGGCTTGCCATGCAGTCACCTCTTTTATTGCAACTTCTCAGACAGATCTGGGCTGAGTGAGAGCTGAGCGATAATTCTGTCACTAATTCTGTTCTATACCCCGGGTTTGCTCTATTGCCTTGGTAATAATAAATTTTTGCGCACCTCTTGTATTTTGCAAAACTTAACAGCGAAAGTATCTATTTATTATCTTATTGTGACATACATAGCATGACTGTACCAGACTGACCTTTTAGAACATGTATATAGTCTTGTCACTACATTATGGCTCATTGCTGGCATCATGGGTCACTTGAAGACGTCAGTGCTGGTTTTGCTGCTGGCTGTTGTTCTTAGCAGAATTCCAGGATGGCTCAAGACGGAACCCAAAGTTCCTCCGGTTGTCGGACACGTGGAGCCAGGATGGGAACATGTCAGGGATGTGTATAGGTTGGTTAGATATTTTATTTATGTTATTCTAATACTTATAAAATACAGGGTGATCCAAAAAAAAGTTCACACTTTAGTAAATTAACTTATGCAATGCACACTGCAGCTGAAAAGTACACAATCTTCATGAAATTACACAAACAGATTTAGCTACATATTGACAAAACACTGCTAAAGTGATATTGTCCTAGTTGCAAAATTGACCTCAGAGTGACCCTTAATGTAATCTATATCCTTGAAATTTATGTCCGTTGAAGTTTTTGTCTCCATCTTGCATACAAATTCTTTAAAGGTCAGCTGATAGGTTGAATGTCTTAAAGGTAGGGGAGACCGGGGCTGGTTGTCACAGGGGCAGGTTGTCACACTTTTTATTGCACTACACTATGGAGTCACACAGCTCAGCCAATCATTGTCTATGACTTTTATAACCCACTGGAGTCTTTTTGAAAAATCTTGACCCCTGGAAGGGAGTCTGGTAGGCGCACGGTCTGTTAAAAATTTCCTATCACAAAAAGTAATTTTCTACCTTCAACTTGCATGCAATGCTAGTCTTTATCAAATAGTTGTTGAAAAAGGTACAGTTAATACACTTACCATATAAACATTTCTTTAAATCATCATTAGAACAAATAGTGAAAATTTTGATAACAACGGCCTTGGTCACCCGTTTTTGGAATTTTCGTCAATCGGGGCAGGTTGTCACAAAAAGGCGGGGCAGGTTGTCACACTTTTTGGAGCTGTTTGTTACCTATTAGGACCAGGCTTTTAAACCAAAAAAACTAACAAAAATATAAATTTGTGCTTTATACATGCTATTCATGACTGAAGATGTATGCAGATATTGCATTGTGTTTAAATAAATTGATTTCAAATTTATATGTAAAATTTTCAAAAAAAATCGTAAAAATCCTCCTCCAGATCAGAATGCATTCCTGCTGATTTGTAAGCCTTCATTTGAAGCACCCTTGTACACAGTAGCATGTTTGTTAAGGTCTTCACTGGGCAAGTAAAGGATTCCTCATATGCCCAAAATAACCCTTCTTGGTCAAGATCTGCCCTGCAGAGTTCCACTTCCTGCATTCGAGCTCATAACTACAAGTGTGACAACCTGCCCCGAGAGTGTGACAACCTGCCCCGAAATTGTGACAACCTGCCCCGAATTCTGAGTTTTACAAAATGTCCATAGGACATCAAGATTTCGAATGATATTGGTATATATTCACCAGATAGGTTTAAGTCACTCCCCTTTTGCCATTCATACCGAATAGCAGTGCTCCTGCATGCTTTATATAGAAATAGTAGCATGTTTAAGTTTTACGCACTGTGACAACCTGCCCCTGTGACAACCAGCCCCGGTCTCCCCTAATGCCATTTATATTTGCCATAGTGATTTGGTCATATTGCGGATAGTCAAAGCTTTGCATCCTCCCATTGCAGGACTCGTTAACACTAGCCCTGCCAACAAGCTCCACAAAATACTGAAGATTTTTAAAGCATTGTCAGCTTTTTTCCGGTGTGATTTAATCAATTGTTTATGGTTTTCTACAAAGAGACTCTTTGAAACAACATACAGGAAACTATGAAACACTCAAGCACTCATTCAATTGCTTTGAAATATCTCAATCTGTTAATTGTGTCTATCACACCGGAGGAAAGTTAATCTTTTTGTTACTACTTCACCGAACAGTGTATGATGTGGTCAGGGTAGCTTCCCAAGCGTACACTGAGAACTGAGGATGAAGCTTTGTTGTAACAGATTACTTCATGATCGAAAATTACCAAAATTTTGACTAAACACTTTTGAAATCCTGTACTGGGCTTAAACTGGCCGGAATGTGTATTTATGCTCAGAACATACTTTGTGCGCCTCTAGTTATGATTTGATGTATTATTCATCTAGGTTGACTATGTATTTATCAGCTCCTTTATGTATTATGTAAAATGAAACATAAGGCTGTCCGTTAACCACCAGGGTAGTAATTGCTCAAATTCCATTAATACAATGTTCATGGTCCTGAAACAACATTTTTTGGTTTTTATGTGTCAGCTACATTTCCTGTCAATATCATGACAAAACTTGGATTAATTGAAGCATCCCCAGTGATTATCTGCACAAGGTGAGATTGGTGGCACACAATGACCAATCAAGTCCCAACATCTCCATTTTGTCTGCCACAATTTCTCAGATAGACATAAAACAATTCATTCTTAAGGAACAAGGCATATGTTAAGCCTCCATAATTGATTACAAGACAATTTTTGACTTTACTTTTGAAATATTTCCTGTTAATGTGAAACAATATCTGCTAGACCTGGCTAATTATGCTCTGTGTGACCATTTGACATTATTCTAAGGGGTTCTGGTGTTTACAGGACCACATTTTCCTTTGTCAAGCTGCTTTACATAATGCATACCAGTCAACAAATTTCAATCAGTTTTTTTATATCTCAGACCACTCTTATTGACATTTTCAATAGCCCTATTCATTCACTCTCTTAAGCACAGCAAAAATCAAGGACAACTCACACTTTGTTATAGCAGCTAAGTTATGCAGCTACAATGTATGTCTGTCGTTTTTGCCTTTCAAATGCAATGTGTTGATAATTACCAACAAAATGAGCCAGAAATCAAAGTCCTGTGGCAAAAATTGATTATCTTGTTACCACTCGAAGGAGTGTGAACTTTTTTTTGGGTCACCCTGTAGGAGTTGGTGATGAGCTCTTGACATGTTTTTTCAATTTTGTGACAGTCCTTTATATATCATACATGTAGGTCCTTGAAAGTATGCTCACAGAAAACAACTTTCGCGGAATCCTTTTTTTTTTTTTTTTTTTCAAAAATATTTTACAAGGGTGATTTGTTCAGTTAAAAACTGTTTTTCAACAATGCCCTTATTAAACAGGTATATTAATAACAATGATAAAATCAATAAACATAGTTTTACAACCACTTAAAAACAACAGTTTACTCTGATGTTGCAAAAATAATGACAATAAAACGTAAAAACCATTAACAATAAAGCAGCTAAAACAATCATAAACTAACTCTTTTATCGTTTACATGTTTCTTTAACAGTTTTTTAAATGTATCAATGCTATAACAATCCTTTAAATAATCTGGTAACTTATTCCAATCTGATGCTCCTCTATAAAATAAAATGCTCTT
This sequence comes from Platynereis dumerilii, assembly GCA_026936325.1. Classification (NCBI taxonomy): domain Eukaryota; kingdom Metazoa; phylum Annelida; class Polychaeta; order Phyllodocida; family Nereididae; genus Platynereis; species Platynereis dumerilii. The sequence goes on from JAPTHN010000031.1 coordinate 3,118,616, forward strand.
GTGAAATTCATTATTTGGTAAGGGTAAATATAAATTCATTGGATGCTTTCTCGTTTCAACATTATTAATATCAATATCCATAATTAGGTTATTCATTAAATAATCAGGTGCAAGTCCATGTATGCACTTAAAAATAAGGAGGGTTTGGAAATAAAAGAATCGTTCTCTGACATCCATCCATCCTAATTTATGAACAAGATGTAAGCCTCGAAAGTAATAAATGACACGTCAATTGTCCCATTTCCTTTATTAGTCTGATATTCAATGGTGATTCACAGACAAGGGTTATATGACGTTGTTGTTGATTTGAAATTTATAAGTTAAATGACAAACACAATGTCCTGGAATTTCCACAATAAAAAACTACACATCAGTTTATAAATATGGTTTATTGATTCAAACACTCCATGCGTTATAGAAATACTCAGCAGTGTTTGCTATTGAATATGAACGTAAAATCATGTATATAAGAATGCAATAATTATAAAAGCATGTAAAAATAGCGTATGACGTATAAATTTTAAAAAGTCATGTAAATGCAAGATTAAAATAATATGGTTTCACATATCTTGATTCAAATCTTGTATCTATATAATGTCCTTGGAATAATAGTTTATTATCTGTTTAAATCGTGCTCAAGAAATTTAAGCCAGATAAGAGGTCACTGAGATGTAGGCCAAATTGTTTACATTTGCAGAAGCATCTTTACAGAAGGGGATTGCAGAGGAAACAGTTTTGGGGTTTACTACAAAGGAAAACCTGTGGTGGATCTGCGAGGAGGCTTTGCCAATGAGAAAGAACTTTGGCCATGGCAAGAAAATACTCTTACAAGATTATATTCCACTACCAAAGGGATCAGCGCTGTTGTAATTGGCGTTCTAGTTGACAGGTGAATAATTTCCTGAAATGACAGATTTCTTTTTTGAATAAATAAAAAATCACAATAAAATTAACTTTCCTATTGTTTCCTTTCAGAGGTCTGATAAAATATGATGACTTGGTGATTAAGCATTGGCCTGAATTTGGGGTCCATGGAAAGGACAAGATCACAGTTGAAATGCTCCTCAGTCATCAGGTGAGGTGGTTACGCCTATTAGAAATAGTGTTTTGTGATTTAGGAGTGACATTTCTACATCTTTGATGAAATATTGGTTCATTACAATCAAATTTCAAATGAAATAATTATTTATTGAAACAACCTTGACTTGAAACTACTGTCTGATCAGATGATTTCTAATTTTAGACTGGTCTGTTGACAATTTCTGACAAATCATACAGCATTTGGAATGAATTAAATGACACCGCGAATGTGGCTAGAGTTTTGGCAGCGGAGAAACCAAAATGGGAAATTGGTGAGTGAATTGATCATTGATTCATCAAAAAGATCCGACCATAAGCATATTATTTCATAATATATCTAATTCATCTGCTCTCTCTCAATTATTTTTTTCTCACAGGCACTGCGGTTGGATACCATGCTTACACAGTTGGGATGTACATGGACCAACTGGTACGACGTATTGACTCCAAGCATCGGAACATTGCTCAATTTTTCCATGAAGAAATAGCAGAACCTTTAGGTGAGGGCTTACTGGTAATCTCCTTGTACACTGTAAAATCGGAGGCACTGATTCAGCTCAATTGATTGAGTGAGATGGTTGCACAAGTTGATTGAGCTAACATAGATTAATGTTTTAAGGTGAGATAACTCAAAATACCGAGCTGAGATAGCTCAAAATACTAAGCTATGTTGACTAAGGTATTCAAGCTGAGAAAACTCAAAACAATGAGCTGTGTTGACTTGCAGCTCAAAATATTGTGTTTTGTTGACTTATTGATCCAAGCTGACAAAACTCAAAATGTTGAGCTGTGTTGACTTATTTTTAGTCGTTTTTGATTTATGTTTGTGTGACCTGTCTTTATAAAGTTATTTATGAATATGGGCTGTAATCCCAAAATATTGTTTGATCTCTCAAGGGGATCAACCTGATCCAGTATGCTTCATTTTAGAACACCATGGACAGGCCCAAGATGCATTCAACAAAGACCATTGCATCACAAGGAGATTTAAAAATTAATTTCTTGTGAATAAATCCCAATGGCCTGCGGCTCATCTCAGTTGGTATACAGTGCTAGAAGCCTATATTTGAACACACTCTGACTTGGAAATGTTGGTTGACGTGTGAAAGCATGCATCTAATTACTCCCACAAATTAATTTAAGAGAGATAAAAATAAAAAAGTAACCAGCTAAAGTGGTGTGCTACTCATTTTTTCTCTGGGATAGTGTAATATAAATGTTCTTTTTTCTTGTAAGTAAATAATTATTTAAAACTAAACGCAGTCTTATGAGAAGTGCTTGTTATAGATGGCGCTATATGTGGCATGACTGAGATGTCAAGCTATCTGCAACAACTGAAACTTTCATGTTTTCACAGCTTAATGTTATGATTCGTTTGGACAACTTACAGCATTGAGCTATCATACCTTGACAACTTATAGGATTGAGCTATCATAGCTTGAAAATTATTAACATTCTCAGACAGCTCAAATTATTGCTTCAACACAGTTTTCAAATTTTACAGTGTAGTATTCATGAATTTCTGTTTTGAGAGCAGTTTTGTTGCTCTGTCAAAAGGAGCAAAGTGAAATATGTAGTGTATGCTAAAAATGGTACCTTATATATTAACAGCTCCTTTTAAAATGTTTTATCTGCACTTCCTCTGCAGGACTGGATATCCGTTATGGCCTGGAGGACACGGAGGCATACCGAGCAACTAGCATCGAAATATGCCCCCTCAGGCTCAAGTACCTTTCCATCCCATTTGTCCGGGAGTATTTGTGGCTGTACTTGTTTGGTTGGATGTGGGATGACACTCCAGACTATATGGCTGATTTTGCAACTACTTATCAGGATCCAGAAATAGATGTGAGAACTTTGGTAGAATCGCAAGGTGTGACTAGACATTAAAACATAGGCTGTCTGACAACAAACCTTCTTCCTGAAACCAATTTCAAACCATGAAAAGGCGAGACTAAACTAGTTTACACATGTTATGCACTTTTATGCACGTATAAGAAAATAAGCTTCAAACTTAAATAAGCTGAAGGTAAGAATCCATATTGTCACTTTAAATTAAACTTAATATATTTCCATTTTCAGTCAATGATAATGCGTGTGAGGCCTGATGTAAACAAACTTTGGAATCCTTCGGTCTATAGCTACGGGAACGGACGAGAACTTTCAAAACTGTTTGGCATTTTGGCAAATGGCGGATCTCACAATGGAAAAAAGATAATGTCTCCTGCAACAGTAGAACTCCAAACACACAAAATGAAGTCAGGAAGAGACCAAGCTTTGAAGTTTGATCTGACTTATGGCCGAGGATACACCATGCTACAATCTCCAAAGGTAAAACATTAGCAATGAACACTTTTGATGAAAAATATTCTTTATGGAACAACATCATTCTTTGTGGAACAGTAGCACTCTTTTGTGGAGCGTTAACATTCTTTTTTTTTTTTCCTCCAGGGCACACCCATGTTTGGAACACCAGGTTATGGAGGTCAAATGGGATATGCTGATCCGAAGAACAAACTGGGGATCGGCTTTACTTCAAACTACCTGTCAATGACTGGCTTGAAAGACCACCGATATCTCTTGCTGGAAGAGGCAGTTTATGATGTGTTAGACAGACTAAATAAAAAGTAACAAATTTATTAAACACATTAAAAAAGATAAGCTCGTTGAGGATACAGTGTTCTACATTTGAAGTGTTTCTATATAGCCCAATAAGATGCTGTGGAGGTGTTGAACACAAATTCACAGATCTAGGAAGTGTTTGCTGTTTGCCTTCTTCGAGTTTCAAATGAAAAATAAAGTTATTGTTGAAAGGTTATTTCTTGTCACTTATTTTTATCAATACAATTTGAGAAACTCGTTATTTACTTTTACTCACCAATCATGAGACAACCTATAATACTATAGTTGCGCTTACCTTGTCAGAATAAAACTTCACTGGGATTTGTGTCTCCTCTCCTGAAATTCCTCATTTACTGTCTGGGTTGATTTCATAGATATCATTTGGGCCTGTTTGCCAGCAGCAAAACCAGCATGGACGTCTTCTAGTAACCCATGGTGCCAGCAATGAGCAATACTGTAGTGACAAGACTATATACAGTGTACATGTATCTAAAGCAGGCCAGTCTGGTAGTGTACTTACTGTCAAGAGCAACTATCTAGGTGCAAGAAGAGAAAACAAAAATTAAATGCTATTGCTCTTACTTAAAACGCACACGCCCCTCCTAACACAGCTTAAAAACTAATTTCTAATTGAGGTGTGGCCATGAACATTTTCACTGATTTAGCTGAATATCTAGTCCTAAGGTCAGGAAAGGTGCACTGAAAAACATAGGGAATCGGAGGCATGTCACCACATTCAGTGAGGCTGCTTGAAAAACCAGAATCACAACCAATGCAAATTGAGTGAGAAACCATTTTTGTCCATCAGAGTCTCAATTTTGGAGTTTACGGATAATGAAAGTGGTTCCCTTGACCAATATGGACCCCTTCAAGTATTTTTTTGTTTTTGGGTTGAATGTTATTGTTGGCCAAAGTTGAAATTTTTCACATTTTGTTTGTCACACCCCCTTCAAAAAATTGTGTCTTAAGCTTGGACAATTACCCCAATGTCACAATTTTTTAGCAACGTAATCTCGTTGGACTTCTTTGTTGACCATTTGAAATCATTAACATGTGGATGTGATGCAATTTCTTCGCATTGCAGCCTCATTTAACTTTGCAAATCCCAAATTTGAAACAACCTTACAAAATTGAGTCTGGCACTTTGAAAAACCATTGGATTTTTTCTCCAAACTTTCAAAATCTCTGGCCAAGCAGTTCATAAGCAGGCTTGGAGGGTCAAAAAGAATTATCTTGAGTAGTTTACAAATTCTGTCTCTTTTAAGAGGTGTGCCTTTTTAAGAGTCAACAGTTTATGATAAACGGTAGTCAAGAGTATTGCTCAATTGTCCTGGAATTTGAACATGCCCTGAATTTTAACCTACATGCTAGAGTCTACAATGTCACAGATTTGGTTCATATCAAAAACACAATAGAAAGTCGACAATATTTGTAAATTCATGCTTAAAAATTTGAGCATGCCATAAATGCTGCACTGGCTACTTGTGCAGGCAAATGATTGGTCAATGATCATAGAACATGAACCCCTCCTGCTCTGGTGGAGGAGCAATGCACTCTACAGAGTACTATACCTTTTTCTCGTTTTTAATTTTGTTAAAATATGTTGAGGTCCCGTCTATTTTACAATAAGAAAACATTATACAATTCAATATGATATACGTTTATCAGCAGCAGCACAAAACAACAGAAAGACAGGGACAAGACATCAGTACTTATTATTTTATTGTGACATACATAGCATGATTGCAGCAGACTGACCTGCTTTTAGATACATGTATATAATCTTGTCACTACATTGTGGCTCATTGCTGGCACCATGGGTCACTTGAAGACGTCAGTGCTGGTTTTGCTGCTGGCTGTTGTTCTGAGCAGAATTCCGGGATGGCTCAAGACGGAACCCAAAGTTCCTCCAGTCGTGGGACATGTGGAGCCAGGATGGGAACATGTCAGAGATGTTTACAGGTGGGTTAGATGATAATTTTTATTTGCAATCAGCTAAGATGATGAACATTGTACATGTACCAACAAAATGGTTTTTAAAGAATGTAAAACAAACAAGCTAATCTTTATAGCAATCCTTTATACTGTGATAAAACTTTATCATAAAAGTGCATTTCACAACGTTTTAAAAACATCACAACTGGCAGGTATGCCAAACAATCAATATATTGTTATTTTATTATTTTATTATTATATTATATAGGCCTATTACATATATGTAATGTATACATATAGCATTGTTTATTCTGGTAAACCACACTTTTATAAAGTTTTATCCTTCAATGACTATTTAATTGAACTACATAAAGTTTAAAATAATACCTTTGTTTTCTCATTTGTCGCTTCTCTGGATGGCAGAACAATGTGACATAAACTCGAAAATATTTGGATAATTTACATTATATGAAATCCTCTACTATATTTATTTCACATTTTTCTACCAAACATATTTGATGCATATATTCAAATAACATAGTATAGTCACTGAGATTTGGTTGAAAAGAATGAAAGCGAACACTATCATATATATTATATACATGATTGACATTAAATTTAAGCAACTTATTTTCCCTGATGCAGACAACTATTTGTGGATGGAGATGACAGAGGAAGCAGTCTGTGCATTTACCACAAAGGGAAACCTGTGGTGGATCTGCGGGGAGGCTTTGCCAATGAGAAGGAACTCTGGCCGTGGCAAGAAAATACCATCACAAGATTATTCTCCACATCAAAAGGACTTTCTGGTATTTTGATTGGGGTCCTTGTTGACAGGTATGCAATTCCAAATGGAAATGTTTTAATAATTCCATCAATTTAAAGACCTATATTTTTGCTGAAACAAGCACAACCATCTTTCAGAGGCCTCCTGAAGTATGACGATTATGTTGTGAAATATTGGCCTGAGTTTGGAGTGAATGGAAAAGAAAATGTAACTGTTGACATGCTTCTGAGCCACCAGGTAATATTTTTAATGTTTGATGTGTATAATTATTTGTTCTATCTAAAGATAATTTTGTGTATATCAAGGGTAAGTGCTGGGAGGTATAATTGAACATTGTCGTATGTTTTGGATAGGACATTTACATGTATTATACATAAACTAATTTCAAAATCCGTTATATTTGATTTTGTTCTGAAGGCAGGTTTAGTGGCAATATCAGACGAAAGCTATTCTGTTTGGGATGAAATCAACGACATTGAAAAAGTGGGAAGACTTCTAGCCGCTGAAAAACCAAGATGGGAAATTGGTATGTATGTTTCAATTTGCAGTAACTTATTTTCATATATATGAGCCAAGGGTGGGGTGTGAGTGGTGTAAGCTCCCAACTCTCTCCTTGGACCTGTCGATTCAATACGGTTATTTCCCTTGATTTCACATATTCATAAGATGATGCACTAGCAAAGTCTACTGACTTATTTCCAGTGATGTCCCTGTGTTAGTATGTGATATAAAACAAAATCATTCTTTCTTTCATAGGCACAGGAGTGGGCTACCATGCCCTGACACTTGGATTGTACATCGATCAACTGGTGCGACGTGTGGATCCAAAAGGAAGAAGTTTCGCTCAGCTCTTCAAGGAGGAAATTGCTCAGCCATTTGGTAACATTCAATTTCACCAATTTTCTCAGAGATTTTTCTCTTCATAGATTACACTGAAACTGTTAACATTGTCTTTTTCTCTGATACTGAAGTGTATTTTCTCACAAATGTTATCATGACATTCAACTTTTAAGCATATTGATAATTATTTTAAAATTATTTTTATTTTCCAGATGTTGACATCCAATATGGCGTGAATGATGCTGATTTTTACAGGACAGCTACCATGACCTGGTTCTTCCCACTAAAGATGAAATATTTTTGGCTAGCAGACTTCCGAAACTTCTTAAGTAGTTTTGTCTTTGGAAGCATTGGGAGGAGTGGGCCCGACTACATGTCAGAGGCTGCAAAAACGCATGACATAAAAGGCATGGAGGTACGTAAGACATTTTGAAATACTAGTTGATTGCTCTACCTGTCACACATTTGTTAAGAATATCTATTTATAAGACAACTACTTTTGAAAATCATTTTCAGCCATTTTCACTCTACATCAGACCAGATGTCAACAAAATTGAGAACCCGTCAATCATGGCGACTGGCAACGCACATGCTGTTGCTAAACTGTATGGAATCTTAGCCAACGGAGGATCGTTCGGCAAAAAGACGCTCATGTCTCCTTCTACATTAGAACTTCAAGCTCAACCCGTCAAATCTGGCATAGATAAAGCGTTAAATGTTCCTGTTTCTTTCGGAAGGGCATACGCCATTTTAAAATCTCCGAAGGTACATTTTCACATTTACAGTTCAATCAAGATTATTTTATTAATACTCATTTTCACATTATGATTATCATCTAAATGATTATTTTCCAGGATTCAATGCAACTAGGGACACCAGGAACAGGAGGCCAGGTCGGGTTCTGTGACCTGAAGTTCAAATTGGGAATCGGGTTCACCTCCAACTACATCTCCCTGTCTGGCTTCATGGGCCACAGATACAGCTTACTGGAGGAAGCCATCTATGAAACTGTGGACAATTTGCAATAGATTTGATTCTTCAGTCATACATTCAAAATATGAATTTTACTCCTCAAAGGATTTTACGTTAGTTTTTATCCTTAATCGGAGGTTCGCCTGATAAACAGGCGGAAAATCACCTTGAAGAAGAAGAAGAAATATTTCATTGGCAAGAGTGCTTGTTGTATGTTATTAACAGACTTAATATGTACAGCCAGGTCATTCGGGGCCATTGCGCTTTGGTATGAAAAAATATATTTATCAATGCCAATGGTTTTAACAAGGCTAGTGGTTGCGGAACACAAAAATTGTGTTGAGTATATATGGTGGAGTGTCAGCGACCAATGAAATTAGAATTGTCACAGAAAAAGATACAGAATCAGTTGTCTTGCTCTATTTTCTTATTATTGCACATGTGAGGCTAATGTTATAAATCTCTATATATTTAATCACTGTCTGATTTCATGAAAAATCATAATGTTATCGCATATGCCATAAACTCAAGAAATAATATGTAAATGGCAAAGCCATGAAATTCGCGCAGCACTTAAAAGTTTTTGTAGTGTTACCGCAACTTTCATTTTTATTTCATATTCAATGTATGAATGGCATTTATGTAATTGTTTCAAAAGATCAGAAAGACAGATATGTAGAAAGAAAGAGAGAAATGTAGAATAGAAGATATAGATAGATGGATGGATGGATGGATGGATGGATGGATGGATAGATAGACAAGATTGACAGATAATCAGCTAAACGGTAAAAAGGTAGAAAACACTGACAGCTGCCAAATTTAAGTCTATAGGTGTTAGATTTGATATTACATAATTGTATAATAGTAACAAAAAACAATAACATGATTTGAATGTAGATTAATTGCACACTGTTACATAATCATAAGTTAATAAAGATTATGTTACTTTAATTTATTGTTATGTTTTCTTGTTGTCTGTTTTGAAATGAAAAGAATCACATGTTTATAAACTATTCCATAAAAATTATTGGTTGAGGGAATATTACTGAAAAACATAGAATTTGTAAGACACTTTGAAGATGAGAATGTTATGTTTTGTTAAATACAAAACTATATCATTGATAAGAAGCTGGACCCACTTGGCCTAATTTCCTGCTTTGGAATGTTGATGTTGAGACCAACACTGCACAGATTTTTGAGTCATCTCCTGTGCTCAATTCGCTTCTCGAATACAAATACAATACAAATATCTTGTAGGGGAACGAGGGGCAAAACGGGCCACCTAACTTCGAAGGCTCGCTGCACAAAGGTGGTATATCATGCGAATGCCAAATAAGGTCTGATCCATGAAGAAGTACCAATACCACTTGCTCAAACACAGAAATGTGCTTTTTTAATAGCTCCAATTCAAATTTTCCCCTCTTTTCAAAAATGCTACTTTATCCTGTTTTGCCCCATGCTTGGGGCAAAATGGAATTTCATATGGGGCAAAATGGGAAGAACTAAAGTTGCAAAAGTTCTGCAATAAATCAGCTGTTTTGATAATAGCCTAACTAAAAAGAATGTTGACAAACAAAAATGCATTAATTCATGTCATTGCAATGTGAGAATATTGAAGAATACTATGAGTAAACATAGCAATAAATTATGAAATCAACATCTCAATACAGGACGCAATTATAGCTGGGGAGTGATGCTAGTAATTCTACATTCTATGTAATTTTTTGAAAAATTATTTAACCATAAACATTAGGTAACAAAAGAAACAAAATTTGTTAAATTTTGTGGAAATGTGACATTTTTATGAATATTCACATAACTCTGATTTCCGAGTTTTCATAATGATTTAACAATTTAAACTGGTATTGGATTTGACTATACTTTATGAAAGGCAGTTACATGTGTTTCAGTTTCAACAATACAGGGTTTTACCACTAAGCCTAAATCCTCAAGGTATTACTGGTGACATGGATTAGATCCACAAATCTCCTGTGATTTTTTCAAATTTTGCCTGTTATATGCCCAGAATGTGTATCAAATGTCTCAAATGTCATGGTTGAATTGACCCAATATCAAGCTTCAACCTTTTCTAGGCTGGGATTGCTTTTTTGTACTTCCCATTTTGCCCCCGCAGGAGGACTCCATCTTGCCCCAACCATGCAGGGTAGATTAATAATGACCTACTTACACATGACTAAGCACCAGACTAGATTTTTTTGCTTAATAGGCAAGCTTAGTAGTCCTCTAATAACACTGACTATGAATTATTTGGCTGGGAACGTCATTGGAGGTATTACACCATTTCCAAAAATTATGATTTTTTTAAGAAATTTGATAAAAAACTTCAAATTAACATAGCTGCATACCTGTAATGTTCTCATCCACGAAACTTTCAGGAAAAGTTGGTCATGTATCCTACTTTATTTTCCAACCGAAAAATTAGAAGGCAGGTCAAAACGTTCCGAGAAAACTTAAAAAACCATTTTGCCCCGCCACTCCATTATGCCCCTCGTTCCCCTACTTAGATATGCAACTCTGTCAAGTTCACACTGTCCCATATTGGATCTTGGTCCCAGATCTGAGAATGCGGAGTTCAGTTTTATATTGTGTTTCGCCTTATTTAGAGCTTTCCATTTGAACATCAAAATAGGCCCAAAAACCAAGCACAGATGCCATGCCAGTCAAAATGACAACATTTGCCATTTCCTTGATTGGAAGAACTAGGTCATTTTGATTTCTATACAAACAAATTTAATTTTACTGACTTTTCCTGCGTTTAGAGCGAAGAACCAAATGTTGCTTTTGTTTTACATGTTCTAACGTCACCTTGGTCACAAGTTCCTTGCACTTCATAGCTACTCAAAAATCTTTGAAAGAGTCCCATATGAACTATTTTCTTTCATGGATACATGTTTTAAGAATTATCAACACTCCAGTCTACAACCAATTATACAGAATTTATATGTCCTGATGAAGTCCAAATAAAACTGCCAGAATAGTTTCACAGAAATAGCAGAATGTTTTATAATTAAAATGTTTTAATATGTCCTGTCCATTTTAGTGATAATTTCTGCAACTGTTTCAAATAGATTTTTCAACTTGACTTGTTGCAATGAGTAACAGCAGCAGAAGGTATTTACATTTTATTTGGGTCCCAGTGACCTGTTCAACCCTTTTTTTATTTCGGTCCCAATGATGAGTTCAACTTCCAGGACATGAGTGCCGAATGCTTTTATGACCTGATTCCTTGGCGGTTAGCTATCTGGGTAACCCACCTGAAAAAATCTTGATAATTTAGTTGTAGGCGATGAGCTAGATATCATTCTTTTGCTCCTGGAATTGTGCTTTTTTCCTGAAATGGGATTTATCAAGAGCTCCATTCTAGTTGTTTTGGCGGCAGTGATCCTGAACAAAATCCCAGGATGGTTCCAAGGAGAAGTGGAAGTCCCTGCTGTTGTGGGGCATGTGGAACCAGGGTGGGAGCAAGTGGGAGAAGCTTACAGGTTAGTATTTATTATAAATATACTTATTATATTATAACTCTGTGAAAGCTGATCTGTTATTGGCTAAGAGCAGGTCACATGTATGTCAGTCATTATTTTAGTATATATATGTTGCCCTCCAACAGTTAAAGAAAAGGGAAAGCTCTGAAAATATGGCATTACAAACCACTAATGACCTGCAGTACAAGTAAAAATTATGAAATACAAACTTTGAAAATAATATTTTTGCTGTGCAAAAAAAATTAAACTTAGTTATAGTCGGTGACACTAGTCACGAACTAATGTATTTTGTATTTAAAACCGACATTAAATAAAAATTGTCATTGTCAATAGTAAAATTTCTGTCTGTTTGACCATTCTTTGGTAATTTATAATAAAGCAAATATAGATTGACTAAGTCGGCAAATGGTCATATATATTCCCCTCACATGTGTGTAAGGAAAACAATTTCCCTCAGCCCTCAGCCTCATGAATTAGTTTTCACTTAGGATACACACCCTCAACAGAAATAGATTTCACTCCTGCCCCCGAAAGTAGTCAATATTTGTATAATAACAAATAACATCAACATTTATGATCTTTATATTTCAAAAACAAAAAGAGAGAACTTTACACAATTAAAATAAAATAATAATTATCATTTCTTCCATACAGAAAACTATTTGCTGATGGGGATGACAAAGGAAGCAGTCTGTGCATTTACCACAAAGGAAAACCGGTGGTGGATCTGCGAGGAGGCTTTGCCAACGAGAAAGAACTTTGGCCGTGGCAAGAAAACACCATTACAAGATTATTTTCCACAACAAAAGGACTTTCTGCGATTGTGATTGGGATTCTTGTTGACAGGTACTCTACCAAATTGAAAATGATATGATTTGAACAGAGGACTTTTCAAGTCTAATGTTTTTTTTTTTAAACGAGCATGATCATATTTCAGGGGCCTCCTCAAGTATCATGATTATGTTGTGAAATATTGGCCTGAGTTTGGAGTCCATGGAAAAGAAAACGTCACAGTTGAGATGCTGCTGAGCCACCAGGTAACACTTTGAATGCATGACATTGACATACACTGTTGCTCATAAATATGGAATATTTAAACATTCTCCATTGAAATCGATAACTTCATCAGCTTCTGCTGGAGCACATGATGGTCCAATTGCATCGAAACTACTTCCAGTGACTGCCATTGGGAAGAACATCCTGTCGTTTAAAACGCATGCTGCAGTGTTAACCCCAGGAAAAGTTACAACAGTACGAAATATGGAAATTCAGGGGTTTTTTAAGTTGAGGTGCTTTCATCCAAAAATTAACAATTCTTGCAAAAAATGTAGTTGAGGCATTGAAAGAGTGGTCAGAGAAGATGACTTGACCTTTAAAATGGACCTTGCTTACATTCACTCTCTGAAATTTACTTTTATTTGACACCTTTTTTCCAAAAAAGTATTCCATATTTATGAGCAGGAGTGTAGTTATGTCTTCTATATTTTTAAATAAATATGTCTGTTTCATTTAACTTTTTTTCCTGAAGACCGGCTTGCTGACAATATCAGACGACAGCTATTCTCTATGGGATGAAGTCTATGATATGGAAAAGGTGGGAAGACTTTTGGCTGCTGAGAAACCAAGATGGGAAATAGGTACACAAGTTTTTTGTTGTTGTAGTGACTGTGTATCATATTGTAACCTATTGTTACATGAAACTAACTCAATCATAAATTGAATATAAAAATAAAGTTAGTTCATTTCATCAACATTTCATTTTATAGATCTTTATCTTTGAATGGAATTGTAGTAAACCTAAAGGTTGTAACTAGCTTGAAACTAAATCATCATGAAACAAGAATCAAAGGATTCAAAGCCTGGGTTTTCTGAATTACTTATTTTTCTTATTTCTTATACTTATTTTTTAAATGTATTTTCTTGATTCTTCGACAGGCTCAGCAGTGGGTTACCATGCTTTGACAATTGGAATGTACATGGACCAATTGGTGAGACGTGTGGATCCTGAAGGAAGAAGTTTGCCTCAGTTCTTCGAGGAAGAAATTGCTCAACCATTTGGTAAGAGTTAACAAATTTCAACGATGTTCATAGCCAGTTACAGAGTTCCTCAATAAATCATTGATGATTTATAATAAATTTGTTTTTTCATTTTCCAGATGTCGACATCCAATATGGCGTAAAAGATGCTGATGTTTACAGGACAGCCACCATGAACTGGTTCTTCTCATACAAATTGAAATATTTTTTCATACCAGATTTCCGAGCCTTTTTGAGTTTGTTTTTCCTTGGGAACTTTGGGAGCAGTGAACCTGATTATATGGCAGAGATTGGGAAAACTTTTGATATTAAAGGAATAGAGGTACGTAAGACAGCTAATTACTATTCAATTACACAACCAGGCATTTGTAAAGAATATAACATCACAACCTTTCTTGTTTTAGCCTTTTACAACTCGCATCCGACCTGATGTCAACAAGATCCCGAACCCGTCAATCATGGCGACTGGCAACGCTCATGCTGTTGCGAAATTGTATGGAATCTTAGCCAATGGAGGATCATTCGGCAAAAAGACACTCATGTCTCCTGCTACGATAGAACTTCAAACTCAGCTAATTAAGGCTGGCAAAGATAAATGCATAAAAGTTCCTGTTACGTACGGAAGGGGGTATTCCATTTCTAAATCTCCAAAGGTATCTATATTTTTTTAAGTAAATTCAAAGATATTTTTAATAGATAAACAGTTTTCATGCTAACTTCCAGAAGCCAAGTTCATGGCCTTTTTGATGATTATCTTGCAGGACTCAGTGCGATTCGGGACACCAGGTATGGGAGGCCAGATCGGGATGTCTGACATGAAGTACAAATTGGGAATAGGGTTCACCTCCAACTACCTCGCCATGACCGGATTCTTGGGCCACAGATTCTTATTGCTTCAAGAGTCGATTTACAGAACTGTCGATAGTTTGAAATAAATATAGCCTATTGCTATTGCTTCACTGGATGTATCACACACAGATCTCATAAGGAATCAAATGAGGATTTTAAAGGCCATGACATATAATTACATACAGTGTGTCTGCCTTTTTTAAGGCAATGTTTTAGAACCTCTTTGCGATTGTCTACCAGTTGGTAAATTTCTGCCCCTAACCACAGTGATGATTCTTCCTCCTTCACCTCCTACTAATAAAAGGAATTACATACATGCAAAATATGAAATCAGAGAGATGGTTTCCACTGAACAGTTCACACAGTCATTTGTATAAAATAGCTAATCTGTGTGTGTAAGAACCATCCTGAGATAATGTATGAAAATAAGTTACCGGTCATGCTTTTGTATGTTATAAATAGTATTGGACAGAAGATTATGGGTCATTCTACAGAAATAGTATTATTCCTGTCTGCGTGTTACTAATGTCATTAAATTAATAATCATGTTTCTTTATCACTTTATTAGTTTGTGATCGAAAGCAGGACTATAAACATTAATGTTTAGTGTTAATTTTGTCTTTCTTTTTTTTTCACTTCCTTTTAGTAACACCTGTACCTGTTTTTTGCATATCCTTTCCATTTTAGTGATAATTTCTGCAACTGTTTCAAATAAATTTTTCAACCTGACGTGTTGCAATGAGTAACAGCAGCAGAAGGTAAATTAGTAAATAATTCAAATTCCACAACTTTGTGATAGTGTCCGAATACTTTTTTGTTTCAGAAATCTACAAAAGTAGCTCTTTTCATCAGATTTTGTGTCAATTTGCAATAAATATGTTTTGGAGAGGTTATATTCAATACCAAGAATGATTTCGATTGCATTTTTCATTGCTTACTTTGTAATTCCTTCAAAATAAAAAGAAAACAGAAGTGTCTGAATTATTGTTGGTCTGAACATATACATATATAGCATGATCTGTGGTCTGACTGTAGGTCCCAATAAAAGGTTCAACTTCCAGGACATTGCTGTCTCATGTTTTTATGACCTGATTCCTTGGACGTTAGTTATCTAGGTAACTGACCTAACAAAGTTTTGGTAATAGAGTTGAAAGCAGCGAGCTGGATATATCTTGTGCTCTTGCAAGGCCTCTTGGAATTATGCACGTTCCCCTGAAATGGGATTTATCAAGAGCTCCATTCTAGTTGTTTTGGCGGCAGTGCTCCTGAACAAAATCCCAGGATGGTTCCAAGGAGAAGTGGAAGTCCCTGCTGTTGTGGGGCATGTGGAACCAGGGTGGGAGCAAGTGGGAGAAGCTTACAGGTTTGTTATTATATGCACAGAACAGCAACAACCAACTATCGTATTACAGAACTTTGCATAGAGGTTGACATTCCTGTTTTTGCACATTTGTCATATTTTTTTATTTTTATTTTTATTGAGAAAAAAAATGCAACTGGTCTAGATCTGTTGCTGCAGGTGTATAAGAATGGTCTTTTTTTTTTAATTTTTTACTTCAAAATATATGATTGAATGAGCTAAAAAATATAATTAAAATATTTCATTGACATTTTGTTCTCAGCAGACGAATGGTGTGTGCCAATGAGATAACTGAAGAGCAGTTTAAAAACCATCAATGAGACAAAAACAATGGAAACTATGAAAACAACATGTAGTCCCATTCATTAGTTTACACAAATGTATAGAAAATGAAAAAAAATTATACATACTTGAGTTATAATCTACTATGCAAGATGTTCAAGGAGAAAGCAAAAATATCAGTAGAAAAATCAGATTAAGACTTCATTTTATTGATATATCAATATTGACAGTTTATTTTACCCCAATATAGACAACTGTTTGCTGATGGGGATGACAGAGGAAGCAGTCTGTGCATTTACCACAAAGGGAAACCTGTAGTGGATCTGCGAGGAGGTTTTGCCAATGAAAAGGAACTTTGGCCATGGCAGGAAAATACAATTACAAGATTATTTTCCACGACAAAGGGAATCTCTGCTATCGTGATAGGAGTCCTTGTTGACAGGTTAGGTTATTAACGGTAAAATATAACTGAACAGTGAACATCTTTCCAATACATCAGTTTTTCTGAAACACTTGCAACTATCTTTCAGAGGCCTCCTCAAGTATGATGATTATGTTGTGAAATATTGGCCTGAGTTTGGTGTCCACGGAAAAGAAAACATCACAGTTGAGATGCTGCTTAGCCACCAGGTAACAAGTTCGACGCTTCATGTAATATTATATGTGGGAGTGGTTTGTTGATCAACAGTTGATGTATATTTTATTTGACCTTTTTTCTTAAGACAGGTTTACTGACAATATCAGACAAAAGCTATTCGGTTTGGGATGAAGCCAATGACACAGAAAAGGTGGGAAGACTTTTGGCCGCAGAGAAACCAAGATGGGAAATTGGTATGTATTATAATTAATATAATAATGTGCTCGATAGAAGGACACATTGGTATTAACATTTATGTATAATCCGACATGTTTTCCCAAATGTCACACCCCTCAAATTCCACGTTCGCACCTCCATGCTCTCAATGGCAAGCTGCTACTTCTACAATATTATTCAACAAATAATAAAATACTTTAACCATTGTGTATGTGATGAAAATTATAAAACATAATTGATATAATTAATTCAAAACAGATAGTGATTCTTATGAAGATAATTATTTGCATTATCTTGGATCTGTGCTTTCTGGGAGGGTGCTTGCTGCAGAGACGACAGAAAGGATGTTGGAAATATGGTTGACTGATTCATAACCATGTACAAATAACACAAATAATGATGCATGTAACTTTTCCCTGGAATACTAACTCAGTAGCAACCGCCATTTATGCACTTCATTCTGGAAATAAACAGCGCTGTCCCATGATGGTGACACAACAAAATACTTCAGTCTGGAAATAAACAGCGCTGTCCCATGATGGTGACACAACAAAATACCCAAATTCAATAGGCCAAAACATGTATATTCCGTCTCAATTGTTTGACAGGCACAGGAGTAGGATACCATGCCTTGACAATTGGAATGTACATGAACCAACTGGTTAGACGTGTGGATCCAAGACGAAGAAGTTTGCCCCAGTTCTTCAAGGAAGAAATTGCTGGGCCATTTGGTAACATTTTTCAAAATTTGCAACACAGAGATGTAGTTTAAAAGTGAATCTTTGCACATTCCCTCTTTGTTTTTCAAAGTAAAATATATTTTGATGCTCTTGACAATTGAAAATGATAATGGCAATGACAAATTCATATTTTAATTTTCCAGATATCGACATCCAGTATGGTGTGGCGGATGCTGATGTTTACAGGACGGCTCCCATGAACTGGTTCTTTCCATTTAAGATAAAATATTTTTTCATAGACGATTTTCGAACCTTTCTAAGTTCAATCCTCTTTGGAAATATTGGAAGCAGTGAACCTGATTACATGGGGGAGATTGGGAGGACGTTTGACATTAAAGGAATGGAGGTACATCAGTCAGCCAATTACTATTCAATCACACGGTCACGCTTACCTGAAGAATAAAACATTTATGCTTTTTTGCCCGCTTTTTTGTCATTTCTTTTAGCCTTTTGCTATTCGCATCAGACCAGATGTCAACAGAATCCTGAACCCTTCAATCATGGCGACTGGCAATGCTCATTCTGTTGCAAAACTGTATGGAATCTTAGCCAATGGAGGATCATTAGGCAAAAAGACACTCATGTCTCCATCTACGATAGAACTTCAAGCTCAGCCAATCAAATCGGGCAAAGATAAAAACATAAAAGTTCCAGTTACATATGGAAGGGGATATGTCATTATAAAATCTCCGAAGGTATATTTTCAAAGTAACTGAAGATTCATCAAATTTAATATTCACTTTGACAAGCTAATTTCATTTTTTAAATTTTATTTTACAGGACTCAGTTCAATTTGGAACACCTGGGATGGGAGGCCAGATAGGATTTTCTGACCTGAAGTACAAATTGGGAATAGGGTTCACCTCCAACTACATTGCCATGACTGGGCTCATCGGCCACAGATACTTATTGCTTGTAGAATCCATTTACAAAACTGTTGATAGTTTGATATAAATATAGTCTAGTTGCTATTTTTTCATTGGATGTATTACAAATAGAGCTTTGCGGGTTTCAAATGAGGACTTTTTATAGAAGCTGTGACAATTAGCAATTGTTTTAGAACCTCATTGCGATCGACCACCAGCTCAGGAATGAATCTTACCCCCCCCCCCAACCTACAAATAAAGACACAATTTACCAAATACCAACTAAGAGTTAGGGTTTTCCCTGAACATTTCAAACAGTCTCATGTATGCACCTACCATTCAGGGATAATTTATGATAACAGGTCATGCTTTTGTGTGTGATAAAAATAGTACATAATCTGTGTTGCTTGTGAAAAAAAAAAGAAGTATTTATCTAATGATGAGCCCCCATAAAGATGAAATTTGTATTTGTACATGTATTCCTGTTGTTTGTTCTTACAGAGACAACACAAATCTAGTTTTGATAGAATTCAAAATATTGACAAAATGCTAGCCTTGTCTGATATTAAGAAAATGTTAGCCTTGTCTGATAATGTGCTATGTTTTTGTTTATGTCGACATTTGTTGTCTGGAATAAAGTTTTAGTAAAATTGTTTTTCTTGGTTCCTGCTAGGCAATGCTTTTTTCACAAAGAAAACTTAACTTGATAAGGAAAAATTGTGATCAGGTATGGTCATTTTGAGCTTTATTATGTCGACAAACTCATAGTAGTCCATCTGACATATGTGCTCCCCCTTAATTCTGCCAACCAACTGATAATCATGAAGATTCATGGTATCTGAGGCTTGATCTATCCACAATCTTTTGAAGGAACCAGATTACAACCTGCCTCAGTAGGCCTATGTCTCTGCCCACATTTGTGAGGCCAATGAGAGCACAGGTGTGTAATCTGGGACATGCTGCTATCATTCAACACAATGTTAAAAGGTGGAACGTAAATGCAACATAAATAGACCAGGTTGACCTAGATAGCTTCAGTTAGCTGGTGCACAGTATACATTGTACTGCTACTGCCTGCTGCAGCATGGGTTACCTCAGGGGGGCCGCAGCAGTAGTGGTCCTGGCTATGATGATCAACAGAATCCCAGGTTTCTTCCAAGTGGATTACAAAGTTCCTGCAGTTGTAGGCAGTGTGGCCCCTGGATGGGAACATGTCAGGGATGTTTACAGGTGGGTGTTATTGCTTTGGAACTGCATACAGGCTTGCACAGTAGCACACATAGGCCTACTATCTATTGAACTTGCATGATAGGTTTGCTTCAGTGGCATAACTAGGGGGTCTCAATAAGGGACCTGCTGTACTAAATTGAGTAACAATTTTCATAGGGGTGAGGAGGCACTGGCCCAATATGGAGGCATGTACCCAATGTCCCCCACTCCCAAATCCCCAGCCTGTAGGCTGTATTATGCCACAGGCTTGATTACTTATTTAGGCTTATTTAGGAAATAAATAGCTAATCCATCCATGAAGGGTAATATTCTCTGGATGAATACTGATTGAGTAGTATATGCCTGCAAACATGAACCATCATTATTGCGCTGCCCTGGGGGTGCCCCCCCCTTGGGCAAGCCCTTGGTTTCGTAAGCAAGCTTTTTTGCACACACTGAAATGTTAACATTCTTGCCCCAATTTTATGTAAAAGCTACTGGGAACCTGCCACTACTTTCAGAGCCCTTCTTCACTGTATGTTACGTTACTGTCATAAAGTTTGTCCCCGAATCTTTAAACTAACATTTAGTGCCTTTATTGTGACATTTTGAAAGTATTTCTTGCCCAGTTCTACACAAACACTCCCCCAGTGTGGCTATGGCTGCATTAGCCTGGTCTCCTGGCCTGTATGCATTCTCATAGCAGGGCACAGGACTATGGCTGCATCACAGTCATCATTGAGGGGGGCACTCGCTTTCCATTCAGTGAGATTTGTTTTACAGCTTTTTGGGTTCCTATGACATAGTGGGGCTCTACTGGACTAATAATATGAATTGAACTCACTTAATTCTGAAAAAAATGCAATTGTGTTGATTGGTATTGTTTCATATCACCCCAATGTTGTGAATTTACCAGTTTGTGTTATTTTAATGCAAGTTGAATTCTATGTAGAATTGGCAGATCTAATCTTTAATTTCAAATTTAAGTACAATGATTTTTTTTACTTGATTTGTGCAGTTGGTCTATGTCAGTGCTTGCTTGTACTCAATTAATCTCAACAGGAAGTTTATTGAAAATGGTGCAATCATTTTAAAAATCTAATGGACAATATTTCATGTGACATGTTATTTACTATTAGCTGACAATGATAAGAAAGCCTAAAGAAAAACATACCTTAATTCATGTTCACATATCAAGTATTCCCTTAGAAGTGAAAAAAGCAGGTCAGCATATATTTTATACTTCAAGAATGTCCATTTATCACATGGAACTATGTGTGAGAAACATGACACACCTTGTAGCAGTCCTGTTTGATGTTAACTGTAAAAGTTAGCTGTTATCAACAACTTGTTTATACTAAATTTGTCCTAAAAGCATCCTAGTGCCAGCTAGATCCAGTGTTTACAAATTCGGTAGAAAGAATGCAGGAAGGAATGAAGAAAAGAAGGAATGAAGGAAGGAATGAACAAAGGCATGAAGGGAGGAATGTTGGGCATAATCACGAAATAAGCCCCACACCTCTGACGGAATGAGTAGCAGCCTTTGCTTTTCAATGGTCTCACTCATTCCGTTATCAGAGTGCGGGGGCTATTTTGTAATTATGCCGAATGTAGTGGGGGAAGAAAGGGAAGGCCTCGAGATAGATAGACAGATAGATAGACAGCGAAACACATAGATAGATAGATGGATAGATAGATAGATAGATATATAGATGCAACTCTTAAAAGTGCTTGCACGTTTTTTTTTAAGGAATAGCAGTGTTGCCAATCGTAAATAAGAGAGCAATAACAAGCTGGTAAATTACTCCTGGGCAGAAAGACAGGAGAGTAAAATAAAAGACTGGTGGATAGTTTGGGTCAGTGGGATGGCCAGGAAATGTGTATTTAGACAAGACAGCAGTGATCCTGTGAGCCAAGATTTGACTGAAATATTACGCGGAGGGATATACACTAACTACAGATATATGTGTGATTCAACCTTAGGACTAAGTCCGGGCAGCGCAACACTCACCGGTTTCCGGTTATATCATTTCTATTTTTAAATATACACTGATAGTAACAGAGCTCTGCATTTACATCCAAGTGATATTTACCTTTTTGGAGCAATTAACTGGAGCAAGTGGGGTATGACAGCGGGTACGTTTTGACACAAGTCATATAATTATACTTTGTAAGTAATATCAGTTAGACCCTGCTCGTTTCGAGGGTACGGGAATATACACCACGAAGGACTCCATACACCACGAAGCCGAAGGCTGAGTGGTGTATGGAGGCCTGAGTGGTGTATATTCCCGTACCCTCGAAAAACGAGCAGGGTGTAACGGTTTTATCCTCAGACTTCTTGTTTTATTGATGCCCATAGATTTTCTTGCAGACTGAGTCTGAAATGTCTTTCAGTAACAAAGCAAAGACACTGTGACGTCATCACCAGTGCTGTCACCAGGATGATGTCACAATGGCTCAAACAATGGCATTGTGACATCATGACTATTATTGCTACAAGGATGAAGTCATAACAATCCTATGGTTGCTATTGTGACATCATTGTTTATCTCATACACCCTGTTTGGTGACGACAGACAGGGTGTACGGTGTCATACACCTCGGCTCTCAGCCAATCAGAATCAAGGATTCACACTGGACTGAGGATAATATCAGTTACACCCTGTTCGTTTCGAGGGTACGGGAATATACACCACGAAGGACTCCATACACCACGAAGCCGAAGGCTGAGTGGTGTATGGAGGCCTGAGTGGTGTATATTCCTGTACCCTCGAAAAACGAGCAGGGTCTAACGGTTTTATCCTCAGACTTCTTGTTTTATTGATGCCCATAGATTATCTTGCAAACTGAGTCTGAAATGTCTTTCAGTAACAAAGCAACAGCATTGTGACGTCATCACCAGAGCTGTCACCTTGATGATGTCACAATGGCTCAAACAATGGCATTGTGATGTCATGACTATTGTTGCTACAAGGATGACATCATAACAATCCTATGGTTGCAATTGTGACATCATTGTTTATCTCATACACCCTGTCTGGTGACGACAGACAGGGTGTACGGTGCATAGAAATACATAGAACGGACATGAGGCTGTATGAAGCCACCTCAAGATGAGGTCACCAAAATCCGCCATATTGGAACTGCCCTGAGACATGACGTCACAATAGACTAATTATGATGTGACGTCATGCCATTGTTATAAGTGACATCACTGTTATTGGTGACATCACTGTACCATTGTGTCAGGATACAGGGCAGTTCCAAGATGGTGGATTTGGTTGCTTCATCTGCCAGAGCCTCATGTCCGTTCTATGTATTTCTATGGTACGGTGTCATACACCTCAGCTCTCAACCAATCAGAATCGAGGATTCACACTGGACTGAGGATAATAAAATATACATTACCGTAACAATATTATGTTTATTCCAGGAATTTATTTGAAGAAGATGATGATCGGGGAGGAAGCCTCTGTGTATACCACAAAGGAAAACCTGTGGTGGATCTGCGAGGAGGCTTTGCCAATGAGAAGGAACTTTGGCCATGGCAGGAAAATACAATCACAAGATTATTCTCCACCTCGAAAGGACTGGGGGGCATCGTGATGGGTGTTCTTGTTGACAGGTACACTGTTAGATGTTATTGATTTGTAATTGTACACAATATGTTAGATGTTATAGTTATATATGTGATTATGAAGTTAACGCCTATGATGAAATATCCTCCGTCGCATTGCCTTATCCTCCTCCTAGCTCTCACTAATTGGCCTACCAAATGCATATATTTTCTTCTTCAGAGGTTTCATGAAGTATGAGGACCAGGTTGTCAAGTATTGGCCCGAGTTTGGAGCTCATGGTAAAGAAAATGTGACCGTGGAAATGCTTCTGAGCCATCAGGTATTTATGATGGGTGAGAGGAGTCAGGACAACAACTTCAGTTGTATGAACACGATCATTGGATGCTCCACATGATTATAAATCTGTGTTGATCAGTGTCTTTATTGGAGAATAAGTGCCTACGAAATTAAGAAGATTAGCTCAGAGCTGCAATTTGTGGCTATACCTAGGCTGCTAGAGCCAATCATGGACATTAAGAGAAATTTTGTAAATATGAATGACTGATGAGTTGTTTTTGTTGTTGTTGTCAAATATTTCAGACCGGCTTAGTTGACATGACGGATGAGAGCTTCTCCTTCTGGGATGAGGTGAACGACGTTGAGAAACTGGGAAGAATGTTGGCAGCCGAGAAGCCTTTGTGGGAAATTGGTTGGTTGAAACTATTTACATAGGTTTAACTGAATTTTATAAATGTATGTATGTAGGTTCAATGTGTGGTCTGATGGTACTTACACTTTACATTTACTTGAATAGGTTCAGGAGTGGGTTACCACGGGGTGACAATCGGCCTTTACATGGACCAGCTGGTGAGGCGCGTGGACCCGAAGAGAAGGTCCTTGCCCCAGTTCTTCCAAGAGGAAATTGCTGGACCTTTCCGTAGGTTCTTTGAATATTCCCTTTGATTCCTGAAAATCGGCTAGGCCTGTTGAAATATATATGGACTCAGTTATATAGAATTCTGGTTGCCATGATGCCATCAGGGTTTTTATATTTGTCTATCAGTTGCTTTTGTCTTTTCAGAACTAGACCTGCAGTTTGCCTTGAAAGATAGTGATGTCTACCGAACTGCCACATACACGAACCTTCCAGTGAAATTGAAGTATCTGCCAAAAATGATTTCTTTACTTGCGCGAATGTTTGTCTATCCCAAGATTTTTAGTGACGGTGTTGACTACGTGAAGGTTGCAGAAAAGTTTGATGACAAATCATTCGCAGTAAGTCATTTGCATGGTGAATGTTTTATTTTCTTTCATAATTGGGCATGGCAAAAGTTATGGAAAGACTTCTAATATACCTTTTACCATTGCAGCCTATCTGGATTCGACTGCGGCCTGATGTCAACAAACTGTGGAATCCGTCTGGTTTTGCTTATGGCAACGCGAAAAGCTTGGCTAAATTGTTTGGGATAGCTGCTAATGGCGGATCTTTTGAAGGAAAGAAACTCATGTCCCCTGCAATGGTGAACCTTCAAGCGGAAGAAGTAAAATCTGGATATGACAAATGCCTCAAGACGAATATGGCGTATGGAAGAGGTTACAGCATTTTATATTCGCCAAAGGTAGGATATATTACAGGTTAATCTTTATGCAAAATACAGTTGTGATGTAGATTATTTTGGAGAATTAAATCTTGAAACTAAATGAATATATCTCAATTTCATTCCAGGGATCTCCAATGTTCGGAACTCCAGGGCTAGGAGGCCAAATAGGATACGCTGATCCAAGATTCAAATTAGGAATAGGTTTTGTGTCAAATTACCTGTCCGCGACAGGAATAAAAGATCACAGATACGTTCAGCTCGAACAAGCAATTTATGATAGCCTTGATATATTATGATCTTTTCAAATTCTTACAAGAAGGTGATTGAACATCATTTTGTTTACAGTATCATATGAATGACCATTGGCCAGGTATTGTGCTGGTGTAAGATTTGTCATATTATCTACAATTTGACTACAAATATGATGAAAAATTGTTGGTGTGACCAACATGAACTTTTACCAAAATCCAACTTAGTTGACACTGAATAAAATATATTTATTTACACTGTTTGTCTTTGCTTATAATTTGAGCCTCGATAAGGTTAGCCATTATTACATTTACTAGCATAGTACCCGTGAGAATTTGCATGGTGAGAGTAAGAATGGCAGGAGGGAGACCTTGAGATAAAACAGTGCTCAAGATGAAATAGGAAACATTTTACAGAACTTTAAAACCAAGTAATTGAGTATTTATTAACTACAGACAAGGGTCAGTCTTTCAAGACAGTGGCCTCGCTCCCTCGATTGGAGTCTAGGGAAAACAGAACAACTGCTACTATATTTGAGAAGACTGATTGCTGTTGATAGTCGTGCATAAATGATGAATCTATGTGCAGTGGTATAATATGAATAGTTTGAGATACCAGACCCACTTATGGTTGTTGTAAGAGGTGAAATAGTGATGCTTGCAAAATTTGAGTTGTGGGCATTGAGTAGTTTGGGAGGAGTAGCGTACAGCACCCATGAATTAAGGGTATGATATAGCGCTACCAATTATAAATTAATACATTCTGGTGCGCTTTACAATGATCATAAAATAGTCAAAAAACAAATATAAAGTAAAAATAATTCTAAATTATAAAATGATTAAAATATCACAGACCAGGTTGGCCGCGGCTGCTGCCTCCTGGGTGTGAGAATAAATACAGTAAATGAGAAAAAATAAATGTTAAAAAGAGAAATGACAATGACAGTAAAAACAAGTAAATAAGAATAGTAACTGCTAATCAGTCCCAAGCTGAAAGGCTTGTCTAAACAGCACAGTCTTAACAATTCGTTTGAAGCAGGATAGAGTCTCAGCTGATTTTGCGTTGGTAGGCAGAGCATTCCACAGACGAGGGCCATGTACGCTGAATGATCTTGAAGCAAAAGTAGATCTTTGTGTATTTGGAACTTCAAATACACAAAGATTTTCTGACCTGAAGTACAAATTGGGAATAGGGTTCACCTCCAACTACATTGCCATGACTGGGCTCATCGGCCACAGATACTTATTGCTTGTAGAATCCATTTACAAAACTGTTGATAGTTTGATATAAATATAGTCTAGTTGCTATTTTTTCATAGGATGCATTACACATCAAATGAGGAATTTTTTATAGCAGCTGTGACACCACATCACATACAATGTGTCCGCCTTTTTTATAGCAATTGTTTTACAACCTCATTGCATTCGACTACCAGCTCAGGAATGAATCTTACAAATAAAGACACAATTTACCAAATACCAACTGAGAGTTAGGGTTTTCACTGAACATTTTCAAACAGTCAGGTGTATGCACCTACCATTCAGGGATAATTTATGATAACAGGTCATGCTTTTGTGTGTGATAAAAATAGTATTAACCATGTAATGTACATAATCTGTGTTGCTTGTAAAAAGAAGTATTTATCTGATGATGAGCCCCCATAAAGATGAAATTTTTATTTGTTCGTACAGAGACAACAAAAATCTAGTTTTGATAGAATTCAAAATATTGACAAAATGTTAGCCTTGTCTGATATTGACAAAATGTTAGCCTTGTCTGATAATGTGCTATGTTTTAGTTTATGATGACATTTGTTGTCTGCAATAAAGTTTTAGATAAATTGTATTTCTTGGTTCCTGCTAGGCAAGGCTTCTTTCACAAAGAAAACTTAACTTGATAAGGAAAAATTGTGATCAGGTATGGTCATTTTGAGCTTTATTATGTCGACAAACTCAGAGTAGTCCATCTGACATATGTGCTCCCCCTTAATTCTGCCAACCATCTGATAATCATGAAGATTCATGGTATCTAAGGCTTGATCTATCCACAATCTTTTGAAGGAACCAGATTACAACCTGCCTCAGTAGGCCTATGTCTCTGCCCACATTTGTGAGGCCAATGAGAGCACAGGTGTGTAATCTGGGACATGCTGCTATCATTCAACACAATGTTAAAAGGTAGAACGTAAATGCAACAAAAATAGACCAGGTTGACCTAGATAGCTTCAGTTAGCTGGTGCACAGTATACATTGTACTGCTACTGCCTGCTGCAGCATGGGTTACCTCAGGGGGGCCGCAGCAGTAGTGGTCCTGGCTATGATCATCAACAGAATCCCAGGTTTCTTCCAAGTGGATTACAAAGTTCCTGCAGTTGTAGGCAGTGTGGCCCCTGGATGGGAACATGTCAGGGATGTTTACAGGTGGGTGTTATTGCTTTGGAACTGCATACAGGCTTGCACAGTAGCACACATAGGCCTACTATCTATTGAACTTGCATGATAGGTTTGCTTCAGTGGCATAACTAGGGGGTCTCAATAAGGGACCTGCTGTACTAAATTGAGTAACAATTTTCATAGGGGTGAGGAGGCACTGGCCCAATATGGAGGCATGTACCCAATGTCCCCCACTCCCAAATCCCCAGCCTGTAGGCTGTATTATGCCACAGGCTTGATTACTTATTTAGGAAATAAATAGCTAATCCATCCATGAAGGGTAATATTCTCTGGATGAATACTGATTGAGTAGTATATGCCTGCAAACATGAACCATCATTATTGCGCTGACCTGGGGGTGCCCCCCCCTTGGGCAAGCCCTTGGTTTCGTAAGCAAGCTTTTTTGGACTCACTGAAATGTTAACATTCTTGCCGTAATTTTATGTAAAAGCTACTGGGCACCTGCCACTACTTTCAGAGGCCTTCTTCACTGTATGTTACGTTACTGTCATAAAGTTTGTCCCCGAATCTTTAAACTAACATTTAGTGCCTTTATTGTGACATTTTGAAAGTATTTCTTGCCCAGTTCTACACAAACACTCCCCCAGTGTGGCTATGGCTGCATTAGCCTGGTCTCCTGGCCTGTATGCATTCTCATAGCAGGGCACAGGACTATGGCTGCATCACAGTCATCATTGAGGGGGGCACTCGCTTTCCATTCAGTGAGATTTGTTTTACAGCTTTTTGGGTTCCTATGACATAGTGGGGCTCTACTGGACTAATAATATGAATTGAACTCACTTAATTCTGAAAAAAATGCAATTGTGTTGATTGGTATTGTTTCATATCACCCCAATGTTGTGAATTTACCAGTTTGTGTTATTTTAATGCAAGTTGAATTCTATGTAGAATTGGCAGATCTAATCTTTAATTTCAAATTTAAGTACAATGATTTTTTTTACTTGATTTGTGCAGTTGGTCTATGTCAGTGCTTGCTTGTACTCAATTAATCTCAACAGGAAGTTTATTGAAAATGGTGCAATCATTTTAAAAATCTAATGGACAATATTTCATGTGACATGTTATTTACTATTAGCTGACAATGATAAGAAAGCCTAAAGAAAAACATACCTTAATTCATGTTCACATATCAAGTATTCCCTTAGAAGTGAAAAAAGCAGGTCAGCATATATTTTATACTTCAAGAATGTCCATTTATCACATGGAACTATGTGTGAGAAACATGACACACCTTGTAGCAGTCCTGTTTGATGTTAACTGTAAAAGTTAGCTGTTATCAACAACTTGTTTATACTAAATTTGTCCTAAAAGCATCCTAGTGCCAGCTAGATCCAGTGTTTACAAATTCGGTAGAAAGAATGCAGGAAGGAATGAAGAAAAGAAGGAATGAAGGAAGGAATGAACAAAGGCATGAAGGGAGGAATGTTGGGCATAATCATGAAATAAGCCCCACACCTCTGACGGAATGAGTAGCAGCCTATGCTTTTCAATGGTCTCGCTCATTCCGTTATCAGAGGGCGGGGGCTATTTTGTAATTATGCCGAATGTAGTGGGGGAAGAAAGGGAAGGCCTCGAGATAGATAGACAGATAGATAGACAGCGAAACACATAGATAGATAGATGGATAGATAGATAGATAGATATATAGATGCAACTCTTAAAAGTGCTTGCACGTTTTTTTTTAAGGAATAGCAGTGTTGCCAATCGTAAATAAGAGAGCAATAACAAGCTGGTAAATTACTCCTGGGCAGAAAGACAGGAGAGTAAAATAAAAGACTGGTGGATAGTTTGGGTCAGTGGGATGGCCAGGAAATGTGTATTTAGACAAGACAGCAGTGATCCTGTGAGCCAAGATTTGACTGAAATATTACGCGGAGGGATATACACTAACTACAGATACATGTGTGATTCACCCTTAGGACTAAGTCCGGGCAGCGCAACACTCACCGGTTTCCGGTTATATCATTTCTAATTTTAAATATACACTGATAGTAACAGAGCTCTGCATTTACATCCAAGTGATATTTACCTTTTTGGAGCAATTAACTGGAGCAAGTGGGGTATGACAGCGGGTACGTTTTGACACAAGTCATATAATTATACTTTGTAAGTAATATCAGTTAGACCCTGCTCGTTTCGAGGGTACGGGAATATACACCACGAAGGACTCCATACACCACGAAGCCGAAGGCTGAGTGGTGTATGGAGGCCTGAGTGGTGTATATTCCCGTACCCTCGAAAAACGAGCAGGGTGTAACGGTTTTATCCTCAGACTTCTTGTTTTATTGATGCCCATAGGTTTTCTTGCAGACTGAGTCTGAAATGTCTTTCAGTAACAAAGCAAAGACACTGTGACGTCATCACCAGTGCTGTCACCAGGATGATGTCACAATGGCTCAAACAATGGCATTGTGACATCATGACTATTATTGCTACAAGGATGAAGTCATAACAATCCTATGGTTGCTATTGTGACATCATTGTTTATCTCATACACCCTGTTTGGTGACGACAGACAGGGTGTACGGTGTCATACACCGTGGCTCTCAGCCAATCAGAATCAAGGATTCACACTGGACTGAGGATAATATCAGTTACACCCTGTTCGTTTCGAGGGTACGGGAATATACACCACGAAGGACTCCATACACCACGAAGCCGAAGGCTGAGTGGTGTATGGAGGCCTGAGTGGTGTATATTCCTGTACCCTCGAAAAACGAGCAGGGTGTAACGGTTTTATCCTCAGACTTCTTGTTTTATTGATGCCCATAGATTATCTTGCAAACTGAGTCTGAAATGTCTTTCAGTAACAAAGCAACAGCATTGTGACGTCATCACCAGAGCTGTCACCTTGATGATGTCACAATGGCTCAAACAATGGCATTGTGATGTCATGACTATTGTTGCTACAAGGATGACGTCATAACAATCCTATGGTTGCAATTGTGACATCATTGTTTATCTCATACACCCTGTCTGGTGACGACAGACAGGGTGTACGGTGCATAGAAATACATAGAACGGACATGAGGCTGTATGAAGTCACCTCAAGATGAGGTCACCAAAATCCGCCATATTGGAACTGCCCTGAGACATGACTTCACAATAGACTAATTATGATGTGACGTCATGCCATTGTTATAAGTGACATCACTGTTATTGGTGACGTCACTGCACCATTGTGTCAGGATACAGGGCAGTTCCAAGATGGTTGATTTGGTTGCTTCATCTGCCAGAGCCTCATGTCCGTTCTATGTATTTCTATGGTACGGTGTCATACACCTCAGCTCTCAACCAATCAGAATCGAGGATTCACACTGGACTGAGGATAATAAAATATACATTACCGTAACAATATTATGTTTATTCCAGGAATTTATTTGAAGAAGATGATGATCGGGGAGGAAGCCTCTGTGTATACCACAAAGGAAAACCTGTGGTGGATCTGCGAGGAGGCTTTGCCAATGAGAAGGAACTTTGGCCATGGCAGGAAAATACAATCACAAGATTATTCTCCACCTCGAAAGGACTGGGGGGCATCGTGATGGGTGTTCTTGTTGACAGGTACACTGTTAGATGTTATTGATTTGTAATTGTACACAATATGTTAGATGTTATATTATATGATTATGAAGTTAACGCCTATGATGAAATATCCTCCGTCGCATTGCCTTATCCTCCTCCTAGCTCTCACTAATTGGCCTACCAAATGCATATATTTTCTTCTTCAGAGGTTTCATGAAGTATGAGGACCAGGTTGTCAAGTATTGGCCAGAGTTTGGAGCTCATGGTAAAGAAAATGTGACCGTGGAAATGCTTCTGAGCCATCAGGTATTTATGATGGGTGAGAGGAGTCAGGACAACAACTTCAGTTGTATGAACACGATCATTGGATGCTCCACATGATTATAAATCTGTGTTGATCAGTGTCTTTATTGGAGAATAAGTGCCTACGAAATTAAGAAGATTAGCTCAGAGCTGCAATTTGTGGCTATACCTAGGCTGCTAGAGCCAATCATGGACATTAAGAGAAATTTTGTAAATATGAATGACTGATGAGTTGTTTTTGTTGTTGTTGTCAAATATTTCAGACCGGCTTAGTTGACATGACGGATGAGAGCTTCTCCTTCTGGGATGAGGTGAACGACGTTGAGAAACTGGGAAGAATGTTGGCAGCCGAGAAGCCTTTGTGGGAAATTGGTTTGGTTGAAACTATTTACATAGATTTAACTGAATTTTATAAATGTATGTATGTAGGTTCAATGTGTGGTCTGATGGTACTTACACTTTACATTTACTTGAATAGGCTCAGGAGTGGGTTACCACGGGGTGACAATCGGCCTTTACATGGATCAGCTGGTGAGGCACGTGGACCCGAAGAGAAGGTCCTTGCCCCAGTTCTTCCAAGAGGAAATTGCTCGACCTTTCGGTAGGTTCTTTGAATGCCCTTTGATTCCTCAAAATCGGCTAGGCCTGTTGAAATATGTATGGACTCAGTTATATAGAATTCTGGTTGCCATAATGCCATCAGGGTTTTTATATTTGTCTATCAGTTGTATTTGTCTTTTCAGAACTGGACCTGCAGTTTGCCTTGAAAGATAGTGATGTCTACCGAACTGCCACATACACGAACCTTCCAGTGAAATTGAAGTATCTGCCAAAAATGATTTCTTTACTTGCGCGAATGTTTGTCTATCCCAAAATTTTTAGTGACGGTGTTGACTACGTGAAGGTTGCAGAAAAGTTTGACGACAAATCATTCGCTGTAAGTCATTTGCATGGTGAATGTTTTATTTTCTTTCATAATTGGGAATGACAAAAATTATAGAAAGACTTCCTGAAAAAGTATATATAGGCCTATCCTGTTTCCATTGCAGCCTATCTGGATTCGACTGAGGCCTGATGTCAACAAACTGTGGAATCCGTCTGGTTTTGCTTATGGCAACGCGAAAAGCTTGGCTAAATTGTTTGGGATAGCTGCTAATGGCGGATCTTTTGAAGGAAAGAAACTCATGTCCCCTGCAATGGTGAACCTTCAAGCGGAAGAAGTAAAATCTGGATATGACAAATGCCTCAAGACGAATATGGCGTATGGAAGAGGTTACAGCATTTTATATTCGCCAAAGGTAGGATATATTACAGGTTAATCTTTATGCAAAATACAGTTGTGATGTAGATTATTTTGGAGAATTAAATCTTGAAACTAAATGAATATATCTCAATTTCATTCCAGGGATCTCCAATGTTCGGAACTCCAGGGCTAGGAGGCCAAATAGGATACGCTGATCCAAGATTCAAATTAGGAATAGGTTTTGTGTCAAATTACCTGTCCGCGACAGGAATAAAAGATCACAGATACGTTCAGCTCGAACAAGCAATTTATGATAGCCTTGATATATTATGATCTTTTCAAATTCTTACAAGAAGGTGATTGAACATCATTTTGTTTACAGTATCATATGAATGACCGTTGGCCAGGTATTGTGCTGGTGTAAGATTTGTCATATTATCTACAATTTGACTACAAATATGATGAAAAATTGTTGGTGTGACCAACATGAACTTTTACCAAAATCCAACTTAGTTGACACTGAATAAAATATATTTATTTACACTGTTTGTCTTTGCCTATAATTTGAGCCTCGATAAGGTTAGCCAAAGTCAAGTTGCTGTAGCGTTGAACATACACTCTTGATCAAAATGCTGGAATATTTTGGATTTCAAAAATTCAGGACTTCTAAATTATAATATTGGCCTTTGACAAGACAAGTTTCGTGCCTGACATGAATAATAAAGTATTTATTATTCATTATTATTATTAAAGTTTGGAAGTGTTAAGATTTAATCCTCAGACATGTATATTTATGGCTTCAAATGACATCATCCTTTTGGTTGTTTTAAATAATTAAAGATATTCTCTGGGAGCTGCTGTAGGTGATTCTTGAAATATGTCCTGGTCCAACAAAATGAGCAATTCAACAAAAATAAGTTCTCCCTGAAGTAAACTTGAAGAACTCAAAGATTCCTTTTATGATTTTATGACAGTTGGCTTGGATAATAGACCTGCATATTGACCCTAAATTTATAATTTGTGGCATTATTCCTGGCTGAGTTATAGTAGAGCAGCTGGAGACTGACTTCCAGGATGCACCCCGCACGGAAGTACAACAGCAAGTTTCACATACCAAAATGTGCGGAAAATTCTCTAGTTTTAGGAAATGATAGTAAGAAAGGCTGATTTTGTGTGCGAACTTGGCAGTGGCGGTTACCATGGCAACGGATTTAGAAAAAATTATTTTAAGAATTGTTTACTAAATACTGCATAAAACAGAGACAATTAGTGATAAATGCAATCTGACTTCACATTATGGTAAATCGGAGAATGGGTGAGCAGACTGAGAAAATCATTGACACCCATTGTTTATATGGTTGCCATGACAACTGGGAATTCTTAAAAACAGTTGATTTTTGTCGGAAAGTCAATGAGAACTTCTCTAAAACTAAGGAAACTTACGTAGTTTTAGGATTTCAATTACATGCACCTGAAAGCCCTTTTTCTCAGCTTTCTGGTGGTGTCTTTCTTTTCTCTGTCGGTTTAATATCCTTGCCACAAAGTGTTACCAAAGTAAGCTAAGTAAACAAATTAGAATTCACCAGTAAGCTCACAATTTCCGCAGTTTAGAAGAACAAGCAATTCAATTCAAACTTTTTGTCATCAGAAGGTGGTCCTTGTGTGAGAGATACTTTAAAAATGTTAAAATTATTAACTGATGATCAAATTGGTTGCCATGGAAACAATCAAATCAGCAAAAATATGCCATTTTGAGAAAAGAACCTCATGATTCTGAGTTTGTGTTTCATTTTGCATGAAGAAGTATTGAAAAATTTGTGTATGGAAAATTTATCATTAAAACATTTGAATTTCACTTGGTTACCAAGGCTCAGTATTTGTTTATTACCTTAGCAACTGATAAATAGTTACATTTTGGTGGTATTGGCATGCCTCAGTCTGGACAGCTGAGACATATTTCTTGTCAAATTTGATTAGATATTTACTGTTTGGTGTTCTGTATCACAACTACATCATTTTTGAAGAGAGATTCACCTCCTATTGGGTTATCCAACATTTTTAGTGGACCTTGATGAGCAAAATCCCCACTGGATGTCGTGTGGATGAAATGCTTAATAGGTGGCCCCTTGAATCAGTGCATGTCTGCTGGGTTATCAAAGGTCCCTCACACGGGGTAAATGTGTAAGATGTTGGGGAGTCCTACACTCTCTCAACCATCTGATCAAGCAGCCCTCATGGACATAGAGGTTTGCACCATATCTATCTACATGTATAGTCTATCTATCAGTTTTACATTCCATATAGTCATAATACTCTCACAAGTGAATGTTTAGTCTCACTATCATTCAAGCAGCAACTACCAATGAACTGTGCTGCCTAAAAGAGCCTGTACAGTAGGGGAGAGTGGGGCATAACCAGCCCCAGGGGCATAACCACCCACCCAGTGGTTCCAGGTGATTGGTTCCACATAGTGAAAATATTGTTAGTGCAAGTGATTTTACTTATGGCCTGGTGCAAATTTTTGTGTATTTCAGGTGAAGCCAGAATTGTATCTCCAACAAAACCATGCAAAATGCGTCTGTTACATCCCACAGTACCTTGTTATGTTGAAAACTGTTTTGTCTGTAAATGATTCAAATTTCAGGGCAATCAGAGCATTTGTTTCAGATATCTGAGGTCTTAAACATCCAGAAAATGGCCATTTTTGAGCATTTTAGCGTGACATGCATATTTTGAGCAATGTTTAACCCTTCATTGGGCAAATATGTTCAACAATTTGTCAATGGAAAGTATTTTCAACCGTGGCCATGGAAGTTCTGGTTCTATGACTATCAATTGCAATTTGATACTCAGTTTATTTGTCAAATAGTGTCTATGAGATTACAACGTGGCAAATGAAGCCAAAAATTGAAATTTTAGCAATTTCTGCTTAACAACTCTGTGTACCTGTTGTTTCTCGGTATTCTATGTTGTATCAGCTCTCCCGGCACAGTTTGAAGATCCCTCCATGCACATTAAACCTCATTTCCTTGTATGCATGTCATATCTACTTGTTTGCATCTTTTTTTATTGCTTTATAAAAGTTGTCCCGACCCTAACACTAATTTTGTTGATACCCTGAGTCCAACAAAGGTTGGCTAAACAAACGTTTTTACTACAACATTGTCCCTCACCATTAGCTCAACTGTTTAGGACCAAAAAAGATGCACACACCTTTCTGGATTTTAAACTAATGGTGGAAATTGTTGTTTGTCCCGACCCTAACACCTCTGTCCCGACCCTAACACTTCCTTTTTTGCATCTCCATGTAACCTGCAACTTTCAGGCTTTAGGCTCAGACAGATTCTGCAAGTCCTCTGCGTTATTAGAGATGCAAAAAAAGTGCAAAAATGATTCTATAAATTGTTTGGGCCTGCAGCAATGAGGCAAATAAAAAGTAATATTAATATGATTTAAGATTATAAAATGACCTTCATTGATGAAAGTAAAAGCTGTTAAAAGTTAAAAATTGAGTAAGGAATAATGTTAGACCAGCAAAGTGACTTAACTATGGCCAGTGGTTGCAGTTCATGCATGTCTTTTTGTGATTTTCAGCTAGTGTCCCGACCCTGACGCTTCCAATAAAATTTTCCGTGCCATATCAGCATGTTACATCTCCAATGCTAATAACTATATCTGTTAGAAATTTATATTGCATACAAGGCTTTGTCTGCAGAGCAACATTTCGCCATCTTTATCAATCTTTAAATATGCCAATCTTTGTTTGGGAAATATTCAATTCGATCTTGTGTTAAAATGGGCTAATTTTTTAAAAACGGCAGTTTTTAATATTGGAACAATTTGAACAGTTCTGTGTCCCACCAAAATATGCATGCATGTGATTCATGGCCGAACAGGTTCAGAAAGTGATGAGATGTGACCAACACAATACTCATAAAAGAACTAACTCGCACCAAAATTTTATGCTTTGTTGTTGCTTCTTCCGTTGAAAAAATCACAATAGCTATGTGGGAAATCATTACTTAACCCTGATTTTATGCATACTTATTGCCACATATATGTACTTTAAATTGCAGCATGGATGTATAAGTTAACAGGATAGAACACTCCATTTGGTCATGATCCATTTGCTTAATTTTATGTTTAACACACAAATGTGCCAAAATCTACAAAAGAAAATTTGAAAAATCCCTTGAATTTCGCGGTATTAGCCCCTGTGCTAATGGACTCTTTATTACCCTCGGTGCCCTTTCATCCAATCAGTGTCTCGCCCGCACAATTCAAAACTTTTACCCTTCTTCCAACCCTGCCTGGAACCCCCTGTCAAGTCCATGCATCAAAATTGAGAGATCCAAAGTTACTGACTATTGATTGATCCTATAAAATCGGCCTTTTACAGACCTACAAGTCAGTTTTTTCCCCAAAAAATTAGGACAATTATAACCCTAATTCTCAATGATTAAAGTTTAAAAGTCAGGAAAAAACTAATGAAAATAGTCTTTATTAAACCTGTCATATCTCAACAGGGACATGTTTGGCGAATTTGATATTTTGGGACATTAAACTTTAAATATTAGTTGACATGATAGGCCACACTAGAAAAGTGCGCAGGGGTGCGCACATTGTGAATTTTAAGCAAATATATCACCACTCAGATCAAGACAAAAGTTCATTATTCTTTGTAAAAAGATGTTATTTTAATACAACCAACTGATATTTCTTGACACTTACGTTTTCTTTGGCTGATACAGATATTTTTACAAACCATAGTTATGTTTTAAACTGACATTTACAGATAAGCAACCATTATAATCAAAATATGTTGTTTTTTTAATGATGAAATGTACATAAACATCCAGATAGACATATAGATAGATAGACATATAGATAGATGGACAGGTAGATATATAGACAGATAGACAGGTAGATAGATAGATAGATAGATAGATAGATAGATAGATAGACATATAGCCTAGATAGATAGACAGATAGATAGATAGATAGATAGATGGGATAATTGGTTGATTGATTGATTGATTGATAGATCGATTGATTGATAGGTAGGTTGACAGACAGACAGATAGATGGATCAATTCTTACAAAAACTTACAATGCTAAACATAGGAACTTTTGTGCTATTTACCCCCTATAGACCGTTAGGAGGGTCATTAGATCACTAAAATGTCATTAAGAAGGGGTTTTTTAACTTATAGTTGTGATTTTTCACACATCGTTATAGTCTCATGAGAGACGCTGAGTGAACCTTTGATGCAGCCGGCCGTGCCCTCTTCCCTTATAGCTCTATGATTGCAGCAAGATTCCAAGCAAAAATAAAACCTTTATTTTTCACCCTCTTGTCACGCTCTTATTTGCACCAGGCCTTATGTATGACAACTTTTTAAAAGAAAGGGGTTGCAAGCAAAAGGCAGAACCAAACTGACCAGCTCAGTTTGTTTAGTTTTTTAGCGTTTTTAAGCCGCTTCATCTTATTTTTACATGTGACGGTATTTGTGATGGCATTCTACATAAAGGAGATGTATGGTATCGGTGAAAGGCATTGAGTTGGTTCATATTATGACTAATTTTTTAAAATTGATTTAACTGTCATTAAATCATGTCATGAGTGATAATAGTGGTAGTGGCTGTTTTACCCCAATATGGGGCATAACCACCCGCCCCTGGAAAAAATACAGTAGGGGGGTGACAGAAACAGGAGGGGGGTTTTCAAAAATGTACTGTAAATTTGTGAGAAACTTGGGAAGGGTTAGCATAGATTATGTCATTTGGGCTGTTTTGAAAAACCAAAAGTTTGGTATTGGCGGGAGCGTCCCGGAGAGAAATATCTCAGAAGTCATTACCATAGCAAAAGTGAGGACAGTGTCCTCAGGACACTGATATGGTTTGATACTTTTCAAGTCAAGAGCACCTGCATTTTCATCCGAAAGGGACATAGTATCCTTCCACCAGGTACAGAAATCCTCCAGTTATTTATGTTGCTGGTACCTTGGGGGAGGGGTTATGGCCCCTGGGGTGGTTGGTTATGCCCCGAGCATGGGGCATAACCACCCACCTTGTACCAAAAACTAATACATATCCTTGTGCTATAAGGGAGAGTCATTTGATGCTGCTGGTTGGGGATATGAAAGTACCCTAAGAGTGTGTCATATTGCCAATTGGAGTTCTTAATTGTGTTGATCATTATCATCCTGTGAGACATTTTGTCTTAGGGGGGTTATGCCCCACTCACCCCTAACTGTTTTTCACATCTTCTTTGATTCAATTTCAAGGGAATTCAAGCTTGGGCGATGTACACAAAATGAACAATGTGAGCAGTCCCTGCTGCAAGTTGTTGTCCTATACTACAGGCCTCAGATTCTGGTTTCTAAAGAGAGTGTCCTTTGGGTACATTCGTTTCGCTGCTCCAAAGTGCTCCCTGGAGTGGAGCAGTAAGTGTAAAATGCGGACCGGACGTTCTGGCAGCGGGGCAGCCAGTCTGTTGGTTCAAGTCTTCCAAATTACTATTCAGTTCAATTGCAGACCACGCGGACCAACTGGATAACAGGTCCACAGGGGATTTGAAATAAATTATCAGATAAATTTATTAATTAAGGAAAAGAAAACTTAGTAAATTTTTTTTTTCAGTAAAATGATTTTAAAGTGGTCTGCTGCGTCCTGCATGGTCTGTAGACTGTATCCAATGAGAATTATTTTTAATTAAAAGACATGCATAAATTTATTTCAATTTATATAAAGTTTATTTATAAAATGATTTGTCAGCATCCTGGTCTGAATTTCAGACTGCATTCTGGCCTGCACTTTATTCTGGCCTTTGGTCTGCATTTGGTCCTCACCCTTCATGGTCTGCACAAGGGAGGCAAAGGCTGGGAAAGTTTCCGGAAATATTGGAAATTTTCCAGGGAAAATTTCTGGGAATTTATTGTGTGGGAATATTGGGAATTTTCAAATAAATTGCTTAAATCTTCATATATGTTTGTCACTGGACCTGTTGATAGCGTAGGCGTATCGGACAGGGGGGCAGGGGGGGCAATCGCCCCCCCCCCAAATGTTTGGAAAACAGTGGAAATTCGGGCAAGCAGGCTAAAATTTCGGGCAGATGATCAAATTAACATTATTGAAAATCAATGGTTCCCATGGAAATTTATTAGAAAAGCCATGAAATTTGGATAATGAAATTCGGGCAAATGTCGCTCGCCCTCCCAAAAAATCCGCTCGCCGTACGCCTATGGTTGATAGTGATCATTTGAATGTCTGTCATTATTATTTGATAGCCAGTATGTGGTCTTAAGGTCTTCCTATAGGTCTGGCAACGAGGCTCGAGACTGTTGCAATCCGTTCTTAATTCAGTTGGATATTTCAAAATGATAAGGCATAATTTTGGGATGTTTTTGTGCTTTGTACATTCTCTAAAAATCTAAATCATTCATTATCTACAAAAGGAAACCTTGTTGTCGTTGAAGTTGTTGATCAAATCAGATATTTTTTGTACATCCCATTCATTCTGGGATAGTGCTAAAGAGATATACATGTATCTGGTATTTTAATTGTTGAGATTGACTATTTT
Organism: Platynereis dumerilii; assembly: GCA_026936325.1. Taxonomy (NCBI): domain Eukaryota; kingdom Metazoa; phylum Annelida; class Polychaeta; order Phyllodocida; family Nereididae; genus Platynereis; species Platynereis dumerilii. Next base: position 3,159,028 of record JAPTHN010000031.1, read on the forward strand.
CCTCAGCCTTCATGAGACAATGGTCATTGTTAATCCCTTCTGCCAATATTTGCTCTAATGTCCGCATATCTGATCCATTTGACAAATTTATTATGTTTTACTATACCTCCATGAAATATATTTGACTACTGTAAAATCAGTCAATATGTGATATATATAGGCCTATATTTATGCAGTTGCTTTTTAAAATAGGTGTTTCACAACTGAAGTAACTCTTTGATTTCCTATATAAAAGAAATAATTGATATTAACAATACGCAACATTACGTGTTTGTTTTGCATTATATTTTATATATATACATTATCTGTTATGAAAATTAGGCCTAGACGAGGATTCCATAAATTGCCACTGTTATATACTGTATAGGTCCTAGTAAGCTTATATCTAAATCTATTGTTGCTTTCATACAATTTCTAAGCTAGTCTGAGTGGTAGGTTTAATGTTTTTTAACTTAAATACATAAACAGGAATACATAGAAGAATCAGTGTAATTCCGTCACGATTTAGGTAATTCCGTCACAATGTGATCCCGTAACGATGCTAAGTGATTCCGTCACAGCCAATAGGGTGAGTTTGTAGGACTGTTACTTGCGTTCTGTTTGCTGCAGCAACTTCAATATTAATCTCAAGTAAAATTTAGAAATGTTTTACTTCAACAAAATGAGAATTGTTAAATTAGACTGTAAGACTACTTTCAGAGATAATTGATGTCAAAATTTTGACCTCAAATCATGAAATATTTGTGCGTAATTCTGTCACATATTTACAAAAATTATTTTTACTTGGATAATCTTTTGATATCATAAGAAAACGTGGTTGAACACATCAGGAAGAGTTGTCTTCATTTCTGATTATATGATTCATCATTCTTATCTTTATAGAAAATTTAATATGTGGATATAAAAACAAAAATTCCTAATTTTTGGTGATTCCGTCACAGTGGATTTCATATAAATATCTGAATATTTTCAATATTTCTGAATATTCCCGAAAATTCCCATACATTTCCATGGAAAATTTCCCTAACGAAAATTCTGCATCCCTAGTCTGCACTCTGGTCTGCTAGTCAGCATGCATTCTGGTTAGCATGCATTCTGGTCTGCTTTTTCTGAACTTTTTTCTGAACTTTTTTCTGAACTTTTTTCTGAACTTTATTCTGAACTTTATTCTGAACTTTATTCTGAACTTTATTCTGCACTTTATTCTGCACTTTATTCTGCCCTTTATTCTGCAATTTAGTCTGCACTCTGGTCTGCACTCTGGTCTGCACTCTGGTCTGCACTCTGGTCTGCACTCTGGTCTGCACTCTGGTCTGCACTCTGGTCTGCACTCTGGTCTGCACTCTGGTCTGCACTCTGGTCTGCGCTCTGGTCTGCACTCTGGTCTGCACTCTGGTCTGCACTCTGGTCTGCACTCTGGTCTGCACTCTGGTCTATAAGTTTATTATGCTCACCCAGAAAAAAAAGGACATTTGAAGCGCTCAAATTATTTTCGAGCGCTTCAAATGTACTCCTTTTTGCACAGGGTAGTTTTTAATCAAATACATTTTTGCATTATTAGCACAAGATTTCTACCAAGACCTGCTAAGAATTTTGTTTCTCATTGGAGTATTTGATTTTCTATCAAGTTCTGTGATCAAGATAAATGTACAGATTTGACACAATTGAAGCTGCTAAATATGACATATTATAAGATTTATTCTAAACAGTTCATTCTAGTCCTTTTTTGAAGATATTATGAAAAACAAAAAAAATATGTCAGATCAAAATTAATGTCTCTTGAATAAAACCAGGTTTAGTCCAGAGCTAGCCGTCAGTTATGCTGAAAAATGGCTTTCAAATGAGCTGGGCTTTCTAAAATGTGGTCTGCCATTTCTGTAGCCTCAGTGGTTGCTTAACTGTGGTCATATTCATCGATTTATTGCTGTTCCGACAGTGACGTGCCATCCCGTGCCTTCGTCAAGCATTTACAGCGGCCCCGGAGTAGAAACGTCACTTCCGGAGTAGTTGGAGTAGACCCAATCGAATATACCCATTGTCCATCAGTATAATGCCGGTGATGGCAAGTTCTTGACAGTCACAGTACTATTATGCTAGTACCTAAACATAAGTAGTGGAGACTCAACAAATGGACTGCAGCCCGACTGAGTTAGAAGTTTCGGACCAGGGATCATCTAACAAGCGTTGGTTGAGAATTAATTGGGTTTTCTCAGGATTTTGCAGCTGCTCAGAATGTTACTGCTGACCTAGGCCCAAGCCCTATATGGGGAGACAGATTGGAAGTACAGGCCTAGTATAAGTTGGGTTCGGAGGGGAAAAAAGGGACCAGGGAAAGGAAGCATAAGGAAAGAAGGCTAAGAATACATTTGTGTTGGACCATAAGGAATGGGAGTGAAGTAGGTGATGGGAGAAGAGGGGATAATTTAAGGCTAGAAAGAAGAACAGAGACAGTGAAGACTGAAGAAAGGGAGGGTGCAGACAATGACATTTGGAGGACACCCTGAGTAAGAGAAGGCTAAGATTTACACCTCTTCCTTGCCGCTGGGTCACTCAGACCTATGTTAATGGTCAATCATCTTTTGCCTCATGGCTGTCTCTTTGTTCTATCCCAATTATTTTACCAAAGGCATAAATTTCAAATGTAAAGTACCAATCACAGATCATCTTTCCCCCTCTGCCACTTCCTGATCTCACACAGCCTCATTCTTCTCTTATCTGCTTCCTCCCTCCACACATCATTCTTCACATCCTAAAAAAGTTCACTAGCCACAGCCCTCCTTGTTGTCCCCGCCCCTGTTATCCCCCTCCTTCCTAACATTGAGGTGGTGAATGGATTAGCTATTAATGGAGGAGGCATGCCGCATGGGAGAAGAAAGGGAGGAAGTGCATCATGCATATAAATGTGTACCTGAAACAATGCAAGGGGATGGAGGAGGGAAGCAACCTTGGAGCAGAGAAGAAGATGAAAAGGAGACTATGGAGGAGGGAGAGGGTTACACATGCAAGGATGCTGGAACAGGGGGCGGTAGGAGGGGGGGGGGCAATTGCCCCTCCTGCCCTTGGCAAGGAGGGGCAAGGTTGCCCTTTTGATCTCAAAGAAAAAACATTAATAAGCCTTAATTCATTGTGAATTGAGGCAAAAAAGAACTGTTTTTGCCACAACAATAAATTTTTCTTTCTCGACCGTCGCCCCTGCACTAGGGTGCATCAGCCGCCCCATGAAAACTAAAAAATAGAGCTAGATAGCTGTACCTTGGCATGAGGTTGTGCTTAGGTAGCCAGATGAACATATTAAAAAATCAGCTTGATCAATTAATATTTAGGGGTGCCTCCGGAAGCACATTTCCTAAGACATTTTCAGGAAAAGTTATGTTTCCTTAGAATCGCGGTTTGTGATATCTTGACTAATATAAAAGATAGAAGAAAACTAATAACATATTTGGAATCTGCAGAAAATTACCTTCAAAATGAATACCTGGAAGCGATACTTCTGTTGAAACAATGTTGATGCCATACTGCAGGATTTGTTTTTAATTGGAATATTTTATACAACTTCACTGATAGGTGTCCCCTTTTTTGGAAAGTTTTCCGGATCAAGCTCTTCTTGAGCCCAGTTTTGCCCCTATGTGTACAAAGTTTCTACACCAAATTTCAGCCAAATCCATTAAGATTTAGACACCCCCCCTCCCTCATCTTATTTTCAAGCATAAAAAGTGGCTATTTTCCTGCCTGAAATCAGTCAGTGCCACTGAAACTGGTCAATGAGGTGTTTTTGAGGGTGGTAAGTTCACCTATGATGATAATAAATCTCCCAGAGGTCAAGATGATGTCATGACACGATATAAGTGGTCAATTCAGCCCTCGAGTAACCAATATTGCCTGTTTTCGAGCATAAAAAGTTGCCATTTTCCTACCTTAAATCAGTTAATGTCACTGAGACTGATCCAGTAGGGGTTCCTGAGGATGCTGAGTTCACCTATGATGATAATGAATCACCTAGAGGTCAAGATGACATGCTATAATCGATCATTTCAGCCCTCGGATTAAAAAAAAAAAACTTGCCCGAAATTATACTGCCAAGAAGATGGGTCCATGTATGTTGTACAATTGTGCATAATTTTGCAAATTAGTGAAATATAAATATTGTCTGAACATTGAAACATTCTATATTTTCAGGAATACCGACATTTTTGGAGTATAGCAGGGACTATGTTTATTGAGACTGTCAATGTACATAATCTGTACATATAGGCCTATGGCAAGGTCTAAGGAGGATCTATATCATAGAATTAATGTGTACTCACAATTCCATGACCAGAACAGAAGCCATTGAATAAATGTAATAATTATTTAAAATTTTCACTATGTGACGTTTCAAAAAAGGTATGGTGACATGGACCCACCTCTTTTTGAACGAAAGGTACTAGGGCCAGTCTTCATAAGGATAAAAAAAAGTGGGAATCAACACATAGCAAGCTTGTTTTTTTTTCATAGTCATATAAAATGTTTATCTAGATCACATCATCATGAATAATAAAAATAGCTTTGAGAGATAAAATTGAATACTGATTAAATTATGGCTCATATTTGTGAAACATAATTAATATGAAGGGTAAAGCAAAGACTCAGTACCATGCAGTCATATAAACAGAAATTTATGTACAACAGTGATGTTATACATAATAATCGAAATAAAAGCATATCTTGTAGTTCATGATCGCCATAATGTTAACAAAAACATAGCTTCCAGGTATTCATTTTGAAGGAAATTTTCTAGAGAATCCAAAAATGTCATTAGTTTTTTTCTATCTTATATATTACTCATGTTATCGCAAACCGCGATCCTACGGAAACGTAACTTTTCCTGAAAAATTCACAGGAAATATGCTTCTGGAGGCACCCCTAAATATTCATCGATCAAGCTGAAATTTTAGTATCTTATTTTGTGTGGTAAAACACAACTATGGACCGAGGTACAGCTGGATCGGTTGATGTTTGGGCAACTGGTGCACCCTACCCTGCACCCTCGTTTCCTTCCGGCACCCCTTCAACATTTCATTGGTTGTGGTGCCAGTCAGGACTGCCCTTACATGTGTTTTTGGGCTATTCTTGCACTCAGTGCACTGTTCTGCTGGACGCATTCCTGATAGGCAACTAGTCTAGTGCCATAGATTCAAATTTGAGACCCAGTTTGACTTGGATTTTTAACCGGCAGGTTAATAGAGGAGGGCTTAAGTGAAATGGGACTCTTGTCCACTTGTCCACTTGTCCATGTGTCAACTTGTCCACTTGTCCACTTTCCTTGCCCCTCTGAACACAGTGCTGCAACCCAGTGAGCAATGGGGGCCAATGACAGATATGGACCTGCCCATTATGAATGGGGGATTCAGTTAGCTGTAAGGGGTTACCATGGTTACAGGTGCAATGAACAGTGGGCTTGTGAGCCTCATTGGAGAAGGTGCCCCTGTGTCAGGATTGGTTATAATTCCAAGGCACTGTGAGAGTCAAACCATTTAAGTACTTGCATTTTAAAATAATTGTTCATGCCTAGATGAAGCATGGTTGCTCAGTGGATCATTATGTTTATAACACTTGGCATTGTCTACTTCTTCTCCAGCTTTCTGTACAGTGCTATGATGTAGTTATGTACCATTGCCAAATTATTCCTGCAAGCAATGTCTATCAACACCCATCCACTAAACTCCCCCAAGAGACCAGGGCCTTCCTCAGTGCATTTCTCATTCTGACAGTATACTTTGACAAACTTTATCATTACAGCCAGTAAATTTGATATGCATAAAATGAGTGTTGCTTCCCACAGATTTTGGCACTCTATGACTGTGAGTCATAATAACTGATGAAGTGTCATCTTCCCAAATTTAACATCCATGGGAAACATAGAGGCTGTTTGATTAGTCATGATGAATAGAAGGCTATTTGATTTGTCATGTGACTGATCTTAAGAGTAAAATTATTGTGACAAATCATCAATATGATGATTCACGAAGTGCCATTTTCACAGTGCAACAGCCCACTCTGTTTGGATATCAGTTTTACAGACTGTAAACTAAAGTGGTATTTTAATTGTAGTCTGCAGAAAAGGTTGCAAAAAGACGCTTGACACCACAAATAAACGGGCCTGTAAAAATTCTGGCGGTCCTGTAAACCAGTTTTTACCGGCCCACATGCCTTGTGAAAGGTCAGAGCGAGTTTTAAGGCTGTTAGTATTTCACTTGGATTTATGAAATTTGGGATAGGGATTCACTTTAGGGTCTCCGTCAAAATCTTTTGGAAAAACCCAAGATGGCTGCCAAAATGGCCGCCATATTTTGAATTGCCCACTGTGACCTTAGTATTTCCTTAGATTTATGATACTTGATACAGGGATTCACTTAGGGGTTCCCTTAAAAAAATTTGGAAAAATCCAAGATGGCTGCCAAAATGGCCACCATTTTTAAAATACCCACTGTGACTTTGGTATTTCACTTACATTTATGAACCTTGGTACAGGGATTTACTTAGGGGTTCCCCTCAAAATTTTTGGAAAAATCCAAGGTGGCTGCCAAAATGGATGTTCTGAATTGCCCACTGTGACTTTAGTATTTCACTTAGATTTATGCAATTTGGTATAGGGATTCACTTAGGGGTTCCCCTCAGAAATTTTTGGAAAAATCCAAGATGGCTGCCAAAATGGCCACCATATTTTGAATTGCCCACGGTGACTTTAGTATTTCACCTAGATTTATGCAATTTGGTATAGGGGTTCACTTTGAATTGCCCACTGCGACTTTATTATTTGGTTTGGGGATTTGCTTAGGAGTTCCCTCATAAATTATGAGAAAATTTCCAAGATGGCTGCCGAAATGGACACCATATTTTGAAGTGCCCACTGTGACTTAAGTAGTTCACTTACAATTCTGAAATATGGTATAGGCATTTGCTAAGAGGTTCCCCACAAAGTTTTTATGGCTTGCAGCAAACACTATGGCCCGTTTTCACCAACATGGTATTAAGAGTTATGCCAGGTCTTAGCTAAGACCTGGTCTGGCTAAGCCAATCACTCAAGCGGAGCAGGATCAAGGAACATTTACTGAGTGAAAGTCTGCACATAGTATTTAAACAACTCAACTGCTACAAACACAATTAATCTCTGAAGTTCCCAAACAAGGCCACATGATAAGGTAAGAGAAAAAGAGGGGTGGGCTTGGAAATTTATAAAAAAGAAAATTAATTAGTTGTCTGTCCAGTGTTGGTGACAGAAATGCATTTTTCTTTAGCCCCCCCCCTCAAACAATAAATTCATACAAATCAGCTGGTCATGCATTTTTGCACAATGAAACTACAATAATGGTTGAATCCCTCTGAATATCTAATGATAATTAAGGGTCCTCAAAATCTGATGTACCCAGAATGGCTGACGTGCCTGCGATTTTTTGCTACCGGCAGTTACCAACAAGTCGTTGGTGACTTGAGTGGTATTAGCGTCACCTCAGTTTCAAGGATTGTGAAGCGTGTTAGTCATGCAACCGCTTCATTAAAACCCATATATGTATGTATGCCCAGTGGACCAGTCGCACGGGAGGCTAAATTGGAATTTTCCGAAATCGCCCGATTTCCGGGGGGGTTATAGGATGCATAGATTGCACGCACGTCCGAATTTCCTGCCCTTCGAAAGCACCCCTGTGCTAAGACCAACAACAAGTGCAGAGGTTTTGTACAACTCAGCACAGAAGAATTGCCTCAATTTGGTGTCATGACTATCATAGGCAAATGCTATAAAAACATAGTTTCATACATGAAATACTTTTAAATCGTGTGCTTAATGCTGTATGGCTAGTATATTTGCAACAGTTACTTCAACAAATATATTTTCTAGGTAAATGTGTGTTCTTGGTTTACAAACTTTATATCTCATGATGTGACATATCTTTCTTGAAAAAATCTTTGGTAACTGTTAAATTAGAGAAACATGCGAATATAATAGACAAAGGCCTATAATACTGATTTGCCATGCCATCTCATAAGAAACATATGTTCTGTTTTCATTGGCCTAATCACTTTTTGACACCAAATCAGTTTGAGATGGCTGATCCTTGAGTTTGGGGAAAATGTGTATGATTCACTGAACCTTGACAGGTTTACATGCTTAGCACACTCTTGGTGAAATGGACTTAGTTATACCAGGTTTAAAGGAGTTAACACCAGGCTTAACTCTTAATACCATGTTGGTGAAAACGGGCCTATCAGTCTGGCAATAATTGCTTAATACAAAACAATCCACATAATAATATATAAATCCCCCTGTTCATGATTTCAATCCCGAATATATAATCACCAAAGGCCGGTTTTGAATCCATGGATTCTTGTGTTAGTCTGCAGCCAAACTGTGTTCAGCAGACTATTGTCAGTCAGGTGGAGCAGACTATGATAGAGGAGACTGAAAGGAAGAGACAAAGGAGTGGGAATTGATAGACTATGAGGGACAGACTAAGAGGGATGTAATACAATTGAGAGATGGACAAGGAGGGACACTATGGAGATGGATACTAAGACAAATTAGAATTGAGAGTAGGAAGGAGAGACTGAGAGGGGGGAGTCATGGCAAGAGGAGACTAGGGACCAGTGAAACAGGAGACTAATGTAGAACAGTGACTATGTAGGGGAGGGGGCATGGAGAGTAGAGAGCAGGAGGGAATAAGACAAGCATTGGTAGGGTAGGGAAGGAAGAGATAGTGGACAAGGAGACAAAAAAAAGAACAGACAAGGAGAAAGTGAAGCAAAAAGGTGTGCAGAGACAAGTTTTTCGCGATGAGTTTCTGCTCGAATAAGTTACTTAATCATATCACAGGTATGTCACTGCAGTAAAGTAGCCATGGTTGTGCAAATGGAGTGACCAGGCCGCAACATTTCATTGATGGTGCTGTATTTGGAGTCAATGCACACATACATGAAGCATAGTGCTTGCTCCGTTCGGCCTAATTGGGACTGCTGTTTCAATCATCCTTCGGCTCATGTCTATGTCCTCCTCCTGTTCTAATATAGCCTACCAAGTCAATAAATATAGGAAGTAAAGCCCCAATCATTCATCCATCTTGTTCTGTTCTGCTTTGTTCAGCTTTGCTGCTGCTAATAGCAATGTCATAGTAGTAAAAAACTGATGATATTGCCAAGCAAAGAGTGCCATGTATCAACATAGCTGCTCTGACATTAGTCATCAGTAAGTTATACCACTGATTAGGAGCATGCATGTCTATGAGCTTGAACTGTACTTGTAAATTATGCTTTACCACGATACAGACAACTATCTTTGACCCTAAACATATCAACCATGTAGGCCTATACGTTGGGCCTGTCAGCTGCTTCTACCATGTAACTGTCAGGTTCTAGTTTTTGTGACTGAGCCTGGCAATCAAGCATTGGTTTGTTGGCAATCTGAAGTGCAGACATGCAGTGAATCACAATGCTTGTCTCTTTTCTACTTAACCTGACCTGGAAATATGTGTAGTTCCTTTTATGCTGTTGCCACTCACCTTGGAACATACTTATTGAGGACCATTCCATCAGAAGGTGGTACAAATCCATAAAAATATGAGGTCCAGTCAGAGGTGTCAATGTGGCATTGCAGTGAGAATTTGTGGCTTAATTTCAACAAATATGTCAGTTGTCAGGTTAATAAACAAATGCTAAACCTTGGTAATAAACTAAAATTCAAATATTTTGATGATGAAACTTGTATGGCATTTTCCACACTCAAATTTCTAAATATTCCCCCATGCAAAATGAGACGAAAATTCAGAATCATCAGATTCTTTCCTCAAAATTACTTTTGTTGCTTTGGTGGTCTCCGTGGGAACCAGTTTGATCCTAGGTTAGGCCACACATAATTGATCTTTAGCTTCTCGGATCCTCTCAAGGCACCTTTTCTAGGGTCGGTCGGTAGGACAAAAAAAAAATTTTATAATGTCAAAATAAATTTTTTTAAATTTTTTTTCCATAGCAAGGAAATCAATTGCATCGGCGGGTCCTTGAAGCTAAGAATCAATTATGTGTGGCCTTAACCATTTTGATATTCTTGAAGTACGTGGACCACCCTCTGATGACAAAAAAATTAATTGAGTTTGCTTGTTCTGAAAATGTTGGATAACCCACTTGGAGGTGAATCTCTCTTCAAAAATGATGTAGTGTTGATACAGAACACCAAACAGTAGATCTCTAATCAAATGTGACAAGAAATATGTCTGAGCTGTCCAGACTGAGGCATGCCAATACCACCGAAATGTAACTATTTATCAGTTGCTAAGGTAATAAACAAATACTGAGCCTTGGTAACCAAGTGAAATTCAAATGTTTTAATGATAAATTTTCCATACACAAATTTTTCAATACTTCTTCATGCAAAATGAAACACAAACTCAGAATCATGAGGTTCTTTTCTCAAAATGGCGTATTTTTGCTGATTTGATTGTTTCCATGGCAACCAATTTGATCATCAGTTAATAATTTTAACATTTTTAAAGTATCTCTCACACAAGGACCACCTTCTGATGACAAAAAGTTTGAATTGAATTTCTTGTTCTTCTAAACTGCGGAAATTGTGAGCTTACTGGTGGATTCGAATTTGTTTACTTGGGTTACTTTGGTAACACTTTGTGTCAAGGATATTAAACCGACAGAGAAAAGAAAGACATCACCGGAAAGCCAAGAAAATGGGCTTTCAGGTGCATGTAATTGAAATCCTAAAACTATGTAAATTTCCTTCGTTTTAGAGAAGTTCTCATTGACTTTCGGACAAAAATCAACAGTTTTTAAGAATTCCCAGTTGTCATGGCAACCATATAAACAATGGGTGTCAATGATTTTCTCAGTCTGCTCACCCATTCTCCGATTTACCATAATGTGAAGTCAGATTGCATTTATCACTAATTGTCTCTGTTTTATGCAGTATTTAGTAAACAACTCTTGAAATAATTTTTTCTAAATCCGTTGCCATGGTAACCGCCACTGCCAAGTTCGCACACAAAATCAGCTTTTCTTACTATCATTTCCTAAAACTAGAGAATTTTCCGCACATTTTGGTATATGAAACTTGCTGTTGTACTTCCGTGCGGGGTATCTTCTTAAATATTGCACTTTTTGGCCTCCAGCTGCTCTACTATTAGCCTGCGTGCCCAAGCAGGCCTGTCTTGAAAAATCTCTCGCTTTTCCACTGGATAGGCCCATGACCAATTTCACCATGTGGGGGAGCCACCAGCTGGGCCTACTTCATGCGGTGACTGGTGAATTTGTTTTTTTAAAGATAGTTATCGGACAACAAGGACTTCTTTTGTGACATTTGCTGTTAGGGGCCGACCAGACGATAGTTGGGGGGGGGGCTATGGAATTTGCCACCAGGACGAACTTTATTTTTCTTTCGCCGGAGCGTCTACAAATATAGCAAATGTTCCAAAAATGTTTGGATCGATGGTTTTTCTGTTGCATAAAAAATCCCATAGCACTTTTTAGCTTCACCCGGGACACACCAACTGAGGATTACAAAAGGTGTATTAAAAAAATATAGAAACATCCAATTACCATTTTTCTTGATTCATAAGATGCCCAACTAATTAGGAACAGTAATGCATTGCAAGAGTGATCCTAAATTCATCTCTTATCCTGTATTTGAAAGTTGTATGCAAAAATTGTACATGCAGTGTCCAGACGGGACATCAAAAATTTCCCTAACTGCAATCATGTATCACTCATTATTTCGAGACCAGTGACTAATGGATCCAATAACTTTTATTCATATATAAAAGACGATATGTTTGCCTTTCATGTGATCTATAATACTGGCAAAAATACCATCAGGGGGCTGAGATATGACCTAAAATGTATGTGCACATTGGCCCAAAACTGAAATTTTACCAACTCACCACACTGGACCTACTCTTTCCAAAAATTTTACATTCAGGCTTGTTCAATATTCTTTTACCAAAGGGTGATCAAAGAATAAACATGTGTCCAATGCCACGGGACATTGTACTTAAAAATGTCGTAAAGTACCTGTGTTATGCATTTATTTTTAAATTAGATGACTGACCTTTTATTATGTACACTCCAGAGCCAACCTTTTCCAAAACAGTCTTGTCGTCAATAGAATAACTTAAAGGTCGCACAAAATTCCGGATATATGTCTCTGTGGATGGGAGGCAGATGAAAAAATTGCGTCCAGAAATCGATATTATGTAACACAAAAATGCTGGCCATGTCCACTCATTTATGTTAAACTAGAAAATGCCCATTAGTGGAAAAAGTGTGACAATGCATTATTGTGAAGTGATGCTGCATGGCGACGCTGTCATGTTAAAAAAAGGTAATATTTTAAGAACACCTGGTATGTAGAGTGATGTGTAGGCATTTAGTAAATGGCTAATTGTTGACATGTTTGTGTAGGTGGCAAGCAGATATTAGCTGGAGGCCTGTGTGAGACTGTACAGCGTGATTTGTAGCAGGAGGAATTCGTCCTGGTAGGTGGCATGTACTAAAAAGATCATGCAGGGCAATCAGAAGGTTTGTTACAGCCACGTTAGCAGGCAAAAACAGATGAAGATAGGTGCTGCCACCTGTCGGAAAAAGATTATGAAAAGTGGGTCCCTCTGTGGCGGAGTGAAATATGAGAATATGCTGTTTCATGCACTCCTGGTGGGAGATTGGTGGTGGAGTTGGCAAACGGAAATGAGAGAGGAGTTAGACGGTTGTGGGCTCCCATGTGAAATAGGAGTCCAAAAAAGTAGGATAGGTGGATAGTTTGGGTGAGTGACATGTCTGTGACAGGCGTTTATAGCTGGCAACTGGGGTGGTCATGTGACCTGAGCTTTTACTCAAATGTTAGAGGGGATATATTTTTACTCTGCATACAAATTTACTCTGCCAGACAAATGTACTTCACTCGAAGTTTATATATCAATTATTCATTAATTTACCAATACAGTCATACATGTAATATACACATGCGGTACAAAGAAGTTCTAATTAAAAAAGAAGCACCATCCACTATCAACACAAAATCAGAAAGTGCTTCTTGTGGGATTTTGCAGAAGACACAATCACCCTGTCCTGTCACCTTCTCCCAGTTTTGCAGGGATTGTCCAATCATTGGTATTGCAATATTTACCTGTGATTTTTAAAAGATACATGAAAGAGTCAATCAAATATAAGCAATATATTCTCTTCGTCTGTGAGCATTTCAAATTCTACCTTCGCAGACTGATTCATGGTCTGTTGACTTAATTTCATAGGCTCTTTAGTTTGCACTTTTTAAAGAAGCCTGCAACTTCATAACAAGTTCTATAAAAAGGTAATAAATTAAGCAGTAGATATATGCCAGGCTACAGTAGCCTGCTAAATCAGTTGCGAGCATCAGCGAGCAGGCTACAACATTTCAGAATTGGTGCTGTATTTCTCGTCCGCGCATACATGCATTTTTAGCAACAAGTAAGAGTGTAAATTTAGGGCCGAAGGCCCAAGCTTGATTGGCGATTTTTCGCCCTACAAGCTTTTGGAATATTTTGATGGGATGGCCCTTCCTCGAGAGAGGGAGCTGTGGCAATCCAGGAAATGTTATGTCGGAGTGGAGTGGAGGTGGGTAAGGGTCAGGAGGGTGAGAAGGCCTGGGAAGGCATCCGTGTGTTGTCTGGGAGGATCTGGAAAAGATTACAATTGTTTAGTGGTCTTGTCAGCGTCGCAGGGTGGAAGATTGATTTTAACCTAGAAGAGGAAGAACGCCGGGTTGATGTTTGAAACTACAGGATTTATGGGAGAGTTTTTATGTTTGGTTTTGGGTTGATGAATGATAGGAGTCTCCAGAGGATGGGCTTTAAAACCAACACCCTCCTTTGATACCTTTAAGTGGATGGTGTAGTGTTTTGTTTTGGGTTAGTGAATGATAGGAGTCTCCAGAGGATGAGCTTTAAAAGGCTTTTAAGCACCCTCCTTTGATACCTTTAAGTGGATGGTGTAGTGTTGTGTTTTGAGAAGATGGTGGTTTATGTTTTGACCCTGTGCTGGCAGAGTGATGTGCCAGTTATTACACCAGTGGTTTGACTACCGTACTGGGTTCGGAACGCGTCAATTTTTTGTACTGTGAGTGTAATAAGTATAAGGGTATAAACTTGAGGGGATCTGAAAAGAAAAATATGTATATGATGAAACAGTAGGAGTAATTGGAATAATCACAGTGGCTTGAAGACCAGACTGTGTGTGTTTTTATGTTGGTGGTTGGTCAGATTTTGTATGTGATTAATTTGTTTATTGGAAGAGAGTTTATGTGTTTTCTTATGTTTTGACCTTGAGGGGCAGTAGGTGCACGTTATTACCACAGTGGTTTGACTACCGTACTGGGTGCCTAAGGCAGGTTATTTTTTGTTGTTTTAGGTTGTAGGATAGTGGGAGTGGGGAAAGGAGACCGGGTATGGGAGAGCTCTAATAGCCCTATTGGCATTGTATAGATCTACTAGAAGAGGGGAATCTTTGTAGCGGTCAAGAGCTTTCCTTTTCAGGGTGTCTATTCTCGAGGTGATGTGTTCGAGATTGGCCATTGTGTATAGGGCTTGGTTGGTGGTACGGCGTTGGCCAGGAGTGTAGAACTGCTTAAGCGCAATCCTAAGGGCCTTAGCTTCAGCTATGGCGAGATGGTTTTTGGCAGGTTCAGAGGCAGCTGCTGTAGCAACATAGCCTGTTTCTAAGATTGGCCTGATGAAAGTTTTATAGAGATGAAGGAGGGTAGGGATGTTAGTGCCCCAGTCGGTGCCTCTCAGGCAGCGGAGGAGGTTTAGGCGGTTGACCGCAGTTTGTTTTTTAAGGATACAGTGATTAAGTAGGGAGAGGGAGGGATTGAGGAGGAGTCCAAGAATCTTGGCTTCTTTACATGGGAGGATGGGGGTGTCAAAGAGGGCGAAGGTTGGGGGTGATTTATTGAGATTGTTAGGAAATAATACTAGTTGTGATTTGGAGTCATTGATTTTGATGCGCCACTTGGAGCACCATTGTTCTAGTTGGTATAGGGATTTACGGAGATGACTTTGAATTTTTGTGTAGGGACGTTTACCACGGTTTACTGTCCAGAGAGCTAAGTCATCTGCATATTGGGAGATATGGACTGGACCGGTGTTGGGGAACGGTATGTCATTGACATACATGTTGAAAAGAATTGGACTTAGAACTGAGCCTTGGGGAGTACCTGCAGCAAGATGGACTTCATGTGAGATGGTGTCTTTTACTCTTACTTTAATGGTTCTATCATGGAGGAAGGAGGAGAGGATTCTAATGATTTTATCTGGGAGATCATAAGAGAGAAGTTTATATTTGAGACCGTTGTGCCATACGGAGTCGAAGGCTTTTTCTACATCTAAGAAAATGGCGGCACCTTTCCATCCGAAGTGGGTGGCAGTTTTCATATGATGGAATAGTCTGTAGATGTGCTCATTAGCTTCCATCTGGGGGAGGTAGGCCCTTTGCCATTTATTCATGTGGCCGTTAAGGGTAAGGTGATCTATTAGGGGGTTAGCTAGGGATTTTTCAAGGAGTTTACCTAAGCATCTTAGGAGACTAATGGGACGATAGTTACTAGGGATTTTAGTGTCTTTGTTTGGTTTAGGAATCATTACGCCCAAGGCGTTCTTCCATGGTTTTGGGAAGTAGCCTATGCTGATGAGATAGTTAAAGAGATCAGTGATGAATTTAACAGCAGGGTCTTGGAGGTGCTTGAGAACTGTGTAACCTATTTTGTCTTCACCGGGGGCAGAATTTTTACATTTGGATAGGGTGACTTTAAGAGTGCACCATGAAATTGGCATTGAGAGGGGGTGGTCATTGACGACTTCGTCAGGATTGATGTTGAATTTTGGGACAAATAGATGCTTATTATTGTTTATTGTCCTATCGACTTTACGTTTATGTTTTTCATCGAATATGGGACCTTGATGTGTGTTGTGGACTTTAGCTAAGTGATTAGCAAAGAGGTCTGCTGCCTCCTGTTGAGTACTTGTTTTTGTACCATCTACTTTAGTCAAGATAGGTGTGGTTTGGTGCCCTTTGCCACCACCTGTTAACCTTTTGAAAGCTTTCCAGAATTCTGAACCTTGTCTGTAATCTAAGTTTGCAGTAAGTGCGTGCCATTTCTGTTGTTTTTCTAGTTTGATGGCGTTTTTAACTCGGGTTGTGAGAGTTTTGAGTGTGGTTTTAAG
This sequence comes from Platynereis dumerilii, assembly GCA_026936325.1. Classification (NCBI taxonomy): domain Eukaryota; kingdom Metazoa; phylum Annelida; class Polychaeta; order Phyllodocida; family Nereididae; genus Platynereis; species Platynereis dumerilii. Next base: position 3,175,251 of record JAPTHN010000031.1, read on the forward strand.
TATAGGACAGAAGGGATTTTTAGCTAGTAGTCTGCGAACTTTACGTTTAAGTTTTATGACCTTAAGGGTGTCTTCCGAAATATTGAAAGCCTGGGGTTTGTAGGGTTTTTCTGGGCATGCTTTGTCGAAAGCATCTACGATGGCATTGTTGACTAATTCTATGTAAAGATCCATCTCGACTTCGTTTTGTATCTCCATACTTGGGAAGACGGATAGTCCTTCAAGTACTTCATTCTGGAAGAGGGGCCAGTCTGCTTTTTTAAGATTTCTAATCAGTTTAACTGGCTCTTGGGATTTTGTGCCTTCTTTGAAAGTGATGTGAAGAGGAAGATGATCGCTACCTATGTCTGATCCCACATAGCAGTCAGTTATATATGATGAGGCTGATTCATTTACAATAGCAAAATCTAAGAATGAGGGGTGTATGTTTCTAAGAGTGCCTAAATGGTATCTTGTCGGTTGATCTAGATCATTGAGGACAAGAAGTTGGTTATTTGTTAGGCTCTGATAGAGCTGTCTACCATGGATATTATGGTTATAGGTAGGGGCAATGAGGGGATTATGGGCATTGTAGTCACCCATGAAAAGGCATTTATTATATTTTTGTAGAAAGTAAGAGAAGATAATGTTTTTAATGGAGTTTGATTCTGGCGGTATGTAGTGTGAAATGATAGCAATTTCTCCTATTAAGGGGAGTGTAACTAAGACTGCACAGCAGTAAAGGTGTAGGTTAAGAATGGCGGCGTCGATATCAATTGGGATTGCAGGGGTACCATTTTTGGCCATTATGGCTGCGCCACCTTGACCAGTGTTGTCATGATTGTCATGTCGCACGAGGGTTGAGTACCCATCTATTCTAACACTAGGTTGGTTGGTTTTATACTTAGTTTCATTAATAAGAATTAGATCAGGATTTGTTTCCTGAATATAATGTTTTAAGGTAAATAATTTAGATTTTATGGAATTAATGTTGATATGAAAGAGACTGGCCATGGTTAGTTAATGAGTGCTGAGAATTGCTCTGGATGGATGACTGTCTTAAAGGCAGTCGAGACCTGTTTGCAGACTAGTTTATTAATTTGTTCAGTGTCTACAACGTGTGTAACAGAGTATGCTAGAAGGACAGATGTGATTGATGCTGCAATAGTGTAAGCAAGTTTGACAGAGTGAATGGCAGGAGTGGGGGGGGCTGCTTTTTGTGCATAGGTAAGCTTGACTGTTGTTTCTGTTATTTTGGCTTGCTTGTAAGAAGGACAACCTGAGAAGGTAGCGGCGTGTTCGCCACCACAGTTTGAACACTTATTTGATTTTGTAGGGGTGAGGGGGCATTCTTTGTGTTTGTGCTCACCACTGCACTTCTTGCACGTTTGGGATTGGGACTTACATTGGTTGGAGGAGTGACCGAATTGGTAGCAGTTGAGGCATTGGAGGGGTCTTTTTGGAAGGTAATCAACTACATTGTGCCTTCGGAAGGCAATTTTGATGCCTTCTTTTATGTATTTGTCTTTAGTAGCTTTATCGGGGAGGGCGATTTTGATACTGTTTGTGGCAGAGTTATTGGCAGCACTAAACATACGGGCTGCATGGGGGAGTTTGAATATTTCTTTAATTTCTTCCGCTTTGATATCTTGATCAACATTGCGGATGACAGCAAAGAGATTTTCCTTCGCTTTGGACTGAGTGTTCAGTGTGGTGTTGTTACCGGTTTGATTTAGTTGGGCGCGCTTTGCTCTGTCTCTGTATTGAGAACCTTTGGTTTGTCTGATTTCGTATCTCGCGTTAGACATTTTGATGAGTGATTCCCAATCGTTCCTATCATTAGGAGTGATGAGAACGTTACCGGCGGCGGTGGTACGGGTGTATTTGATGTACTGTTGAATCTCAGTGAATACATCAAGCCTTTTGGTACCAGGGTGAAACTGTATGATTAGGGCCTCCATTTTAGGGGTTTTGCTAGTGCTAGTGTTTTGGGAGGTGTTTGGTTTTTTAGAAGAGGAAGGGGTGGGATTTTGTAGGATGGAAGATTTGAGTTTACTGGTTGGGCTTACATTAAGATCCAGTAGGGGAGTGACTGAGACTTGGTGCGACCTGGCCGAGCTGGCCGGGGGACGGGGGGGATAGTTAGAGGAGGAAGTGGCGGAATTTTTACCTCTTTTGGAGGGGGATTTGTCCGGGGAGTTGGAGGGAGTGGAGGTATGGGAGACGTTTGAGTCGCGACGACGTTTACGTAGTCTTTTTCTGTCTTCCACTAATTGGAAGTCATCGGCATCCATTGATGATTCATTGGGGTCAATACGAGATATTTGGTCATCTGTAAGGGCCGCAAATTTATTACTGAGTTCGTTATCTAGGATGCCCGCAAAGGTGTGGGCTTGGGAAGAATTGGGGGAGGAATGACGGGTATCTGGGGGGTTGGAGCGCGTGAGGGGGTCTTGGAAGAGGAAGCATTGTTTAGGGAGGTGGATTTTGATAGGGAGCTTTGTTTGTTTTTTATTTTACTGTTAATTCTATCAGCTATTGCTTCAGGGCCTAGTCCCTGTTTGGCGAACTGACTGCATGAGTTACTAATGCTCTCATAGGAGAGACCTGTTCTCCTTTCATTGATAGTACGTTGGAGACTGAGAACTTGTTCTGCAATATCTGCATCCATGAGATGAAGGGGCTGAGGTTTATTTGGGACGGGTGGAGGTTTAGATCCTTTTCGCGATTCGGAGCGGCTACGCGCGCGTGTAGAAACATTAGCCTTTTTGAGCTCAGCGCTCATGTTGATAAGTAGTGATGATGGTATGAGAAAGAGATGAGAGATATATGTGATATGTGAAAGGTGATGGGGGTAAGTGGGGGTAAATGGGGGTAAGTGAGGTGATTTTAGGTAAGAGAAGTGAATAGGTAGGAGGAGAGAAGTTTATAGTGGAAAAGGTGGTGGGGGTAAGTGGGGGAGGTGGGGGTGAGTGGGGGTAATTAAGGTAAATTGAGGTAAGGGAAGTGTGTGGGTAAGAAAAGAAGTTGTAGAGTGAAAGAGGTGGTGAAGGAAAGAGAGGGAGGTTGAGGGGGAAAAGTGATGGGGGTAGGTGGGGGTAAGTGGGGGTAGGTGAGGTTAAGTGAAGTAAATTAAGTATAGGGAAAGTGAGAAAGTGAAATTTTTAAGTTTTGGGTGAAATTAAAGGTGGGAGTAATTGAGGGTGGGAGGGGGTAAAGTAGAGATGGGTGGGGTTATGTATAGTGAGGGAGGGGATAAGTGAGGTGAAAGGTGATGGGAGAGAAGTGGGATTGAGGTATTTAGGGGATAATAAAGGGAGTTATGGTGTAGATGGTGAAAATGGTATACAAAAGCAAGTTTGGTTCTAGATGGTGAAAATCATATACAATGTTTACGTTTGGGTGCTAGATGGTGAAAACCATATACAATGTTTACGTTTGGGTCCTAGATGGTGAAAATGGCATACAATGTTTACAAATGAAGATGTGATGGTGGATGGTGAAAATGAGATACAATGTTTACAAAGAAGCTAGATGATGAAAATGGTATAGACTGTTTATATTGACAGCCAATGAGCTGATAGTATGAAAAGAAAGTGAAAGATTGAAGTATATAGTAGTTGTAGAAAAGAGGGAGATAAAGGGGAAGGAGTGGAGGGATAGAGGGATGTTATGAGGGGATAGATGAGGTTGTGAGAGGAATAGGTGGATGAGGAAAAGAGAGTTAGAGATAGAGAGATGTGATTGGATGTTGGGATGTAGGCCTATACTACACTAAGTGTAGCGGTAAAACGACGTTGTGAAACGGACGTTTTTTAGGGGTTAAATGAAGTAGTTTATGAAAATAAAAAATACCAGGCTGTAGAGAATTAAATTGCGAAGAAAATGAGGCTACTTTGAGGTTTCTGCAATGATTAGAAGTGGTTTAAAAGTTGAAGAGAAGTTGAGTGAAAAAAGTTTGAGATTTAGATGAAAGAAGGAAGTGATTTGCGGTAAAAAGACGCTATCGTACGAGCGAAATTAAGGGGTTTTAACGATGAGTCGGACAGGAAATGATGGTTTTGTTACTTCAAGGAGGTTCTTAACTGTACTGTGCGAAAATTTGGTGAAGATCGGATGATTCTAAGTGGTTCAAAAGAGCCTGCAAAGTTTTGTTATGATTGGGAGAGATGATGAGAAAAGATGGATGCCAGAAATGGCTTGAAGAATGATAAGTTTTTAGATATGGATAAAGTTGTGAAAAAATTGAAATACCCAGAAACTAATTGGATGGGATGTGAGAATAGGATGTTTAGTTAATAGATCAATTGAATTTGGGAAGATATGACAAGCAGGTGGATGGATGTTTATAGATTTCGGTTTGTTTACAAAAAATAAAAATGCAAATGGATGCTGTCTATGGGGAGAATTGGCTACTTCCTGCTGGGTTTACAAGCCAGAGTTTTCCTGAAAAGGACACTTGTGGACATGTAAGGGGCCCGTACAAAGAAAGCTAAGACAATAAAGGAAGAACAGTTATATAAATTCACTTATCTGGTCCTTGAAGAGCTGAAAAATACGAAATTATAGATGTTTGTATCCAGTGAGTGATATTCCAGATGTGGTGTATTTGCCGTAGTTCCTTGAAAGTCTATTTTGTGCCAAATTGGCTATGAATGTCTATAAATGTCTTTATCCAAGCCAGGAACTGGCCCAGAAAGTCGGTTAGTGCCCCAGAGAGGCTTCGTATCCTCCTTGGATCCAGAGATGTCCGTAGTATTCCTTCTCCGCTTCAACAAGAGTGCAATAAAACAAACCAAATGTGTGCTTAAGCAGAGCAGCATACAACAGGTGTGTACTGCTCGAATGCCAGTGCGATAATGCATGGATAATGACATAGCTCAATCCTGCTGAGTTCTGCTGGGCGCGGACCTGATAGGCAGCAGCGCGGACTTTAGGGGCAGCACTTTCAGTGACCTATATTCCAAGTCGATACCCAATTTGACTTGAATTTCGTCAGTCAATTTCGTCAGTCTGCAGCCTCGCTCGCTCGCTCGCCTGCTTTAAAGCAGACTGTGCTCAGTCAGGATATCCATTATGTAAATCCATTTTCAAACTCAATCAATAATCACATGTTCAATTACTTCCTATCTAAATTCGACAATTGCCTATTCTTAGGTGATTACAATGCTCATCATCCACTCATTGCCCCCACTCAGAATACAAACACTCAAGGCACACAACTGCTTCAATCCCTTACGGATAACCATTTACTTGTTCTTAATGATCTAGATTCCCCCACTAGATACCCCTCCGGGGACCAAGCTCACACTCCCTCTCTTATAGATCTAGCCATCACCAATGAAAAACTTCATCCGCATATAGCAGACTGCTATGTGGGCTCAGATGTAGGAAGTGACCACCTCCCCCTTCACATAGATTTCAAACCTGGCACTCAGGTCAACTATCCAATAAAATTCATTAGAAATCTCAAAAAGGCCGACTGGCCACTTTTTAAAGAAAAAGTCTCTGAGAACTTCTCATACATTCCCTCTCCAAATTTAATCAAAAATGAAAATGACATGGATACCTATATCAATGTCATCCATGAATCAATAACAGATGCTTTAGATTTAGCCTGTCCTGAGAAACCCATCCGGGCCAACTCCTTTAACATATCTGAGGACACTCTTAAAATCATTAAACTTAGACGTAAAGCCAGGCGGTTACAAACTAAAAATCCATTTTGTCCCATACTCAAACAGTCCATTAGGGACCTCACTAATCGCATTAAATATGCCATCAAAGAGGAAAAGAAAGCCAAATGGAAAGACATAACTAGTAAGTTAGACTACAGAGATGGCACTTCCTTCTGGAAGCTCTTTAAACAGCTATCTGGAGGAGGCAAATCTGCCAACTCCACTCCCAAATTAGTCAATCCTGACGGCACAAAGACAGCCACAGAAGCTGAAGCTGCCGACTCCTTTGCCTCTCACTTAGCTCGTGTTCACAATACTCATAAAGGTCCCATCTTCGACGATGTCCACAAAGACAAAGTCGATCAATTCATCTCAGATCATTTAAGCCTTTTTAAGCCCGACTTCTTTCCTGACCCTAATGAATCCGTAGAAGATCATCCTCTATCAATGCCCATTACCTGGGCCACTTTAAAAGCCACCCTCTCTAGAACCACCAATAGCGCCCCTGGAGAAGATAAAGTAGGCTACATAATCCTTAAACAGCTCCCTGATCCAATTCTCAAATTCCTCACAAATCTCTTTAACTACTTAATCAGCGTAGGTTACTTTCCCAAGCCTTGGAAATCAGCCATTGGCGTAATGATTCCAAAGCCTAACAAAGACACTAAACTCCCCTCAAACTATCGTCCCATCAGTCTTCTCAAATGCGTAGGTAAACTCTTTGAAAAAACCATTGCCAATCCTCTCATCGACCATCTCACTCTAGAAGGACACATAAATAAATGGCAAAGAGCCTATCTCCCCCAAAAAGAAGCTAATGAACATGTATACAGACTCTTCCATCACATGAAAACATCCATCCACTATGGCTGGAAAGGCTCAGCCATATTTCTAGATGTAGAAAAAGCCTTCGATTCTGTCTGGCATAACGGTCTCAAACTCAAACTGCTCACCTTTGAGCTCCCCCTAAAAATCATCAAAATTCTCTCTTCATTCTTAGATTCCAGAACCATAAAAGTTAGAGTTCAAAACACCATATCCCAAGAAGTACACTTGGCAGCAGGAACACCCCAAGGCTCTGTACTGAGCCCCATCCTATTCAACATGTTTGTAAATGACCTCCCTTTCTCAGAGGAGTCAGAACTCCACATTTCTCAATACGCAGATGATCTTGCTCTCTGGACATCAGCCAGAGGCAAAAATGCCAGAAAGAAAACAAGCAAAATCCTTCAAAACTCACTTAACGAGCTAGAAGCATGGTGCTCCAAATGGAGAATTAAAATTAATGCCTCAAAATCCCAACTTATCCACTTCCCAACAAACAGAATTAACAAATATGCTTCCAACTTCACCCTTTTTGGCACACACATCCAAACTGCTCCTACAGCAAAATTATTAGGCTTAACACTCAATCCATCTCTGTCCCTAATTCAGCACTGCAAAGAGAAAAAAGCCAATGCCATCCGCAGAATAAACCTTCTTAGAAGGCTGCGAGGCACAGATTGGGGAACCGACATTCAAACCCTCCTCCATCTATACAAAACTTTCATCCGTCCTGTTCTTGAAACAGGCCATGTAGCCACTGTCTCAGCCTCAAAGACAGCCAAAAAACAACTAGCTATAGCTGAATGTAAAGCCCTTAGAATAGCCCTCAAACAATTCTACATTCCTGGTCAAAGTAGAACAACTAACAAGGCTCTTTATGAAATGGCAAACATCAGAGATATCAATAGTCGTAATGAAGAACTCAAAGCAAAAGCCCTTGTCAGATACCAAGACTCCGAGCTTCTCCTGGAGCTCCAGGAATCTCTCAGGCCCATCCGCAGGCTACCCTTCCCATTCACCAAACCTCGCACTCAATATTCAATTACCTAAAATCTCTCATCACAACCATCAAATCATCCCACAAAAGCTCAAAAAGCAGTCAGGCTGAGGCCCACATATCATGACTGGCCCTATGCCAGTATGTACGGTGGGGCGACGCCAACCGACTGTGGATGGGAGCCCTGTTGCCAACCCGCGCAGACCCACTCCTTTGCTCTCCAAATACACAGCCAAAACTGCGCAGACGCAGCCTCTTACTGTGTACTGATCAATGTATCAATCACTCTCATTCAACTTTTCATCAATCTTCACCACTCAAAGCTCAAAAAACAGTCAGGCTGAGGCCCACATATCATGACTGGCCCTAAGCCAGTATGTACGGTGGGGCGACGCCAACGACTGTGGGTGGGAGCCCTGTTGCCAACCCGCGCAGACCCACTCCTTTGCTTCCTAAATACACAGCCAAAACTGCGCAGACGCAGCCTATCACTGTGTATGAATCACTCTCATCAAAATTTTCATCATATTGTTCACCCAACAAAGCTCAAAAAGCAGTCAGGCTGAGGCCCACATATCATGACTGGCCCTAAGCCAGTATGTACGGTGGGGCGACGCCAACCGACTGTGGGTGGGAGCCCTGTTGCCAACCCGCGCAGACCCACTCCTTTGCTTCCACATACACAGCTCACCTGCGTCACCGCAGCCACTGTGTACAACACATCCAGTCCGAGCCCATGGGACTTTAAATGGAGGCGGGTTGTATCCGGTATTCTATGCCGGGGCAACTGAAAGACCCTGGACATCCCTGAATTAATAGGGCTTGTACCAGACTCTCATTCTTATACTCAATTCCTACAAAACAATGCGAAAACACCTCTGTCTTAAATGCTCGTCCCACTCAAAAGCCCAGATACTGCTCTCTCTTTTCATTCTCTTTTCAGGAAAAACAAGAAGAACACCATCACAAGAGCATCACAGCCTCCCTCCGGACCCCGCACACAGACGAAAGAAGAAAAAGACCCGAAAAAGCTGGCGACCCGTTGGATCCCTTCCCAAGTGCCCCCCCCCCAAAAAAAGACTATGAACTCACCCAGGTGGCCCATAAATCTGATCTTCGGAGAAGAAAAACAAGGCCACCTGGGTACAAAACAATGACAATTCAAGGCCACAGGGGCTTCGTGCCCATATTGGCCTTGGGCCTTCGGCCCAAAATGACACTATCATCATCAGGATATATGCTAGTCCTAATGTCTAGGTAGAATAAGGGCATTACAGTGAATTAAATGATCGTAAAATTGCATGTGCCGTCTGGAGCAGTCCTTGTTTTTGGTTCATGCTCAAAGAACAAACACTTTGGGAAGTTAGAGCACCAAAGAGCACACATTTGGTAAGATGGCATGCTTCGGATTGACTTGGGCAAGGTATTGCTGGCAGGGGGAGAATTTCTGAAAATGATTCTTTCTCCAATTCTTCTGTCCACCAACATTTGTTGCAAATCTAAGATAAGAAAAGAAACAAAGCAGACAATAATTATGAGTGTTTTGAAAAATAAAGCATTAACAGATAACTGTTTTATGTTCCGAAGCAATATTTATATGCATCAATGAAAATGTTTTAATGTATCTGATATTCAAATTACTCATGTGAGATCTTTTCAAGTTTACTGCTGAATATTTATATAACTGTTATTGGAAAAGACATTCATTAACATATATGTCAGCTACTGATTAAGATATTGGGTTCTGATCTAATCTAATCTAATCATGTGTTGTCAATGTTACAGTAATCTTTAAAAGGTGTCTCTGGTATGTGCAACATACAACAAGAAAACCTAGGAAAGTGAGTCACCTGGGCATTTTAAGTCCTCCATTGTTACGGAATCCCATGTTTTGCCAAAACATCCACTGAATGTACTCCTAATAGGGGAGGGATATCGTTTTGCCCAGCATCGACTTTCATCACATGGGATATTGTTGTTGGCGTCCAATTCCAAACGAAGGTCATTGCAAGCAAGTCCGGTGCACCATTTGTAGGGATCTCCAACTAATGTCAGTGAATTGTGTGTGAGGACCATGTGATTCAGAGATGGTGTATATTGAAGGCTGGCAATGTCAAAACTGGTAATTTTGTTTGAGTCCAAGAAGATGGTACGTAGTGCAGTCAGGTTCACGAAAGAATCTGCATGGACTGTACCAGATATCTGATTTTGTGACAAAGTGAGTGATGTTAAAGTTCTTCCTATCACGGCCAAACTAGGCACAACAGAGAACAAGTTTTCGTGTAATAGAAGAGTGGTGAGAACAGGACAGTTGTGGAAGTAGTTTTCAGGGAGGTTTGCAATCCTGTTCCATCCAAGATCCAGACTCTGTAATTTCCCACAACCGCCGGTCAAGTCTGGAGCTTCTGTCAGCAGGTTCCACGAGATATCAATAGATATCAAATTCTTATTGCCAACAAACGCACGGGAGGGGAGTGAAGTTAATTTGTTTGCTCCAAAATTCAAATAAGTCAAATTTACGAGAAGGCTGATATTTGGTATTTGCACAAGATCATTTTGAGACAAGTCAAGTGTAATAACCTCTGGTAGATCCAAGGCTCTTTTGTCGTGTTCTGTATTGTTTGTACTGCAATTTTTCACTGGGAAGAATCTGAGATTGTTTTGAGTAAGATGTATAAACTGAACTTGTTTGAGTTTGTTCACAGCATCAAACTCCAGACAGAGTTTTCCCGCGTTATCAAAATAAAATTTTTCCACTTTAGTAAAACTGCTAATAGCCGCGTTGATATTTCCATCCTGCAAGTTGTTATTATCAAATTGAATCTCAACAACTTTGCTAAAATTTGCACATTCAGCTGGAATATCTTCTATTCTGTTAAAAGAGGCATGCAATATTGAAAGATGTGGTGCAAATGGTCCGAGACAAGGAAATGTTGTGAGGTGTCCATATGCGCCCTTATAGCTTGTTAAACTTGAGAGACCAAAATAAGTGAACTGGCTTGTTTTCACAAGGGGATTACCCATAAACAAAATGCTGAGAAGATTATTTAGTCCAGCAAAAGTATAATCCTTCAGTTCCACAAATTTATTTGATTCAAGATTTAGTTCTTTTAGCGCCTGAAATCCATTGAAGTAATGATCATCCCTGTCAGCGTGCCTCGGCGGTCCGGCGTCGGCCCGGTGTCGGTCTGATGTCAGCAGCATCGGACCGGCTTTGGGCCGGCGTTGGGCCACCGAGGCACGCTGATAGGGGAGGTTTTATTTCTAGGATTTGACACTTTCTCAGATTCAGGCTTTGTAATGTTGACTTTGTCCTGGATAGATCTGGCATGGAGTTGATGGCGTTGTTCTCAAAACTTCAAGGTCTGTAGCTTAGAATATCTAACAATCAAGTCCCAAGTTTCATTAGTTATTTTACAATGTGCCACTGACAGTGATCCAAGGGTGTCATCTATGTTAGGAAAGTAAGGTAAATACGTCAAGGGATTTTCATCAAGTATAAGCTCTCCAATAGGGATCCCGTTGAAAGCATTTTCTGATGTATTTGTAATCTGATTCGAAGTCAGCAAGAGGATCCGTGTCTGAGTTGCATGTTCCAAGGCATTGGATGGGATTGATGTAATCTTGTTCCACGCTAAACGAACATCAGTTGCCGTTTCTGGGATATCAGTAGGAAAGGTGACTAATTCTGCCCTTTCTTTTCTGTACTGTCCTCCTTTGGGTCACCACTACAGTTATGCCTCACCTGACGAAAAGGTTCCACTGGACCATGATCGACAGCACAACCTCAGACGTTGACTTCAGGAAATTTGATTGCTTTTTCATCTTAAGTGGCACCACTGAGCTAAATAGAAAGAAATCTCCAGGCAAGATTGCCAATGAATTCACAAATATGTGCGAATCAGCAAAGAGGTCTGGTGCCATGCGCTTCTTTATCCAGCTTCCTCCCGTAGATGTAAAATCTCTGACCGGCAAACACTCCCTGCTGAATTTTAAGATGAGCAAATCTGCAAACTGCACTTACCTTGCGATGAACACATCTGAGTCCTGTAAATATGACTTTCTGGAAGAAGATGGCCTCACCCTGTCAGATGATGGGCTAAAACGCTTCAGTGACATGCTTAACACTAAGTTGGATGAAATGGAGATCAAAGCTAATCCCAACCTTGCTGGTGCCTCAGCCCTACCAGCAAACTCTGCTCCGCAGGAGTCCTCCACTCCAGTGAAACTCTTCACCCAAGTCCGCAGCGCTGATGTTGGAAAAATCATCGGAAAGGGAGGCCACACAGTGAAAAAACTCTCCATGGATCATAATGTGAACATTTCGATCGGAAAATGGTATGAAAAGAATAAGAGCTCAACCTACGAAGAAGTTTGCGATGGAGTGATTGTAGCTGGATCAATAAAAGCTACCAAGGATGCTATTGAAGAAATCGCTAGCCTATGTGAAGTCAAGAAATGATGGGATGTTGCACAGAGGTCTGACAATCTTAATGTTAAAAGGACTGATATATCTAATGGTAAACGGACTGGCATGTACAATTTCACAAATAAAAATCTGCTCTCTCAAAAATGCTGTTCCTGTCTGAATCACAAACCCCCAATGGAGGCCTCTGTGCGGTCAAGAATCAGTAGTCCTTATCAACCAAGCGCACTCAAACATAGAATATCTTACTTTGTCAGGCCCGCTGTTGAAAAAGTGAGGAAAAGTTTCAATTTAAGCTCTCGATTGACCGCTCGAAATACTCGGCTAAATTCCACAACAAAAAAATCAGTCAAGCTTGGCCTGTGGAACGCTCGTAGCCTAAAAAACAAAACTGAGTTAGTAAATAACTACATTGTGGATCAAGACTTAGACATATTTTTCTTCACAGAATCTTGGTTAAAGAATGATGATTTTATGACAATTAATGAATTGGAGAACAATGGTGAATTCAAATTCATTCATAAGCCAAGAGTGGGCAGAGCTGGAGGTGGTGTGGGTTGTCTCCACAAGTCCAATATCATAGTCACACCTGTCCAGTCAATCCAATTCCGAACGTTTGAACATCTATCGCTAGATATAAGACTTCCAGTTGGCAACATATCTGTTCTTTTAGTGTACAGACCCGAACCAACACCGCACAACAACTACTCTATGTCAGAATTCTTTGATGAATTTACAAACCTGCTTGCATTGTATCAAAACTCCAAAAATGAACTGGTGATACTGGGTGACTTTAACTTTCATATTAATAATCTGCATAATGTTAACACTAGTAAGTTCTTGGATATGCTTGATATATTCAATTTGAAACAGCATGTGTCGACCCCTACACATATTGCGGGTAATACCCTTGATCTTGTAATCACACGCAAAGATGGTGACCTTTTACGTGAATGTGAAGTTGACGAACTACTGTCAGACCACAGTACAATTCTATTCAAGCTCAATGCTGCTAAGCCAACCAGAGAACGTAAAAGAATCAAATTCAGAAAGACCAGAAATGTGGATATGAAACAATTTAAACTAGATATTAAACACTTCTTCTCTAACACCATGGACAAGACTGATACGAACCTTGAGCATCTAAATAAACTTGTAAAACTATATGAGTCATGTGAAAACATTCTTGACAAACATGCTCCAATCAATGAAAAGCTCATAACTGTCAGAAAACCAACACCTTGGAATACAGATGACATCAAAGGCGCTAAAGCAGCAAAAAGGAAAGCAGAGAAAAAATGGCGTAAATCTAAATCTCCGACTGATTTAGCTGACTTCAAGGAGAAAAGGAATTCTCTCAACTATAAGCTTAAACACCTCAAGACAGCGGATCTACATAATAAAATTGCTAAAAATAAAGGCAATTCGAAGGCCTTGTTTAAAATTGTCAACTCAGCTCTACATCGCAAACCAAGCACACCTTTCCCACCTGACAAATCTGATGAACTCTTGGCTACGGAACTCTCAGCGTTCTTTGAAGGCAAAATTGACAAGATCAGGTCAAAATTGGATACATCTTCTAGAGACATAACATCAGAGGAAAACCAAGCTCCAGTGGACACTTTTACTGGACGACCACTTTACAAATTCGCAAAACTGTCAAATGATGAAGTGAAGAAAATTGTCAATAACATGGCTTCTAAGCATTCTAAGCTTGATCCCATCCCTACCTGGATGGTTAAAGAATGTCTCGATGAATTTCTACCAATCATTACAGAAATAGTAAATAGCTCTCTCCAATTAGGAGTTATGCCTGACTCAATGAAACATGCAATAATTAAACCATTATTAAAGAAATCTGGGTTAGAATTGGAAAACAAAAACTACAGACCAGTATCGAATCTAAAATTCCTAGGAAAAATAATTGAAAGCGCTGTGATAGCCCAATTCACGAATCACCTACATGAAAATGACCTGCATGACACAAAACAGTCAGCCTACAAGAAATTTCATAGTACAGAAACACTACTAACAAGAATCCACAATAATATTATGCTAAATGGAAATGACGGAGAGATCTCCATGCTGGTACTTCTGGATCTTTCTGCAGCTTTTGACACTATTGACCATAATATCTTGCTGGCCAGATTAACTAATCTGTATGGAATAAGAGGAAAAGCCCTAAAATGGTTTAAATCCTACCTCATGGAAAGAACGCAATCAGTAGTTATAAATGACTGCGAATCATCACCAAAACTACTAAAGTATGGGGTCCCTCAGGGCTCTAAATTAGGACCCATTCTGTTCAACGCCTACATTTCTCCTATCAGCAAAATAGCAGTGCAACATAATGTGGATGACGAGAAATATGCTGATGACGAACAACTGATTCTCTCATTCAAGCCAAACGACACAGCTGCCACAGCCGCTATGTCCCGAATGGAAAATTGCATAAAGGACTTGAGAATTTTCCTCCAAAAGAACAAACTCTGTAATAACAGCGACAAAACTGAAGTAATCATGCTTGGCCCAAAGCATCATCTAAATAAAATACATATTAACCACTTACTGGTAGATGATATAAATATCACACCCTCAGATTATGTTAAGAACCTTGGAGTGTACTTTGACAAACATATGACAATGGAGAAACAAATCAATAAGATGTGCCAAGCCACATATCTAAATATCAGGAACATCTCGCATATCAGGAAAAGCCTAAGCAGAGAAGACACAAAGACCATAGTAAATGCTCTGGTAACCCCTCACCTTGACTATGGAAATGGACTTCTATGTGGAATTCCTAAAAAGTATGTCAATAAACTACAAACTTCTCAGAATGCTGCCGTCAGGCTCATTGATAAACTAAAGAAAAGGGACCATGTAACTCTGAATAGAAAGGAACTTCACTGGCTACCTGTACATGCTCGGATCCATTATAAAATCCTAACCACAACTTGGAAAATTTTAAACAATCAAGCACCGCTCTATCTCAAGCAACTTCTGAAACCGAAAACTAATCCACGTAACTTAAGGAGTTCTGAAAAAGACTTGCTTGACGTACCCAAGGTAAAGCTAAAAAATAGCTGGGGAAATCGAGCCTTTTCAATAGTTAGTCCAGGTCTTTGGAATGCCTTGCCTACTGAACTAAGACAAAAACCTGACCTTCCAAGTTTTAAGAAAATGTTAAAAACCCACTTATTCAATAAATCCTATAATTAAAACTCCAACTTAAGCGTCGGTGAGCAATTTCTTTATTGGAACTGGCGCTATATAAACTACTACTATTATTATTATTATTATTATTATTATTTGGAAGAAGCAATGAATAACAAGAACAGAAGGCCCAAGAAAATCCTGGCGTCCATGCTGCAGGCTGAGCAATGTCCAAGCCAGTGGTAAAATGATGGCACTGTGGAGCCCAGTGCTTTTTTATTGACCAATATTGTGAACCTCTCATGCCTTGAATACTTAACATAAGCTTCACTCACTAGAAATAACTAATTCAACAAATGTCGGTTCCCCTTAAAACAACAATTTAAGACTGATCTGAAGAAGAAAGTGAGTGATTTCACCCAAGAACTTGATAAATGTAAACAAAGTGATCTCATGCTCACATCTCGACTAGAATAGTTAGAAGAAAGACAGATAGCAGGAGAGAGAATCTTCATACAATTGTATTTATGGTGTGCACACACGAATGAAGAGACCTGTCTGAATATTATTAGGCCTTATTTTAAATATCAATTTTAGGCACAAATTAGTAAGTATATATTCAAATTATTATTGACTCTCCACCTAAATTTTGTCAAGTGAAATTGGTGCGAATATGATTTGCCCTCTATCGTCTGACCGCCCCTGCCGTCCGCGATTCCTTCCGGCGCCCCTGTGCAAGATAATGTTCTCATGAATCCTATGCATATTTTTTATATTTCAAAATATTGTTTATGGTCCAAAAATATGTGATTCTAATAAGAGGGACTTGAAATCAACCTCACTATTTTGTGTAATCTTTTTATAAAATTGGGTTCTTACACTACGTTCTTGTCTCCTTTTTTTTTCATAGCAAGCATTATGATAAATTACAAATATATCCTTGACATAATTTTGTGTAGATTTCATAACACAAAGGTCTTCAAATTGACTCACCATGCAGAGCTTTCACCCTTCTCTCAAGGGCTTCCTCAGCTACCTGAAAGGCTCAGTTGAGAGAAGGGTGAAAGCTCTGGTGAGTCAATTGAAGACCTTTGTGTTATGAAATCTACACAAAATTATGGAATACCAAAGGTCAGGATTAAACCTTCATAGCTATATCCTTAACAGTTCTAATTATGAAACAAACAGGAGAATATTTCAGTCTCAAACATAGTGTAAGAAACCAATTTTACCGAAAATTACACAAAATAGACAGGTTGATTCCAACCCTCTTAGTAGATTTGATGTCATCTACTAAAACTGCCAATTTCCAAATATCTCAAGTAGTCAAAAAGACTTGATCTAGATATTGGCAAAGAAAATACCATGCCCATCTCTGCAATAATCACTCATAGGCTCATGTCTTTTAGGGCAGTGGACCAGTGGTGGGCAAGTTAACAAAAAAAGTTAACATAGTTAACAGCTAATAAGTTAATCAAATTATTCGCCGTGTTAGTGGAACTCTCCTTTTTACTGCTCTCTGGCATCTCCTCGCACAAATAAACTTTTTCCGGGAACACGCCGCCTTTTTGTACCATTGCAAAGTCGATGGACACTTGGATTCCAGGCTCCAGGACAGTTGTAAAACCACTAAAGCACTGTGGATTGTATTGCTGACTCTTAATTGGAATGTTTACCGTGGATTCCGACCATTATCCAGTCGATTGACGACGTATATCTTCAGTTACGGCCCTACCAAGACGGAAAAATGTGGCGGGAGTCGGCCTGACAAACTTCATCGAGCGAAATATCCGGATTAATCACAGGTATGTACTCTTGACAGCAGACAACTTCTGGTTCGCTGAAAACTTTGGAACACCACGCAAACTGTCATTTTCCAATATGTAAAATAACAAAATGGCAGCCTTTTGGAAACTGGGAATAGTCTAATTGTCTTCTTTGGCCCTCAAAACATAGGGATAGACACCTTATTTGTCAAGCTAAATTGAATATTAACTGAGATATAGCAAAAATAAGATTTTTCGATAATGGCGGCAACAGTTTGTGTCGAAATGGCTTTATTAAAGCATTTTATTCTTAAATAACTGCATATATTTATCCAAATGACAAATATAGAAGCCATTTGTCCAATTTCTGTGTATTTCTAGTATTTTACCTTGAATGAGGGCATGATTTTAACTCACTAAGCAGGATCTGACAAGCTCAATGGCGGCCACTTTGAAAAATGGCTGCCATTTCCCCCGTGGGGTAAATTTGAAGTGGGTCCCTATCCAGATTTACTCTATACATAAAGGTCAACATTTGTGCCAAATTTCATGCTTGTATGACAATTTGCAGAATCATTTACATATCTACCTCACTACAAGAAGTTTTATTATAAGAAAAAAGTGGGTTTATATACCGCCGTAGACTCCATTTGCATTTGATGGATGGTTGCGAAAGTTTAAGATACATTACCATGGCTTTTTTAATTTGTCAGTTCCAGTGACAGGTCTGTCAAATTGCAATGGTTGTTGTTCTTCGCAGTGGTCTGTAAATAGCTATGTATTTGTTCACAGACCTATGATTATCTCTTGAGAGTTGTTTTGGGTATATGGTCGGGCTTTCCGTCCATAGATATAAGATGATCCCTGTCTTTAAGATAATTATTCTGGGTATGGTCAGTCTTTCCATCCGTATATATATAGGCCTACACTGTATGTATGTGATTAAAGATAAAAGCAATTTTGTGATTTTTGCTATTTTGTTGCTTTTACGCAAGTAGCTATGTTTTTTAGATTTGAGATTTGGGTAGTTAGGTTGGGTTGAGGTTGGGCTGTTTTTTTTATGGTTTTCTAAGGTGTGTATACAATGTGTGATCCCTGTGAGAGGATGGTATGGTGTTATATATAAGGGCACTATTTTTAGTTCACCCCAATCTTTAATGTGCGCCGGAACGGCCAAGGCGAAAGTGGTATCAGTTGAGATCCCTTAGTACCTCGTGGATGAACTGGCATTGTAGGATATATGCCTATATATATATCCAAGAAAATTATCAGATTATTTAAGAATTTTTATACCATAATATGTCGTGTTTTTTTAATGACAATTTTTGTATCGATGTCTTTACCTGTAAAAAAACTTACATATAAGTATACTTAACAGTACATCGATTCATCAAGGTTAGGGAATCTCTCTGGCGATATTTTTTGCGTGTAAAACGTCACCAAAGATTGTGTACATCATTTTCAATGCAAAACTTGGCCTAAAAACCTTAATAAACATCCGATTTTCAAAGTTCAAAACCTGCATATATCAATTAAACTCCTCCAAATTCAATTCACTTATTCATTTTGCTCTCTTTGCAATATTAACTTCGCAAAAAGCTTTTTGGCGCATTACGCTGCAATGATGCAGTTCCAGTGGACAATGCAAACCAGTGGCAAATTCATGATTTTTTTTGTGGGGGGGGTGTATTTTTCAGGTCTGACATCAAACACTATTAGTACTGTAAAACATGTAGTCATGTACACTATGCATGTAGCAATTAACAAACTAATCCAAACAGGTAGTTTTACTTAACAGAATTTTTTTGTTTACACATCCTTGGCTATTTACTATATTCATGAAACAAGGGGAGGGGCTTTGGAGATTTTCTAAGGGTATTTATTTCATAGAAATTGCTACTTTAAGACATTAAAACCTTTTATTACGTGCCACATACTCTCAGGTTCATGATAAGATCGATACAGTACCCTTTTTTAAAATTGTAAAATCCCTCCAGGCAAGTTGTCTGTAGCTGCTTTCTTCTCATTTTTAAACCTCCCTTAGAGAGAAAATGGACCTCAAAGAAGATGAGCAATTTATTGCCCAAGGTGATTTGTCAGAAGGGGAGTCATTTTAAAGACAATGCAATCCCTAAATTCCAATCAGTTATTAATTAGCATTTAACAACCTGTGTGATAAATGAAAAATATGAAGGAGATGGACTTGAGAGAAAAATATGTCAAAGAGCCATTACTTTTACATGTAATAATAGCCTAGCGCCTATCACTGCAGCTAACTTAGCAAGCAAGTCAAGTGATGAAAACGTATCCGACCAAGCGTTATATGATTTGTATGGAATGAGATAATTGGCATGGTGAGTCACATTTAACAAAAGCCACCCATGTCATGAGCTATAGTTGTCGGGAAGTAGAACTATATAATTATATGGAGCTTCATAAGAGAAGTGCTCAGTTAATTGTTGAGCATTTATACCAGAAGTAAATAATTTGTCAGAAGTTGCCAATATATCTTAACGATACGTTACAAAATTGTAATATATATATGCAGACTTTCAATAAATATGAGTGACAGACACGTGTCATCAGAAACAGGAATCCAGGCCATGGGTTTTTTTGTCTCAAATTTTTGTTGCTCGATTTAGTAATGTAGTTTCCAAGACTGAACATTTTAACAAAGAATGCTATGCGGCGAAGAGCGTGAAATTGAATGGTAAATTTCTTTACTGCCCTCAAGACGAATGATCTTGAAAGGCAGGCACACATACAACATGAGAACAGCTTTAAATGCTTACAAAAATTCTTTACTGTTCTGAAATATATATATTGCAAAATATATGCTATTACAAATCATCAAAGCTATTGCCAGCTTTCAAACCAGATTAGCCAACTTTCATAAACACCTCATGCAGCAAATAATGTCACAGAGGTGCTTCAGGTTGTGTCTAAACTTGGCTGCTGACTGAATAGAGATGAAGAAATTGATTGTCTGACATTTATGAGGACCTCCTGCAGCAGATGACGTCCCAGATGACCTGAAAGAGCTGCTTCAAGTCATGTCTGAACTTGGCTGCCGACAGAACGTAGATGTAGAAGTTGACGGCACTGTTGGTGACAAACATCATGCGGGTAAGTTGGTAGGAGAAGCCGAAGAGAGCGTACCTGTCAGGAGATTGGTAGATGTCGAGATAATGAAATGCAACAAGACGGATGTACTGGGGCAGGGTCAAGATGAGGAAGACTGAAGAAACGAGAACTAGAGTTATTGTGATTTGCCGATCTCTCTCTGTTCTGTTGTTCAAGGCATCTCCTTGGCCTTCGGATGCAGTTCTTTCTCCAATTTTGTCTGCTTGATCTGTAGATGATATCCATCCTTCATGTTTGTTCACATGTGCTTCAGATGTTGATGGTCCGCTAGTTCCACATTTTTCCAACTGAAATAAAAGTGTGAAGCAGAATTAA
Source organism: Platynereis dumerilii (assembly GCA_026936325.1). Lineage (NCBI taxonomy): Eukaryota > Metazoa > Annelida > Polychaeta > Phyllodocida > Nereididae > Platynereis > Platynereis dumerilii. Next base: position 3,195,537 of record JAPTHN010000031.1, read on the forward strand.
AATGTCTGGCCTGGTTTTGATATTGCTGAAAAGAGCAACCCAGGAATCAACAACATTGCATGGCCTGACTTTGCTTGCTTTACGGTCTGTTGTACCAAACAATTTGGCACAACCAATAGCATTACATTAAAAAAAACAGGCATAAGGTATTTGTTATGTAGAACTTACACGGCCTCCTGCATGCAACTTGCGCACATCTGAAGGCAGGTGATTGGCTGATGTCGAGGGCATTTGTGAAAGCGCTATTGAGGGATGGTCCTTGCAGATTGAGGGGAGCTCTTCCACAGATGTTGACAAGTTGGTTCCCAGGGAGTTGCGGCTATTAACAAGAGTTCCAGGCCGAAATTTCTTGGTAAACTGTTTGTGCTGTTGCTTTAGGCGATAGATAATGCAGCAATTCAGACCACAGATGATTGCGAAAGGTACAACGGAGTAAGTTACAACACTTGCCCAAGTGTAGATGCGAGTGGCCAGATTGTCTTTCGCATAAGCCACACAGATTTGATCCGAGCTGGTGATGAAGAGATGAGGAATGTTGAGCAGCAAGCCGAGGACAAAAATGGAAGCAATGATCTTCCTTGCCCTGGAGGCAGTGCAGTAGATTGACGCCTTGAACGGACTGTTTATGGCAATGCCTCGGTCAATGGTCATCGCAATCACCAGGAACTCCCCAATGAAAGAACAGGTGTACATGAAGAAGGTGCCAAAAATACATTCACTCCAGCTGACATTAGGCCCCCTGAGGAATTGTACATAGAACCAAAAAACCATGATAAGCATAGCACTGTCCGACAAAGCGAGAGCACTCATGTACCAACTGCAAGAGAGACGACGATACTTCTTTCGAAGAACAACCACCAAACTCAAACAGTTTCCCAGAATTCCAAAGCTCACAAAAACTGGTACGAGGATAGTTCGCATCCACTGTCCTGCTTTGAAAATAGCTTTGTCAGAACCAAGTTTAATGATCATCAGTCTTCGTTGTTGTTGAACTTTTGACTCAGATATGGTCACATTATTAGATGACTGTGGGAATTCAGTTGATGTGGTTGGTTCGGATGGAGATTCAGAAAACTCAGTCGAAGTCTCAGTTTCCTCTGAAATACAAAGTAAAAATTGTTGATAAATCTGTTGCTTCTATTTTTCATAGACAAATAACAAATTGAGAAATATTGATAGATCAGCTGCTTTTTTTCTTGTTCATGTTACTTGCAGACAAATACAAAAGTAAGAAGATGTTGATAGATCTGATACTTTCGTTTTTCATACTTTTGTATTCTTCTTGTCCGTAAATATATATTATAAAATATGTAAAGTTCAAAATATGAAGACTGTACCACCTGGGCCGAAAAGATAAATTTTAAAGACAATAATTTGTAATGAGCTATAATATTATTCAAAATTTAGAGTAGTGTAATGTGCATACACACATTTTTTTTTAAATGGAGGAAAGTTAAAAAAGAAGACGGCTAATTAGTACTGACTCAAATACTGAGGAAAATTAAAGTACATATTTCGAAGACAGATCAATAGACAGCACCACATCGGGAGCAGTGCCATTACTATAGGCAGATATATAGAAATTGTGAAATTTCAAAGCAAACCTTTCAACTTGTTTTCTTGTGCAAGCAGTTTTCTTGATTTGTAAGTGGATGACCCAGCAATGGTGAAACTTGTAACAGGCAGCAATTGGAAAACAAATCTTTGTTTTGATGGTAATATCCAATTCAAGATCCGTCGGTTCTTATTGGTCTTCTCATAAGAGGCTTTTTGAGCAACTATCAGAGTTAAAATAATTTGAAGCAAAACAAGAAACTGAAAAAATAAACGCATGTTGATGTTTCAAAGGTGAGAACATAAGAGTCATAAACATTTTCTAGTTTTATATACAGAATATATAAGCTCCTGCTCTTCCCAAAAGAGAGCGCTCTCAGATCTCTCCGCATGCCAGTCACAATGCAGGTGTGATTCTGTCATTCGAAAGTACCTGAAGAAAAGAAGTCAGCTTCAGCAGTCTCTGATTGCTAGCTAATATGTTAAGAAATATGATACAACGCTATGAAAAGTTTTTTTCGCTGAATGTATGGAAGAAAGCTGAAAAAAGCTAAAAATTAAGAAAGAAGCTAATGAAAAAAAGAGCAAGTGAAAAATGCATAAAAAGAAGAAAGGAGAGAACGAAGACACAGAGGAAGAAATAACTTCAAAGAAGCAGAACTAAATAAAGAAAAAAAAAAAAAAGTTCTAAGCAAATGAAGAAATAAATAAATGAAGAAAGAAGAAAATGAAGAAGCAAATTAGGAAGAAGCAAACAAAGAAAAAAGGAGAAAGAAGAAAATGAAAGAAGAGAAAGATTCAAACTAAAGAAAGAAAAAAGAGATAGACGAAAGGAGAAGAAAGAATACATTGTAAGAAGAAAACAGAAGAAAGAACGTGAAGAATAATGAAAAAGAAGAACAAGGGGAAAGATGCTTAAAGCAGAAGGTAAGACAAATTTACTACTACAAGAAAACAAGTTTAAACAGCAGAAATAAAAAAGAAATTATGTGTCCTTATAATTTTAAGGTTTGGAAACTAAAGGTACATTTAAGGTTGGGGCCATCTGTCTAATCTAATTTGTATATATTATTCTCGAGAGCTCTGGTACGTTGTTCACTCACCTGGTCTGTTAAATGGTGCACAGTTTCCTCGGTTGTTCGCTGTTTATCCCAAGCTGTCATATTGTGTCACAAACAGCCAATCCTTTCAATACCAGCTCCCGCGTTCTTCTCGGTCACACTTCAAATTTCCCTCCCGTCCAAAAATGTTCTCTTTCATAAATTCAAATTTCAAAATTTAGAATTCAATATTTTCTAATTTATTTCTCCAATAAGTGCACAGACATAACACTTATAAGGGTATAATAAACAAAATAATAAGCCTCAAAACAATCACAATATAATGAGTCGTTTAATTAACTTTATAATTAGCCTACAACAATGAAATATAGGCCTCAAAAAATTTAATTTCATATTAAATTAGCAAACCACCATATAAGTACTCAAAATGTAGTTCGCGAGTGACGGGTCTCCAAGCCGAATCACTTTGTGTTTAAAATCACCATGACAGTGTTATGTGTGTCTAGTTTCTTCTTCATGCGTGTTGCATTAGTGTGGTGTGTTTGGTTTCCGTAATGTCTCGTCTTATGTTTCGTCAGATTAAACGACACTGCGGCCATTCTTAATAGGCCTATACTTGGTTGTTTTTTGTCTTTCCCAGGTGCGTTAAACAACAAAGAAAGAAAGAGGACAGACACAGAGAGTAGGCTAGTTCCCTGTGGCCTAATGGTTAAAGCGCTTGACTGCGAATCCACTGGCCTGTGAGGACGTGGGTTCGACTCCCGCTCCTGGAACTTCACTCAACAAAGGGCAGCTGCAGATGCAGCTATCAAGAGCTATATATAGCTCTTGACTATAGGTCTGTCCCATGAGACCTGGGCAAAAATAAACGGAGGGGGTTGTATCCAGTGTTCTATACTGGGGCAACTGAAAGACCCTGCACATCCCTGAACTAAGAGCACTCACCCGCTAATTGCATTTATTACTAATTTTGTGGTCCGTCAGGTAAACATCAAAGGATTGTGTATTGAAATCGGCAATCGGCGGCTTTAAATTGCCGTTAATTGCAATTTTGAATGTAATAATATATAATTTATTAGCCTCAAAAAGAGATACAATGGTACATAAATATACGTAATATTAAAACAATTTAAAAGGCTTAAAACAATAGAAAGTACAATTTAATAGGGATAAAACAATAGAGTCACAAGTAAAATTAAGATTGGGGAATAAAAGCATCTTGAGCATTTCTGTATCACTCTGACTATAGTTAATAAGTAAAGTTCTGCAGCTGTCCACTACACCATCATTAACTAGATGACTCTTTAATTGTTTTAACAGGACATTTGTAACGTCATCGTGTAGTAGAGTTTGAGTTGTGGACATATGATTATTTGAAACAGTATTATTAAATCGAAAAAGTAATGAATGCCCTCTATAATTGCTACGGATAAAGAAACTGTACAAATTTCTAGTCTGGTGAACCTGGCTCCTTGAATCTGGCTCCATGAGGAAGCTCCTTGGCAGCTCCTTGAGCGAAGGGGAACCTAGCTCATGGAGCTGGCTCCCTGACAGCTCCCTGAATTTTTTATTGTTCTAAAAGACAATGACACATGGAATGACCAGTTTTCTAAATTATTAACAGCCTTAGTCCAATATATGCATTACTACCCTACATGTCCAAGATTTATTGGCTGCAAAATCAGATTTTTACCAAATTATAAATTTCTAGGAGCTGGGTAGTTATTTTGGTCATAGCAGGTAAGTATGCATATCAGAAGATGCAGAATTAAATGGCCTTCAGTATGATATGCGTTACTGCAATTCATGTCCCAGGTAAATACCCAGCTCCCAGAAATATATGCCGCAATATCAGATTTTTACCAAATTCCGAAGCTAAATTAAAAAAATTTCAGGCATTATTATCTGTAGCTGCTTCCTTCTCATTTTTCAACCTCCCTTAGAGAGAAAATGGACCTCAAAGAAGATGAGCAATTTATTGCCCAAGGTGATTTGTCAGAAGGGGAGTCACTTTAAAGACAATGCAATCCCTAAATTCCAATCAGTTATTAATTAGCATTTAACAGCCTGTGTGATAAATGAAAAATATGAAGGAGATGGTCTTGAGCGAAAAATATGTCAAAGAGCCATCACTTTTACATGTAATAATAGTCTATAGCGCCTATCACTGCAGCTAACTTTGCAGGCAAGTCGAGTGATGGAAAAGTATCCGACCAATCGTTATATGATTTGTATGGAATAAGATAATTTGCAAGGTGAGTCACATTTAACAAAAGCCACCCATGTAATGAGCTATAGTTGTCGGGAAGTAGAACTATATATATGGAGCTTCATAAGAGAAGTGCTCAGTTAATTGTTGAGCATTTATACCAGAAGTAAATAATTTGTCCGAAGTTGCCAATATATCTTAATGATACGTTACAAAATTGTAATATGTTAATTTATATGCAGACTATCAATAAATATGAGTGACAGACATGTGTCGTCAAAAACAGGAATCCAAGCCATGTTTTTTTTGTCTCAAATTTTTGTTGCTCGATTTAGTAATGTAGTTTCCAAGACTGAACATTTTAACAAAGAATGCTATGCGGCGAAGAGCGTGAAATTGAATGGTAAATTTCTTTACTGCCCTCAAGACGAATGATCTTGAAAGGCAGGCACACATACAACATGAGAACAGCTTTAAATGCTTACAAAAATTCTTTACTGTTCTGAAATATATATATTGCAAAATATGTGCTAGTTATATCCCGCGTTTGAGGGAATATGTGATATATCCGAGGCGTCAGCCGAGGATTATCACATATTCACGAAAACAAGGGATATAAATGTGGAAAAAATGCAAGGAAAAAAAATTGATGAAAAAAAAGTGAAAAGAAAAATTTGGGGGGGAAATGGCAAAACATTTTGGAGGAAAATGTCTGTGAAAAAAAAAATTGGGAAAAAATTTAGGGAGGGGATGGGAAAAAAAAGGCTAGGCCTCTAAAGAAATAGATTGGAACAAATGATTTTGCTTAAAAATTAGGGGGAGGGGAATTTGGGAAAAAATATATGGGGGAAAATTGAAAGCAAAAGATAAATTGTGGACAAAAATTATTTTAAAAAACCCGAAAGAATATATGCATTTGGATTTTTAGGTTGCAACCATCACATGAGAAAGGGGGGGTTGGAGTTTTAATTGACACAAAATTAATTATTTCATGGAAACTGCAGCAGTAATTGGGCCCATTTATTTTTAGTGAATGACGTCCTCAAATATATTTGTTTCTAAATCAAACGAAATGCCTCTACCACTTATTTCAAAAGGAATTAATACCAAAACTAAACAGACAAGGAATTATTTCAAAGCTTCCTCCCCCTCCCTGAGATCTAATACGGTTGACCCCTAAGTTGTATTATTGACATTAAAATCTAAATTGGGGTCAAATTAAAGGATTAACGGATTTGTTGTAGGTGTTCCATTTTTATAATACTTTTGTTTTATTTTTGTTGAACTTTTGTTGGTAATTCACTGTTTGGTACAGTTTTGCTGTTTTTGTTAGGAGCTTTGTAAAACAATGAGGCTTATATATCCTATATACTCCCATGGGCGTATAAGTGAAAAACAAAGAATATATGATATATACCAGCCAAATACAGGCTTCTGATTGGCTGATGGCTCATAGGTATGGTATAAATGCTATTACAAATCATCAGAGCTATAGCCAGCTTTCAAACCAGATTTGCCAACTTTCATAAACACCTCATGAATGCAGTAAATAATGTCACAGATCACACAACAGAGGTGCTTCAGGTCGTGTCTGAACTTGGCTGCTGTAGAATAGAGATGAAGAAGTTGATTGTCTGACATTTATGAGGACCTCCTGCAGCAGATGATGTCCCAGATGACCTGAAAGAGCTGCTTCAAGTCATGTCTGAACTTGGCTGCCGACAGAACGTAGATGTAGAAGTTGACGGCACTGTTGGTGACAAACATCATGCGGGTAAGTTGGTAGGAGAAGCCGAAGAGAGCGTACCTCTCTGGAGATTGGTAGATGTCGAGATAATGAAATGCAACAAGACGGATGTACTGGGGCAGGGTCAGGATGAGAAAGATTGAAGAAACGAGAACTAGAGTTATTGTGATCTGCCGATCTCTCTCTGTTCTGTTGTTCAAGGCATCTCCTTGGCCTTCGGATGCAGGTCTTTCTCCAATTTTGTCTGCTTGATCTGTAGATGATATCCATCCTTCATGTTTGTCCACATGTGCTTCAGATGTTGATGGTCCGCTAGTTCCAAATTTTTTCAACTGAAATAAAAGTGTGAAGCAGAATTAAAATGTCTGGCCTGGTTTTGATATTGCTGAAAAGAGCAACCCAGGAATCAACAACGTTGCATGCATGGCCTGACTTTGCTTGCTTTACAGTCTGTTGTACCAAACAATTTGGCACAACCAATTAGGGCCCTGCACGGGACGGGAGTGGGACTGAACTTGACAAAATTTGGCGGGAGTGGGTCAAAATTCGGAAAATGTTATCATTGTAATGCCTAGAACAGGACGGGACCGGGAGCAGATTTGGAAAGAACGGGCGGGACTGAGACAAAAATCTAGTCCCGTGCAGGGCCCTACAACCAATAGCATTACATTAAAAAAACAGGCATAAGGTATTTGTTATGTAGAACTTACACGGCCTCCTGCATGCAACTTGCGCACATCTGAAGGCAGGTGATTGGCTGATGTCGAGGGCATTTGTGAAAGCGCTATTGAGGGATGGTCCTTACAGATTGAGGGAAGCTCTTCCACAGATGTTGACAAGTTAGTTTGCAGAGAGTTAGTGCTGTCGTTTACACAAGTTCCAGGCCGAAATTTCGTAAACTGTTTGTGTTGCTGCTTGAGGCGGTAGATAATGCTGCAATTCAGACCGCAGATGATTGCAAAAGGCACAACGGAGTAAGTTACAACACTTGCCCAAGTGTAGATGCGAGTGGCCAGATTGTCTTTCGCATAAGCCACACAGATTTGATCCGAGCTGGTGATGAAGAGATGAGGAATGTTGAGCAGCAAGCCGAGGACAAGAATTGAACCAATGATCTTCCTTGCCCTGGAGGCAGTGCAGTAGATTGACGCCTTGAATGGAAAATTGATGGCAATGCCTCGGTCAATGGTCATGGCAATCACCAGGAACTCTCCAATGAAAGAACAGGTATACATGAAGAAGGTGCCAAAAATACATTCACTCCAGCTGACATTAGGCCCCCTGAGGAATTGTACATAGAACCAAAAAACCATGATAAGCATAGCACTGTCCGACAAAGCGAGAGCACTCATGTACCAACTGCAAGAGAGACGACGATACTTCTTTCGAAGAACAACCACCAAACTCAAACAGTTTCCCAGAATTCCAAAGCTCACAAAAACTGGTACGAGGATAGTTCGCATCCACTGTCCTGCTTTGAAAATAGCTTTGTCAGAACCAAGTTTAATGATCATCAGTCTTCGTTGTTGTTGAACTTTTGACTCAGATATGGTCACATTATTAGATGACTGTGGGAATTCAGTTGATGTGGTTGGTTCGGATGGAGATTCAGAAAACTCAGTCGAAGTCTCAGTTTCCTCTGAAATACAAAGTAAAAATTCTTGATAAATTGCTTCTATTTTTCATAGACAAATAACAAATTGAGAAATATTGATAGATCAGCTGCTTTTTTTCTTGTTCATGTTACTTGCAGACAAATACAAAAGTAAGAAGATGTTGATAGATCTGATACTTTCGTTTTTCATACTTTTGTATTCTTCTTGTCCGTAAATATATATTATAAAATATGTAAAGTTCAAAATATGAAGACTGTACCACCTGGGCCGAAAAGATAAATTTTAAAGACAATAATTTGTAATGAGCTATAATATTATTCAAAATTTAGAGTAGTGTAATGTACATACACAACTTTTTTTTTAAATGGAGGAAACTTAAAAAAGAAGACGGCTAATTAGTACTGACTCAAATACTGAGGAAAATTAAAGTACATATTTCGAAGACAGATCAATAGACAGCACCACATCGGGAGCAGTGCCATTACTATAGGCAGATATATAGAAATTGTGAAATTTCAAAGCAAACCTGTCAACTTGTTTTCTTGTGCAAGCAGTTTTCTTGATTTGTATGTGGATGACCCAGCAGTGGTGAAACTTGTAACAGGCAGCAATTGGAAAACAAATCTTTGTTTTGATGGTAATATCCAATTCAAGATCCGTCGGTTCTTATTGGTCTTCTCATAAGAGGCTTTTTGAGCAACTATCAGAGTTAAAATAATTTGAAGCAAAACAAGAAACTGAAAAAATAAACGCATGTTGATGTTTCAAAGGTGAGAACATAAGAGTCATAAACATTTTCTAGTTTTATATAAAGAATAAGCTCCTGCTCTTCCCAAAAGAGAGCGCTCTCAGATCTCTCCGCATGCCAGTCACAATGCAGGTGTGATTCTGTCATTCGAAAGTACCTGAAGAAAAGAAGTCAGCTTCAGCAGTCTCTGATTGCTAGCTAATATGTTAAGGAATATGATACAACGCTATGAAAAGTTTCTTCCGCTGAATGTATGGAAGAAAGCTGAAAAAAGCTAAAAATTAAGAAAGAAGCTAATGAAAAAAAGAGCAAGTGAAAAATGCATAAAAAGAAGAAAGGAGAAAACGAAGACACAGAGGAAGAAATAACTTCAAAGAAGCAGAACTAAATAAAGAAAAAAAAAGAAAGTTCTAAGCAAATGAAGAAAGAAAGAAATGAAGAAAGAAGAAAATGAAGAAGCAAATTAGGAAGAAGCAAACAAAGAAAAAAGGAGAAAGAAGAAAATGAAAGAAGCGAAAGATTCAAAATAAAGAAAGAAAAAAGAGATAGACGAAAGGAGAAGAAAGAATACATTGTAAGAAGAAAACAGAAGAAAGAACGTGAAGAATAATGAAAAAGAAGAACAAGGGGAAAGATGCTTAAAGCAGAAGGTAAGACAAATTTACTACTACAAGAAAACAAGTTTAAACAGCAGAAATAAAAAAGAAATTATGTGTCCTTATAATTTTAAGGTTTGGAAACTAAGGTACATTTAAGGTTGGGCCGTCTGTCTAATTTGTATATATTATTCTCGAGAGCTCTGGTACGTGGTTCACTCACCTGGTCTGTTAAATGGTGCACAGTTTCCTCGGTTGTTCGCTGTTTATCCCAAGCTGTCGTATTGTGTCACAAACAGCCAATCCTTTCAATACCAGCTCCCGCGTTCTTCTCGGTCACACTTCAACTTTCCCTCCCGTCCAAAAATGTTCTCTTTCATAAATTCAAATTTCAAAATTTAGAACTCAATATTTTCTAATTTATTACTCCAATAAGTGCACAGACATAACACTTATAAGGGTATAATAAACAAAATAATAAGCCTCAAATTAATCAAAATAATCACAATATAATGAGTCGTAATTAACTTTATAATTATTCTACAACCATGAAATATAGGCCTCAACAAATTTAATTTCATATTAAATTAGCAAACCACCATATAAGTACTCAAAATGTAGTTCGCGGGTGACGGGTCTCCAAACCGAATCACTTTGTGTTTAAAATCACCATGACAGTGTTATGTGTGTCTAGTTTCTTCTTCATGCGTGTTGCATTAGTGTGGTGTGTTTGGTTTCCGTAATGTCTCGTCTTACAGTCGCGGACAAAAATATTCATACAGCTGAGTATTCTGCACATACCTGGTATTTACTCTTGATTCAGGGATGCGAGGAGAAAAATGTCACTTTTAAGTCATTGCCCTAATCAATTATCATTGTCAAGCACTGCAAACTTAAGCATATCTCTGTTTTCAAGCTCAGGGAGCACACTAAAGTAAAATTTCAACATGACAAAAGTATTCATACAGCTCGAACATGCTGGGTATAAAGTGCATCAAAAGCTTGAATTTCTATTCCAAATAATTTGTAACTTTCTGTGGCTTCCTAGGATAACCTCCTTATAAGTCCTGAGTGCTTTTTTGGGTGTTTTTATCTGACCCATACCACCCTATAGCGCTGGTATCATTTTACCATTAAATGTATGTGAGACTTCTGCAAAGATGCTCACTAAGCCAAGCTGAATGCTCACACACAGTAAAATTTGGTTTCATGGCTTGCTTTAATCATTAGTGCAAACTCTCATTTGGACTAAAATTAACTTGTGGCATGCAGGTGATGATTTGCACATGATGCAAAAGACCTAGGATAAAAATTGGCCAAGGCCCAATGCTATTTCAATGGGTAAAACTTTCAAGACTTCGCTAGACATTTGGTACCCATGTCTAAATCTTGTAAAACCAAATGCAAATTCTTGTTGTTTACACCAGGCACAACCTATGGCATAAAGAAAACTATGATGGACCATTTGAAGAAATGAGATTATTCTTCATGGACTTATTGCCATCTTTTGAGAAATGTCATATACATTAAATGGTAAAATGATGCCAGCGCTATAGGGTGGTATGGGTCAACCAAAACAGATAAAAACACCCAAAAAAGCATTCAGAACTTCCAAGGAGGTTATTCAAATAAGCCACAGAAAGTTACAAATTATTTGGAATAGAAATTCAAGCTTTTGATGCACTTTATACCCAGCGTGTTCGAGCTGTATGAATACTTTTGTCATGCTGAAATTTTCGTTTGTGCGCCCCCTGAGCTTGAAAACAGAGATATGCTTAAGTTTGCAGTGCTTGACAATGACAATTGATTAGGGCAATGACTTAAAAGTGAAATTTTCTCCTCGCATCCCTGTAAATACCAGTTTAAACAGAATACTCAGCTGTATGAATATTTTTGTCCGCAACTGTATGTTTCGTCAGATTAAACGACACTGCGGCCATTCTTAATAGGCCTATACTTGGTTGTTTTTTGTCTTTCCCAGGTGCGTTCAACAACAAAGAAAGAAAGAGGACAGACACAGAGAGTAGGCTAGTTCCCTGTGGCCTAATGGTTAAAGCGCTTGACTGCGAATCCACTGGCCTGTGAGGACGTGGGTTAGACTCCCGCTCCTGGAACTTCACTCAACAAAGGGCAGCTGCAGATGCAGCTATGAAGAGCTATATATAGCTCTTGACTAGGTCTGTCCCATGAGACCTGGGCAAAAATAAACGGAGGGGGTTGTATCCAGAGTTCTATACTGGGGCAACTGAAAGACCCTGCACATCCCTGAACTAAGAGCACTCACCCGCTAATTGCATTTATTACTAATTTTGTGGTCCGTCAGGTAAACATCAAAGGATTGTGTATTGAAATCGGCAATCGGCGGCTTTAAATTGCCGTTAATTGCAATTTTGAATGTAATAATATATAATTTATTAGCCTCAAAAAGAGATACAATGGTACTATAATAAGACCAAATGGGTATGGTGGTATTTTTAGATGTACTCCACGAGTTGAAGATATCCTGAGTCCTCTGTACCCACGAGTGCGTCAGCACGAGTGGGTACAGAGGACTCAGGATATCTTCACGAGTGGGAGTACATCTCAAAATACCACTATACCCCATATTGTAACTCAAAAGAAAGCTGAACTTCACTCTGATGATCAATACTCAACAGTGGCCTCAGCCAATCAGAGCACAGATAGCAGCTCAACTGATGATGTCACAATGTTGTGACGTCACCATGGCCATGCCGTCACAATGGTAAACAATGCAATGACATCATCAACAATGGTCAAACCATTGGGTATATAAATATACCCCATAATGTTTACAATACCACATGAAAAAGCAGTGGATATATCCCATGTGGTATTGCGTTGTATACTCAATGGTTTGTTGTATACTCAATGGTTTGATCATTGTTGATGATGTCATTGCATTTTTTGCCATTGTGACGTCATGTCCATGGTCATGTCAAAACATTCTGACATCATCAGTTGAGCTGCTATCTCTACTCTGATTGGCTGAGACCACTGTTGAGCTTCGTTTGGATTACATAATGGGATATAAATAAGACCAAATGGTTGTATTTTGAGATGCACTCCCACTTGTGAAGATATCCTGAATCCTCTGTACCCACTCATTCTGACGCACTCGCGGGTACAGAGGACTCAGGATATCTTCAACTCGTGGAGTACATCTCAAAATACCACCATACCCATTTGGTCTTATTATAATACATAATATTAAAACAATTTAAAAGGCTTAAAACAATAGAAAGTACAATTTAATAGGGATAAAACAATAGAGTCACAAGTAAAATTAAGATTGGGGAATAAAAGCATCTTGAGCATTTCTGTATCACTCTGACTATAGTTAATAAGTAAAGTTCTGCAGCTGTCCACTACACCATCATTAACTAGATGACTCTTTAATTGTTTTAACAGGACATTTGTAACGTCATCGTGTAGTAGAGTTTGAGTTGTGGACATATGATTATTTGAAACAGTATTATTAAATCGAAAAAGTAATGAATGCCCTCTATAATTGCTACGGATAAAGAAACTGTACAAATTTCTAGTCTGGTGAACCTGGCTCCTTGAAGCTGGCTCCTTGGCAGCTCCTTGGCAGCTCCTTGAAAAGGAGAACCTGGCTCCTTGAGGAAGCTCCTTGGCAGCTCCTTGAGCGAAGGGGAACCTAGCTCATGGAGCTGGCTCCCTGACAGCTCCCTGAATTTTTTATTGTTCTAAAAGACAATGACACATGGAATGACCAGTTTTCTAAATTATTAACAGCCTTAGTCCAATATATGCATTACTACCCTACATGTCCAAGATTTATTGGCTGCAAAATCAGATTTTTACCAAATTATAAATTTCTAGGAGCTGGGTAGTTATTTTGGTCATAGCAGGTAAGTATGCATATCAGAAGATGCAGAATTAAATGGCCTTCAGTATGATATGCGTTACTGCCCTTCATGTCCCAGGTAAATACCCAGCTCCCAGAAATATATGCCGCAAAATCAGATTTTTACCAAATTCCGAAGCTAAATTTCTAGGAGCTGGGTAGTTATTTTGATCATAGCAGGTAAGAAGGCCTATGCATATCAAAAGATGCAGAATTAAACGGCCTTCGCATTAGTAGCCAGGTACACATAGGATGGGTACACATAGGATGGGTCTGGGGAAGTTGGCTCCTTGAAACATCTCTCTCAGTAGCATGATTTCCTGATCACTAAAAATTCACAAATTCAATAAGCATTAATTCTAAAGGGCATATTTTAGTATCATCAGTATTTATATATTTCCACAACTGAATAAAAAAAGAACCCAGATAATATGCAAAGTAGAAAGTTTTCTCTGTTTTTGGTAAGAAATGTAATTTTCCATAACATATTTCTGGGAGCTGGGTATCTACCTGGGACATGAAGGGCAGCAATGCATATCATACTGAAGGCCATTTAATTACGCATTTTTTTAATATGCATACTTACCTTCTATGACCAAAATAACTACGCGGCTCCTAGAAATTTATCTTCAGAATTTGATAAAAATCAGATTTGGAGCCAATAAATCTTGGACATGTAGGGTAGTAATGCATATATTGGACTAAGGCTGTTAATAATTTAGAAAACTGGTCATTCCATGTGTCATTGTCTTTTAGAACATTAAAAAATGCAGGGAGCTGTCAGGGAGCCAGCTCCAGGAGCTAGGTTCCCCTTCGCTCAAGGAGCTGCCAAGGAGCTGCCTCAAGGAGCCAGGTTCTCCTTTTCAAGGAGCTGCCAAGGAGCCAGATTCAAGGAGCCAGGTTCACCTGAATCAAATTTCTTGCTTGTGAGTCATTTGACATACCGGTAATTGATTTTAAAAGTTTCACAGACTGAATGTCCACCAAAGCACTGAGCTTTTTGATCCTCATGGCATGGAGAAGCGGGGTTGGTCGGAGGTACTTGCTCAGGCCAAGCGAGGCTTTAACCAATCTCGCCTGCTGGCTTTCAATCCTATAACTGTCAGCTATGTGAAGAGGTATGCACTCCATACCATACATTATAACCGGTTGTAGTGCGGTGCGCCACAGTTAGCTTTTCAGGTAAGGCTTTACCCCCTGCTCACAGAATCCTGATGCTTGTAGAGTGTAGAAAGCTTTTCTGGTTTGAGCAATTTGTTTCTTGAGATGGTACTTAGGGGAATTGCTGAGTACGACTCCCAAATGGTCAATGCTGCTGCTGACCTCTACGGCTTTAGAGTTAGTTACCCATTGCAGAGGCGAGTTGAAGTATTTTTGCCAAACACGGCGCATGTTGATTTGTTGGCATTAAAGGAGATACCATGCCTTAAAACATGTCCACAAGTGGACCACTGTTACATTGCCACTTCTTTTTCCATTCTTGGCAGATCAGAACATAGGCTGCCATGTGTTACCACCTGGTGACTAGTGTGCTATTCCGCGAGCTCCTGCGGTCCACATCATGTCAATCTGAGGAACTCACACAATTTTGTCTGGAAGAAACTGGGGCTGTTTCTTAGTGTGCTGATGGCCTTGTCTACTTCGTTAGAGCATGTGATTGCCAAATCTGACTCTGGTATACATCAATGTTAAATAGACATTTTGTGAATGTGCAATGAAATTGGAACTATTTCCTGGGACAGCAATGCTGTAGCATACCAAATCAACTTTGGTGCCAGGTGGCAGCAGCATGCAGTTCTCATTTTCATCAGACTGTAAAATGTCACTAAAATCCCTCCAGGCAAATTGTCTGTAGCTGCTTTCTTCTCGCTTTTCAACGTCGCTTTGAGAGAAAATGGACCTCAAAGAAGATGAGCAATTTATTGCCCAAGGGGATTTGTCAGTCACTTTAGAGACAATGACTGAAATGTTCCTTGTGAGGGCAGAGCCCTATCCATGCCATGTTATTCTTATGAGTCATAAGGAGTTTATGAAGTCATAGGCTATATTTGCAATGGTATAAAACAAGAGACCAACTGAGTACCAATGAGGTCACAAGTTACTCAATGACAAGTTAACAGCTTATTTCAATGCTGTGGATAGGGCCTGTTGTGACGTCATTGATGTCCACTAAAAGCCAAATGTAAGTACTCGTCATTCGTCGCCTGTAATTAACATTTAAAAACCTGTGTGATAAATGAAAAATATGAAGGAGATGGTCTTGAGCGAAAAATATGTCAAAGAGCCATCACTTTTACATGTAATAATAGCCTATAGCGCCTATCACTGCAGCTAACTTTGCAGGCAAGTCAAGTGATGAAAACGTATCCGACCAAGCGTTATATGATTTGTATGGAATAAGATAATTGGCATTGTGAGTCACATTTAACAAAAGCCACCCATGTCATGAGCGGTAGTTGTCAATAGAACTATATATGGAGCATCATAATAGAAGTGCTCAGTTAATTGTTGAGCATTTATACCAGAAGTAAATAATTTGTCAGACGTTGCCAATATATCTTAATGATACGTTACAAAATTGTAATATGTTAATTTATATGCAGACTATCAATAAATATGAGTGACAGACATGTGTCGTCAAAAACAGGAATCCAAGCCATGTTTTTTTTGTCTCAAATTTTTGTTGCTCGATTTGGTACTGTAGTTTCCAAGACAGAACATTTTAACAAAGAACACTATGCGGGGAAGAGCGTGAAATTGAATGGCAAATTTCTTTACTGTCCTTTAGATGAATGATTTTGAATGGCAGGCACACATACAACATGAGAACAGCTTTAAATGCTTACAAAAATTCTTTATTGTTCTCAAATATATATATTGCAAAATATATGCTATTACAAATCATCAAAGCTATTGCCAGCTTTCAAACCAGATTAACTTTCATAAACACCTCATGCAGCAAATAATGTCACAAGTCAGAGAGGTGCTTCAGGTTGTCTAAACTTGGCTGCTGACTGAATGGAGATGTAGGAATTGATTGTCAGACATTTATGAGGACCTCCTGCAGCAGATGAACGCCCAGATGACCTGAAAGAGCTGCTTCAAGTCGTGTCTGAACTTGGCTGCCGACAGAACGTAGATGTAGAAGTTGACAGCACTGTTGGTGACAAACATCATGCGGGTAAGTTGGTAGGAGAAGCCGAAGAGAGCGTACCTGTCAGGAGATTGGTAGATGTCGAGATAATGAAATGCAACAAGACGGATGTACTGGGGCAGGGTCAGGATGAGAAAGATTGAAGAAACGAGAACTAGAGTTATAGTTATCTGCCTATCCCTCTCTGATCTGTTGTTCAAGGCATCTGCTTGAGCATTGGTTGCCGTTTGTACCCCAGATCTCTCTCTAATTTCTCCAGATGCAGTCTGTACCCCAGTTTGGTCTTGTTGCGACTTATCAGCCTGAAAGAAAAGTGTTGCAATTACATTAACACTGACAGGAACAGTTTTATCCTGGTCTCTGGGAAGGCAATTGATGAAAAATTGGAGGTTACAGACACACTTAGAGCCGTGAAATATCAGAATCTCAAACTCAAGTTTATATGCTATTTTGGTAATTCTTCTGATGAAATAACATTGATAAAAAGTAAAGCAGAAAGCTTCCGAAACCAAATATGGTTATTACGATGAAAGAAATCACTGTGCAAAGTAACTGTCAATAACGTCAAACTTTGCTGGCTTTTTGACTTGTGACCTTTTCACTATCAAGACTCATTTGTAAAAGATATATGGCTTGTGGCTAATATAATGTAATGCAAATTTGAGCATCATACGGCCACACATTTCAGGCCAGTGATATTTGGCTGATGTAGGCCTTACCACAAAAAACATTGCTTTGTATCTTCTTACCTGGTTTGCCCTGTGTAACTTTGGTGCATCTGGAGGCAGCTGGTTGGCTGATGATGAGGCCATTTGTGATGGAACTATTTCGGGAAGGTCTCTGCAGATTGAGGGAAGCCCTTCCACAGAGCTTGACAAGTTGGTTTGCAGGGAGTTAGTGCTGCCATTAACAGGAGTTTCAGGCTGATATTTCTTGGTAAACTGTTTGTGTTGCTGCTTGAGGCGATAGATAATGCTGCAGTTCAGACCACAGATGATTGCAAAAGGCACAACGGAGTAAGTTATAACACTTGCCCAAGTGTAGATGCGAGTGGCCAGGTTGTCTTTGCCATAAGCTACGCAGATTTGTTGATTTTTTGAGTTAGAGATGAAGAGATGGGGAATGTTGAGCAGCAAGCCAAGGACAAAAATTGAAGCAATGGTCTTCCTTGCCCTGGAGGCAGTGCAGTAGATTGACGCCTTGAACGGAAAGTTGATGGCAATGCCTCGGTCAATGGTCATCGCAATCACCAGGAACTCCCCAATGAAAGAACAGGTGTACATGAAGAAGGTGCCAAAAATGCAATCACTCCAAGTTACACCAGGTCTTCTGAGGAATTGAATATAAAAGTATAAAACCATGATGAGCATGGCATTGTCTGACAAAGCGAGAGCACTCATGTACCAACTGCAAGAGAGACGACGATATTTCTTTTGAAGAACAACTAGGAAGCTCAAACAGTTGCCCAGAAATCCAAAGCCCACAAAAATTGGAATGAGGATATTTTGTATCCACCATCCTGCTTTGAAAGTAGATGTCTCCGAACCTAGCTTAATGATCATCTGTCTTAATTGGTCTTGAGCTTCCGACTCAGACATGGTCACATTATTAGATGCCTGTGTGGGTTGAACAGAGGCTGTTGTTTCTGTTGGACTTAGAGGGAACTCGGTCAGCTCCTCAGATTCTTTTGTAAGATAAAGAAAGAAATATTCATCAATTAGTTACTTCTGGTCTGCATGTAGTGAAATACAAGACATCAATTACTCACAGAGATAAAACAAATATTCTAAAGTTTTAAAGGCAAACCTGTGAATCCGCTGTCTTTGGCTAGCAGTTTCCTCCTCTTGAAAGTGTACAACCCAGCAGCCTTGTTGCCTGATGCAGGCACCAACTTGAAGTCAAAATCAAATCCATGTTTTGATGGCAATATCCAATTCAAGACCCGTTGTTTCTCACCGGCCTTCTGGTTTGCCACATCATAAGCAACATCATTAGCAACAATCAGAGTTGAAGTTATTTGAAGAAAAGTGAGAAACTGAACAAATAAATTCATGATGATGTGAGATCAGAAAAGAAGAGTGGCGAAAGGCACATCCCAATTTTATATGACGAGCTCCTCATGCTCCTCCCCAAACCGTAGATGTAATATGTAAAGCCGCCATCATATATTATCATTTTCATACCTTTTTATAATTTGGCCACAGGTACAAGCTGTTCTCCCAGCAATCGAGTAACAACACAGGTGTGACTTCGTGTAATGTGTATATCTTTTAGCAACTGAAAAAAGGGCTTCTTAATGAGAAACTTCATGCCTTAATTCTGTATGTAACAGACCCAATATGTCCTGTGACCAGGGGCGGACTGGCGGCTTTTCGGGCCCCGTGGCAAAATAAGTCAATGGGCCCCAACATCTGTATCGTCGGCATTATTTCAAATGAGAAAAGCTGATTTATATAGCCAATAATATAATTTGGTTAATTGTCAGTAGGGTAAGGGCCCCCAAATGAAATGGTCCTGTCCTATTGAGTTAATTTGGTTGCACAAAATCATGTATCGGATAGCAAAGTATTATGTTTTGGCTTTTTACAAGAAATTTTTAATTTTTGACATCGTATATGGGCCGAAGGCTGATAGAAGACCCAGAAAAAGCAAAGAAACACATTGCACAATACTATGAAGAGTTTGAAGACCTCTAACAAGCGAGAGAAGAGGATGAAAAGGGGAAAGTGTGGACATACACAATAGGAAAAAAACATAGAAACAGAAAGAAGACTAAACAAAATGAGCTTCAACCCAATAGGAACTGAGGAAATGAAAAAAGCAAAGAAGAGACTGAAAAAGAAGAAAAGCTGCGGGCCTGATGACATCCCAAATGAGATCGTAATCATTGCAAGCGATAAAATCCTGGACTGTATCAGAACGACCTTCAACGACATTTCAACCTCCCAGGAAATCCAAGACCCGTGAAAGAAAGGAAGAATTGTATGGCTATACAAAGGAAAGGGACAAAAAGGGAAATGCTCCAGTGAAAGAGGAATCACAATCAGCAGCAACATTGGAAAGCTGTACGAGAGAGTGATAAATGAAAGAGCGAAGGAAAAAGTAAATATCAGCGACTTGCAAGGGGGAGGAAAAAAGGGATCAGATACAGTTGACCACCTCTTAATACTTCAAGAGCTCCAGAGAAAAGGTCAAGAGGTCTACACAGCATTCTTGGATGTAACCAAGGCTTACAACGAAGCCTGGGTGGAAGGCATCATGTGTAATGGAAAAACTAGGTATTACAGTCTGTCACTTTGATATAGAAAAAATTAGGACCAGTTCTGTGAAAAATGCACTTCTTGACTCATGATAGCCAATGAAGTGTCATCTTCTCTACTTTCAACATGGGAAACATAGACCATTTGACTTGTCATAACTGATTTTAGAGTGAAAATCAGATGTATAATCCTTTCGTTTGGCTGTCACCAACAAGCGGGATAAGTGTCCTTAAATCAAATTAACATTGAAGGTATTGGGTCTGATTATGACAAATCATCAGCATGATGACACACGAAGTGCCATTTTCACAGTGCAACAGTCCAATCTTTTCCTATATATATCAAAGTGACAGAAAACTGACAAGTGGGTCAAACAGAAGCATCAGCAGCAGCAGCTGTCCTGCCAAATGACGATTATCTTGTAACTTTCTTAATATTCAACCAATTTCAGCGAATTTTCCAGGGATTGTAGATGAGCTTGTTTTAAACAGAGTTAACGAAACTATTGAAGGCTTTGGTTTGTGACACTTATAGTGCAATTCAGGGACGGACGCAGGGGGGGGGATGGGGGGGATGCATCCCCCCCCACCAGACCAAAATTTATATATTTTTACATGTTAATTTTATCCACGCGCTGTCGCGGAATGTCGCGAATTGTGCGTTCCGCGACGCGATAGCCCGATAGACCCCCCCACCGGAATTTTCTGGATCCCCCCCTGGTGCAATTACTGCAATTTCAGGAAGTATGAGTTTCTGCAAATGGATAGAAAACGTTGCAAATGTGGTTCTTGTGATTGGTTGAGGCACTGAATTACATGGCATAAAACTAATTTGAATAGGCTAAAAACGTATTTCCAAGCCACTGACGTGTCTGGTGTTGCTTGTATCTGTTAGAGTTTACCTGATAATCTTATCCACCAACAAAACTCAGCTGCTCACTGAAGTGGAATATTACATGTTTCTTTGCTTCCTACATGTGACTTACTGATTTGGAGGACTTTTTATTGTACATGGACCAATCAGGCAAGCTCAAAATGCTACGTAGACAGTGTCAAACTTGACCAAAGAAACTCATACTTACTGAATCTGCATTAAGCCAATTAGCCCCTTAGCCTGAGAGTGAGGATAATTAGCAGGTAATTAGCACCTTGGTGACAGATGAGTTCTTACCAATTATAATGTCTTGGTTTCATTGCGTGTGTGTTTGCAAGTTTTCAACAGTGTTGTTAACCTATATTGAGAAATGCTTACCACTCTCTCCTGCTTTGGCAGATTAAATAAATTATGCTTTAGACATTGGACACGTGTCAGGATATTTTTGTTTTCAAAAGTTTGGTGACAGAGCCGAAGCTTTGAGCCAAGGGGGCATCCTGATGTCAGATAAACATTCGGTGATGTCAGATATCCACTGGGAAGTTACTGACAATTGCTGAGGGGAGCCATTTAATATGCAGCGGGTGGGGCTTGGAGTTTTTTTAAATAAATAATTTCTTGCTCGGTTTTGGTGAAATAATTAAATTCCTTTTGGGCAGTCTTGAAATAATAATTTCTGCCAGGGGTATTTCTTAATAAGGCTTTGCTTGATTTAGGAATGAATATTTGGGGACTTTGCATGCTTGAAATAAATATAAATAGGTTACTGCAGCGACAGTGCAGCCGTTCCCGTGAAATAAATAATTGGTTCCCCCCGTGGCCTAATAGTCGTCCACTGGCTTTGAGGGTGTGGGTTCAAATCTCACCCCGGGAACTCTCTTTAGTCCGAGCCCATGGGACATTAAATGGAGGCGGGTTGTATCCAGTATTCTATGCTGAGGCAACTGAAAAACCCTGGGCATCCCTGAATTAATAGGGTATGTTCCAGACTCCCAGTCTTCTCATCTCATCAGTGTTGGAGTCGAGACCACGACATCCGAGACCGAGACCTAGACCAAGGCATGAGCATCCGAGACTGAGACCGAGACTGAGGCATTGACCCTCTGAGACCAAGACCGAGACCAAGGCATGAGCATTAGGGTGCATCAGCCGCCCCATGAAAACTAAAAAATAGAGCTAGATAGCTGTACCTTGGCATGACGTTGTGTTTAGGTAGCCAGATGAACATACTAAAAAATCAGCTTGATCAATTAATATTTAGGGGTGCCTCCGGAAGCATATTTCCTAAGACATTTTTAGGAAAAGTTATGTTTCTGTAGAATCGCGGTTTGCGATATCTTGACTAATATAAAAGATAGAAGAAAAATAATAACATATTTGGATTCTGCAGAAAATTTTCTTCAAAATGAATACCTGGAAGCTATACTTTTGTTGAAACAATATTGATGCCATACTGCAGGATTTGTTTTTACTTGGAATATTTTATACGACTTCACTGATAGGTGTCCTCTTCTTTGGAAAGTGTTTCGGCTCAAGCTCTTCTTGGGCTCAGTTGTGCCCCTATGTGTACTTCAAATTTCAGCCAAATCCATTAAGCTTTAGACACCCCCCCCCGGCCCCCCCCCTCATCTTTGGGGGGCCCTTTTTTTAGCATAAAAAGTGGCTATTTTCCTACCTTAAATCAGTTAATGCCACTGAAACTGATCCAGTAAGGGTTTCTGAGGATGCTGAGTTCACCTATGATGATAATTAATCACCTAGAGGTCAAGATGACTTCTTAACATGCTATAATTGATTATTTCAGCCCTGAGATTACAAAAAAACTTGCCTGAAATTATAGTGCCAAGAAGATGGGTAAATGTACATTGTACAATTGTGCATAATTTTGCAAATTAATGAAATATAAATATTGTCTGAACAGTGAAACATTCTATATTTTCAGGAAAACCAAAATTTATGGAGTATAGCAGGGACTATGTTTAGCGAGACTGTCAATGTACATAATCTGCACATGTCTAAGGAGGATCTATATCGTAGAATTAATGTGTAGTCACAATTCCATGACATGAATGGAAGCTATTGAATAAATGTAATAGGGCCTAATTAATAATTAATTATCTAACATTTTCACTATGTGGTGTTTCAAAAAAGGTATAGTGACATGGACCCACCTCTTTTTGAACAAAAAGTATTAGGGCCAGTCATCATAAGGACCAAAAAAAGTGGGACTTATCAAGACATAGCAAACTTGTTTTTTTTTATAGTCATAAAACGTTTATCAAGATCACATCATCATGAATAATTGAAATAGCTCTGAGAGATAAAATGGAATACTGAGTAAATTATTGCTCAAATTTATGAAACATAATTAATATGAAGGGAAAAGCAAAGACTAAGTACCATGCAGTCATAAAAACAGAAACTTATGTACAACAGTGACGTCGTACATAATTATCGAAGTAGAAGCATATCTTGCAGTTCATGATCACCATAATGTTGACGGAAACATAACTTCCAGGTATTCATTTTGAAGGAAATTTTCTGTAGAATCCAAAAATGTCATTAGTTTTTTTCTATCTTATATATTACTCAAGTTATCGCAAACCGCGATCCTACGGAAACGTAACTTTTCCTGAAAATTTCACAGGAAATATGCTTCTGGAGGCACCCCTAAATATTCATCGATCAAGCTGAAATTTTAGTATCTTATTTTGTGTGGTAAAACACAACTATGGACCGAGGTACAGCTTGATCTGTTAATGTTGGGGCAACTGATGCACCCTAATGAGCATCCGAGACCGAGGCCAGCTGGACAAAAATGATGGTTGACTGTCAAACTATTTTAGCTTGGTGTATTATCGGCATTTAGCCATCGCTTACGATAAGGCTATAACAGTACAATTAGAGATTCACTCAATGACTCAAGGAAAACACTGAAATGAAGACAATAAGGGGACAACCATTTACATATTTAAAGAACAGGGCATGGAAGTGATCTCACTGGCAATTTTGTTTTTTACGGAAACAGTGACAGATTAGATTTGTTTTGAGTGTCTGACAACCTCAATTATTTTTCATTATTTTTTTCTAAATCGAACATTGCAGACTGAGATAGCCCATCCCCAGAAATTCATTTCAAGACTGCAGGGAAAGAATTCATTAATCTTTTTCACCATGACTGGCAAAAAATTGGTTAGTTTTTAAAAAAAATTCTGAGGCAGCTTATCACTTTCATTGCAGGCTTTGCTATAACTGCTTAACCCTTGTAGCCGCAATGGGGGCCTCGAAGGCCCCTCTGGGACTTTCGGCTTCAATATCTCACACAGTATTTGGTCAATCACATTCAGATTTCATGTAATCCTAGTCCAACTAATCTAAAACAACATCCAGAAGTTGTGAATTTATTGACATTGAACATTGTGATGGGCGATAGTTTGAGCGCTTTTCCGAAACAAAGCCTTGTAGGCCCCTACCCTTGTGCATGTGATATGAGTTGTAGAAAAATACTGCAACTGTGCTGCCACTTATTACAGGCCAGATTATGGTCAATACAGTCACTTTTGTAGGTTTGAAGAGCTGATATTTGTCTGTCAGTTCATTACAACACAATCAAAATTAAATATATTTGCATTTCAAGTAAAATTCTGATTACTTTACCTAAAATGGGACCACATTGACCATTTAGTGATCCTAAACCTACAAAAATGGATTCAGCATCATCAAAAACTCATACAGCGATAATTTTGTAAATGTAGTTGGCATGATGGGAGTGCAAGACCTTCATTCTCAGAAAAAAAACTGGCCCGAAATGGACACCTGAAGGAATGGATCTTGCAGGGCAAGGGCCAAAATGGCCATTTTCAGTGCACCTTTTCTCATCTCTTGACATTTTTAGGGCGAATTATGGCTTATAATGAAATCAGAAGACAATCCAAATACTTCACAGAATACTTTGGTCTCAAATTAACATGAAATATACTGAATATTCCAAAAATGTATCAAAACGACAAAATTGCGAAAATTTAGTGAAATCTTGATATCGTTTTTTTATCAATAATATTTCATTTTTTCCAAATTTCAACGCCAATATCCTCCATTTTGACTTAATTGAATATACTAATTCTACTTTTGAAGTAAATTTTTTAAACCATTGTATATTTGAGCCTTGAGAAAGGGAGGGGGCCCCAGAGGCCCCCATTGCGGCTTTGTGTACTCCAAATTGGTTTCCGCTACAAGGGTTAAAAAATTACACTTTTTGGAATCTAGATACATATAGATAGACACTCTGAATTGCTGGGTTCCAATTTATTGGGCAGTAGCATATTTTTGTTATTTGAAATATCTTTTGAAGCACAAATGAGATTCTGTCACAAATTTTGTCCCTTTCCATTTTGTTGAGTTGTGTTTTAAGTCAGACACTCTGGTGTGTGAAGTTAATGATCAGGTACCAACGCTAGGGTGCATCAGCCGCCCCATGAAAACTAAAAAATAGAGCTAGATAGCTGTACCTTGGCATGACGTTGTGTTTAGGTAGCCAGATGAACATACTAAAAAATCAGCTTGATCAATTAATATTTGGGGGTGCCTCCGGAAGCATATTTCCTAAGACATTTTTAGGAAAAAGTTATGTTTCTGTAGAATCGCGGTTTGCGATATCTTGACTAATATAAAAGATAGAAGAAAAATAATAACATATTTGGATTCTGCAGAAAATTTTCTTCAAAATGAATACCTGGAACCTATACTTTTTTTGAAACAATATTGATGCCATACTGCAGGATTTGTTTTTACTTGGAATATTTTATACGACTTCACTGATAGGTGTCCTCTTCTTTGGAAAGTGTTTCGGCTCAAGCTCTTCTTGGGCTCAGTTGTGCCCCTATGTGTACTTCAAATTTCAGCCAAATCCATTAAGCTTTAGACACCCCCCCCCCCCGGCCCCCCCCTCATCTTTGGGGGGCCCTTTTTTGAGCATAAAAAGTGGCTATTTTCCTGCCTGAAATCAGTCAGTGCCACTGAAACTGGTCAATGAAGTATTTTTGAGGGTGGCAAGTTCATCCATAATGATAATGAATCACCCAGAGGTCAAGATGATGTCATAACATGCTATAACTGGTCAATTCAGCCCCCGGATACCTAAAATTTGCTGTTTTCGAGTGCTCATAAAAAGTTGCCATTTTCCTACCTTAAATCAGTTAATGCCACTGAAACTGATCCAGTAAGGGTTTCTGAGGATGCTGAGTTCACCTATGATGATAATTAATCACCTAGAGGTCAAGATGACTTCTTAACATGCTATAATTGATTATTTCAGCCCTGAGATTACAAAAAAACTTGCCTGAAATTATAGTGCCAAGAAGATGGGTAAATGTACATTGTACAATTGTGCATAATTTTGCAAATTAATCAAATATAAATATTGTCTGAACAGTGAAACATTCTATATTTTCAGGAAAACCAAAATTTATTGAGTATAGCAGGGACTATGTTTAGCGAGACTGTCAATGTACATAATCTGCACATGTCTAAGGAGGATCTATATCGTAGAATTAATGTGTAGTCACAATTCCATGACATGAATGGAAGCTATTGAATAAATGTAATAGGGCCTAATTAATAATTAATTATCTAACATTTTCACTATGTGGTGTTTCAAAAAAGGTATAGTGACATGGACCCACCTCTTTTTGAACAAAAAGTATTAGGGCCAGTCATCATAAGGACCAAAAAAAGTGGGACTTATCAAGACATAGCAAACTTGTTTTTTTTTATAGTCATAAAACGTTTATCAAGATCACATCATCATGAATAATTGAAATAGCTCTGAGAGATAAAATGGAATACTGAGTAAATTATTGCTCAAATTTATGAAACATAATTAATATGAAGGGAAAAGCAAAGACTAAGTACCATGCAGTCATAAAAACAGAAACTTATGTACAACAGTGACGTCGTACATAATTATCGAAGTAGAAGCATATCTTGCAGTTCATGATCACCATAATGTTGACGGAAACATAGCTTCCAGGTATTCATTTTGAAGGAAATTTTCTGTAGAATCCAAAAATGTCATTAGTTTTTTTCTATCTTATATATTACTCAAGTTATCGCAAACCGCAATCCCACGGAAACGTAACTTTTCCTGAAAAATTCACAGGAAATATGCTTCTGGAGGCACCCCTAAATATTCATCGATCAAGCTGAAATTTTAGTATCTTATTTTGTGTGGTAAAACACAACTATGGACCGAGGTACAGCTTGATCTGTTAATGTTGGGGCAACTGATGCACTCTAACCAACGCATCTTCCATTACATGTAAACAAAAACTTTAAAACTTCAAATTATTATGGTCGAAATTTGCATGAAATAATGTTCAACTCAATTAGTGAAGAAAAATAAAAATTCAAAAATATTCAAATACTGTTGGTCAATTTATAATTTCATATCTATCACAAAAATGGCATCGCCTATAACTTGGCACTCGGCCTAAGATAGGCCTAGATACAGCAGAAAATGATTCTATCAGAATCTAATATATAGGATAACAATAATAATAGGCATTTATATAGCGCTAATTCCAGTAAACTGCTCACTAGCGCTTGTGTTAGATAAACTGACAGATAATTACACTTAACTGACAGGAAAATTTGTTTGACTGTTCCAGCTAAATTGTACTTTATTAATTTTGCTGGCCTCGGACGTGCCTCGGGCAAATATCCGAGGCCAGAGGGTCCGAGACCGAGTCCAAGGCCAAGGATTGGTCATCCGAGACCCAGACCCAGGCCTAAGCCATCAAAAAAGGCCTAGAGGACTCCAACACTGACGAAGGTCACCAAAAAATAAAAGTGCAGCTCCCCCCACAAAAAGATAGAGGTTGATCTGCCCTGGCTGATCAGGGGTACACCAGCACATCACAAGTCAAGTCATCGAGGAAAGCACAACAGCAACCCCCCCCCCCCCCGGAAATTGAATGGCCGCCCTCAGTTGGTCCTTTTGGATCACAGTGCTCTGGGCAAATATGTTGTAGTGGGCTCACAAATTAAGGAGTGCAACCCATAGACTAAATGTTTGCGCTTTCTTTAAATCTTCTCATCAAGCTTTGCGACCTCCCTGGAGACAAAATGAACCACAAAGAAGATAAGCAAAGTGATTTTTCAGAAGTGAAGTCATTTTAAATACACTGTAATTCCAACCCCTTATTAATTAGCATTTAATATCTTTTATGAAGTAGCACGAAGAAATCAAGTTCATGATCAGAAGTACGCTGATGATGAGCAACCTATACTGTCATTTAAACCAATCTTTTTGGGTGAACAACATTCGAAAGGGAAAATGGAAAATTCATTGCTGAAATCCGAAATTTCTTGCACGACAACAAGCTTTGCAATAATGGAGATAAAACTGAACTTCTGCTGATAGGAGCACCAAAAAAATTGAAGAAACTTCAAATGACATCTATCAATGTAGACAATGTTGAAATCAAAACTGCCAACCATGTCCACAACTTAGGTGTGCTCTTTGACGAAAATATGACCATGGAGAAGCAGATCAACTAAATGTGTCGTAACGCATATTTCAATTTGAGAAACTTCTCGAAACTCTGAAAAAACCTTGACAAGGAAATAGTTAAAACTGCTGTCAGTGCGCTTGTTACACCTCTACGGAATACAGTAACGGAAATGGGCTGTTGTATGGCACTGCCACCCGATTGTTAAATAAACTTCAGGTTGCTCAAAACTCAGCAGTTCGGTTAATTGAGAGATTGAAAAAAATGACAGTGTCAGCCATAGTAGGAAACAACTGCACTGGTTACGAATCACAGCAAGAATTCAATTCAAATTGATGACGAATACATGGAAGGCAATCAACAATCAGGCGCCTCAATACATCCAAAATCTTTTTCAAGTCAAATCATAACAGAATCATAACCTGAGAACCAACCACAATCTGCTGTTAGCAGAACCTGCTCCATGCAAAAATAAGTTTGAGAATCGGGGCATTTTCCTATGCAGCACCAAAACTCTGGAACAGTTTGCCTGAAGAAATTAGAACTACAAAAACCTAGGAAAGCTTCAAGAAGAATCTAAAAACCCACTTGTTTCAGAATTCCTATCATTGATTTGATCCGAAAAAGAACTGATGAGCAGTTTACTGAATTTGCGCTATATAAATCCATATTATTATTATTATTATTATTATTATTATTATGATACATGAGAAAGATTATGACTTGAGAGCTAAATCTGTCAGAAAGCCATAACTTTCAATAATAGCCCTTCACAGCCACTTACTTCAAGCAATCTAAAAAAAATAAGCCTCACTCTGGTTACCGTGTTGACCTGCCCCTCTTGACCTGTCTTGACCTTAACACTGATTAAATAATGCATTTTTGCAATTCTGAACGACAGCAATTTTTTCGCCAAAACGGGAACATTTGCTGTAGTCAGTCTACTGGAACTGACCATGTAAATGAGCAAAAGCAGTATGCAAATGAGCAAGATATGGCAGAGTAAACTTGTTACCTAATTGTTTTCTTTCATACTGTGGGAATGTTGAATTGTTACAATAATGTTGGATAACAAAATGAAGGTTTATACTTGCAATTTATCAGTACCTCTGAAAGTTATACAGTTGACAATGGGAGAATCAAAACAAAGTGACATAACAAGTTTGATAATTAATCACACAAGGTGTTTTTGGGCATAAAGAAAAGGCAATGTTAATGAGAAGTTACATAACCAATCGGTTAACATTTTTGGAGAATCCAAACAATCCAATTCACGGAGTTCCTGACACTTTGTGTCATCGGCAAAAATAGGGACTCATAGAGTCTGTGCTGCAGAATGAGTCTGAATGACCCTGCTATGATTATGTAATCAATTGAGAGTTAACTACTAGTTATCCAGATCTTGTGACCCAGTTAGATTGTTCATAAGAATCAAGAAATTTCCAGGTAGGCCCACTTTTAAAGTATCTTTACACTTCAAACAAGGGATGACACTCTGTCACATGATTCATGAGTTGTTTAAATGTTTTGTCCTAAATTTTCAAGATGCAAATGAATTACCAAAATAATAATTCCAAAGGCAAACAGCAAAACCTACAGTCAACAAAGTTAAATCTTGTTACCTTCTTCTGCTTCAGCAATAATGGTGTGACCACAATGAAACCTGTTCTTTGGCAATCAGTTGTGAGGTTGCCAGAAGGGAAATAAACTTCTTGTTGACATTGCTAGCTGTGTCTTACGTTTTTTTTTTTTGCTTTCTAGACTTGAAGGGCTTTGTCATAGATCTTTCTGTTAATGGTCATTGATGTAATTCTTAGATGTTTTGGCATTCCTATTCTTGAAGCACTAATGTGTCATCACAATTAAAGAAAGCGCATGCCAATTATAATAAGTGTAACTTAATGAATTCTGTGTACAACATCATGAAAATTGACAAAACATCAAGCACTCCAGAACTGACCTGAAACAAGTTATAAGGGCTGTTTTTGAAAGTATTTGAGTACCAGTTGAAATTGAAAAGTATTTATGTCACTATGGTTAATCAGCACTTTTTTGGATACGTAATTTCACAGATGAAGTAAATGACTGATAACCCCTTCTTGTGGAATGAAACTTGACCTCAGTAGAAACAGCGAAAAGTCAAACACCCCTTCTATCCCATTTATCTCTGCATCTACAGAGGAGCAATCTTTTTTCCAAAAAGTTTTCTTATAAATGGTGCACCTGTTTTTATGTTCATTGCCTCTTACCAGTAAAAAGACTTATAGACTGATGAGTTGTCCTGCACCAGCCCAGCCTATAGTTGTAGCAATAGTAGTCGTAGCAGTGTTGTTGCTTGTTAAAACTGCATTTAATGTTCACTTCATATTCAATGTGCAGCTGCTGTTGTGTTTTCTGCTTGATCACATTGCCTTGTAGATCTATAGGCCTATGGTAAGTGCAGCCCCCTGAAGTACACTTTCAGACTCTTTGATATTGAATTAAATGGCTTCAATGTTGCCAGATGAGTTGGCAAAATGTTTGAGTTTCCATGGCCTGAGGAGAATTTGAAATCTCTTACCTCTTATTTCATCAACTACAGGGCATTACAACGAGGTAGTCTTCTCCTTACGATACACCCCATGCAATGAAGGTATTATATTATAACAGCAAATAAAAAGTCCCATGTGGATAAATAGATGTTAAAATGTTCCTATAAATCTATCTTAGGCATAATAACGGTACCAGCCGTCGGGCGCTGACGTGGTGCTGTCTAATGGTCAGTTTTCAAAAAGGTAGGACTTCAATTTGCTGCTGAACACTGAACTGATCTTTTGCAATTTTAGTGGATAAGTGAGTCAGGGAGAGCCCTGCATATCATTTCAGCGACAGAGTGAACACTGACCATCCAAAAAAAAATGTTTGAAAAAAAAGAAATGTTCGAAAAAGAAAAAAAATTCCAAAAAAAAATGTTCGAAAAAAAAAATCGAAAAAAATGTTCGAAAAAGAAGAAATTTCCTAAAAAAAAAATTCTGAATAAGATAAAATTGTTCAAAAAAATATTATTTCTGTTTTTCCCTCGAGTTTATTTCAACATTTTCTTTTTAGTATTACCCTTCCACCGTCCCTCCCTATTTCTGTTTGTCCTAGTTTTTTTCTCCAAACTTTTTTATTGAACAAACCTGAATACAATTTTAAATGAATTTTGAGAAATAATTTAGTTAATTACAATTAAGTGTCTTTAAAATTAATTTTTTTTGCGTCCAGGTGGTGCTGCTTTCTTGCTTTGGCATTTACATATTATATTAATTTTCTGCTATAACAGTTTCAAAACCTTGTATTAGGCTCTCACAAAAAAGGTGACAGGACCGTCTCAGATCATCTTCTTGAAAATTAAAACATTACATGCTCCAGCAATTCAAATGACCACCTGTAAAATACAAGCTTCTCTCGACGAGTAGTTAGTGAATAATTGTCACCTGTAAATTGTCGCTCTGCAAAGAAGCCATTTTGCTCCACATTATTATTTCATTTTGGCTGAAGCTTTGTAACTGCAAAAACACATTTCACAATTTAATAACTTAGGCCTATTTATAACCAGATTTAGGCAAAAGCATAATGGGAACCAACAAACATAAATGTCAAATGTGTTTTTTTAAATTGCTTGTTTTGCAGCATTGGGTCGATTTGCCCAGTTTGGCAGACATTTGATGAGACCAACTTTAAATTTGGTTAGCCTATAGATAGCACGAAATATTTTTTTTCTGAAATAAGAATGGTTTTGTTATATGTATGAGTATGTAATAATATGTGCAGATTCCTTTTATCAAGTAAAATCCACCTGCCACTATAAATATTTATTCATTAAATAAACACCTCTATCACCCCAGACTTCTTTGCATAAAACGGGTTATATTTAAGCGTATTGCCGTATATAACAATAATTCCCCACTTAATGCTAAACTGTTAAACAAACGATAACAAACTAAGTTATTGCATCAAATACTAAATCATATGGGCGTAAAAATATTTTACTTTTATCATTTTCTTTCTTGCCTGCCAACATTATGCACCCAGGGAATCTGAAGTGACATTATGACAATATAACACCAAATAGTTATTGTCATACTATGGTGGTATTGTGAGATGTGCCCCGCAAGTTGAAGAGATCCGGAGTCCTCTTTTTATTGCAGATAAATGTGGAGGTCTATGAGAAGAAGAGGAAGAAGAGGAAGGAGGAGGGTAATGGCTCTGCAGGAAAGGACACATTTTACAAAATAACGAGCATACAATGAACAAACGACAATGACAAGAAGTTCCAAAGGTAGCTCATGTTCTTGGCAATTGGGAAAAAGGAATAGAAATGTAGAACATATTGGAGGAAGAGGTGCAGTGAAACCATCCATAATGGATAAAAGTACCGGGTAATTTTATCCATAATGGATGGTTTCATACCATCAATAGAAAAAGCCTATGTATTTACGGCTTATGTCTGTATTTGTGCAATTGGTCCGACTTAAAATAAAATTTCTTTGACTTCGACTTTGACTTTGGTAAGTGCTGCTGATTAAATAATTATTATCTATCTATATAAAAATGTAGCACCAGGGGTTCTGCCTAGCTAGTCCAAGGTCTTCATCATCCCCGTCTCTCTCCTGCTCCTCCCAGGTGCTGATTCTCGGTCTTGTCTTCATCAAATGCTGCCGCTTTCAAACCTGTTCACGTTATTTCTGCTTACTCACGTTATTCTTAATTTTCTGTCTTCCATTCTTATCGGGTATTTTCTGGTATATACATTATTGTAGATAGATAGATACCTTAAAATAGACAATATCAATATTGATCAGAATGTTTCCTGTGGGCACATGAAAAGGCTGTTAAGATAGATTATTCATAGCCTATATGGCTTTCCGACGATCAAATAATATATTAATTAAGGTACTACATCACGCTATCAATGAATATTGGAATATAAAATGTAACTAGGATTGCTCAAAGCTCATGGCTCTTATGTTTTTTTGGCGTGTGTGAATCAAACTTTGAAAATGGTGAAATTTCCAGAAAATTGTGAAATTTTTTTGGTCCAGAAATAGCTTTTTAAGTTGGAATTATTTACTGCAAACAATCAGCTATCACTATACTTTGAGTTGATAAAGAAAGTGGGAATGATTAAGTGCACTTTTTCACAGTGAAGTGGTCCTCTCTTTTTGCACAACATATTTACAGAGTGTAAAACTCACACCACTTACAGAGCTCGAAGGAATGTATTATAGCTGTTGGCGGATTAGCGGTCCAAACAGTTTCAAAATTAACTTTCAACTTGATTCAGTGCTTATCATATCTACCAGCATAGGTGACAATAAACAAACTAATTAAATAACTTAAGGTACTTCATCAAATCAGAAGATTAAGAGATCAACAGAAAACCGTCAATGACGTGGAGAAGCCAGATTGCAAATTGAAAATAAGAAAATTAATTTTTCCAGTGGACCGCCAATCTGCAAAGAGCTCTAATTACCAACGTATGGGAAAGTGGCCGTCCTGTGCACATTGGACTTTTTCTCAGGGCTCTATGACCAATAGTTAATTGATACACAGTCTGTTTTGACTATGAAATTTACCAAAATTAAAAAAACTATCGTTTTCATCAACAGTTTGGATTCTAAAGAACAAAAAATATAATAAAACGCGGTCAAAGACAGCAATTCAATAGAAAACCTTTTGTAAATGTGTACAGTGTGTAAACACTGTGTGAGTCAACACCTTGGATGGGACAATCATGACAAAAATCTCATAGCAACCGGAATAATATACTTTATTGGAAGTAGAGGAGGTGGATGAATCCGACCATTTTATGTGACATAGAGTGATCTTAACTAAACTCGTCAGGTATGAATTAATTTGATTGCATATATTTAGATATTCTTTGTGGCTATAAAAGGAAAGACTATAATAGACCTATAATTATAATTTAAAGACTTCCTTCACCAATATACTTTTACTGTAGCGGCCAGCCGCTGACTGTATACACTATTATATAGATCATCGGGTCGTGTTCTGATTGACAACAACTGTTTTAGATTCGGAACGAAAAAGATCTGCCATTTTTACATGTACCAGTCCTGCATTGGCTCTGGCACGACCTCATTGTTCTTCGAAATCAGCTTCTTGGCCATGTCCTTCGACTTATCCTTCATTCTCCCTCCTCCCTCCTTTATCCGCCCTGGAATCGCTTCATTCGCTTTGACGATGATCTTTTCCGCCATGTCTTTTGATTTGATTTTTATGCGGTGACCATGTTCTTTCACTTTCTTGTAAGCTTTCTTCAGTCTTGTCTCCATAGCCAGTTTTTCCAAGATGTGTTTGGACGTCTCATGGAGGACGCTGAAGTGGTTTGCTACAATTGGGATAACCATGGCGATCACCATTATTCCAGTAAAAGCGCAGAGTGTGGATATCAAACGTCCAGTGATTGTTTTTGGAACGAAGTCACCATAACCAACTGTTGTCATAGTAACCACAGACCACCACATGGCAACCAACATGTCCGGGAAAGTGGACTTGGACGCCTCAGCATGGTATATCAAAATGGAGAAGACTCCGATCATTAAGAGTGTGGCCACAAACATCAACATCAAGTCAGGCATGCTCTTCTTGATCGCCATTAGCATCACTTTCAGAGGTTTGTAATGGCGCGCTATCCAGAATAATCGCAAAACTCGAAGAGTCCGAGCTAGTGTCATCAAAATACGAAGTATGACACTTGCTACGTCAGACAACTCTGCAAGGATGTGCAGCCGACTGAGTACCACCCCTGCTATGCTTGGAAATATGTACAAAATATCAATAAGGTTAATTGGGTCACGGAAGTAGGCTCCCTTGTCGTATGAAACGCAGAATCGGAGCATCATGTCGAAGAAGGCCAATCCTGCGCAGACAAGCTCAGTGACATCCAAGTAAAAGTTCTTCTGGCTGAACTTCAAATAATCCAGAAGGTTTTCTTCCGGAGTGTTGTTCACCTTGTGTTGATATTGGACAGGAATAAATCTGAGGAACGGAAGAGTCTCTAAACAGAGCAGCAACACGGAGCAAATGATCGAGGCGAATATGAGGATAGCGTAAAACTGAAACAGAGAGGGTCATAGTAAGTTTACAACCAAAGGCATTTGATGATTATCATGCAATTAATGTTTTTGGGAATACAGTACACATTATAACTGATTCGTTTCAAATGACGATAATTAGGAAACTTTTCAGTTCTTACGATTTACAAGCCTACAAGTTATGAACAATTCATTTGGAGCTTTCACAAAGACGAAACACATTAGACAATTAAATGTTTATGGAAAGTTAATAAATGTACAATTCACATAATAAATTTGCTGTAGTCGGTTTCATAACTTAAAATTAACTTACCCTGGCAGGACAAGAAGAACTGGGTATCTCCACGAATCGCCACAGACGATAGCGACAAGATCTGTCAAATGCTTCTTCCACGACAGGAGGAGGTCTTAACTCTCGCTCCAGAGCCATTTCCATCTTCTCGCGAGCTGAAAAATTGCGACAGAAGTTTGATATATTGGAGGAAGAAGGATATGTGTCACGTCTCCCCCCTAAAATTAGCACTTCACATATTTTTAGCAAAGGACATTTTGTGCAGATATATAGCCAAACCTTATTATCATTCAGGAAGATGTATACAATAGACAGATTATTTTCAGATACACTTACCATAACATTCATGGTACCTGTTCCGGCAGGTCGGGCACAAGTGCTCCAAAGAAATTTGCCAGAATTCCAGTTCTTCAACACAAGCTTTGACACACAGGTTTTTTGGCAGGTGCAGAATCCCAGTATTATAGAAGTCTAAGACGCTTTCAAAGACGATTGTACTTCTGCTGAATGTGTAGCTCTGTGCTGTGTGGTCGTAAAACTGGCTTTTCATGTTGAGTTGGGCGAGTAAAGACTCTGGAGCGAATGTTTTGATGTCCTCTTTATCAACAAGTGTTTTAATTCCTCTGTTTGTGACGGCTATGTTGTCTTCTTTACTCCTTCTTGTTTTATCCGCTGCCTTTGAATTGTAATACAACACAGCGTCCGGGACCTCCAGAGTGGCGATGGGGTCAGGGGGCGGAGGACTCTCCATCTTGAAGTCCGCTTTACTTTTCCTCCGTTGCACCCCGACTGTTCCTCCAACCATTTTGGAGATGCCTCAAGCCGTGACGTAGATCCAGCATCTGTTATGCGAGGTGTTGTGGTGATGTGCTGGATCATCCATTTTTGATTAGATTCCGCTTAATTTAGATTCTCTATATCACGAAATGAAAGTTGGCGGAGAACCGGTAAGCCTGGCTGTTGTGGACCGACTACTTTGTTTCCATTATATCGTACTTTGCTCCTTCCAGTATGGCTGTATGTGATGTCTCAGCATCTCAGCTGCTTGGCGCATCAATAAGGTTGCCCATGACAATCAGACGCGGCATTTTCCATACAGAACCCCGATAGTTATAAATCAATAGGAACCTGCACATCTCATATATGCCACGCACAATTGTCTATATCCTGACTAAATAAACAATTTCAGCACACCAACAGCATTTTCTTTAATTTCAATCAGAGGCCGAGCTACAGGTGTTATTCATCAGCATCCAAGCAACCGTGAAACAGCTATACATAACTTTATCGATTTTATGTGAACAAAAAATGTTTTCTCAAGTTGAGTGCAACCTTTCCGGACTCCGGGAAACAACAGCCTGATTGATTAAATTTTGATTAAGTATTGATTTCCAAATTCAAATAAGTGTGCAGGTTTCTTTTCTCAGGACATTATCATTATCAAGAGTCTGCAATTGGCACCTAGAAGTTAGAAAGTCATCATGACATCAATTTTACTGCCTTAATGCTTTTGTGAGTGCTGAATAATTTATTCTGTGTTGTTCCAAAGCATTCATCACACTATTTGCACAAAGCGTATTTGCAAAACCATATGTAACATGTATTGATTTCTGCTGAACAAGCCATTAACGCCTCTGGGATTAATAAATCATTTTTGAGTACATGACTCAGCTAGTGTTCAGAAGAATAATAACCTGAAAAGAATACCTTTTTTTTCAGAAATTTAACTGGTCCCTAAAGTCGAAACAAAATTTATGGTAATGATAAACTGCACTGATTTTTATATTGCAAAACCGTGATCAACATACCCATAATATAAAATGCAAATTTTAATAATTTGATTTGATTTGATTTTATTTGCCACAAGGTGGCCAGGATAACACATAAAAGACACGTCTTATTTCCAATGTGGTCCTGTGGTGTGGGGACGCTCAGAAAATCCCATTAATCAAGTATCAAATTAATAATTATATAAATATAAATAGAGAAAGTGCGTTGTACATGTTTTGTGCAGTTAATGATTACTGATAGATAAATAAGTCTCTTTCTTTAAAGTGAGCTTGGCATCGTAGAAATTGTTTTATCATCTTTTTAAAATTGTCTTTGCTAAGGCATTTTTTGATATTTTCAGGCAAGATGTTCTGGACACTCTCTGCAGCCATAGTTGGAGAAGTTGTTGTTGGCTATGCCATGAGCTGTTTTTGTAGTAAAGTTTAATTTAGAATGTCTTGTATTATAGGATCGTACTAGGATTGTGAATTGATGACACAAATAGTAAGGTGCAGTGCCTCCGTAGACGTTATAAACATGGTTAAGCATCAACTGCCTGGCTCTATCGGGGACAGATAATATGCCCACTCTGTCGAGTTCGTTTTGGCCAATGTGTGATCTAGGGTGGAGGTCTAAGACATATCTAACAATTTTGTTTTGAGCGACTTGGAGTTTATTTTTTAGAGTTTTTGTTAGTGAGGGATACCAGGCTGTTGATGCATAATCGAAGTGACATTGTATAAGAGCAGATGTTAAGAGCTTTTTAGTTTTTTGATCTAGGACGTCTTTAAAACGGTACATGAATTTTAATCTAGAGTTACACTTTGACAAGACAGAGTCGACAATTTCTTGACCCGAAAGGGTATTGTTAATTTTGATCATATATTTTTGTACTACAGTTATAAACCTCTTTTTTGTGATGCTTGAAGTCGAATATAGCTGTTATCAGCACTACGCCCAATCTTACCCGTTATATTTTGCATGAATATTTTATAACTTAGATAGATCGGTTTGCACCAGTCAGTTCTAGGTGGCTGAGCATGGAAATCGATATGGAGATGAAGGAGTCTGGCAATCCAAAGAGATTATATTATACGAATAAACAATAAAATGTACATATAGTATCAATAGAGTCTTTATCATTAATTTTGTAACTAAAGTACAATATTGTGTGTCTAGGCAACCATGCTCCAGATTTGCAGTATCAAGCAACAATGATAAATCAAAATCGCCCGGCACCTCAAAGTGTTGAAAATATTAATTTTGATCCATCAAGGATTTTTTCAAACTGTCTCTTTTTTTTGTTATTCTTTAATTTCAATTTTCAACACCAGGGTAATTCCGTAAAGTCTGATTCACAGATTTGACACTTTAGCAGCTTGTTTAGCCTTACCATTATAGCTTAGCTATTTCATTGTTATCCAGGCATGAGGGCAGGTAATAGGGGTATCAGAAAAGCCATCAACCAAAGCTTCAACTGTAACAGGAGTTGAGCTATGGCAAAATATCATGGTGTCGGATGTACACCGTGTGATGTACGTCCGACACCATGATATTTGCTTCGTAGCTCAGCTGCTGTTACACTTGGAGCTTTGGTTGGTGGCTTGTCTGATACACCTATTACCTGGCCTCATCCCTGTTTAACAATGAATAGCTGAGGTGTAATGGTAGGTCTGCACATGCACAAGCTGTTAAACGTCAAATCTGTGAATCTGACTTTACGTAATTGCCCACCAATTTATTACATCCAAAAAGATTTCAGTATAAAGGCTCTAAATTTAGTCATTTGTGTTGTGGTGCAAATTTCATAACAAAGCAACAATTTTTCTTACTTTCAATTGGGTAAACATTGGAGACAAGAATTTTTGCATTTCACAAATATTGGCCCCTTAAGAATACACCATGATCAAGAAAAGTTATAAAATGTGCTAACCACGAATAAAAACAAACAATATGTGACACCTTAGAATTGTTGAAATATATACATATTTATTGGTATTGTACAAGAAGAAAAACGTTATTAATAAATGCAGATACATCAAAGTAGAAAGTCTATAAAGTAACTCCCCCCTCCTCAATCAGTCAGTGGGACACTGCAGAGTAAAAAACCCCTGCTACATCTTCCCCCGTCATTGTCCGCGATCAGAGTATTTCAATTCAGCAGATCTCATTTCGCTTATTTCTTGATGATGGTGGGTGCTATGATTTGTTTATACTGATAATATCTGCACGAAGCCTCCGGTTCAATGGCCATTACTTCGGTGGAAATGTTCTCCTCCTT
This sequence comes from Platynereis dumerilii, assembly GCA_026936325.1. Classification (NCBI taxonomy): domain Eukaryota; kingdom Metazoa; phylum Annelida; class Polychaeta; order Phyllodocida; family Nereididae; genus Platynereis; species Platynereis dumerilii. Next base: position 3,235,177 of record JAPTHN010000031.1, read on the forward strand.
GAATCCTGCTTCTCGCAGGTACGGCATCTGCGTTTCCTGAAATCACAAGGAAAATCTGATTCAACATTTATTTACATGACATGATTGTCACTCAGAAACGACCCCAATTTGATATATTATGTTGTAGTATATTTGCAAAGGTTATGTTTCTTCCGGCACATTGCTGAATCACCCATTGTCATCCGGTTTGATAATGACTGCTCGACAGAAAATGACAGAAGAAGCCTTGAAACTATATTACAGGCTCTTACACATGACATTCAGTATTTTACAAGACACATATATCCTCCCATTCTCCCGTAGTCATCGGCTCACTTCTCGAGCTGGCTCTGCCAGTGAGCCTCTGACCTGGTAGGCCACAAAAACTGTGGTTTTGGAGCCTCAAGCTGATTGGTTGCGAAGGAAAGTGGACGCACAATCAGAGAGGCTGTAACAGCCCAAGCAAGGTTATGTCATTCCAGACTCAGCATACTGTTGATAGCTGTTGTCTGTTGATCTGTTTGTTGTTTTAAGTTTCCTTGTTTGACATTAATCCTTATTATTGAAGCTTTGGCAGGTCTGCATCAATGCACAATTACTTCTGTCTTGGGTGAAATTGGTTCATCTATAATATTTAATGAAGTGTCCAGGAACACTTTAGAAAACGTTTGTGAGTTTAAAAAAAAGTGCAAGCACTTTAATAGCTGCTTGGAGATAGATATTTACTAGGCCTATTGTAGATAGAATACCTACCTCTTATTTCCCTGTCTTTTTTCTGTAATGATCTATCTATCTATCTATCTATCTATCTATCTCTCTATCTATCTCTCTATCTATCTATCTATCTATCTATCTATCTATCTATCTATCTATCTATCTATCTATCTATCTACCTATCTGTCTATCTATCTATCTATCTATCTATCTATCTATCTATCTATCTATCTATCTATATTTATCCTCCCTCTCTCCATACTCCCTATCTTCTTTTCTCCCTTCCTCTCAGGTTTCTCCCTTCCTTCCCCTTTTAAGGGAACCCCCCTCCCCCCCCCCCACTAACAGCTTGGCAGGGAGCTCTTGTTCAGAAATGCGTTCTAGAAATGTCAAACATGGACCAAGTCAATCACTGCCAACACAGGCTGTCTTGAGAAGCTACCCAATAACCAATCAGATCAGAATTAAATGCATGGACGATGATGACTGACATCTGAATTGTTCATGGTTTTCGTGTTTGGTTTTAGTACTCATCAGTCATTTCACAGTTTATGCATTTTCAGGCGACAGTTTCTTGTTTTCAGTTTGTATGTTTTATTTCATTGTTCAACATTCATGAATTACTTGCTGTGATTTCAAGCGAGTTCAAACACTGATATGAAACCTGTCTTCTGGTTGGCTGAAACCACTGGGGCCTGACTGATCTTTTCTGACAAAAACCTCAGGAAAAACCACCAACAGAGTCAGAGCCTCGCTGTGCCAGCTCACACTAGAGGTTCTGACAATGTGAGAATGATATCCTCCAGATCCCACCTCCTATATTTTCATAGCTTCATGCCCAGTGCTGCTACCTTGTGAGAAGTTCCAAACAGTTTGGACTGAGCAAGTCAACATGCAGCAGCTTTTCCTATCTTATCAATTTACAGCTGCCAGTATCAACAGTATGGTCACAAACCATTTTACAAACTTACTGCGGAATCAACCTGGAACATGAGGTCTATATCAAATACCAACCAGGAACATGAGGTCTAATATCAAATACCAACATGGAACATGAGGTCTAATATCAAATACCAACCTGGAACATGAGGTCTATATCAAATACCAACCTGGAACATGAGGTCTAATATCAAATACCAACATGGAACATGAGGTCTAATATCAAATACCAACCTGGAACATGAGGTCTAATATCAAATACCAACATGGAACATGAGGTCTAATATCAAATACCAACATGGAACATGAGGTCAATATCAAATACCAACCAGGAACATGAGGTCTATATCAAATACCAACCTGGAACATGAGGTCTATATCAAATACAAACCTGGAACATGAGGTCTATGTCAAATACCAACATGGAACATGAGGTCAATATCAAATACCAACCAGGAACATGAGGTCTAATATCAAATACCAACCTGGAACATGAGGTCTAATATCAAATACCAACTTGGAACATGAGGTCTAATATAAAATACAAACCTGGAACATGAGGTCTATATCAAATACCAACATGGAACATGAGGTCTAATATCAAATACCAACCTGGAACATGAGGTCTAATATCAAATACTAACATGGAACATGAGGTCAATATCAAATACCAACCAGGAACATGAGGTCTAATATCAAATACCAACATGGAACATGAGGTCTAATATCAAATACCAACATGGAACATGAGGTCTAATATCAAATACCAACCTGGAACATGAGGTCTATATCAAATACCAACATGGAACATGAGGTCTATATCAAATACCAACATGGAACATGAGGTCTAATATCAAATACCAACATGGAACATGAGGTCTATATCAAATACCAACCAGGAACATGAGGTCTAATATCAAATACCAACCAGGAACATGAGGTCTATATCAAATACCAACCTGGAACATGAGGTCTATATCAAATACCAACATGGAACATGAGGTCTAATATCAAATACCAACATGGAACATGAGGTCTAATATAAAATAAACAACATGGAACATGAGGTCTAATATCAAATACTAACTTGGAACATGAGGTATATACCAAATACCAACTTGGAACATGAGTTCTATATCAAATACCAACCTGGAACATGAGGTCTGTATCAAATACCAACATGGAACATGAGGGTTGTATCAAATACCAACTTGGAACATGAGGTCTGATATCAAATACCAACATGGAACATGAGGTCTATATCAAATACCAACCTGGAACATGAGGTCTAATATCAAATACCAACCTGGAACATGAGGTCTAATATCAAATACCAACATGGAACATGAGGTCTAATATCAAATACCAACCTGGAACATGAGGTCTAATATAAAATACCAACCTGGAACATGAGGTCTAATATCAAATACCAACATGGAACATGAGGTCTAATATCAAATACCAACCTGGAACATGAGGTCTAATATCAAATACCAACATGGAACATGAGGTCTATATCAAATACCAACATGGAACATGAGGTCTAATATAAAATACCAACCTGGAACATGAGGTCTATATCAAATACCAACCAGGAACATGAGGTCTAATATAAAATACCAACCTGGAACATGAGGTCTATATCAAATACCAACCTGGAACATGAGGTCTAATATAAAATACCAACCTGGAACATGAGGTCTATGTCAGTGTACTTCTTGGCCATGAGATCTCCCCAAGAGGTCAGGTTGCAGTAGGTGAGAACGCCCCCTGGTTTCAACAGTCTAAACGCATGGTTCTTGATGAAGTCAAACTGGTGCGTGTGCCACGTCTCTTCGCTTAAAGGGTATGTGTCATACAATATTCCTGAAATTATTAGATGAATTTACATTTAAAATTCACAATATTTAGATTTTATAGAGTGGTCAGTCGAAAGGGTCGCAAAAATTGCGATTGTTTTCGATACTTCCCAGTGTTTCCACACTACTCACGTAGGTGTACACGAAGGAGAAGGGCAGTTGAAATGTATCACTGTCACCTGAGATGGCCAAGGATGGCAGCTGGAGCTGGAATGGGTATTTGCAGAGAGCTTCAGTTTTCAGTTTGGTATTTAAATTCAAAACTTGTGCTACCAGTGACCTGACCTAGACCTGATGCACTTTACACCATGAATGATTAATGTCTGCTTGTGACAAGATGCAAATCACATAAACTGAAGTTATATAAAGTAGAACAAAAGGCCATATATGATACAATCATATTTCTCTTTTTGGATTGGAATAATTTGGAGTCTTCAGTGTGGTAGTTTAAATAGTACTTTTATATTGTACTACGCTGAGAGAATATAAGATCATGCCATCTGTGGAATTTCATTTCATTTGTACTGTAGGGGAGAGCGGGGCACAGTGAGACGGCAGGCACAGTGAGACAGTGCCCCTAGCGTCAAAGTGGTACTGTTTACAGAACTACCATCTCTTATGTTGAACAAAAATTACATAAGTGAAAGGTAAACCTAAATCTGGAAAAGTTTCGAAGCATAGGGCGAGTGAAATTTCAATTTTTTGGTTTTTAGCCTCGATAAGTAAATAATTTTGCCTAATGACTTTTTGTTCTGATGCCTGAGCATTAGGAGTTTAATGCAAATCAATCACCAGGGTTTGAAGCTATGGCTTTCTGACTTATTTTAATATGCTGGTGATCCCCAATTTTGGCGTGTGTCTCCACGGAATTTTCAAATTTAATAAAGAATACTGTAGGGGGCACAGTGAGACAGGGCACAGTGAGACACCACAGAATGGAGGAGAAACACCTTGAATTCAGGGTATAACTCATAATTCATAATCTTCAAAGAGATGCCTGTCATTTACCTCTTGTTTTAGAGAGTTATATCAAAAGGGAAGCATCAGGGAAGAATTTTGATTAGTAAGGCATAAGAAAGTAACAGGTGCGGCTGGTTAAATATGTTATGCACATGTCCACCGACATGAATTTGTCATACTTGCACAAAAAAGGAACTAGAAACTCACCTCACCAACTTTTCGTGATGAAATATATCAGTTTTCATAATATCCATTGACACGGTTATTCTGCATGCCTAGAGGGTTTGCAATTGTGGTAGCAGACTTCCCTGTCTCACTGTGCCCCGCCTGCTGTCTCACTGTGCCCCGCCTATGGGGCACAGTGAGACACTTATCCAGCATGGACTTAACATGATGTATCTCCAAACCTGTAATAGTTGGGAACCCAAAACTACTGGACAATATACCCAACTTCATCATCTACAATGTGGGTCTAAATTGGTTTTACTGTTGACTGCCAACATTTTGCTACACTTGAAAATAAAAAAATGTCTCACTGTGCCCCACTCTCCCCTACACTGACAAAATAAACACAGTGACACACAGTAATCTCTTCCAAAAGAGCAAAATGGTTACATCACCATTATATGACTATGAAGATACACAGACTAGAGAAATCCCTGACAAAAATGACAAAAAGTGTGATAAACCAAGTGCACTGGTTTGCTACACCAGGGTCATGGTCATATAAGCTATACAATGTGGCCAAACTCATACAAGTACTTTTGGTATCTGATATGTTTCAGTACTCTGGGAGTTTTTGTGGAATGGACTTTAAATGTATTTTATGTCTGTCTGAGTGCAAAGTCAAATATAACAGAAAAAAACTTTCAAATGGATTTATGTTGAAGCAGCTGCAATATAACTTAAATATGTTGCAATAATATATATTATTATTATTTAAAATGATTAGGCCTAATTGATAATTATAATTTAATTCCAAATCTTACCATCAAATGTTCCATCCTCTAATGTTACTACAACATCCTCCCACAGGCCCTTCAATGGAGTAACCTTTTTAAGGAGGAAATATTTTATCAGTGAACAGCTGTTGGGAGTATAATGTATGTGGTATGTATATATACTACAAGTGACACTTGTATTTTTCTTATCATTTGTGTTATCATACCAAGGCCACTATTAGAGTTGTAAATTTTTATAATTCATTGATCTTAATATTTTATGGTGGGAGAAGAACCACTACAGTAGTACTGTCGTAATTTTAAGTGCAATAATTCACCCATCCTTTGTCATAAAACAATCATAAGTGCTTTAAAGTGTAAATAAACATGCACTTAATCTGTAAATAAAGTGGTAAATAAAATTGTAAACAATGGATGACCTTGTGCGGCTGTTTGGTTGCCCAATCTTGAAGTCTGGCGAATACTCCGTCATTGCATTCAACAATGGCATGCTCCTCAACGGGAAACTCCTGCAGTTTGGTGGCTGAGATGGCCATTCCAAATCCCAACTCAAGGACTCTACCTCCTGGAAAAGGTTCAGAAATAGACAAAATTGCGAAAAAGGTTGTTTTGTAAGTATTAAAGTATTAAGCCTCAAAAATTGAATGTTAATCTTGCTATTAGCCAAGAGACTGACCTTGCATGAATGCAAAGATTTCAGAAATACAGAGGATAATATCATGTTTCCTTAAATTAACTTCGAAGTATCTGTCGTGTATCGTCGAGATGTTTTTTTTTTCCTTATATCAATTTCCAAATCTGCATGAATCAGTGTAGCTGCCCTTTTCAGTGCTGTAATGTCCTTGTCTATCAGTTGACAAAAGTGACCTTAATGATCTTTCATTTACCTTTAGAAGCTGCGATAGATGCCAACTTGTGCATGAAAGGCGTCTCCCATCTCTCCATCACCGGTTTCCCGCAGATCTCCAGATGCTCATCAGCTTCATCGTAGCCGGCCGAGGCATCTTTCCATTGGTCTGACCTTTTCTGGAATTGACATCAATCAGGGGTAAGTATTTTTTGTATCAGCATCCTTTCAATATATTCTAGGAGTTGGCCTAACTGACTTTTTTCAGTGTGTGAACTAATCAAAACTCCGGAAGTAACACCGAAGAGACATTTCTTTACTGTTTAACATTACTACAAGGAACCCGGTATATTCCTGATAGTAAATAAATTTAAAATAATTAATTGATGCAATGATATGAAACATTTAACAGCATTGACACATTTCCATAGCCACATCAAGGGTGCATAAATAATCTACTTATTAAGTATATATAAGGAAAGTAATTTGAATCACTACTCCTCAGCAGGTTACTCCTTGAGTCAATTAACAAATTAAAAATTAATGTAAAAGTTAAAAATGGAACAAACCTCCCCCTTGGAGAAGATAGGCTGCTCAAAGCCCTCCATGCTGCTGCTGTCAACTGCTACTGCCATGTTTGCACTCAAGATCACAAGTGAATCAGAAGCCTCTCTGTTTTATGACATGTATGGAGCCCCCCCCTCCTCCCACTTTCATTTTGTGGCAAACAACACCAGCCAATCATAAACTGTATGGAGTTAGATTACTGTCATCAAATACAGATTTTGTGTCTATAAATTAGCTTAACTTCATAAACATGAATAATGCAATTTCTCATAGAAAACTTAGATATATGAGGGAAACAATATAGTTACAATTTTACATAATTTGCCTCTATCTCATTGGATTTGCATAATAATTAGCCTGACAAGCAGGCTTAGTATTGACTGTAAGTTCTGTAACAGTGGAAAATCTCCATTATACAAGGCAGCTGGGTTGCTGAGTGGTGGTTCCCGCCTGCTCCGTTGAAGGTCTTTGCCAGCATGGGTTCGAACCCCAGGTGGGCAACCTGAAATTTTCAGTTGGCCTTCATGAGCAAAATCTCGGCTGGATGTCGTTCGGATGAGATGCTAAATTGGTAGCCCCTTGCATCAGTGCCTGTACTAGGCAAGTAAAAGATCCCTCACATGGGGTAAATGTGTAACATGTTGAGGAATCCTGCTCTCTCTCCCATCTCATCAACCAACCCTCATGAGCATCCAGGACTAGACTGAGAGGGTGACACTTTTCATTCTATCTATTTAGTATGTTGAAGGAAACGCAGGACCCTTCTCGACACACTATGATACAGGCCATGTATCCCGTTCTTGGGTTCAGATCAGCTTTTTGAAGGTTTTATTAGAGTTGTTCCTTTTTCTCCAGGCTTATAAACAGGACAAAAATAAGTTATCACTTTTCAATTTGAAATAATTTAAAGAAAAAAATTCAAACTTATTTGTTGTGTGTTCAACCCCCTTAACTGCACAAAAAGCACTAAGAAAAGTTCCTGAGTTGGGATACGCCAACAGACTGCCATTGGCATTGGGTATAGACTCTCTGTTGACCAATGAGGCCTAGCAGTTGGGCTTGCGGCTGGCACGTCCCAGAATGAGGTTGCACATCAGGGGGCTGCTCTCAGCCAGAAATCAGCAAGTTCATGACCAAGTTTGTCTAACAGGCTGAATGAAGGACCTTCTAAAGCCAGGCAGACCTGCGGCAGTCACAATCCATGATCAAGACAGAAACAACATCCATCAGAATCTGGGGACCATTTTAAGTAAGACCTTGTTTGATCTGATTTGTTGAAAAAATACAGAATTACAAACTGTTTCATGTACCATCCAGGTATTTTTCCTACAGGACTTCATACCACAGTCTCCTAAAGAGGTGATAACTTATTTTTGTCCCTCAGTTTAATGAAGAGCTTGAAGCTGATTTCACCAATAGGATGATCACTGACAAGTAGGACAAAATCTGCAAATATTTGAGGGTATCATGATAGAACCAATTTTCTGCCATATCAAAACAGACAGATATGAGTAGCCAGAGTTCACAAATTGGTAGTATAATGGGATGTGTAACAACTTAATGACCACCAGGGACCAGGGCTAAGCATATATCCAGACCATACAGGAATGTAGCACACAATGTTACAGTTCAAATCTTAGTTGAGGTCACCTCCCTATTCCACAGACAGATGTTAGTTACATAACTGTAGCATCCTTGATAAACTCAGGCACTTTCTGTGCATATGGCCATAAACCCCTGAACCAATCAAATCTATCCAAGGCCAAAACACAACTTTATACATTTTAACTCCACCCCAGGTTTGATAGCTTCCATGACCCCAGCCATGTTCATTGGCAGCATTGCACATGGAACAAGGGGATACATGTATGAGGGCATGACCTCAGCTTCCAGTTTTCTCCGTAATCTTTGGAATTTCTTGTCTACAATCTGACAGTTGAGCTTGAGTGTGATCAGTGAGGGCCATGAAACCTATAAATGACAGTCTGACAGAGCTTCTAATTGGCTACCACTAATTAAAATTTTTAAAAATATGTTCAGGGCAGGTCAATATCCAGTTAATGAATAATTGGATATGCATGGATTGGCATACATATACTACACAGCCAGAAGTTTCATTTACCAAGGCTGGCAAGGCTGTTGGTCCCTGGCTTCTGAGCTTGAAACAAACAGACTGTTTGTTTCAAGCTTCTGAGGGTGCTTGCCTGCTTGGCCTGCGAGGGTGGGACTGTAGTAGAAATTATACCGCCATAAAAAAATTACCCATTTTAAAAACATGCTTCTGTTGACATGAAGGACTCATTGATGTGCCTAGCCCAGGGTAAATAGACAATCAACGGAGTTGCAGAATTTTAAAATTAAAAAATCTCCATTCACTGAATCAAATTTGCTACATAACATTGTTGAATTGTTGGTCCATAACTTCACAGGTTCCCACCAGATTTGTCAAAGATTTTCAATGTATAAGAAAGGCGAAAAAATTTCAAACAATTCATTTTATTGGAAAACCATGTATAATTTCATTTCGGCAAAAACATTTGAACGAAGGACAAATTCATTATAAAAGACACAGAATAGAAAATATCACTTGCAATAGATGATTATCTAAGACGTTACTTGGTGGACCACACATTCTTAAAGTCATGCACAGTTTCATTAAGTACAAAAAGAAATTACGCATTTGTAAAAAAGATAAATCATTTACATCGGTCACAATAAACTGTTGCGAAACGGAGATCATGGCGATGAAACTAAATGCAGTTTCAAAAAACATTGCAATTTCAACGTAATTCATGAATTAAGGAATGGAGACGATTCCACAACAATAAAATTGAAAAAATAACTGGAATATGAATTATGAAAATACTGTAGCTTTGAATGTTTGAACAGACATCATGGTGGCCCAAATCTGTCACTAGGAAATCATGGCATTGTCTCAATTTGTTTGAATATGGCTCGACACTTACTGTATGATTGGTACACGGTTGACAATCACGGCACAATTTAAATACTGGGACGCCAATTACTAGAGTTACATAGACTATGAACAGAGAGCGACGAGACCTTATAAATCGACTGTACTATGTACAAGTGGTACGGTGGGCACTTGTTAATTTACAAAACTCCCCTCTGTTCGAACGTCTTGCAAACAAGAAAGAAAGGCGACTGCAGCCAACGTATGTACAAATTACAGTTCAATGGAACTAACTTCAACTAAGGTTGCATAATCCTCCGCCAGCCGGGCGGCCGAGAGAGGACAATCCCCCGTGAGCATTTAAGAATGGACATGAGGCCACCAGTCTCACTGAATGGCAAGTTAATTGTATAACCATATCAGAATTATATCAGAATTATATACACATACAAACAATACTGAGTCAGTTCACTGCAGAACCCTCCACTCAACATATTATGCTAACCATATGCAAATTATAATTATGCAAATCAACAATGATTCCAGCACAAAATATGCAAATTGTAAATATGAATAAAACAATAACTGTGAACACATGATGAACACATGATTGTGCATTGCAATTAACGTGGAATGCAGCGACAAATAATACTGTGCAGTCGATTGACAATAATTGTGAGGGAACAGCGTAAGTACACAATATCACATTAAACAAAGACAATGAAATTGATAATAATAAGTTCAACAGAGTACATCCTACCAACAGAAGTGCTTCAGAGCGGTGTAACAATAACCTATAAAGAAACGGGCTATAAACCTATTTCCACATCACAAATCACAAATTAATTACTCATCTACTTTACTTTCCTGATAACTCGGGATGCAAAATAGTCAATAGCCCTTTGATTGAGAATGATAGATGAATAAATGAAACAGTATTCACAATGTAAACAATATGCAGTCATGGAATTACAACAATAATGCTGAAATTACAAGTCAAATAAACTTGAAAGACAGTTAAACTGGAAACTCCAGGCTCCACTTAATTCTGAAGTAAATAACTTATATCGCTGAATCATCGAAGTATACTTTTAATTCTCCTACAATGGACAGATCAAAAATCATTTAATATTCTAAATTGATTGTCACTGTTCTATCTGAGGTATCATTTAAATTTTATTCTAGCATTTTTTACTTCGGACACATCATCGAGTATTTATAGACAAAGCTCTACATATAAGAAGCATTAATGACACCAATAACATTAGTTATATGTATATATATATTATATATATTATGTATAGTAACGTTACTGCAACATTACAGTTTATGTTATATATTTATGAGTACCTTGAGAGATAGCTTTATGATTGCCATTGCGCTTTGTAAAGTCATGTTATTTTCAGCATTACTGAAACATTATATTATCCAGAGAATATAGAATATTTTTGACAGTCCAAATTCCCATAGAATCTTAGTACTTTATTCAATTTCTTATTTTAGTATGAGAAGCACAATGGACAATTTGGACCAGGACTTAATTTTTGAGCTACAAAGAAATTTGATCTGTTAAAAGGCAGACTTCTATGTCACTACAATGAATCGCTTATCTCTGCAGATCTATAGATAACAATGAATACATCAGGGGGTGATGTTTAGTTGTTTATCAGCATAACAACCTTCAATGTCATTGTTATACTTCTTTTGTCTGTTCGAGTCAGATCCTGGAATCTTATACATGTGACTGACGCTGTGTACATCATACAAATACAATACAGTTTTTATCATAATATTATGACAGATTTTTTTCAATTATTTTTATCTCAACCTGGACATGGACAATTTTCTCACATTTCTACGATCGTATGATTGTTTTTGCATGGTGAAAAGTCGCAGTTGTCAGAGCTAACGTCACTACTTAATTGAGCTGCCTTGTTACACTTATACCTGACAGGTCAGCATTTTCACTAGTACATGGCATGATAACAATTACTATTATTACTATTATCCTACAAACATGAGATTCATTAGACATAATTGTCTTGTTACAGAGTATTGTCAATACATTGAGATTTGGATACATTCTGATACATTCTGATACATTCTGCAGCATATTACACATTATGCACTCTACTGATTGGTACATCTTAATGCCGACAATTACATAACAACCGGACATAACAATTGAACAAAACAATCTCACAGCACATACAAGTATCATCCATTCAAATTTCGTCATCACATCATAACAAAAACACCTAAATTTTATTTCATCTCTCCATTCATTGTATGGACATTCGTTTCAGTAAGCCTAAGTTCAAAATCCAAAATCCCCCTTTTTGTAACATTCTTGAACTTTTTACATTTTTTTTCTCATTTTAGTCACATTCACGTCTTCACCCATTTAAACCATATTTTCACCAAAAAAAAAGTCAAAGTCTCTCTCTCACACGACGTTCAACTTTGCACTTCTCCTAAAGTAACAAAACAACAGTGCAAAGAAAACTGGGTTGGCTGGTGTGACAATGGAACAAACATGTTTGTACTGATCAAATAAACCTTTTGATTTTCCTCAGCTCTTGTTACAATACTGTCAATTACTTTACAACATGATAACATAACTCAATTTAATATGACTGATTAAGGAGTTTGTAACAAAACATTTTTTTCTAATTTTTCATCAAGACATGCTTTTATTTTTTAAAGAGTATTTTAAAATGCAATTTCGGGTTTGATCAATTAAAATGACAAATGCGGAGACCAACTTTAACAAAAGTATTCTTAGAAAAATTATAATCAATACTAAAAAGAATTTTCCTACTTTTATTAGTCCAGTCTACTATAGACCACCATATTTAATTATTGATGCACACACACCAATTCACCCATTAGCCACATCTTGAATCATTCTACACCTTGAATCACTTTACATCTATAAACTCCAGTTACAATTTCTCTACTGGTAACATTTTGTCAAATTGGACAGATAAGCCGGTTGCGGAGTGGTACGGTTCTTCTGGAGGGTCTTGGAGGATTCAGAGCAGAAGTCATTCTAAAAAGGACGCGACAAACGAACGACGTCACCACGAGGAGGTCACGCGTCTGTCCTCTGTCATCGTCCTACAAGAAGGCAGAGCAGTGGCAGGTTGGATGTCATCCTGATCAGGCTATACACAAATCAAGACATTCACACAATTCTAAACATGTTGTACAATTTGAAACATGTCTCTGAATCCAAAACATGTCACATACATCAATTTCAACCATTCATTCACCCACTCAGTTCAAATTCACTCGACTTGACTACTCACAGCTCCTCTACTACGAATGACGCTCAGTGTACTGTACATTTCATCAAAATCATCAGAAAACCGTTTGAAAATCATGTGAAAATGGACAAGAGGGATCTGGAAGTCTTCTGGACTGGGAGAGGAATCTCCGAAGGAGCGAACGACGTCCATGGCTAATGGCAGAGGCATGGAGACCCGTGAAACAAACTGGCAAGTTGCGCTTATTTGAGCCGCTGCGTAATGTTGGCCAGGGCCACGGCAAAGGCTTGGATGGCACAGAAGGGATACTGAAAGTCCAGCGTGTAGGCATTTGTGTCAATCCGACCAAACTGCATCACCTGTGAAGGACAAAAAGGTTTGTGATTGATGCAAAATGAGTAACAAGATGATAAGTTAAAATAAGCATTTAAAAATCATAGTGGCTCAAGCCTATGCAAATTTAATTCTCTGAAGACATTAACAAGTTGACATTTTTAAACATGTTCAATTTCCTCATTTTTTCATAACTTGGAGATGGGCATCTCTTTGCAGAAAATGTGAAATGATTTCAGCAATTACACAAATGCTTAAAGAGTCCAAGTTAGTTTATATATATAGCTTCCCGATATTTTTCCACCTCACTCACCTGTTTTCCCCTGAATTCAATCTGGAAGTTCTTAGCAGATTCCTGTGTGACTCGGCCGCCAAAGTCCAACTGGTAGACCTGGCTGCTCTCATTCCATAACGGAGCTTTGTTGTGCATCACAAAATGTCGCTTCCGGTGGATCTTGGGGCTGGGGTGGATGTCACGGCATTCTGTCTCGCACTTGCCGTTGCGAGCTTTCCGTAACTGAAATGTACAGAACACTTGCACAACTGCAGAAAAAATCAAGCTTTTAAAAAGTATCAAAATAAAATAAATTACAGCTGCAAATCTCTTTTTTCAAAGCCTATGATCAGAATTTTATTATAAGGCAGTATACAAAGTATTTACCCATAGGAAATTATTTTAAGTCTATTCGAGATAACAGTAACATATCGCAGAGTAGCCACTCATAAACAGGTTAATGTTATAAGCATGTTTGATTTCAAAATCATTTGAAATTACCTTTCTACTGAGCTGAGCCTTCTGGAATGTCTCTAAATTCTTGTAGTTGTGACAGAGCATGATTTCATCTCCACTCATGATAACCTCGTCATCCGAGCTGTCCACAGCTTTGTAATTCTTGAGTTTACGGCCAAAGAGAGGAGACTGGAGGCGACTGCGGAAAGAAGACACGTCTTGTTTTGATTTTGCTCGTTTTGCCTGAGGCTGCACGATGCGCCGGACGGGCGAGGTGGGTAGGGAAGTGCTCTGTGTGGAGTCTATTCCCTGGCTGAAGATGTCCTGCCGAGGGCCGATCCGCTTCATTTCTAACGATCCCCTTCGGAGGTCAAAGACATGCCGCTCTGACAGGACGGGTGAGTTGGTGGCGGAGGTACCAGGGGTGTCACTGGAATCATCGGTTGGCCGGAATTGACGAGCTTCTAATAAAACATCTACGCTACTAGCTCGCTGGTGTCCCTTCTTGACCTTGTGCTTGACCGTCTCAACCAACTTCTTTCCCTTCTCCTTAGCCTTGTCCTTGGCTTTGCCCTTCTTGAAAGGAGCTAGCACCACTCGTTTCCTACTACTACTACTGGAAGGCTCAATGACAGCAGCTTCAATGGGACTGGCATTGTTAATGTCCACCAACATCTGCGTACTACGCATGATTTCTCTTGCACTGAGTTTCTCCTGAGTACAGTACACTGTGTCCTTGTGATCCTGGCCGTGTTCTCCCAACTCCATCTCAGCTTCGTCGTCAATGTACTTGATCTCGTGGACGGCCCTGTCCGCCCACCGAGGGAGGTCTTGGTTCCTCTCGTCCATGCTCATCATCACCTGACTGTTGTCATAGCAACGATGTCGTTGAATCACGTCCTCTAATTTACGAGCGGCCAGTTGCACGACCGCATGGGGCGAAGAAGGAACGTCATTATCACTATCTATCTCTGCAGCTCCGTTTACCGTTAGGTTGGTGGAGTTCATCCTGATCTTTGGCACGGCTCCTTTGTCCATGTACATTTCCCTTGGGAACATCTCTCCATTGTCTAATATCGTGCCGTCGACCAGACTGTTGCTGGTGTACGCGAATGGCTCTGCAGGAGACAAGGAGCGAGACTTGAGGCTGGGAGACCTCCGTTGGGGCGGAGATCCTTCTAACGACCTAATTTCTAAGGGACTACTTTTGTCTACTCGGATATTCTGGAAGGCAGCGTGCTTTTCTATAATGACAGGGACCTCCATGGCGCTCTCCTGGACGTTGAGGGCATCGGAGGAGCCGTGGATGGTGGACAGTCGCTGAGGGTTGATGCAGATCTCTGGGGAAATGGGGATGTCCCCCACAGGACAAGCTGCGCCATCTATCACCGTTTCCTGGAAGCCTTGTTGACCTGCAAATGACAAACACAAGCTTGTAACACCAATTAGACAACTGAATCGAACTGATACAGTGTCTATCATAGATATTGCAGAATTACCAACCCAAGCTTTCAAATTAACATATTCTTATGAAATCTTTGACAAATTAGTTCCTTCAGTGAAGATTTTCAGAATATAAAACTACAAGATGGCAAAGATACGTTCAAGGGATGCACGTACCTGAAATATACTCGTCATCACTTTCACCGAAGTTGTTGGGGTTGTAAGAGGGGTCGTGATCTTGAGGCGTCAGATCCGTTCCCAATTCTAAGATGGTGATTGTCATTTGTCTTGGCTGGAGATGAAGTAAACTTGTCTTGTAGAGAACTTGGCCGAGATCTTGAGGCAGATAAGACGCTGCTCCATTGATCTTAAATTTAGTGCCCCAGATATTAGATGTTACTTCTATTAACGTGTTTGCCTGAAAAGAGACACGATAAAAAACCTTAAAATCTGAGTCACAAGTATTTCAAGTAATTATGAGTAACAGATGTATTTACTGTTACCACAGAAATCCTTGTGTTGCTAAAATCCTTCCAATACTTCCAACAGAAATATCAAAATTCCAGTCACAGTATGATTACATAATGATTATCTCTTTGATACCATTTCAGGAACATTCACATTCGAGTTACCGATCATAAAAAGAGAGAAAACCTAGTACCAATATCTATACATATTTCTTTTCTCTTACCTCAGGCAGATTGTCATCATAAAGCAATTCATCTAGTGGTCTACCAAGAGATGAACTGTCTCTCCTGTCTAAGCGAGCCCTCTGTTTCCGTAACCGCCTTTTGCGTTGCATCCGGGGTGAACCACATCCCTCTCCTGCATCCGAATCTGTGTCGCTGACCTCACTTTCGCTGGACACAAACTGAGAACTCTGTCCATCTATACCTGAAATACATCAAATTAAATTTTTTTTAAAATAAAATCATTGTGTCATGGTACCACTTACAGCTATCATAATTAACTTATGATTTGGACTTGTATGTCTCATCAGATTTAATTGAGCACTGCATCCTTTGGAAACAGTATTGGGTCCACGTGTGATACTGTTCTCTTTCCACTATGTGGCTGAATGCTATCGCACCAGACTGCCACCTTGTGGTAAGCTCAGATTCACATATAATGGCAACAACATCCCTCATGCAAGGTAATATCAAGCTTCTTTCCAAAAAATACTACAGAGTCTAAGTAACATCATTTTTTAAAACTCAACTTATCTATTTTGATCAATATTAAGCCTTGAATACTTACTAAACCGTTCATTGCCATTGACTTTGATCTTTGGGTCGTAGATGACAAACTCCGGGCGGATCTTGCTGTGTCTTTTTCCTTTGAGAAGTGGAATCAACCCTCCCAAGTATTCCAGATACAACGTGTATTGTCCTGCCGAGTTTTCATCTCCGTGTCGGATCATTGTGCAGTGTAAGCGTTCGTTGTGCGGTGGAGGGATACAGACAAACTCCCGCAGTTTCAAGGGGTCGGGAATATAGCCCTGCAAAGCAAGAAAGGAGGAACTATGTTATAATTCACTAATGCCCATGAATAAATACATCATGTGTTAAGGATTGGACTTCGATCATTTGGATCTGGCCATTTGGATCTGTTGAACTCAATAAAGTCTAATGTCAAACTGTAATTATAAATGTCACTTCTAATAACTGTAATAACTGTTGTAACTGTAATCATGTCAAATTTGTATATCATGCTTCATTCTCACACCATTTCATTTCATTGTCTTCCTTTCCTTTTGTCTGTCTTTACACATTGGTTTTTCTCTGTTTGTATCTGTTTATGTACCTTATGTTTCCTTCTAAATTCCTCATAAAATATTGTCATTCAAGCTATTCTTCTCAACAAGTAAAGATGTTTTATCTCATGCTCTTCTCATACAAATGAATTGTAAGTACTTTTCTGTATTGTATAGTTAATATTGTGTAGACTTTAATAATTGTGAGTTTGTATATTTATTCATTGGTCTCACGTTAGTTTTTAGCTATTTCAAATCTAATACTTATTTGTTCAACTGTAAATTATTGTAGTCATTTCTACATTTAGTTTTTGTATCGTTTATTCTCATTTATGCTAAATGTACTTAGTTAATTTCTTACTTGTTTTGCCTACTTTAATTACTTTACTTAGTTCATTTCTCTACTTTGTTCTTTCTTTACTTAGTGTTGTTCAATGTTCATTCTTTATATTTCAGCTAACCATCATCATCTATGTTCATCTCATGACATCATCACTCAAGCTTCAATTCAATGGAACAAATTTCTTATGGACTTATGATGCGTTAGAATTGTATGACTCAATTACTACAATTTATTTCCTCTTGGAAAACATCATGATTTTCACAAAGAGACATGAAAATACATTCAATAGGCCACTCTCCACCTCAGTTCATGAAAAGAAATCATTTAAATGGGTATCTAATGTGGAAAGTGCCATTAATATTTTCAGCAACTTGGCATGCAATTTTTTTTATTTCAAGTTTTAAGTTATGTCGTTATCGTTTAAAATCTCAAGCCGTCAAAGGGAAAATTAAGATTTGTAAACACATCACTCAGACAAAAATAACACGTAATGGTTCTCATAACTTATAACTTGAGTCAGTATTGATCACAGAACAACCGAGAAACAAAGCAACATGAGTTATAGTCTTGCCTGCTGGGTTACATGTTCTCGCAGACTCTAAATTTATGAAGCATCTGGTTGTGGCTTCGATCCAAACTAAATACCTCATCAGCTACCTTTAGACTTAACAGACTCTCCTCCTACTCACAGTTTCAAGAATTGCCACATTTAATTAGCATCTCCAACAGAGTCTACAGCATCAAAGATACAATATGTACACCAAAAATAACCTATTACATTTCCAAATAGGAGTAGACAACTATAATGACAAGCTATTCTGGCTTCCCGCCAGTTCCTTTCAACCTGCACATAATCTCCTCTCAGAAGCTTCTATTCTCGGTACCGGTAAAGCTAATTGCCAAGAATTTATTTTTGGTTTACTTACTTCTAAAGCATGTTTATTTCTAAATAAGATGGCTTCATCCCACACAGGTACAACAACAAGAGAGATTTGTGACTTTTTCTTTTGAGTCCATATTTTAATGCCAATCCAACGAATCTAATTATTCTTGGACATTTCTTTGATTGCAGACAATTTTTCTGCATTACAGATTTGTCTATAACTGATTTACCTAGACTCCAGACTTCCAGAGGCGAGGAAAAACCTCATTGTGAAGAATAACTCACAGGTGAAATGACATCAATCATTCTTCGATTCTCTGTGGAGCATTCCCTCAAGCAATGGCGTATTTATAGCAACACAACAAAATTCAATACTTGTTTCAAAGTCAGCAGGAAAAGTATAAAAACATACTTGAAAAGGAAAATGTCAATAAAACTAAAGTTTCTCATGCAAAACCACAGTCCTACATCTCCGTGGCCATAACTCAATATTTTTCAAGCCGACCCATCAAAAATCTGACGTTTCTCTTCCCCATAACTCATGCAACGGCATTGCTGCCTTCTTTTCAAAGAGAATCGCTAAAAACAAAATGTCGTTCAGCCCCCGAAGAGTATTGAAATGAGCCCTGACAGCCCATAAAAAATGGCCGACAAAGCAGTAATCACAATTCCCAATGAGATATTTTTATTGGATGAACTTGAAGCAGTTGAGAAAATCACAGCTGGGGGCAAACAAGCTGCTATATCATATTTCTCGATGCTTGTATGTTTTGTTTCGAAATGGATGAATTCTACCATAAAAGCTGTTTACGAAGACCAGACTAAGATTTGTCAAAGACAAACTGCTCAAACCGATCTTCCATTACTCTAAGTGGACGACCTGTCATAGGCGCAGTCCCCCGCAAATAAAAACCTCTTAAAGCAGCCGAAAAAAGATGAAGAACTGCAGAAAAATGGAAGATATTTCAGCGCAGAGATATATTACACACATGCATTAATCAATGCTCTGGGCTGTCGGCCGTCTCAGGATGATTAATCTCTCTCTTAACTCAGCCTAAGCCAGGGATGCAAATATATATCAAGTTAATCCTGACAGTAAAGCACTTTCAAAGTGGAGGCGTAACACTAAAAGCTCAGATAGTCTGGTATCCCTTCAAATATGATGTGTTGCAAAACATCAGGACATACATTTCTGGCTTGAGCCTCTGAAGGACACCCCAGTCATCCCACAGCTACACACAAAAGGCAGATAGATAAAAAGACAGACAGAAAGAGAGATGGATAAAAGGCGCCTATATCATCCATTAAGCAAGGGCACTGCAGGCAGGAACAGAGCGACAAGCGTTGCTGAACATTTGACCTTTTGCATATTTCACCTCACAAGCGACTGCATCAGTTTCATCTGTCTGCAACTTTTGCTAGGTCTCTTTTCATTTCAATATGCCACAAAAAAGCTCAAAATGCCACAAAGCATAAGGCAAACGCACATTTCATTACTCGCAGAAGCCATACTAGCAAATGAGACCTTCACATCATATCAAAAGAGAAGGCCTAATTGCATTCGGTGTAATATCAAAGCAGCAACAAGATATGAGCTGACTGAAACACCTCATTATTGCATGCGTCTCCTTCCATCTTTTTATAGAAGATATACTTTCTCCATTTTATAAAAATATGTGACATCACAAAGTCAAGTTTCCGTAAATATCGCCACAAGCCAAACAATGTTGTATGGTGCAGTCGTGCCCTGAGCAAACAGAAATATCAGATATTCTTGAAATTGTAACATCAAAAAACCACAATTTGAAAGGTAAAAGAATCTATTCATGTTTGTGTTTTAGTTTTCTGTCTCCAGGCGATGGTGGCAAATGCATCAACTTTGCTAACATGAAACAAACTCTGTCTAACATCTTTTTAAAAACTCTTTATATATTTTTTCTGCTCCCTTTTCATGTTTGTCTGCTTTTTGTTACATTTTCCTTTTCTGAGTAATCCCTTTTCATCCTCTCCATTTGCTTCCCGATGGCATATAAGATGTTTTTCTCTGACTTTCTGACATTTGACAATGCCCGATGACATATATATGAGGATTTCTGCTCATTATACGACATATTATCTCAAAAATTGACATTTCTTCTTCCTAGGCTTAGTAAGCTTTACTTCCAAGAAAATTTCCTGAAGTCGAAGGTCAAAATGAGTACAGACTGAAGATTTTCTAAGATACATGGTCACTGTTGAAACTGGACAACAACAGTTTCACAAGTCATATTCTAAGCTCTATAATATGGCCAGTACGTGGACATTGCAGCCCTCTCGGCCTAATTCTTGCCTCTAACTCACCTTAATCGTGGGCACGAAGAGGGAAGCGACAGCAGTGGACAACTTGGAGGGAAGAGGGAGCTGATCGAGCTGAGTGTCGTCTCTGAGCATTCCGTGTATGGCTCTCCGGCAGAGGTACTGCAACATGGCCACGTGTTTGGTGACCCACGCCGTGAAGATGTAGCAACCGGCCGCCACAAACAGCCTCTTGTTGTTGTGGCCCCAGGTTAATGCTGTGATCGGCTTGCCCTGTGAATCAGAGATTAACATGTTAGAGCAAGAAAATTACCATCACAATATATACAAATTAAAAACAGTTTTAACTTGAAGATGTGCAAGATGTATTTCATCTATTCAAAACTAATTTACACTTCCCAAACATAATGGCACACACATTTAGCAAGGAAAAGACAAATCTTGGTTTGCATTGATGAATTTGACGTCGCATCATCATAATACAGACTCAGACTCAGACAGGCAGCGTAGAATGCACAAAGGCGCCAAAAGGAAGACGATGAAGAAGAACTTTCAAATAATCTTCTGATATTTTATCTCCTACCATCAGAAGATACATGGAAATGACAGTGCATTAGCTAATTAAATCATAACTCCAGCTTTAACAATCCCATTTAAGACGGGCTTAACTAATTCACAGTTCCATTACCGGCATTAGGGGAGTGTTAATGAAATTAGCAATTCCATTAATATCCACTCTTTCATCATTAGTCTTCGCCTTTTAATTCCTAATCTCAATGACATTGAATTATTCGAAGGGATCTCCTAATAAAGACTCTTAAAGAATTGAGAATAACTACCAATCAATTGACTGGAGTTGTCATCAACCAAATGTTAATAATATATATAGAATTTTATTTGACATCTGGACATCATCAAGATAGATGTGTCATAATAATATACTCAAACATAGAGATTATGATATCAAGGCCATAAATAATAATAATACTCTAACATAGAGATTATGATATCAAGGCCATAAATAATAATATACTCAAACATAGAGATTATGATATCAAGGGCATAAAAGAGAAATAAAAGAATGTCAAAGCGGTTTCTTAGGGAGCGAAAGGGAAATGTGATTGTCAAACTTGTCTTAGAGTAGCCCACAAGAGACAGCTCTAATACTCCTGTCAGTTGTAGCTCTCCTGAAAAGGAAGGGAGTGAAAGACCAGGAAAGAGAAAGGAAACGGGGAAATTACCTGATTAGGAACGTTTACTCGATAACGTAAGTGTGCATCCGGAGTGTAGAAGAGGATTTCATTGCTGCATTCCAAGTTGGGCTGTCGTACGAAGCCTCCCACCGTCAGGATCTCCCCGTCATTGCACCACTCCATCTTGATTCCTGGGAAATTAAATTAATTGTTCTTAAAGAGATTTCAACTTCTCAATGGACTCAAGAACATTCTAAGAACTATTCTTCCATGTCTGCGTTGAAATATTTAATACCGCCATTTATCGGTAAATCCCATCAAACGATTATTATTAAGTCTTTCCGTGAGTAGGCTCAGTTATTACAGTGGATCTGCCTATTACTGCTAATCAACTTTAATTTCAATCTTGTGGCAGAATTAATATTTTGACAATTTATGAGTGACCAATATTAGCTCACAATAATTTTCCATGAATTATCAATCTGGTCCAATTGTCTTGCTAATATAATGAATAGCCGAGATGCTTAAATGTGACAGAAATGTGCATATCAGATAAATTTAGATTTGACGGCAATTAAAAATTAATGACTTTCATTCAAACTTCAAATTAACTCACAAAGAAAGAAATAATACTGTAAGTGACAGATATCAAATGTGATAAATGACTGGGACTATTGGAAGAGATAGATTCATAATGGCTGGCAAACATAATATATTGATTTTTGTCAGTCACCATCACTCACTCAATGAAGAAAGTGTCAAATAGAAAGCCCACTCAAAGAAGACCATCAAAAAATCAATTTAACACTAATAGAGACTAATAGGTAGTTGAGGACAGGATGTCGCCATCGCACGCCCCTCATAAATAGACACACTGACCCTTCGGACAAAAATCGATTGACCACAAAAATCAATGTCTCACCTGTGAGGCCCGTGTTGACGATTCTCGGACAAGGGTCGTCGTACGTGGACATTATGTGGATGATTCCCGACCGAAAGCAAACCGCTAAGACATGGCTCCGCTCTGTGGATGAAGAAAAAATTAATATTACTTCAAGATTCAGAAATATGTGAGACTGATAATATTAGGGGAGAGCGGGGCACAGTGAGACACTTTTTTTATTTTCAAGTGTTCCAAAATGTTGGCAGTAACGAGTTAAATGAGATCAGGTCTACATTATAGGTAATGACGTTGGGTATATTGTCAAGTAGTTTCAGGTTCCTACCTTTTACAGGTTTGGAGAAATTTTGAGTTTCGTCCATGCTCGTTAAGTGTCTCACTGTGCCCCGCCCACGGGGCACAGTGAGACAGCAGGCGGGGCACAGTGAGACAGGGCATCTGCTGCCATAACCCCCGATCCTCGGGACCTGCAGAATTGTTCCATCAATTGTTGCTACAGAAACTACTGTACTCTTATAATAGCAGCTGGCTAGGTGATTTTTTAGGTCCGTTTTTGAGCATGTTTCGAAACTTCATCGCACAGGACACATGCACGACTTATTTAACCTGCCGCACCTGTTACATACTAATCAAAATTCATTCTGATGCTTCTCTTTGAATATGACTCACTAAAATCAGGAGTTTATTGCAGGCATTTTTTTTTTAATAGTGAATTGTAAGCTATGCCTTACATTCAGGTCGTTTCGAGTGTATTTTACCATGTCTCACTGTGCCCCGCCTCCAACTGTCTCACAGTGCCCCACGCAGCTCTCTTTATAAAATTTTTGAATTATGCGGACCAGATGCCTGTATTGTGGTTCATTATCTCACTAAATTAAGGCAAATAATCAAGGTTTGAATTCCTGGCAATTGATTTGCGTTATACCATTTTTCTTGGGAATTATAACAAAAAGTCGTTTAGCAAAATTATTTACTTTTATCAGCTAAAAACCTAAATATTGAAATTCCACTCTCGATATGCTGTGTAGGCATTCCGGATATAGGTCAGACTCTCACTTACTTACTTTTTGTACTATACAAAAGAGGGTTGATCTGTAAACAGTACCAGCTAGACGCTACGGGCTTTGTCTCACTGTGCCCGCCGTCTCACTGTGCCCCGCTCTCCCCTACAGTCAGTATACTTGTTGTAATGTGTACATGAAATGTTTATACAATTAGAAAATGTGATACATCTACTTTTTGTTTGTGACCAACTTGAATGCTTTACACTGGAATAGGAACTGCGTGATGTTTCATTCTCTAACATTGACTTAAAGTTCTCATAAGTCTAAAGATGGTAACAGCTTTCTAGTTCATCAATGTCAGCAGAACAAAACGATTCTTCATTACAAAAGAAGAGCATATGGAAAACAGAAAAAAGGGCATAAGAAAGTAAAGAAGGCAGTACTCTGAGAAACAGTATCTTCTTTTGAGTGGTGGTGGTGGTGCAAGCGGGGCACTGCATAAATGAGACATAGCCTTGTTACCTTTAGAAAGACACATCTATGCCAGCCTTTGTGGCTATCACTGATCAGAATACATCTTACATCTGAGATGGAATAATTACACCTCAGACCACATCACAGGATTCTTAGTTTTGTGTCACTGGTCTAGTTGATCTTGAGATCTAGTTGTCACGATAAACCCACATTCAATGGACAATTGTGAGGGCAAACTGCCCCTTGAGTGACCCCTTAGTCTACTCCTTGGTCTTTGACAGTGTTGTGCTCGTTACTCAATCATAGTAACTAGTTACATATTACATATTACTTTTTAAAAATGTAATATGATCCGTTACATATTACTTTAAAAATTGATAAAAAGTAATAATATTACTTATTATATATTACTTATTACTTTAGCGTATTGTGTCACATTTAGTTTGTATTATGGGCCAAACGATGACACCTGGGCCTGGTCCAAGTAGCTCCAAGTGGATTTATAAAATTATAAAAAATACTAGAATGACCTGATAGCATTTTTAAAACTTAACCCCCCCCCCTCTTTTCCGTCCCCTTTACCTCCCTGTCCTCTATCTCCCTATACTGTGCCTTCCCTGGTGGCTCCTGGTCACAGGAACAATCCAATGTCACATTTGATTATAGGTGGAGCCACCAGTACTGAAATCAGTATGAACACCTGAGGGCAGCAGGCACTTCATTGTTACTGAGTTTTTGTTATCTTTACACCTGAATATGATATCCATATTAATATGAAAACATTGTCTATGCCATGAGAGTGCAAATTACCTCAACAAAAAGCAAATATCAACAAATATCAGATACAAGCAGTTGACTGAAGTGTGGACAAAATGTGACTGCAAATTAACATGTTGGGTGTCTGTAAATATGCTGTCAACCAGGCAATACAGTAACGCAGAAGTAACGGAAAATGTGCATGCAAGTAACTCTAATATTATTACTTTGGTTTTGAAAGTAACTCGTTATATTACTCAGTTACCTACCAAATTAATAATATTACGTAACGCAATCCGTTACTAACGCGTTAGTCGCATCACTGGTCTTTGATGGTCTCTACATCAAGACCAATGTCTCTGACACAGCCATTTCCTAACATCTCCTATCACTGAGGCTTACGGAGCATCTCGCTTCTGATCCATGTTAAGCCCCCACAGCTGTCAGCTTGCACCCTTAAGCCTCTAGCGCCTGTCTCCAAACCACATAAATTGGTCTTCGGAAAAATTTTGCTATTTGTGTTGTTAGAAAAAGCATAGTTGTAATGAAAGTAACAACATTCATCATGAATTTAAGGAACTTTGAACAGCAGAGGTTCAATAGACTTCAGCCTAATTGAGTTATTATCGAAGTTAAAATGAGAGATTACGAGGGAAAATATCGATCGGCAAACAAAAACAAGAAGCCCAACTAGGCTATAAACTTGATAAAGTTGGCGCGAGTTACTTTAAGAGAGACCACAATCTGGAACCCAAGGAGGAAGGCAGAGACCGAGGTCGCTAACAAGTTTAAGTCAATAACTCACAATCTTGATTAAGTCTTGGAAGCCCTCAACCTGACTGGACTTAACTGGTAGGCTACCACATTTGTCATCAAAGCTCCAGTTTCAGGCCCCTATTCAGCATTACTTTAGGGCAGGCCACCATTACCGTGGACAAGAATAGCCAGTGATTTGATTGCAGGTTGCTGTGAGCCGCTTCAAGGAGTGCCGCAAGGCACCACATTAGACCCAATGAGTGCTCGTGTTGGCCAGTACTAGACAACAGTAGACATGAACAAGCTAGCCAGTCACCCACATGCACCCAAGAGCACTGCTCAGGGCAGCCTAGCATTGCCTAGCACTTTGCCAGGGATTTTCAAGAAATCTCCAAGAAATCTGTGAGAAATCTCCGAAAAATCGGCAGCAGTCAGCATCCTAGGGCAAAGGATCAGCGTCTCTCTGCTCCGTCCAGCCTCTTGTTGGAGTCTTGTCTCTCCAGCTCAGCATCTTTGCTCATTAGCCTCATCACTTGGTAGAGTACTGACATAGGTCATTGACCCCTGTGAATTATTCTGCATCTGTCTCGACCTGCCAGGCCATACTCGTGCGTCTAACACACAACACAATTATATCCAGCCATTTATGTGTAAATATATAGCATTATACCACACCACATACCGATGTGGCGATGCAATCACTAATATGCCTCCAGCAATATGTGCCATTAGGCCGTTCCGCAATTATGAGACACATTGGTAGAATGGCTGAAGCTGACAGTGCTACTAGATGAGAATGCAGATGCTAGTTTCTATGTTTGACACTGCTTGCTGTATCATCCATCGCATATGCTATATCCTTAAATATTGCACTCTTTGGCCTTCTGCCAATCTACGAGAAGACATGGCTCTTTTCTGTCAATGAAAGAAATTTAAACAGTTTAATAGTATTTCAAGATTCAGAAATATGTGAGACTGATAATATTACACAAAATATTTAGACATAGTCCGGCAGTAAAATGCCATTTTTGGGCCCAACCCAAAAGTTCCGGTTAAAGTTTTTTTCTCTCTTGATCCTGTATCTATATGGTCCAAGGAACATTTTCAGGGGGGGTGTGAAACTCTCACCCTTGAGCATTCCGAGAAATCCAAGATGGCGTCCAAAATGGCCGCCGGACCCGAAATTGGTCATAAATTGGCTCCTAATTCAGCTAGGATGATAAATAAAACATCAAAATAGGGGTTTTGAGGGTCAAGGATTCCAGAAACAGGTAAATCAAACTCATAAGATCCCAATTTCTAGCTTAAATGGCCAAAATTAATCATTTAAACTGTAAAATTAGCGTTGAAAATCAAGATTAGGCATATGTGACCTGCTCCACCAAAATGTGCTTAAAGAATAGACAAAGTATCTATTACTGTGGCTTCCTCTGAATCTACTTGAAAGGTGCTTTCAAATGATGGGTCATATGTGGGTACATGTCAATTGCATCCAAAGTAATGACATGTCAAAAACTGTGAACAATGTAAATAATGAAGCTGCAGAATTTGAGAAAGTGGCCTTTACATTTCAAGCCAAACAATGTCAAACAAAGGTTGGTTAATTGTTTTCTGAAGTATATGGATTAAAATGCACTAAGATAATGCCTCTTACAATAGTAAAAATATCCTTAAAGTATGACTTTTGAGATATATGAGCAATGCACATTGCTCTTATCCAGACCATCTCCGCCTTCTTGAGAACTTCAGTCACTTTTGTTTCTTTTAGTGGACCAGCCGATGTACACGATTCTGTAGTTAGAGGCTTTATTGTTAATGGAAGGTATCGATGCCAGTTAGATAGATAATAGGTTTGACAAAAGGATTAGGGTTGATACCACTTATGGATTTGAATTTTAGGGTTATTTTGTGGTCGTTAAGGTCAAAGCCAATTGACTCATTCACGTAAAACTAACTCTGCCCTCACAAAAGTTGCAAAAGACAACAATTAAAACAGGTCAGAGGGGCCCCTCTGTATCCATGTATTTCAAGTTTTTTGATACCTTTTAGAATAATTAAATGTCATTTGAACAAAAAAAACAGGACTGTCAATGTCCACATCCATTTTGGTTGGTTGGGAATGAATTATCCAGTGATTGGGATTGGTGGAATTGAGAATATCAGGGAGGATTTTGTGTTTTTCACAGGATATTTTCGACACTGAGAGCAAGATGCATTTAACGTTTAGAGGATTGACTGTTGTAGTAACAAGGAAACCAAGGTGCCAGCTGAAAGCTGACATCAAGGGCTATCCATCCTCATCCATTTTGGTTAGTTAGGAAGGATTTATCTAGTGATTAGGATAGGTGGAATTGAAAATACATGGGAGGATTTTGTGTTTCCGAAGAGATTCTTGACACTGACAGCATCATTTATTTACCTTTTGGAGGGTTGACAATTGTATTAACAAGGAAACCAAGGTGCCAAATGACAGCTGACATCAAGGGCTATCCATCCACATCCATTTTGGTTGGTTGAGATTAAATTACCAACTGATTAGGATGGGGTGAATTGAAAATACATGGGAGGATTTTCTGTTTCCAAGGAGATTTTTGACACTTACATCAACATTTATTCAGCCTTTGGAGGGTTGACAGTTTACTTGCAAGAAAACCAAGGTGCCAAATGACAGCTGACATCAAAGGCTATCCATCCACATCATTTAAGTTGGTTAGAAATTTGTTATCCAGTGATTAGGACCGGCAGGATTGAAAATGCATGGGATGATTTTGTGTTTCCGAGGAGATTTTTGACACTAACAGCAAAACTTATTAAGCTTTTGGAGGGTTGACAGTTGTAGTAACAAGGAAAAAAAGTACCAAATGACAGCTGACATCAAGGGCTATCCATCCACATCCATTTTGGTTGGTTAGAAATTTGTTATCCAGTGATTAGGACAGGAAGAATTGAAAATGCATGGGATGATTTTGTGTTTCCGGGGAGATTTTTGACACTGACAGCAACACTTATTAAGCTTTTGGAGGGTTGACAGTTGTAGTAACAAGGAAACCCAGGTGCCAACTGAAAGCTGACATCAAGGGCTATCCATCCTCATCCATTCTGGTTAGTTAGGAAGGATTTATCTAGTGATTAAGATAGGTGGAATTGAAAATACATGGGAGGATTTTGTGTTTCTGGAGAGATTTTTGACACTGACAGCAACATTTATTTACCTTTTGGAGGGTTGACAATTGTATTAACAAGGAACCCAAGGTGCCAAATTACCGCTGACATCAAGGGCTATCCATCTACATCCATTTTGGTTGGTTGGGATTAAGTTTCCAAGTGATTAGGATGGGGGAATTGATAATACATGGGAGGATTTTGTGTTTCCGGGGAGATTTTTGACACTGACAGCAACACTTATTAAGCTTTTGGAGGGTTGACAGTTGTAGTAACAAGGAAACCCATGTGCCAACTGAAAGCTGACATCAAGGGTTATCCATCCTCGTCCATTTTGATTAGTTAGGAAGGATTTATCTAATGATTAGGATAGGTGGAATTGAAAGTACATTGGAGGATTTTTTGTTTCCGAGGAGATAATGGCTGCAACATTTATTCAGCTTTTTCAATGGTTGAAAGTGGGAGGAACAAGGAAACCAAGGTGCCAAATGACAGCTTACATCAAGGGCTATCCATCCACATCCATTTTGGTTGGTTCAGATTAAGTTACCAAGTGATTAGGATCAGGGGAATTGAAAATACATGGGAGGATTTTCTGTTTTCGAGATTTTTGGCACTGACAGCAACATTTATTTAGCCTTTGGAGAATTGATTGACAGTTGTACCAACAATGAAACCAAAGTGCCAAATTAAAGCTGACATCAAGGGCTATCCATCCACATCCATTTTTGTTGGTTAGAAATTAATTATCCAGTGTTTAGGACAGGAAGAATTGAAAATGTATGGGAGGATTTTGTGTTTCCGAGGTGATTTTTGACACTGGCAGCAACATTTATTTAGCTTTTGGAGGGTTGACAATTGTAGTAACAAGGGCACCAAGGTGCCAACTGAAAGCTGGCATCAAGGGCTATCCATCCTCATCCATTTTGGTTTGTCAGGAAAGATTCATCTAGTGATTAGGATAGTGGAATTGAAAATACATTGGAGGATTTTGTGTTTCGGAGGAGAATTTCGACAATGACTGCAACATTTATTTAGCTTTTTGGAAGGTTGACAGTAGGAGTAACAAGTAAATCAAGGTTTTATTGAAAGCTGACATCAAGGGCTATCCTTCCACATCCATTTTGGTTAATTAGGAATGAGTTATCTAATGAATAGGATAGGTGGAATTGAAAATACATGGGAGGATCTTATGTTTCCTATGAGATTTTTGACACTGATAGCAACCTTTATTTAGCTTTTGGAAGGTTGACAGTTATATTAGCAATGAAATCAAGGTGTCAAATGAAAGCTGACATCAAAGGCTATCAATATACACCAGAAAACAAATAGCACACCTGTGTTAGTTTGACATATTTTGATGTCGATTGCTTGAAATTTAACAGTCATTTATTCGGTTTCCGGAGCTTCATAATTAGCATGTTTGACATGTTATTTCTTTTGATGCAATTGACATATACCCACATATGACCCATTATTTGAAAGCACCTTTCAAGTAGATTCAGGGGAAGCCACAGTAATAGATACTTTGCTTATTCTTTAAGCACATTTTGGTGGAGCAGGTCACATATGCCTAATCTTGATTTTCAATGCTAATTTTACAGTTTTAATGCATAATTTAGGCCATTTAAGCTAGAAATTGCGATCTTATGAGTTTGATTTATCTATTTCTGGAATCCTTGACCCTCAAAACCCCTATTTTGATGTTTTATTTATCATCCTAGCTGAATTAGGAGCCAATTTATGACCAATTTCGGGTCCGGCGGCCATTTTGGACGCCATCTTGGATTTCTCGGAATGCTCAAGGGTGAGAGTTTCACACCCCCCCTGAAAATGTTCCTTGGACCATATAGATACAGGATCAAGAGAGAAAAAAACTTTAACCGAAACTTTTGGGTACCATCCCTCCACTGCCAGACTACAATAGGAAAATGTGATTTATTTGCAGTTTTGTGATAAATATGCCTTTCACCAGCACAGGAACTATGAATTTTCTTCTTTAACTTTGATTGAAGTTCTCCCAATTCTAGAGATACCTGTAACAGCTCCAAAAAAATAGGCCCTATTCAGCGATTACCAGTTTTTAACTAGAGGCAGTGTAGCAAGCGGAATTTGCAATTTGGGATACGTATGAAAATGCTGTCCTAAAGGGACTGAATGGTTGCCCTATTTCACTTGGTGTTTATATACATACATATATATAACATTTGTATAGCAACAATACAGCAATAAAATTGATAACTTCGGTTTTTACAAATCTCTACCAAAAAAATGCTTCACACCCAATGGTAACACGCACACAACCTATGGTAACACGCATATCCTATGGTAACATGCACATCTTATGGTAACACGCACACCCAATGGTAAATGCACACTGTGGTAACACGCACATCCTATGGTAACACGCACATCCTATGGTAACACGCACATCCTATGGTAACACGCACATCCTATGGTAACACGCACATCCTATGGTAACACGCACATCCTATGGTAACACGCACATCCTATGGTAACATGCACATCCTATGGTAACACACACACCCTATGGTAACACACACACCCAATGGTAACACACACACAACCTATGGTAACATGCATATCATATGGTAACATGCACACCCAATGGTAACACGCACACAACCTATGGTAACACGCACATCCTATGGTAACATGCACCTCAAATGGTAACACGCAACGCATACACCCTATGGCAACACGCATACACCCTATGGCAACACGCACACCCAATGGTAACACGCACACCCTATGGTAACACGCACACCCTATGGTAACACGCACATCCTATGGTAACACGCACACAATCTATGGTAACACGCACACAACCTATGGTAACACGCACATCCTATGGTAACATGCACATCCTATGGTAACACGCACATCCTATGGTAACACGCACATCCTATGGTAACACACACATCCTATGGTAACACGCACATCCTATGGTAACACACACACAACCTATGGTAACACGCACATCCTATGGTAACAGGCACATCCTATGGTAACAGGCACATCCTATGGTAACACGCACACCCAATGGTAACACGCACACAACCTATGGTAACACGCACACCCAATGGTAACACGCACACACCCAATGGTAACACACACATCCTATGGTAACACGCACATCCTATGGTAACACGCACACAATCTATGGTAACACGCACACAATCTATGGTAACACGCACACAACCTATGGTAATACGCACATCCTATGGTAACACGCACATCCTATGGTAACACGCACATCCTATGGTAATACGCACATCCTATGGTAACATGTACATTCTATGGTAACACGCACATCCTATGGTAACACGCACACAACCTATGGTAACACGCACATCCTATGGTAACACGCACACCCAATGGTAACACGCACACAACCTATGGTAACACACACACAACCTATGGTAACATGCACATCCTATGGTAACATGCACATCCTATGGTAACATGCACATCCTATGGTAACACTCACACCTAATGGTGACACGCACACAACCTATGGTAACATGCACATCCTATGGTAACACGCACATCCTATGGTAACACGCACAACCTATGGTAACATGCACATCCTATGGTAACACGCACATCCTATGGTAACATGCACATCCTATGGTAACACGCACACAACCTATGGTAACACGCACACCCAATGGTAACATGCACACAACCTATGGTAACACGCACATCCTATGGTAACATGCACACCTAATGGTAACACGCACATCCTATGGTAACACTCACACCTAATGGTAACACGCACACAACCTATGGTAACACACACATTCTATGGTAACACGCACACCCAATGGTAACATGCACATCCTATGGTAACACGCACATCCTATGGTAACAGGCGCACACCCAATGGTAACAGGCACATCCTATTGTATAGTAACACGTATACTCCCAATGGTAACAGGCACACACTCTATGGTAACACACACACACCCTATGGTAACACACACACATCCAATGGTAACAGGCACAGACCCTATGGTAACAGGCACACACCCTATGGTAACACGCACACACCCTATTGTAACATGCACACACCTTTTGGCTATGCTACTCTCATAGCAGAGTAATTAAATGGTCGCCCACTTAGTTCATTCATACATGTATTTTTTGTTATCTTAGCTTATCTTACTCTGTAAGTGCTCCATTGAAGCTATACCATGTGAAGAAATATGCCTATTCTTTTATAATTTTCTGTCTATTGGGCAGTTTCCAATCCTTCCACTAGGTGGCAGACATTGGCACCCCCTAGCGACTTTTACGGAAGGTCAAGGTCAAGTCAATCTTTGCATATGTAATGAGCATCAGATCAAAACATGTCGTACTGGGGGATGTTGATCAGTGAGATGTCATGGAAAGGCTTTGTTTGCCGTGGAAACACGGCACAAATGTATCAAAATAGGTGGAAATGCCTAAGTTATCATGCATGACAGAAAGTGAAATGACATTTGAGGGAGTATGCAGAGTCATGTTGACTGTGATGGCATTACAAAATAAGCTGTTCCACGACGATCATAGTGAAAACAGAGTATGCCCTATAGTACCTATAGGGCAACAATGTCAGCAGAACAAGACCGTTCTTAATTTTTGGAAGATGCAATCTTTTATGAGGCTGGAGTCATATTTGGAAACCTGAGTGATCATCCAACCAAAATAGCAATAATAAGCAGATGAAAACAGGGAATTACTTTTGTGTTGCCACAAATATCAATATATAAGAATACTACGCAGAAGAGATCTTAGACGGGAGCTCTTAGCTTAATCATTAGCTCTTTGCAACAGACAGAATATTCAGTATCATTCTAGAAGTACTGAAGAGCACACCAGACCTGCTTCAATGCCAAAAAACTGGAATAAAGTAAAGGATAGAAGAAGTATTTGTGCTAAAGATCCTTATTAAGCCTCAACAAGATGTTTAATGGGAGGGGACTGCCGGCTCACTGCCGAGTTTCTGAAAAGGTGGTAAATGCATCTCATCTATCTGTCGCCTGTGGTTCCAAATAAGCTATTACACTTCCACAACTTGAGAGCGAATTCAAGCAGTTGCAGGAGCCACGTCAAAGTGACAGGAAATTTGAAAGAAGACAAAGGAATCTGCACAAGCACACAGGTGGAATCAAAGACCAGAATAAAAGACAGATATAGCTTTCATCAGCTTTTACATAAGCAGATTTCTCTGTGAAATATACAGATTCTCAAGACTTCAAATAAGGAAATACTTAAGATGTAAATTATCTGTGAAAATACTTCCAGCAGCATTTTTCATTGATCTTACAGTAAGGAGCTAAGATATGGACAAGAAGATAAAACATATTTTTACCATTTGAATTCAGATCTTCATTCAAATCTCAATGAAAAGCAGCAGCACCAGTGATTGCCGAGTCTGATAAGAATACACCCACCATTTGAGAAACAGTATTTTACTTTGACCAAGAGTCATTCAAGAAGAGCTATCTATGCCAGCCTTTGTGGCTACCACTGATCAGAATACATCTTACATCTGACATCAGAGATTGAACATTACACCTCAGACCACATCACAGGCTTCATAGTATTGTGTCACTGGTCCAGTTTATCTTGAGACTCAGTGGTCACGATAAACCCACTTTCAATGATGATCTGAGAGGACACACTGCCCTTGAGTGACCCCTTGGTCTACTCCTTGGTCTTTGATGGTCTCTACATCAAGACAAATGTCGCTGACACAGCCATTTCCTAACATCTCCTATCGCAGAGGCTTACGGAGCATCTCGCTTCTGATCCGTGTTAAGCCCCCACAGCTGTCAGCTTGCACCCTTAAGCCCCTAGCCGCCTGTCTCCAAACCACATAAATTGGTCTTCGGAAAAATGGTGATATTTGTGTTGTTAGAAAAAGCACAGTTTCAATGAAAGTAAAACCATTCATCATTCATCAGCATGTAAGGAACTTTAAACAGCAATGGTTCAATAGACTTCAGCCTAATTGAGTTATTATCGAAGTTATAATGAGAGATTACGAGGGAAAATATTGATCGGCAAACAAAAACAAGAAGCCCAACTAGGCTATAAACTTGATAGATAAAGTTGGTGCGAGTTACTTTACAAGAGACCACAATCTGGAATCCAAAGAGGAAGGCAGAGACTGAGGTCGCTAACAAGTTTAAGTCAATAATTCACAATCTTGATTAAGTCTTGGAAGCCCTCAACCTGACTGGACTTAACTGGCAGCCCAACTCACTTGTCATCAAAGCTCCAGTTTCAGGGCCCTATTCAGCATTACTTTAGGGCAGGCCACCATTATCATGGACAAGAATAGCCAGTGATTTGATTGCAGGTTGCTGTGAGCCGCTTCAAGGAGTGCCGCAAGGCGCCACATTAGACCTTACGAGTGCTCAATTTGGCCAGTACAAGACATTAACAAGCCAGCCAGGTCACCCACATGCACCCAAGAGCACTGCTCAGGGCAGG
This sequence comes from Platynereis dumerilii, assembly GCA_026936325.1. Taxonomy (NCBI): domain Eukaryota; kingdom Metazoa; phylum Annelida; class Polychaeta; order Phyllodocida; family Nereididae; genus Platynereis; species Platynereis dumerilii. The sequence goes on from JAPTHN010000031.1 coordinate 3,270,717, forward strand.
CTAGCATTGCCTAGCAATTTGCCAGGGATTTGCAAGAAATCTCCAAGAAATCTGTAAGAAATTTCCAACAAATCTGCAGCAGTCAGCATCCTAGGGCAAAGGATCAGCATCTCTCTGCTCCATCCAGCCTCTTGTGGGAGTCTTGTGTCTCTTGCACAGCATCTTTGCTCATTAGCATCATATTGGTGAGGGTACAGACAGTTCATTGACCGTTCCACAAGCATGCCACTGAGCCCTATTGCCAGAATCGGTGAAGCTGACAGTGCAGCTTGTTGAGAATGCTATTTTCTATGTTTGACATATTACACTGCTTGTTGTACCACCGCATTTGGTATCTCCTTAAATATTGCACTTTCTGGCCTCCTGCTGCTCTACTATTAGACAATTTCTACATGGCTCTTTTCTGTCAATGAAAGAAACAGTATAATATTTCTTTAAGATTCAGAAATATGCGAGACTGACAATATTAGACTCCGTACACCTGCTGAAAGTGAAAGGCATACATAAAATATTTAGACAAAAGGAAAATGTGACATATATATTCACAGTTTTGTGATAAAAATGCCTTTCACCAGTAAAGGAACTGCGACGTTTTATTATTTAACATTTACTTGAAGTTCTCGCAAGTCTAAAGATAACAGCTCTCAAATAAATAGGCCCCATTCAGCGATTAGTAGTTGTCAATGTCAGCAGAACAAAACCATTCAGCGTTTTGGGGAAGAAGCAATCTTTTTGACGCTGGAGTTGTATTTGGAAGCCTGAGTGATCATAACCAAAATAGCAGTAAGCAGATGCAAATAATGAGCTGCTAATGTGTCGCCAGAAATATCAACATAAGAATACTGCACAGAAGAAATGGGCATTAGTAGGAACTTTTAGATAGGAGCTCTTAGCTAAATCATTGGCTCTTTGCAACGGAAAGAATATTCAGTATCATTCAAGAAGTACTGAAGAGCACATTAGAGCTGCGCTGCATGCAAAAATGAGAGGCACGTGGAAAAACAGAAAAGGCATATGAAAGTAAAGGATAGCAGAAGTAGCTCTGCTGGAGCTGCTTATTAAGCTTGAACAAGATGGTTAATGGGAGGGGGCTGTCAGTCTCACTGCAGAACCAGAATCACTTTATTGTGAAATTTTCACTGCGGAGTCTCTAAAAAGGTGGCAAATGCATCTCATCTATCTGAAGCCTGTGGTTCCAAATAAGCTATTACACTTCCACAAATAGAGAGAATTCAAGCAGTTTCAGGAGCCACCTCAAAGTGACAGGCAATTTGAAAGAAGACAAAGGAATCTACACAAGCACACAGGTGGAATCAAAGACCAGAATAAAAAACAGAAATAGTTCTCATCAGCTTTTTCATTAGCAGATTTCCCTGTGAAAAATACAGATTCACAAGACTTGAAATAAGGAGATATATGTAGGATGTTATCCAGGAAAGTACATTCGTTCCAGCAGTATGTTTCATTGGCCTTTAGTAAGAAACAGGAGCAAAGAAACACCAGGCAACTGATAAGAAGAGACAGAGCAATTTTACCATCTGAAGTCAGAACTCTATTCCAATCTCAATTAAAAGCAGCAGCACTTGTAAGGGATTACTAGTCATGATAAAGTATCTCATTTGAGCGACAGTGGTTCCAGCAGAGTCCTGTATGAATGAAAGTCTTGTTATCTTTAGAAAGACACGTCTATGCCAGCCTTTGTGGCTACCAGTGGCCCACCACGGATCAGAATACATCTTTCATCTAAGATGGAATAATTAAATCTCAGACCACATCACAGACTTCATAGTATTGTGCTATGCACTGGTGTAGTTCATCTTGAGACCCAGTGGTCTCAGTAAACCTACATTCAATTGAGATCTTGGAGGACAGATCGCCCCTTGAGTGACTTGGTCTACTCCTTGGTCTTTGATGGTCTCTACATCAAGAAGAATGTTGCTGAAACAGCCACTTCCTGACATCTCCTATCGCAGAGGCTTACGAAGCATCTCACTTCTGATCCGTGTTAAGCCCCCACAGCTGTCAGCTTGCACCCTTAAGCCCCTAGCCGCCTGTCTCCAAACCACATAAATTGGTCTTCGGTAAAATTTTGATATTTGTGTTGTGAGAAAAAGCATAGCTTCGATGAAAGTAACACCATTCATCATTCATCAGCATGTAAGGAACTTTAAACAGCAGTGGTTCAATAGACTTCAGCCTAATTGAGTTATTATCGAAGTTAAAATGAGAGATTACGAGGGAAAATATTGTTTGGCAAACAAAAACAAGGAGCCCAAATAGGCATTAAACTTGATAAAGTTGGCGCAAGTTACTTTAAGAGAGACCACAATCTGGAACCCAAGGAGGAAGGAGGAGACTGAGGTCACTAACAAGTTTAAGTCAATAATTCACAATCTTGAATCTTAAGTCTTGGAAGCCCTCAACCTGACTGGACTTAACTGGCAGCCCACCTCACTTGTCATCAAAGCTCTAGTTTCAGACTCCTATTCAGCATTACTTTAGGGCAGACCACCATTACCGTGGTCAAGAATAGCCAGTGATTTGATTGCAGGTTGCTGTGAGTCACTTCAAGGAGTGCCACATTAGACCCAATGAGGGCTCGGTTTAGTCAGTACAAGGCATTATCAAGCCAGCCAGGTCACCCACATGCATCTAAGAGCATTGCTCAGGGCAGCTTAGCATTGCCTAGCACTTTGCCAGGGATTTGTAAGAAATCTCCAACAAATCTGCAGCAGTCAGCAACCTAGGGCAAAGGATCAGCATCTCCCTGCTCCATCCAGCCTCTTGTTGGGAGTCTTGTCTCTCAAGCTCAGCGTCTTTGCTCATTAGCTTCATTACTTGGTGGGGTACAGACATAGGTCATTGACCCTCTGAATTATTCTGCCAGGCCATACTCGTGCTTCTAACACACAACACAATTATATCTGGCCATATGTACGTAAATACATGGCATAATACCGCATCACATACTGATGTGGCAATGCACTCGCTGATATGCCTCCAGCAATATGTGCCATTAAGCCGTTCCGCAATTATGCCACGAGACACATTGGCAGAATGGGTGAAGCTGACTGTGCTACTTTAGAATGCAGAATTGCAGATGCTAGTTTCTATGTTTGACAGTGCGTGTTGTACGATCGCATGGTATATCCTTAAATATTGCACTCTTTGGCCTTCTGCCAGTCTACGAGAAGACATGGCTCTTTTCTGTCAATGAAAGAAATTTAAACAGTTTAATAGTATTTCAAGATTCAGAAATATGTGAGACTGATAAAAAATATTACACAAAATATTTAAACAATAGGAAAATGTGATTTATTTGCAGTTTTGTGATAAATATGCCTTTCACCAGCAAAGGAACTATGAATTTTATTCTTTAACTTTGATTGAAGTTCTTCCAATTCTAAAGATAACAGCTCTCAAATAAATAGGCCCTATTCAGCGATTACTAGTTTTCAATGTCATCAGAACAAAACCGATCTTCATTTTTGGAAGAGGCAATCTTTTATGAGGCTGGAGTTATATTTGGAAGCCTGAGTGATCAACAGACCAAAATAGCAATAATAAGCAGATGCAAACAGGGAGTTGCTTTTGTATTACCAGAAATATCAATATACAAGAATACTATGCGGGAGAGATCTTAGACGGGAGCTCTTAGCTATATCATCAGGTCTTCGCAACAGAAAGAATGTTCAGTATCATTCAAGAAGTATGGAAGAGCACACCAGACCTGCTTCAATGCAAAATAACAGGAATAAGGAAATACAGAAGAAAAGGCATATATATATATATGAAGTAAAGGATAGCAGTATCTCTGCAGAAGACGCTTATTAAGGTGACTCAAGCGTGGTACACTGCACATACTTCTGAGCAGCCTGGTTGCCTAGCAACATAGCGTTCCAACTGCTGCAGGCACTGAAAAAGTTGTGACGTTACCATTTTCTGCTCTCTTTTTTTTTAATAGCATGGCAGCCAGTGATTTGCTATTTAAATGAGATCTAATGCAGCTAGAAGCAAAATTATTTTTTGAATGCAGTAACACCTACTCTATGCTAATTCAAAGTTTCAGCTTCTCGTCTTTATCAAAAGAATTTTCTCAACTAATTTCAGTCAACTGTGTCATAAATTGTCTTTATTTCTTTAAATTGACATTGGCATAGTCATGGTACTGCAGTAAAAAAAAAAAACTCGGTGAAATTTTTTCATTTTTGGACATTTGTTTGACAATAACCTGTTTATGATATATGCAAATTTTAAAAAAAATCTGTATGATCGTTTTTTCTGAAATTTGATTACTGCCAAAATTGATGCATGCAAAATCTACAATTAATTAGTGTGTTTGTGCCCTTTGAGCTCATACAGAAAAAAGTGTTTAACATTTTTCTTCAAATTTGTGGCAAATGTATTGGTTTACATCCATGGGAAGACATTTTTGACATTTTTGTGTGACAAATGCATCTAATGCTTTATTCTGTGGTACATAACCAAAAACTCAATTTATAACTTTTAAGCAGTCATCAGGCCAAACATGCTGTTACCATGGCAACCAAACGAGTCGGTGAAATTTTTTTATTTTTCATTTTTGGAATGTATGGGTCCCATAGACTACCTGTGCAAAATTTTAGAAAAATCTGTATGATCAAACTACCACGCTTGAGTCACCTTAAGCTCACTGGGCTTAGAGGGCTGCACTTACCATATCTATCTATCTATCTATCACTGCGGAGTTTCTGAAAAGGTGGTAAATGTATCTCATCTACCTGAAGCCTGTGGTTCGAAATAAGCTTTTACACTTCCACAACTTGAGAGTGAATTCAAGCAGGTGCAGGAGCCACGTCAAAGTGACAGGAAATTTGAAAGAAGACAAAGGAATGTACACAAGCACACAGGTGGACTGGTGGAATCAAAGACCAGAATAAAAAACAGAAATAGCTCTCATCAGCTTTTTTCATTAGCAGATTTCCCTGTGAAAAATACAGATTCACAAGACTTGAAATAAGGAGAAATACTTAAGATGTTATCTGCAAAAGTACTTCAGTTCCAGCAGTATGTTTCATTGATCTTGCAGTAAGAAACAGGAGAAGATAAAAAACAGGAGCAGCTAAAATACAGACAAGAAGATAAAAACATATTTTTACCACCTGAATTCAGATCTTCAAATCTCAATGAAAAGCAGCAGCACCAATGATTGCTGAGTCTGATAAGAATATGCCCACCATTTGAGAAACAGTATTTTAATTACTTCAACTAAAACCCAAGAGTCATTCAAGAAAAGCTATCTGTGCCAGCCTTTGTGGCTACCACCGAACAGAATACATTTTACAGTTTACACCTAACATCAGAGATTGAATATTACACCTCAGACCACACCACTGGTTTCATAGTATTGCGTCACTGGTCCAGTTCATCTTGAGACCCAGTGGTCACGATAAACCCAAGTTCAATGGAGATCTTGGAGGACACCCCGTCCTTGAGTGACCCCTTGGTCTACTCCTTGGTCTTTGACGGCCTCTACATCAAGACCAATGCCGCTGACATAGCCATTTCCTAACATCTCCTATCACAGAGGCTTACGGAGCATCTCGCTTCTGATCCGTGTTAAGCCCCCACAGCTGTCAGCTTGCACCCTTAAGCCCCTAGCCGCCTGTCTCCAAACCACATACATTGGTCTTCTGAAAAAGTTTGCTAATTGTGTTGTTAGAAAAAGCAGTTTCAACGAAAATAACACAAATCATCATTCATCAGCATGTAAGGAACTCCGTTCAATAGACTTCAGCCTAATTGAGTTATTATCGAAGTTAAAATGAGAGATTACGAGGGAAAATATTGATTGGCAACAAAAACAAGAAGCCCAGCCAGCTATAAACTTGATAAAGTTGGCACAAGTTACTTTAAGAGAGAGCAAAATCTGGAACCCAAGGAGGAAGGCAGGGACTGAGGTCGCTAACAAGTTTTAGTCAATAATTCACAATCTTGATTAAGTCTTGGAAGCCCTCAACCTGACTGGACTTAACTGGAAGCCCAACTAACTTGTCATCAAAGCTCTAGTTTCAGACTCCTATTCAGCATTACTTTAGGGCAGGCCACCATTACCGTGGACAAGAATAGCCAGTGATTTGATTGCAGGTTGCTGTTAGCCGCTTCAAGGAGTGCCTTAAGGTGCCACATTAGCCCCAATGAGTGCTTGTGTTGGCCAGTACAGCATGAACAAGCCAGCCAAGTCACCCACATGGGCCCAAGAGCACTGCTCCGGGCAACCTAGCATTGCCTAGCACATAGCCAGGGATTTGCAAGAAATATCCAAGAAATCTGTGAGAAATCTCCAACAAATCTGCAGCAGTCAGCATCCTAGGGCAAAGGATCAGCGTCTCTCTGCTCCATCCAGCCTCTTGTTGGAGTCTTGTCTCTCTGGCTCAGCATCTTTGCTCATTAGCTTCATCACTTGGTAGAGTACAGACATGGGTCATTGACCCCTCTGAATTATTCTGCATCTGTCTCGACCAGCCAGGCTGTACTTGTGCGTCTAACACACAACACAATTATATCCAGCCATTTATGTGTCAATATACAGCATTATACCACACCACATACAGATGCTGCAACACTCCCCCTAATATGCCTCCAGCAATATGTGCCATTAAGCCGTTCCGCAATTATGCCACGGAGACACATTGGCAGAATGGGTGAAGCTGACAGAGCCTCTTGATTAGAAAACCAACGTTAGCTCATATGTTCGTAAAGCCAGCATTTTGCTACTTATTGCTGCACTATGTTGTTTTGAAAGTGACGTTAATATAGTTTTAGAACCTCATTGTGGCAGATAAAATGATGCAATGCGAAAGGAAACCTTCATATTGACACTAACCTGAGGGAGATCCCTGCTCGCTGCTGTTCTCATTCTCCTGTTCGTCCAGTTGGAACTTCTCGCAGGAATATCCCATGTCAACTATCTCATGGCTGTCGCTGATTGTGACCTGGACAAGCATGGCACCCGTTGAACTCATTACGATGAGCTGGCCATCCGTCGTGCCGAACAACACCTGAAATAAAGACAAAGGATTATGAAACATGCAGGAATTTCATAATTTTGAACATGCAATGGTATTTACATTATGACTCATTTCCTGTATTGAGCGAAAGTCGATTCCTTATGAAATTCCTGATAACCAGGCCATGTCTAATGGAACGTTATTTCGTTAGGTTGAAGGGAACAGATTCTGAGTTTTTAATCACAATGACATTTGAGGTCTTTACCATCACTGAGCAATAAAAATGAAAGAAATGTTTGCGCAGTTCTCAGCAGAGAGTTCCTGCAATTAATCTGATGAATTCAAAGGGGCTATAAAATGTTACGATATAGAACCATAGCTTTCAACAAAAGCAGCAAAGACCAGGAAAGCCTATCACATTTATCAGCAAAATTCCACACACAAAACTGTATGACAAAACTCTCTAATAACCAACTCTACTTTCACAAAAGGCTTTTCGCATAATTAAGTCTGGTGGCAATTTCTCAGATTAGGAGAAAGTACGAGATAAGATCACAACAAAATCTGAAATGACTCCCGGTAATCTTGATAGTGATACACTATGATATCTAAGCATGCAATCCTCCTGGCAACTACTTGCCATGATCTTGTGAAAAATCACTTTAATCACAAGGCGCAAATGACCTGCAATAAGCCATAGCCATATCTTCCGCAGACTGTCATCTGCTCAGACCAGTTTGACACGGTGTTTAATGATGGAGCTCTGTCAGTTTAATCCTGTCACACAATCGAGAATTAATGATTCATAAAGAGTGGTCTAAAAACAGTCAATGAGGACAAATGACAAGGACCAGGAATGAGGACCAAAAGTGATGGCTGATACAGGCATCCTTGGTTAAGTAAAAGATTTTAACACTTCGAACCTGAAGAGTTGTGACGAGGACCAGATTTGAGAAGTAAAGGAGGAGGACTCACAACTTCCTACTCCGTATTTCTATTCTAATTGTAATTAGACTAGAATTAAGCTTATTTCTACAAAGAATCCACTGTTCCAGCTACATAAAAGACAAAGAACACAAGTAGGGCCAATGTAAAACTGGCACTACTGCAGAAACTTGTAGTACTTTACAACAATTGAAGAGCCCTATTTCTTTAGATCAAATATTTGCGCTGTGTTCAGAACTTTTGACTGTGCACTGACTGCTGGTGAAAGACTTAATTCTCTCCCCTTAAAGCCATGGACCAAATGCACTGACACAAATTGCCATATGGTACATGCTCTTCTCCTCGTAAACCAGCAAAAGGCCAGAAATGTTGTTGAGTAAATCACATTAGCAGGGGCGAAAGTTAACACTGGTCACAATGAATCTGTTGTTCCTTTCATGCAAAGCACAGGTCAACAGACCACCGCTCAATGCTCTTTGCTCTGTTTGCAATCAGCATTCCTCAGCTCTTCCTGTGAAATTGTACCCGTTACAAAAAAGTTGGCTCCTTCAAATGAAGCCACAAAGTTCCAACCAGTCCACAACACCAATAAACCCACAGAATTCACAATTCCAGCCAAATCTTTGCTTGCTTCGTGTTTGGAGATAATCAGGCAAAAACCAAGATTAAAATTCTATTGAGGAAATATGCCGCCGAAAATGCATCCCACTCTCAGCAACTGGCATCAGAACAAGTGATGGAAAATCATTTGCAACCAAGGTTTGGTCAATTCCTGTGCAAAAAACTACCTTCCACAGACTGTCATCTGCTGAGGCCAATTCGACACAGCATTTAATGACGGAGCTAATGTCAGTTTCACCCTGCCACGCAATTGGGAATTATTAATTAAAAAAGAGTGGTCCAAAAAGAGTAATCGCAGCTTTTGCCGTTAATTTGAGAAATGCATTGATTGGCATCTGGAGTATTTAAAAAAATGCCGACTTGTCATTTGTTTGAGGAGTTCCAATGACGGCAAATGATGTGGACCAACAATGAAGACTTGTGATGGGGACTGGATTTGACAAGTAGAAGAGGAGAACTCGCAACTCGCCTCAAGGCCATTAGAAGAATTAAACTACTCCATACTTCATATTGGCCTACTCTTGGACCACTATCAGGGCACTCCAAAGGAATGAGGGGAAAGCCAACACCACTCCATGCACAGGACCAATCAATGTTACAGTCCTAATTTCCACTCTAATTGCAACTACACTGCTTCCAAAAGTCTCATTAAGGACAAAACCAAAATTAAGCTTACTTCAATTGTACTGAACTCTCCCAGCTACATAAAAGGCAAACAACCCAAGTAGGGCAAATTTAAAACTGGAGTACTGGAAGTACAGAAACTCAATTAATAGTAGTGAACCACCATCTTAAGAGAGGTTTCTTTTAGATTTTGTACACAAACAGCATCAAAGACTTGCTCCGTCTTCACATCCTTTGACTGTGCACTGACTGAAGGTCAAAGACCTAATTCTTTCCACTTACAGCCATAGACCAAATGTACTGACATAAATTGCCATACGGTGCATGCTCTTTGACTTGTAAACCAGAAGAAGCCCCCAAAGACCAGAAAGAACGCAAAGCAAATCAGATTAGGGGTGGCAAGAGTTGAAAGTGGCCGCAATGAATCTGCATCCAAAGCTAAGGTCCACAGACCATTGCTCACCTCTCTTTGCTCTGTTTGCAATCAGCATTCCTCAGCTACTTCTCTGAATATTGTTCCTTCTACAAAAAGGATTGGCTCTTCGATTGAAGCAACAAAGTTCTAACCTGCCAGCAACAACAGAATTCACAATTGCAGCCAAATCTTTGCTTGCTACATGTTTGGAGATAGCAAACCAGGATTAAAGTTTGGTTGAGGAATTCTGTTGCAGAAATGATGAAAGATGCCCAAAATAAATATGGCGCCATTTAATCACAGGATCAGGAGGATTTGAAACCGGTCAATCAATTGAAAAGACATGCTCATTAAGACGGCAAAAGGAATTGTCTCAAAGGAAGGGATTATGAATGTCACTGATCATCAGCAAATCACAGCCATATAAATAACCCACTGTTTGTTTATCAAGCCATATATGACTTTCTTAGCGATTTCCTTTTCAAGCCTGTCTTTAAATACCAGCCTCCTTTCTTATACAGACTGAGTAGGTCAGAGAAATATGTCAAAGGTTGCAACAGAGACTTCTGAGGCAGAGAAGTTCATTTCTCACAAAGATACTTACAGGGGACACAGACTGGACAGCCCGGGGCAAAGAAGTAAGCTGAAGATAGACATGCGCTTATCTGGAGGGGCTGTTTTCTGCCTGACCTATTGTGGAAATAAGAAAAGTTGGAGATGTCGGAATCTAGACTGAGAGATTTAGAAGAACGAGGCCGAGAAGGAGGCAAGCCGATGCAAAGAAGGTCTTATTGGGCTCGAGGTCATCACCGAGGTTCTTTGTCGAAGCGCTTAAGCTGCAACATAAACCTAAACCAGGCTGCTTATCGGCCGAGGCAGAGAAAGATAAGGTCCTTTGGCTCAAGGCGTGACATAACCCAACCTCAGATTCAGTCAACAGCCAAGAAAAATATCATCTGATTAGAGCAACTCATGCCACCTCATCACCACAACATATAAACTCAGCACAGTCTGACGAGCAAAAACAAGCACATTAGATGGGGAAAAGCTTTCCATTTGGTCACTACCAGCCCCAGCCCCTCAACATTTCTGGTTACTTACACAATCGTATTTGGTTTAACAAAAAATATATTCCAGACTAGTCTCATGTTACTAGTTTCACAAGGAGAACCCAACAGAGTCATCATTCAGAGTTTCCTTTAAACAACTATTCTGACTTGCACAGTCCTTGCTCACATGTTGCTCGTAAAACTTTGTTATGTAATGAGAAATCAGATTTTAGCTTTTTACTCGGAATCTAAAATATGCATTTAGTCACAAGCTGTTACATCTAACCTAAATCTAATTACCGGTTCATCTGAGTTCGAGATGACATTAGTTCTTGTTGTGGCAAAGACAAGATTGGATTAGATTAATGTAAAGTAAACCTTGAATTCAAAATGAATTCAGAGAAGAATCAGTTCAGGTAAGACGCAATAGTTGCATAGCCATACTGTGTTAGTGGTGTGTTACTGTAGCTGCCTGGCGAACACATTTGTCATGGAGATATAACAATACTGACTCCAGGGTCTGCATTCCAGCTTACTGAAGCTGAAATAATTTTCAATATCTTTCCAAAAACTCACTTTCTATACTTTTCAGTACCGACAATCACAACCAACATTTCTATTAATTTCTTTATTTTTAACAGAAGTAAAGCCACACCCCATCTTATCCTCTGGCATAACCTTTTCGTCAAAACTTTTATAACCAGCCCTGTAGTCTGTATCTTACTGAATGAATGAATTAGAAAGGCTAGGCACTTTTGAGTGGTACTGGAAAACTAGGTCTTCACCACCATTTTACAATAAAAATGAATGGACTGTCCATTCAGTTCTTCATAGTGAATTTTCACAATTAATCTGATAAAGGACAATAAATGCCACCATATAAAACAATAGCTTTCAACAAAGCAAGCAAAGACTAGGAAAGCCCTGCAATATATCTGCAATATGCCACTAACAAAACTGCATCACAAAACTTTGTAATCACCAACTCCACTTTGGCAAAAAGGCTTGTTAGCATAAGTATGGCAGGCGGCAAATTCTCAGATGAAGAGGACGTAAGAAATCAGATCACGATCAAATCTGAAATGACTCGAGATAATCTTCAGAATGACACACTCATAAAATCTAAGCATGCAATCATTCCAGCATCCCACTGGCAGCTACTGGCATCAGAGCTGGTGATGAAAAATCACTTTCAACCGCAAGCCGTATAAACAACCTGCAATAAACTATCTGCATGCTGTCATTAGCTCAGACTGATTTGACAAGGTGCTTAATGACTTAGCTCTGTCAGTTTATTCCTGTCACGCAATAGGGAATTATTGATTTATAAAGGGATTCACAAAGGGTGGTCTAAAAAGAGTCATTGCAAGTTTTGCTTCTGAATTGAGAAATGCGGCGGCTGAGGTCTGAGGTATTTCCCAATGGCTGACATGTCACTCTTTGAGGAGCTCCAATGACGACAAATGAAGAGGACCAGCAATTAGGACCGGCAATGAGGCCCAACAATAAAGACTTGTGATGGGGACTGGATTTGCGAAGTAGGAGAGGAGAACTTCGAACTTGCCAAAAGGCCACAAGAGGAATTAAAGCACTCCACACACCTGCTATTGGCCTACTCCTGGACCATTATCAAGGCACTCCAGAAAATGAAGAGGAAGCAAACACAACTGAATGCACAGGAATTGACCAATCGATAATGGCAGCCCAAAGTTTTGTTCTAATTAGAACTACACTGCTTCCTAAAGTCTCATTATCTAAGTACGACACCAAAATTAGCCTTTAGAACTTCATCTGTACTGAACTGTTCCAGTCACGAGACAAACAACATAAGAGGGCAAATGAAACTTGGAACACTGCTCAGTACAGAAACTCAATGTCTGGTAGTTGACATCAATCTAAGAGAACTTTCCTTTAGATTTTGTACACAAACAACGTCAAAGACTTCCACTGTCTTCAGATCTTTTGACTGGACAGTGATTGTTGGTAAAAGACCTAATTCTTTCCACTACAGCCGCATAGTCAAACACCAAATGCACTGACAGAAATTGCCATATGGTGAATGCTCTTTGCCTCTTAAACCAGGAGAAGCCCTCAAAGGCCACAAAGACCGCAGAGAAAATCTGATTAGCCATGGCAAGAGTTAAAACTGGCCACAGTGAATCCACCATTCTTTTCATGCTAAGCACAGGTCCGCAAACCATCGTTCAATGCTCTTTGCTTTGTTTGTAATCAGCATTGCAAATATTGTGCATGCTAAAAGTTTGGCTATTCGATTGAAGCAACAAAATTTAAACCTGCCCACAACTTCAATAAACTCACAGAATTCACAATTGCAGCCAAATCTTTGCTTGCTTTGTGTTTGGAGACAATTAGGCAAAAATAAACCAAGATCAAAATTCTGTTGGAAATATGTTGCAAAAAATGCTGAAAGTTGCCCAAAATAAATAGGGCGGATGTTGACAATCACAGGATCAGGAGGATTTGAAACCAGTCAATCAATTGAAAAGACATGCTCATGAAGACGAGAAAGGGAATTGACACGAAGGAAGGGATTATGAATGTCACTGATCATCAGCAAATCATTCAGATAACCCACTGTTTGTTTATGGTGCCATGTATAACTTTCTTAGCAACTTTCTTTTCAAGTCTGTGTCTAAATAGCAGCCTCCTTTCTAATGCAGACACCGATTGAGCCATCAGAGAAATGTGTCAGGGGTCTATTAGAGAGACTTTTGCATCAGAGTAGTTCATTTCACAAAAATGGCATCCAAGAGACACAGCCCGGATAGCCCCTTAATGTTTATTCAGTTCTTTAAAGCGAGCTGTTGCAATTAATATGGTATATCATCAGTCTAAAGAGGCTATAAAATGTTTTGACACACAACCACAGCTTTCTGCAAAGTCAGTGAAGACAAGAAAATCCCAGGATACATATCTACAATATACTAACAAAACTCCTTGACAAAACTTGCTTATCACCATCTCTACATTCACAAAAAAACTTGGTGGTGATATTACATAGGATGGCAATTTCTCAGATGAAGAGAAAGAAAGATAATATCACAATCAAATCTGAAATGACTCGAGATAATCTTGAGAGTGATATGCTTATGAAATCTAAGCATGCAATCATTCCAGCGTCCGATAGGCAGTTACTCTCAGCAGCGTGAGGGATGAAAATTCATTTGCAACCACAAGCCGTAAACTGAAAGCGATAAACAATCTGCCACAGACTGTCATCTGCTGAGACCAATTAAACATGGTGTTAAATGATGGAGCTCTATCAGTTCCATCCTGTCATTCAATTGGAAATTATTGATTCATAAAGAGTCTAAAAAGAGTCATTGCAAGTTTTGCTTCTGATTTGAGAAATGCATTGACTGAGGTCTGACGTATTTGCCAATGGCATGTCACTCTTTGAGGAGTTCTAATGAGGACAAATGATGAGGACAATGATGAGGACAAATTATGAGGACAAATGATGAGGACCACTGATGAGGACCACCAACGAGGACCAACAGTGAGGACCAACAAAGAAGACTTGTGATGGGGACTGGATTTGACAAGTAGAAGAGGAGAACTCACAACTTGTCTCAAGGCCACGAGAGGAATTAAAGCATTCCATACATAACATTGGCCTACTCCTAGACCACTATCAAGGCACTCCAGGGAATGAGGAGGAAGCAAACACAACTCCCTGCACAGGAATTGACCAATCGATGTTGCAGTCCTCATTTCCATTCTAATTGCAACTACACTGCTTCCAAAAGTCTCATTATTTAAGGACAAAACCAAAATTAAGCTTACTTCAATTGTACTGAACTGCTCCAGCTCCACAAAAGGCACAAGTAGGGCAAATTTAAAACTGGAGTACTGCAAGTACAGAAACTCAATTAATAGTAGTGAACCACCATCTTAAAAGAGGTTTCTTTTAGATTTTGTACACAAACAGCATCAAAGACTTGCTCCGTCTTCACATCCCTTGACTGTGCACTGACTGCTGGTCAAAGACCTAACTCTTTCCACTAACAGCCATAGACCAAATGCACTGACAATTCTGACATAAATTGCTATATGTTACACGCTCATGGCCTCGTAAACCAGAAGACGCCCCCAAAGGCCAGAAAGATGGCAGAGCATATCAGATTAGCGGTGGCAAGAGTTAAAACTGGCCGCAATGAATCTGCCATTCCTTTCATCCAAAGCACAGGTACACAGACCATCCCTCAACTCTTTGCTCTGCTTGCAATCAGCATTCCTCAGCTCCTTCTCTGAATATTGTGCACGCTAAAAAAAGGTTTGCTCCTTCGATTGAAGCCACAAAGTTGCAACCAGCCCACAACGTCAATAAACTCACAGAATTCACAATTGCAGCCAAATCTTTGCTTGCTTCATGTTAGGAGATAATCAGGTAAGAAGAAAGCAAGATTAAAATTCTGTTGGGGAAATCTGTTGTAGAAAACTCTGAAAGTTGCCCAAAATAAATATGGCAACCATTGAATCACAGGATCAGGGGGGATTTGAAACCGGTCAATCAATTGAAAAGGCATGCTCATAAAGACGAGAAAAAGGAATTGTCTCAAAGGAAGGGATTATGAATGTCATTGATCATTAGCAAATCATGGCCATACACATAACCCACTGTTTGTTCACCGTTCTGGGACCCACAAATGACTCTTTTAGCAACTTCCCTTTCAAGCCTGTATTTAAAAAGCAGCGTAATTTCTGATGCAGACACTGATTGAGTAGGTCAGAGAAGTATGTCAAAGGTTGCAACAGAGACCTCTGTGCCAGAGGAGTTCATTTCTCACTAAGAGACATACAGGGAACACAGCCCAGACAGCCCGGGGCAAAGAAGTAAGCTGAGCGATAGCTGAGCGCTTATCTGGAGGGGCTGTTTTCTGCCTGACCTATTGTGGAAATAAGAAAAGTGGGAGATGCCGAGATCTAGAGTGAGAGATTTAGAAGAACAGGGCAGAGAAAGAGGCGAGCTGATGCAGAGAAGGTCTTACGGGGCCTGAGGCCATCACCGAGGTTCTTTGTGGAAGCGCTTAAGCTGCAACATAAACCTAAACCAAACTGCTTATCGGCTGCAGCAGAGAAAGATAAGGTCCTTTGGCCCAAGGGGTGAAGCAACTCAACCTCAGATTCAGTCACCAGCCAAGAAAAATATCATCTGATTACAGCAACCCACACCACCTTGTCACCATAACATATTAACTCAGCACAGTCTGATGTGTAGCAACCAGCACATTAGACTGGGGAAAAGCAATGTCTACCGCAACAAATACTCTTCATTTGGCCACAACCAAGTGGAGCCCCTCAACCTTTCTGGTTACTTGTAGAATCTAATATGGTTTCTCAAAAACTATGTTGCAGACTGGTCTCATGTTATTAGTTTCACAAGGAGAACCCAACAGAGTAATGATTCAGGACTGTCCTTATACAGAGCAGTCTTGACTTGAGCAGTCCTTGTTGCTTATCGATTGATGCAAAACTTTGTTTAAAAAAGAAATCAAAACTTCGGTTATTACTTGGAATCTAAGATACACATCTAGTTGAAAACCGCTACATCTAAGTAAGATCTAATATCAAATTCACCAGAGCTTGAGATGAGATTAGGTCTAGTTGTGCCAAAGATGTGATTGGATTTGAGTCAGAAGTAAATAAACCTTGGATTCAAAGTGAATTCAGAGGAGAATCAGTCGAGCTAAGATGCAATAGTTACAGAGCCACACTGCCTGCTGAATTTATTTCTCAAATTCTTATGGAGATACAATAATACTGACTCCAGGCCATTGTACAATGTACATGGCCTGCTTTCTAGTTTGGTGCAGCTGAACGATTTTTCAGCGTCTTTCCAATGACTCACTCTCCATACTTTTCAGTACGAACAGTCACACAATGTATTTCTCATAATTTCTTTATATTTTCAAAGTCAAGCCAAACCTTATCTTGTTCTCTGACATAGCCTTTTTGTCAAAACTTGGATATTTGAGAAATGCATTGATTTGGAACTGAGGTATTGGCCAAATGCTGACATGTCATTCTTTTGAGGAGTTGCAATTAGGACCAGCAATGCGGACCAATGATGAGGACCAGCAATGAAGACTTGTGATGAGGACCGGATTTGAGAAGTTGAACAGGAGAGCTCCCAACTTGCCACAAGGCCACGAGAGGAATTAAAGCACTCCATACTTCATATTAGCCTACTCCTGGACCACTATCAGTGTACTCCAAGGAATGAGCAGGAAGCAAACACAACTCTATGCACAGGAGTTGACAATGGCAGCGCTCAGTTTTGTTCTTACAAGAAACTCATTTAAACACTGCTTCCAAAAGTCTCATCGGACAAAACCAAAATTTACGTAACTCTACGGTACTGAACTTTTCCAGCTATATAAAACACAAACAACACAAGAGGCCAAATGTGAAACTGGGAGTACTGCTGAGTACAGAAACTCAAATTTCTAATATAGTTCACTGCAATGACAGAGAACTTTCTTTGAGATTCTGCACAGAAAACATCAACGACTGGCACTGTCTTCAGATCCTTTGGCTGGGTACTAACTGTTGGTCAAAGACCTAATTCCCTCAAGTAACAGTCACTGAATATAGTGACTAAATGCGCTGACATAAATTGACTTATGGTGCATGCTCTTTGCCTTGTAAAACAGAAGAAACCCCCCAAAGGCCAGAGAGACCACAGAGTAAATCAGATCAGGGATGGCAAATGAAACTGGCCACAATGAATCTGCCATTCCTTTCAAGCAAAGCACAGGTACACAGACCATCCCTCAACTCTTTGCTCTGTTTGCAATCAGCAATCCTCAGCTCCTTCTCTGAATATTGTGCACGCTACAAAAAAGTTTGCTCCTTCGATTGAAGCTACAAAGTTGCAACCAGCCCACAACGTCAATAAACTCACAGAATTCACAATTGCAGCCAAATCTTTGCTTGCTTCATGTTAGGAGATAATCAGGTAAGAAGAAAGCGAGATTAAAATTCTGTTGGGGAAATCTGTTGTAGAAAACTCTGAAAGTTGCCCAAAAATAAATAAATAAGGCAGCTGTTGAATCATTGGATCTGTAGGATTTGAAAATGGTCAATCGATTGAAAAGACATGCTCATTAAGACGGAAGCAGGAATTGCCTCAGAGGAATGGATTATGAATGTCATTGATCACTAGAAAATCATGGCCACACACAATTAATCATGACTCACTGTTTGTTAAAGGAGCCATAAAGGACTTTCTTAGTGCCTTCTCTTTCAAGCCCATGTTCAAATAGCAGCCTCCTTTCTTATGAAGACTCTGATTGAGCGGTCAGAGAAGTATGTCATGAGTTTGTTACAGAGACTTCTCTGCCAAAGGAGTTCATCTCTTATAAAGCGAGGACCAGAGGACACAGCCGGGACAGCCCATTCACGTTCTTTCATTTCTTTACTGAGAATTGTAGCAATTGATATGGTAAATTCATCTGTTTGACATGTAACCATATCTTTCTGCAAAGCCAATGAAGACAAGAAAATCCCTGAATATATGTCTGCAAGATACCACTTACAAAATTACATGAGAAAACTTGCTAATCACCAACTCTACTTTCGCAAAAAGGCTTGTTGATGATATAGAGAAAGAAAGAGGTAGATCACCATAAAATCTGAAGAGACTCAAGATAGATAGATAGATATGGTAAGTGCAGCCCTCTAAGCCCAGTTCTGGGCACTCATGAGGGTTGATTGATGAGATGGGAGAGAGAGCGGGAGTCCTCAACATGTTACACATTTACCCCATGTGAGGGATCTTTTACTTGCCCAGCATAGACACTGATACATTGGGCCACCAATTTAACATCTCATCCGAACGACATCCAGCTGCGATTTTGCTCATGAAGGTACATTGAAAATTTTGGGTTCCCCACCCAGGGTTCGAACCCATGCAGACAAAGCCCTTCAGCGGAGCAGGCGAGAACCTTAACCATTTGGCCACCCAGCTGCCTGATATTCTTGAGAGTGAAACACTTATGAGATCTAAGCATGCAATCATTCCTGCATCCCACTGGCAGCTACTGGCATCAAAGAAAGTGATGAAAAAATCACTTTCAAACACAAACCGTACGACCTGCAATAAACTATCTGCCGCAGAATGTCATCTACTCAGACCAATCTAACACAGCGTTTAAAGTCCGAGCTCTCTCAGTTTCATCCTGTCACGCAATTGGGAATTATTGATTCATAAACAGTGGTCCGGAAAGAGTCATCGCTGTTGATTTGTGACATGCATTGATAGCTATCTGAGGTATTTGCCAGAAGCTGACACTTCACTTGTTTGAGGAGTTCCAATTAGGACAAATATCAAGGACCAATGATGAGGATCACCAATGAGGACCAACAATAAAGACTTGTGATGAGGTATGGATTTAAGAAGTAGGAGAGGAGAGCTCCCAACTTGCCACAAGGCCAAGAGAGGAACTAAAGCACTCCGTACCTACTATAGGCCCACTCCAGGACCACTATCAGGGCACTTGAGAGAATGAGGAGGAATCAAACACAACTCCATGCACAGAAATTGGCCAATCAATACTGTAGTCTTCATTTCTATTCTAAGGCCAGACATTTTGTAATTTTTAGCTTCTCGGATCGACCGACCCAAAATATTTTCTGCCTACAGAAAAAAATTGAGCATAACCAGAATTTTTATCAAATTGACATTATAAATAATTGAGATTTCACTTTTTTTTTCTCGTTCTACTGACCGACCCTAGAAAAAGTGCCTCGAGAAGATCCAAGAAGCTAAAAGTCAATTATGTCTGGCCTAATTATGACTACACTGCTTCCATAAGTCTCATTATTTAAAGATAAAACAAAAATTAAGCTTACTGTATTTACTGTACTGAACAGTCTGAATGGTTCCAGCTTTAGAAAAAGCAAACTATGCAAGTAGGGCAAATGTAAAACTGGGAGTACCGCTGAGCACAGAAACTCAATTTCTAGTAGTTCATATCAATCTAAGAGAACTTTCTTTTAGATTCTATACTCAAACAATATCAAAGACTTCCACTGTCTTCAGATCATTTGACTGGACACTGACTGTTGGTCAAAGACCTAATTCTTTCCACTTACAGCCACAGAGTCACAGACCAAATGCACTGCCATAAATTGCCATATGGTGCATGCTCTTTGCCTCTTAAACCAGGAGAGGCCCCAAAGACCAGAAAGGCCGCAGAGAAAATCAGATTAGCCATGGCAAGAGTTAAAACTGGCCACAGTGAATCCACCATTCCTTTCATGCAAAGCACAGGTCCACACACCATCGCTCAATGCTCTTTGCTTTGTTTGTAATCAGCATTCCTCTGCTCCATCTCTGAATATTGCCACAAAGTTCCAACCAGACCGCAATATCGATAAACTTGAACAGAATTCACAATTGCGGCCAAATCTTTGCTTGCAAAAAAGACATCCAAATTTAAAATTCTGTAGAAAATGCTGAAAGTCGCCCAAAATAAATATGGTGGCTTTTGAATCATGGGATCTGGAAGTCACCAGCCAAGAAAAACATCATCTGATTACAGCAACCCACACCACCTCGTCACCATAACATATTAACTCAGCACAGTCTGATGTGTAGCAACCAGCACATTAGACTGGGGAAAAGCAACGTCTACCGCAACCAATACTCTTCATTTGGCCAACCAACTGGAGCCCCTCAACCTTTCTGGTTACTTGCACAATCTAATTTGGTTTCTCAAAAACTATATTGCAGACTAGTCTCATGTTATTAGTTTCACAAGGAGAACCAACAGAGCCATGATTCAGAGCTCTCTTTATTCAGTGCTATTCTGACTTGAGCAGTCCTTGCTCAGATGTTGCTTATCGATTGTGCAAAACTTTGTTATAGAAATAGAAATCAAAGTTTTGCTTATTACTTGGAATCCAAGATATACTATTACTTTTATGAGCCACCAAATTTAAGAAAAATCTATTATCAGATTCATCAGAGTTGGAGATGAGATTAGGTCTTGTTGTCGCAAAGACGAGATTAGATTTCAGTCAGAAGTAAAGTAAACCTTGAATTCAAAGTGAATACAGAGCAGAAGCAGTCCAGCTGACATCTAATAGTTACAGAGCCACTGTATCACTGCAGCTGCCTTCTGAATACCTAAGTTTCTCAAAGAAACACAATAATACTCTCTCAATTCCTATCTTCTGGGATGTAATTCTCTGTAGCCATTCTGACAAATCATTATATTTTTCAGTGCAGGCAACAAGTCGCTATCTTTGCTTCTGTTAATTTGTAAATATTTTGGCCCTTACCTTGGTGTCGTCCGGAGACCAGATGCCGCAGGTGATCATGCACGTGTCCAGGTTCAACATGGAAGACCAATATCTCTGTCCGGCCACTGACCCCACCAGGACGAAGCCATCCCGGTAGCAGATGAGGGCCATCCGTCCATCGTGGGACCACGCAAAGTCTGTCACCTGAAGATAAAAGCAGAATATGTTATTGTTGCCATCAGGGAAATATGGTACACCATGATTAATCTGCAAAAATGAATTCAATCTTCTTAGAACTCTCAAGAGCCCAGATTAGAAGTCTATATTCCTTCCCGTTTTTTATAAGGAGCTTAACTTCTGAAGTTAAATGGTTTCCAGTAACGCATGTGTCATATTACTCATATACGATCATTCATCTACTACTCTAGAGGCCTTGTTTTTTTACAGTTCAGCCTCACTTCTGTGAAGTATATCACCAGACACAAATATCCAAATAACACAGGTTTCAACCAAACATCTTTTTGAAGTCTAAAACAGAAAATTGCTGACAAAAACCTAGAGACTGAGTGATGTCTACAAGCGGCTTTGAAAGTCTTCTATGGTGATTGCCTTAAAGGGAAGGCAGTGGAGCGAATAAGAAGATGCATCAACTTGGTATAACAGCGACAAAGGAGGAGGAAGGGAGAGGGAAGGGAGCAGGAAGGTAGAAGGAGGAGGGGAGGGGGGGAGGAGGGGAGGAGGGGAGTAAGGTAGAAGGAGGAGGGGAGGAGGGGAGGAGGGGAGGAGGGGAGGAGGGGAGGAGGGGAGGAGGGGAGGATGGAGGAGGGGAGGAGGGGAGGAGAGAGGGAGAAGGAGAATGAGGAAGGGAGAAGGAGGAAGGGAGAAGGGGAGGAAGGGAGGAGGAAGGGAGGAGGAAGGGAGAAGGAGGAAGGGAGGAGGAAGGGGGGAGGAAGGGAGGAGGAAGGGAGGAGGAAGGGAGGAGGAAGGGAGGAGGAAGGGAGGAGGAAGGGAGGAGGAAGGAGGAAGGGAGGAGGAAGGGAGAAGGAGGGGAGAAAGAGGGGAGAAAGAGGGGAGAAAGAGGGGAGAAAGAGGGGAGAAAGAGGGGAGAAAGAGGGGAGAAAGAGGGGAGAAAGAGGGGAGAAAGAGGGGAGAAAGAGGGGAGAAAGGGGGGGGGGGAGAGAAGGAAGAGAGAGGAGGGGAGAAGGAAGAAAGGAGGAAGGTTGGAGGAGAAGGTGGAGGGAGGAGAAATAGATGAATAAAGCTACAGTAGAATGAGGGGACTGGGAGAATAAGCAAATCGGTAGGGATAGAATTGCAGAGTCAAAGGAAGGGGCAAATAGTGACAAAAGAACAGTAAGAGATTTAGTTTAAAGAAAGAAGGCAAAGAGGAGACTCATTCATGCAGATGAGAAGACAGCGGAAGGAGGCGGGCGGAGCTGAAAGGAGAGTTTGATGCAAGACAGGACGGGGAGGGAGTGACCAGCATCTAGAGAGGATGAGGATGAAATTTGGATGCAGCCGGGATGCTGGCCGCATAAATGAGCTCCAGGGTCCTTCCTGCCGCCAAGTAACAACTTGCCCCAACTTTCACTGTCGGGACGGCCAAGGAGAAAAATCTCAAGACTTATAAGCTAGTGTCTTCTAGATTGGAAAAAAAGTATGCTGCTATCGTACTACATTGTCGCTGGTCAGAGGCGAAAATGCAGACACACATCTTGAATCTTGCAATGGCAATAAACAAGCAGTATACAAAAGAATAGGTATTTGTGGTTATATATACACAGTAATCATCACACACCTGACTGTTCCTATCATTGATGAGTTCGATTGACCAGCGCCCTTCATGTTTGATCCACACGAAGATGACTCCGGTCGCATCACAGGTGGCAAGCTTCTGGTAGGGCTCGTTCCATTTGACAAGGACAACCTGAAAGATGACAAAAGAAAGGGTTGAGTCCAGGAGCAAATTTTAATCAAGCTGAAAGACAAAAACACAAACCAGCAACACAAAGAAGTCACATTAAATTGAAGGATGTTGTTTGGACAAAGTAACTTGATATCAAAAATGTTCTTAGGATGCAGGGAGTGAGTGAGTGAGTTTGTTTTTTACGCCCCATCAGCACCGGTGTGGGCTATTTAGAGGCAATCTGAGGATGCAAAATAAATTTTTAATTGAAGTACGTTACCTACTTATCAGAATAAAATTCTGAGAATATCATCCTGTATATAACCCTTTTTCACGAATTCCATGCAATCATTTGATGCATATAGGCTACTTTCCATTCAAGAAGCATTTATTCAATCATCAATAATAAACAACTTCATACCGCAGACATAAGAATTTTCAAATTCCAAGCACAGTTGAGAACTGATCACAAAATCCATCATGACAGACAACGTATGTGACAGGCGACGAATGAATCTGATCCGTACTTCATCACTTTGAGATTCCAAATCATCCACTACTTGGATAGAAAAGAAGCTTACAGAGTCCGTCAGAGTCCATGATCAAGATGACGGATGAATCCCCAAAGAGACAAATTCTTGAATACTGAGACAACTTATATGAAAAATAAAGCAATTGTTCAAAAACTTTCTGATCGCTTCAGAGAAATTTAATCCTCGCTTTGATTCATCACAGAATTATACAGAGCTCCACCATAAAGCAGAATAACTTCAAATCATAGGCAACATTATGTGTCTGGTCCTGTTTCATTAAATAAGTCTCAAAAGACAGCAGCCAGGATGAGAAACAAAATCCAGGCTAATGCTTATGAATTAAGCTAGTCTACTCTACTGTGTCACTAATTTAGTCCGATGGGAAGCAATTCCAGAATGCATAATCAAATTTGTTGATACCTATAATTATAAGCAACATATTATACGTAGTCCAGTTCAATTAAAGAACCATGTCCACAGATTTTTTCAACCTTCTTAAAACTGCTCATTGATAGATTCATCATTTGAAACATTTCTCAAACAAAATCAACTTCATAGCCATCATAGGTCTCTGTGCAACTACGAGATCTTTAATTTCCTGGAAGAGTCCGTGCCATGCCCAACATGGACAAATGCATACATAAATATTTATTATATATAAACAAAAAGTATATATTTATTATACTGTTGAGAGTAGACCTTTACGATCGTTTTAAAAGTATAACTGACAGCTAATCTAAACTTTTTTTGATAAAATGTAATTCTTTCTAAATGGCTTCCACAAAAACGTATTATTTCAAGTTGCATTATCCAACACATATAGAGTCTAAATAAGATCAGAAAGGCTTCAGTGTTGCTCCAATATGAATATGCAATTCAATACAACAAGATGGGATCAGCAAAGGCCAGAAAACTACTTGATGGCACCTGAGAGTGTTCTGAGCAGTGAGTTGTGATGATGAATGAGGAGAAGATCACTTTGCCTCTAATAGAGTGCCTGTCCTCTGGCTGCTCATGAGACCACACAAGTGCCAGTGGCCACATGTGTAGGGCCTAATATGGCGCCTTGTGGTACTCCTTGAAGTGATTCACAGCAACCCGCAATCACTGGCTATTCTTGTCCACAATGTCATTGACTTTCTCCCAGTTAACAAGATGCAAGTTGAGGCCGATACGAATAAAGTGCAACTGAAGTTGTCGTCAGGTGAAGTATGTCTAAAGAGGAATAGCAGTCCCACAAGGTTGGGGTGCCCTTCTGGGCTCATCCATAGAACATTCTGGCATGAGGTAATCTGAGCAAAATGCATCATGTAGATTCAATACATTGCTTCAAGCTACTGAGAGATAATGACAAACCTTTGACACCTGAGCCCACCATGACCCACAAGTGACACTCCATAGCATTCCACAGCCGCACAGTGCCCCACAGCCACACCAAACCTAACCAACGGACCCTTGGGTATATGGTGACCCTATGGTAGGGACCTTTTGCCAGACTAACACATTAGCCACTGACAGGGTCATCTGTCTGGGCCACAACAACCGGTAACCTGCTTTCCTCTCTTGGGCAACTCTTATCCTTGGGAAGCAATGCCCCTATACAAGATCGCTCCATAATGGGACCAAGCAGTGATGGCCCATCCCAGCGCTATTTCAGTCTCACAAATACCAGACAGGAAATATGGACCATTTGCTCTTTAGGAGATTGCTATCCCTCTGAATGCAAAATACTGTAACAAAAGGTTATACAGGCATACCATCCAACAAGGAGATACAATGTACAGATTTTGGCAAGTTAAGATTTCAAAAACCACTTTTCCCTCCATCTCTATGAGGGATCCTCTGGATATTTGTCACACAGCACACATATAAATCCCTTTCAAGCTGAAGGCACAAGAAGCAAACAACACGCGATCTTAAAATTTCTGTTATTACTTAGATCAGAAGTAGCCGTGCTATCAAGCATAATCCATGCAAATTATTCATACAATAGAGATCTACAATACCTGTTGTAGACCAATGAAGGCAGCAGCCCCAGAAGTGTAGACTCTCGCCACCACCACAGACATTCTCAGACATGTGCATGTTCAGCTTGACTATTCATATGCCATTCTTTCAGGAACATCAATAAAGACTCTTTTTACAAGGCCATAAAGACACTACATCCTCCTAACTGTTGTTTATGGGACAAGGGCTTTACTATAGTTCACAGCCACACAGCAGGCTATAATCCAAAGGAATATATCAACATACATTGTTGAGACCCAGAGTGACTTTAAAGCTCCTTTCATTAACCTGAAGTGCAAATTGCATTAACTTGAAGTGCAAATTGCTATCACCTGATCACCGGGAGTGAAACTGAACCAACTGCATGTTATCGGTTATAGAGTAAGAAGCTGTTGTCACGGAGTTGTGTTGCAATTTAGTGGGCTATGAAGCTCAATACCTTTTCATGCTTTTTGGGCAGCTTAAAATGGCAATTAGCGGGATTTTTGTGAACTTCCAGTTAAAGAATCCATGTGCAATAAAAAGAAAAGTGAATAAGATTAAGTATGAATTTTGTTAGTTCTCCAGAAACATACATAACTGTCACTGAAAAGGCAGTCGCATGATTTTGACAGCTTCGCTTCAAAGTGATGCATCATGCAGACTACTGCACTAGTGTAGTACACATGGTGCAACCATAATTATAGGCAGTGTAAAGTGTGGCAAATTGAATGCCATCACTGTTCTGTGATCTGGCAGTCTAGAAAGTCTAATAATTAATATTCGCGTAGCGACCTTAGCTTAACAACAGCTCATAGTAAATTTTGAATCTGTCAGTGGAGTGAGAATGAAGGACTGCCTGTACCTGCCATGGAGTTGGTCCCTGATTAAACAGTTAGTTTCGGTAAAAGTAAACATCCCTGAATTTCTCTTGCAATACTGCAGTAGTGTCTGAAAAATTCCATTTGGTTCTTAACTATCCTATTCTGTTTTGAAAATTTCATTTTTATGCTCATTTATGTCGTCTGCATGAAAAAAGCTTATTTTGCTAACAGGTGTCGCCACCAGTGTAGCATCATGCTTCAGACTCAGACTCAGACTGTATTTATTTGGCTCAAACACATTTACATTTATACAACAACAATTATATACAAGATTACGCCAGGAGACCCACCGAAGACACAAAAAAAAAAGATGGAAAAGGTAAATTATTATATTATGATGACAATCATTACATAACGCTCACTGCATGGTTGGTTAGAGAATCATAAAAATAAATGAGTAATTTCAAATCTACATATGTCGAGCAAAAAAAACTGGACAACATCAGGCTTTGTGCCATTAATAATTAATTTTCACAAATATAACAATTTGGAATACTACAACTTTCACTATAAGAATTTATTATATCATTTTTAATGTAACTAGAAGGCCCGTGGAGATAATATGGGAGAATATGAAGGAATGACATAAATAGGGCAATACAGGTCTGGGGTATATATTTTGTTTAAATATATGCAGTTATGGAAATGGAGAATTTTTGTGGAGGGAGCTCTCGGCTCGTGCAGCTTGGGCGCGCCATTCCAAATTTGTAAAATGGAAAGAATCCTTGCACCTGCACATAATTTTGGCTAAAAATACCATGGGGACTGAAAAAGTTACATGATAATTTTAATTTCACCACTGATTTTGGGGGAGCTGTAGCAGGGTAGAGCTGCCCTGTTTTTTTGGTCAAGGGAGCTGAGCTCCTCCGAGCTCGGCCTCCCCCCCATTTGCATGACTGAATATATTATATATAATATATTATACGATGGGTCTGATGAGTTGATTTCTGATGTTGGCGAGCATTGCAAGGGTTTTGCATCCTCAGAACATGTTTGCCACTGGGAGGGCGTTGGTTGAATAAAAAGAGAATATATGAGTTTGGAAATATGGACGTTTGACTTGGTCACAGCAATCTATATATATATATATATATATATATAAATTTTTATTGGACAACGGAATATCATGAAGATACATGTGTCATATATTTGTCTATCTATCTATCTATCTATCTATCTATCTATCTATCTATCTATCTATCTATCTATGAGATATTGCATATACCTCATCTATGTATCATGCCATTGTGTGTGTCTATATTGCTTTCTTGCTTCCTTGCTTGGTTTTATGTATTTCTATGCAACAAAAAATGTTCACAAAGGTGGATTGCAGTTGACACTTATTTATAAGCGAAAAAAGAAAAACTTTGTGTGCATAATTGTTCAAAATGTCATAAGACATTATTTCGGGAAATATCTAAAACAGCGAAGGTGACAGGAAACAAAGGTGACAGGATTTTTTTTTATGCATGAGGCTCCAGTGTTCTAATAATAGTCGATGTGTTCGTTAAACTTGTAAATTGGGGCAGTGCATACATGTAGATCAGTTGAAAGGTTAGCATGTATTGGAAGATAAAGCAAAGATCCAAAATTGGAGGGGACGGGGGGCAGAGAGCTTGGCTGATCAGCGTGTTTATATCATGTGTATTGGTATGTTATAGGGGGCTGTTATTAAAAGCAAGGGGCTACACAGGCATTTTTGTGTTATGGTTTCTAAAATAGGTATTTGTAATCTTTGAAATCAGTCAGGACACTCGAGGATAAGAAATGTGCTCTTCAGTACATGGGCTCAACATGCAAGGTTGGCATCTACATATTTTGCATGCAGCAGACCAAAACCCGCGAAAATGGTTGATCACAGCACAGGGCAGCTGAGGCTATTGCTTTAGTGGCTGTGCCTCCCTCCGAAATACATTGGGTGACTTAGAAGAGCAGGGGGAGTAGGTGCAAGTAACGTGAGGGCCAAATTAATGGCGCCGTAGAGGTGCATGAAGGAGTTTCGTGAAAAGGGCTGTAGAAAAAGGTGATTAGTAAGAAATAAGGGAGGAGTTTAAGGCATTTTATTAGCCACAAACAAAGGCAATGTCAGTAGGAATCGTCGTGGAAAATGTGGTGGATGTGGCAGGAGTAGGGATGGAGGAGAAGAGGTCACATCACAGTTGAATAGATAGAGTTTTAAGAGTAGGATATTTAAATCCAGAAAAACTGTGTGTCATTATTTTTTCTTTGTACTTGTCAGGCATGGTATTATATATTTTGGGATATCTATAAGAAATGCTATTTCTTGCATATTCGTGTCTTACAGCAGGGACCCTCAGTTGACCAACTTGTCTTGTATTATAAGAATGGGAGAGCTCATTTTCTGTTGATAATTTGTTAAAATAATGAGGCAATAAATTTTGAATAAATTTGTATACAAATTTTAGATCACCCAGTGCACACATATCCCCGAATTTTAGAATTTTCTCATTTTTGAAGAGAATGCTGGTGTGAGCATTATATTTTGCATTGCATATTATTCTTACGGCTTTCTTTTGTAACATTATTAAGGTTCTAGATTTTTGATTCCACACAGTTACACCATAGTTTAAGTGAGACATAATCAAGGCATTATAAATTTGTAAAAGAGCTGATTTTGGAATAAAATTTTTAAGTTTTGTCATAATACCAAGAGTTTTCGATACTTTGTTCGAAATAACTGCAATGTGGCTTTTCCAATTCAAGTTTTCATCGACTGTAAGTCCTAAGAAATTAAAAGTTTTGACAAAATCTATTTTAATGCCATCTATATAAAGTTCAGGATAATTAACTGGTCTCTGAAGAGAATGAAAGATCATTGCCTTTGTCTTTGCCACATTTAGGGAAAGCTTGTTCAGTTTGAGCCATTTGCTAACTAGACAAAGTTCCTCATTTAATGCATTTATGTTTGAATTGTTATCAAGATTACTTAATGATGCAAACAGCGTTGTATCGTCTGCATACAGAATCATCTCAAAGTGTTTAGAAATTACAGGAAGATCATTTAAATATATTATAAAAAGCAAAGGACCAAGGATTGATCCTTGTGGCACACCACAATGTATATCAAGGAAGTTTGAAGTTACTCCATTATATTCTACATATTGTTTACGCTTACTTAAATAACTGTTCATTAACTCGAGTGTTTTTCCGTTAAAACCGTAATATTTTAGTTTATGAATAAGAATATGATGATCCAGTGTATCAAAGGTCTTTGACAAGTCCATGTATATATTAATAGGATAATTGTTTTGGTCCATATCAATGATAATCCTATCAACAAGTTCTAATGCTGCAAGCTCTGTGGAAAAATTTCTTCTAAAACCATACTGACTTTTATAAAACAAATCATTTTCAGAAAAGTAACAATATATTTGATTATACAGAACTCTTTCAAAGACCTTTGATACACTGGGTAGTATAGAGATTGGTCGGTAATTATTCATTAAGACATTTTCATCTTTTTTATAAAGTGGAGTTACTTTTGCAATCTTTAAAGAATCAGGAAAAACTCCTGAAACCATTGATTGATTTAGGATTACTTGTAGTGGAATAGACAGTTCATTTTTTAAAAATTTTAGCAACTTATTTGAAATTCTATC
The DNA here is from genome assembly GCA_026936325.1 of Platynereis dumerilii. Lineage (NCBI taxonomy): Eukaryota > Metazoa > Annelida > Polychaeta > Phyllodocida > Nereididae > Platynereis > Platynereis dumerilii. The sequence continues at coordinate 3,300,561 of JAPTHN010000031.1, forward strand.
AATACTGTAGCTAGTTTTAGGCTTTAGGGAATCAATGGCTTTAATTATGTCTTCTTTGTTTACCTCTTTGAAATCAAAATTGCTATTAGGTTGATTTTGCAAGAATTCTTGATATGACAGATTTAGTGGCATTTGAATGCTAATTGCTAAGCGTGGGCCTACATCGACGAAAAACTTGTTAAATTCATTGGCTATTACAAAATTATCATCTATTTGCGAGCCATTTACTAAGAAATATTTGGGAAAGTCAGAAGCTTGCTTGGTTTTACATATTATATCATTTATAGTTGACCACGTATTCTTTATATCTGACCTAAATTTATTGAAACAGTTTTCATAATAGAGTTTTTTGGCAGCTCGGATAGTTTTCCGAAGAATATTATTGTATACTCTAAGGTTATTTTGGTAAACAGGAAATAGGATATCATTTGATTCAGTTGATTTCAGTTTAATATATAGTGTATCTCGATAAGCTACTGATTTTAAAATTCCATTTGTCATCCATTTACTTTTCTTATGTTTATGCTTGTTATATCTCAGATACTTCACAGGAAAATGCTTATTCATAAGTGGAGATAAAACATTAGACAAGTTTTTGTAGCTTTCATTTGGATCAACACCAATAATATTTGTAAGTGCCTGGACAAGACCTGGTTGATTTAACTCTTCTTTAAACTTCATTGCGCTGTCGGCAAAAGAAGGCAGTACTTTAATATATCTTGTGTCATTTTTACTGAACTGTAAATAATCTAGGCATATAAAACAAGGAAGGTGATCCGAAAGATTATTTAATAAGATACCTGAAGTGCTATCGGAGTATCCATCAGAGATTTTAACAAAAATATTGTCGATTAGTGTGCCTTTTCGATGAGTTAATCTTGTAGGTAAAGTTATTTTAGGTATATAACTATTTGAAATCATAGAATCTAAGAATTTTTTTACTAAATTATTTTCAGAACTCTTCAGTAAGTCTAGGTTAAAGTCCCCTGTAAGTATGGCATGTTTAAAATGTTGAAGTCTGCTGGTTAATTCTTCTAACTGGCTTATAAAGGTATTGATATTATCAGATGTTGGCCGTGGCGGTCTATACAAATTTCCAAGAACAAGTGTCTTTGATTCAGAAAAGCGGTTTTCAATATCAATCTCGATAAATTGCATATCAAAAATATCTGACTCAAAAATAACATCAGAAAGTCTAAAACTAAACGATTCATGTAGATAAATAGCAACCCCCCCCCGTGTGCACTGGATGATTTACCAACAGAAATGAGCTGATATCCACCAATTTGCAAAAGTGAGAGGTCACTGTCTGCTGCAAGCCACGTTTCCTGCAAGCAAATAGCACAAATTTTACTTTCTTCAGAATTATACATTTCGATATACGCTTTAAGTTCATCGAATTTAGCGTTAAGAGACTGGCAGTTTAAACTTAATAAAGTAAAAACATTTGATTTATCATCCATTACATTCTTGAAATCTACATCTCGATAATATGAGGAATTTTGAAAAAGTGATGGCTCATTGTTTTCATTGTCAGATTCCATACTGTTATCATTAAAAATATCAATTAAAGAAGTGGTGTTGTCAAGTAACTGCTCATGAAGATTATCACTAACTTGTCTACTCATAAAATAATAGTATCATAGAAAACAATAAGTGAAGAAAATGATAATTCAGAAACACATAATGAAATAAATAGTTCTTTACCAACCAAGCAGTAAGCGTAAGTACAACCACATCAAAACACAGTCCAAGGAGAAATACTAAAAGAAGAAAAGCATAATAACAGTAAACAAAGGTTATCTTAGTGATTGACATTTCTATTCTTTCAATCACCTCTAAGTAATTTAAGAAGTAAGTAAATCACATAGCTAAACTTGATTAATCATAATGAAAAGTCATTGTATAGATAAGTAAGGAGAACAAAATATATAATAATAAGATTTCAAAAAATCAAAAAATCAAAAAAAATAAAAATAAAATAAAATATGGAAAATTTTGGAAAATAAAAAAAATAAAAAATAAAATAATTAAAGGAAAAAAAAAAGATTTAAATATCATTCTTGTAGTGTAGACCCAGGGAAAATGACTGAACTATCAGCAGCCTGCTTGTGAGCAGTGATGTGTGAAGTTTATTTGAGGTGTGAAGTTTAAAAGCTGATTGCTATCACTGTACTTAAATAGCATCAATTAATTTAGGCCCAACTGATTGTGTTCTTGTTTATCATTATTATACCTCGACCATGAAAGCAGAGCTGTCATTGGCTGAGAGCTGGTCACATGTCAGTCATTATTTTAGTATATATATTGACCAGGACTATTGCCCTCCAAAATTTGTTTTCAAAAAAAAAAATTTTCAGAATTATTTTTTTTTCCGAAATTTTTTTTTTTCCTAATTTTTTTTTTTCCTATTTTTTTTTTCCGAAATTTTTTTTTTTCCGAATTTTTTTTTGTCCAATTTTTTTTTGTCCCAATTTTTTTAAATTTTTTTTTCAAATTTTTTTTCCCGAAATTTGTTTTTTCTAAAATCTTCTTTCCCTAAATGTTTTTTTTTCAACATTTTTCTTTCAAAATTTTCCATACATTTGCAATAGCGCAGGAAAATAATAAAATTAGGGCATTAATTAGTAAAGACCAAAAAAAACTCATCAAAACTAGTAACAATAGTGCAATGTAGGCTGTGCGTCTGCTTATCTACTCTCCTGCGTGAAAGGAAAACTATTTCCCTCGGCCTTCGGCCTCATGAAATAGTTTTCACTTGCACACCCTCGAGGGAAATAGATTTGACTAATGCCCTCGAAATCAGTCAATATTTGTATACTATAATACGGTTTCAAAATAAGAACAGTTAATTTGAGCTCCGCGAATCTATGGCATTGCCATCTACATATTATGACATAGAAGCCAGGAAAACAGAAGGTCAAAGTGGCCATTGAGGAAGTGCTCAGCTCCTGTTGGTGATCACATCAGGCAGGTGTATTGTATTGTATTGTATTTATTGAATTCATGGCATACGCTGTACAATTACAATTTTACATGCAATTTGGCAGTTTTTGAATATATTTATAAATTGATTGTTTTAAAAAAGCAAAAATTAAGCCATTGGGATAGCACAAAGACTTTCGTCTGTAAGTGTGCACCCACAATAATGAGTGGATGTATATATATATGTATGATCAGTGAAACTACACTGATGGATTCATGGGCTATGGGCATGAGTTTGAGTGGGGGTGGGGCTGGGATGGTTTGGGGTGTTGGACAGAGAGGGGGGGGGGGGGGGGGGGGGGGGGGGGGGGGGGGGGGTGGGAGAGGTGGAGGGTTAATGAAATGATGATGAGTGGGGGGGGGAAATCACTTTTTCTAAGACTTTTGGCAAACGTAACAATTATTGATATTACAGTCCAGAGAATACTTAGAGATTAGGTGAGATTTAATTCTGTGGTCAATTGTTCTAGAATCAGTGCTATGCTTTAGATATTCTGGTAGTTCATTCCAACAGAGCGGGATTTTCACATTAATTAATTGGTATTTCAATTCCGTTGACCTATTGTAAATGTGGAGATTATGGCTATTTCTAGTTGAGTGAGTATGTAAATGGCTATTTTGCGGGAGGAGTTGTTTAAAATACAACGGGGTCTTATTCATTTTAACTTTATGGTAAAACTTAATACATGAATGGTAGAAAATGTCTCTAATTTTTAGGAGGTCTAGCTCTTTATAAAGTTTACTAGTATGGCTATTGTATTTGGCTTTGCTGATGTTTCGAATAGCACGTTTATGAAGCAATTCTAACCTTTTGATTTCTCTATTGTTGATATTACCCCATGCCGTTATCGCATATGACAAGTGTGGAAATATTAGACTATTGTAGATTGTCTTTAATGTTTGCTTTGGCAGTGTATTTTTCAGGCGTGATAGAATTGCATTTACCTTGAGAATCTGATTTGCCTTTTTCGTTAAATGAGTTTTCCATGATAATGTACTGTCTATGTGGGCACCTAGGAATTTTATTTCTTTAACTTGTTCTATGCAGTTGTTATCGATTTTAATTTCTATGTTGCTATCATTAGCCTTCTTTCTTGGTTTGTGGAATAGAATGAATTTAGTCTTGTTGATGTTAAGTGAGAGTTTATTTGTTTTAAACCAGATTGAGATAGTTCGGAGAGTTTCATTGGTTGTGTTGATTAGTGTTTGCAAATCATCACTATGGAAAATTAGGTAAGTGTCATCTGCAAAAATTAGAATATTAGAATTGGTGGGATGGGGAATGTCATTTATATAGAGAAGAAATAATAATGGTCCTAATATTGAGCCCTGAGGTACTCCGCATGATATAGGCAGTTCGGAGGAGCAGTGGTCTGTATATTGGACATATTGCTGTCGATCAGTTAGATAATTTTTAAACCATAATTTTGGGAGACCTCTAATTCCTAATTTATCCAATTTATTAAGCAAAATACTATGGTCGAGGGTGTCAAATGCTTTAGAAAGGTCAAGAAATACCCCAAGGCTCAATTTATTGTTGATAAGTTGATTAGTTATTCTATCCTGTAATTCTAATATTGCCATTTCTGTTGAGAGATTTTCCTGGAAGCCATATTGAGCTGATGTTATAAGTTTGTTCAGTTTAAGATATTTATAAAGTCTGTTATGTACTAGTCGTTCAAGAATTTTAGAGAATGCTGGTAAGAGAGATATTGGCCTGTAGTTTTTAAATATGTGAGGGTTATCAGATTTAAAGAAGGGTAATACTTTTGCTATTTTGCATTTAAGAGGAACAATACCTGTACAAAGTGAGAGGTTCATAATGTGGCAAAGAGGGTCAGCTATTGGAACGACGGTTTGCTTTAATAGTTTGGGGCTTATTTTGTCAAATCCAAAGCTGGTTTTTGGTTTTAAATTCTGGACAATCTTCAGTATTTCTATAGGAGTTACTGGCGTAAAGTAGAAGCTGTGAGGGGAAATTTGGCTATTTGTAGGTTCTAAAATATTTTGACTAGGGGGGATGCTTTGTGCTAAGTTTGGTCCAAGATTAACGTAAAAACTGTTAAATTTGTTAGCTATTTCTTCTGGATGCACAATTTGGGTATTATTTTCATCTAAAAAGAATTCTGGAAAATTTGACTTGTCATTGTTTCTATTTAGAAGTAAGTTTATGTTTTTCCAGGTATTTTTCATGTTATTTCTGTTTGATTCGAACTGTTCTATCCAGTATTGTTGTTTAGCTACTCTTAAGACCTTACTGTATGCTTGTTTATATTTATCGTATTTATCTTTATGGAATTGATACTGCATGCTCCTACTCTTTTGTAAATTTACTACTTTTTGGAACATTCTATCCTTTGTTTTAAGTGATTTTAATATTCCTTTAGTTATCCATGAGTTGAGTTTATGTTTGTATTTGTTGAACTTAGTTTTAATTAGAGGTAGGTGTTCATTTTGTAGCGAATTGTATCTTTCCAAGAATTGGTCATATGCTTTGTCAGCGTTAGTCAGTGTTGTGCTCGTTACTCAATCATAGTAACTAGTTACATATTACATATTACTTTTTAAAAATGTAATATGATCCGTTACATATTACTTTAAAAATTGATAAAAAGTAATAATATTACTTATTATATACATGTATTACTTATTACTTTAGCGTATTGTGTCACATTTAGTTTTTATTATGGGCCAAACGATGACACCTGGGCCTGGTCCAAGTAGCTCCAAGTGGATTTATAAAATTATAAAACATACTAGAATGACCTGATAGCATTTTAAAAACTTAACCCCCCCCCTCTTTTCCGTCCCCTTTACCTCCCTGTCCTCTATATCCCTATACTGTGCCTTCCCTGGTGGCTCCTGGTCACAGGAACAATCCCAAGTCACATTTGATTATAGGTGGAGCCACCAGTACTGAAATCAGTATGAACACCTGAGGGCAGCAGGCACTTCATTGTTACTGAGTTTTTGTTATCTTTACACCTGAATATGATATCCATATTAATATGAAAACATTGTCTATGCCATGAGAGTGCAAATTACCTCAACAAAAAGCAAATATCAACAAATATCAGATACAAGCAGTTGACTGAAGTGTGGACAAAATGTGACTGCAAATTAACATGTTGGGTGTCTGTAAATATGCTGTCAACCAGGCAATACAGTAACGCAGAAGTAACGGAAAATGTGCATGCAAGTAACTCTAATATTATTACTTTGGTTTTGAAAGTAACTCGTTATATTACTCAGTTACCTACCAAATTAATAATATTACGTAACGCAATCCGTTACTAACGCGTTAGTCGCATCACTGGCGTTAGTCTCATTGAGTATGTCAGTCCAGTTAGTTTCATTGATGGCATTATTTAACTTTTCTATTGCTACTTTACTGTAATTCCTATAAGTAATATATTTTGGTCTTACTTTTGAACGTGAACATTTTAGTAAAATAAAGTTAGAGAAGTGATCAGAAATATCCGTTTTCAGGGTACCTGCTGCTTTTACCAATAGTGTTGATTCCTAAAGGCCTCATCCTCAAATAGTCTTTGAAAAGTTCACTTGAACTTTTTGAAAAGTTCCAGTGGACTTTTTGAAAAGTCAATGAACTATTTGAGGACTATTTGAGACGATGAGGCCTTTGGGCACCTTGGTGCTTTTGGTTGTGTACTTTGCCGAGGACGCTGATGACATGTAACGCCCCTAGCGGCGACTTTTAGAGTTGATCTAAAAAGTTTCTCTCTTCTCAATCTTTGATCCACCAGCCCAAAGTCGACACAAGTGGCTCCGCCTTTACTTGGTTGAACAAACACCCATTGGGGGCGCTGCTGAAATTAGGTCACAGAGGATTGATGTGAGCAGGCCAGCAGGACAGTGTTGTTCATAGTTTTTTAGGTCGTTTGTAAGTGTATAACATTGGGATTTGTGACTTCAACAGATTTATAAGGAAGAGAAGAGGAGCTACTAAAATAATTGGTGAGCGTTTTATAGATAATGCCAGTGTAGTTGCGTCAATTACGCAGCACTCTACGACGTCTTAATCATGTTCTAACTGATACCAATGTTTTGAAAATTTAATTTCCTACATTTTGATATAAATTTCGACTCTGTAGGACAATTATTTCTACGAAAATGCGTCCGAAGCACTGAAAGTCTGTGATAGGAGTTTTGTTTACATGTGATGATTTAGGCTATTTTAAAAGTAGGAATGGCCTGATAAAAATAGTTCAAGTGGGCTTAGGCCTACAATGTATTGAACACGTTTTCTAGCATGTCTAGAGGTTGATGCCACATGGCTTTTATAAAATTTACACAACAAGATGAGTTGATGAAGCTGGCATGACAGGCAGAACACTTTTTCCATTCAAATCAGTGAAAACACTACTGATAGCATCACCGACAGTGATCGAAATGGCCCATGTCATTTGGGGAGGTCCGTCAGTGGCAAGGCCCAAAGGGTCGAAAGTTTTGAGGTCCGCGGGCCGCCGGACACCCCCAGAAGTTGAGGGGTTTCAGAAAGGACTGCATGTACTCTGAAATGAATTCTGAATGTTTTAAGCATTATTATTTCTTACTCAGTAATAAATGATAATAGGAAACAAGTAAATGTATCTAAATATTGACTAATAACACCCATTGATATTATAAAATCCTATCCTGCTATATATACTAGACTAATATATTTTGTATTTAACACAGGTCCTGAGATTCATAACAGATCCTTGACAGTTGGGCCCAAGAATGATCCAAAGAAACAAAACTGATACGTGTACACTAATCTTTCAAAAGATCAGTTGATGTGATGATTTTGGAGCATCCTGCAACAATCACCACTGACTACAGAGATCTGAGTAAGCGAAGGAGGGTCTCCTTTTCCATGAGTAAGTATCTAAATTATAGAAGCCAACATTGAGGTGTCCAACTAGTGTAAACCTCTTACACCGAGTTACATGTTTTAAAACTGTCTCTTAAAATGATTGCAAAATGTACCAGTACCATAGAATTGTACTGTTTGTCTTTTTACTTAGTTTGTGACCAGTCATTTACATACATAATTGTCTACTATTTGTTTTATCATTGTCGGCTGAAAGCCTTTGTGGCTTGTGTTATTTATTTCATATTGTCATCTCCAACTTTAAATACAATTTTACTTACTTACAAAACTCTCGATGAAAAGTGTTAGTCAATTGCACTGCTTTATTAATTTGCCTGATCTCATTTGCGATTTATGCAGGTCCTCTGCCACAGGACTTCCGGGATAGGGAGAAGTGCTGTTGAATGCTGTCTAGATGTGATCAAGTCTAGATAAAAATGGCCCCACTCTTTCAGTGAGTATTGAATGACTGTGTTGCTTATGTTTTAATTTGTAATTCATACATGTTGACTGGATGAAAAATTGCCGAAAAATTAAATGTTTGACAATTGGTCGAAGTGTTACAGATACCAAAAAGGAAATAGAATTGTCTAAGAAGTTTTATACTATTGATGCTTTGCCAGACAAAAGTAATCTCGATTACTTAGTTATTAGTTATTTCAGAGAGCTTGACTGTCACTGTGTATAATACCTGAAGTACTGAACTCCGAATTATCTTTCTCTTCAGTTATGTTAATATAAGGCCGGGTTCTTTCTTTTAACCCTCAGGAATACATTCTGTTGCCTATCAAAGTGGAGAAGAAGTTTCCTTGGAAATTAACTAAAAGAACCTGAAAGAGATGAAGGAGGCTAACTTGAATTGTTGCTTTGGGTGCAATACACAAACTCACTCTCTGCAGCTAACATGAAATGGCAACAAAACTTTGTTCCTTTGCAGGTAAGGATAATTTAATGGTGTAAACATATAATATCACAGCTAGTTATTGTCATTAGGCTGCTTGTAACCGTAAAACAGGGTATTTGGGCTCCCATTGGAAACTAGCCAAGCATATATATTTTAATGTTACATTTTTGGGGCTGGGGGGCTGGGGGCCCTGAGGAGTGAAGGCCTGATGAAATCTGATGGAGAATCAGCAGTTCACAGAAGACAATAATCCCTTCCCTTTGAAATAAACTTTCAAAAATGATTTTCCTCAAACTTTGAAGACCATAATGATTCACTTTAGCTATCTACATAATTATGAAACATTTTATGCATTTTTAGCTTGTACGGAAATATACTATATAAACATTAGCTGTGCAGCAGCAAACCCTCAGCACCAGACAACTCAAGAAAGGCAAATGAAGAAATAGCATAGACGTTTTGCAGCATTACAAATCATTACTTTATGACACCTGTCTATATTCCCTTCTATGAGCAAGTCCGCAGCTAGAATGTCGTGGATATTGTGATCAGATCAACACAATATACCTTTAAGTTTCTATTAAAACACTGAATCATTGAACACGTGGGAACTACCTCCTAAAACTGCATATTAGTGTCTCTTTTGAAAGTGCAAATATTTTAGCATTTCACATTCTAGCATACAAAAACTATTAATTATCTAATTGAAATGAGATTTAGAACATCTAGTAATTTAAACATCTAATTGCGAAGTGCCTTACATTTAGTCTATGTATAATTTGCCTAATTATGCTGCATTTAAAAAAAATAAAACTTTAATATATATGCTGCGGCTAATGGCTCTGAAAAGCACTGTTATCATATGTTACATGTTACATTTAGTACTGGTAAATATTCAGAAACTTACATGCAAAATCTTGCAAATTTATATAATTCCACATACATAGACATAGAAGGTCAATTTGTTTCTTCGGTCGAGGGGTTTGGGCTGCCCAAAAAATATTGCGAAATGCCCAAAAAAATAAAAATTCCCTAAATGTTCTGCCCAGAACTGCATGAAAAAAATCGACTGCCTATGCCTATGTCCACATATGATTTTGAATGTAGTCATATTTTTTCTTACTGATTAAATGTTTCATCATTGTGACAATGAGCATCACTGTTTAGTTAAAATATCAACATTTATGCTGTTCCAATGCATAAAATGTGTCAGATTTACAAACTTTTAAAACTTACTAATGACAAAATGGCTCTGTTTGGTACAAATTATAGGAGGACTATCTTATTAAAAACAAGGACTTCTTACATTTCTGAAAAATTATGATTATGAATGAGTAATTGCTTCCCAGACCCGCACTCGGATTTGCTGAAAGTACCATTTCACATGAACTGGACAGCCTTTTGTCCAAGAATTGGACAGCATAAACAAAAAATTCAGTTGTGATTCATTTTTCATCTTTGACTCCCCCTAAAATGTAAATTTCGACTGTCACTCTGACTTCAATCGAAAACCTTCAATTCCTAGTAGTGGAAAAAACATATTTAGATCTTTGCACCTTTTATAAATTGATTAAATATTTCTTATTATATTTCCAGGTTGATGTTGCACAGGGCTAGAAAAATTGTGAATTTCCAGGCAATTTCTGTGGCGAAATCTCCCACTATAGGTAAGGAATTGAACGTTTTCTTCTTCGTCAGAAATTCAGATCTTTCTTCAAAAATTTCCAGTGAGATTTAGCAATTTCCAGGCAATGAAATTCCTGAATTCACAACTTTTTCCATCCATGATGTTGCAAATATGTTTCTGATTCTCTGTTATAAACAGTTCAACAAAAATATGTCCCCCTTTTGATGAACTTGAGTATACATCTCAAAGATTGCATCGCTGACTTTATGGCAGTTGGCTGAATTATAGCCTGGCATATGGACCTTACATGTGTGTACTTATAGCTCAGTGGCATTATTCCTGGCTGAGCCAGCAGCCGTCGAGTGAGGCTACCCCTGTTTTAAAAAATCCCAGACTTTTCCAATGGATATGAACTATTTCACCATGCGAGGGAGCCACCAGCTGAATAAACTTCATCATGACATTGTGTGAAAATTTGTTTCTCAATAGTATTTAGAAGACAACTAGGGACTTCTTTGTAACATTTTTACCGTTTAGGTTCCTTGGATGCAGTAACAAATATTTTGAGTGGAGTTCAAACACCTTTTGGTAAAAAAATTTTTTTGAAAAAGCCAAAACTTTGTATTTTTGAAAATAGGGGTACTCGCAGTTGGGGTCTGCAGGCTCAAAGTAAAATTAAGCAATATTTAAAGCTACAAATAACCACGCACATTTTCAAAATGCAGGCCTACAAACTGTCCAACTTTCACAAAAATCGGAAAAGAGGTCTTTCACATATTCACGTTTTCGTAAAGGGGGACTTATTTTTGTTGAATTGTTTAGTTAGTTGGAACTCATACAATGAGGGTGAATTAGGAGACTATTTGAAGGGTTTGGCTGTATTTGGAGCAATTGGATGCTCTGATGAACATTTTAGTAGAGCTCTCCTGATAATGAAGGTAATTTCACAGGATTAAATGTTTTGGCAATACGTTTGATGCTAAAAACACTTCTAAAAATTACGAAGGGCAGATGAATTAAAGCTGGGTCCAAAAAATTTTAATGATTAGTTGATATACTATATGATTTCCCCCAATGAATTTTACATATGACTACAAATAAGTAATCAACCAGCCATAGATATATTCATGCGAGATATCATAATTTTTTATTTCATCCAAAAAAATGTGATTTTTCTTTTTCTGTTCATTGAAATTAAGGACTGAAATTTATCTTTTCATTTGACCAGTATCTATGTATACAGTATTAATCATATTCTACTTATCTGCTTGCAATCTCAGTTGTGTATTTGACAAATGCAAGGAATTTCTCATTTAAAAATAAAGTATTTTATTACTATTTACACTCGCTTTTTAAATTTCATTTTTAGTGCTGAGCAGCTCATATTGCTGATATTGCAAGATGCCTTCAAAGATGCTGGCCCACAATTGTCACATCACCTCGGAAAGGCTGCAAAAATCGTTTCGCACAGCAAAAAATCTACATTTGCGACTGACCTGCTGGAAGGTATGTATTTTTCAAAAAAGATATTGCTTTACTTTTTGTATTATTGAATTGCAATCACAAACAATTCTGTAAAAACCTTGCACAATGTATTTCAATATTTTATGTTAATTGCAAACAAAGGTGTTCTAACTATGATTTCTAACTTTTATTTATGTAAAATTAGTGGTATTCTTAACTCCCTGTGAAAAGCAGATAGCAGCAATAAGTTGATACCATAAAACTCAAGGTATATTTCAATGTTGAAATCTTTAGTGAAACTGACATTTATTTGTTTTCTTTGCAGGTGACGCCAGACTCCAGGCAGTGACAGTAATATGATGGAAATCTCAGCTAATATCGATAGTCTCTCCTGAAATGTAACAAAGAGAAGCTCGATCAGTTGGAATGCAGTCATCTGTCAGCCTTCGAACATGACAGCCTGACTGATCCCGTCTCAATCCCCACCGTTCGAGGCGTCAAGACCAAGCTTCAAGCCATGAAATGACCGATGAACAACCGACTGGTGCAAGCCCTGCTATCTTCAATCGAGAGGCGTTTCATTGATATCGAAGATGACATCGTTTACATCACTGCTGCAATTTTGGACCCCAAATTTCGGTATGTTTTGTATTGGAAAAAATTGTAAATTTGATAACTTAAAATAAAGATACAACTTGCTTCACTTAATGATCTCAAATGAGTAAAACTGACTTCACCAAACAATTACATAAAAAGATGCAATATAATTATTTACAATAAAAAATATTCAATAATATTGGTACCAGTTTTTGACACTATTCTTATATATATATCTCTGAAAGATATTTTATAATGCAATGCACTACTTGTGTCCAAATTCAGCAATGAATGCATGTAAACTTTTTTGCAATTGTTTCTTTGTTCTAGGTTGAAATGGTGCACCAAGGCAGAGAATGAATCCTTGAAGTCTCAATTGCAGGGAAAGTCTTCCAACTGGAAAGATGTCCACTCACCCACCATCGTTTTTCACAACCGATGTTTATTCATTGCAACAAGGCCGACAACACAGAAGAAGACAAGGCATCCTTAAAGGTTTATATTCTGCACAAAAATTGCTAAGCCAATCAGCTGACATGAAATCGATCACCTATCACGCCAATAAATAACCATATTGTTGTGTAGAAAGTGTTATTTGGGCTATTCCATTTAAAAATCTGGGGGGGGGGGGGGGTGGTCGGGCTACGATTTTGACCCCCCCCCATGCATCTAAAACAATTTTTTTTTACCCCCCCAATGCATTAACTTCGATTTTTTCACCCCCCGTACATACATCAAAAAATATTTTCATTATTACATTGCGTAGGCCTGAATAGAGCCGATAGTCCCCCCCCCCAGAGTTTTAAATGGAACAGCCCTTAGCCTGTCAAGAGTGTTATTGGCGTGCCGTGCCTCTGGCACTCTGTGCGGTCAGCTGCAATCATGTACTTAATTACCTATTATTCGAGAGACAGGCCAGAGGTTAGACAAAATCTAACTTCATTGAATGTTATTTTATTGCATTATAAATATGCCCATTGTTAACAACGGGAAAAATTAAGTCATTTTCGTATGAAAAAGTATTTAATGTGACAGGTTTTGGGGTAGGCTATTCTTGCCTTGAAGTGATTTATATCAATAATAAATGCCCTAGTGAATATCATTAAGATTGTTGATATATAACAGTTATCTATTGGTGATGCTTTAAATGTGCTTATTAACTGAAGATTTGAATCTCATATATATTTTTTTAAACATCTTTGTTTACACGGACATGTATGTTACAATGAATAATCTGCCAATTTGATGCAGAATATAACAAATAGTTGTTGAGTCGACCAATATTTATTCCCCTCAATAGGTACTACTGGTCTCAGCTGAAGGCCTCGACCATATTACTGGTTCGGCCAAAAAAACTCAGTATTGGTCTTGGCACCATCCAATATCTATATAATATTTGATGCATTTGATTAGACTTTTACATTTAACAAGTGACTTTTACATTTTGACAAATGACAATGTGGAATTTGTGTGATTGAATTTAATATGTACATTTTAAAATTGTGACTGTGCCACTTTTTAGATACTGTTCGATATTATACTAATATGGCATGATATGAGTGCAATATGAACATTTATTTGCACGAGGAAATTCATATTGAACGAGGGCGCACAATAATTAAGTACCATATACATTTGTTTTATCACATGACCTGGATGATGACCACTGTGCTTCCAATATCATATATGTGAAAAGAAATTTCGGGAAAAAAAATAGTTTATTATTTTTTTTTTAGTCAAAAAAAAAAATGTGAAAAAAACAATTTTTGGAATTTTTTTCTGAAAAAATCTCATATTGCACTCGAACCATGCAATATGAGTTTTGATGATGTCGTCATGTGACGATTTTGGCCTATCAGCATCGCTCTAGCATAGTGGTCATGTAATAAATATTTATATTTTCTTTAATTATATTTGTTTATTTATATTATATTTATAAATTATTGACCTTAGTTTGGATGATTCTTTTGATTCTATTTTTGTTGGATCTGGTTGCAAACAGTACTTGTACTCGTAGAATGTACTTGTACTCGAGTACATTTGTAATTTGCTGTGCTTGTAGTTGTACTCATTACTTGCAAAGTACTTGTACTCGAGTACATAGGCATGTAGCCTAAAAGGATTGGTTTTGGATCAATGATTCTATGAAAAAGTTAATTGTTGCACAATGGTTAGTGCGTCAGTACATATATATTCTGCCTGTGCTTTGCTGTCTTTGTCATGTGATGCAGATTACAGATTAGGTTATTGGCAAATTGTTTTGCAACCTGGGATGTTGCAGGTTCGAGTCCCCAGTCACGGCTAGTAGATACAGAATGAGATCCTTCACGACTGTTTGCTCTACTCCAGCTAAGTGTAATTTTGGTACACGGCTAGAGGTATTGGCAGAGCGATTTAACGTGATGCTGAATGCCGCTGTCTGGCTGCATACGCCCACGCCGCAGAGAAAGGCTCATGCTTGACCGGCCATTGTCTTTACACCTCTATCCTATTGATAGAGCAGGTAATCCCGTCAGCTCCTGTGTGGCTGAGTGGCAGCTGCCACGGACCCAACCACCTAGGGGGGCCCATACAAGGTGCCAAAAGATAAAAAATAATAATTTGAATCTGAAATATCTATCTTTTTGACCAAGTTAGTAACTACATGATACGATGAAACTTAGACTACGGCCCCAATGAAAGAAGCCCATACGGAGGAAGGGCCCTTACACCTTGGCGTAAATGGAGAACTGGAAATGGGCATGTGGGGGCCATCGACTTATTTTGCCACGGGCCCAAAATATCTCCAGTCCGTCCATGCAAGTTGAAGTTATGCTGAACACTGTAACGGAGCCGGTTTTCTTGAGTTGTTGCAAAATAACCAACCATGCCATGCCATTAAGACTCAAACTCAGATTTATTTCCCAAAATAGTTAAGTAACATTAATATTACACAATTCTTAAATAAAGGGGAATAGGAGACCTCTCAAAGATAAGAATCGCTGCAGAATGCCCATTATAGGCTGCAGAATGCCCATTAACCAATATATGACATTCAACTGCTGGAAAACTACAAAACCAATTTTTATGATAAAATGGAAATCTATCTTGTAATGAATTTTTTAAACAGGATATTCAGCAGAAAATATTTTTTGATCAATTGATTTATTATGCTACAAAAACAAAGTCATACTTTCCAATCATAGAAATATATTCTGACAGCATTTATACACAAAAACAATGAATAGAAAATCATTAAACTCAGGGCGCCCACTGAACATCGCATAAAATATCAAAAGAATATAGGAATTTTAAAATATAAGAGGATTTTATCAACTTCAATAGGACAATATAGGGATTATTCGGCAGAGAAACTATCGGCAAATCATGGAATCGCTTCTATCACAAACCGAAAAGTTCGCATTGTGGAAAAAAAGATACCTGAAACTTCATATGATATATCGGGGGCAAAAAGATGCTACAACCTCATATCGCAGACAAAAACATGCATGAAAAATCTTCAAAACTTAGGATAAATAGGAATTTTTTCCGAAATATAGGAAATAATATGAGCAAAACAAACACTGAAATCTGCTAAAAAAACATGGGTGCCCAACAGAATTTGTAATCAGAGCTATATGAATAAAAAAGAGTTAAAATTACACAATACACATAAACCAACTTTTTTAATTTTTTTATAAAATGTAAGAGTTTCTTTGAAATCAATTCAGCTCAAGACAGTACTTAGGTTTTTATTAACTTTCCTAAATTTTGGAACTTGCAATTTGCTTGCTTATGCTCTCTTGTGATTTGTGCAATACAAACAGAGGAAGGGGAGTTTAAACAACATTTTTGCACGACCTACCAATGTTCAATTTTAATCATCAAGAAAAATGTTTTGCGGGTGTCAAAAAAAATTATTTTTGTGCACTGACTAACTGTTTTTAACAGCAAACAGGGGTAGCACATGTCCAATAAATTGGAGACACAGTTAATAGTCCAGCCACTTGCCAGTCAGGGACCAGTACACAAGTTTTATCAGTGTTGGGCTATTGGTGTTTATGCTTCCCATTCCCTTGCGAAATTCCATCACCGGGCGATTGTGTAGGATAACAGAGTCCTTATTTCAAATAAATTATTGAAGAGTTCGAATGGCTGATTCATGATTTTCAAGTTGCAGTGCATCGATGACAGCTAGATCTATATCTTCTCTGCTCTTCTGCATTTACAATGCGCTGAAAAAACAAAAGATGAGAGCAATTAGAAAACCCAAAGTTCAAAGTTCAAAATTCAAGTTCAAAATGTCAGTTTTATTGAGTTCAAAGTGTATTAGGCCTAATTATAACCATTGCACGATATATTTGTAGAGGAATTATTTTACATGGTTACATTTCAAAGGATCTCAGTTATTGCCACCATATGTCGGCCTTATGATAAATAATTGTCTTGGCATCATAATTTTTCTGCATTAAAAATTGTAATAGAGTCCGTTTGTAAGTTTGAGGTTTAAAATTCATTAAAAAAAAGAAAATCAATTAATTTAAAGTATGTCAGACTAAATATATATTGTAGACATGCATGAATACCATTCGTTATAACTGATTTGCCAAATAATAGTTAATCAATGTAAATTTGTAAGTTTCTGCATATTGTTGATTTTTTAATTTTGTATTTTCATTGTGCACATAATCTTTTACCTGTTTTTCATTGAAAGTTTACACACTTATTACCTGCACTTGCCAGCAGTTCATTTGACAGGAGATCAACTGATTACTGAGGGAAGTGCCTGGAAGAAAAATATATTCAAATCAGATATTATTTATGATATTCTGAGACAGAAAGACAAATTATGTAAAATGCATTCGCAATTAACCAAACTTAATACTAAGTACTGTCTTGTTATCATTAATTAACATACTCGGTATCTGACCAATTATTAAAGGTGTTCCGGCTCAGCAGTCAGCATACCTTTTTTATTCCGAAACTCGTGCTTACGATTTTTTTTTTCACTGGTGAAAAAGGGGGTCAACAAGATCGACTTGGTCATTTTTGGGTGCAACCCTGCGGGGGGTTCTCGCCCCGAAATATGACGGGGATGCTCAGCTGAGCATCTCGCACCCAGACTCAGTAACCGAGTGCCAGGAACCCAAAAATAGGACCCTGGACTAAGGAAAATTTGCCCTCAAAGAGGCATTTTTTTACGGGTCGGCTGTATTATTTTAATTATTTGTCCCAAATAATTTCTTTTTTGCCACCATGGATGTCATTCGGAAGGTGATTTTTATGCAAAATTCGGAGTGCTGGAAATGTTGGACCCCCGGGGGGGGGGGGGTACTTCGCGGACTTTTGCATACGGATGCGCTACGGCAATTTTGAAAACCAGAACCATTTAAATCCGGAAACTGTGCCAAAACCACAAACCATTTTAATCCATCACTAAAATTTTTTGCAAACCAATTTAATCTTTATGGTTTTTAAACCATTTTAATCCTCTTTTGAAGCCGATTCTAACGGTACCAAACATGTTGGGGTTGCGAAAACCAGAACCAAATTAATCAGAATTGTCAAAAAACCAAAACCATTTTAATCCAAGAAGGCCAAAAAACCATTACCATCCAGCGGCCCCTCTATATACACCCTTATAGAGTACCCCCTCCCCCCCCCCCCCCCAGGAATATTCAGACCTCATTTTAGGAGTAGGCCCCTTAGCTAAGGAAAATTAGCCCTTGAAGAGCCCTTTTCAGCCGAGCATAGACCTGTGTAGACCAACATATGATATAATGAGAACCTCCCCCCCCCCCCAGGAGTGCAACAAGACTCATCTGGGGCCTAAAAACGAGTGTCAAACCCACGGAGCATAGAGCTATACATTTCATATTGAGTGCAGCCTACACATGACACTTGTAAACAAAAATTCCTCTACAAATGTTCTACCAGCTTAAATCAGGATGCAATCAAGAGCCTAATGAATAGCGGATGAATAGGCCAAGTTTGTTGATTGAAAAGATGGGATGGACGCTGAGACTTGTCTGTCACTGCCAATGTCTGAACATTGTCATCATCACCTCCACATCCACGGCGATTTGCACTGGCACAGTGAAAGTCTAGACATGCCAGAAATAAACAAACAAGCAAATATAAGAACCATAATCATACCAAGAATACGGGATTTCTTTTCCCAGCTCCAGTGTGAGTGCTGTCCTCCTGCATGACATGATAAATTGTGTTCCTCAAATCTGTATTGACGCTACGAAGGTCAAGGCCGTGGTGACGTCATGACGTCATCCCCCCCCCCCTCCCTCCTCAAAAAATCACAGAACTTTGCAAATAGTCAGCCCAATGAGGCAATCGGGCGCAAAAAGGCCTCTGGACCAAAGGGTTGCTGGCCCTTTGCAATGATAGACCCAGGTCTATTTGACACAATCTTCGGGCGACAAACATAGTGATATTGCAGATATTTAGGAATTCAATGACTTTGATGGGGTCAAGTCTATGGGAAAATACAGGTCACTTATTTAGGTAGAGCAAGACTTTTGGAAATGCGAGGGAACTATTCAGCAAGCCTTTTGGCCCCAGAGCAAGCCTTTGGGAAAGGATGCCCGATCAAGTGATCGGGAAAGCAAGCCTTTTGGTCCGGAGCAAGCCTTTTGGCATCAGTGACAAAGGATGCCCGATCACTTGATTGGGCAAGCAAGACTTTTGGCTAATTGAAAAAAGGCCCATGTGGTTGACAAAGACCGCCCGATCAAGTGATTGGGCAGAGCAAGCCTATGGGGTGTAACACCTGCTATTGTTGATGGGTCTTTACTATTTGTGTAAATATGGTCTATTAAAGTGGCAGAAGTATGTGTGACTCTAGTTGGGACTGTAATTTTTGGGAACAGGTCATTTGAAATCATACTGTCCAGAAAATCTGATGTTTCTTTGTGGGTGGTGCTCTTTATTAAATCAATGTTAAGGTCTCCTGTTATTACAATGTCTTTATTTTCCCTATTTAGTTTTTCTACTATGGCTGACATATTTTGACTAAAATCTGTGACACTATTAAAACTGGGTGAACGATATACATTTCCTAAGACGAAAGGGCGAGTTAAACTATTGCCTGGATCTATTTCTATAAAGATTCCGTCAAATTGGTTTTGTTTATCTATAGGGAAGGATATGTCATTTCTAATTCTGAATTTAATATCACTTTTTACAAATATTGCTAAACCACCGCCTTCTTTAGTTGGAAGTTTGTGTTTCATAACAGGGACATAATTTTCAAACTTAACGCATGGTTCAAGGAGGCTATCTAACCAGGTTTCTGTGAAAGTTAGGATTTCAAAGTTAAAATTTTGAGAAGAGAGTTGGGTCAGAAGTGTTTCAAATTGTGAATGATTTTTTAAGAGACTTCTAGCATTAGTATTAAGAATTTTTATATCATGTGAATGATCTTGGGAAAGGAATGAATTGTCATAGTAATAGGACTGCGTGATTAGGGGGGATGCATGATCAAACTGTTCGTCGTGTATGGTTTCTTCAAGTGATGCCATATTGGTAAATAGATGTTATTAAGTAACATATTTGTATAATTTGCAATTTGATTGTATTGATGGAGGGACATGATTGGGAATAATAACATGAAGAGGTTTGGTGAGTGAGGTGACTGGAATGACAACAATGAATAGATGTGATAGGAATGAGCATAATTAACTTCTGAAATGACTGTCAGCTGATTTGATAATGCCATGTAAATACACAAATATGAATAGGAGTGATAATCAGGTGTGAAGCATTTCACGGTTTCATTGTTACCACTTGTTGTGATCACCTGCTGACAGCAAGATATAAACAAATCGTAATCAACAATGTTAAACGATCAATGAGTGCAAATGCACTGCCAATGAGTACCTTAAAATTTTGAAGTTTTCAAATCCTTTAACAGCTTTTCCAGCATGATTTAAATGATAGGTTATGGTTTTCTCCAAAGAAACTAATTGAAACAACAAACGGACAACAACGAAACACTAAAGCATTCATTCAGTTGCTTTGAAAGATCTGAAGCAGGTAATTATGTCTGTCACACCGGAGGAGAGTTAATCTTTTTGTTACAACTTCACAAATAATGTATATTATTTGCCTGTATGGGTTCGAACCCGGGGTGGGAAACCCAAAATTTTCAGTGAACCTTCATGAGCAACATCCCAGCTGAATGTTCTAATGAGACATTAAATTGGCAGTCCCTTGTATCAGTGTCTCACATGGGGTAAATGTGTAACATGTTGAGGACTCCCGCTCTCTCTCCCATCTCATCAATCAACCCTCGTGAGTGCCCAGAACTGGGCTTAGAGGACTGTAGTTACAATATTTATCTAAATTTATAAATGACCGATTGATGTGCTGGTAGAGATTAGAGACCATTATTTAATATCAAGGGGGGGAGGGGGCTTGGAGCTTTTTTTAAATAATTGTTTTGTGAGATAAATACATTTTTTTGCAAAATTTTGTTAATGAAATTCAGGACTTTGCAGGCCAAATATATATAATTATCAGTGCTGCGTAAAAATTAAAGCTCCAAATCCCCCTCATAGGCCTATTATCTAGTGCAATGTGAATATGAACATGTGTTTGGAATGTTCAGTGGCATATTTAGGGGGCCATTGGGCCATGCCCCCCCTCAGGCCCAAAATTAACATGGGAAAGATAGGAAAAGCGACGGAGCGCCCCGTATTCACCCCATATTATGGCCCCCCCCCAGGCCATTTCTAGATATGCCCCTGGGAATGTTATGGCTTCTGGGAGAGATATGCTTCTGGCCAAGATAATTTGTCATTTAAGAAACACCTCCCCCCCCCCGACTAGTTTCTGGCTGTCTCCGAAATAAATCAAAATTTGAGAAAGCATTTTACTGGGCGGAGGAAGGCTAAATACCAATGTCAGTGACAATTCACTTCTCTTCAACAGTTTAAATAAAAAACCAAGGCCTGGAACTATTCCTTGAGTTTGCAAATCAAGTGAGAAAGTTCTCATGTTGCTTGCACTCTCTCTACATGTATGTTGCTACTGTTGTACACTTCTGCCGGACTACTTCTGGTCAAAAACAAAAGGGAGTGTTGAAAGAGGTGTCAAATACAATACCATTGCAATAACTGTGACACAACTTCAAAAGGTGTCTGGCCATATGGTCAATCGTGAATAAACCTCATTGTGGTCAGGGCAAGTATAGGTTATTCACCACGGGAGAGGGAATATGTGATTTATCACCCGAGGGCTTTAGCCCGAGGTGTGATAAACACATATTCCTGATCCCATGGTGAATAACTGGCTTATACCGTGAGACAAACACTCAAACACTCAAAAATGAGAGGATAACTGGACAACAAAGAATATAGGAATTATTTCCCTGCAATACTGGCATGTGATTGGCTGACAGAGGTGTCGAATGGTATAAGCTTAATAAGCTTATACTGAGAAGTGAGGGTCTTCATGCTTGGCTGTCTTGCTGCCAAACAGGGACAACTCACAATTCCCTGGGTAGGAAAATAATGATTGCGCTGAATCTGAAATCTCCTAGAGCTCACTGACAGGAGTCAGATCGATTTTAGTTTCTGTTATGGATTCAAGAGGGCAGCACATACACAATTTTGTGAACCTGTTGAGCTCTAAGTTTAGAGTGCATGATCACAGTTGCTGAGATTTATGCCACTGGAATCTGTCTAGGAATCTGTCACTGAAATCAGCAACCACAATCCAAAAATAACCACAACCACTGCCATTCAATAAAACAAGATGGGATCTGCAAAGGCCAGAAAACTACTCGATGGCACCAGGTGGTGTTCAGAGCAGTTAGCAGTGATGATGAGTGATGCAAAGATTGCAGAACATCTAATAACAGTACCCTTCCCCAGGTTCCCCAGGCAGTGCACGAGAGCCCATAGCTGGCAGCCACATGAGCACTCATCTGGTTATGATGTGGCACCTTGCGGTACTCCTTCAAGTTGTTCACAATAACCTGCAATCAAATCACTGGCTATTAAAGTCCGCCATGTCAACGACTTGCCCTCTTCGGCCAGCTGCAAGTTGAGGCCGACAGGGGAAAAGTGCAACTGAAGTTGTTGTCAGGTGAAGCATGTCTAAAGAGGAATAGCAGTCCCACAAGGTTGGGGTGCCCTTCCAGCCACATCCTGTGCATATTCTACTAGTAGGAGTCAATCTGAGCAAAATGCATTACACAGACTTCATTCAGTGCATCAAGCTACTGAGAAAGGATGACACACCTAGTGTGACCTCTGACACTGGAACTCACCATAGCACACCACAACCACACCAAACCTAACCAACCCACCAGCACTCTTGGGTACAGAGTGACCCTATGGGAGGAACCTTTGGCCAGACTAACACATCAGCCGCTGACAGGGTCATCCATCTGGGCCACAACAACCGCTAACCTGCTTTCCTCTCTTGGGTAACTCTCATCTAGCAATGTGCCTGGATTGTCCCATAATGGGACCACACAGTGATGGCCCATCCCTGCGCTATTTCAGTCCCACAAATGCCAGACAGGAAATATGGACCATTTGCTCTTAAGGAGATTGCTATCACTATGAATACAAGATACTGCAACAAGGGGTGCTTCTCCAGAGGTGATACTGGCATTGTGGCATACTCTTCAGGAAGGAGAAACAGATTTTGACATGTTAAGGAGTATATATTGACACCAAGACATTTTCCGGAAGCCTTACTGTTATAGCAAACACAATGGAAACATTCATACATCCACAAAAAGACACAGCCAAATATCATTGTGGTATAGAAGTCAGACAATTGCAGGTGGTCCTGCATAATCCATGCCAATTACTCGTACAATAGAAGATCTACAATGCAGACCAATGAAGACACCACCAACATGCTTAGACACATGCATGTACAGCTTGACTATTCATATGCCATTCTTTCAGGAACATCAATAAAGACTCTTTATACAAGGACATAAAGGACACTACATCCTCCTAACTGTTATTTATGGGACAAGGGCTTTACTATGGTTCACAGCCACATGCCTGGCTAATCCAAAGGAATACATCAACATACATTGCTGAGACCTAGAGTGACTTTAATCCTCCTTTTCATTGTGTCTTCAGCACAAATTGCATGTTGTAGTGTGGGATTGTGTTGCAACTAGTGTTGTGTTGCAATTTAGTTTGATCTTTGACGCTGAAGTTTAGTGCCTTTCAATGCTTACCGTAAAAAAATGTTATGAGTTAGAGAACACAATAAGACAAAGCAGCGACGTTAAAAACATGAGAGGTCATTCAGGAAATTTAACATCAGATGAGGCCCCATTCAAGAGTTTCGTCTTGGTCTGTGAAAGCTGGCAAGTAAACAGGACTTTCAACGATTTTTTTGGTCTTCTGGATGAAAAATCAGCTGTTGAAGAAATAGAAAAGCACGTCAAGTATGCACTTCAGATACACAATTGTCAAAGAAGACGCTTTGACACTTTGTTGACTGATTTACTTTAAAGTGACAGATTGTATCTTCTATATCCCTATCGAAATTGTATAGACTACTACTGTAGTGTACTACACATGGTACAATCATAATCATATGCCCCCCGCCTGCCCTAATGGATGCAGTGTAACGTGTGGCAAATTACTTGTCATCACAGTTCTGTGATCTGGCTGCTTCTGGCAGTTTAGACGGCCGAATAATAGGACACAGAAGTGAGGAAAACAGGATGCCACCTTGGCCATTGAGGAAGTGCTCAGCTCCACTCGGTGATCACATCAGGGAGGCAGCAGCAGCACCAATAGCATCAGTGGCTGGAGCATCACACGCCTCAAAAGCAATCTCACTTGTTCAATAGGAAAAGGGAAAGAGCAGCCAGAACACTCTGCCTGGTGACGCAGACGTTCCTGCCCTCCATCCCATCATACATGATCACAGTGGCTTAGATTTATGCCACTGAAATCTGTCTTGGAATCTGTCTTGAATCAGTCATTGAAATCAGCAACCCCAAACCAAAGCAACCACACCACAAAGAAGATAGGAGCAAAACCAGAATGAGTTTAATCCAATGAGCCATTTCAGTCTCCTCTGTATCTGTTTGATGACCTGTCTGTGGCGAGAAACCCAAACTGACTGGTCTGACTGACGTGACTTACATTTGACTGTAGTATCAAACTGACCACCCACGAACCAATACCACAGTCTGAGGCAGACTCATTTCAATGCACTAGCAAAGTAGATGGTTAGTCGTGGGCAAAGTAACATGAGTCCCAGGGCTATGGGCATCACAGGCACAACTGTAGCACACAAACAATCTCACTCATTCAATGGGACAAAGGAAAGAGCAGCCAGAACACAAAACCCCAGAGAGGCATCCATCCTACCTCTGCTCAACAACACCTTCCAGCCTGCCATACCATCAAAACACAGTCATGGTGGTTTAGATTTATGACACTAGAGTGTGCCTTGGAATCTGTCTTGGAATCTGTCACTGAAATCAGGCTACCACAAACAAAAGCAACCAAGTCACAAAAAGCCAAAAGCAAAGCCATGACAACTTTAATGCAAGGGACAGCTTCACATCCATCAGTTTCCTGTCTTTGGTGAGAAACCCATAAAGTGACTGGTCCAGCATGACTGTAGGCTCATACCGACCACACAAGAAATGAGGAACTCACAAGTATTGAAGACCAAAGTCTCAGGCAGACTCAATTTAATGCAGTAGCAAAGTACATGTAGATGTTAATTTTGGGTAATGCGGGAGGCAAAAGGTGATGGTTGGATGTGCTGATAACCTGATCTATTTTAAGGGTTGGTCAAAAGTGATTGTGAATGCAAGATATTACCAAAGGGTCATTATGTTCACAAGATATCTAGATGCATATATTTGAATACCTCTGGATTTTGCAATATCTGCTGCCATAAAAAGATCCCTCAGAATATTTGATCGAAAGGCTTCAGTGTTGCAGTTGTTGCTCAAATAAAAATATGCAATCCAATATATATTCGACGTCATACCTCATGGCCTACTGATTACTAAATTACAAGCTTATGGTATGGATGAAAACTTGTGTGCTTTCCTAATGAGCTATCTTCAAAATCGTCAACAGTGTGTCAAAGTAAAGGATCGCACAAGTCAATTTGAGGGAGTCACCAAGGGAGTCCCACAGGGATCGGTAATAGGACCGATGTTATTCAACCTATTTATGAATGACATTTACCTTGAAACTTTAAATACGCAACTGTACAATTATGCAGATGATAATGTCCTGTCCTTTTCTCATGAAAATCCTGAATATATTAAATATGTGCTTGAAGATGAATGTACAAATACTCTTAGCTGGTTCCAAAGTAACGGAATGAAAGCAAATCCTGAAAAATGTAATGCAATATTTGTAGAAAATAATGTAAAAATTTCTTTTTCAAATTTAAACGTTGCAAATTGTGATATTGATATTGATGAGTGTATAAAAGTCCTTGGAGTAAATGTTGATAGTCAGTTAAAATTTGACAAGCATGTAGACTACATTTGTAAAAAGGCTAGTTCTCAACTCAATGCTGTAATGCGTATTTCGAAACATTTAGATGAGAAAACAAGAAATGCCATTTATGAATCTTTTATTGTATCAAATTTCACATACTGCCCTCTTGTGTGGATGTTCTGTGGTAAAGGTAAAATGCGTAAAATTGAAAAGTTACAATTCAGGGCTTTAAAATTTGTCACTAATGATTACATATCATCTTATGAAAGATTGTTACAAATAACCAGTAAATGCACCATGCTAATATTAAGAATTAGACTTCTAGCTATTGAGATGTATAAGGTTGTAAACCAAATTGCGCCAGAATACATTTGCCAATTGTTCGAACGGCACAATATAACTTATGGACTCAGGGACAATAACAGACTTACGCAGAATCGCTTCAATACTATTAAATTTGGCCTGAAAAGTGTGAAATACATGGGAGCGAAGCTGTGGAACAACCTGCCAGTCAATTTAAAGAACTCAGAAAACCTGCCAATCTTCAAAAAACTGATCAAAAATTGGGACTTTGAAGACAGCTGTAATGCTGAAATGTGGTGCTAATTCAAATTTAGATTCTCATTTTACATGTTTTTATTTTTGCTTTTAGGTTTTAGTTGTGTTTGAGTGGTGCTTTTAGGTTTTAGTTTTGTCACACAATAGCCTCAGGCTAATGTTTTCTATGTTGTTCACATGTGACGAAAAATAAAATTTTGTTATTGTTATTGTTATTGTTATTATACCAAGAATATGAGATCAAAGGCCAGAAAACTACTTGATGACAGTGGCACCCCTGTGTCACTCCCTGAAGTGGCTCAGAGAAATCTGCAATCAAATCACTGGCTATTCTGGTCCACCATGTCATCAGCTTGCTCTATATTACCTCGATGCAAGTTGAGGCAGACAGGAGCAAAGTGCATCTGAAGTTGTTGTCAGGTGAAACAAGGCTTAATAGGAATCGCAGTCCCACAAGGGCTCATCCATAGAATATTCTGGCATGAGGCAATCTGAGCAAAATGCATTACACAGACTTCATCCACTGCACCAAGCCACTGAGAAAGGATGACACACCTAACATGACCTCTGATACTGGAACTCACCATAGCACACCACAGCCACACCAAACCTTACCAACCCACTGGACCCTTGGGTACAGAGTGACCCTTAGAGAGGGACCTTTTGCCAGACTAACACATCAGCTGCTGACAGGGTCATCTATCTGGGCCACAACAACCGGTAACCTTCCTTCCTCTCTTGGGCAACTCTCATCCTGGGGAAGCAACGCCCCTAGATCTTCCCATTATGGAACCAAGCACTGATGGCCCATCCCAGCGCTATTTCAGTCTCACAAATGCCAGACAGGAAATATGGACCACTTGCAGTTAAGTAGATTGATATCACTTCGAAAACAGAATACTGGAATAAGGGGTGCAACTCCAGACGCTTATTCCGGCAAAGTGGCCTATCTTTCAGGAAGGAAAATATTAGATTTTGGCATGTTTTAAAAGGGGTATATATTGACACCATGTCATTTACGAAATCTTTACTGTAGAATCAATTTCAATGACAGTCTGAGACATAACAAGACAAATGGTAAACGGGAATATGTATAGAAAATAGGCCAGTATTGAAAACATCGACGGGTAAAAGCCATAAGGGTGCAAGTGCTTCATAAATACTGTTTACATACACCCTTATGGCTTTCACCGGTCGACATATACAATTACTATTGTCTATAAAAACAATGAAAACAAAACATACATCCACAAAAAGAGACAGCAAAATATCATCGTGGTATAGAAGTCAACATGCTCAAGCATGTGCATGTTTAGCTTGATTATTCACAAGGCCATAAAGAACACTACATCCTTCTAACTGTTGTTTATGGGACAAGGGCTTTGCTGTAGTTCACGGTCACATGTCAGGCTACTCCAAAGGAATACATGAACATGCATGGCTAAGACTCAAAGTGATTTTAATCATCCTTTTCATTATGTCTTCAGCGCAAATTGCTAGCATTTGAAGTGACACTAAAATAATTGAATGTTGTAGAGTGAGAATTATTGTGTTGCAAATAGTGTAGTGTCGCAATTGAGTTTGATCTTTGATGCTGAAGTTCAGTACCTTTCCATGCTTGCCATAAAAAAAATTATGAGTTAGAGAACACAATTAAGACAAAGCAGCCACCTTAAAAACATGAGAGGTCATTCAGGCAAATTTCACATCAGATGAGGCCCCATTCAAGAGTTTTATCTAGATCTGTGCAAGCTGAGAGCCTCTGAGGCAGGTAAACAGGACCTTCGATGATTTTTGTGGTCTTCGAGCAGAAAAATCAGTGTTCGATTAAATAGAAAAGCGAGTAAGTAGGCACTTCAGATACACAATTGTCAAAGAAGACACTTTGACATTTTGTTGACTGATTTACTTTAAAGTGACAGATTGTATCTTCTATATCCCTATCGAAATTGTATAGACTACTACTGTAGTGTACTACACATGGTACAATCATAATCATATGCCCCCCCCCCCGCCTGCCCTAATGGATGCAGTGTAACGTGTGGCAAATTATTTGTCATCACAGTTCTGTGATCTGGCTGCTTCTGGCAGTTTAGACGGCCGAATAATAGGACACAGTAGACGGCCGAATAATAGGACACAGAAGTGAGGAAAACAGGATGTCACCTTGGCCATTGAGGAAGTGCTCAGCTCCACTCGGTGATCACATCAGGGAGGCATCAGCAGCAGCACCAATAGCATCAGTGGCTGGAGCATCACAGGCCTCAAATGGGCATAGAAGCAATCGCACTTGTTCAATAGGAAAAAGGGAAAGAGCAACCAGAACACATAACGCCAGAGAGACATCCATCTTGCCTCTGCCCAAAAGCGCCTTCCTGCCTTTCCCGTCAAAGCATGATTATGATGGCTCAGACTTATGCCAATGGAATCTGTCTTGGAATTTACCATTGAAATCAGCAACCACAAACCAAGGCCTCCAAGCCACAAAGAAGCCAGGAGCAAAAACAGAACAAGTTTAAAAGTTAATCCAAGGCGGAGCAGCTTCCCTTTCGTCTATGCCTGTTTGACGACCTGCCAAGAAACCCAAAGTGACTGGCCTAGCCCGACTGTAGCATCAAACTGACCACCCAAGAAGTGAGGAACTCGCAATTGTCTGAGACCACAGTCTGAGACAGACTCATTTCAATGAAGTAGCCAAGTAGATGGAAAGTCTTAGGCAAAGCTGGTGGCAATGGGCAATGGTTTGAGGTGCTGATAACCCTATCTACTTTGAGCAGCGGTCAAAAGTGATTGTCAATGCTGATATCATGAAAGAGCCATTATGTTCACAAATGGAAAGAAGCACAAATCATGAAGAGTGTAGATCTGTTCCTTTTGTTTTTTAATTCAGCAGAGATATCCCATCCACAACTCAACAAGGCAGCATCATGTCAGCACCTGACTTTTTCTACCCTAAGCCCATAATTCCCCGCTTAGAGGAGCCATTAAATCAGCAGAGAATAATACATGGCGTCCCTTCCATCATTGGAGGGTGGAATATGGGGCACCTAGGAGAGAAAAACAAAGAGGCTTGCATCTGGGTGTTTCTTATTTCTCAGCACATGTGTCACAACCAAGCTTGTTTTCTTCAGTTCAATTACCAGTTCCTACCAAATCAAATAAACTTACGAAGTCAAAGAACGTTAATATTTATAATATCCCCATTAATATCAAAAGTCTAATCCAAGTTCTTCTACAAATCATCAATAAAAACTTATAAAGTTAAAATTCAATCCTGACAAATTGAGTCAACACCTCAACTGCAGTTTACATCATGGCAAGTAGATTCTATTTTACATACTTTTTTTTTCTTATTTATCCAGACCAAAACTTCCATATCGATATGCTGGGATAAACCAACAAAGCAAACACTATTTGTCATCCGAGGACTCGTCTGTCACCCCTGGTTCGAGTCTGGGCATTTTTTGCCCCTTTTTCGAGACACACGACATGGAAGTCCCATCAAGCAATCAATGGGCAGGGGGCAGCTGCACATCTAGACCAGTCAGAGCATCACATTGGGCAGAAATAGCAAGCACAACTAACAAGCTACCAGAGCAACGATAGCCGCACATCTAGACCCGTCAGAGCCAGTCAGAGAGGGGGACCAGAGAAGTTCTGGAAATAGCACAGCATAGTTGAGGAGTTAGCAAGGAAGGAAGGAAAAGTCCAGCAGGCAATATTCATACATAACTCTTCCTCTTAGGTTGACCTTGGCGATCCTTGTGGCAACAGATAGGGCCTGAAGGATGCTGTGTTGCGGAGGCAGCTGACAAGATCCGAGATGGAAAAGACATGTCACCAGCAGCCGTTAATCTCAGGGACTTGTTGCCCATCTACCTGGATTAACTGTCTGCCTCTCAAAATATCTCCCACTGTTTACAGTATCTCATAGTACAAGAAAAAACAAAATTAGACAGATTTCTATTTCTTGAAGTGCCATAAAATTGACAGCAATTAATCATTTCCCGCCACACGGCATGGCAAATTGGCAATATCATTTTATGATGGATTGGATGGCCAAAAAATATGAAAATGATTGATTGCATGATTACATCTTCAGTGTCGCTTTTAGGAAGTGCCGATACCTGGCTGTCCAGTTTTTCACTTCTGATATCAATGCTGGTATTTTTTCTGATAGAGATGCAATTCCTATACAGATACCATTGGTGATATATGCAGCAGTGCCTCCTATACAATATAAAATTACTGCATTTTGGGTGTTGATACTAAGATACAGATGCTTGGTGCCTTTATCTTTCATGTAATTCCACTAAAAAATGTGACGCAGACCAAATATGAGGACCCGGCAGACCGAACAAAGATCAACATTGCATAAGAATGTAAGATGCTACAATATTAAAAGCGAAATGCAACGGAATGATGTCGGATGAGAGACGTCCAGCCCGATGTAACAGAATGCACTTGTTGCAGCAAGAATGGACGATCTCATCCAGAAATGATGTGTGCTCTCATCCTTGCAAGATTGCAACACCAACAGACAACAGAATGAATCTGCATTGTAAAGGCCAGTGCATCTATTGATAGAACTAACCTTTGTGATCTACACATCCAGTTTAACCAACATTCATGGTATAACAGCATAACAGCTTTTTGACACTACTAGCGAATTCATGATCCTATATCAAATTCCTGTGTTTTTGCAAGATTTCCCACTGTGCTGATCTGACACCTTCATCCAAATAAAATTCTCCAGAAAATGTTATAATAGGATAACTTTATCTGTTCTCCTGTTCGAAACAGCCAAGTTAATTGGAAGTAGAAACTGAAATAAAATCATGCAACTTTTCCTTTGTCTTGTCTTCAAGAGCACCTGGCCAAATCATAATGAAGTAATGGGAAAGACTTGGGTGTTGATGACAGCTCCTACTCTGGTAACACTTCTCCTGCCATTCTGATCAAATAAGACAAAAGCTGGCCTAAGAAATATTTAATTGTTCCTCAGGCCAGCAATTGCAATAACTAGTTTCAAGTTTCCTTTTGGAACAACCAGTTTTGAAATTCATAAACTCATTAACTATGCCAGGTTCTTAGTATTATTGACACCACCTTATCATTCAAAATACAAGGGCAGGGCCACCGAAAGCAGATTAAGTTAGGGGCCCAAAAAGGTTTCGCAGGTTCTTGAAATTGTCATTACAGTTCCATAAGGTTTGCAAAAGCTTGCTGGATTGTCCATTTGCGTGGCTCTACGCTGACCCAGTCTGTAAGCCTGTAATTAGTCTGGCTCTAAACACACCTCACGAGAAAACCACCAGGACAAAGCAAGACCCACAGGAGCAGGCAGGCCATTGACAGGCTGTTTGAAGTTGTAGAACAATCCCTCAATGTGATTCAATTCCCCTTTGTAATTAATCAGGGCTCAGGGCTGCTGTTGACATCTCTGCGACAGGCCTGCAATGCCCCACGAAGGCAGCATTAGCAGACATGGAACAAGACCCCATGGGAACAAGCAAGACCTCGTGACAAGCCAAAGAAAGCCGGAGAAATACAAGAATTACCACTTCTAAACTTTAGATACCAACCCTCCCACCAGATTACTTCACAGTCTATAGACAATCTGGAATGTTCTGAGAAAACCAGGGACACAAGCTTATGGCCTTGAAGGATGCGAAGTTGCCAATTGCCAACCAGGAATCCTTTAAGGAATGTGGTCAGAATTTATCTATAATACCACTCTCTGTCAAAAAGAGTGAGCAGATTGTGGTATTGAATTAGTCCCAATGTAACTCCAATGCCAGCGACAGAGCACCTACAGTACTCATTTTGACAGAATCTAAGAATAACATAAATGAGGATTGCTGCACTTGGTAGAAACCGATCAGCAATTTCAATAAATATCAATGGAAAGTGAATGAGTTAATCATTGGCTGTGATTATCACTGATGCATACATAAAGAGCCAGGGTTGCATTGGGCTGATAGTCTAATTGGCTGGTTGCTGTTTGACGCTGTTTGGAGCTTACAAAAAAATTCTTAGTCTGGAATTTCTAGTCCGTTTTATAATCCTCTAAAGGCATCCCTGGTGGATGTGGATTGCATTTGGGCATCAAAGGACCAGATGAAAGAACCTCCACTGGCTGTTTTGCAACTAGAGTACTTCTCTTCTTTCACATCCCTCGCCCTGCGTCCCTGGCAAAACATCCACTTCGATCGGCCACCATGATGAAAGGCCCAGGGCACATGGGAGCAACTCTGGTCCAAAATAGAATGTATGTTCTCAGAAAGAACATAAAGAAGAATTTTGGAAATTTCCCTATAGCATCACCTCACCCTCTGGTGCAAGCAACAGACATACATCATAAAAATACCAAAGGGAATATCATAATTTTTGAGACGGAATGTCTGCCAAGCGCAATGCAGTCGTCTGCAGCGTAGATCAAGAAATCAAGTGAGTAATAGTATTGAGGAGCTCTCCTTGTTCTAGTCCTGTCTTCATTCTAGTGGTCTCGCTTTGGTCTTATTTTGAGCAACCTGCTGAAGCCATAGACTCAAAAATCACTGACTACCGTAAAACCGGGGAAAGTTGGCAATAAATAAGCCCTTCATATCTGAATACCTAAAAAATTGACAAAATTGTATATGCCGAAACTTTGCAGTGTAGCTACTACTTAGCGATACCTTATTTTTAAAAACCACTCAACATTGAGTTTCAAATGCAGTCAACTACTATTTTCCCCATTCGGATGATGGCCTTGGCTCACACATTTTTTACAGTTGTCAAATTCCTCAGTTGGGGAAAAGTTGGCATAGTTTTCGGGGAAAGTTGGCAGGTCATGCCAACTTTACCCCATGTATCACTAGCCTGTCACCTGATAATTTCCTAACAGTTTTGTAGGATTTCGCATTGCATTGATGGTTCAAAGATGATTAATCCTATTTACAGCAAGTGTAATACATTAATTATTCACACAATATTTTCATACACCAACGTACAAACAACATGATTACTAAAAAAGCACGAGGTGGTCAGCTGAACCACAAGCATTTGGAGTCAGAAGAGAAGAGAGGAATCATTCATAAGAGACTTAGGCCTACATTCGGAGAACATAGTTCATTGGAGAGGTGCTGTATCAGAAAAAAAAATTTAATACTTATTAGTCTACATGATGATAATCACATATATAACAACATGTATCTAAATATTTTCCATGTCTAAATGTAATATTTCCTATTAAGCGCCAATGTAGAATGTAAGTGCAGGCTTTCAATTGGTTTAGTCTGTTCATTATTTTTCTTTAATTCTATTTAAGCAGAATGCCATGCAATTATATAAAGAAAGATGCATTCCGCAAGTATTCAGAAAAAAATCTGAATAAAGCACTTGAAGCTTTTGTGGAACATGGGATGAGTCAAAATAATTACCTACCAAAAATGGGAAACCGTTTCAGTGAGAATATTGTTAGTGGTTTTAGGAAATTGGCATACACCCTCTGGATATCTCACCAATCCTGTGCAGATAACCAAAAGGTAAAAAACTAGAAAATCAGAAGCTGTGTCAGAGGTGGTTCTTGACAGGTTACGAGACATGAAATATGGGGATGATGGTGAGCCAACCAAAAAGAGAGCAAAAAGAGTTAATATCATATGGCTAGCGGAAATACTTGCTTCCCATTGGCCGACAGCCGTGCAATATTCTACGATATTGCACGCATTATATTGCACGCTCATTTTAACATGTAAGAGATTGGACGGACCTGAGAGGAAGCACCATATTTTCATGCTGCTGCAGTCACAAGCTGACACAAAGATTGTGTTTTTCAATGTTACTAAAACATTTATTGCACGGCAACGGAGGCAGATAGGAAGATGGTTTTAACGGCAAAAGAAGCGCCTGTTGAAGGCCTACATGGATATAAACTTTTTGTACTGGTCATGTTATTTGTTGCTTCAGAATCGAGCATTAAGTTGCCGAAAAACAGCTTTTTCGCCCATTTTTCAGTGACTTTGTTGTGTTTAAAGGTCTAAAGTCTGCTATAAAGTTTAAGAAAAAAATCTGAAAAAAATCTGAGATCAAGTATATCATTTTTGGATTTCAATAGTGTGAAAAAAATGTTTGTGAGTGAAATAGTCATTGATTTTTGACGCGATACATTTAAAACAGGCTTGTCAAAAGAAACACAAAACGAGTTTGGACAAGGAATTCCAGCTGTTTTCTTTGCATTTGCCACAAAAAACCATATGATATAACAGTTATTGCACATCACCTCGTGCAATATCAGTTTTTATGGCACCTCGGTGACTAATATTGCACTCGGGCTGCGCCCTCGTGCAATATTAGTCGCCTCGGTGCCATAAAAACTGATATTGCACTCGGTGCTGTGCGATAACTGTATAATGTTCCACAGGCAAAAGCATCTCTGCTGAAGGTCCCTCAAAGTCTAGTGGCAATGTAAACAAGACAGCAAGCAAGATCTCAGAAAAGGAAATGCTAATAATGGACTATTTTTTCTTTCACTTGTACTGTACACTGTTGTTTCCTGTAAGTCCAATTTTAAGTACTATCAAAATATAATTAATATGGTCCATTTCCATTACAAAATAAATAGTAAATACTTTGTTAGAACCTGCCAATTGATTTGCCAACTTTTCCCCACTGAATGGCAGACATGCCAACTTTACCCACTGGGTGGCCAACTTTACCCATTTCTTGGGTAAAGTTGGCCACTTACATGAGGTCCTGTGTAATTTTCTAGAGATAAAAAATCAAGTTGTTTGATACATGCAAAGGTAGTATGGACAGGTGACCTGATTTTCCACCAATAGTTTTCAGCATTTATTGCATAGTGACGTAGCAGTGAACTCTGATTCACTAAAAACCAGCCAACTTTCCCCCGTTTTACGGTATGTCATGCCTTACATGTATGCACAGTATGTAGCATGGTGACGTATTCAGTAGCTTTGGAGTCCATACTTTTGACTTTAGCCATAAGTCTAACTTGACAGGACTACAGGTTATCAGGAGCACAGCTCACAGCTCCTATTCAAACTTTACAAATACAAAATACAAATACTTTATTTAATATAGCGCTATCTTATAGCGCTATCTTAAAAAGTAAATCCATCAGATGCGCTTCACATTTATGTAAAAGAGTTAGTAATAGGAAATGACTTGATTATTCCTGAACTTTACTCAAAAATGTTGAATGTCTATATTTAGTTATACTGGTTGTGTAATTTGAACGGATGTCTGTTTACACATAATATTTATTAGTGGACACATGTCAATAAAATACTACTATATCACTACTACTACTAAACAGAAATATAAACAGAAATATAAAAGCAAATATAAAACTTTCTTCCATGAGCTTCCACAATGACTCCTTCTAAAAAAAGCTGCTTGGTTGCTACAGGGTCACACCGAAAAACAAACAGCCTCATCACAAAACCTCAAAATAAAATTGTTCACAATTTCCTTACTTCTCAGAGAGAAACGTTCAGATTTGATATTCAAAATCAAAAGTGGTCTTTCATGCAGTGACAACCCTGGAACTGAAAGCACATTGCAGATACATCCGGTCTCTTGTACATATATATGTCAATAAGTAAATTACATGCTAATGTTAACTCTACTACGTCAATTAACTGAATTTAGATTCAAGTTAATCAAACCCACGCATATTATCCCAGTGCTAATTCAGTGTCATGAGCCATGCTTGCTTCATTTGTGTCAAGTGCTGGGTTTCTATTGACTATTGTCAAATGATAGGCCTACTTTTGATGCTGTTGTATCAATGAAAGTACAGTTTCACTGATCATACATATATATACATCCACTCATTATTGTGGGAGCACATTTAGAGACGAATGTCTTTGTGCTGTCCCAATGGCTTAATTAGCATTTTATATCAAATCAATGTTATAAATATATTTAAACACTGCCAAATTGCATAGAAAATTGTGAAGTACATCTAATGCCATGAACTCTATAAATACAATATAAATACAAAGGCTGATATAGTGCTTGACCCACTCTAATAATTATGTGGATATCATCATATCTTGTGACCTCTTTAAACAGGCTGACAGAAAACAAATACAAGATATTAGCATTGTTCATGTTTGCATATCCCATGCAGGTGAACTTCAAAACGAGGACATCCTCACCCCCATGCTCTAAGTGACTCAAAGTTGGGGTCACGTGACATTCCAGGCTGCTTTGAAACGAGGACATGCTCACCTCCAGCTCATGCATATTCATAAGTAGGAGTCACGTGACCATAACATTGGCATATTTATAAGGGGCACAGCTCTCCCAAGACAGCAATTCAACTTTGTCACAACAGAAGATCATCTTTTCAGCAGTATTTTGCAGTATAAATCAACAGACAAGGTAAGCATATTATAAGTAATATCTAAACTATATATAGATGATAATTATTCACTACTTACTATTACTTTCAAAACACATTGATTGATATCTCTTGAAACTGAATACACACCAAAGTTATGTATTATGACCATGCCGTATATTTGAAATTCATCCTGTTTGAATCAATGCATTTTTTTAAGTTTCTCCTTTTTTAAAAATACTTTGAATCTCTCAGTGAATATAATATATTATGTTGAAATAAGATATAATTTGTGGAGTTCGTGCAGCCCAAAGGTTCAAGTTGACACTTGCTTTCTTGCATATCTCCACAATCTCCACAATTTCTGATGAGCATACAAAACCTTGATGGTGATATCAATAGCTGTTTGATGTGATAAGATGATGATCACTATATCAATATATAAGAATTCCATCTGAAGGCTTTGTCATCCAATACCAGAACTCTGACAAAAGTTACTATTAAGTCACTCTATCATAACAGAATATCACAAATGATGCAAAGTATAATCAATTTAAAACAGCCTTTTCTATGTATAATGTAATTTTAATAAAATATTTCGTTTGACTACCAATGTGCATTGTGCACTACCGGACAAGAAAATGGCCTACAGCGAAAATCAAGTAATTAAAATGCTGAAAATCAAAGAGATAGTTAATTTTCTTGAATCTTTATATTTTCAGGTCACCATGATGTATCTGGCCCTCCTGTTTGTGAGCATCTGCCTGGCCTCAGCGACAGATAACCAACCCAAACCAGAGAAATGCTGTTTTCCTGATGATTGGCAGGGCAACATAGCACAGGTCCTGTACATCCCAGCAGCAAAGCAATACAGGGAGACGGACTCCGAGTTTGCCTACATGAGAAGCAAGAGAATTTCTGGCTTCAGGGAGCTGGATCCCTCAACTGGCAAACCGGTGAGCAGAGGGGTGGTTGACTACAACTCAAACGTGTTCTACAATATCACTGGATCAACTTGTACCAAGTCAGCTAGGCCGGCTGCCTTCGTGGAACCCTTTTCCTGCATGCCCGATGACTCCGAGTATCTGGGAGACTACTATGTCGGAGGAGAGGTGGACGGATGGAAGGCGTCTTACTGGAGAGCTCGTGATATCTCAGAAACTTTGAAATCTCTCGAAATTGGATTCAGCAAAAACTGTATTCCAGTCTATGAAAAGGTCATCTTGGATGTGGGGACCGAGCTGAAAATCACAGCTAATTTTGGCAACATAGCCAGCCGCATCACCGACCCTACCATCTTCGAAATTCCCGAAGGCTGTGAAGGTGTGTAACTAACATGACTGCTGAATGATTAAATCATTCTACAGATTGCTAACAAAATCTTGGATCTGTAATTATAAAACTGTGATACTAATAAAGAAAATGAAAACTCACCAAAATATGATGACTAACAATTTATTCTTGACAGTGACATATAATTATGCTGCACTTGATCATTTGTGCAAACTTAAAGTCAGTTGTCTTGGGCTTAATTCCATGCCCATGCAGCGACTTAACAGACCATCACAGAATACCAGTACATTTATCATAAGCTTTGGAGGACTTTATTATTGTTGGCGTGTATCATCACACAAAATCATAGTTTTTGTTTTTGGGGGTACCTAACATACCTACAAATAGCTTGTGCATTTTGCCTTTGAGTTTGATAAATTCACCCAATCATAAAAAAGAAAGAAGTTTAAATCAGATAGTTGTTGAGCAATTTAAACAGCAGAGAGTTTATAAAATTAGTGGATGTTGCTTATTTTCATGGCTCAGTCCAAAATGCTAGGGATCCAAGTTGGAAAGGAGAGTTTCATGCTTATTTAAAAACAGCCAGCTGTAACTGATAACACAATAAAAGAAATGATCACACAATAAAAGCCATGGATTTGCATGAGGAGGACCAACATGGGTTTTTGAGTGTTTCTTCAAAGAAGTCTGGCATATTACTTCATGAGGTACTAATAAACTTGGAACAGTTCAATTGTAATTATTGGAGTCTAAGGACCTGAGAACTATTTCAATAGCACCCTCCGATTCCCAGCCTTAGTTTTGGTTATGTACAGTTAATAATTTAGAAATACAAAAACAACTACAAAGAAAACAAGATTTCAAGAAAAGAATTCTCCCATGGAGGCATGCGGGCAGACTTTAGTTTTTTTGGTTCTTACAGTACACCTGTGCATACCTCGTCGATGTATGCAACTGGGCGGCACTATTACTAGCATGGAGGAGATGCAACACTATTCAGAAGTGCGATTCTGTGAAAGGACTTCTTCCTGCTGCAGTGCATTCTGGACAACTTGTTCTGTGACATCACAGTTCATAAGTACTGTCAGTCTGTCATAGGTTGCTACGGTGTCATATATGGTGACCTCACCTGCACCAATCACAGAGTGGTAAAATGTAAACAGGAAGCAGCTACAAAATGAGTTTTGTAGCCCCTTCTCTTGATATATAATATATATAGTATCTCCTAGTGCATGGGATCGTTATGATTACTAGCGTGAGCATTCTCATTGCTATGGCACGACATAGTTCAAAAGAGTTTTGTCGAGAGGGCAGGAGGCCATTTTGCATTTTTCGGGGCCGCTTCATAAAAACAATTGCACCTACTGAATGTTGTGAAACCTGGCCGCCGACGGGTATTATCCACGGCCCATTTTTGCCTTTTTAATTCATACATAATGGTCACAGATTGTATGAAATATAAAATATACGATTTTTCTGTTTCAGAAGCAACAGATGAAAAACCAAAACCAGAGAAATGCTGTCTTCCTGACAACTGGCAGGGCAACATAGCACAGGTCCTGTACATCCCAGCAGCAAAGCAATACAGGGAGACGGACTCTGAGTATGCCTACATGAGAAACAAGAGAATGTCCGGCTTCAGGGAGCTGGATCCCTCAACTGGCAAGCCGTTGAGTAGGGGAGTGGTTGACTTCAACTCAAATGTGTTCTACAATATCACTGGATCAACTTGTATCAAGTCAGCTAGGCCGGCTGCCTTCATGGAACCCTTTCCCTGCATGCCTGACGATGCCGAATATCTAGGAGACTACTATGTCGGAGGGGAGGTGGACGGATTGAAGGTGTCTTACTGGAGAGCTCGTGATATCTCCGAAACTTTGAAATCTCTTGAAATTGGATTCAGCAAAGATTGCATTCCAGTCTATGAAAAGTTAATCATGGATGTGGGGACCGAACTGAAAGTCACAGCTAATTTTGGCAACTTAGCCAGCCGCATCACCGACCCTACCATCTTCGAAATTCCCGAGGGCTGTGAAGGTGCGTGAAACCAACACGTCTGCTAATATTGATTTAAGGTGGCTCGCTACTCGTGACCAAGCAATGGCGACGTCACCATAGCAACAATGGCATATTGAGCTCTCTGGGCAGCTTTTTTGGTTTTTTATAATTCAGTGCGACGGCCACTTCGTTTGCCATTTGCGCTACTTCTATTGGGGTTAGAGACTTCTGGTTTAAAGCATTAGATGCGCTGTGAAGAGGACTACAATCACACAGAGTTACAGCTTTTAAGTTTGAATAGAATATTTTAAAAGCCGACCTTCGGCAAGCAAGTCTAATTTCTCAAAAATGACTTTGAGATATAAATAAATTTTTATATCAAAATCCATCGCGGTAACAAACCTTCTCTTATGTATTTTATTGTTCCTCACAATATTTGGAAATAAATGACAAAGAAATGAGAAATCCTATCTAGCCAATTTTTTTTAGCGCCATGGTTTATTAAAAAAGTTAAAATTGTCAAAATCAATATTTTGATTCCGAGCCCCTTGGAAAGCCCTTTGAACTAAATATATATCTTTGAAATTGTAATCAGTTTTTCCATTAAAGTGTCCTCTTTAATTTCTTGCTTTATTGCATAATATGGGATGCATGACCACTGAATGACAGGACAAACTTCACGGTAAAAAAGCTAAGAAAAAAATTGAGTTTTTCGGGTTTGCGTGGACTGACTTTCTTGTACATAACCTCAAATATTTTGAAAGAAAGGCTGGTTGCGACCACTTTTTTTTACATATCCTTGCTACAAACTATATTTTGGATCATTCTAAACTATTCTTAAGAAATCCTATCTTGGAAAGTTCACGAGTATCGAGCCACCTTAAAACACTTGTTCGATTTGTAACTATAATCTTGCATTCACACTGTGATACTAAAAGTAAAACTGTGACAAAATGAAAACTAATTGATTGAAGTAAGGGTAAGGGTTTCAGGTGTGACAATTTATCAGGCACTTCTGCAAGTTGCAGACAAATATCAACAAAACCTTTAAATTTCCAATCATGATGGTCTGAATGCCTCATACTGGAAAATTGCCCTCACTCGGTAGCATTTCACTGAATTGGATTCGTGCCTGGATTCGTATTTAAACAACGAGCATGGGTGGTGTAAAATAATTAATATATTTCTTTTTGGTTTCAGAAGCAGAAATCGGAAGTGGCTTTACCTATGTTCATGAAAATTCACCTTAATACGTCCAGTATCCCAGCCCAGGTGTGCCTTTTTGGTTCTAAATGTGTGACAAATATCGAATATTAAAAAAAAAAATGAAAAAATAAGTCTTAATACCTTGAGAATCAGAGATGAATCATAGTTTTTAAAATCTAAGCTCATTCAGAGAGCAAATCTTCTGCAACAACAAAAATACTGGATAAAGAAACGAGGAATTTTTTCCCAACATTTCCGTATAATTGTTACTCACTGCTAATTGGTTTACTCTAGGCCTTGGGCCCTTGGCAAACTTTCTGCATTAAGACGTTTTTTTTGCCAGCAGCTCCTCTTCCTTTCATGAGTGCTATCAAAGTTCAAATGTATCACATATGGACTCAGGTTAATGGCTTATCAAGGTGTTATTTTGTGGAATGTCATGTGAAACATTGTGAATCTTTCTAACTATTCAAGCAATCTGCTTGTCAAAAGTTTAACCTTATGGAATGTCAGTGTGGATCCTGTATTGTATGCCTGAAAGACAACCTGTAAGTTTCATATCAAATATGTAGTAAGCAAAATGTCATCTTTCATCTGTACAAAATCATCCACCATTTGTTGTCTCATTGTCAGTCAAAGCCCTTGTGGCTTGTGTCATTTGTTTTATACGTATTGTCATCTACGACATGAAATAAAATTTTACTTATTACTTACTTATTTACTTAGTATATCTAAGCCAAGGGTTTGCTGCCACATGCCCTACCTTTGGACTTGCACGAGTGTCTCCGGCCCATGATTTCATATCACGAAAGTGCTGATAAACAGAGTAACTGGTTTACAGCACTCAATCTTACCAAGAGAATAAGAATCACAAGAGCAAAGCTAATTATTCCAAAGAATTATTCCAAAGAATTATTCAGGGAAGAAATGACAGGCATGCAAATGTTGTTTAATCCAAACAATCTCTCTATTATTCTTCCTTTTTAGATGTTTGTCCTGCAGCAATCTGATAAAAGCATGGGGAGAGGTTGTTCTCATGCACCATGCAGCCTCTAAATGGCATAAAATGGCTTTCTCTTTCTCTTGCTTTCACAATTCCCTTTCTTCTCTGTGGTATCTCCTTTAGAAATTTCAGCTGCCTGCCTCTCATAATTCTTTGCAGGTCATCAGGAGATCACCTGCTATGACCTTGCCGGAAGTCCATGCCATTCATTTCAAGAACCAGTTCCTTTCCATTTAGCACGGGAGGAAAAATTCAATTCAGGAATATGAGACACGTTGTATATGAGAAGGGAACAGATGAAGGCTAAATGCCAACCTTGTCCTGAGTTGTCAGCGTCAGAAACTCACGGATTTCAACAGGACAAATTCTACTCATATTTCAATTTTCAGCAATGGAATTGCAAGCCATATTTGAGTCATGTCAAAAGCAATAATTGCCACTTCACATAAATGACATTTAGCATAGCTCAGCTAACAAACATACAGCCACAGCGGCTGGCACACCGACACTTTAGAGTAAAGGAAGCCAGCAGCAAGTGAAGGCGACACTTGGCAAAACTCAGGGTCACCTCATGCTGCCAATACTCCCATGGAAACCTGCTCATAGCCACTGCCAGCCAACCTAGATGTCTTGCAACTTCCCAGAGCACTTCACCTCAGTCAGGTTGGCCCAGGCAGATCTATGCTCATTCACAGTAGATGTGTGAAGAAGACCACTTACCCTCTGGCTACAACTCGAGCAACCACAGTAAGATACTCACAGAAGCTTTTCTGCAATTCTTACATCACACCATTAGGCCTATTGGTCATTCAGTGACTTCAGTTTGATTCCTGCCAGCACCATCGAATAGCTGACGGAGACCAACTGCTCACTCAACTACCAATTCCAGGTCAGGTGGCTCCACATTGACCATGGTATGAGGCCCGATCGTAAAAGATGAAAGACAGATGCAAGAATGCAAAGATACATTGTAATTCAAGTCCATCCAAACGGCACGCGGTAACAAAATTAATATTATCAAAATTTTCTCCGGCGGACCACCAGGTTTCTACGTAGAGGGCATCCCAAACAGTAGGTGACAGCTAGAGTGTACTCATTCACCACTTTAAACAAAGTGACTTTTTAGATTAATC
Source organism: Platynereis dumerilii (assembly GCA_026936325.1). Lineage (NCBI taxonomy): Eukaryota > Metazoa > Annelida > Polychaeta > Phyllodocida > Nereididae > Platynereis > Platynereis dumerilii. Next base: position 3,344,007 of record JAPTHN010000031.1, read on the forward strand.
TCTTTTGCATATTTAAACACGGACCCACAGATACACTCTTAAAATGCAGCACCAATTTCTGATGAACGCCGGAGGGCATAGATATTTCAATGACCTCACTCTGTCCTGAAAATGAAAATAAATCTGATAATGTCCCAAATGAAGATGAGAAGAGCCAGACACATACAAAGAAAGCTGGCTGGATCTAATCTGACCAACTCGGAATTTAGTTAGAGTGGGAGGACAGGGTGGGGACACACTATCATCCCACCATTATTGGCCATTCACTAACCGCTGGTCATCTGGCTGGCAACTGTCTGGCCTTCTGTCTAGTCCTCTCAATGGTTATCTGGTTGGTCAACCGACTGGTCATCTCCACATTGCAATCTTACCAGCTTAATCGACTGACCTGCCCATTGACCAGGTTGACACCCAGGAATGGCTGGAATTCCTCTGTGGGTTTCTTCCATCTACATCAGAGTGAGCTGTCCAGTTACTGGAACTTAGCTACTTCGATTAAGTCACAAGACATCAGCCAACAACCCAAAACACCAACTTGAGGCAGGGGAAGGATAACCATGAAAACTTGACAAATCGGAGTCCATGGCCATTGTGCGACATTATTGGCATTGTCCTGCATAGAATTTTGAGCCAGGAATAAGTCCGGAGCTCTCAGAGGATAACATTGTAATGGTGAAAATAATGGCATTTTGCTTCCTTCACAAATATAGAAAGAGGCCTAACTTCAGATTAGTATACGTGACCAGCTAATCTAGCAGTAACAAACTGATCATCCTTATCAATATGTCATTACTCCAGCCTGATTCATACCAGTAATGATAGTCAGATAATTGCTAATTTCAACACTGATTTGAACGGTCTGTAGTCTACTATAGCTATCCATGCACATAACATGAATTCAAAACAGCCTCGATGTATAGATAATAGATAAGCCACATAACTCAGTATCTACGGAGGAGAGATCAACAGCCTTTAAGAGATCCCAGCTAATCACAAAATGAATGTTAGGCGGTCCATGTCAAGCATTAGCCAGTTGATCTCTGAAGTCTGGATGACCTATCATTGTGCTGCTCCCAATGACCTTGAAATTTCCATCAATGTTGGCTTCATACGTCTTCCCTGACCTGGCGCTCTTCTCTAAGTACTTCACTACCATTGCCAAGCCCTTACATTTGGGCAATGGGCAATCAGTAAATCTAGAGAGGTAAACCAAAGTCCTTCCTCACATTTCCTTTGTAAGCCATTGTACTCAAACATTGTTGACAGTAATGCGCCAGTTGCATGATCAATAGCATGAGCACAGCAAAGAGAGAAATAGGTCATGGAGAGATGGAGAGACAACACTGTGCCATTAGAATTTAGAGAGAATGATTCGCTGCATGCACAGAAGGCATGATATCAAAGTCAGGGGCACAACTATTCGATATTTGAAATGCCTCAATACTCTGAAAAAGCAGCTGCAAGTCTATAGCTACGGATCTCATAGCGTATAATGGTTGTGTTGCAGTTGTGACTCAGAACTTATGGTAGGTTACAGACACATTGACACACCTGGAGTTCAAACAACAGAAGAAAATGAAAAGAGCCAGACACACACTAGAAAGTTGGATTGGTCTAATCTGACCAACCCAATTGACTGGAAAATTGTCTATCTTGGCTCCACTGAATTCACATCTGTACCCCGAGCATAGATGTTTCAAAAGCTATGATGGGTCCTGGAAAAAAAATCTCATATCATCCCAAAGCAGATGAGGAGAGTCAGACACACACAAAGAAAGGTGGTTAGGCCCAATCTCACCTCAGAATTGAATCAGAGTGGAAGAACAGGGTGGGAGGACAGGGTGGGGATATACAAACATATAGTCATCTGGCTGGCAACTGTCTGGCCTTCGGTCTGGTCTTCATCGCAACCTAACCAACTCAATACACTTGGCTGACCTACCCATTGACCAGGTTGACACCAAGGAATGGCTGGAATTCCTCTGTGGACTTCTAGCCGCGGCAGCAAAGTGAGATGTTCAGCTACTGGAACTTTGATTCAGTCACAAAAGACATCAGCCAATAGCCATCAGAAGAGAAATGGCGTTAGTATGGTATTCCACTCCCTTCACAGGAGACTAATATTGATCAGATTCCTTGTGGCTATTTGTGAGGATTTTTTAATCTATATATTTATAGGAAGCACTTCAGATTAACATGCATGACCATCTGATCCAGCTGCATCAAACTAATTCTACCTATCAGTATCGATTACTCTAGCCTGATTAATATCAGTAATGATCGCCAGAAAATTGCTAATTTCAACACTGATTTTAATGGCCTGTAGGGCGTAGGCTCTACCAGCTATCTATGCACATATGTACATGAATTCCAAATGATATAAGAAAGAACCTTGATGCATAGATTATGGATAAAAGGGCCCAGACCTTAGCTGTCCAGTCAGACAACATTGTATTCTGATTCAGTCCATACCCTCGTCAACTACAACGTAGAGAAAAGAGATCAACGGTCTTTCAAGGGACCCCAGCTAATCACAAAGGCACATGTTAGGTGGCCGATGTCACACACTAGCCCTGACCTTCAAGACCTGGCCATCACTGTGATGCTCCTACTGACCTTGAAACTACCTTCTCTGTTGGTTTCATACATCTTTCCTGGCCTTGATGGTCGTCTCTAAGACTGCACTGCCATTGCTAAGCACCACAGCTGAGACCCACATTGGGCATTCAATAAATCTACAGAGACACAACAGAGTATTTCCCCGCACTTCATTTGAAAGCATTGCACTCACGAACCTTTGACAATAATGCGCCACTTGCATGATCAATAGCACGAGCACAGCAAAGAGAGAAATAGGTCATGGACAGACGGAGAGGCAATGGTGTTCCATTAAAGTACACAACAGTCTCTTCACGCCTAAAAAGCAGAACATCAAAGCCAGGGACAACGCCACTTTCGATTCGCTATGCTTCAATACTGGATGCCTGTAGCTATGGGCCGCAGCATGTAGAATGGCTGTGTGTGAATTGTGACCTTGTCATGACAGGTTATATATATATATGATATAACAGGAAAAGTGTTGAGGGTCAATAGGGTTATTTCTCGTTCCAGTCTAAAAGTTACTAGAAAAACTTGTGATAAAGCCTTGATATTATTATCCTAGCCGGCAAGAATAAAATTATAAATGGCTTGGCGCCTAAAATAAAGCCCTTGTAATTTGCAGTAGTGGAAAGTTGCCACTACTCCAATGAAATTAAACACTTCTCATAAATTGATTCACAGGGACATGGGTCTGTGAAAGAGCTGTCTAAAATTATGTTAAATCAACATGAAAAATAATTTATGTAAATTTCGCAAAGCCCATCTGACAAACACACAGCACACTGACACTATTAAAGTCTTGAGAGTCAAGGAAGCCAGGAGCACATCAAGGTGACACTTGGCAAAACTAAGGGTCACCTCATGATGCCAATAGTCCCAAGGAAACCTGCTCATAGCCACCGCCAGCCAAGCAAGATGTCTTGCCATTTTCCTGAGCACCTCACCTCAGTCAGGTTGGTCTATATAACTCTGGCAACTGGAGCAGGATGCTAAGAGCACATATAGGTGACACTTAGCAAAATTCAAGGTCACCTCATGATGCCGATATTCCCAAGGAATGCTGCTCAAAGCCATTGCGTGCAGCATGCTAATGTCTTCATGTCAGAGGCAACAAATAGAACAATTTACTCCGGTGGACGACTACTAGCTTCTTGGAGAGCCGTCCAAAGAGTAGGAGGCAACTTAAGTGTATTCATTCACCATCAAATGAAGTGATTGGAATCTGATACTCTCTTTTGCATATTTAAATACAGACCTATACACAGACTCTCAAAGTGAAGCATTAATCCACAGCTGTGAGTACTGGGTGTGTTTTTGGAAGTGAACCAGATTTACCACCGAAAGGCAAAGATGTTTCAACAGCCACAATCTGTCAGGAGAAAAAATTTGACAATGTCCCAAGGAAAATGGAAAGAGCCAGACACACACAAAGAAAGCTGGCTGGGTCTAATCTGACCAACCCAATTGACTGGAATATTGTCTATCTTGGCTCCACTGAATTCACATCTGTGCCCCGAAGGGCGTAGATGTTTCAAAAGCTATGATGGGTCCTGGAAAAAAAATCTGATATCATCCCAAAGCAGATGAGGAGAGCCAGACACACACAAAGAAAGCTGGTTAGGCCCAATCTCACCTCAGAATTGAATCAGAGTGGAAGGACAGGGTGGGAGGACAGGGTGGGGATATACAAACATATAGTCATCTGGCTGGCAACTGTCACTGTCAGGCCTTCAGTCTGCTCATCTCAATGGTCTCTTCATTGCAAGCTAACCAACTCAATACACTTGGCTGACCTGCCCGTTGACCAGGTGACACCTCGGAATGGCTGGAATTCCTCTGTGGACTTCTAGCCGCTGCAGCAAAGTAAGATGTTCAGCAACTGGAACTTTGATTCAGTCACAAAAGACATCAGCCAATAGCCATCAGAAGAGAAATGGCATTAATATGGTATTCTACTCACTTCACAGGAGACTAATATTGGTCAGATTCCTTGTGTATTTTTGTGGCTCCCCCGTGGCCTAATGGTCAAGACTGCTTGTCCCAACTAAGTTGGCACCGCGACCCTTCCACCACAGGACCAATGGTGGAACCTAAATTTTTGACCCAGGACCAATTCAGAAACTTGTTGAGATGATTGAGATGATGGTGGAAATACCTACCAAAAGTCATTTTGTGCCTTACCTGGGGTGTATAGGGTCACACAGCATTGGGAACCCTCCATTCCACCACAGGACCAATGGTGGAACCTTTTATCCACCACAGGACCAATCGGATAGTTTGAGACAGCTTTTGCTTAAATGCTTGTTATATGTCTCTTAAAAGTCATTTTGAGTAATTAGGTCAGTGTGGGGTTACACGGATGAAGGGACCCTGCATTCCACCACAGGACCAATGGTGGAACCTTTTTTTTTCAACCAAGGACCAATTCAGAAACTGGTTGAGATGATTGAGATGATGGTGGAAATACCGACCAAAAGTCATTTTATGCATTACCTGGGCTGTATATTGTCACACAGCATGGGGAACCCTCCATTCCACCACAGGACCAATGGTGGAACCTTCGTTTTCAACCCAGGACCAATTCAGAAACTGGTTGAGATGATTGAGATAATGTTGGAAATACCGACCAAAAGTCATTCTGTGCCTTACCCGGGGCGTATAGGGTCACACAGCATGGGGAACCCTCCATTCCACCACAGGACCAATGGTGGAACCTTTTATCTACCACAGGACCATTCGAATAGTTTGAGTCATCTTTTAATATAATGCTTGTTATATGTCTCTAAGAAGTCATTTTGAGTAATTAGGTCAGTGTGGGGTTACACAGATGATGGAACCCTCCATTCCACCACAGGACCAATGGTGGAACCTTCTTTTTCAACCCAGGACTAATTCAGAAACTGGTTGAGATGATTGAGATGATGGTGGAAATACCGACCAAAAGTCATTTTGTGCCTTACCCGTGGTGAATAGGGTCACACAGCATTGGGAACCCTCCATTCCACCACAGGACCAATGGTGGAACCTTTTATCCACCACAGGACCATTTGCATAGTTTGAGTCAGCTTTTGCTTAAATGCTTGTTATATGTCTCTTAAAAGTCATTTTGAGTAATTAGGTCAGTGTGGGGTTACACAGATGATGGAACCCTCCATTCCACCACAGGACCAATGGTGGAACCTTCTTTTTCAACCCAGGACTAATTCAGAAACTGGTTGAGATGATTGAGATGATGGTGGAAATACCGATCAAAAGTCATTTTATGCCTTACCCGGGGTGTATAGGGTCACACAGCATTGGAAATCCTCCATTCCACCACAGGACCAATGGTGGAACCTTTTATCCACCACAGGACCATTCGCATAGTTTGAGTCAGCTTTTGCTTAAATGCTTGTTATATGTCTCTTAAAAGTCATTTTGAGTAATTAGGTCAGTGTGGGGTTACACGGATGAAGGAACCCTCCATTCCACCACAGGACCAATGGTGGAACCTTCTTTTTCAACCGAGGACTAATTCAGAAACTGGTTGAGATGATTGAGATGATGGTGGAAATACCGACCAAAAGTCATTTTATGCATTACCTGGGCCGTATAATTTTCTCGTAGCATGGTGAACCCTCCGTTCCACCAAAGGACCAACGGTGGAACCTTCTTTTTCAACCCAGGACCAATTCAGAAACTGGTTGAGATGATTTAGATGATGGCAGAAATATCGACCAAAAGTCATTCTGTGCCTTACCCGGGGTGTATAGGGTCACACAGCATGGGGAACCCTCCATTCCACCACAGGACCAATGGTGGAACCTTTTATCTACCACAGGACCATTCGAATAGTTTGAGTCAGCTTTTGATATAATGCTTGTTATATGTCTCTTAAAAGTCATTTTGAGGAATTAGGTCAGTGTGGGGTTACACAGATGATGGAACCCTCCATTCCACCACAGGACCAATGGTGGAACCTTCTTTTTCAACCCAGGACTAATTCAGAAACTGGTTGAGATGATTGAGATGATGGTGGAAATACCGACCAAAAGTCATTTTGTGCCTTACCCGGGGTGTATAGGGTCACACAGCATTGGGAACCCTCCATTCCACCACAGGACCAATGGTGGAACCTTCTTTTTCAACCTAGGACCAATTCAGAAACTGGTTGAGATGATTGAGATGATGGTGGAAATACCAACCAAAAGTCATTCTGAGCCTTACCCGGGGTGTATAGGGTCACAGAGCATGGGGAACCAGCTTTGGATATAATGCTTGTTATATGTCTCTTAAAAGTCATTTTGAGTAATTAGGTCAGTGTGGGGTTACACAGATGATGGAACCCTTAATTCCACCACAGGACCAATGGTGGAACCTTCTTTTTCAACCCAGGACTAATTCAGAAACTGGTTGAGATGATTGAGATGATGGGGAAACACCGACCAAAAGTCATTCTGTGCCTTACCCGTGGCGTATAGGGTCACACAGCTTGGGGAACCCTCAATTCCACCACAGGACCAATGGTGGAACCTTTTATCCACCACAGGACCATTTGCATGGTTTGAGTCAGCTTTTGCTTAAATGCTTGTTATATGTCTCTTAAAAGTCATTTTGAGTAATTAGGTCAGTGTGGGGTTACACGGATGAAGGAACCCTGCATTCCACCACAGGACCAATGGTGGAACCTTCTTTTTTCAACCCAGGACCAATTCAGAAACTGGTTGAGATGATTGAAATGATGGTGGAAATACCGACCAAAAGTCATTCTGTGCCCTACCTGGGCCGTATATTGTCACACAGCATGGAGAACCCTCCATTCCACCATTGGACCAATGGTGGAACCTTCTTTTTCAACCCAGGACCAATTCAGAAACTGGTTGAGATGATTGAGATGATGGTGGAAATACCGACCAAAAGTCATTCTGTGCCTTACCCGGGGTGTATAGGGTCACACAGCATGGGGAACCCTCCATTCCACCACAGGACCAATGGTGGAACCTTTTATCTACCACAAGACCATTCGCGTAGTTTGAGTCAGCTTTTGCTTAAATGCTTGTTATATGTCTCTTAAAAGTCATTTTGAGTAATTAGGTCAGTGTGGGGTTACACAATTGATGGAACCCTCCATTCCACCACAGGACCAATGGTGGAACCTTCTTTTTCAACCCAGGACCAATTCAGAAACTGGTTGAGATGATTGAGATGATGGTGGAAATACCAACCAAAAGTCATTTTGTGCCTTACCCGGGGTGTATAGGGTCACACAGCATTGGGAACCCTCCATTCCACCACAGGACCAATGGTGGAACCTTTTATCCACCACAAGACCATTCGCATAGTTTGAGTCAGCTTTTGCTTAAATGCTTGTTATATGTCTCTTAAAAGTCATTTTGAGTAATTAGGTCAGTGTGGGGTTACACGGATGAATTAACCCTGCATTCAACCACAGGAGCAATGGTGGAACCTCCTTTTTTCAACCCAGGACCAATTCAGAAACTGGTTGAGATGATTGAGATGATGGTGGAAATACCGACCAAAAGTCATTATATGCATTACCTGGGCCGCCGTATATTGTCACACAGCATGGGGAACCCTCCATTCCACCACAGGACCAAAGGTCATTCTGTGCCTTACCTGGGCCGTATATCGTCACACAGCATGAGGAACCCTTAATTCCACCACAGGACCAATGGTGGAACCTTCTTTTTCAACCCAGGACCAATTCAGAAACTGGTTGAGATGATTGAGATGATGGTGGAAATACCGACCAAAAGTCATTCTGTGCCTTACCTGGGCCGTATATTGTCACACAGCATGGAGAACCCTCCATTCCACCACAGGACCAATGGTGGAACCTTCTTTTTTTCAACCCAGGACCAATTCAGAAACTGGTTGAGATGATTGAGATGATGGTGGAAATACCGACCAAAAGTCATTTTGTGCCTTTCCCGGGGTGTATAGGGTTGCACAGCATTGGGAACCCTCCATTCCACCACAGGACTAATGGTGGAACCTTTTATCCACCACAGGACCATTCGCACAGTTTGAGTCAGCTTTTGCTTAAATGTTTGTTATATGTCTCTTAAAAGTCATTTTGAGGAATTAGGTCAGTGTGGGGTTACACGGATGAAGGAAAACTGCATTCCACCACAGGACCAATGATGGAACCTTCTTTTTTCAACCCAGGACCAATTCAGAAACTGGATGAGATGATTGAGATGATGGTGGAAAAACCGACCAAAAGTCATTTTATGCATTACCTGGGCCGCCGTATATTGTCACACAGCATGGGGAACCCTCCATTCCACCACAGGACCAATGGTGGAACCTTCTTTTCAACCCAGGACCAAATCAGAAACTGGTTGAGATAATTGAGATAATGGTGGAAATACCGACCAAAAGTCATTCTGTGCCTTACATGGGCCGTATATTGTCACACAGCATGGAGAACCCTCCATTCCACCACAGGACCAATGGTGGAAACTTTTATATACCACAGGACCATTCGAATAGTTTGAGTCAGCCTTTGATATAATGCTTGTTATGTGTCTCTTAAAAGTCATTTCAAGTAATTAAGTCAGTGTGGGGTTACACAGATGATGGAACCCTCCATTCCACCACAGGACCAATGGTGGAACCTCCTTTTTTCAACTGGGCAAGTAAAAGATCCCTCACATGGGGTAAATGTGTAACATGTTGAGGACTCCCGCTCTCTCTCCCATCTCATCAATCAACCCTCGTGAGCGCCCAGAACTGGGCTTGGAGGGCTGCACTTACCATATCTATCTATCTATCTATCTATCTATCTTTTTTTCAACCAAGGACCAATTCAGAAACTGGTTGAGATGATTGAGATGATGGTGGAAATACCGACCAAAAAGACATTTATGCATTACCTGGGGTGTATAGGGTCGCACAGCATTGGGAACCCTCCATTCCACCACAGGACCAATGGTGGAACCTTTTATCCACCACAGGACCAATCGGATAGTTTGAGTCAGCTTTTGCTTAAATGCTTGATGAATTTTATTGTTTGTTTCGACTATTGATAAAATTCATGGGTAATATCACTTATAATACATCATAATAAGTAACTCGACCAGAATGGGCTTACATTGACAAAAGAAACTTTCAATCCACCACAGGACCAATGGTGGAACCTAACCCCCTGCCCCTGACTACACTTAATATTTTATAATTATAATTTCCAATAAACATCTCATAGTCAATGCCCCAGATGACAGGGAACCTCAACTTCCACAACTGGACCATTGATGGAACCTGACCTCCTGCAAAGGACAAACTTAATATTTGGAAGGAACAATATTTGATTATTAAGAAATGCCTTATAATTAATGCTCTATCGACCTGGCCCTGTCACCGCACAACATCTAAGATTCAAATTCTGTTAGTTGAATGATGAATTTGAGTTAGGTATTTGGATATTGTGTCAAAATGGTATTTTGAACACTAAGGTGACAGCACCTGCCTGGCCAGGTTTACAATAACAAGGCCATTGTATGATGATAGCACTTGAAATATGGGGAAATACTTATACTAATTATATTAATTCGCTATATAAGTTTTGCAAAAACGGGCGGTTCATAGAATTAAAGGTGTTAGTCAAAGAACACCTTCGAACAGTTTATTTAATTAACTTAAAAATTATACAACCATCTAAATTGTATAAAGTTTCAATTATGATGTTTATGTATAAGTTTGTAAGAGGTGAAATGCCAAGAATGTTTTCAGATATGTTCAATTATCCAGCTGATTTTTATCATTACGGAACAAGAAATATGAATAACCTTTCGATTACCATTTTGTAGATCAGAAATTGTTAAAATCAATGTCAGATTTAAAGGTGCGGAAATTTGGAATTCTGTTGTGAATGTCATTGATTTAAATTGTAGTAAATTTACATTTAAAAAGAAAGTAACTAATATTTTAAGGAATTTGTGGTCTCTAGCTAGAATATCTTTTGCTATTCTGTAATACAAAACTATTATTAAGATTATTGTCATTACCACTTTTGTATATATGATAGTGCCTATTAATGTTTTTAATTTATCAGTATTATTATTAATTTTTATTTCCTATAATATATATTCATTCACTATTCCATAAAGATTAAGAAATTATATTGTGAAATTGCTAGGGAACATACACACATTCAGTGTGTCAGTTCCTTTTTTATTGGTATTATAATTCTGCTATTTGTTATGTTGATTCATTGAAGTGTAATTGTATTTTGTTTACCAATAAATTTTAATTAATTCTAGTCTAGATTAGATCAACTTACCAATTAAGTCGTGGGATCAAAATCAGGGATTGTTACATGACTATGAACAAATACCACTTAAATAGGCCAGCAGGGTGTATTTTTTCCCCGTTTCTATCCATTTGTTTGATTCTTTTAAAATAGCTTGGAATAGGTATATATAATATTATGAAGGCTGCACAAGGTATGGAACTTCATCATACAGCGGACCAATGCTGGAATATCTTGCCCTCAAGAGGACATTGTTAAAATTTATTAACTTGAGCTAAATATAAAATTATGGAGATTACACAAATCATTGATCTTTTCCTCCACCAAAGGACCAATGCTGGGACCTTCTCCCCTCAAGAGGACCACTTTTAAAATTTACCACTTGGTACTAAATATGGAATGATGGTGGCTATACATTCAAGTAACCTCCTCGTCCACCACAGCACCAATGCTGGAACCTCTTCCGCTAAATATTTTAAGAAGAATAATTTGATATGTATATAATAGTTACGCAAATCAATTTATCTGATACAAATCATCATGTGGTCAGCAGAAGATAAATTCAATTACTAAAATGTTTCAAGAAGATTTTGTGCATTAATATTATTTAGTTTCATTGAGTTTCAAACAGGATAATAATGTAATTACAAAACTTACTACAATAGGGATTACTGCATCTTTAGCAACATGGCTCTAGCTGAAGAGAAATTTATTTCTTTTACAAGTAAGGATAGATTTAGCAGTCACTTTAATTTCTGACATCAATATTAAAATTTTTCTAGATGCTCCAGTTTTCAAAAAATATACATGTGGTTTTGTCCGTTTTGAGCTTTTTAGAATACTTTAATTTCGTTCTTCCTCAAAAAACTTACATTGTAAAGAAAATTAACTTCATGTTCAACATCACCTTTTTATAATTTACGCAAATTTTCCTCTACACTTTTGCAATACCATCTATCAATTTTTAGATCTCCAGTGGAAGTGTGCCTGTTCTAAACAGTGCAAGAAAAGATCGTTCTTTGTACGACTCACGAACCTTGTGACATATATGGTTCAAGGCAATATATATTCATGATTAAATTGTAAGTACACAATTTTGATTTTGTATTAATGTCGTCTGCCCATTGGATGCAGCGGAGTTCATGTAAAATTTACCAGGCATTATTTAAATGTTGTAGGGGACACTGGGGTAAGTTGTGCCGCGGGGTAAGTTGTCCCGCCCACTGTTGAGGTGAAATGAAGAACTGGGCAAAGAAGGCAATGCCTACCATATATACCCACTTGGTCAACATCATTTGGCACCAAGAAAAAAAACTACCAAATATAATGGTATGAAAAGCTACACTCACAAATTCAATTTTGTTGCTGAAAACTTGAAGTGCCGAGGACTGACATTCTTGTTTCTCCGTCATTTGGTTTTATAATGAGATGATGTCCCTCTGGTAGGATGGAGTTAGGAGGTATATCTCGACATTTGTGTTGTTAGATTTCTTCTCACATTGTTTATTTATTGTTGACAACCAGTTTCATCCAGAAAATCAATTTGGGGTAAGGTGAGCCATTTTGATAATTGAGTTGTGCCGATGGTATGACATAGGAATGAATTTTTTTATTCATCTTTACTTGTCTTCATTTTTGCATAAAATGTTTGATAAGTTTCAATGACATGTAACATGTCGGCCATAAGTTAAAAACATGATACAAATGATCTATCTTAAGAAACGGGTGAAATACTTGTTTTTTTGGAATAAATTAAGCGGATCAACTTACCCCGTCATGCGGCACAACTTACCCCGGCACCTACTTTTTTTAAATGCCTACCATGACCTTCCCAATGGTCAGATTGCTCTGAAACGTTGGTCGATTCTGGCCAACGTATTATATTTTGATGTCTGACTTTCAGATTACATGATTAGGCTTCGATTTTTCGGAAAATCAGCCTGAGGCAAAAAATGGCACAACTTACCCCGGTCTCCCCTACTCTTGGGAATTTAATATTAGATGCTTATTGCAGCAAATGAAAAAAAAAATTGTGTGTAGTCTTGTGCTGCATAATTATATTTTTAATCGAGTATAAATAAAATTATTTGAATTTGAATTTGAATTTATTTGAATTTGCAAGTTAGGTTCCACCATTGGTTCTGTAGTGACAGAGGAGTTTCATGGTCCTTTGGGGTATTTATTATCAGGCGTTTATTGGAAATAATGAAATGTTGAGGGTAGTCCTACTGTGGAAGATGAGGTTCCTGGAGTGTTTGAGCATTTATGGTGAGGTGTTTATTGGAAATAATGAAATACTGGGGGTTGCCCTGTACAGGAGGTCAGGAGCCACCATTGGTCCTGTGGTGGAAGATGATGTTCCTGGTCATTCTGTCCTTTGCAGGAGGTCAGGTTCCATCAATGGTCCAGTTGTGGAAGTTGAGGTTCCCTGTCATCTGGGGCATTGACTATGAGATGTTTATTGGAAATAATGAAACATTTGGGGCTGTCCTGCACAGGAGGTCAGGAACCACCACAGGTCCTGAGGTGGATTGCAAGGTTCCATCAATCATTTATCCCCATACTGAACTAATTACTCATAATGACATTTAAGAGACATATTACAGGCATTTTATCAAAGCTCACTCTAACTATTCAATTGGTCCTGTGGTGGATAAAAGGTTCCACCATTGGTCCTGTGGTGGAATGGAAGGTTCCACAGGCTGTTCGACCCTATATGTCCCAGGTAAGGCACAAAATGACTTTTGTTAGGTATTTCCACCATCATCTGCATCATTTCAACCCATTTCTGAATTGGTTTTGGGTTGAAAAAAAGAAGGTTCCACCATTGGTCCTGTGGTGGAATGGAGGGTTCCACAGGCTGTGTGACCCTGTACGCCCCAGGTAAGGCACAAAATAACTTTTGTTAGGTATTTCCACCATCATCTGCATCATTTCAACCCATTTCTGAATTGATTCTGGATCGAAAAATTAGGTTCCACCATTGGCCCTGTGATGGAATGGAGGGTTCCACAGGCTGTGTGACCCCATACGCCCCAGGTAAGGCACAAAATGACTTTCGGTAGGTATTTCTACCATCATCTGCATCATTTCAACCAATTTTTGTTTTGATTCTGGATCGAAAAATTAGGTTCCACCATTGGTCCTGTGGTGGAATGGAGGGTTCCACAGGCTGTGTGACCCTATACACCCCAGGTAAGGCACAAAATGACTTTTGTTAGGTATTTCCACCATCATCTGCATCATTTCAACCCATTTCTGAATTGATTCTTGATCGAAAAATTAGGTTCCACCATTGGTCCTGTGGTGGAATGGAGGGCTCCACAGGCTGTGTGACCCTATACACCCCACGTAAGGCACAAAATGACTTTTGTTAGGTATTTCCACCATCATCTGCATCATTTCAACCCATTGCTGAATTGGTTTCGGGTTGAAAAAAAGAAGGTTCCACCATTGGTCCTGTGGTGGAATGGAGGGTTCCACAGGCTGTGTGATCCTGTAGGCCGCAGGTACGGCACAAAATGACTTTTGGTAGGTATTTCCACCATCATCTGCATCATTTCAACCCATTTCTGAATTAGTTCTGGGTTGAAAAAAAGAAGGTTCCACCATTGGTCCTGTGGCGGAATGGAGGGTTCCACAGGCTGTGTGACCCTATACACCCCAGGTAAGGCACAAAATGACTTTTGTTAGGTATTTCCACCATCATCTGCATCATTTCAACCCATTTCTGAATTGATTCTGGATCGAAAAATTAGGTTCCACCATTGGTCCTGTGGTGGAATAGAGGGTTCCACAGGCTGCGTGACCCTGTACACCCCAGGTAAGGCAAAAAATGACTTTTGTTAGGTATTTCCACCATCATCTGCATCATTTTAACCCATTTCTGAATTGGTTTCGGGTTGAAAAAAAGAAGGTTCCACCATTAGTCCTGTGGTGGAATGGAGGGTTCCACAGGCTGTGTGACCCTATACACCCCACGTAAGGCACAAAATGACTTTTGTTAGGTATTTCCACCATCATCTGCATCAGTTCAACCCATTTCTGAATTGGTTTCGGGTTAAAAAAAAGAAGGTTCCACCATTGGTCCTGTGGTGGAATGGAGGGTTCCACAGGCTGTGTGACCCTGTATGCCACAGATAAGGCACAAAATGACTTTTGGTAGGTATTTCCACCATCATCTGCATCATTTCAACCCATTTCTGAATTGGCTCTGGGATGAAAAAAAGAAGGTTCCATCAGTGGTCCTGTGGTGGAATGGAGGGTTCCACAGGCTGTGTGACCCTATACACCCCACGTAAGGCACAAAATGACTTTTGTTAGGTATTTCCACCATCATCTGCATCATTTCAACCCATTTCTGAATTGATTCTTGATCGAAAAATTAGGTTCCACCATTGGTCCTGTGGTGGAATGGAGGGTTCCACAGGCTGTGTGACCCTATACGCCCCACGTAAGGCACAAAATGACTTTTGTTAGGTATTTCCACCATCATCTGCATCATTTTAACCCATTTCTGAATTGGTTTCGGGTTGAAAAAAAGAAGGTTCCACCATTAGTCCTGTGGTGGAATGGAGGGTTCCACAGGCTGTGTGACCCTGTACGCCCCAGGTAAGGCACACAATGACTTTTGTTAGGTATTTCCACCATCATCTGCATCATTTCTAACCCATTTCTGAATTGGCTCTGGGTTGAAAAAAAGAAGGTTCCACCATTGGTCCTGTGGTGGAATGGAGGGTTCCACAGGCTGTGTGACCCCATACACCCCAGGTAAGGCACAAAATGACTTTTGTTAGGTATTTCCACCATCATCGGCATCATTTCAACCAATTTCTGAATTGATTCTGGATCGAAAAATTAGGTTCCACCATTGGTCCTGTGGTGGAATGGAGGGTTCCACAGGCTGTGTGACCCTATACACCCCACATAAGGCACAAAATGACTTTTGTTAGGTATTTCCACCATCATCTGCATCATTTCAACCAATTTCTGAATTGATTCTGGATCGAAAAATTAGGTTCCACCATTGGTCCTGTGGTGGAATGGAGGGTTCCACAGGCTGTGTGACCCTATACACCCCACGTAAGGCACAAAATGACTTTTGTTAGGTATTTCCACCATCATCTGCATCATTTCAACCCATTTCTGAATTGGTTTCGGGTTGAAAAAAAGAAGGTTCCACCATTGGTCCTGTGGTGGAATGGAGGGTTCCACAGGCTGCGTGACCCTGTATGCCCCAGATAAGGCACAAAATGACTTTTGGTAGGTATTTCCACCATCATCTGCATCATTTCAACCCATTTCTGAATTAGTTCTGGGTTGAAAAAAAGAAGGTTCCACCAGTGGTCCTGTGGCGGAATGGAGGGTTCCACAGGCTGTGTGACCCTATACACCCCACGTAAGGCACAAAATTACTTTTGTTAGGTATTTCCACCATCATCTGCATCATTTCAACCCATTTCTGAATTGATTCTGGATCGAAAAATTAGGTTCCACCATTGGTCCTGTGGTGGAATAGAGGGTTCCACAGGCTGTGTGACCCTGTACACCCCAGGTAAGGCACAAAATGACTTTTGTTAGGTATTTCCACCATCATCTGCATCATTTCAACCCATTTCTGAATTGGTTTCGGGTTGAAAAAAAGAAGGTTCCACCATTGGTCCTGTGGTGGAATGGAGGGTTCCAAAGGCTGTGTGACCCTATACACCCCACGTAAGGCACAAAATGACTTTTGTTAGGTATTTCCACCATCATCTGCATCATTTCAACCCATTTCTGAATTGGTTTCAGGTTAAAAAAAAGAAGGTTCCACCATTGGTCCTGTGGTGGAATGGAGGGTTCCACAGGCTGTGTGACCCTGTATGCCCCAGATAAGGCACAAAATGACTTTTGTTAGGTATTTCCACCATCATCTGCATCATTTCAACCCATTTCTGAATTGGCTCTGGGTTGAAAAAAACAAGGTTCCACCAGTGGTCCTGTGGTGGAATGGAGGGTTCCACAGGCTGTGTGACCCTATACACCCCACGTAAGGCACAAAATGACTTTTGTTAGGTATTTCCACCATCATCTGCATCATTTCAACCCATTTCTGAATTGGTTTCGGGTTGAAAAAAAGAAGGTTCCACCATTGGTCCTGTGGTGGAATGGAGGGTTCCACAGGCTGCGTGACCCTGTATGCCCCAGATAAGGCACAAAATGACTTTTGGTAGGTATTTCCACCATCATCTGCATCATTTCAACCCATTTCTGAATTGGTTCTGGGTTGAAAAAAAGAAGGTTCCACCATTGGTCCTGTGGCGGAATGGAGGGTTCCACAGGCTGTGTGACCCTATATACCCCAGGTAAGGCACAAAATGATTTTTGTTAGGTATTTCCACCATCATCTGCATCATTTCAACCCATTTCTGAATTGATTCTGGATCGAAAAAGAAGGTTCCACCATTGGTCCTGTGGTGGAATAGAGGGTTCCACACGCTGTGTGACCCTGTACACCCCAGGTAAGGCACAAAATGACTTTTGTTAGGTATTTCCACCATCATCTGCATCATTTTAACCCATTTCTGAATTGGTTTCGGGTTGAAAAAAAGAAGGTTCCACCATTGGTCCTGTGGTGGAATGGAGGGTTCCACAGGCTGTGTGACCCTATACACCCCACGTAAGGCACAAAATGACTTTTGTTAGGTATTTCCACCATCATCTGCATCAGTTCAACCCATTTCTGAATTGGTTTCGGGTTAAAAAAAAGAAGGTTCCACCATTGGTCCTGTGGTGGAATGGAGGGTTCCACAGGCTGTGTGACCCTGTATGCCACAGATAAGGCACAAAATGACTTTTGTTAGGTATTTCCACCATCATCTGCATCATTTCAACCCATTTCTGAATTGGCTCTGGGATGAAAAAAAGAAGGTTCCATCAGTGGTCCTGTGGTGGAATGGAGGGTTCCACAGGCTGTGTGACCCTATACACCCCACGTAAGGCACAAAATGACTTTTGTTAGGTATTTCCACCATCATCTGCATCATTTCAACCCATTTCTGAATTGATTCTTGATCGAAAAATTAGGTTCCACCATTGGTCCTGTGGTGGAATGGAGGGTTCCACAGGCTGTGTGACCCTATACACCCCAGGTAAGGCACAAAATGACTTTTGTTAGGTATTTCCACCATCATCTGCATCATTTTAACCCATTTCTGAATTGGTTTCGGGTTGAAAAAAAGAAGGTTCCACCATTAGTCCTGTGGTGGAATGGAGGGTTCCACAGGCTGTGTGACCCTGTACGCCCCAGGTAAGGCACACAATGACTTTTGTTAGGTATTTCCACCATCATCTGCATCATTTCAAACCCATTTCTGAATTGGCTCTGGGTTGAAAAAAAGAAGGTTCCACCATTGGTCCTGTGGTGGAATGGAGGGTTCCACAGGCTGTGTGACCCCATACACCCCAGGTAAGGCACAAAATGACTTTTGTTAGGTATTTCCACCATCATCGGCATCATTTCAACCAATTTCTGAATTGATTCTGGATCGAAAAATTAGGTTCCACCATTGGTCCTGTGGTGGAATGGAGGGTTCCACAGGCTGTGTGACCCTATACACCCCACGTAAGGCACAAAATGACTTTTGTTAGGTATTTCCACCATCATCTGCATCATTTCAACCAATTTCTGAATTGATTCTGGATCGAAAAATTAGGTTCCACCATTGGTCCTGTGGTGGAATGGAGGGTTCCACAGGCTGTGTGACCCTATACACCCCAGGTAAGGCACAAAATGACTTTTGTTAGGTATTTCCACCATCATCTGCATCATTTCAACCCATTTCTGAATTGGTTTCGGGTTGAAAAAAAGAAGGTTCCACCATTGGTCCTGTGGTGGAATGGAGGGTTCCACAGGCTGTGTGACCCTATACACCCCAGGTAAGGCACAAAATGACTTTTGTTAGGTATTTCCACCATCATCTGCATCATTTCAACCCATTTCTGAATTAGTTCTGGGTTGAAAAAAAGAAGGTTCCACCAGTGGTCCTGTGGCGGAATGGAGGGTTCCACAGGCTGTGTGACCCTATACACCCCACGTAAGGCACAAAATTACTTTTGTTAGGTATTTCCACCATCATCTGCATCATTTCAACCCATTTCTGAATTGATTCTGGATCGAAAAATTAGGTTCCACCATTGGTCCTGTGGTGGAATAGAGGGTTCCACAGGCTGTGTGACCCTGTACACCCCAGGTAAGGCACAAAATGACTTTTGTTAGGTATTTCCACCATCATCTGCATCATTTTAACCCATTTCTGAATTGGTTTCGGGTTGAAAAAAAGAAGGTTCCACCATTGGTCCTGTGGTGGAATGGAGGGTTCCAAAGGCTGTGTGACCCTATACACCCCACGTAAGGCACAAAATGACTTTTGTTAGGTATTTCCACCATCATCTGCATCATTTCAACCCATTTCTGAATTGGTTTCAGGTTAAAAAAAAGAAGGTTCCACCATTGGTCCTGTGGTGGAATGGAGGGTTCCACAGGCTGTGTGACCCTGTATGCCCCAGATAAGGCACAAAATGACTTTTGTTAGGTATTTCCACCATCATCTGCATCATTTCAACCCATTTCTGAATTGGTTTCGGGTTGAAAAAAAGAAGGTTCCACCATTGGTCCTGTGGTGGAATGGAGGGTTCCACAGGCTGTGTGACCCTGTATGCCGCAGGTAAGGCACAAAATGACTTTTGGTAGGTATTTCCACCATCATCTGCATCATTTCAACCCATTTCTGAATTGGTTCTGGGTTGAAAAAAAGAAGGTTCCACCATTGGTCCTGTGGCGGAATGGAGGGTTCCACAGGCTGTGTGACCCTATACACCCCAGGTAAGGCACAAAATGACTTTTGTTAGGTATTTCCACCATCATCTGCATCATTTCAACCCATTTCTGAATTGATTCTGGATCGAAAAAGAAGGTTCCACCATTGGTCCTGTGGTGGAATAGAGGGTTCCACACGCTGTGTGACCCTGTACACCCCAGGTAAGGCACAAAATGACTTTTGTTAGGTATTTCCACCATCATCTGCATCATTTTAACCCATTTCTGAATTGGTTTCGGGTTGAAAAAAAGAAGGTTCCACCATTGGTCCTGTGGTGGAATGGAGGGTTCCACAGGCTGTGTGACCCTATACACCCCACGTAAGGCACAAAATGACTTTTGTTAGGTATTTCCACCATCATCTGCATCAGTTCAACCCATTTCTGAATTGGTTTCGGGTTAAAAAAAAGAAGGTTCCACCATTGGTCCTGTGGTGGAATGGAGGGTTCCACAGGCTGTGTGACCCTGTATGCCACAGATAAGGCACAAAATGACTTTTGTTAGGTATTTCCACCATCATCTGCATCATTTCAACCCATTTCTGAATTGGCTCTGGGATGAAAAATAGAAGGTTCCATCAGTGGTCCTGTGGTGGAATGGAGGGTTCCACAGGCTGTGTGACCCTATACACCCCAGGTAAGGCACAAAATGACTTTTGTTAGGTATTTCCACCATCATCTGCATCATTTCAACCCATTTCTGAATTGATTCTTGATCGAAAAATTAGGTTCCACCATTGGTCCTGTGGTGGAATGGAGGGTTCCACAGGCTGTGTGACCCTATACACCCCAGGTAAGGCACAAAATGACTTTTGTTAGGTATTTCCACCATCATCTGCATCATTTTAACCCATTTCTGAATTGGTTTCGGGTTGAAAAAAAGAAGGTTCCACCATTAGTCCTGTGGTGGAATGGAGGGTTCCACAGGCTGTGTGACCCTGTACGCCCCAGGTAAGGCACACAATGACTTTTGTTAGGTATTTCCACCATCATCTGCATCATTTCAAACCCATTTCTGAATTGGCTCTGGGTTGAAAAAAAGAAGGTTCCACCATTGGTCCTGTGGTGGAATGGAGGGTTCCACAGGCTGTGTGACCCCATACACCCCAGGTAAGGCACAAAATGACTTTTGTTAGGTATTTCCACCATCATCGGCATCATTTCAACCAATTTCTGAATTGATTCTGGATCGAAAAATTAGGTTCCACCATTGGTCCTGTGGTGGAATGGAGGGTTCCACAGGCTGTGTGACCCTATACACCCCACGTAAGGCACAAAATGACTTTTGTTAGGTATTTCCACCATCATCTGCATCATTTCAACCAATTTCTGAATTGATTCTGGATCGAAAAATTAGGTTCCACCATTGGTCCTGTGGTGGAATGGAGGGTTCCACAGGCTGTGTGACCCTATACACCCCAGGTAAGGCACAAAATGACTTTTGTTAGGTATTTCCACCATCATCTGCATCATTTCAACCCATTTCTGAATTGGTTTCGGGTTGAAAAAAAGAAGGTTCCACCATTGGTCCTGTGGTGGAATGGAGGGTTCCACAGGCTGTGTGACCCTGTATGCCCCAGGTAAGGCACAAAATGACTTTTGGTAGGTATTTCCACCATCATCTGCATCATTTCAACCCATTTCTGAATGGTTCTGGGTTGAAAAATTAGGTTCCACCATTGGTCCTGTGGTGGATAGGTCGCGGCGCCGACCTCTATCGCTTGTCCACTGGCTTTGAGGGTGTGGGTTCAAATCTCACCCGGGAACCCACTTTAGTCTGAGCCCATGGGATGTTAAATGGAGGCGGGTTGTATCCAGTATTCTATATGGGGGCAACTGAAAGACCCTGGGCATCCCTGAATTAATAGGGTATGTTTCAAACTCCCAGTCTTCTCATCTCATCATCATACGGTGGTCACCAAAAAATAAAAGTGCAGCTCCCTCCACAAAGATGGTGGTTGAGCTGCCCTGGCTGATCCGGGGTACACCAGCACAACACAAGTCAAGTTGGCTATTAGTGAGGATTTTTTAATCTATATATTTATCGGAAGCACTTCAGATTAACATCCATTGTCATCAATGACCAGCTGATCCTGCTGCATCAAACTAATTCTTCCTATACTATCAATATCGATTACTCTAGCATGACTTGTATCATTAATGATAGCCAGAAAATGGCTAATTTCAACACTGATTTGAATGGCCTGTAGGGCGTAGGCTCTACCAGCTATCTATGCACATATGTACATGAATTCCAAATGATATAAGAAAGAACCTTGATGCATAGATTATGGATGAGGCACAGACCTGAGTCAGACAGCTACTCAACATTGTATTCTGATTCAGTCCATACCCTCGTCAACTACAACGTAGAGAAAAGAGATCAATGGCCTTTTAAAGGCCCCCAGCTAATCACAAAGGCACATGTTAGGCGGCTAATGTCAGACATTAGCCCTGACCTTCAAGACCTGGGCCATCATTGTGATGCTCCTACTGACCTTGAAATTACCTTCTCTGTTGGCTTCATACATCTTCCCTGGCCTTGATGGTCTTCTCTAAGACTGCACTGCCATTGCTAAGCACCACAGCTGAGACTCACATTGGGCATTCAATAAATCTACATAGACACAACAGAGTATTTCCCCGCACTTCATTTGAAAGCATTGCACTCACGAACCTTTGACAATAATGTGCCACTTGCATGATCAATAGCATGAGCACAGCAAAGAGAGAAATAGGTCATGGACAGAGAGAGATGATGCTGTTCCATTAAAGTAAACAACTCCCTTCATGCCAAAAAAGGAAAACATCAAAGCAGGGACACCAGCACTTTGTAAGTTTCGATTCGCAATGCTTCAATAATGGATGCCTGTAGCTATGAGCCTCGGGCTCCTCGGCATTGTAGAAGGGCAGTGTGCGAATTGTGCCCTTGTAATCAAAGGTTACAGAAACACCTTGGCTTTAGCACACCTAGGAGCAAATAAGGAATAGGAAGATAGTTGAGGGTGAAAGGGCTTGTAAATTTCCCCATCCAGTCATGCAAGGCTTCATAGCTGCTCTCCAATAATGCATGGGGCATTGCCGCAAAGCACACAATCTTTCCTTCTTCCCTGGTTTTGACCTTTCTGTTGCCTTGGGAGCATCATTATAGACATGAAACCCAAATAATATCTATACCATGAGCACAAAATTAAGCTAATCAAGAAGACAGCAAACTTTTGAACTAATATTCCCTCAACTTTCTCTAGCAAACATCAGCAAATGTGAAAAATTGACAGATTTTATCTAAACGCTTGTCAACAAAGATAACTGAACACATTACATTAAATCAGCGTTGGAGCTTAATTCAAATTACTGAGAAAAACTTGTCAGACAGCCCTCAGATCACATCCTAGCCTGGGAGAAATAAATGCCTTGGCACCTAAAATAAAGCCCTCCTAATTTGCAGGGCTAGAGGAATGCCACCACTCTAATGGAATATAACACCCTTCTTAAAATGGATTCCCAAGGGCATGGGTTATTGAAACGGCTGACTAAAATAATCCCAAATCAATATGTGAAATCAGCTGCAGGTCATAGAGTTTGACTTTCTATTTCAAGAAAAGCTCCTTCAGAGGGAAACACCCAGAGACAAAGCTTTTAATTGATTAAATTATTGTAAGCAATATTTGCTAAAAAAGGTTCAGTACTACTTACGGATATTTAGAAAGTACAATTAGTCCAACAACATCCTTCAAATATTTCTGATTCAGCTGCAAAGCACCTGAACTCACCTGCAAGGAAGAGAAAATGTTTTGAATACATTGACATTTATTCAGTAAATTCAAACGAAAAAAAAGAAGAAAGAATTAAACACACCAAACTTGCAAAAAAGTAACTTATGAAAAAACAAAGAAGTAGCAAATTAAAAGCCATCTCAATAGTAAACAACAAGAAATGCAGAATTGGGCACAGGTGAATGATTTTGAATTGGCAGGTAGGCTGTCAAAGGCACTAAAATAAGGAATAACCACCATTTATCATACAGATTTGCAAAGATATCCCATGGCTTTTTAAACAGACTGTGTCCAAGTGAAGAATGCCCTGCATCCGACATCTGAGCACCAAGTTGGTAATCTTCACCTCACAGGAAAGTGATCTTCAAGTGAATTTATTTAAGAAAAGTGAGATTTCTTTCCAGGTGAAAAGATTCAGTTGTTCTTCCCTTTCATTGAAATACAACACCATTGGAAAATAAAGACTTCAATAAGAAATCACTATGCCACAAAGGATAACACCTTGGAAGACAGATCACCCTGTGGGAAAAGGATCTGACAAATCCAGGATTTCACCAGAGGCAGTCTTGAGAATCAACTGAGAAGCTTAGAGAATTAGCCGGTGATTATCGGCTTGGCTGCAGCAACTGATCTGCCTCAAGGAATGGGACACAGTGGGAAAAGGTTTATTCATTGAGGCAGACTCATTGGAATTTCTGAGTGCAAACCACTCCATCAAGACTCAAGAGAGTTTTACCATTCAATGCAGTGTAGACGACCAAGTCGGACCAACAGTGAAGAAAAGAAATTACACAGTGGGATTGCAAAAATTGAAAGTATATTTCTTCAAAATGTAACAAACAGATCAACAGATTTCTCATATGCGAAACAAATAGGAAGTCTGGGGCATTATCATAGCAAGACATCAATATGTCTGTATAGCAATACAAGCTGTGACAGATAAGTCACAGCTTGAGTCAAAGGCGGAGTAACAAGCAGAAGAGGAAATGTGTAATCAAGGGCAATCGTGCAGGAAGTGTCACCAACTTGCTTAACCGAGGGGATATCAGAAGTCAATACTAATGAAATATTGACAATACAAGGGATAGGTGACACTGTCAAGCACATGGATTGTCTGTCCTTCTTTCTATTCTATATTTTTTTTATTTCTACATGTTATGGAATTAGACAGTTGACATTTTTTAG
Source organism: Platynereis dumerilii (assembly GCA_026936325.1). Classification (NCBI taxonomy): domain Eukaryota; kingdom Metazoa; phylum Annelida; class Polychaeta; order Phyllodocida; family Nereididae; genus Platynereis; species Platynereis dumerilii. Next base: position 3,368,679 of record JAPTHN010000031.1, read on the forward strand.
CAGAATCAGGCAATTGCTTTTCTGAAGTGTTCCTCCAACACCGGCTGCAGCAATTTCTTCAGCGTTGTATTTTTTATTCACGAAACCTCAATATCAAGCAAGGACAAACAAACATTTTTAATCAGCATCTGAATTACGTGTCACTTTGAATGGTGTTCTAATTAGTTCCAGATTTAATTATCCAACATTTTGAGTTGGGCCGTCCTCTACAATCGCAGGCAGTTCTCCAATTAACTCCAGAATGATTGAAACTAAGAAAAAACTTGGTTCTTTTCCTTTTAGATGAATATGAATTCTGTTACTCTTTGGATTCATTTTCCTATGTATTCAAGAAAAAGTATGAAAGGAGGCAGCGACCTTTATGTTTAGCCCTGTGTTATACTAGACAGTTGTTACAAATATAGTCCATATGTTTTGCCATCCCAGCAAGCCTGCTTGGAGTAGAGCTGTACACTACAGTCTACGTCAATATCTTTCCAGTATATGAGTCACATGTCACATAATGGGTACACTAGCATTTTAAAAGTAAGTAAGGTCCTAGTAACAACGAATAGTAAGCACCGGGACACCGCACATAAACCTCCGAACCGGAGATCCAATCTAATTTTATGGCACTCTGAGCATCTCATGCATACAAGGACGCACTTTAAGGACACCTTCAATTATTGGAACATCCTTGAAGGACAACTGAGCAGGATTGAGCATAATATCACTGGACAGCTCCCTCGAATTCCCCGAATTACCATGTTGAAGCACATTAGAAAAATATCTGTTAGACTGCAGAGAAATTTAATGCATCAAATAACCAGGTGTAAAAAACAGTTGTTATAAACAAGAGGAGTCATCGTGATGGCAGTGAAGATGAGAATGGAAAATTATAAGGTGAAAAGGGTGGTTCATTGAGTTCGGAACAGGCCTGTTCATTATAAAAGTGTGGCCACTCGGTCATGAGGTCTGAAGAAAGGAAGGAAGAAAAGGAGTTCTTAAGAAAAACACATACTCAATTGAACACAGTGATCAGACAAACACAAGTCTCTTTCATGTGAACCACACAAGTTTGCCTCAACTGCTTTGTACTGACATCAAGAGATTCAATGATTACTGAAGATGGAGACGGCATGAGCATCGCATCTCAACCCTTCCTTGCAACTCCCTTGGCTCCCTTCCACATTCTCACCTGCGTTCCTGCCATATATTTTTGCAAAAGCAGCTAGACACTGACACCTAGCACTAGGCCAAGCACGCAACCATCAATATGTCGATTTCAATCTTTCCTGTTTAGATCAGCCTTCCGCTAGTCTCAACCCCCGACACCTGAAGCACAGGGTGGCATATTCATGAGGTCACTAGAGTCACCATAATCACGACAATTTGGGCAGCTTGGGCACTTTTAATATTCTATGCATCTCATTTAAAGAATGCAGTGATAGTTACAATGCCATCACCTCGAGATAGCTAAACGGTATGGTATGGTATGGTATGGTATATGTTTATTAGCTAATATAATAAATACATTAGAATTCCTTTTGCTGCCAGAGCTCACAATAAAAACCAAAATATGGAAAATTGCAAAAATGACTAGAAGTATTAAAATATAAATGTATAATTAAAAATCAAATAAACAATGTATACACAGTTAAAAACAGTTAAGAACAATTATAAATACGTACAGCAGATGGGTAAAAACTATTTAGCAGGCGTTTATTGCCATAAAAACTTCTAAGTCGCCTCCCCGATCTTAAAAATTCAAATAAATAACTAGCTGGATGATAAGAGTCCTTCATGATAGAAGCAGTTCTTTTCTTTGTTCTTTCATTGTAGATTGCATGCATTGATGAAAGGCCTGTACCGATAATTCACTCTGTTGACTGAATAACTGAGTTCATCTTGTCTATTTCCTTCTTGCTTGCAGATCCAAACCAAACTGTAATTGATCTTGTCAGCACACTTTCTATGATGGCACGGTAGAAATTGACTAGAATACACTGTTGGACTTTGAACGAACTTAGTGATCTCAAAAAGAATAGTCTTTGTCTGGCTTTTTTCACAATGTCAGTAGAATTATTTTTCCATTTCAAGTCATCGGAAATGTGTGTGCCAAGGAACTTGAAGGTGTCAACTTGTTCTGCTGGTTGTCCATTTATGGTTAGGGGCTTTTTTTCATTCTGTTTGGTTCGAAAATCAACGATCAGTTCCTTGGTCTTCGCAACATTAAGCATGAGATTGTTGTCTTGGCACCACTTGATAGTTGTTTTAATTTGCTCCCGGTAGCCATTTTCGTCGTTGTCCTTGATAAAGCCACATATTGTTGTGTCGTCTGCAAATTTCACCACTAGAGATCTATCATCATTGGCTGTGCAATCATAGGTGAAGACGGAGTACAGCATAGGTGAGAGTACACAACCTTGTGGAGTGCCACTGGACAGTGTTAGTTTGCTCGATACAGTGTTAGCAATTTTCACTGTTTGTTTACGTTCAATTAAGAAGTCAAGTATCCAGTCTGCTAGTGTGGCGGGGAAGTTCAGATGATTCAAGAGTTTGCTGTGAAGTTTGGCTGGAACTATTGTGTTGAAGGCTGAGCTATAGTCTATGAAAAGAATTCTGGCGTAGGAAGATGGTGTTTCAAGATGTTGCAGGACTTTGTGAAGGCTGAGTGTTATTGCATCTTCGACTGAGCGATTTGGGCGGTAAGAAAACTGGTGAGGGTCAAAACCAGGTGGAAGCAGTGTTTTGATGTGCCTCAGAACTAGTCTTTCAAACGACTTCATTGGTACAGCTGTGAGGGCAACGGGCCTATAGTCATTTAGAGAAAGCACAGTATTCTTTTTGGGCACAGGAATAATTGTTGCTTGCTTAAAAACAGCTGGGACCTTCCTTGTATGCAGTGACCAGTTGTAGATATCGGCAAAGATCTCTGCTAATTGAGGAGCACAGCATTTGAGAAGACGAGGTGTTATGCCATCTGGACCAGGTGCTTTCCTCTCCTTCAGTTTGGTGAAACACTTCTTAACATCACTTTCACTAATGACAAATGCTGGATGTTCATCTGCATGCACAGCAGGTACTGGGGTGGTGGTATTTTCACGGTCGAACCGTGCATAAAAAGTGTTCAGCTGATTTGGAAGACTAGCATCTGAAGTGTTAACATAATTTAAAACAATAGTATTTAGGACACAAGTCAATCATGCCAATCTCTGCATCAATGGACTAGTGCATTACAATTATGACAGTTACAATGCAGCAGTGCAGCTAGAATAAGTGATGGCATCGACTGCAGCCACACAGAGCAGTTAATTAAAATGGGGGCAACCAGAGCAAGTTGCTTTGACCAGTCAGCTCATTGGAGCCATTGAAAAATTACATATAAATGGGATGCAGTACATGCAAAAGTCAAATTAGGGGCAGATGGATCGATTAAGTTAATCAGTTTCAGGTCCATATTAACATGACAGCATCAAGCCAGGAAGAACAAATGGAGCAAGCATTCTTGTGTCAGCAGGGACTAAGTGAGTATACAACAGCAACAATAGCGAACCACACCGACCACTTTCACAGCACATCTCTGACAAATGCTTGCAGCCAACACACACAGCTGATTATGCAGATTGCTTTATATCAACAGGACAAGAAGTATAATGCTCAGGCAGTATAGGGGTATCCAGATCAAAAGCAGCAGTCATGAAATTATGGAGATATTTTAACGAGGCCAGAGGGAGCTTATCATGCATTGGTCTAGTAGGCCTACTGTTGTTTCCTTTGTTAACATTGACAAGATCATTGTTACTGCGATAACAGGTGAAATGCAGGAGCAAGAATATCAACAAGCACTACCCGCAGTGGCAAGATCATCTCTGCTGCAAGCATATATATATATTATATATCTCTCAAACTTATTTTCGCAGCTATATCCCTTAATCTATTTTTTCACAATACCTAACATCCGCATGCCTTCATCATGTTTCATACATGTGCTATTGCTCATGCTGCTTCAGGGCTAAACTGCAGCTGAAGCACTTAGGCATAATTACTTACATGTGTCTGACATAACTGCCAGCAATATATGTTTTAGCAAGTAAATCTCAAAGAGAATATCAGGTCAACCACATGCTGTAACTTGAACTCCATTCCTTGCTGTAGCTCGACACTGATTAATCACATCTCCTATCCACATTATGTGAATGTGTACAGAGGCAATATGGATAAATATAAGTTTTTTGTGTACCAGGTTTGAGTGTTACATGTAGATGTGTGGGAGACAGTTAAACACAGGACTTCTTGATAACTCATCATGGTTAGTGTTCTCGGTTCTTGGTAAAAAGCAAAGAAATTCTTCATCTGATCTGATAGTTATTTTTCCACAATGAATTACAAGGGATGTTGCTCGCCAAACAACATCCATTCAACAAGATATAACAAACTACCGGTCGGGGTTTCAGCAATACAATACAAGGGATAGGTGACACTGTCAAGTACATAGATTGTCTGTATTTCTTTCTATTCAATATTTTTTTATTTCCACATGTTATGGAATTAGAGAGTAGACATTTTTTTAGCAGAATCAGGCAATTGCTTTTCTGAAGTGTTCCTCCAACACCGGCTGCAGCATTTGTTCTGCCTTGTATTTTTCATTCACGAACCAAACAAACGTTTTTAATCAGCATCAGATTTAGAATTACATGTCACTTTGAATGGTGTTCTAATTAGTTCCTGACTTAATTATCCAACATTTTGAGTTGGGTCGTCCTCTATAATCGCAGGCAGTTCTCCAATTAACTCTAAGAAAAAACTTGTTTTTTATTTTTTCAGTGAATATTAATTTCTATTGTCGTTTGGACTTCATGTTTACATCCCAATAGTTTTGCCATCACAGCAACACTGCTTGGAGTAAAGCTGTACAATACATCTACGTCAACATTGAATGATACTGGTATGATAAATGTCACACAATAGGCACACTAGCATTAACAAGAAAAGTACCCTTAAAAAGGGTACTGCATCGATCTTATGATAAACCTGAGGGTATGTGGCATGTAATAAAATGTTCTAATATTATAAAGTAGGCATTTCTATGAAATAAGTACCCATAGAAAAATTCCAAAGCCCCTCCCCTTGTTTCATGACAATATTACATAACCAAGGATGTGTAAAAAATGTTTTTCCATACTATTTAAAGGTGTGTGATATCAGGCCTGAAAAAGTAAATCATGAATCTGCCCCTGGTTTGTTGTGGTCTGGGATTTTGCAACTTTGCATTATTGCAGCGTAATGCGGCGAAAAGCATTTTGCGAAGTTAATATTGCAAATGGAGCAAAATGAATAAGTGCATTGAATTCGGAGGAGTTTACTTGATATATGCAGGTTTGGGTGAATCAAATGCCCCATGATTTTTTTTAACTGATGCGATCAATTTACTCTAGATGCAAATTTGTTCTACTATAGGAATAAACATTTTCTGCAAAATTTCATTGACATATAAGAAGGCTTAGGGGTGCCACCACAGCTTTGAAAATCTGTATTACGAAATATTCCGAAAATTGACAAAAAACGTCATATCTCAGCAACTAATAGAGCTAGAGACCTAATCTTGGCACCAAAATTTCCGCAGTACCCAAGTTTATATTCAACTACCATACATATATAGGACCTAAATAGATTACTTTTCAAGATATTGCAAAAAAACTCTTATTTTCTGTAACAAATAAGCAAAAAATATTCTCCGAGACATGACAGAAGTAATTTTTGTCCAAATAAAAATGCTAACCAAGTAACACAAGCCAAGTACTTCTTCCTAGAAGTATTATGCATGTATATATATATATATATACATTACATAAATGTTGCTTTTGTAAAAGCTTCCACTTCCTTGCCAACTATATATATGGAAAATATCAGCATTGCCATAACAAATTCTGGTTCCGGTAACTAGCGGAATGAACCAACCCGGCCAATCTGAAGCTTGAACCATAGAATATCTCATTATCAAAATATCATTGTTCAGAGAATGATGCACACTCTGTAAAACTAGCTGTCGTCAGTTTTTGTGACATTTACCATCAAAACAACAATTTGAAACACAAAAACATGGTGTTCTACCATAAAATGAAAATTCTTGGTGTTCATAGGGGTAGTTGCTGTTAAAGTGATGTGACTGGTTTTACACTAAGCATACTTTACCATTCATCTAGCTTTCAGTTTAACTTTGTAAGGATGTGGCATGCTGTGACAATGGATACTACTGTAACTAGAGGACTTTTTGAGGAACATAGCAAAGGAACTTGAAGACTATTTTTTACTTTTGAGTCAGTCCACATGTTGCGGGTGCAGGAAAAGATGAAAGTATCAGCAACAACCTAATGAGCAAGCTAAAACTGAACCATATTATTAAGAATTAAGAACAAAGACAGCATTATTGATATTGGTTAATTATTATATAATACATATATTATTCTGCAAGTTTCAAATACACCACTGTAAGACTAACATCGTTGAGTTGATGATGTCTTTCATTTAGTTAAGGCAAAGCATGCAATCCATAGATTTGGTATTACTTCAGTTGATGTGGACTCTGAACAGCAATACGATGTGTTAGAGTGACTTTCTTGAGAATATAGGTGTCATATAGGAAAGTTCTGCTTCTTCTGTGATGTACCTATCCAGGCAAATTGTATCTTTGTCGTACTGGACACCATGTTGCCACACTGTAAAATTTGAAATTTTGAGTTAGCTCAAATGATTGAGATGGTTGCACAATTTGTTTGAGCCATGATAGCTTGCCGTTTTGAGTTATGATAATCTTTATGTTGTTATAACTTGCAAACAACAAGCTATCTTGGCTCAAAGGAATTGTGCAACCATCTCACTCAATCAATTAAGCTAAGTCAAAATTCAAAACTTACAGTGCAGCAATGTAGAAACTTTCGAGAAATTCAAGTAGTTTGAGTCTCAGGAACAACGGAAAAGCAAAACAGATAAATTATTGATCAATCTTCAGTACAGGGCTGCAGGCATATAATAATTTATTATCTAAATTTTTTGTGTGTTAATACCTTCTAGCATTCACCCGTGATAAAGGATATACTTTGGCAGTGTGGAGAATGAGTGAATGAATGACGCAATCAATCAATGTGGGTATAGATCTATGTATCTATGTATCTATATATCTATCTATCAATCTATGTGGATTTATCGACATTTTCCTGATCCATGCCCACAGGCCAATAACTTGACCTAATTTCATAACCCACAGTGAAATAGCAAGGTCACAATGGGCAGTTCAAGGATTTCAGCCATTCTGAAGTGGCCATTTGGTGGCCAGCTTGGATGTCTCAACATGTTCCCGATTCATACCCAGTATTACCCACAGGCCAATATCTGTACCAAATTTCATAACTCTAAGCGAAATATTTAGATGACAATGGGCAGTTCAAGAAATGAAGAAAGATGGATGCCAAAATGGCCGACATCTTGGATTTCTCAACATTTTCCCGATTCATACCAACAGGTCAATACCTGTACCAAATTTTATAACTCTAAGTGAACTATTAAGGTCACATTGGGCAGTTTAAGAAATGAAGAAAGATAGCTTCCAAAATGGCCGCCATCTTGGATTTCTCAACATGTTTCTGATCAATACCCACAGGCCAATACCTGTCCCAAATTTCATAACTCTATGCGAAATATTAAGGTCAGAATGGGCAGTTAAAAAAATGAAGAAAGATGGCTGCCAAAATGGCTGCCGTCTTGGATTTCACAACATTTTGCTGATCCATACCCACACGCCAATGCCTGTGCCAAATGTCATAAGTGTATGTGAAATCTTAAGGTCACAATGGGCAGTTGAACAATGAAGAAAGATGGCTACCAAAATGGACGCCATCTTGGATTTCCAAAATGGCCGCCATCTTGGATTTCTCAACATGTTCCTGATCGATACCCACAGGCCAATGCCTGTACCAAATTTTGTAACTGTAAGTGAAATATTAAGGTCACAATGGGCAGTTCAAGAATGAAGAAAGATGGCTGCCAAAATGGCCGCCACAAAACGGCCGCCATCTTGGATTTCTTGACAACTGCTCAAATCATACCCATAGCCCCATACCTGTACCAAATTTCATAACTCTAAGTGGAAAAATGAGAAAGCCTTATGGGTGAGTGTAAAATGAGCACACAAGATGGCCACCGAGAATATTATTATAGGATACCGTAGTCAATCATAAAAATTAAAAAAATAATTTCCCAGCACGCTTGAAGTTGACAGGAGAAAGGCATTGTTAGAGTTTTATAAAGTTTTTTGTGTATCATAAAATACAGATTATAAGACATTTGGTGTTACTCGACTGAAAGTACATTCTTAATATAACATACTTTGGAGCAACATGACTAGTATCAAGAATGAAACTTCAACCCTTTATCTGTGGCTTAATTCCACATTATCACTTGAAAGTCGGAACTTCTTTCAAGAAAATTCTTACCTATATGCGCATGTACTGTAAGTGTCGCAACGTCATCACGTTCGCATGTGCACTTCAGCAAAGTGATTCAGTTTCCTCATTACAAAATACACGCATGTCTCGATACATGTAGTACCCACTTTCTGCTTCTAATAATCACACATCTTCTGTTATCTGAATTGACCATTTTTAAAGAGCACATTTCCAGTTCTGCTTCAATTTCCTGTCATTTAAAGACCAGGATCATTCATGATCTTGTCAGTGACAAGCGATTTCATTTTTACGAAACAAAACCTCCTGACATCAGAATACCATTCTAAATTCTATGACAACAAAGGAATAGCCAATTAATGGCTATTGCCATATCAAGACCTGATCATCATCATGCTGTGGGCTCTGACTAACTGGAAATTTCAAAGGTTTGAAGCTTATAAGCTTTAGCTACCACAAAGTTTAGGCATAACAAAATTGCAAATTTGTTTAATTTGTATAGTTTCTCTAGCAAAAGATTTAACAGACATATATTGGAAATACTTATTTGTACAGCAGCTCATGTGTCAGTAAGACACCTCCTTTAAAAAAAAAAGCCACCATAGTTTAATTAAGACAGGCAATTGTTCATCTGTTAAACATGTAAAAGACCACTAAAACGCTACAAATACAGATTTATAGCAAATATTCATGGGGGTGGTGGCGCCCCTAACGCAAGTCAGATCATACTGAAATTTTAACTGGGGTGCTTTTCATGAGGTAGAACAATTTTAGAACTAGAGTAAAACTGATTTCTGACATGAGGGCATTTGATGCACCCTAATGCAGGTTTTTAAATTTTGAAAATCGGATGTTTATTAAGGTTTTTGGGCCAAGTTTTGCATTGAAAATGATGTACACAATCTTTGGTGACGTTTCACACGCAAAAAGTTTCGCCAGAGACATTTCCTAACCTTGATGAATCGATGTACTGTTAAGTATACTTACATGTAAGTTTTTTTACAGGTTAACACATCGATACAAAAAAAGTCCCAAGTAAAAAAGAATAGTAACCACTGGGACACCACAGATAAACCTCCAAGCCGGAGATCCAATCTAAGTTTATGGCATTCTGAGCATCTCATGCATACAAGGACGCACTTTAAGGACACCTTCAATTATTGGAACATCCTTGAAGGACAACTGCATGGGATTGAGCGTAATATCATTGAACAACTTGTGTTATAGAGACGCCTCCCTGGAATTCCACGTATTACTTTGCTGAAGCCTATTAGCAATATCCAGAACAAAAGTCAGATTGCACAGAAATTCAATACCCGGTACATCAAATAACCAAGTGTTTCTGTAAAACAAAACAGTTGTCATAAACAACAGAAGGTATCTCGATGGCAGTGAAGATGAGAATCGAAAATTGTACGGTGAAAAGGCCAGTTCATTAAGTGCGGATTACTTGGTCATGAGGTCTGAAGAAAGGAAGAAAGCAAAAGAGTTCTGAAGAAAAACACATGCTCAATTGAACAGAGCGAGCAGATAAACACAAGTCTCTTTCATGTGAACCACACACGCTTGCTTCAACTGCTTTGTACTGACATCAAGAGATTCAATGATTACTGAAGATGGAGACGGCATGAGCATCGCATCTCAATCCCATCCTTCTAACTCCCTTGGCTCCCTTCAACATTTTGACCTGAATTCCTGCCATATATTTTTGCAAAAGCAGCCAGTCACAGACACCTAGCACTGGGCCAAGCAGTGGGATACAACCATCAACATGTTGATTACCATCTTTCCTGTTTGGATCATCCTTCCTTCTTCCAGCCGAAACACCAGAGCTACAGAGTGGCATATTCATGAGGTCGCTAGAGTCACCATAATCATGATAATAGGGGCAACTTGGGGACTTTTAATATTCTGTGCACCTCATTTAAAGAACGCAGTGATAGTTACAATGTCATCCCTTGAGATAGCTAAAAAATGAAAAAATTAGTATTTAGGATACAAGTCAATTAGGCCTATTTCAATCTCTGCATCAATGGACTAGTGCATTACAATTATGACAGTTACAGCAGGACAGCCAGAGTAAGTGATGTCAGTGACCGCAACACCACAAAATGGGATGGAGTGCATGCTAATGCCAAATTATGGCAGAAGGATCAATTAAATGCATAAGACATGTGTCCATTATAACAGGATTGCATCCAGCCAGGAAAAAAGGAGCCACCAATCTTGTGTCAGCAGCAATTTTTGGTACCAACAATAGCAAACCGAACTGACCACTTTCACAGAAATCTTTGACAAATGCTGGCAACCAACAACACAGCTGATTATGCAGATTGCCTATCAACAGGACAGGAAGTATAATGCTCAGGAAGCATCCGGGCCAGAGACTGAGCTTAACCTGCAATGGCCTACTGTTGTCCCTTTGTTGGTTCCTTTGTTGTATTTTCTTTGGTCTCAACTGAGCTTCTCTTGCTTTACTCAGACATGGCTATATTTGCCTCGCTGCAGATGCAGAAAAACACTGCCAAGTTCATTGTTACTGCAATAATAGGTGAAATGTGGGCGCAAGAATATCACCAAGCTCTATCCGCTTGAGCAAGATCATCTCTGCATCATGTTTCATACATGTGCTGTTGCTCACGCTGTTTCAGGGCCAAAATGCAGCTGAAGCACTTGGGCATAATTAAATACATGTGTCTGACATCACTGCCAGCAATATATGTCTTAGCAAGTAAATCCCAAAGAGAATATCAGGTCAACTGCATGCTGTAACTTGAACTTCGTACCGTATGATATGGATAAATATGTTTTTTGTGTTCTAGATATGAGACAGCACAGTCTTGGTAACTAATTGTTAGTGTTCTCGGTTCTTGGAATACAGCAAATTAAATCTTCATCTTAACTCATACCTTTCCACATTGACTGATCTTATCAAGCTCATTTTCCGTTCTGTGAATCCAGCAATGGAATTCTTCATCTGATCTGATAGTTATTTTTCCACAATGAATTAGCTACAAGGGATGTTGCTCGCAAACAACATCCATTCAACAAGATAAAACAAACTACTGGTCAATGTTTCAGCAATCCCAATGAGGGTATGTACAGAAACCAGGACATTTGTTTGGCCTTTGGGCAAACTGTTTCAGAGGCCTTTACACTGACCAGAGCAGGGAACAGCCCCAGTAGATAAAAGAGTAACAAGATTACAAGAGCGCTTCTTTTCGTGTGTAAAGCCAGTCTAGTCTGGCAGCTTATGCGGTGCCTTGTTGGCGAATTCAATTTGCAGAAGCAGAAAAATGATAGCAATCATGCCGGGAAAGAAGGCGTGAGCCAGAGTCTGCACAATCAAGGCAAATTGTTCACCAAGAGGTTTGATTGCCTTTTTCACTTACCATGGAAACAAGAGCGTCTGATCTGCCTCAAAACTCCCCTTTGCCAGAGGCAATCAAAGTCATTCATATAACTTATAAGGGTACAAATCACCTGCCTCAACATATGGAAGTTGCCCAATGCCACCCAACAGTTTTCATTTTACTACACAATGGTAAAGTTATTGATTTATCGGACATTTCTGCACCAAATCTTTGTTGGGGTAACAGAGTATAAACTTGACAGTGACAACTTCAGAGAATCAAACTAGCGTGAACTAACACAGTTTCTACACACCTCTCTTGGAATATCATAGTTAGGTTTAAAGAACAGAAAAGGTATCTACATCAGACTTCTGTCAGGACATCATTGGATGCAACCCAGTGCCAGCCAATAGTGTAAGAGAATATTCTATAGAAGTGAAACAAACTGTATCATTCATCCAAACAACTGTAAGATGGTCTCCAAAGAAGTATGCCTTAAAAAAACACTAAAGCACTCAGGAATCTAGAAGAGCATCAGGGAGTGACAGAGATCTGGCACAATACAAGAATGTCATAGTTGCGGATGTTATCAACTCTAGGAAAGTGCCCAAGAAAACGTTCGCTCAGCTGTAGAATTAAATTCTGGATTAACCCACAGAGAGCAGTGCTCAAGTCATCATTTTCAGGCAGTGAAAATGTTGCCACTGTACATGCACATAACATCAGGTAATTTCCCGCTGATGCTGCGACACCCAGTCTCCACAGATCATATCCATAATGGGACCAAGCAATGATGGCCAATCACAGTGATATTTCAGTCTCAAAAATACCAGACATGAAATATGAACCATTTGTTGTTTAAGAGATTCCTATCACTTGGCTTGGCTAGATTCAATTCATCCAAGATCTGGAATTTGCAGGTCTTCCAGATATGTGTAAATCGTCTCAGCGACAAAGCAGATAGGTCATGGCAACCCAGTTTAGGCGGAGAAATGGCAGACACAAAAGAAGATGGCAAATTCATTGTCAATGAATCTGAAAGAGAGCTAGATTTCTTTTTCATAAATTTTAAGAAACTTTTTCTTGCAACGACAAGGTGCCTAAACTGCCAGCAATATATGTGTTAGCAAGTAAATCCCAAAGAGAATATCAGGTCAACCACATGCTGTAACTTGAACTTCCTTCCTTGTGGTAGCTCCACATTGATTTTAAAATCTTACCAAGCTTATCCTCCGTCCACGTCATGTTCCGCTGTTGTCAGTGTTCTTAGTCTGTGAATACAGCAATGAAACTGTTCAGCTGATCTGATAGTTACTTTTCCACAATGAATCACAAGGGATATCGCTTCGCAAACAACATGCACACAACAAGGCAAAACAAATAAAACAACGGTACCAGTGTTTCAGCAATCCCAATGTGGGTTGAGTACGAAAAAGAACAGGTCATTTGTTTGGCCTTTGGGCAAGCTGTTTCAGAGACTTTTACATGACCAGATTAGGGATGGATGGAGGGATGATTGGGGCTTTACGTCCTTTATTTATGCACTTAGGAGGCTAATTAGGACAGGGCGAGGACACGGCAATGAGGCGAAGGATGATTGAAACAGCCGTCCAACATAGGCCCAGGTGACCCGGCAAGAGCTGGATTCGAACCCTGGACCCAGCGATTGGCAGCCCAGCACGCTACCACTAGACCAACCCTCCCCCTGACCAGATTAGGGAACAGCCCCAGTAGATAAAAGAGTAACACGATTACAAGAGCGATTCTTTTCGTGTGTAAAGCCGGTCTAGTCTGGCAGCTTATGCGGTGCCTCGTTGGCGAATTCAATTTGCGGAAGCAGAAAAATGATACCAATCATGCCGGGAAAAGAAGGCGTGAGCCAGACTAAGCACAATCAAGGCAAATTGTTCACCACGAGGTTTTACTGCCTTTTCCACTTACCATGGAAACAAGAGCATCTGATCTGCAACAACACTCCCCTTTGCCAGAGGCAATCAAAGTCATTCATATAACTTATAAGGGTACAAATCACATGCCTCAACATATGGTTGAGAATTGCAAAGGAGGAAGTTGGTCAATGCAACCCAACAGTTTTCATTTTACTACACAGTAGCTGATTTATCGGACAGATCTGCACCAAATCTTTGTTGGGGTAACAGAGTGTAAACTTGACAGTAACAACTTCAGAGAATCAAACTGGCGTGAACTAACACAGTTTCTGCACACCTTTCTCAGAATATTATATTTAGGTTTAAAGAACAGAAAAGGTATCTACATCAGACTTCTGTCAGGACATCAGCAGGCTGAGGTCCCATGTCATCCCACAAGCAAAGTCACCTGATCAGCGGATGCAACCCGATGCCAGCCAATAGTGGCAGAGAATATTCCATAGAAGGGACACAAACTGTATCATTCATCCAAACAACTGTAAGACGGTCTCCAGAGAGGTCTGCTTACACAAATCACCAATGGACTCAGGAAACTAGAAGAGCATCAGGGAGTGACAGAGACCTGGCACAATACAAGAATGTCATAGTTAGGGATGTTATCAAATCAATGAAAGTGCCCGAGAAAACGTTCGCTTAGCTGTAGAATTAAATGCTGGATTAACCCACAGGGAGCAGTGCTCAAGTTATCATTTTCAGGCAGTGAAAAGATTGCCACTATACATGGAAGGACTCTGTCAAAAGAGTCAAGAATGGCATGCATGCACTAGAACGTGAGGAAGCAATCCGGCCAGCCAGGCCAATAATCAATTTAACCACAAAGGCTGCGGCCATCCTTGCTACAAACTCATTTAGCCAGATTCACAAGCCAGCGAGCACATCATCTTCTCTTGCTGAAAGTTGCGTTATATGAGCAGAGGAAGTAACCGAATCAGCTGACACAACGGTGTCACAGACTGTAGTGTGACCTTCTAGTATTCAATGACATTTTCAAACTTTTAAAACAGAGACATTGAGCTTGACAAATATTTCAAGAAAAGAACGAGGTAACAGTGGACGAAAGTCTGACACAGGACTACTACACAACTCACACCATATATCTTCCGACATCGCAGTTGGAAAAGCCGACAGTAATCCCAGAAAATGATCAATACTCAAGAGAAACAAATCTGTGACAGAGGTATGGATATCCAATAACAAACGAGTGGCCCCGACACACACAACCGAGGATCCCATACGAAGCAAATAGGAGGCTATGAAACATAGATTGAGGTTGCGAAGGTCCTATTCACCTCCTAATTACTTTCCATATCTTGTTGGTGTGCCTCATTTCCAACTCAAACAAGCGTCAAATTAAATGTGGAATATACTCAATACTTTTAAGACACAGCAGAGAAAAAGTGACAACATATTTGAGTTTGTCATTCTGTAGCACAAATCAGGCAGTATTATATCATATCTTTTATCTAACTAGAACACAGTTCTAAATGACAATCATATATTATACGAAGGTTATGCCACCGACTCAACATACGACAAATGCAAAGAAAGATTGGATTTTAAAGAATCCGATTAAGGTTCAGACCTTCAGACATTTACGAATGTTGCAATGGTCATCATTTCATCCTGTAGCAAGAACGAGATGTCGTCTGCGAGCCATAAACATTGGAGTGATTAGAAATAGAGTCTAAACCTGGCTGAAAAAAGTCTAAACTTGGCTGAATATGGCTGGAATTAGTCTAGAGGGACGCATAAGTTATATGACAGCCAGTGACCTTCTGCCACCCACAAAATCTCTCCGGTCCACTCTCAATCCATGCCAATCCCTGCAGCAGACCAGAGACCAGTCCACAGTGGACTCATAAGTGGACTTAGGGGTGTCAGTGAATGGCTGGCCAAGGATGATGCATTGAAACAGAGCATGGAGTGTGATGCATTGGGATTTGCGGCACAAACGATGGGTGGATGGCGTAACTGATGAGAGGTCAGTGAACTGTGTACACAACTCTCAGGTCATCAAGATCAGCTGAGGAGAAGAGCTTGGGGCACATTATATAATTATTGGAATTGAGTAGACCACCGATTGTCCTTAATTAAGCAATTTCTGGGTGAATCACATTCACAAGGTGATGTGTGATAGAAATGAATAACTACAGGTAGTAGAACAATGATCACCATCACCTGAATCAATATTGCATTGGTCAGCAGTTCAGAATTAGCAAATTAGGTTCCAGCATGTTTGACTATTTTGTAAAAAGATGCCTGAATATAACATAGTTGTACACAATACAATCATCGTAATGACACTACCAATGTTTACAGATGGAGCTCCCCCTTTTACAGCTTCATGAAATGGTGATATAGAAAGAGCAGGTTGTTTACTTTGATATCAGGACCTGACAAGCAAACCATTTGTCACAAAAATTCATGGGCAAATATCTCGCAGCTGTGGGAGCCAGGAACGGCAGTCGATATTGTGTGCTCTGCCATGATAGGAACAGTGTAGGACATAAAATACTCCCCGCGGCAATAAAGTGTAAATGAAGTAAGTATGTCGCCAATGGGAGTTTGGCAGGCAGGCTGCAGACAAAACATGGAATTTCACTGGAAACAGAAGCAAAACAAATGTACACATCATTTAAATTGCTTTTTTGGGATGCGGAACAAAGAACAAAATTGCATTACATTTCTTAGAAGCATTGCTCCGACAATTATGATAGACCATCAGAAATAAGTTTTGTTTCCGACGCTCTGAAAAGAAATTTTTACATGACACTTTCACAAGATTCAATGATTATCTATCAAAAAGAGAACCTGCATGATTCTTCAAGACCAAAAAGTAGGAAAAGGCTTCAAGAGCATCAAGAATTATGGTGGAACAAAAAGGAGATGAGGCCGACATGCAGGAAGGACAGCCTGAGGACACGGATATTTTTGAACAGAGCTTGTGAGTAAAACCAAATCAAACGGGAAATGAGACCAAACAAATAAACAAGCTGATTCCCAAATGTCATTCCTTAAAAAATCAATGCCTCATAGTCCTTATATTAAGATCACAGTTGGTGTTTCGCAGACTTTTTGTTCTTTACGATGGGTTTTCCATAAGTTCTGTCCAGCCTGTCACAAGTTTTGCTAGATTTTAGATATAAAAGTGATATTTGGGTCAGTTGATATTGAGATAATTTGCAAATGATCCCCAAAAAATCAGATCATAGAAGTGAAAAGAAATTGTTGATTTGTTGCTATGGAAACCAAAAGTCATGAAATGCAACCGTGAGCTTGTTAATAGGCACATACTTGACATATTGTGTAAAATATGTAATTATTACAAGAGATATAGAAAAGAATTTTTCCAAAACATTCATAGTCATTTCACAACTTCCAAAAATATAGACTGGGACCCTGTAAATACGTTTTCTCATACTTTCTATCCATTTCTAAGTATATATCCATTTCTAGATTATATACCTCAGTCTTCATGTTAAGGTCAGTTTTGGCATTTTCCAGTCTTCTTTTCTTAAGTTTTCCATTGTGTCTTCTTTTCATTCAGAACAAATTTGTACAATTTTTAATTGGTTCTGTCACTCATACTGTCTTCCTTGTATGTATGATAATAGGTTCTTACACTCTGTGCTAGTTTTATCCAATTAAAATTAAAAAAAATCTAACAGGTACAAATGATGTCATCCATATCCAAAAAATTGCTCATCTCGTAAAAAACTGAGACACTGCATCAGTGATGGGAAAGTAACTGAGATGTAACAAAAATACCAGTTTCCATTGTTGTTAATGATTTTAAAATACACTGATTATATTTCATTAAAAAAATTAAGAATATACTTCAATTCAATATGTCAAGACACAGATAATGCAAGCAGGTGTTCAGTTCATTTTAAGTGAGATCTACAAAGTCTGGGCCGCATTTCATGACTTCTGGTTTCCATGGCAACAGATTAAGCATTTATTTTTAATTTTATGATCTGATTTTTTAGGAGTTATTTGCAAATTACGTCAATATTAACTGACCCAAATATCATGTTTCTACATCAAATCTAGAAAAAGTTATGACTAGTTGGACAGAACTTATGGAAAACCCCTCGTATGGACAGGATAACCCAGTCCAGCCACTGATAAATGACGGCTGGAGGCCTCACTTTAACGTGAATATGCAATTTAATACAACAAGATGGGATCAGCAAAGGCCAGCAAACTACTTGATGGCATCTGATAAGTGTTCTGAGTAGTCACTAGTTAATAATGATGATGAATGATATAAAGCGCAGTTTGCCTCTAATAGAGCATCCATCCCCTGGCTGTTCATGGGAGCCAATAGCTGGCCACTACAGGAGCATTCATGGGTCTAATGTTGCCCCCTGTGGCACTCCTTCAAGTGGCTCACAGCAGCCTGCAATCAAATCACTGGCTATTCTTGTCCACAATGGGGCTGACCGCTCTCAACATGCTGTCGCCAGAAGCCAGATGAAGTGGGAAGGAGTAAAGTGTGACCGAAGTTGTTGTCAGGTGAAATATGTCTAAATTGGAATAGCAGTCCCACAAGGGTGTTTCAGCATAGCTCCTGTTATGTGGTCATCCATTGCATATTCTAGTAGGCAATCCAAGCAAAATGCATTACGCAGATTCCGTCCATTGCACCAAACTTCTGAAAGCATATGACGCACCTTTGACACCAGAACCCACCATGGCCCACAAGTGCTACTCCACGGCACAACACAGCCTGGGACTAATACACCCAAATGAAACCAACCAGCGAGGGCTCTAGGGAATTGACCGATCCGAGGGGAAGGGACCCTTGGTCGGACTGGCACATTAGCAGCTGACAAAGTCATCCATCTGGGCCACAACGACCATTCACCTCTCTAGTATTCCTGGCTCTTCATAAACCTATCTCTCAAAGACTGGGCTTTGCAGTCAGATTCACTCTAAAGGGACACATCATATCTGCTGCCCAACTGCTCAAACGGAAGCTGTGTAGTGTATGACATACGTCAAATGGCTTGCAATCACAGTTCTGTGATCTGGCAGTCCAGACATTGGAATCATAGGATATAGTAGCGAGAAAAACAGGAAGCTGAACATTTGGCAAAGTGGCCATTGAGGAAGCACTAAGCCCCATTTGGTGATCACACCAGGGAGCCAGGCATATAACAGCATCATCATCAGCAGCAGTCAAACTTCATAATAGATACTTCTGTTGCTTGAAAGGGGCAATTCTCAAAGCAGGAAATCTGTGTACCACCAGCATTCCACCATACTACAGATGAACCAATCTCCAACTGGACTAAACTTTCAATGCAACATTTGGTTGCTCACTATGTGCCCATGGAATCTTCATAATAGGCTAGGCCAGATTCAATTCATCCAAGATCTGGTCATTGTCCAAAGAATCAGATGAGCAACGCCCAGAATTCGCAGGTCTTCCAGGTGTGCGTACATAGTCTCAGTCACAAAACAGATAGTTCATGTCAAACCAGGTCAGGTGGAGCAATGGCAGAAACTAAAGAAGATGGCAATTTCCTTGTCAATGAATCTAAAAAAGAGCTGGATTTCTTATTCAGAAATTTTAAGAAACTTATTCTGTGCCTCTTGTAAAGCGCCACCAGCATGACAATTTTCAATTTCAGGTCCACACCTCAAATCAATAAGGTGCGTCCAGATCTCAGCTGAACATCTTAGGTGATGGGACATGAGTTACATCTTATCTGAAATTCCTGTGGATCGTCTATTATGCATAAGCAGAGAAAAGTGTCTGGAAACTTGAGAAGCTTACAGCACACTTTCAATCTGGGGCTGCCTCTCATATAGGATATATAGATAGTGATCTAGGTTGTGAGGTGGATGAAAGAAGCCATCCATAGACAACTCTCCATAAGACCACCTCAAAACTTGAGAGGGCAACAGGCATCATATGGTATAAATCATACCGTAATCCCTTTTGCATCCAATTTGAAGACCATTAACCTCTAGGAAAACCACTCTTCTATATTTCCCAATAGAACATTTGCCGCAAATATCAAATTGGATATTCAAGACTCACAGTCTGTCTTGCATTGCAGTCATCAACTAAGTCATGTCAGTGGGGTCACACAAAGTTACACTAGAAGGCAAATTGGAATTTGCATATCTGGACGGTGATAATCGACCTGACCATTGTAAAACAAGTTAGGGCTAGTCGTTTGGTATGCTGAATTGTAGAAGCAGAGGTCCCATTGTATGTGGACGTTAGCCCTAAGTGGCCTTGAGAGGGAGAAATGCATATTTTGCTAGACATGCGGCAACGCACAAAAGTGTTTTGATTGATACTTTTGTTGAATTGGGAGAGATGAAAGTTTGTAGGGCTTGAGTTACGTAGAGAAATATCATGATGCATGTTTTGCAATGGGATATGAGTGTATATTATTGACAACACAAGTCAAATCTCTTAGCAAACAGATATATTGCACTCATTAGGCACTTTCTTGGAAATGCCATTGATGACATTTAGATTGGCAGTAGATCTAGGCCAAGCATTCAGCACACACCCCCGAGGTGCGCCCGAGGTGCGACCCCAAGGGGCGACCCCAGAGGTGGGCCCCCAGAGGTGGGCCCCCAGAGGTGCGCCCCTGAGGTGACCCCCCCCGAGGTGTGCCCCCAAGGTGCACCCCCGAGGTGCACCCCCGAGGTGCACCCCCGAGGTGACCCCCCCGAGGTGACCCCCCCGAGGTGACCCCCCCGAGGTGCGCCCCCGAGGTGACCCCCCCCGAGGTGCGCCCCCGAGGTGCGCCCCCGAGGTGCGCCCCCGAGGTGCGCCCCCGAGGTGCGCCCCCGAGGTGCGCCCCCGAGATGCGCCCCCGAGGTGCGCCCCCGAGGTGCGCCCCCGATTTGCGACCCCCCGGTTTCTATCGATCTCAATAAAGATACATTTATGACAATAATGAGATAATCATAATTCATTAACTGTATTTGGTTACACACAAATATCCTTTATATGATTTAATTGTTGTAATCACAACACAATTCCATGCACCATCCTAGCACAGCATACAAATCCATTGGCGCTAATACGCGTTTTGCACGTTAAATGGCTACGGAGAGTGTCCTCCTAGCGGGAAACCCAAGAACTACTTGTTCACAACAGCAAAGACCGCGGGAACCAGCCAGACGACATCAACCAATCACATCGCTTCATTCGAATGGCAACCAGCTACTCTATCAGAGCTTGTATAGGCTCTGACTTTATGTATCGATGGACTGGTCCCCCCTAAGCTACAGACAGGTGGGCCAGATAGCAGTCAAATGTATCAGATTTAGTGATTTCTGCCTATTCTCGGCACTGTATGCATCTATCTACAGTTGTTACAGATAGATCTAGCCCTAATCTATCTGCTGCATCACTCTGACGCATTAGGATGGCATGTGTGCAGAGGTGGAGGGTGAAATAGGAGCTGAGTGGAGTAAACCACTATATGTCATGTTTAATGCTGGAATAGTTGACAGGAAGTCAAGGCTGACAGAAGTAGTAGTGTAGCCAAACAGTATCTGGACTCCGTCCAGATAATAAATTGTTGATCTCAAGAACCACGATGTTTGTTGGAAGAAATTGCCTTCAGCAGAAACTGCATCCAAGAGTACAAAAAGTTTATCATGGACAATTGGACATTGGAGGAGGGCAAAATTTACAGCTAATTTTAGCAACGTAGCAAGCTGCATCAGCGACCCAAACATGGAACATTGAAGAACAGAGTTTCCCTGAACAGTAGACAAGCTTCTCAAAATCACGCCCTCCCATGGAGATTCTACAACTTATGAATTTAAAAGAGATTGGGAGTAGAGGATTATTTTGGCCAGAAATGAAAGGCATGCAAAAATTGCCTAATCCAAACAATCACTCTATTATTCTTTTTTTAAAGATGCTTGTCTTCCAGAAAACCAATAAAATTAATGTTCAAGCTGAGGGGAGGTTGTTCTCATGCACCAGTCAGTTGAATGACTTTCCCTTTCTTTCACGCAGACATTTCCAGGAGTCACAGGCAATTAAACTGCTCATAAGGCTAGGCTGGAACCAATGCATGATAACATACAAAATCTGAGTAAAAAGAAATCACGTCTGCCAACTGCCTCTCCTAACGTCTGTAAAATATAACACTAGATGCCTTTCCACAATCCAGAGCACCTCAACTGAACCAGGCAGCTGCTTATTCATAAAGGGCAAGCCAAGATGACCTGTTTTCCCTCTGGCTACAACACTGCGGCATGATACTTTATGGGGGCTTCCTCTTCTGCCATTCTTAAATCACAGCCCCAAGGGTCACTTCAGGGTCCACTCCTGCCAGGCACCAACGATGGCCACCAATGAGTGACTGCTCACTCGACTGCAATTCTAAGGCAGCTGGTCACTTGCTACCCAAAACTGACCACATAATGGAACTCGCTATGACCCTAAGACCCACACCATGTCTCAATTGAGAGAACATACACTGCAAAGCAACATGAAATTTCAACAAAATGCATGCAGATTATAAACCGCAGCAACAACAAATCTAATCCCAATTTACTCTGGTGGACCACCAATTGCTTCTTTTTGGAGAGCATTCCAAATAGTGGGTGGCAACTAAAGTGTATTCATTCACCACATCAAACAGAGTCATTGGAATCAGATACTCTCTTCTGCATATTTAAACAGAGATTAGACCCTCAGAGAAGCATTAATCCACTACAGTGAGCACAGGGTGTGTTTTGGAAGTGAACCAAATGATTCAGTGGATCATGGGGAAATTGATAGTTTACTGGATAATTGTACATTAACATTTTCTGAAAAGTCAGCATTTTGGTTTTTGGTACAATTTGAGACAAAACCACTTTCATTGGCAATCCTCTCAGTCTCTGAATCTGCAGATTTGTCCATCAGTCTTTTCAAAATGTCCAGTCTTGACAAGTGCCTTTAGTGAAATCACAGGTTCCTAGCTTCCTTCACTCTAACAAATATTTACATTTCTAATACAAAGCTGTTCAGAGAAACAACATTATTTCTCATAAATTAAGAAAGAATCAGGACAGAACAGACAGTTGATTAGAACTCTCCTATCCTCTCTTTTCCTCACTGACTCCAGCTTTTTACTTGTTATCTGTAGAGGGACACACATTCTAGAGTATGATGCTGACTCGCTGAGTCAATGAGGGCCTCAAACTGTTCAACCCACATTCTCTAAAAGCCAGCATCCCAATAATCACTAAGCCTAACCCATCTGTGAAGCAGAGAACTTTTCTGTGGAAAAGAGACGGTAAACATGAGAAATTTCCTTGATTTAATCAACAAAGCGACAGTCTAGACGGCTGAACACAATATTAAATCAGCAGTAAAAATTAATTCAAATTACTGAGAAAAACTTGTCAGACAGCCTCAAGATTACACCCAAGCCGGCAAATCATAATGCCTTGGGGCCTAATTTAACACTTTCTTTAAAGTGGATTCACAGGGTCGTGGGTTTTATGAAAGAAGAGCCAAAAAAATTATTATAACCATATTTTAAGATATTAATTGCTCATAGAATTATACTCCATAAAATATTTTTAAAAGAACAGTTTCCAGGTTGAAACTTGAGGAATAAGGAATATAATGAATAATATAATATAATGAAACTAAGTGCCCTATCTTTTTTCTCAGGATTATGACACACTGAATCGTTAATAAATCATGAACTGATGAACCTTGTTTAAATTCTTTCTCATCCTCTTTAAAATCAAACACAATGTTGTGAAATACCTCACAAAGGGAAAGGATATACTTACTGATATTTAGAAAGTATAATTTTTCCAAAAACATCCTTCAAATATTTGAGTAATCAGCAAAGCAAATCAACTCACCTGCAAGGAAAAGAAAAGAATTTTAAATACATTGAAACCGATTCAGTAAATACATGCAACAACATTTAAATGGGCCTACACGAAAAATACAAATTCAGAAAATATTTTAAACGAGGTCCATATATAAGGTAGAAAACAATTATGTTATCCAAAAAACAAAACCCATTACATTGAATCCAAAAAGAGCTGGGCAATTTTTTATGTTTTAGCAGTAATTGTCTGGGTCTTTTATCATTACAGGATATCATCCATGAAGACCTGTGTTTCTCTAATAAAAATTAGACACTATTCTGCAAAAGATTCACAGTCCTGAAGTTCAAAGTGAACATTGAACAACATGCAAGTATTCGATCTAATGTGAATCCACATCAGTCTAAACAGTGCACAAGGTAATGCTCAGCCAATTGAGCGTCTCAAGTATCAGGCAGATGCAAGTTGACAGAGGCCCTTCCAAACTGACAGTTTCTGGAGCCAGCATGTCGCCCTGTGCTATCCCTTCCCTGAGATATGCCATGCTGAATATTGGCAATACAGCAAGAGTGAGAGAGAAAGCTGTAGTGGGATAGTTATCAAGAAGGCAATCTCTGTACTGTGGTTGAGCAGTGGCATCACTTCTGGCATATCAGAGTAGTGACCTGACCAGGATGGTAGAGGTGACGGATGAGCACGAATTGGAGACCATGAAACGCTGTCTCTCTATATCTCAGCCGGTCGTCCTGTTATATCAGTATCGATTCAGTCCTGCTGGACCTGCCAGCTAGCCACTATGTCAGTTATATTTTCCGAATACCTCGAGCAGGATATCTGGTTGCAAAAAAATACCATCTTATCATTTGTATGCTACTGTGCAGTGTCTTTAGTCCGAACTTAACTACACCACTCTGGAGCTTAGAAAAGTACATCCCGGCCGGCAACAGGGTCAACAGGTTCAGAGGTCAAGAAGCTGCCAACCAAATGCAGGTGATGCTGACCGAGTTGAACAGTATGAAAGGGAATGGAGGCAGTTCATTAGTGAGGCAGGATTGAGCATTCAGAACACAACCATGACCTGTTGGCTGAATATGGCATTGATCACCAAAGGTTAACTTGCAAGACCCCAAGGTGTAACGATGAAGCAAAGATGAACAGAGCAGCTAAAAATAGGCTGCTTCTACTCGCCTAAGATCAAATGAAGACCAACTGGAGTCTGGAAGTGCTAATAAGGCATGATGGGCAGCACTAAAAGAGGTTGGCCCTTCATACCCTGGCGAGCACTGCCCAGTAAGCTTCAATTTGGGGTCCGGATGTCATTTCCATGGTCAGTCTGGGAGAGAAATAAGAAACATCCATGGAAGGTCAAGGGCAATTTGGCGGTCATGCTGCACAATCGGGAAGAGACATGAGAGCAGAAGGAATCAAGGCCAGACATGAGATGCATGTTTCAATGAAGCCTCATGTCTGTACCGATGGCCTGTCCCATTGTATCTCCTGGAAACTAATTAAGAAATTTCATCCCATCAAACCATTGTGGCACGTTTTAGCCTGCTGAGCTCCTGGTCCCTACGCCAATGGAACTTTTTATGACAGAAACATTCCTTCAGATATTCCCACTTTGAAACTTTTCAGGAGGAAAGCCGATTGGAGGTGGCAAAAAAAAGGCAGCCTGCTCCAGGTCTTAAGAATTCATCCCTACAAACCAGATCAAGTAAGAGAAAAATATAAAAGTTGGAGAAATGAGCTAGAAATTAATAGATTAACTCATTACCACAAAGTAGTCACTTGACATGTTCATCCTAATAATATGTGGCTCAATAGGCACTTGATGTCTTGGAAAATTGCATGCAGCTACACTCATTAATTGGCAACACCTTAATATGACACCATCCATGTTAGGCTATCTGACAGAATTTAATCACTTCACTGCAATTAAGATTCCCTGCAACTAATGATCAGATATCTTGCTAAAAAGTGATGGATAACCTTTACAACAAATTTGGTTGAACCCAAATTACTTAATTTTTCGGTTTAAATGAGATCTTTTTTTCGTAAGTGACATTTACGCTATAGTTGTCATGGCTGCTATCAAGATATTATGCCAGTGGAATGGATTATTAGATCAGAGAAATGTGTTAATCCAGTTTCTGATATAGGCATTTATGTGCACTATGATTATCTCATATCAATGACTAACATTACACAGCATATGATCATCACGGTGAATAACAAAGAAAAAAAATTACAATTAATATGAAAGTGGAAACCGCATGCCTACTTAAAGAAACTTAGAAAGGCATCAGTTCTAGTCCAAATGCAATCAAGTTGAACTATCCAAGACTTCCATTTGCATCCACAGCAAAAAAGAGGACGGCACCTGGCCCTGGCTGAGTCATCAAAGACCATTGCTATGCATGACTTCATATCAGGCCATGCCGCCAGACAAAATTTCCGTCCTCTGTCTAGAGAAAGCCAAGAGTTCTGGAACATAGCCAACCAGCCGGGCAGTTGGTCCTTTCCTGTCTAAATACAAACTTGCTGTTTGGCTCCCTATCAAGATCTGCATTTCAAATACCGGTACAGATAAATCTCCCTATGCCTCCAAATGGCCATTACGATTATTGGGGCAGGCTGGGGTGGACTGCTAGGCAGGGGCTAAATCCACCAAAGGAGGTGCTGAGGGATGGTTGTCTAAATGAGGGATGGCTATCTAAACACTGTGTACCATTGACCCAATTACCTGTAGGGACAAGAGAGGCAGAGCATTACTGCCAGATATTCCAGATACTGATTCAGCCTCACAATGAACGTAGAATTCCAGAATCAAAGTAACCCCCATCTAACCAACATAATTATGCTGTCCTTTTACTACCGTCTTGATTAATTGATCAGTGAATTGTAGGCCCCCAGGGAGATAGACAAATGTCATGAAAACAACAAGAGCCATTTGGCTTAAAAGCAGAGTGTCCTTTGGGTTACAACAGAGCTTAGAGAGTGTTGCCCACATACCAAATATGCTTACCCTGGGAAATGCTATTCAGTATGATGCTGCTGTTTAGTTGCTCCAATGCTCTTGGACGCATTTCGGACTTTGAGGCCAATGACATATCTCAAATTCAATGATTCAGCCTAAGGATTGACAACAACTGACCAATAACCAACTGACGAGTCAGCTGGCAGAATGCGCAGAGAAGAATGAGGGACAAACAACACATTGGACCAAGCTGTCAGGTTCAATAACCAGAAATAAAGAGGGCAGGTGCAAGCCAGAAGGGAACAGAGTGGAACAGAGAGAAAGCAATCCACTCTGAGCAGAATAATTAATGGCTACAGACATGGTACATAACATTAACTTGACACTATCTCATAACACACTCATATGCTATGCATGGAGTTGGTAATTCAAACAGGATACTTAATGCACCAACAATGACAGTCATCCTTCTCCATCGCCAACCCCACAGGCTTAATCAACCGCGGCGGCTCACTGTTTGTAAAATTGTGAATGCCCAATTATCCATCATTACATTGAAAATGCACTATGACACAAATAGCAATTCCTAGCAAATGTAAGGAATTCCTGAATTGGAACTGTTGACCTACATCCAAAATAGTAACACACTCACTTCAAACAAGATCGATTCAACTGTCAAGTCAGTTGAGCAAATGGGTAATTGTTAAGATTTAAACTCCCCTTGGTTTACGTTAATTGTTGGCTACAGGGACTACAGGTAAGTGGTAGCAGTTGCTCATCAATAGCGACCTGACACATCATCAAAATTACCATTGAATCACCCTGCCAAGACAACCCCTGCCCACACGGGCTGCAAAAGTCACTATTTGGGGTAGAAATTGGATATTCATGAGCTACTGGTCATTCCTGGCATGCGACATTCATGTTGTTTTCAAAATGGTGTAAACTATAACTATGAAGGCCTGCATTGAAATCATCACAAAATTATGGTGTAAACTACTTTTTTAATGGGAGTTTATCGCACTATCTTCTCTCTAATAATCAAAATAGCCCATATGTTAGCCATTAAGGGGTTGCTATTTTTGTGGTTAGCAAGTTTAAAGATTGAAAATGACCTCCCTATAAAGATTCCTTGTCCTCAAATTGGAAGGTCACATAAATTATACCCTTAGGGTTTTTAAATCCCGTTAGCTGATTGGCTGAGAAGGCCAACTATGTCAAAGCCTGGAATAATGGCTGAGTGTGGCTGTGTTGGCAGTGTGTAGCTGCATGGGAGTATGCATTGAATGTGTTCAGAAGCATACTGAGAAATTTGGGTACGTGCCCGTTATTCATAGGGACTACTTGCCATTAATTATATTAATAAGTAGGGTTGTGGCAAATAGCATGACTGTCAGCTGCCTGTGGTTGGATAGGACTGCAAAACGACCAGATAGGCAATCAAATGCTTTGTTTCGGGCCAATGGTCCATTATTCACCCACATCAGGCACCCATATATCAGCAGAGCATTCCATAAACTGGTGCTGTAGATTGGTGAGTTGCAGTTCTGGCAGGTGACACAATATATAACCCTATGGGCACAGCCCTATTACTAAAGGCTATCAAGGATATTAGGCAGCATGGAGCACAATGAATACATTATTGGCTGAGAGGCAGCTGGAAGCAGAGCTTTATTGCTCTGTGGGAATGGCCTACATCTGCCAGAGGAAAGACACAGCATACTGACCATCTATATGGGCCCATAGGGATCAGACTTTACGTACAAATCTTCAAATTATCTCCATATGTATTCTTGATCTATTTTGCAGAAAAATTAGACTGTTCGTACAAAGAAATGTCTCTTAAATTTGCAGTCTTAAAATCATAACAAAAGTGTCCGCTGATTGTCAGAAAAAAATGAGACAAGGTTATTTGTACGAAGTAATGTATGTACATCAATGACATGGTATAAAAATCATATGATGGATTGAGAAGAATAGCACAGTGCAACCAAAGTCTGGATGAAATCGTTCTAAGAAATGCCAGACCGACATCTAGATCTGAAACAGAAAAATTAAATTCAGATTGCTGCTGAGAGTGTAGAAAGCCTTTGTAGAATTGAACCCTGTTGGGGGCTGTCAAACTGATATAACTGCCGCGTCGCCTTTTCTCAAGAAGAGATGCGTGTCCATCACCAGACTGGTCACACCATACCCTAAAGCTGGTCACACCAAACCACCATGGATCATCACCACAGCAGCAGCGGAGGCAACAATAAGATGACTTAGGTCACCAGCTGCATGAGTGATAATGGAGGATAACAGCAGAGCCACCTACAGAGAGGAAAGAGGCACATAAATGTCAGGGGGCCACAGTGATGCAAGATAAATGACCAGCTGTCACTCAAGCTGCATGTAACAAGCCATATGGGGGTACTACGGCCCAGAATGGCTCTTAACGCTCTGCACGGGCAAAATATCAGATGGCAGAGGATATGCTGCATCAAAGTCTACCCCATGTTCCCCACTAAACGGGAGCTTTGCATAAAAATGGCATTTCTACCGCATCCCATAAACAGACGTTCATATCAATGCCAGCCAGCATATGGACCTGGTTATCTGCATACTCTAATGGTCACTTGCATGCATATCTACTGTCCCACAACTGTATGCCAACATCAACAACAGTTCCAGAAGCCAAAGAGCCAAAACAGAGCAAGCATTGCTGGTAGAGCACTGGACTGAATGAAATGAGTCATGTGTAAATGTGCACTCATTAATAAACCCTGTAAATGGACATCAAGTGAGGCAAAGCTCACACATTGTCCCACGGTCAAAATTAGAAGTGGTCACTTAGGATACACGTAACTAGCCATATGGGGGTAGTATAGCCCAGAATGGCTCTAACGCTCTGCATGGGCAATAGATCGAACGGCAGAGGATATGTAGCACCCAAGTCTACCCCATGTTCCTGGCTAAACAGGAGCTTTGCATAAAATTGGCATTTCCAGTGCATCATCAGGCACTCATATCGTTACCAGCCAGCATATGGACACGGTCGTCTGCATACTCTAATGGTCGCTTGCAAGAATATCTACTGTCTCACAACTGTACGCCAATAGCAACAACAGTTCCAGAAACCAAAGAGCCAGAACACAGTAAGCAGTGTCAGTAGAGCACTGGACCGAATGAAAATAGTCCTGTGTAAATGTGCACTCATTAATAAACCCAGTAAATGGACATCAAGTGAAGCAAAGCTCACACATTGTCCCACAGTCATGGAAACTGAGGCAGCAATGAGGCAGGATTTAGTCGCAAAGCACGAAAGTACAACAATCATGCAACAAGAGTTGTCAGGCTAGGGAAGTATTTTAACCATCAGCAGTTGAGAGATGCTTGGTCAGGCGGCCATTGGGGGTCATCAGGGCACTCCAGGCATAGTCAGGCAAGAATAGACCAGAGTAGAACAGGCTCATTTGGAGGCTATAAGAGCTGCTGGAGGGCTTTTTAGGGCGATGCACAGGCCAATCGCTGTTATGTATTGTAATACTTTCTTTCTTTGCAAGGAGCCCTCAGTATGTTCATCACCCCTGAAAGAAAATCTGCCAACAGGTGTGCAACAACATCATCAAAGTATGGGCAGAAGCACTTCCAAGAAATACAGAAGAATCCCAATTTAAGGCCAAATCTTTTTATGCAATTATGAGCATGAAGACCTGAAACTGGATATATTATATTTCTTTTATGCTGAATAAAACCCCTCTAATGTTAGTGCAGCTTACCGGGCTATAAAAGCTGCACCAAAACCTTTTTTTAGTCTCAGTTAAATGCAGGCACTACTGTATTAGCTGTTTTTGTTGCATGAGCCTGTGACCCACTTTTTCCTCTGTGCAATGAAGCGTGGCAGTGGGAGATTTAAGGCTCTATGCTTAAAGGTACATCTGTATTTCAAGCTTTTTCACTTGTAATACACATAAAGCCTTATCAATTGCTGCTGTCAAATCTTGGAGAAATGATCAGTAGGCCTAACTGTCAAGCAAGTTGACTCCATTCTTTAGATCCTTTCAAAAAAAGTTGCCCATTAATTGGGCACACAATGCAATGCTGAGATAAACACAACCAAGCAAGTGATGTTGATAACCTTTTGTGCATATCCCTGTAAGCATTAAAGTTATTCAGAATTGAAACTATTGAATTAAATGTTTTTTTGGGAAATCCACCAGAACTTGAACTTGCAGCTCTGATGAGATAGACAGCAAAAAAGCAAGATAGATGTATACAGGCAGATTTTTTATTACATATATGGATGTTGATTAATGGTTGATATGTTAGAAAAAGACATACACTTAAAATGAAGCTTAGATTTGTCAAAAATGCCTTATGGTGGCAAAGTAAAATCGCCCTATTTTTTTTTCGAAAAAAATTTTCTTGTTCAATGGGTCAGTGGTCAATTAAATCATCTGCATCTGTTTAAGACGGATCACTTGCATCACTACCTGACCAGCTAGTCAAAGAACATGCTGCTTGCCAGTAGACATCATTAACTTCAATGCTAATGCATACAGCTGCCTCCCTCATCCCTCTCATGGGCCAGTTAGCTTGAATAAGAAGCTCTCTCTTGTCATAGATCCTAAATCGGTCATGAGGCGGGTTCAGGGGCCAGTGAATGATCGCAGACTGCATCCTGTGAAATTCAAAAGTCAAAAAGCCTGCTCAGCACATTCAGTTATCCCATTTTCTATGGCATTCCACAGATTTAAGAGCAAAGCAAAACTGAGAAAATGAATTAATATTTATGTCCCTTTTGGCCATTTCATCAATTTTACAAATTCAGGCACCAAATTGATCATGTCACATTTCAAAGAAAGGATCATAAAAAGATCAGCATGAGTTATTTTAACACCGAAATTCTAAACGTTAAATGATTTAACACAATTACATGAAAAAGAGACAAGGAACGAATCCAGATGTTTATGTGAATTTATTTATTCGAGGATGACTGAGTAAACAATTACTGTTATACGGCAACGAACACAATCAATGATTACTACACATGGTTAGAGGCCTTTTCTGTGAATTACAAATATACAACATCTTCACGAATATTGTCAATGGCATCATATTTTGGTCAACAGCATCTAAATCTATCAACAATCTCTTACTCAATAAAGATGTCTACTGACATTGTGCCAGACCCAGCACCAGACTGCTTCTCATGCTTCTCAGCAATAACTCATAACATAAAACCTCCACTCATTAGAGTCTCCCCTCTAAACTGCTAACACAACAAGAAATCCATGCTTAAAAGCCTCAACTGTGGGAAATCGAAAAGTCTTTTCTGATTTCAGAAATGGAAACATCACAATGAATAATAGAAGACTTCTGGATATTGTGATTTTACATCTTAAAAGCAAGCAGTGGAGTAATTAAGTCAGCCTCGATTGCTTATGTCATCTGCAGTCAACAGCTCTTTGGTAACAAATTTGATATTAGAAAAGTCACAAAAAAGCAAAAGGGAAAGAAGAAGGTGCATCTTCAGCCCATCACCGAAATCTGGCCAGTTGTACTCCTGGTTTAAAACAGCATGACCTTCACATTTGTCACATATGTTGAAATATCATTTCTTTAAACATTTGGCAGCTGCATGCGGATGGATTTGAGAGCTGGCAGCTGTATGCGCATTCTGCGGTATAATACAGAACCTTGAGGCACTCCTTGAAGTTGTTAACAACACCTCCGGTAATGAAACCACTGGCTTCTCTGTTCAAATGCTGTTGGTCAGATGTGAACAATGCATTGCATATTCTAGTAGTAGTAGGCAATCCTGGCAAAATTCATTACGCAGATTCCGTCCATTGCACCAAGCCTCTGAAAGCATATGACACACCTTTGACATGGAAACCCACCATGGCCCACAAGTGCTGCTCCATGGCACACCATGTTGAGCACATGGCTGATACACCCAAATGTAACCACCCCACGAGGGCTCTGGGGAATAGGCTGATGCGAGGGGAAGGACCCTTGGCTGGTCTGGCACATCAGCCACTGACAGGGTCATCCATCTGGGCCACAACGACCATTCACCTCTCCACTCTCCTCTCTTGGGCAAACAACATCAGGTAATTGCAAAAGATGTGATGCAGCTACACCCGTACAGTGTAGTCTCCATAGATCGTCTCCATAGATCGTCTCCATAATTGGACCAAGCAATGATGGCCCATCCCAACGCTATTTCAGTCTCACAAATACCAGACAGGAAATATGGACCATTTGCTCTTAAGGAGATTGCTATCACTTTGAATACAAAATACTGCCATATGAGGCCCTAAACCAGTTATTATAGCAGATCTTTTAGGAAGATGAATGTATTTTGGCATTTGAGGGTCCTTACATTGGCATTAAGTCTTTTTGGCAAAGATGACAATAACCACAGTTTTCCTGGCTCTTCAGAAACCTATCTGTCAAAGATTGGACATTCATTTCACAGCTAATAAAAGCATAGGAAGAGGTTTCTGTGAAATAAATAATTTCCCGCAATGGAAATCTCCATCCCTCCTGAAAATCAAATGGATGTCCCCTAGATGCCTTTCCACAATCCAGAGCACCTCAACTGAACCAGGCAGCTGCTTATTCATAATAGCCAAGGTGACCTCTTTTCCTTCTGGCTACAACTGAGGCATGATACTTTATGGGGGCTTCCTCTTCTGCCATTCTTAAATCAGCCCTAAAGGTCACTTCAGGGTCCACTACTGCCAGGCACCAACGGGGGCCACCAATGAGTGACTGCTCACTCCGCTGCAATTCAAAGGCAGCTGGTCACTTGCTACTCAAAACTGACCACATAATGGAACTCGCTATGACCTGAACCTTGCTGAACCAGGCAGCTGCTATTCATAGTGGGCGAGCCAAGGTGACCTGTTTTCCTTCTGGCTACAACTGCGGCATGATACTTTATGGGGGCTTCCTCTTCTGCCATTCTTAAATCACAGCCCCAAGGGTCACTTCAGGGTCCACTCCTGCCAGGCACCAACGATGGCCACCAATGAGTGACTGCTCACTCCGCTGCAATTCTAAGGCAGCTGGTCATATGCTACTCAAAACTGACCACATAATGGAACTCGCTATGACACGAACCTTGTCTCAATTGAGAGAACATACACTGCAAAGCAACATGAAACTTCAACCAAATGCACCCCATATTATAAACGACATCATTTTAGACCGCAGCAACAAATCTAATTCCAATTTATTCAGTCTTGACAAGTGCCTTTAGTGAAATCACAAGTTCCAAGCTTCCTTCACTCTCACTAATAATTGCATTTCTAATACAAAGCTCTTCGGAGGAAGAACATTATTTCTCGTAAATTAAGAAAGAATCAAGGCAGAACATACGCTTGATTAGTTATGTCCTATCCTCTCTTTTCCTCAATGACTCCTGCTTTTTTCTTGTTATCTGTAGAGGGACACACATTCTAGAATATGATGCTCACTCGCTGAGTCAATGATGCATCACAAGGCCTCGAACTGTTCAACCCACATTCTCTAAAAGCCGGCATCCCAATAATCACTAAGCCTAACCCATCAAACTTGTGAAGCAGAGAACTTTTCTGTGGCGAAGAGATGGTAAACATGAAAAATTCTTAGATTTAATCAACGAACGACCAGTCTAGATGGCTGAACAGTGAACACACTATTTAATCAGCGGCAAAACTTAATTCAAATTACTGAGAAAAACTTGTCAGACAGCCTCGGGATTACACCCGAGCCGGCAAATCATAATGCCTTGGCGCCTAAAATAAAGCCCTTGTAATTTGCAGGACTAGAAGGTTGCCACTACTCTAATGGAATTTAACACTTTCTTTAAAGTGGATTCACAGGGGCGTGGGTTTTATGAGAGAAGAGCCAAAAAAATTATAACAATAACTCGAGACGTTAATTGCTAATAAAATTATACTCTACAAAATATTTAAGAATAGTTTCCAGGTTGAAACTTTCAGGAATAAGGAATATAAAGAATAATACATTGCACTTAGGTGGCTCGATACTCGTGAACTTTCCAAGATAGGATTTCTTAAAAACAGTTCAGAATAATCCAAAATATAGTTATAGCAAGGATATGTAAACAAAAGTGGTCGCTACCAGCCTTTAAAAAAATATTTGGGGATATATACCAGAAAGTCAGTCAAGGCAAACCTGAAAAACTAAAAAAATTTATTATTTTTCCTTCTGTGAAGCTTTTTCTGCAATTCAGTGGTCATGCATCCCATACTATGCAATGAAGCATGAAATTAAAGAAGATACTTTCATGGAAAAGGTGATTACTATTTCAAAGAGATATATTTAGTTTAAAGGACTTTCCAAGGTGCTCGGAATATAAGTTTCGATTTTAACAATTTTAACTTTTTTTATAAACCATGGCGCTAAAAAAAATTGATGAGATAGGATTTTTCATTTCTTTGTCATTTATTTCCAAAAATAGTTGGGAACAACATGATGATATAGACAAGCCTTCCTACCACACTTCAAATTGATATAAACATTTATTTATATCACAAAGTCATTTTTGAGAAATTAGACCTTCTTGCCGAAAATCGCCTGTAAAAATTTTATGTTCTGAGTATCAACGACTGTATATAGTGCTCATCATAGTACATCTAATGCTCAAAACGAGAAGTCTCTAACCCCAATAGAAGTGGCGCAAATTGCAAACGAAGCGGCCGACGCATGAAATTCTCAAAATTAAAAAAAGATCTTGAAGCAGTGTCAGCACAGTGGTGACGTTACGATAGATAGGGCCTGCCTGGCTGCGTGTGAATGTGCGCTCACTACCACTTGGCACGAGTAGCGAGCCACCTTAAACATAAGTGCTCTATCTATTCTCTTAAGATTATGACACTGAATCATTCAGAAATCATGAATCTTGTTTAGATTCTTTCTCATCCAATTTACGATCTAACACAATGTTGTGAAATAACTCAGGAAGGGAAAGGATATACTTACTCATATTTAGAAAGTATAATTTGTCCAATAACATCCTTCAAATATTTGAGATTCGAGAAAAGCAAATCAACTCACCTGCAAGAAGAGAAAATCATTTTAAATACATTGGCATCTATTCAAACACAACAACATTTAAATAAATGAAAAATACCAATTAAGAAAATATTTTTAAAAAGTTCCACATATAAGGTAAAAAACAATCACGTTATCCAAGAAACAAAACCCGTCACATTGA
The DNA here is from genome assembly GCA_026936325.1 of Platynereis dumerilii. NCBI lineage: Eukaryota > Metazoa > Annelida > Polychaeta > Phyllodocida > Nereididae > Platynereis > Platynereis dumerilii. The sequence continues at coordinate 3,404,441 of JAPTHN010000031.1, forward strand.
ATCCAAAAAGTTTAATGTAAACAACATGCAAGCAGTCCATCCGATGAGCATCAACATCAATCTAAACTGTGCACAAGTTGACAGAGGCCCTTCCAACCTGACAGTTTCTGGAGCCAGCATGTCGCCCTGTGCTATCCCTTCCCTGAGATATGCCATGCTGAATATTGGCAATACAGCAAGAGGGAGTTGAGGCTGCAGTGGGGAAGTTATCAAGAAGCCTGGGGGGGGCGGTTCTCGCCGAAATATGACGGGGGTGCTCAGCTGAGTGTCTCGCACCCAGACCCAGTAACGGAGTGCCATGAACCCAAGAATTGGATCCTGGACTAGGGAAAATTCGCCCTCAAAGGGGCATTTTTTAGGGTCGGCTGTATTATTTTAATTATTTGTGCCAAATAATTTCTTTTTTGCCACCATGGATGTCTTTCGGGAAGGTGAATTTATGCGAAATTCGGAGTTCTGGAAATGTTGGACCATCTCTAGGAATATTCAGACCTCATTTTAGGACCTTTAGCTAGGGAAAACTAGTCCTTGAAGAGCCCTTTTCAGCCGAGTAAAGGTGTAGACCAACATATAGTGAGAACCCCCCCCTCAGGTCAAGAGGCAATCTCTGTACTGTGGTTGAGCAGTGGCATCACTTCTGGCATATCACAGCAGCCGTGCCATAACCAGGTCGGTATAGGTGACGGGTGAGCGGGAATTGGCCACCATGAAATGTCTCCTCTCTATCCCAGTCTGATGTCCTGTTACATCAGTATCGATTCAGTCCTGCTGGAGCTACCACTGCCCTTGCTACTAGCTTACCCCTATATCAGTTTATTTTTTTCCTCACAACTCAAGGCGGAAACCAAGTCGCAAAAAAGGACAAAGATGTTATTTTTATGCACCTTGTGAGTTTCCTTACATTTTGACCCTAACTACACCACTCTGGAGCTTAGAAAAGTGCATCCTGGCCGTAAACAGGGTCAACAGGGTCGGAGGTGAGGGTAAAAAGCAGCCAATTCGAGAAAGGTAATCCTAGGCATGCTCAAGTGAGTAGAAGGACAGAACTGGACAAGTAAAGCAGGATTGAGCATTCAGAACATAACCATGACCTGTTGGCTGAAGATGCCATTGATCACCAAAGGGAAACTTGCAAGACTCTAAGGTGCAAAGATGAAGCAAAGATGAAGCAAAGATGAAACTGAGGAGCTAAACATAGACTGCTTTTTAGTCTGAAAGTGCTAATGAGGCTTGATGGGCAGCATTAAAAGAGGTTGGCCCTTCTCACCCTGGGGAGCACCACCCAATAACCTTCAGTTTGAGGCCCGGATGTCATTTCTGTGAAGCGTCCGTGAGAGAAATGACAAACACCTGTAATAGGTTATGGGCATTTGGGTGGTCGTTCTGCACATTCAGGAAGAGACATGTGAGATCAGAAGGAATCAATGGCGCACATGAACGGCATGTTTCATTTATGCCGTCTGCCTTTACCTAATGGCCTGTACCATGGTATCTCCTGGACATTAAAAACAAATAGCCCGAAACAATTACACCCCATTAAAGCATCAATAGCATGTTACCCTCATGAGATCCAGGCCCCAACAGCCAATGAAATCTTAGTGACGAGACATTCTTTAAGAAATTCTGAATTTTCCAACTTGTCTGCATGTAAGATATTGAAGATGGCGAAAATAGACAGGAATCTTAAGAAGTAACATCCTAATTAATTAATCCCAGCAAACCAGATCAAGTGAGATAAAAAGTATCATTAAAAGTTTTTAAACTGGTAGAAATGAGCTGGAAAATTAATAGACGACCTCATTACTACTTCCGAGTTGCAATATACTTGACTAATAATTATGTGGCCCAATAAGCACTTGATTTCTTGGAAAACTACATGCAGCTCAACTCATTAATTGGAATCACCTTCATATGACACCACCCCTGGTATCTGACAGAATTTAATCACTTCACCGCAATTAAGATCCCCCCGACTAATGATCTGATGTCCTGTTAAAAAGTGATGGATAACTTTTACAACAAATTTAGTTGAATCCAAATTACTTAATTGTTTGGTTTAAGTGAGTTCCTTTTTTCATAAGTCACATTTATGCTATTGTTGTCACGACTGCTATCAATATGCCAGTGGAATGGATTGTCAGATCAGAGAAAAATGTTTTAAATCCAGTTTCTGATATAGGTATTATTGTGCACCATGATTATCTCATACATCGATGACTAAACTAACATTGCATAGCTCATGATCATCACAGTGACTAACAAAAAAAAAAACACAAAAAAACCCAGTAAATATGGAAGTGGGAACCACGTGCCTACTTACTATGCTAATACCTAGGGAAACTTGGAAAGGCATAAATTCTAGTCCAAATGCAATCAAATTTAACAATCCCAGGCTTCTATTTGCATCTACAGCAGAAGAGGGGATAGCACCTGGCCCTGGCTGAGTCATCAAAGACCATTGCTATGCATGACTTCATATCATGCCAGCACAATTTCCGTCCTCCATCTATTGCAAGCCAAGAATTCTCTAACATGGATAATCAGCCAGAAAGTTGGGACTTTCCTGTTTAAATACTCACTTGTTGCAGGCTCTATCAAGATCTGCATTTCAAATACAGATAGATCTCCCATTTGCCCCCAACTGGCCATTACGGATTACAGGGGGTGGATGGGGTGGAGTGCCGGGCAGGTGGCTTAATCTACCAAGGGAGGCACTGATGGATGGCTATCTAAACACCGCCCCATTGACCCAATTATCCCCAATATGGAGGAACAAGAGAGGCAGAGCATGATTCAGCCTTACAATGAACATAAAATTCCTATACATACAATTCCAGAACCAAAGTTACCCCCATTGCATATCAAAACCATATGTGGTCTTTTTATTACCTGGCTGATTAATGGATCAGTAAATTGCAGGCCCCAAGGGAGACGAAAAAGGGCATGAAAACATTTCGATGTTTGAGTAATTCCACAAGTGCAATTTCGGATTAAAAGCAGGGTGTCGTATGGATAGCAGAGCTAGCTCTTGGAGACTTGCCCGTATTCCAATCACCGAAGTGTACAAAATGCTCTTCCTGGGAAATGCTATTCTGCTCAAATTGACTTTTGCCTCCATTCTCTCCTGAATTGAAGGTTGAATGTCACTTCAAATACTCATGGTGAAATAGATTTGAACACAGAACACAAACGCATTATTGAGATATGACACATCTGATTTTAACCTTATCACCGTCCCAGGATATTTTCCATCAGAAATTGCTATCTCTCAGATTGAAAGGCCCACCAACAGAAAGAGAAACCAGGCACTGGTGACAGAATACCTTACCAAGACCTTGGCTGCTTTTGCTTCAGAGTGTTGCAGTTGTATAACTGCTCCTGGTTGCATTCTGGAATTTGTGGATAATAACATATCTCAAATTCAGTGACTCCAACAAGAAATGGAAAACTATCTACTGATAATCAACAGATGAGTCAGCTGGCAGCATGCCCAGAGAAGAGTGGGGGCCAAACAATATAGTGGATTTCTGGACCAAGCCGTCAGCTCCATTAAGAGGCAAATCAAGAGGACAGGTGCAAGTCAAGAGGAACCAGGGTGAAATAGAGAGAAGAGAATCCACTCTACACAGAATAATTAATGACCAAAATCATGGCAACATTCTCCACTTATTACTTTCCCTTACCACACTTGTATCCTACGCATGAAGCTGGTAATTCAAACAGGAGGCTTAATGCACCAAAAATGACACAGTCATCCTTCTCCATCACTAAGCTGCTAACGCCACAGGCATAATCAACCACACTGTATTCTCAAAAGCGCCCAGTGTATGTAAATGCCCAATTAACCATCATAACATCGAAAACCCACAATGACATGCTTATTCTGAAATCTGATGCAAATATCAGTTCCTGGCAAATGAACAGGAATTCCTCGCCTGTTACAATGAATCAGACGTGTTGACCTACATTCAAAATGGTAAGCCTCTCACTTCCAACTAGATCAATTCAACTGTCAAGTCAGTTCACCAAACAGGTGATTGTGAAGATTTAAACTCCTCCTGGTTCCGTTAATTGCTGGCTACAAATACAACAGGTCTGTGGTGGTATTAATAGCACTGGCACATCAATAGCGACCTGGCACATCAATAGCGACCTGGCACATCTCTGGCAAAAACTCTAGCACATCAGTGGACAATCCATTGGACAGATCAATTGACACAGGTTGTTCTGCAGCATCCCGTCGACGCTAACAATCTGGTCCTTTTGCAGTCAATACAGAAATTACCATTGAATGTGTTCAGAAGCATACTGAAAAAACTTGGGTACTTGCCAGGTATTCATAGGGACTACTTGCCATTAATTATATTAATAAGTAGGGTTGTGGAACATAGCATGACTGTCAGCTGCCTGTGGTTGGATAGGACTGCAAAACGATCAGATTTGGCAATCAAATGATTTGTTTCGGGCTGATGGTCCATTATACACCTACATCACGCACCTCATATATCAGCAGGGCATTCCATAAACTGGTGGTTGTAGATTGGTGAGTGGCAGTTCTGGCAGGTGACACTATTACATAACAATACATAACCCTGTGGGCAAAGCCCTATTAGGCAACATGGAGCACAATGAATTAATTATTGGCTGAAAGGCAGCTAGAGGCAGGGCTTTATTGCTATGTGAGAACGGTCTATATCTGCCAGAGGGTGACACCGCATACAGACCATCTATATGGGCTCATAGGCAGCAGACTTTACGTACTTCTACAAATTAGCTCTGTATCTATTCTTGATCTATTTTGCAGAAAAATAAGACTTTGTCATACATGTTCGTACAAAAAAGTGTCTCTCAAATTTGTAATCTTGAAATCATAACAAAAGTGTCCGCTGATTGTCAGAAAAAATGAGACAAGGTTATTTGTACGAAGTAATGTACATCAATGACATGGTATAAAAATCATATGATGGATTGAGAAGAATAGCACAGTGCAACCAAAGTCTGGATGAAATCGTTCTAAGAAATGCCAGACCGACATCTTTTGGTGTGACCATACCCTAAAGCTGGTCACACCAAAACACCATGGATCATCACCACAGCAACAGCGGAGGCAACAATAAGATGATTTAGGTCACCAGCTGCATGAGTGATAATGGAGGATAACAGCAGCACCACCTACAGAGAGGAAAGAGGCACATAAATGTCAGGGGGCCACAGTGATGCAGGATAAATGACGAGTGGTCACTCAGGCTACATGTAACTAGCCATATGGGGTACAATGGCCCAGAATGGCTCTCACGCTCTGCATGGGCGATATATCAGATAGCAGAGGATATGCTGCATCCAAGTCCACCTCATGTCCTCGGCTCAATGGGTGCTTTGCATAAAAACAGCATTTCCACTGCATCCCATCATCAGACACTCATATCATTGCCAGCCAGCATACGGACCTGGTTATCTGCATACTCTAATGGTCACTTGCATGCATATCTACTGTCCCACAACTGTATGCCAACATCAACAACAGTTTCAGAAGCCAAAGTGCCAAAACAGAGCAAGCAGTGGCAGTAGGGCACTGGACCCAATGAAACCAGTTTTGTGTAAATGTGCACTCAATAATGAACCAAGTAAATGGACATCAAGTGAAGCAAAGCTCACTCATTGTCCCTAAGTCACAATAGCCACTGAAAATAAGGCAGCAACGAGGCAGGGTTTAATAGAAAAACATGAAAGTACAACAATCATGCAACAAGAGTTGTCAGGCTAGGGAAGTATTTTAACCATCAGCAGTTGAGAGATGCTTGGTCAGGCGGCCATTGGGGGTCATCAGGGCACTCCAGGCATAGTCAGGCAAGAATGGACCAGAGTAGAACTGGCTCATTAAATTTTGGAGGCTTTAAGAGCTGCTGGAGGGCTTTTGTACAACTGCTCACAGAAATAGGTCAATGTGCTTGAGTCGCAAAACAAGCTTCTCCAGTACACGTTCTTTGGACTGCAAGTTATCAGGTGTGGCAAGCTGCATCACGCTGCATGCTGGTCAGGACTATCTTTTATCCGATTATTGCTCATACGCATTCATGGTATGTCAGACAATCTAGGAAGAAGTACTGGACCTGCATTGTAATCTTGTGATAAAGTAGCAATTCAGATGGCATCTAAATTTATATTTAGATTGAAATGGCCAATGCTTTTGTAGAGCCATCAAAATATAGACAACAAAATGTTATTTCAACAAGTACTGCCAAGGAGTGGGAAGATGGCAAAGGCAACTTCCAGACACATCCTTTATAACATAATTCAGGCCGTTACAATGCAATTTCTGTGCTGGTAACTCAGAAAACGACCTCTGTGGAAAAGATAATATTTTCAGTTCACAGCAAATTTTCGCTCTGGGATGATGCCTCAAAAACATATAATAACACCGGATGCCCAGGAAAGCACAAGAAGGGACACAGGAGTCAAGTAAGAGATGTTCAGTTCATTGTTCACTTGCCATACAGAAGCCAATCTGACAGCTTCTGGAGCATCCGGCCGCTTATGCATCTTCTGCAGCCTCTTCAGATCTTCCTGCACACACAGGCCTCGAGACGCACAATAAAGCAGACCATTCTGGCAGAGACAGACGTCAGACGTCCCATCAAAAGACAGCCAGCAGGTCAGTCAACACATTCTATTGCAGTCGATCTACCATCTGATGCAAAAACACCTCTCTCCTCAAACACTGCAGATTCATATTCCCCTCATATTCTTCTAATGAAGTTTACACTAAGCTCATTCCACTTCCAGCCAATCATTTGAAGCCCGCAGTTCTTGTCAGAAGTCTTTCATTATATTACTAACTTTTACACTCGATTCAATGGCGGTTAATACCAACCTCAGTACAAGCAGGATGCATTAGCCAAGGAGGTCTGACAGCAGGGCAAGACAGTCAACAAAATCAACAAAAGTAGACTTATGTGAAAAATCAGAGAATACAGTGGCACTCCATGCATTGGTTGGCTCCCAGATGCTACCGATAATTTTGCTTTATAGATCTACTGTACTCCATTAAGGCTTGGTGGAATAAGCAAGTTGGTATGCAGTACTGATTTATTTCATCTGGCACGTTCTTACAAAAGAGGTTGGAGCCGTTTTTAGTAGAGCAATTTTTTTTTTAGTTCAGATAATTTGTGTTTTCTAATCACTGAAAGCCAAAATCGCACACACAGAAAGGAATATTTTGATTCGCTTCTAAATTAAATGTCACTTTCAAATGGCATTCGATTAGTTCTTGCTTTAATTATCTTACTGTTTGAGTTTGGCTGTCCCCTACAATTACTAGCAGGCCTCCAATTAATTGAATTCAAATTCAAATAGGAAGAAAAAAATAGTTACTAGGCATTATGAATGAGTTTCTATCACTGAACACAAAGCATGTCATTTGGCTTCTAACAAAACTAAAGGATGGAATTTAGCAAGTATGCTAAGCAGCTTGTTTCTGTACATCGAATACTGTGGCATGAGGTTCCTATATCTCAATACCATTATAACTACACAAAGATCAAAGAACCCCCAAAACACATATCACACACGAGAACAAGATAAACAACCTTTGGAATAAAAAAAAAAGATGAGCAAAACTAGAAGCCACAATCAGTAAGAATAAATTCTGATCAGTGGCGGATCCAGACAGGGTCATCTAGGGGGGCAGCGTCGCAGCGTATATTCTTCAAAATAACATTATTAATCTCAGTGGTCTAGGGGGAACCCGTGTCCCCTAGCCCCCCCCCCCTGTATCTGCCACTGGCGATATAAACCCTGCAGTGCTATATCTTCAGTTCCGATCTCCTCATATCAGTGCATGTGCCATTCTGAGCATCTCAAGCATACAAGGACACTTTCAAGGACACCTTCGATTCCTGGAACATCCTTGAAGGATAACTGGATGAATCTATGAGACAGCTAATATGTCAGGTGCACCCCAGATTTGCCTGGATTGGCATGCTCAAATGCCTTGGGCAAAACAAGTGAACATGCCAAGCCAGATTTCATTACAATGAAGGAAATTTGAATTTAGACAAAAAGAGGTTATTAGCTCATATTCCTGAAACCAGCTGTCAAACTAGAATGCTCAGACAGGCAATTTCCATGACATTCATTAAGCAATGGAAAAAGGAAACCAATTGGAACACAAGTACACTTGAACAGAAAGACAGCAATCCAAAAGCGGGTGGGTGGCCAATCTAATTGAGGTAATACCCATCAATAGGCAAATGGCATGGGAAGCACACACAAGACAACTTTACAGGAGACTAAGAGGAAAACCAAGAGGGAAAATGTGTCCGGCGACAGGAAACAGGTTGAATTGATGGAGACTAAATTTCCTTCAATGACTTCATACATCAATTAGATGACCACTGGGCGCTTTCTCGATTAGACCTGTTGCTAAAATGTGCCCTGAACGGGCGAAACTCTTCAACTCCAGTCGAGTAAACCATCCACAAGAGTTTTCAGACACACTGTTAAAAATTTTGCGTAGAGGTACTGAAGAATCGGTTAGGCTACAGAAAAATCTGTTGGACGTCTGCCATTTCAGTAATGCTTACAGACGGTTCTCTGTTGGCACATTGCCAACAGAACATTTCTGTAATGAACTTTATTACATGTGCATCTGTACAAGTACTGGCTTTACAAGTGTATGTACAGATATATGTGAAATGCCTCACCCGTTGTTAATAAGGTGTTGTTGTATCACAATTTAATAATCTTTGTGACAGTTTTTCAATCACACCACTGAATAAGAAATACAAATGCATCATAAAATCAATTTTGGAGGAACTCATTTGTATAGACCTATCTAAACAGCTGAGAACAGTGAAAGGTAAGAGATGATTTCTTTATTTTAGAGAGAGATATATGTAACGCAATTATATATCTTTTTAGATTTACCTAATTACAATGCAAGTGCAAATTTGTGGGTGCAGGTACTCAAATGAAGCTTTAAAAAAATATAGTAACAGGCTTGTTGATTGGTTACTTCTAAATCGTTCATATAAATTTTTATAGCTTCATTTGAGTGCCAGCACCCACAAATTTGAACTTTGTCAAAGGGGAGGTTGGGGTAAGTTGTGGCACCGATTGTTGTAAGTAATGAAAAAAAAAGTAAAGAAGGTGATGACACTCTGTGCCCATTATTATACTGGTAAATATACTAATACTGCAAAAAGATTCATTCAAAAATTAAGTTTATTGACGAAAACTTGATGCGCTGAGGAGTTAGGATGGACATAATGTTTCTCATTTGCACAATATTATTGATAATTAGGTTATGTCAATCTGGCTCATGGCTGATACCTTGTAGGAGGGATAGGCCTGTCTGCAATTCTGATATCTTGATACCTTGTACATGTAGGGAGGGACAGGCCTGTCTAAAATTCGGATAGGCCTGTCTGAAATTCTGTGGTGTCAAATTTTATCTTGGATTTTTGGCATGATTTGAGTGGCACTGATTTAGTATGATATACCATGTAAGATTTTAATTTATCACCTTAGCATGATGCGAAGCAGGCGAGACTTTAAAAGCTTGTATCAAAAGTGTTATTCAACCTTCCAAAGAAACTCATAGTTCCAGTGTTTGCCACATTTGATTATGTTTGTGCATGACATCAATGTTTTGATTAGTTTCAAGTAATATATCAGCTTAGACGAAATATTATACTAGTAATTGGTATGAATTAACAGGAACAATGCAAGGTTTTTGTCTTAATAAACAGGGCAGAACAACTTACCAATGATGTGGCACAATTTAACCCACATCATTACAGTTGTGCCACAATCACTACTTTTTATTAATGCATATACTTATTGCCATGTCCCTTGCCCTTGTTTACTTCTAATTTTGACAATGCTGTAATTGAGGCAGTTTCCTGGAAATGTTAAAAATGGAACCAAACCTCTATTAAAGACTATAAAATTACTTTAATACCAAAATTATTGCTTTATAAGTATCATATCTATGAAAGTCAAAACAGGCTTATTTCATGTGATTGGGTTGGTTGATCAGAGAACAAAGAGTTATAATATAAATCATGTTTAGACTAGTTGTGTAGAACGTGTTTATTTGTCTCAGGAATATGCATTATAATTTATGATTTCTCTTTTCAGAAATACAACGGAAGTTCAATGGCAATGGATGATTGAGGCTTTATGTCCAGTATTTATGCACTTGTGGGAGGACGTAGGAATAAGGCATAGGAACATGTAACTGCTGGCAACATACATCTTTGTGACCTGGCCAGTATGTGAATTAAAACCAGGATCCAGCGATTGGCAACTCAGCGTCTTACTGACTGAGCTAGCCCCCCTCTCTCCCCAGACTCAGAACTTACAACACAACAAAAGAAACCGACAGATGATATGATAATGCTGTCCCAAGTTTGCTGCAAGTTCCCAGATTACTTCTATTAATATCATGCAATTGGTGATTTGTACATTGTTTGATTATTGAGAATGATTATGTGCACTGTGCAGTTTATATACAGAGTATTAAAAATGTAGATTTTGAATAGAAACTGTATTAATAACCTGATTTCATATTCACTTACCTGAATTATTATTCAATAAAGTCTTTCAAAATATTTTCACATTACATGATAAATGCCTCTGTGTTTGGAGGTAGCTTATATGTCATAAAGATGTGAACATGTTTATCTTGCTGAAAGATGATTTTATAAGAAATGAAAAATGCCATGGAGCATGTGAGTATCATCAAAGGTTGTGGATGTCGGTACTGACAGAAATTTTGCTTCTGGAGTCATAAACATGTGAACTTCCAATTATCATCGAACTTGCATCTGAAGAATGGCAAGGTTGATATCACTACTGGCATGGGTTCTGCCACAAAGTTTTGTGTGATATGGAACAAACTAATCTGTCAGAACCTAAAACTGGTTGCTTAACTTCCAGGGAACTGATTAAACAGTAACTTTCGCAAATTTGGTTGACTGAGTGGTTACAGTCCCTTGCTCCAAGGAAAGTACTGAAAGTCTTGAGTTTTATGAATATTGTTAAAAATCAATTAAGCACCATGAGCACTTGCAAGTGACTGTTGCGGCCAACAACACATTTTGTATAAAAATGCAGTCTAAGGGAGATCCACCAATATTTGAGATGCAATTCATGCTAAATATACTATCATGAGGCAGAAGTCCGAGGGGTCAAGGGCAACAACTATAAATTTCCCCCGGTTATCCCTTCACATATTTGGGTTGAAGCCCAAATTAACATGGATAAGTTGCTAATCATCCTGGATGTGAAAAATGCCAACAATTTAATTGGTTCAATTTCTTAAACCATCCAACTGCTTGTAAACCATCCTTTTGTAATGAAAATTACACCACCTCCATGAATGGTTGCGCTTAAGGATGTGTATTTATGCTAGTAGGCTAATTATGGTATAGGAATGAGTTGAAGGGATGATATACTGGGTTATTTTGTCACAGAATATATAACTATCAACATAATGTGACTGCGTCAATAAAATGTACATGTAAGGGTGATTCTCAAATTTTGGGAGAATTTAGGCCTACATCACCTCAGTGTCATGATATGAATTTAAATAAAATCAACATCTGATGCTCTCTACATATTTCCATTTACACTGTAGAACCACCGCATTTGGTACATAAAGTCACTGCATAATGTCCTGTCACCCATGTCTAAATTAATGGTATTTTAGTGTCACTGAACTTTTTTGTTTTATTAGGCCTACACTCCCATATCTATCTATCTATCTATCTATCTATCTATCTATCTATCTATCTATCTATCTATCTATCTATCTGTCTATCTATCTATCTACAATGAATTATTGATATTTATTGATATTTACTTTTAACTTACACAGGTCCAATATTTGAAGTTAAAACTGGTGTAGACAATATCAACTGTGTAAAGCAAGTTAGATTAAAAAATATATATATTTGGAAGTGCAGTCCTCTAGCCCAGTTCTGGGCACTGATGAGGGTTGATTGATGTGATGGGAGGGAGAGTGGGAGTCCTCAACATGTTACACATTCACCCCATGTGAGGGATATTTTACTTGCCCAGCGCAGACACTGATACAAGGGACCACCAATTTAATGTCTCAGCAATCCAGCTGCTATAAATGTTAGAAAGATTAAAATTGAAAACATAGAAAAACAGCCTTCACCACTTTAAACTTATTATTACAAATGATTTTCTTTCTAATACATCCTAATGCAGTTTTTTTAAGCATAATTCTTTTCGTGCCTCAGTGGATTTTGTTTAAGGTCCCAGAGTGTTTTGTGATGAAAAGTATTAGATAGAACCTTTAAACGTCTACAAGCAGATTAATGTTTGATTTCATGGTGAACTGAAGCAAACAATTCAACTGTCAATCTCAGTTTTAGTATTTGTGACACCTATCAGGAAGCATTGATGTATGACTGATTTTTCTGTCATCCTACAGAAAAATCACTACAAACACTGCCAGTGCGATTACTGAAATATCCAGTATACACACAAACAGTTTTCTGTAACATTACTGACACCTCTGGAAAAAAAATTTCCCGAAATATCTGTAATGTGACAATTATTTTTTAACAGTGCAGATATTTGCCTTTCAAGTGAATTAGCAGGTGCTTAACACACAGCATCACTTCAATATATTCTATGCTTGATCTAGTTTTGCACAGTGAACATTTCAATGATTTTGCTCTCTAGGCCGTTGAACTTGGAGGAAGAGCTGAAATTACCACGGCCAGAAATAGCAGCAGTTGTTAATGTACAGAGACCATTAAGCACCTGGCAATATGACTGCTTTGCTTTTAAAAATGACACATGCAATTTAGGCAACCATTACAGCCATTAAACAAATCAGAGCACATCACAGATAGAGCAGAAAAAGTAGTAAATTGTGCAGGAGAGTGGCATGTCTCAACAATGGAGACAAAAAGGAACAGGCATCAAACTGATAGCAGCAAGTCAATGAAAGCAGGAACTTGAACGGTTCAATTCCAATCTCTGCATTAGTGAACTAGAGCATGACACTCATGACAATTACAGAACGGCAGCCAGAATGAGTGCTGCATTTGACCGCAAGTCAATGAGTTCTCATTTTGGATACCATTGCAAAATGGAAGACATGTGGACGGCTGGAGACATGACAGAATATATATTTGAATTTAAAAAAATTCCTGCGAGTTCATTGTCTCTGTGACATTAGTGAGTAAGAACATCACAGGCTGTATGCTCTCTATGCGAGTGAGCCGTCTTAGTTTATTCTGCTGGAAGCTTTTTCAGTTAAGTCTGTGTGTGCGGTCTTGGAGCTACTTGGCAGCTTCAGCAACCATGACTTAACTGCACCATGCGTACCCCACCCATATCTCTTTCCATAAAAACAAATTTTTTATCCCTTTGTCATACTTCATTCACTTACTTGAAGACAGGTGCTTTTGTTCGCACCGCCTCAAGGCTAAGCTGCGGTTGTGGCATATATAATCATATGTATACGTCTCAGGCATAATTGATGTAGACTGCCATAGGACAGTAAATCTCGACAGGCCTTATTTCCACAAATCTGCAGTCTCCTTTGAAATCCAGCAGTTTATTTTGTACACATAGTCCAAAATCTCCAAGAATGAAGCCACTCAACTTGAAATTGAGCTCATTTGGCAGTTTCAGCTCATTCCTGCTCATTTTGCAAAGTATCTGCTAGAGAAAAACTCCTTGTACAGGGTGACCCACCTCAACTTGTGCATTGATGTTGTAACCAAAACAGTGTTTACTGAAAAAGTTTGGGATTTCCAATGCAAAAACCAAATTGGATTTTCAGTGACAAGAGCCAAGAGAAGAGTATTATGCAAGTTTGGTTCACTTTTGGTTAAAATTGGACTCAGAAAAAGAGTTCAAATTTTCGCATAGCTTTTCTTCTGATTTTTTACAATTTAGCTCTGTCAATCTTGGAAATTTTTTTTCGGCTCCCATGTAATGCATGCACTGTATACCAGAAGCTATAACAAAGCAGTGCCAGGGCTTTTCTTTGAAGGAGGTTTGGGTTTACAGAGTCAGGAAGCCCTAATACTATCCTAATGCAGTGCACCATTTTCACACCAGTAATTTCTTGGGGTCTATTACCTATGATAGAAGGGCAAAAATTGTTGTTACCACTCATAATAAGCATTAGAATAGTTTAATCTTACATGGGAATATCTTAAATCACTTTCAATTTGAGCATTGATGTGTGTATCAGCCGCTTTATTAATTGTTACAATAATACACATAAATTGTCTTCAATGAATCTTATATCTCCAAGAAAAATGACTTGGCTTGGATTTCTAGGCCAAATGACATGGTGAATTTGTTGAGGGGAATCTTCTGCACCTGGTAGTATTAAAGAACAATGTTTTTCCATCACAAATGTTGGTCAAAATAAGATTAGATTTTGAGGGATGGAAATTTGTGACTTTCTAGATGACACCAAAAATGGATTTTGGTAGAAGTGTTGCTATACTTTTTCTATTTGCTCTTAAAACCTGAGTGTCATGTTTTACGTTTCTATCGACTCTGACAATCATAATACCTTACTATTTTTTGTTGGAAATCATCTGACTGTCGGTTATGCTAATTGTTTTGCCATATTATGACTTGTTTATCTCCGACAGGTTGTCATTCTAAATTTTCTGACTTGGTAACATACACTGGACTCTAAATCTCACAAACACCATCCATTCCCTTCCTCAAGAACCTGCTTCTGCATATCAAAGTCATTTCAGGCAGTTTTGGAGGACTTTGTTGATGCTGGTGAACCTTGAATTCTTCTCGGCTGATTTTTTGGCACAAAATAAAACAGCGACACATTTTCACTTGCCTGTCATTTTTGATGGAATTACTGCAGAGGCGTATAACTCACTTCATTTAACAGCCATTACTACCAATTCAACAAAGATGTTTTCAAAACTTGCCTGTCTCATTTTTGTTGTCTTCAGTAAAATGTTAAAGTCATGCACAAGTTGAGGTGGGTCACCCTGTAGACATGCAGCCACAGCGCAATGGAGTCATGTATGACAAGACATACAAGAACAAGCTCATTTAGGGAACACTGTTCTCCCATGAAAAGTGTAGTTACTAGGGATACTCTAGTATACCGCTTTCCTAATACCAACCACTGATGACTAGGTCTTCCTGATTCACCAGCCCTAAATTTGAAGCTGGGACAATATTAAGCAATTCATTGTTGGAATAAAGCATGCTGCAGGCCCACAACAGGTTCTGTCCCGTTTTCAATTACTAGACAATTATCAGAGACACCAATTTACCGGCATCATTAGCCACATCCCATGTAGAAACAGCAGTTGGGAGAACAATAGAACAAGATAGAAGAGAAGAGAGGAGCTGGCATAGTAGTATAGAGGATGGGTGTGTAGGCTGGAGTGGGCCCGTCCCAGCGCAGTTCAATCCTTGATTAGATTTCTTTCAAGACAAGAAGCAATGTCTGCTGAGCCGCTCAATATTCACCACACCAACACACTGCAACAAACACTGTGTGACATAGCTAACAAACAGCTGAACCAAGTCCTGGTAGCCCAACATGCTGCTTGCCAGTGGATATCCCTAACTTCAATGCTTATGCATACAGCAGCCTCCCTCATCCCTCTCATGGGCCAGCTAAGCTTGAATAAGAAGCTCTGTCATGTCATAGATCCTAAATCCGTCATGAGGCGGGTTCAGGGGCCAGTGAATGATTGCAGACTGCATCCTCTTCACAGATAAAGATGAGGCAAACTCACAAGTCAAAAAGCCTGCTCAGCACATTCAGTTATCCCATAAATTTTCTATGGCATGCCACAAATTTACGAGCAAAGCAAAACTGAGCAAAAGAATTAATGTTTATGTCCCTTTTGGCCATTTCATCAATTTTACAAATGCAGGCAACAAATTTATCACGTCACATTTCAAAGAAAGGATCATAAAAAGACCAGCATGAGTTATTTCAACACCGAAATTCCAAACCTTAAATGATTTTACATGATTACATGAAAAAGAGACAAGGAACGAATCCAGGTGTTTACGTGAATATGTTTATTCCAGAATGACTGAGTAAAAAATTACTATAGCCTACTATGCAACAAACACAATCATCGATTATTACACATTGTCGTCGGACTTTCCTGTGATTTACAAACATACAACATTTTCACCAATATTGTCAATGCCATGACATTTCGGCCAACATCATCTAAATCTATCAACAATCTCTTACTCAATAAAGATGTCTACTGACATTGTGCCAGAATCAGCACCAGACTGCTTCTCATGCTTCTCAGCAATAACTCATAACATAACAATAAACTCCCACTCATTGGAGTCTCTCCTTTAAACTGCTAACACAACAAGAATTCCATGCTTAAAAGCCTCCATTGTGGGAAATTGAAAAGACTTTTCTGACTTAGAAATGAATAACAGCACTATGAATAATAGAAGACTTCTGGAAATTGTGATTTCTCATTTTAAAAGCAAGCAGGGGAGTAATTAACTCAGCCTCGACTGCTAATGTCAACTGCAGTCAACAGCTCTAAGGAAGTTAGGTAAGACATTTGATATTAAAAGAGTTACCAGAAAGCCAAGAAAATAAACTTTTAAGGGCATTTTCCAGTTGGTCACGGAAATCGGGACTTTTCTGCTCCTGGATTAAACCAGGATGTACTTGCAAACCTACTTGTCAGATAAATTGAATTCAATGAAATCAGATTTCTTCATGTATTTGGCGTAAAATGAATATAATGGTCATGGTGATGTTAGTGAGTGCACCTGCCACTGCACCACCTTTCTTGTGTGCCAAAAATAGAAAGGGGGAGAATGTAAACATTAGAAAACAATCCAGTCAAACGATGACGAAAGCCGTTTAATCCACTGTATCACTACTTTAGTCTGATAGGAAACCAGTCTGGAATGCCTAATTTTTTTGTCACTCATCAAAAGCCAGTCACGCAATCTCAACACTTCCCTGTCATTATGGATATATGCCATTAAAAGTCTAGCCTCTAGAACTACTATGGTCGTTAGTGAGCTTCAAAAACACCAATTAAGCAGCTTACCTCGATTAAGCACCATAATATCATTTTTTCTATGAACATGAAGTGGAGCTTAAAGAAGTTTGTAATGTTGAAGAATTTGCCTCTAAATTCTGAAAGGGGCAGTGAGTGCCCATTCCCCATGCAGCTATTCTGGAATCTGGAAGGCTCATGGCTGGCAGCCATTGCACTCATTCAGCCCAATGTGACCCCGTGTGGCACATCTTCAAGCGAATCACAGCTGCTGCAATCAAATCACTGGCTATTCTTGTCCACTGTCTACCTGTCAGAAGTTTTAAAATGTGCCAGTCCAGCCAAAGGCTCCCTCCCCAGGGTCAGAAGGACTACAGGGGGAGACAAAGGTAGGATTTGAGCTCCCACATGATTCAACAGGTATACTTAATTCAATTTATGAATTATATATATATGGAATTTTATTGACATCAAAAGCATCAAACAGATACATATGTCATCATAAAAAATAAAATAAATAATAATAATAATTTAAAAAAAAAAATCGATATATGAATAAAATGAAAAAGCATGAAATCTAAAAACTACAAGCTACTAGGATTATATAACATTTCAAGAACTTGGAAACACCATTGGAATTAAATTTCTGATTCCATCAAGATCAATGGTGAGGAATATAGTGCTGAGGTGGATACCGTAGCACAAATCATATCCCTTGCTGTGAATCAGATTATGGAACTGCTGACTGACAATCAAATTGCACATAGAAGTGGAAACTTCGTACAGTTTGGTGGTTTTTTCTTCAGAGGAAATCGGGAAGGCTCAACTTCAGGCTTCTGCACTGGAACCAGTTATCTACCAGTTGCAATTTATGAAGAATGGACCTGTCGCTGAAGATCTCTGGTGACAAGATTTTATTGGAAAGAGAACTACAGACCAATGACTGTATTTTTTGATTTTGAATGCACCAAATCATTGCATCCAATGAACTTTTCTACAAAAAAAAAATTATGAGGAAGGAAGAGTGCTGGTTGCAGTTCAAGGCGTCCACACAATATGTTTTCTTACTCTAATACTCTTGGTGGATACCGAGTGTGCACATAGGGTAAGGGAAGGTGTGTGTCAGCTGTTCACGACAACATGTACTCCAGTACCTAGGCGGAGTCCGGGTACATAGGGAGTTCATGAAAACTCTTACTCGAATACCTTCGGTGGAGACCGTAAGTGCCTTTGGCATCGGGTAGGGGACCAACAGAGCCAGCTGTTCACGACAACCTGTACTCCAGTACCTAGGCGGAGTCCGGGTATACAAGGAGTTCATGAAGACTCTTACTCGAGTACCTTCGGTGGAGACCGTAAGTAGCCTTTGGCATCGGGTAGGGGACCAACAAAGCCAGCTGTTCAAGACAACCTATACTCCAGTACCTAGACGGAGACCGGGTGCATAAGGAGTCAAGAGCTTCAAAAACAAACGGGGGAAGAGTGTGGAAGGAGACGCTTCGCCGCTTCCCGCAGGTGTCGCCACCGTCTAGACGTCGCGAGTTAGTGCCCTCTGGCGGAATATAGAGCATCCACGCTAGTGACGTCATTCCGTAGTCTACCGTTGAAGCGACCTGTGCGTCTTTATATGGTTGTGGACTTCGGGATCTTTAGGTGAGTGTATCACCTTCCATAATGTATACCCAAAAGGTCCTAGTTGGTTAGGTATGTTTGGTTTGTCAGTGGTGTAACTGATTTTTTACTTCTGTGCCATTGTGTGCCTCTGAGTGGTGCTCTTGGGCCATGATGAATACTGGTGCAGTGACAAAGAAGTGATTTCCACTCTCCATAGCTTGATGCAGTGGATGAAATCTGAGTAACACTTTTTTGATACAGATTCCTTTCAACCAGAATATTCTAGATGGGAATAACAGACTGGCCGATCCTTGTTGGACAGTAGATAATAGACATTTCTCATGACAACAATTTCAACTGCACTTTGCTCCTGTCATTCGCAACTTGCATCCGACCTGCAGAATTTTCAGCTCAATGGGCTGTCCATCTTCACTCTTCTCCCTTCGGTTCACGACACCAGTGACAGTCAATTAAGAGCCTTACAGTATAGATTTCACATAAAATGTAAGGCAGTCCAGCATAATCCATACCAATTACTCTCACAATGGAGATCTGCAATACAGACCAATCAAGGCACAATGTTCCCTGGCGGTCGCCATCTACACAGACATGTTTAAAGCTTTAAAGACATGCTCTGAGAGCTATGCATATTCAGCTGGACTATTCATGGGCAATTTATACATCGATAAAGATTCTTTTTACAAGGCCATTAACGACACTACGTCCTCCTAAGTGTTGTTTATTGCACACAGGCCTCGCTATAGTTCACAGCAACACAGAACACAGAAGGCTAATCCTGAGGCTAATCCCGAGGAATACAGAAGATGCCTCTTGACTCATAAACTCATCTTCACCCTGTTCTCAGTAAAAAATAATATATTGTTTTACACTTAAAAAAGGTAAAGCTATTAGAATTGGAGAACATAATCAAGTCAGTGTCTGGCATTTACAGTATATTGCTTTTCGTGATGTCTAGTTTGGTGCTAGCAAGTCTTGTTGCAAGTCTTGTTGGTGTCCTGGAGAAAGCAATGCAAAGGCTGCCAACCTGTGCCAAGGAAATCTCCATAATTAACTTTACCAGAACCAACCTGATTAATTTATCCCGGGTTTGGAAATTGTCACAGGAATCAGAGGACAACCCAGGAATCTGCAGAAGGAGGGCACCAAAGGCATTAGTCAAAGCAATGAGACAGGGTCAATGGGTCATGGCAACCCACGTCTGGGGAAGCAGAAACTACAGGGATGCAAATCTAGGCCTATAGCAATAACCCTGAAAGATTGTTACACATCTGAATGATATTCTCAAAAAGCTGGTCCAACAACTTAGCAATAGCAGTCAACCAACTATACTTGAGTTTACCTGCTTTATACCCATCCTAAGTAAATTGGAAATATAACGCTGATCAAGAGAGCAATCAGATGACAAGCTCTGCCAGGCCCTACAATTTCATCTGCAGCATTATAAGTGTTTTTTGCATAGTTCTATTTCGCTGTTATTTTTGCTATATCTACAAGAAGGATAAACCAACGAAGTAAACACAATTTGTCACTTGGGGGACTTGTATGTCACCCCTGGTTCTGGACTGGATGCTTTTTTTGCCCTCTCTTCCAGACACACGACATGGAAGTCCCATCAAGCAATCAATGGATAGGGGGCAGCTGCACATCTAGATTCTAGACCAGTCAGAATGTCAGAAATAGCAAGAACAACTAACAAGCTACCAAAGAAAATAGTCCATCACATGACTCTCCAAAATCAGGATTCCGTTCGCCCCCCCTGTTTAGCTCACTTTCTTGGTACCAAATTGTTGCAAATATTGTCTAGATTCCATTTCTGCTTGTTTCCGGGCTGGCAAATGCCCTGAAACATGTTCTATTTGAGTTTGAATGAAGGAAGGTCAGGCGTCGGACTATGTCCAAAATCGCCATTGCTTTTCACTAGTTTTACTCATATCTTTGCCTGTAATTGGGCTAGAGAGTTAATTTTAGTGTTGAAACATATGTTTTCAGACCCCAGGAGTCTGAATATGAATGAACTATGTTGCTAAATAGCATATTTATGCTATAAATTACATCAAATTCCACTCGCGAATGGTACAATTTTGAGCGAAATTATCAATTTTAGAAATTTAAATTGTGATTGCCAGCCTATCTGTTAGAATTAGTTGCAGTAATATCTATGGGTTATACTCAGGATCTGCTTTAAATTTCCTTTTTTGTCCAGCTATATTCATGGTCTTCAGCATACTTTTCTGACACAGAAAAAGATAAAAATTGCAATATATTTCAAGAATTCAACGAATTTCATCACACGATTCCGAAAAGGTGTATGAAAACACAATTTATTGCCCTCTCCCCCTGTGTTTAGCTCACTTGTTTGGTAACAAAATGTTGCAAATATGATCTAGATTCCATTTCTCCTTGTTTCCAGGCCAGAAAATGTGCCTGAAACATGTTCTGTGGAGTTACAATGAATGGAAGTCAGGCTTCAGACAATGGGCGAAATAACTGTTGCTTTTGACTGGTATACTGCCTATAAGTGGACCAGCCAATACATGATTCTGTACTGTTAGAGGCATTTCTTGTTAATGGAAGGAATCTATGCCAGTTTGATAGGTAATAAGTTGGAGAAAAGGACTAGGGTGGATGTCAATTCCGGATTTGAATTTTAAGGTTAATTAGAGGTTGTTAAGTTCAAAACCAAGAAAATGGTGATTTTTCAGCAAAAATTGAAAATAAGATTAATCAAAAGATCTAAAGTGACAAAATAGCCCAAGCTTAGGCCAGAACTATACCTCATAGTAATGAAATTTACTATTTTGATACTTAATTAATGCACTCATCCTTAACAATGTACTTTAGCAGGACGTGTAATGATTGGCGTACAAAAAGCATCCTTTTTTCCCCAAGTTCAAATATCCCGAGAAAATTTTCTTGCTGAATGTCTGCTTAATAGATATTGTACATCTGCCTTTTCCTAGAGTAAAGCTATCTATACCAATTAATAAGTACTATAATCATTAATTAACTAACCCACAGCAGCTGGGTGGCCAAGTGGCTTAGGTGCCCGCCTGCTCCGCTGAAGGTCTTTGCCTGCATGGGTTCGAACCCCGGGTGGGGAACCCAAAATTTTCAATGGACCTTCATGAGCAAAATCCCAGCTGGATGTCGTTCGGATGAGACGTTAAATTGGCGGCCCCTTGTATCAGTGTCTATGCTGGGCAAGTAAAAGATCCCTCACATGGGGTAAATGTGTAACATGTTGAGGACTCCCGCTCTCTCTCCCATCTCATCAATCAACCCTCGTGAGCGCCCAGAACTGGGCTTAGAGGGCTGCACTAACCATATCTATCTATCTATCTATCTAAACTTAACTTTGCACTCAGAGTAGTTGTCAAAGTCAACAATTGATATTTTGGATGCTCCCAAACTAACAGACCAAAGTAATTCTCGTTAGTTCCAATATACCTACATGTACTCATGACCAAACTGGTTAATTAGTTTTTTTGTCAATCAATATCAATAAATGGTGCAGTTGCAGATAAAAGGTTTAAACCCAGAAAGAACAGTTTTCCCTAAACATGGATTTGTAGGCAGACTTCTTTAATCTTAGCCAAAATTAGTTGGGAAAATCAGAGAGGTCCCTCTGTACTCATGTGAATAGTTGATGGGACCAAGTTATTTTGGTACCCTAATAATGGCAGGTTGGGAATGAGTTATCCAGTGATCAAGAAAGGTGGAATTGAAAAAACATGAGAGAGTTATGTGTTTCAGAAGAGATTTTTGACACTGACAGCAACATTTATTTAGCCTTTGGAGGGTTTACAACTGTGGTAACAAGGAACCAAGGTGCCAAATGAAGGCTTACATCAAGGGCTATCCATCCACATTCGTTTTGGTGGGTTAGGAATTAGTAGTATGGTGATTAGGACAGGTGGATTTGAAAATACATGGGAGAAGTTTGTGTTTCCGAGGAGAATTTTGACACTGACAACAATATTTATTTAGCTTTTAGAGGGTTGACAGTTGTAATAACAAGAAAACCAATGTGCCAAATGAAAGCTTATATCAAGGGCTATTTATCCACATCCATTTTGATGGGTTAGGAATGAGTTGTATGGTGATTAGGACAAGTGGAATTGAAAATACATCGGAGAATGTTGTGTTTCCAAGGAGATTTTTGACACTGACCGCATCATTTATTTAGCTTTTGGAGGTTTGACAGTTGTAGTAACAAGGAACTAAGATGCCATATCCATTTTGTTTGGGTAGAATTTTGTGTTTCCGAGGAGATTTTTGACACCGACTGCAACATTTATTTAGCTTTTAGAGGGTAGATAGTTGTAGTAACAAGGAACCAATGTGCCAAATGAAGGTTTACATCAAGGGCTATCCATCCACATTTGTTTTGTTGGGTTAGAAGTTTTATGGTGATTAGGACAGAGGGAATTGAAAATACATGGGGGAATTTTGTGTTTCCTAGGTGATTTTTGACACCGACAACAACATTTGTTTAGCTTTTGGAGGGTTGTAAGTTGTAGTAACAAGGAAACTAAGGAGTTATACAAAAGCTGACTTCAATGGCTATCCATCCACATAGTTTTGGTTGGTTAGGAATGAGTTATCTTGTGATTGTCAACTGATCTCTAGATTGGCAAGATGAGAAAAAATTGATTTTTCCATCTTCTTAATGTAATATTAATGATGCTGGTAGGACAGTAAATTTGAATTGTTAAGAATAATGATATCAAAATTAACATGGTGCAATTCCATATCAGACAAATGTGTATAACAGTCCCATTGAACAATGGATCATTAAGACTGTGAACATAGTTTAACAGCCATATCATTTTCCAGGCTTTTGCAATTGCTGACCGTATTCTTAGCATGTACGCATGGGGAACCCATATATGTATTATAGTACATATGCATCCTGTAATTTTCATAAAAACTATGTCAAAAACATATAAGATGACATATAAATACATTATAGTGCCTAAACCAAGTAACTGATTAAATTACAGTGATTTTTTCTTCCTCGTGATACATGGACCGCTTGACGCCCTTTGCTAATTGCAAAACAGTAATTATTGCCTAATTGATAATTTAAACGGTACTGATATGGTCACAAGTGTGAAAGTCCAACCCCTCTGATCCTTTTTAAGATATTCTGTGTATCATGGGCTACACTAAACACTGTTAAAAGAGAAAAAAAAAACATGACCTTTAACGACCCCTAATTGACCTTAAAATTAAAAATTGACGCCGGCATCCACCCCTACCTTTAATCCCTTCCCCCATAGCCCACTTCTACCATGGTTACCATGGTATTAACAAGAAATGCCGCAAAACATTTTTCTAGGGGCTTTTTTGGAATTTGGCTAGTCCACTATTAAGAAGCTTTTAGAGGGTTGTAAGTTGTGCCATGGTTTGGAATCAAACTTCAACATTTCAGTTGCTTGAGTGTAAATATGCTGTTTAGCAAGTTTTAACTCCCATATTCAGACTCTTTGGGTCGAAAAACTTATTTATTATGATTCAATACTAAAATAATTTCTCTGGCTCAATTACAGCCAGAGATATAGGTAATACCAGTCAAAAACAATTTCGCCCATTGTCTGATGCCTGACTTCCATGCATTGTAACTCCACAGAACATGTGTCAGGCACAATTTCTGGCCTGGAAACAAGGAGAAATGGAATCTAGATCATATTTGCAACATTTTGGTGTCAAACAAGTGAGCTAAACACAAGGGGAGAGGGCAATAAATAGTGTTTTCATACATCTTTTCAGAATCGTGTGATGAAATTCATTGAATTCTTGAAATATATTGCAATTTTTATCTTTTTCTGTGTCAGAAAAGTATGCTGAAGACCATGAATTTAACTGGACAAAAAAGGAAATTTAAAGCAGATCCTGAGTATAACCCATAGATATTACAGCAACTAATTCTAACAGACAGGCTGGCAATCACAATTTAAATCTCTAAAATTGATAATTTCGCTCAAAATTGTGCCATTCGCGAGTGGAATTTGATGTCATTTATAGCATAAATATGCTATTTAGCAACATAGTTCATTCATATTCAGACTCCTGGGGTCTGAAAACATATGTTTCAACACTAACATTAAAGTTGCCCAGAATGATAAAATTCTTTGATAAATATTGGTGGTTTCAAGTGCAGAATAATATAAACTAGTGATCACTTATATTTTTGACAAATTTATTGCAGTGTTTATTTGATTCAATATATTTTTCAGTTATACTTAACATTTTCTTGATAGTGCCTCCCACCTCCAGCACATCCGTTATAGATGACGTCACAATGACCACTGTTGTCAATATATTGTTATAAGTTAACAAATTCACACAATGGCGATGACGTCACAAAGTTGAAAGCAAGCAGACTAGTGATTTTTTTCCGTGCGTACCAGAAATAAATCTAGGGGTCATTTAGGGCATTTATTAGGTCATTTCAGCTAGAAAAAAATCTCAAAAGCTAAGAAACTTGGCACAATAGCCAGTATGGCCACCCTACACAATAAAATGTTAAAATTAGACAAACAATTTTCTGAAACCTGACCTATCATTCGGGGTAACTTTAACTCTCTAGCCCAATTACAGGCAAAGATATAAGTAAAACTAGTGAAAAACAATGGCGATTTTGGACATAGTCCGACGCCTGACCTTCCTTCATTCAAACTCAAATAGAACATGTTTCAGGGCATTTGCCAGCCCGGAAACAAGCAGAAATGGAATCTAGACAATATTTGCAACAATTTGGTACCAAGAAAGTGAGCTAAACAGGGGGGGCGAACGAAAATGTGTTTTTAGGCCCTTTTTGAGATTCATGTGATGGACTAAAAGAGACAAAGCGGAAGCCAAAAGGGGAGAGGGGAAAATGGTGAATTAATATTAAATCACAGAATGGTTGGCTGAGACACTCTCTCTCTTCCAGTCAAAGTTCAGCCTCAACTTGCTCAATCTTAACTTACGATGCCTCAATCATAGCTCATTTTCAACACAGTCTGACCAATTCTCACTTTTTATTTCAGTCAAGCCTGACAAGTGACTACAACTGCCTCGTAATCTGACCTTGGTGATCCTTGCAGTAACAGATGCGGCCTTACGGGTGCCGTGTTGCCACAGCAGCTGTCAAGACCAAGGATGGGGAAGACATGTCACCAGTCTTCCAAATTACTTGCTACACATTTGATGAGATTAATTTTCTGACACAATATCTCACACGTGATCAGTATACAAAAAAAATATCCAAGAAGGCCAGCATTACTTCAAGACAAAATAAGAATGACATGACCACTCGATTAAGGTAACCTACAATCATTTTTCTTTTCAAGGTAAAATTAGAGAGAAAAAAGATGAAAATGAATGGGAGTATGGCAAAAGAGCAGCAGGGGAAGTAAGAGATGCTTTATCTGAGCACCTCACAGAAGAATGTCTGAATGCCACAATCTTAAAAGGCGTAAGAACGTTTTAATAGACAATGCGACATGAAAGGGAGGCACAATCGATGATTTTGAATGAAAGATGTTCTGCCTCTGCGTGGTGTGACATGTACTTATTGCAGCACCAAGAAAGGGTGACCTCATCCTTGTAATGTCAAAAGAATGAATCTGTCAGCATTATAACGACTGGGGTAGAACCTTTGAAGGTTTTAGCCAACATCCACAACACTGCAGCTGCAGCATACCATATTTTTTGCAATAACGCCAATATGATGTAGAGAAACATAAAAAAAAAGAATTCTGCCAGATATATGCAGCCCACGAGCACTACAATTGAGGCATTGAGTTCCTGACCAGGCGGCATCTCTTCTCAATCATCCTTCATTTCGATCGGCCACAAAGATGGAAAGGCCTCAGGGAGAGATAATGTACAAAACGGAATGTATGTTCCCAGAAAGAACATAAAGAAAGTTCTGCAAATTCCCTTCACCACCCACCCTGCCCCCTGGTGGAAGCTACAGACATACATCAAAGAAACACTCCTTCGGGATATCAAATGCAGGCATCTGTCAAGAACTTTCTTCTTTTCAGTATAGCCAATATTCTATAACTTACGGCAAGAAGAAAATGAAAGATTCAAAGAGGGTGCTTAGGCAGGCAGACACTTATTGAATTCTCAACCAAGAGTTTGTAAAAAATAAGACTCCTAGGGCAAATTTAATGACATTCATTAGGAAATAACATCTACCTTGCCTTGATTCCTGCAGTCCTTTCTTACTTTATAATGATTTCTCCCTTTAACTGACAATGGAGTTTTCCATTCCAAGGCAAAACAAGTTCTGAATATTTTGGCAAACTAATGAATTTCAAGGAGATCTGAGATTTGAGATTATTTAGGGAAGAAATGAAAGGCATGCAAATGTTGCTCAATCTACACAATCTCCCCATCATTCTTCCATTTTTCTATTTGTCTTTCAGCAATCTAATAATAAAAGATCGAAAAACATTACCCTGAAACAGCCAAAATAGCCCAGGCAGGCACGGTTAATTTTTTTGGTTATCTCTCTCTCTCCTGCTTTTCACAAAACTATTTTCCCCCAATCTTACTTGCATGAATCGTGCAGTAACTTGAAGAAAGCCCATACCATTGATTTCAAATGGCTATTTCATATAGGCTTCCTCGGGTTCTAACTACACATGAATCATGATTCCGTTAACAGGCAATATTTCATCTCAGAAATAATATTTCATCTCAGAAATATGTTACGTCAAATATGAAAGTGAAGGGCATTGAAAGTCATACAGTATCTGTATAAGAAATTGAAGGCTCCATTTCAGCTGCCTGCCACTAATCAGTTTCTTGCAGGTATTCAAGTTCATAAGGACATCACCTGGTTTGACCTTGCAAGTACATGAGATATATTCCATGAAGCTGTGGGTAATATGGTATAAAGGCTTTCTCAGGTTCTAACAGCACATGCCGGATGTCATTTAGGTTGCAAGATAGGAGTTAATTTCAGCACAGAAATGGGATATTTATCCAAAATGACGTATACTATGGAAAACTGATAAAGGCACACAATGCCAATGTCAGCACTAGTAGGTTTCAATTAGATGATGTCTACTTTTGTTACAGTGACCAGTGACAGTAAAGTACATGGCTGCATCAAATAAAGGAAATGAAACAAGAGTTAGCTACACCTACATACAGCCACATTCATAAGACAGAGGCACACAAAGGTGATACCTGGCATAACTCAAGGGTCACCAAATGCTTCTCATGGTATTAAACATGCCACTGAGTCCAAGAACTAACCAAGCTGCCTTTCTTGAACACCAAGCCAAAACCACCTACACAGGTCCAAAAAGTCATGTGTCTTTTAATAGTAGATGAGTGAAGGCGGCCTCTTCCCCTCTGGCTACAACTCTAGCAGCTGCAGCATGATACTTTATGGGACTGACGTAACGGGAGCATTCTTAAATCACAGCCCTGAGAGTCACTTCAGTCAGCACTCCTGTAAGGCACCAACCAGTGACTTCTCTCTCTACTGCCAGTTCCAGGGCAGCTGGTCATGGGCCACTCAAGACTGATGGCATAATGACCACACATACCTTCATCTTATCTCTGAAGTTATACAGATTCTGAATTGCAAGGTCAATGACGTAAGGTGGAACCTAAATGCCCATCCTACCGAAAAAATCACTTACTTAGGTCTCAACCATCATGATTGTAAATAACTAACCAAGTCGGCATATTTCTAACACCACCAATATGCTACAATCTCCATCTAATTAATATTCATCCACTGCCACATATTTCACAACCATCTAGACCTATTGTTGATGGAGCATCACCTCAGACTAGTTGGTATTCATAACCGAGTATGTGTCCCATGTATGTTTCCCTATCCTCCAGAAAGCAAAGAAGAAGAGCCAAGTGATAAATTGGATGATAAATTAGGCAACAAAAGACTAGCATCTTGGACCAGGCCATCCTTGGTTAGTCTATTCAGAAACATTTCATGTAACCAATGGTGTCAAACAAGGGGGCGTTCTATCCCCATCTTATTCGGACTTTATTTAGACAGGCTTATTGTTGCATTAAGGCAGAGTGGATCAGGTTGTTATGTGGGTCACCACTTCGTAGGTTGCCTAGCATACGCAGATGACATAGTCCTTATGTCGCCCACAAAGAGTGGTTTGCAGAATATGTTGTCTATTTGTGAACAATTCTCGGATGACTACAAGCTGAAATTTAATGGCTCAAAAAGCCAATATATTATTTTTGAACAGAGAGGATGTCATAGTGATGGCCATTTGAAGGTTTTTGAAAAACTATTAAAAAATCTGTCGAATGTTCTGCATTTGGGACACAGGATATTCTCTGACATACGACAACATGATGTGGATGATATCATTGCCTCGTTTTATGGACAATTCAATTTCTTCAAATGTCGATTAGGAAGAGTTGCATCAAGTGTACAAGCACGTCTATTTAAGATTCAATGTTCTTCGTTTTATGGAGCCACGCTGCAGCCTCTCCAAATGTTGCAGAAGGTACGAATAGTGTGGCGAAAGTCGTTGAGACTAGTATGGAAACTTCCTTACATGACACATTGTTCAATATTGTCATGTTTAAGTAACGGACTAGCTATGTGACAAGCACCTGTTCCTATCCCGGTTTGCTGTGTTTGCTGCATCAGCACTGACTCACAAATCTGATGTCATTAGATTTGTCATGAACACCTCACTGAAGGCTAAGGGATCACTCCTTAGACAAAATGTACAATATTGCTGTGAACAATTGGAGACTGCTATGGATGATCTGAAGTCTAACAACGTTTCAGCTATCAAGAGGGACATACTTAAGCTATGTGATAAAAATTGTAAAAAGAACGAAGACAGGGTGAAGGCAAGAACAATTATTGAATTAATGGACACTATGGACAATTTGAATGAATGCATTCTAAACTTTGATGAAATGCAAATAATTATCAATAATTTATGTACAAATTGAATAAGGACTGTGCTAACTTAAATTTATTTTCTAATCCCACAATATTGTGTATGTGACATGTAAAACATAAACTGAACCAAATAAAAAACGCAAAACTATTGTCAGGGCTTTATTTTTCTGCATATGATTCAGATGGGCTGTTGAGTTTATGCATACATGTAACCAGGTGTCAAAGGACTCAGTTCCTTAAAATCACTCAATTATGACCTTTGCTGGCACATCTGCGGCCTAGTTTATCACATTGGGGTATGACCAATGGACTGGGCTATCAGGCACCCAATAGAGCAAATCTAATGATTTCATGTGAAAGCTTGAAGAAAATAATGCAAAAGGCCACACAATTCATTTCAATTGGTGCCACTAAACTTGTTAAAATTTTGTTTTTAGGGAAGTCACATCAGAGTTTGTCACACACAATGATATTCCAGTGGAACAATGCAACTAAGGAAACAGGTCCTCGAACAGCCTGTACCAATGCAACAATGTGAAAAGGTTTAGCGTTTATTAAAAGAACCTAGTACAACCTGTATAGCAAACCTGGAGAAACTTCGGTGCCATATGTGACTTCCTCATGCTTTTCCTACGGGGGTGGATGTGTGGTTGTGAGAAGAGCACAAGGATGGCACAGACAATACTGATTTTTACCTCTGCAGCTGTTACTTAGGTTGCGAGAGGTCTTTCTGATGGACCCTGAGCCTTTTCCATTCCGCAGTTATCGAATAGGCTGTTGAATGACTTCTTTCCATAGTTGCATTTTTCCATTGGAATAGCATTGTGTGTGACAAACTCTGACCTGACTTTTCAAAAACCTACATTTTTAGCAAGTCAAGCTGTGCCAACCACAGACACTTTTGTGGCCTTTTGCATCGTTTTCTTCAAACTTTAACATGAAATTGTTAAATTTGCTCCTTGGGGTGTGTAACATATCGGTCCACAGACTGGCCACACCCTAATGTGATAAACTTGGCTACAGACATGCAAAAAATTGACACACTTTCGTGATTTTATGCATCAGAGTTCTTTGACACCTGCTTACACATATGCATACACTCACCAGCCCATATGAAGCTTATAGAGAGAAACACAGAACTGAAAATAGTTTTGCGTTTTTTATTTGGTTCAGTTTACGAAATAAAGATGATATATATATAAGCGCTTCATGAACAAGGTAACTTGGCATCTACTTACTAAGACACTTGAAGACACCACAATTTTATCTATCTCTGAATCTGTCTGTCCTTGCAAAGACTCAAGACAAACAACGCAACCCTATTTGCAGAGCTCTCCAACCCAATCACATCACAGTTTTCATATCCACTCACAGTAAGTTATGAATATTCCAGGCCAACACAAGGAGAAGGCAAACATGCTTGTCCTGTAATAAATACAAGCACATTTGGGTAATCATTATTTTAGTGCAAGCTGATTATGCAGTATGCACTATGCAGGCTCCTTTACAATCAACATGATGCTCAAGTAGTTGATGACCACTCTCATTAAAACAAAAATGCTGGAATAAACACAAGAGATCAAATTAAGCCTATCTGCAAGCCACATTTGTGCTCAGCTTGCCTTTCTAAGAGTCAGTAGCCTTTGCAGACAGGCCAATGAGGGTCCATTTCAATGGATTGTTTGACCCACACCCCTCAGGACGAGAAAAATTCCAATGTGGCTACAAAAAGTTAAGATATTCACAAAGAAAGCTGGGGCCAATCTCACAACTTGCAGTCAGATTTGGTAAATACACTGAGACTGGCTATTCATGGACAACAGGTCATCTGGCTGCCAACTGCCCACACCCTTAGCTGGTCAACTGGCCAGTCTCTGGTTGTCCAGTGTCCACATTGCAATCTAACCAACTTAATACACCAGACGTGCCTGCCCACTGACCGGGTGGACTCCCAAGAATGGCTGGAATTCCTCTGGCCTTGTGGACTTTTCTGGTGACGTGGATTCAGAAAGGAATGTGATGGCAAAATACCCTAACAGCCCAAAACAACTATTCAAGGACAATGGCTAGGAATGCATGACAAAGCAGAATATAATCCATCTATACCGATATCCAGCAATTGTTGAAATGTGTGTCATTGAACTGTGCAAAGCTCATTGAGAATCTTTCAGAAAGGAGTTCTCAGCAGAGTACCTGTGTTAATAAGGCATTCCGCTTCCTTCATAAGAGACAAATATAGCAAGCACTTGTGATTAATATAATGTGTGACCAGCTAATCCTGCAGCACCTACTTAATCCTGCCTATGAATATCTCATTACTGCAGCCTTACTCGCATCAGTAATGAGGGCTAAAGATGTAGACAGGCCAACTCCTACAATGACGAGCTGAAGGCCTTCAGCTATTTATGTGCAATTGGTGTAGCACTTGCACATGGATCCAATGAACTGCCTTGAATTTCGAAAGATGTGAGAATGACCCTGACATATCGATAAAGCACAGGCAGACCTCTCTCTTGGCTATTTATTGGTGAGCAATGCTCAGGTCCTGTCCATACTCAGGCATTTGGAGAAGAGATCAATAGCCCCTTAAGAGACCCCAGCTAATAGTGAAGGGGCATGCAAGGCAGTCAATGTCAAGCATTAGCCCTGACCTCCATATGACCTATCATTATTCTCTTACAATGACCTAGTAATGTCCTTCACTGTCTGTAATTCTTCCAATATTACCAGGGTCTGGGTGACCGTATGAAGCTCTCTCCAAATTGCAATGTCCCCAACAGCATTTTAAGGAAACTCCATGAATCAAAGAGGCCATATTGGCATTATTATTAGGTAAATCCGCAAAGAGTGAATCAGCCTCTTTACCTTTATTTGAAACACATAACGTTGCACAAAAAGGCCTATCATGATTTTAGAATTTGCTTCATTCAAACCACTAAAAAAAACTTGTGAGTCAGCCTCAAGATTACATCGAAACTGGCAAAAATAAATGCCTTGGCGCCTAAAATAAAGCCCTAATAATTTGCAGGACTAGAAGGTTGCCACTCTAATGGAATTGAACATCCCTCTGAGATTGGATTAAAATGAGTGTTTGAGAGATAGTCCATGAGCTGGGTTGCCAAAAATTCAAAGTCGTAGCATCGGCAACTGACATTTCAATTAAAAAGAAGCATGTTCTGTTCACCCATTTTCCGCTGAACAGAATGATTACTCCTCAACCATTCAAGATACAATAATGCAATACATACCATAGGACAGATAGTAATGTCAGCTCTCATATTGCATATAATAAGTTATGATAGGCAAAGTAGAATTCGTACACCATCACTTTCAATTTTTAATGCCTATTTCAATTATTTTTTATGTTTTTACACATTGCCTCACATATACTGTGCTGGTGAGTTAGCAAACCAGTTTTTGAATTAGCAACAGTTAGATTCTGAAACTAGACGTTTTTACTTTTAATCTGGTACCCGATGCTGCCAACTTCTAAAATAAGGCCCTTTTTGCATTTCAGCTCATGGACTAAGAAGGCTAAATGTTTACACGATATGAACAAGTAAAATTTGTTGATTACTTACACTCCAGGAACTATTAAGGTACAGTTCTCCTTGAATGAATTATTCAGGATAATGTTTGAAGCCACGCAAAACAACTGCACAATACCAAAGGCAAGTTTGTTTTGAAAGAGAAGGTTCTACTTACATCAATAAGAAAGTACAATTCATCCAAAAACATCCTTCAAATATTTGTGAGGAAGCAGCAAAGCAAATCAACTCACCTGCAAGGAAGAGAAAAGATTTTGAATACATTGACATTGATTCAGTGAACCTAAAACATATTTTTAAAAAATTTTAAAGTGTCAAGTACACAAATGATGCTTTTTCACGGCAGCAGACAATCATCTCATCTCAAAATAAAGAGAAACCAGAGATGAAGAATGGGTGTGTCTCTTGAACTAACATGTAAGTGAGCTGTTATTGGCACAGCAAGATTGTGCATTGAACTAGAGTTTATTATTGAGCAGATTTAGCAGCAGATATTAGCATAGTTTGTTTGTAAACTACACTGGCATATAAACTGATAAAAAAAACGGCTGCATCTTCCCTTTAATTGTAATACAATTCTTGAAAAAATGAGAAATCACTGGGAGCCAGCTAATGACAACACATCGAGAGACAGCTTTGAGTGTGGTTTATTGAAGTTGATACAGATGGCAATCTGACAAATCAAGGATTTCACGACAGGCAGTCTTGAGAATAAACTGAGAGGCTTAGAGAATTAGCCATCGATTATCGGCTTTGCGTGAGCTCTAAATCAGCCTCAAGACACAGGACACAACAGGACACAGTGGAACAAAAGTTGATTCATCGTAGCTGAACCATCCTGGGAGCAAAACTCTCCATCAATTGGCCATTCGGTGACTTTTATTTATCCACCTTAGATGTCACATATCGTACGGTATACTATATTGTGCCACTTTAGACTTGAGGCTACCTCTCCATCTTACTTGATCCCATTGCTCCCTCCCAGCCAGTCTTTGGGTTCAGTGAACATTCGTGCAACTGCATATAACTCACTCTCAGCTTCTGCCTCCTAGATCAGGTCTTTCGGGCAAGGTGACCCTCTCTCAGCCAAGGCACAGACAAATCAATAAGGATCTGGGACATTTCAGAGGAGACACATACTAAGATAGAAGAAGGGTCGTTTGTGCAAGGGACTATATTCATGAAACTTTAATGGTGGAAGCTTTGTCTCAAGAGGTTTCGCATTAAAGCATTTCTTGAGCAGAATTGAGATTTGAGAATAATCCAAGTATTGGCGTATTTCGATGAGAAATGAAATTTCCTAAATCATTAACTCACGTTCTGCTATACATGCGCAGGTTTGACTGCAGAATGCATAGGTCCAACACAAATACAATCACTGGAAACGTAAGTTTATGCACAATGAAAAATAGTTGATTCTCTATCAAGGTAAGAATTAATTCCCAAAGATATTCATATAGTCATGCATGGACATATTGGATAGTATTCTCCACAGATATTCAAAGAAACACAATAACTCCAGGATAGCAGCATGAGAAAGCAACTTGGATATATGATAGACCAATAGGCCATTGAGTCCACAGATAACCTTGGGAAAATATGATGGACACCATTGCTGCACGTGGGAAACATATCAGACACAACTAAAATTAGGAAATGAGCAAAGTCCGGCAACAGCAAGGGAGCCTTGTTTGAAACTAGATAACCATTCAAGGCCTTCACCATGTTCACTGTTTTCTCTGCAGTGTGTTGCAGTTGTTTAGTTGCTCTTGATTGCATAGTGGTGCATAATTACACAAATTCAATGACTCACAACAGCCGAAGGATATACAATCACTGACAAATAACCAACCAGTGACTGGCCAGTGGTTTGTGAAGTGCATAGTGACAATAGTGACCATTAGAAACACACACTGAGTCTTGCAGGTGGCTTCAACAACAATGAAAAGGCAGTAGGAGTCTACAGGAAATAGAGTGCAATTCACTCTTTAGAAGCAGATAATTAATGGCTTCAAGCATGGAACCCACCATTCACTTGCTAGTGTCTCATAATACACTCATCTTCTATGCATGGAGCTGCTAATTCAAACAGGAGGCTTAATGTATCAACAATGACACAGTCATCCTTCTCCATTGTTAGCCCCACAGGTGTAATCAACTGCAGCATATACTATGCTTCACAATGACTCTCTATTGAAAAGAGCTGTGCATGTAAGTATTCACCAGATGCATAATGAAGCCAACACAATGTCGTGCCCATGTGTCATTCGATATGAATATCCATTCCATGCAAAAAACACTGCATTATACACGTACATTTCCATTCAAGTAAATAAGAAGAATTTGACTTATATTTCTAACTACTTATTAATCCACATCCAACCTGAATCGCTGTAGTTGCTGTTAGCTCTGGTTGCCAATGACATTAAATCTTCCAAGTATCTGAATTATCTCATAACAACAGCGGTGACTGATATTGAAATCCATGAGCTCGGATTGTGCAAACCATTGAGGGCCTTTTTGGATGCATAGGCCCTATAGGCCACCTTGAATGGATGGCAAACCATGATATGCTCCTGCTGCTGCTGCTGCTGTGAGATGGGATGAGGAGGTTGGGAGATCTTTCTGGGTCACAGGATCCCATGAAGGATGGACCATTGCCTCTGGATTCGCCTTCCGGAGTCGCTGTCAAATCAAGCAAACCCTGATTACCCAGATCCAGATACCAGTCAAAGATTTCTAGCTGATGGACATTTTTCATTCAGAGCTCTGTGGTGGTCTCTGCTATTGATTTCTAGAGATATAAATCAGAAGACCATCCCTCAAGTGTTTGAATCCTGAGACTTTGCTGGAAGAGATTCATCACACAAGACACGTCGTTTTTCAACCAGTGTGTT
Organism: Platynereis dumerilii; assembly: GCA_026936325.1. Lineage (NCBI taxonomy): Eukaryota > Metazoa > Annelida > Polychaeta > Phyllodocida > Nereididae > Platynereis > Platynereis dumerilii. The sequence continues at coordinate 3,440,475 of JAPTHN010000031.1, forward strand.
GGACCAACGGCATTATAACCAAATTTGAAGTGTATTGAGCCAAAGCGTCAAGACATAGCTGGAAAAGTTGCAATACATTGAACAATTACTGACCCTCCATGCATACCATATGATCGACAAAAATAAAAATTAGACGTCATTCTGTACAAATGTGCTAAATAAAGCCAATCTCTCTCTCTCTCTACATGTACTTAAACAGACTAATTACATCTCTCACCCAATAATTAAGTAAGAGAAGTAATAACTCTTGCTAATCCCCACATGTCATATGTTGCAGAAGGTAGCTGATGCTAAAGCGATCATCAGCAGATGGTAGTAATTATAAGCTGTGCAAGCAAGATGAACAATATTTGGCGCAGAGTGGCTTCACTCCTAAATAAGGAGTTATTATGGGCAGAAGAGCCATTACCATTTGAGATAAAAAGTTTTAAACTACTAACATACAAAATCAAATAATATTTAGCTTGCAGAGAGAGAGAGACTCCCGTAACCATACTGGTCACACTGAAGCATCACAGCACCACCAGTAGTCCATCACTTATCATAAAGAGCAGCAGCGGAGGCAGCAGAGGCAGCAAAGGCACTAAGATGATTCAGGTCATCAGCTACATGGGTGATAATGGGGGATAACAGCAGAGCCACCTACTGAGAGGAAAGAGACACATAAACGTCAGGGGATTGCAGTGATGCAAGATAAATGACCAGTGGCCACTTCGACTAACTAGCCATATGGGGGCTTGGCTCTCTATGTGGATAGATAAAATAGCAGATGAAATGAATCATCATTCAAAGTCAAACCCATGTCCGCTGCTAAAAAAGCATAAAATTAAAATCCTCATTTCCACAGTATCCCGTTATCAGACACTCATATCATTGCCAGCCAGCACATGGACCTGATCTTCTACATACTCTAATAGCCCCTTGAATGCATGCATATCTATGCCGTCCCACCACTGAATGCTCATGTCAACATCAGTTTTTGGGCCGCGCTAGAATCTAAATACAGCTAGTTCAGGAATAGTGCACTCTCTCAATGGAACGTGAATTCATAAACTGACAATGGAAACAAAGCTCAATCTATGTGCATCAAACTATAGCAGGGAAGAATTTTTGTTGGTCAATGGGACCGAGGCCAGAAGATACCAGAGCAGGCACACGCTATCAAGGGCTGCTTCTCATTACACAATGGCTCAGTGGTCAATCCAACACATCCATTAAAGACCAATCACTTGCAGCACAACCTGACATGTTTCACCAAAGACCTGGTGGGATCACCCCAGATTGTGTGGACTGCAAATTGCATAATTTGAATGGGGAGCATGTCAGCCAAATGCAGAACATGCAAAGACCATCATCCCCACAAATGTCCTGCCATGTTTGCTGTTCCATGTGCATCACACTACATGCTTCCAGGATGTCAGCACGATAATCTGGCAACAGACATGGCTGCAAAAGGTTGACTGTAGCATGTATGTAATGTCACACTCTGTGTCAAGTGAATAGTGCAGTGGATGTGGGGCACTACATCAGTGCTGGCTGCTCATTTATTTCTTTACATTTATCTACTAACCTAGTTGCTGCACTACTACTTTGGGGCCAGAGCTTGGGCAGATCTAGCAAATGTGTCGTTACATGACAAACTTATTGACCGGAATGGTCATTCTTGACCAGGTTAATTCATATTCAGTCCGACACTGTACTTCTATTACCAGCATCCATAAAACCAATGCATTGCAGCCACATTCTCTGGAACATCATTCCACAACAGTATAATAGCCAGTATTCTTCCTCCAAGCCTAAATTTATACCACATGCCTGTATTAATTAAAAGGAGGGAAATCTTAATGTGAGGAAACCAGTAACATTGAGAAGTCACATATTTAGTTTGTTTTTCACTCTGCCTTCTACTTATCCTGGATTTCACAAATGTCAAGAGACTTCACTTCCTGGAATGGGAACACAAGCCGCTTACAAGGTTGCTCCACATCCGCCAGACAAGATTTGGATAAGTCGAACCGGAGTCATCAGCTCAGCTTAGGGGAATTCAAGTGGATTATCAGGTGCTTAGCTGGATTGGTGCACTTAATTGAGTTTGGCAAGGTAAAGCCTTCTATGTGACAACGGAGTTGTGCAACATGACCTATAGAATACATCACAATCACCCCGAACTCTGAAAGTTTCAATGAGAGCCAAAACAAGAAAAAGCTCTGAAAAAACACCAACTTACCAGCCAGCATTGCCACTTGTAAATTGACAAAAACCTTTAAACTCTTCACAAACAGACTGCTATAAAAACCATGACACATTTTTGCAAACCTGTCGTGGTCCCCATTAAACAAATCCGAGCACATCAGTGAAAGGGGACAGTGTCACATCACAACAATGGTGGAAAAAACGTAACGTAAACCAAAGTCAATAAAAGCAATCAGTTTTCTTGAGATACATTTAACGGCCAAATAAATTCTACATGTGACAGAATGATATCAATCCACTCTTTAGACTAGAGTAGTGACAGTAACAATGGCGCCATTTTGAGTTTGCTCAAAGTTCGTCTTTAGAAGAGGAGCTAACAATGCCGATCTCCGCTTTTGTGAACTAGAGCTTAACAACTATGACAATTAATGCAGTGCAGACAGAATAAGTGGTGCCAGGGACCGCAGCAGCACAAGGCAGTAAAGGGGGTCAACCAGAGCAGGTTCTTGTGACCAGTCAGCCCATTGGAGCCACTACCACAACTGCATGCAAAATTAAATTTATCGCTGGGGATTTAATTTAATTAAGTAGTCATTGGGCAGTTTAGTATGGATAGCAACATGGATAGATTCACTCCACAAATAATAAACTAATCCTGCTAATGTCATTTGGCACCAACAATACATTGTGACAACACATCATGCTGAGCACTCCCACAATACAATTGCAACCAATGCTCACAGCTGATTATGCCGATCCCCTATATACATAATGTATCAGCAGGACAGGAGGTCTGTGCTGAGGCAACATCCAGTCCAGGCCAGAGGCAGAGCTTGTCACGCAATGGCCTGGTTTCACCTTAGCAAGACTGTCTCCACTGTCTCCCCTTACTGTACTCGCACAGACAGCTATTTTGCCAGACAACAATGGCCACATTTATTGTCACTGCAATAACAAAATTGTTTGCAAAAAAAACTGATCATAAACATGCTAGCAAACACTCTTTGGCCATTTCTCACAAAGTCAGCTGGTCTTACAGAGACACTCCAAACAATTCTTTCAGGGTTTTCTGTAGATTAAAAAGTACCAGAAGTAAAACCTTTGATTTTTTGTAATACTCTGGCTGGCAGTCTGGAATTCCACAAGGCACACCATGACTCAATAAGACAGTTTGCTTTCCATAAAGCAGAGACAGCTGCAGAGAGGGACTTGGAGATTAGAAGAGAAAGGTCCAGAGGTCACAGAGCAGAGAGCATGACAGCCCACGCCTCACTTCCACCACCAAGTGGTTTGAATGACAATCGTTGAATAACCCAGCACTAAGAGAGACACCAAGTCCCACAAGCACTGTTACGCAATTACTTGGCGAGACATGAAGCTGGTCCATAGCATCACACGATATTCCAGCAAAGAAACACAATATTGATTCACACTATTCTGCTATTGTAGTCGAGTCCTCTGAGAAGTCTGTTCTGACAATTCATTGATAGACATAGGATTCATAGGAACCTAGCTAATCCCTCCCAAGAATCTAGCATAAGCCACAAGAGCTATTCAAAAGAGTTCGTACATCAACCAACCAGGTTATCCTTGGAAGTATTTTCAAAGCAGATGTAACCCAGAAAGGAAGCTGTTGTGGTTAGGAAATGCACAGAGGGACAGGGTTGCAACAACAAATGGAAGGGCACTGTCAAAAATGTTGAGATGTGGGGAGGCAATCACTTTTAGACAATGGTGGCTTAGGACTTACTGAGTTGTGACATGTGGCCTTAATATCATCACTGATAATTTCACACCATTAGACATCCCTATGTAAGCAGTTCCTCAAATGGTAATAAACAGAGACCAGTGCGTTTATTTTGATATCAGAACCTCAAAAGCAAACCATATCTTGCAGCTGCAACAGCCAGGGACAGTGGTCAATAGCGCGTGTTCTGTCATGACAGCACCAAAGTGTGGGATATAAATACTACTCCTGGCTATGAAGTGCAAATGAAGTTAAAGTCAAGACATTTTATTTTGGCAGTAAGTTTTTAGCCAATAAAACAATCCATGATCATGTCTGAGGTTTAATTTTTGGTTTATTAGGGTGAGTACACCATGACCAAGCATGATTTGGCTAAATTTATGTCCTCTGATCCCCCAGCTCCATCATGCAGGCACTTACAATGCTAAATTGCTGCCGCTCTTCAGCACATTTAGAGCTATTTTTAGCCTTCTGTTGTGACGTCATCAGCATTGTTGGCTCTATGACATCACTGAAACAATGGTGACGTCACAACAGCAGCAATAGAAGAAAATGGCTTCTTGAGCTGTGTTGACAGCAATGTTATTCCAATAGGATTACCTCAAAACTAGGACTACAACATGTCAATACTTCCAAATGTTTATGAAACTGTTTGGTCAAGGTGTCAGGAACAGCAGGAGACAAGTATTTTTGTCAAGAGTAAGGTATGTTTTTAATTATCAGCCAAAAACTTACTGCCACAAAAAAATGACTTGACTATAGTCTGCAGCATTGGTTTCCACTGATTAGATCTGCCAACAGTGGAACCATGGCTGGCAAAAGACATACTGGAGACAGCAACTCAGTTTCACACAATTTGAATGTCCAAAATGTAATGTCACACTGTTTGCAGAATATTAGGCAAATCAAATTGAGTGGGGCAGCCAGGCATCATGAAGAAATTTGTGTTGGACAATACACTGTAATTGATTAATCTCTGAATAGATTGTTTTTGTATGTGAATAATTAAAAGCAGAGCAACGATGGCCTTCAACAGCCATTTGTGAATGGCATCATGCCATGTATTGTGCAACTTTAGAGAAGTGAAATCTACAGTAGTCGTTGGAGAAACACACTGGCCCAAATATCAATTACGATGTCTGTTGAGATGCACCAGCATCATTAACGCAAGAGCATAACTCAAAACACTAGCATGTATTTCATAGAAGTCTATTGAGCACTGAGAGTGATGGAATGTCAAAGTACAAAATACTAGGAACATAAAGGCAAGCGAAAGACCTCCCTGTCTCCAGCTGTTATTCTGGGATATTGCAGGAGTGAAATTCACAAAGAGTACAAGTGCATTAGACAAATGTCTCCTTGAGACTATACAGGCAATTGAGCATAAGCCAATGTAACAATAGCCAAGGAAAACTTCAAGACACTTAATTAGGACTTACAAGATAACAACAAGCAGCTAATTTATATAAATGCCCCGACGCGCGACAGAAAGTCTACCATGGATGAATATAGTACTTGCCTACTACCTGGGGAAAGGTGATGATTTGCAAAAGATGTACTAAAAGTACTATAATGTCTGAAGCTATGAACTTTTACCCATATCACGATTTTCATTTTGAGAGGCAACCTTCCAAGTGTAGAGATGACTATTCAAGAAAAAGAAACAGATGAAAGTAAGTCAAATGGAAGAAAGGAAAGGCGGAATTGATTTATGCAAATGATTCACTCGCACTCTGCCTTGAAATCTGGCAGTTTATCAAGTGAAAAACTCACTGCAGACATGCATTTAGCCATGGCTCATTGAAGGGAAGCATGATGAGATGTAAGAACAGTGCAATTATCAAGGTTTTTCTTAGGTAATTAAGTTTCTTACTCAAACCCCCTTTCCTACATTGTATAATAATCCTTAATTTTTAAAATGTTGATGTTAAGCAATGTTAAGGAATTTGTTGCAGGACTCAGCATGATGCTTAGGTTGAAATTAATGGACATGAGTGGTAAGCCCCAAGCAGGTTTAAATCTGTCCTGTTTTTAATTACAGGACAATTATCAGAGACACCACTTTACTGGCACATTAGCCACACCCCACGCAGTAATAGCAGCTGAGATAACAATAGATATTAGAAAGAGTAATGTGTAATAGGGAAGAGAAGAGGAGTAGATGCTCAATGGCAGTCTGGAGTCGGCCAAACCCAGCACGGCTCAATCCTTGATTGGATTTCTGTCAAGACAAGAAGCAGAGCAGGCTGAGCCGCTCAATATTCACCACACACGGACACAGTGACACACTGCAACATATACTATGTGACATAGCCAACAAGACAGTGAGACCAAGTTCTTGTACTGGTAGTCCAACATCCTTCTTGTTGGTGGCCATCACTAACTCCAATACTAATGCATACAACTGCCTCCCTTGTCCCTTGAATCAGTCATCCCCAAGCAGAAGCATAAAACACCTTTTCAAAGTGACCACTTCGTCTTGTCCCAAATCCTCCATGGGTCATGAGGTGGGTCATGAGTTGGGTCATGAGGAGGGTTCAGGGGGCAGTGAATGATCACCTTCATTCTAATTGACTTTGCATTGTCAACAATATTTCGAACAAAATAATAGGACAAAGCCACCAACATGGATATGCTGAGAGCTATGAAAATTCAACTGGTCCAGTGATGTGCCATTCATACAGGAACTCCAATGAAGATTCTTTTTACAAGGCCATAAAGGAACTACATCCCCCTAACTGCTGTTTATGGGACAAGGGCATTACTATAGTTCACAACTACAGAGCGTGTTAATCCCAAGCAATACATCAGAATACAGATGAACAATGCTAAGACACTTAGTAGATCGGAAATACAAGGCTGATTCGAAAAAGCAATCTGATTACAAACTCTGCCTGGTCCTACAATTTCATCTGCAGCATTAAAAGTGTATAGTTTTATTCAGCTGTTATTTTTGCCATATCTATAAGATGGATAAACCAATGAAGTAAACACAATTTGTCACTTGGGGGACATGTATGTATGTCACCAACTGGTTCAGGACTGGTCACTTTTTTGTCCTCTCTTCCAGACACACGACATTGAAGTGCCATCAAGCAATCAATGGGCAGGGGGCGGCTGCACATCTAGACCAGTCAGAATGTCAGAAATAGCAAGCACAACTAACAAGCTACCAAAGAAAAGATACGAAGAGGAAGCCAAAAGGGGAGAGGGGAAAATAGTGAATTAATATTAAATCACATAATGGTTGGCTGAGACACCTCTCTCTTTCAGTCAAAGTTCAGCCTCAACTTGCTCAATCTTAACTTACGATGCCTCAATCATAGCTCATTTTCAACACAGTCTGACCAATTCTCACTTTTCGTTTCAGTCCAACCAGACAAGTGACTACAACTCCCTGGTAAGCTAACCTTGGTCATCCTTGCAGAAACAGATGTGGCCTTACGGGTGCCGTGTTGCCACAGCAGCTGTCAAGACCAAGGATGGAGAAGACATGTCACCAGTCTTCCAAATTACTTGCTACCCATCTGATGAAATTAATTTTCTGACACCATATCTCACACCGTATCAGTATACAAAAACATATCCAGGCAGGCCAGCATTACTTCAAGACAAACTCAAAATAAGAATGACATGACCACTCATTAACATAGAATCATTTTTCTTTTCAAGGGAAAATTAGAGAGAAAAAACATGAAAATGAATGGGAGTATGGCAAATGAGCAGCAGGGGAAGTAAGAGATGCTTTATCTGAGTACCTCACAGAAGAGTGTCTGAATGCCACAATCTTGAAAGACATAAGAACGTTTTAATACACAATGCAACAAGAAAGGGAGGCACAATCGATGATTTTGAATGAAAGATATTCTGCCTCTGCGTGGTGTGACATGTACTTGCAGCACCAAGAAAGGGTGACCTCATCCTTGTAATGTCAAAAGAATGAATATGTCTGCATTATAACGACTGGGGTAGAACCTTTGAAGGTTTTAGCCAACATCCACAACACTGCAGCTGTAGCATACCATATTTTTTGCTATAATGCCAATATGATGTAGAGATACACAAAAGAATTCTGGCAGATATATGCAGCCCACCAGCACTACAATTGAGGCATTGAGTTCCTGACCAGGCGGCATCTCTTCTCAATCATCCTTCATTTCGATCGGCCACAAAGATGGAAAGGCCTCAGGGAGAGATAATGTACAAAACGGAATGTATGTTCCCAGAAAGAACATAAAGAAAGTTGTGCAAATTCCCTTCACCCTACCCCCTGGTGGAAGCTACAGACATACATCAAAGAAACACTCCTTCGGGATATCAAATGCAGGCATCTGTCAAGAACTTTCTTCTTTTCAGTATAGCCAATATCCTGCAACTTACGGCAAGAAGAAAACGAAAGAGGGTGCTTAGGCAGGCAGACACTAAAAATAAGACTTCTAGGGCAAATTTAATGACAGTCACTAGCAATTTATAAGAAAATAACATCTATCTTGCCTTGATTCCTGCAGTCCTTTCTTACTTTATAATGATTTCTCCCTTTAACTGACAATGGAGTTTAACATTCCAAGGCAAAACAAGTTCTGAATATTTTGGCAAACTAATGAATTTCAAGGAGATCTGAGATTTGAGATTATTTAGGGAAGAAATGAAAGGCATGCAAATGTTGCTTAATCCACACAATCTCCCCATCATTCTTCCCATTTTTGCGGTTTGTCTTTCAGCAATCTAATAATAAAATTACGCAAAACGTTTTTTTGAAGTCAGAATAGCACAGAATGGTAAATTGTTTTGGTTATCTCCCCCTCCTGCTTTTTACAAAACTTTATGTTTCTTTATTTCTTTACCTTACTTGCACGAATCAGGCAGTGACTTGCAGGAAGGCCATTCCATTCATTGTAAGAAGTAAGAAGTCATTTCATATGGGCTTTCTCGGGTTCTAATCACACATGATGCCATTCACAGGCATATTATATATTTCATCAAAGAAATATGATATGTCCAATAGTGATAGTGACAGTAAGAGCATCAAGCGACTTTAAGAGCAATGAATTTGAAGCCCAAATGCCATACAATGTCAGAAACAGAAACTGAAGGTCATATTTCAGCTGCCTGCCTCTAATCACTTTCTTGAAGCTATTCTTCAAGTTCGAAAGGACATCACCTGGTTTGACCTTGCAAGTCTATGACATTTATTTCACGAAGCTGAGAGAAATATGGTACATACAAGCTTACTCAGGTTCTATCAGCACATGCAGTACATCATTAACGCCATGAAGAAGGAGATAATTTCAGCACAGAAATATGATATTTATCCAATATGACGTATATTATGGGAAACTGACAAAGGCACAATGCCAATGTCACAACCTTAGGGTTTAAAATAGATGAATAATATTTTTGGTCCAGTAATAGGGAAAAAATCTGCATCATAAAAAGGAAATGAAACAAGAGTCCTCTACACCTATATATCGTCCCATCCACAACACAAAGACATGCAAAGGTGACACCTGGAGCAGCAAACATGCCATTGAGTCCAACAGGCAAGAGCTAACCAAGCTGCCTTTCTTTAACACCAAGCCAATGCCACCTACACAGGGCCACACTCAAGTGTCTTTTAATAGTAGACAAGTGAAGGCGGCCTCTTCCCCTCTGGTTACAACTCTAGCAGCTGCAGCATGATACTTTATGGGACTGACATAACGGGAGCATTCTTAAATCACAGCCCTGAGAGTCACTTCAGTCAGCACTCCGGTAAGGCACCAACCAGTGACTTCTCTCTCTACTGCCAGTTCCAGGGCAGCTGGTCATGGGCCACTCAAGACTGATGGCATAATGACCACACATACCTTCATCTTATCTCTGAAGTTATACAGATTCTGAATTGCAAGGTGAACGACGTGAGGTGGTTATGGAATGCCCATCCTACAGATAAAATCACTTTCTTAGGTCTCAACCATCATGATTGTAAATAACTAACCAAGTCTGCATATTTCTATCAACACCAATATGCTACATTCTCCATCTAATTAATATTCATCCACTGCCACATATTTCAAAACCATCTAGACCTATTGTTGATGGAGCATCACCTCAGACTAGTTGGTATTCATAACCGAGTATGTGTCCCATGTATGTTTCCCTATCCTCCAGAAAGCAAAGAAGAAGAGCCAAGTGATAAATTGGATGATAAATTAGGCAACAAAAGACTAGCATCTTGGACCAGGCCATCCTTGCATGGTTAGTCTATTCAGAAACATTTCATGTAAGCAATGGTGTCAAACAAGGGGGCGTTCTATCCCTATCTTATTCGGACTTTATTTAGACAGGCTTATTGTTGCATTAAGGCAGAGTGGATCAGGTTGTTATGTGGGTCCCCACTTCGTAGGTTGCCTAGCATACGCAGATGACATAGTCCTTATGTCGCCCACAAAGAGTGGTTTGCAGAATATGTTGTCTATTTGTGAACAATTCTCGGATGACTACAAGCTGAAATTTAATGGCTCAAAAAGCCAATATATTATTTTTGAACAGAGAGGATGTCATAGTGATGGCCATTTGAAGGTTTTTGAAAAACTATTAAAAAATCAGTTGAATGTTCTGCATTTGGGACACAGGATATACTCGGATATGCGACAACATGATGTGGATGGTATCATTGCCTCGTTTTATAGACAATTCAACTTCTTCAAATGTCGATTCGGAAGAGTGGCATCAAGTGTACAAGCACGTCTATTTAAGATTCAATGTTCTTCTTTTTATGGAGCCATGCTGCAGCCTCTCCAAATGTTGCAGAAGGTACGAATAGTGTGGCGAAAGTCGATGAGACTAGTATGGAAACTTCCTTACATGACACATTGTTCGATATTGTCATGTTTAAGTAACGGACTAGCTATGTGACAAGCACCTGTTCCTATCCCGGTTTGCTGTGTTTGCTGCATCAGCACTGACTCACAAATCTGATGTCATTAGATTTGTCATGAACACCTCACTGAAGGCTAAGGGATCACTCCTAAGACAAAATGTACAATATTGCTGTGAACAATTGGAGACTGCTATGGATGATCTGAAGTCTAACAACGTTTCAGCTATCAAGAGGGACATACTTAAGCTATGTGATAAAAATTTTAAAAAGAACAAAGACAGGGTGAAGGCAAGAACAGTTATTGAATTAATGGACACTATGGACAATTTGAATGAATGCATTCTAAACTTTGATGAAATGCAAATAATTATCAATAATTTATGTACAAATTGAATAAGGACTGTGCTAACTTAAATTTATTTTCTAATCCCACAATATTGCGTATGTGACATGTAAAACATACGAAATAAAGATGATATATATATAAGCGCTTCATGAACAAGGTAACTTGGCATTACTTACTAAGACACCTGAAGACACTGCAATTTTATCTCTGAATCTGTCTGTCCTTGCAAAGACTCAAGACAAACAACGCAACCCTATTTGCAGAGCTCTCCAACCCAATCACATCACAGTTTTCATATGCACTCACAGTAAGTTATGAATATTCCAGGCCCACACAAGGAGAAGGCAAACATGCTTGTCCCGTAATAAATTTGGGTAATCATTATATTAGTGCAAGCTGATTATGCAGTATGCACTATGCAGGCTCCTTTACAATTGACATGATGCTCAAGTAGTTGATGACCACTCTCATTAAAACAAAAATGCTGGAATAAACACAAGAGAGCAAATTCAGCCTATCTGCAAGCCACATTTGTGCTCAGCTTGCCTTTCTAAAAGTCAGTAGCCTTTGCAGCCACTCCCAGGAGGGTCCATTTCAATGGATTGTTTGACCCACACCCCTCAGGACCAGACAAATTCCAATGTGGCTACAAAAAGTTAAGATATTCACAAAGAAAGCTCTCTGGGCCCAATCTTGAAACTCGCAGTTAGATTTGAAAAAACACACTGAGACTGGCTATTCATGGACAACAGGTCATCTGGCTGGCAACTGCCCTCATCCTTGGCTGGTCATCTGGGTGGTCCCAGGTTGTCCAGTGTCCACATTGCAATCTAACTGACTTAATGCACTGGGCTTGACTACCCCCTGACTAAGCGGACTCCCAAGAAAGCCTGGAATTCCTCTGTGGACTTTTCCAGTGGCGTTGATTCAGAAAAGAATGTGATGGCCACAAAATGTGTTGACCGCAAAACAACTACTAGGAATATGGTTACTGGTTAGGAACGCATGACAAAGCGAAATATGATCCATCTATACCGATATCTACCAATTGCTGAAATGTGCTTCATGAAATTTTGCAAAGCTCATTGACAGGGTTCCCACTCTTTTGCCAAGTTCAAATTCAAGGTTTTTTCCAGATTTTTCAAGGCTGCCAAAACTAATTTTCAAGGCCTAATCTGCAATTCTTTGGAACTGATTTTGCGCCCGGACAGTCGTCAAAGTCCACAATTTGTTGGACCATTTCAATTTTGGCAAGAGAAACCCAAATTCCAGACTTTTTTCAGGTCTTTGGTGGAAATATCACATTTTCTAGGTTTTTCCAGGCCGGGAAAAGCACAACCCAAAATTCCAGGTTTTCAAGGATTTCCAGGTTGAGTGGGAACCCTGTCATTGAGAATCTTTCAGCCAGGAGTTCTCAGCAGAGTAACTGTGTTAATAAGGCATTCCGCTTCCTTCACAGGAGACAAATATAGCAAGCACCTGTGATTAATATAATGTGTGACCAGCTAGTCCTGCAGCACCTACTTAATCCTGCCTATGAATATCTCATTACTGCAGCCTTACTCCCATCAGTAATGAGGGCTAAAGATGTAGACAGGCCAACTCCTGCAATGACGAGCTGAAGGCCTATAGCTATTTATGTGCAATTGGGGTAGCACATGCACATGGATCGAATGAACTGCCTTGAATTTCGAAAGATGTGAGAATGACCCTGATGTATCGATAAAGCACAGGCAGACCTGTCTCTTGGCTATTTATTGGTGAGCAATGCTCAGGTTCACTCCATACTCAGACATTTGTAGAAGAGATCAATAGCCCTTTAAGAGACCCCAGCTAATTGTGAAGGTGCATGCTGGGCAGTCAATGTCAAGCATTAGCCTGACCTCCAGATGACCTATCATTATTCTCGCACAATGACCTAGAAATGCCTCAGGCAAGTTTGTAAGAGAAGGTTCTACTTACATTATAAAGAAAGCAAAATTCATCCAACAACATCCTTCAAATATTTGAGAGAAAGCAGCATAGCAAATCAACTCACCTGCAAGGAAGAGAAAAAATGTAATTATTATTATATTGCAATTAATTCAGTAAATCTAAAACACATTGAAATGAGAAAATATTTCAAACCATGTCAAGTGCACAACTAACACCTCAGAAAAATGGGCAATGATATCATTATCTTATTTGAAAACAAAAAGACATCTGAAAAGTAGAATAGGCGTTACCCTTAAACCAACAAGCCAGTAAAGCTGTTGTTGGCATGGCCAGATTATTCATTGAATTAACGCACATATTATTCATTGAACTAACATGTAACAGTCGTTTATCATTGAGCAGCTTTGGCAGCACATATTGGTACAGTTTGTAAACTACACTGGCAAAATAAACTGACTTTGAAAAAGCAGCAGTAGGCTACCCTATTGTTTCTTTCATTGTGAAACAAACTGTTTGAAAATGGAAGATGTAATCATTCCAAAAATAAGAAATCACTGGGAGCCAGCTTGTGATAACACAAGACAGCTTGCCAAGTGGTTTATTGAAGTTGATACAGATAGTGATCTGACAAATAAAGGATTCACCAGAGGCAGTCTTGAGAATCAACTGAGAGGCTTAGAGAATTAGCGATCGATTATCGGCTTGGCGTGACCTCCTAAACAGGGCTCTCAAGACACAGGACACAGTGGGGCAAACGTTGACTCATTGTAGATGAACCGTCCTGGGTGCAAAAACACAATCAATTGGCCATTCGAATTTTATTTATCCACCTTAGATGTCACACATTGTACATTGTATTGTGCATCTATAGACAAGAGGCTACCTCTCGATCTTACTAGATCCCTATAGCCAATTGCTCCCTCCAAGGCAGTCTTGGGGTTCATTGAACACTCGCGCAACTGCAACTATATATATAACTCATTCCTGCCTCTGCCTCCCAGTTCTGGCCTTTGGGCAAGGTTAACCTTTCTACATGGGACTATATTCATGACCAAAGTGTTTGTTCTGCAAAAGACGCACAAATGATCTAATGGCCCTCATAAAAACCACCAAGGTCTACCAGGTCTGGCCAATGTATTATGCATTTTTATCAGCAGAATATTTCTCCAAGGAGCAACTTTTGCAGAACTGTTGCATAAATGCATATTTAAGCAGAAGTATGGGGCTTTATCATTGTAGGACATCAGCTCTGCATAATACAAAAATAACGAAACAGAAGTCTACACATCGACAACTTCACTCAGACGCCATCTTGAACGTTGAGGTTTCGGTGTGGCAGGTTCGAGGATTTACTGGAGGAGCCGCGTTTATAGAGGTTGACCATTCCCACCCGCGCAGGGCACCACTGTGGCGTATATGTGCAATAACCTTCAATTTAAGGTCCCGGATGTCTTTTCCTAGACGCAATGTGAAGCCTGTGACAGAATAGTGACAGAAATGAAAAACATCCGCTGAAGGTCAAGGAAAACCGGGCGGTTGTGCTGCACATTCAGGAAGAGACATGTGAGAGCAAAAGGAATCAATCGCGGACATGAAATGCATGTTTTAATAATTCCTCCTCTTGGGCCTAATGGCCATCCTGTTGGGTCTCCTGAGCCATCAACAAAAATAGCCAGAAATGATTTCTCTCTTTTAAAGCATCCCTGGTACTTTTACCTCCTGAGCTTCTGGCCATGACAGCTCATGAAACTTTAATGGTGGAAGCTTTGTCTCAAGAGGTTTTGCATTAATTAAAGCATTTCTTGAGCAGAATAGAGATTTGAGAATGGTAATCATCCAAATATTGGTGTATTTTGATGAGAAATGAAATTTCCCAAATCATTAACTCATGTTCTGCTATGCAGTCATTAATGATGCAATACAGGGGCAGGTTTGACTGCAGAATTCATGGGTCCAACACAAACAAATGCAATCACTGCAAATGTAAGTTTATGTCACAATGAAAAACAGTTGATTCCTTATCAAGGTTATAATTGATTCCCAAAGATATGCAAATTATATAGTCATGCATGGACACATTGGACAGTATTCTCATTAACTCCGGGATAGCAGCATGAGAAAACAACTTACAATAGACCAAATGCTGTGTATTGCAGTTGTATAGTTAGGGATGCAAAATTCCCGGGAATTTTCGTTAGGGAAATTTTCCATGGAAATTTTCGGAAATTTATGGGAATTTACGGGAATATTCGGAAACATTGGGAATATTCGGAAATTTATCCGATCACTTGGGAAATTTCTGGGAATATAACTGGATTGGATAACAAGTGAGCTTGTTGAAGCTGTGAGTTTGCACTGAACACCTTATTTCATCAAAGTCTGAAATGTATACAGCAAATTATGGAGGTTATTTGCAACTCATCTTGAGATGCAAAATACTTTTCTAACTGTAAGGACAAACAAGAATTGCACTTTTCAAAGTTTTGAACTAAAGGACACTAGGGATGCAAAGGCCTTGAAAATTCCCAGAAATATTGGAAATTTTCCACGGAAAATTACTGGGAATTTATTCTAGCGTGAATATTGGGAATTTTGGGAATTTTCAAATAAACTGCTTAAATCTTTATATATTTGTCACTGGTTCTGTTAATAGTGGTCATTTGGCTGTCTGCCATTATCTTTTGAGAGCCAGTATGGCAGTATGTGGTCCTTAGGTCTTCCTGGATATCAAGGTTGCATATATATTGATCTGGCAACGAGGTTCAAATCCGTTGCCATTTGTTCTCGAGTTGGAAGTTTTTTTTGCTTTGTAAAAATCAAAATTATTCTGTATTTGCCAAAGGAAACCTTGTTGAACAAGATATTTTGTGCGCAAGCCTGTTCATTGAGGGACAGTGCTAAGGAAAAGTCTACCATAATAAACGGACCATCACATGTTTCAGGCCAAGTTTTCAGATAGAAATATTTTTTTCGAAGTAGAACCAGTGTAAAATTATTGGAAATTAAATTTCAGAAATTTACATGCTGCTCAAAATACTGGAGGACTTCTCCAGAGTAACTATTTGGTTGCTGCAGCAAAATTTTCGAAGCTGTATCTCTCTCAAGGAGTCTTATAGTTTATTACTTCATACCTAAATGAATATTCTGATTGCAGTATGAGGATTATGAAATTTTTTATTCTGCAGGAGGAAAACTTTTAAATTTATGAATCTGTTTGATTCCGAGGGTTATATTTGTGATTGGTTTAATTTCCAATTAAAGGATGTTTGATGAACACTTTTCTATCAGAAGTCTAAAGCACAGACCCAGAAGTGTTTGACCCTGTCACTATGCTGTACAGTGCATGGAGATAATCTATAGTCTAGCACTTCTACATCTAAATAACCCAATCAGGTGCTGATGAGATGTGAAACACAAAACGCTAGCACTTCTACGCTTTTGACCTCTGCTGCAAATTCAATCAAAATTGCACAAAATGTAGGTATCTAATGCCTATAAAACTTCCTTTGCCAAATTGGTAAGGAGACAATATCGGCGATTGCAAATGTCATCTTCTTAATCGAAAGTTAATCCCAGTCACATCAGCAGAAAGCAACTGGTCTCAATTTGGATTTTCTTGACATTTTTGAAAGTCTCAGAGTTGAGTTTGTTGTTGCACAAATATGAATTTATCATTTGACAATACACCAAGCAATACATATTGGCATGATGAAGGACACAGACCTTAATTGTGAAAATTTTGTAAATTTTTCAATATCTCGCTTAGTGTGTGTCCTTTAGTTCAAAAGTGCAACTCTTGTTTGTCCTTACAGTCAGAAAATTATTTTGCATATAAAATGAGTTGCAAATAACCTCCATAACTTGCTACATACATTTCAGACCTTGATATAACAAGTGATAACGTGTTCAGTGCAAACTCACAGCTTCAAGAAGCTGACTTTTTGTCCAATCCAGTTATATTCCCAGAAATTTCCCAAGTAATCGGATAAATTTCCGAATATTCCCAATGTTTCCGAATATTCCCGTAAATTCCCGAAAATTTCCATGGAAAATTTCCCTAACGAAAATTCCCGGGAATTTTGCATCCCTAAAGGACACACACGAAGCTAGATATTGAAAAATTTACAAAATTTTCATAATTAAGCTCTGTGTCCTTCATCATGTTGCCAAAATGTATTGCTTGGTGTATTATCAAGTGATAAATTTATATTTGTACAACAACAAACTTGACTTTGAGACTTTCAAAAATGTCAAGAAAATCCAAATTGAGACCAGTTGCTTTCTGCTGATGTGATTGGGATTAAGAAGATGACACATGCAATTGCTGATATTACCTCCTTACCAGTTTGGCAAAGGAACTTTTATACGCACTAGATTCCTAAATTTTGTGCAATTTTGATTACATTTGCAGCAGAGGTCAAAAGCGTAGAAGTGCTAGACTATAGACTATATCTCCATGCACTGTATAGCATAGTGACAAAGTCAAACACTTCTGGGTCTGTGCTTTAGACTTCTGATGGAAAAGTGTTCATCAAACATCCTTTAATTGGAAATTAAACCAATCACAAATATAACCCTCAGAATCAAACAAGTTCGTAAATTTCAATTAATTCCAACAATTTTACACAGGTGATCTCTACTTCGAAAAAAATATCTCTATCTGAAAACTGGGCCCAAAACATGTGATGGCCCGTGTATTATGGTTGACTTTTCCTTAGCACTGTCCCTCAATGAACAGGATTGCGCAAAAAAATATTTTGTTCAACAAGGTTTCCTTTGGTAAATAGAGAATAATTTAGATTTTTACAAAGCAAAAAATAAATCCCAAAATTTTGCCTAAAAAGATTTTGAAATTTCCAACTCAAGAATAAATAGTAACGGATTTGACCCTCGTTGCCAGACCAATATATGCAACCTTGATATCCAGGAAGACCACATACTGCCATACTGGTTATCAAAAGATAATGGCAGACATCCAAATGACCACTATTAACAGGACCAATGACAAATATATAAAGATTTTATCAGTTTATTTGAAAATTCCCAAAATTCCCAATATTCCCGCAAGAAGAAATTCCCGGAATTTTTCAATGGAAAATTTCCAATATTTCCGGAAATTTTCCCGGCCTTTGCATCCCTATGTATAGTTGCTCTTGAAGGCATAGTGGTGCATAATTACACATATTCAATGACTCACAACAGCCTTAGGATATACAATTACTGACAAATAACTAACCAGTGACTAGCCAGTGGTTTGTGAAGAGCATAGTGACAATAGTGACTGTTAGAGACACACACTGAGGCTTGAAGGCAGCTTCAACAACAATGAAAAGGCAGTAGGAGTCTTCAGGAAATAGAGTGCAATTCACTCTTCAGAAGCAGATAATTAAAGCCTTCAAACATGGAACCTGTCATTCACTTGCTAGTGTCTCATAACACACTCATCTTCTATGCATGGAGCTGCTAATTCAAGCAGGAAGCTTAATGTACCAACAATGACACAGACATCCTTCTCCATTGTTAGCCCCACAGGTGTAATCAACTGCAGC
This sequence comes from Platynereis dumerilii, assembly GCA_026936325.1. Lineage (NCBI taxonomy): Eukaryota > Metazoa > Annelida > Polychaeta > Phyllodocida > Nereididae > Platynereis > Platynereis dumerilii. The sequence goes on from JAPTHN010000031.1 coordinate 3,459,107, forward strand.
ACATATTATACTTCACAATGATTCTCTGGAGAAAACAGCTGTGCATGTATGACTTTGTATGTATTCACCAGAAGCTCAACAACGATGAAAAGGCAGTAGTAGTCTACAGGAAATAGAGTGCAATTCACTCAGCATATAATTAACGGCTTCAAGCATGGAACCCGCCATTCACTTGCTTGTGTATCATAACACACTCATTTTCTTAGTATGGAGCTGCTAATTCAAACAGGAGGCTTAACGTACCAACAATGACACAGTCATCCTTCTCCACTGTTAGCCCCACAGATGTAATCAACTGCAGTGCATATTATACTTCACAATGACTCGGTATAGGCGACCTTGATACACCCATGATATGCTGCTTTGAGATGGGATGAGGAGGTTGGGAGTTCTTTCTGGGTCACAGCATCCCATGAAGGATGGACCATTGCCTCTGGATCCGCCTTCCGGAGTTGCTGTCAAATCAAGCAAACCCTGATTACCCAGATCCAGATACCAGCCAAAGATTTCTAGCTGATGGACATTTTTCATTCAGAGCTCTGTGGTGGTCTCTGCTATTGATTTCTAGAGATATAAATCAGAAGACCATCCCTCAAGATTTGAATCCTGAGACTTTGCCGCAAGAGCTTCATCACATAAGACACTTCATTTGTCTACCAACGGCATTATAACCAAAGTTGAAGTGTATTGAGTCAAAGCATAAAGACATAGTTGGAAAGGAGTTCCCCCGTGGCCTAACTGGTAAGTGCGCTTGTCAACTGGCTTCGAGGGCGTGGGTTCAAATCTCACCCCGGGAACTCACTTTAGTCCGAGCCCATGGGACATTAAATGGAGGCGGGTTGTATCCAGTGTTCTATGCTGGGGCAACTGAAAGACCCTGGGCATCCCTGAAGTAATAGGGTATGTGCCAGACTCACAGTCTTCTCATCTCATCCTCATCATACGGCGATCGCCTGCCTCGATATAGCCCACTAAGGTGCTGCAGAGGCATAAAACACAAACAAACAAACAGACAAACATAGTTGGAAAAGTTGCAATACATTGAACATTTACTGACCCTCCATGCATACCATATAATCGAGGGTTGATTGTTGGTCAAATGAAAAACTACTGAAGACTTGCCACTTAGCATTGTGTGGTTGCTCAAATCAATTGCAAAAATGTAAATTCTGTAGAATACATATACATCAATTCTTTTAATCCTTTTGGAAGCCTTAAAACACTTTCCTTGAGCACATTAGTTATTCTCCACACGAGTCATAAGAATATGCCATCAGCATATATTTGAATACCTCAATGAGGTGCTCCACTTATAGAATAATTACACCTTTCACCCAATAATTAAGTGAGAGAAGTAATAACTCTGCTAATCCCCACATGTCATATGTTGCAGAAGGCAGTTGATGCTAAAGCCATCACTCGCAGATGGTAGTAATTATAAGCTGTGCAAGCAAGATGAATAATATTTGGCGCAGAATGGCTTCATTCCTAAATAAGGAGTTATTATGGGCAGAAGAGTCAATACCATTTGAGATAAAAAGTATAAACTACTAACATACAAAATCAAATAATATTTAGCTTGCAGAGAGAGAGAGACTCCTGTAACCATACTGGTCACACTGAAGCATCACATCACCTCCTGTAGTCCATCATTTATCATAAAGAGCAGCAGCGGAGGTAGCGGAGGCAGCAAGGGCACTAAGAATGATCCAGGTCATCAGAAACATGGGTGATAATGGAGGATAACAGCAGTGCCACCTACTGAGAGGAAATAGACACATAAATGTCAGGGGGCTTCAGTGATGCAAAATGAATGACCAGTGACCACTCAGGCTAACAAGCCATATAGGGGTTAGTATAGTCCAGCATGGCTCTCTATGTGGACAGATAAAATAGCAGATGACATGCATCATCCAAGTCTACCCCATGTCCCCCTGATTAACTTGAACTAGCATAAAATCCAGATTTCCAAAGTATCCCGTAATCGGACACTCATATCATTGCAACCAAGCATATGGACCTGGGCGTCTGCATACTCTAATAGCCCTTCGCGCGTATATTGAATGTCCCACAACCGAATGCTTATGTCAACATCAGTTTTTGGGCCGCGCAAGAATCTAAATACAGCTAGTTCCGGAATAGTGCACTTGACTCAAAGTAAATTCCCAAAATGACAAAAAGGGATATCAATGGAAACAAAGCTCACTCTATGTGCATCAAAATGTAGCAGGGAAGAACTTTTTGTTGGCCAATGGGACTGAGGCGTTACCAGGCCAGAACTTACCAGAGCAGGAACACGCTATCAAGGGCTGCTTCTCATTACACAATGGCTCAGTGGTCAATCCAACACATCCATTAAAGACCAATCACTTGCAGCACAACCTGACCTGTTTCACCAAAGACCTGGTGGGATCACCCCAGATTGTGTGGACTGCAAATTGCATAATTTGAATGGGGAGCATGTCAACCAAATGCAGAACATGCAAAGACCATCATGCCCACAAATGTCCTGCCACGTTTGCTGTTCCATGTGCATCACACTACATGCTTCCAGGATGTCAGCAAGATAATCTGGCAACAGACATGGCTGCAAAAGGTTGACTGGCGCATGTATGCAATGTCACACTCTGTGTCAAGTGAATAGTAGCTAATAGTGCAGTGGATGTGGGGAACTATGTTCTTGACAAGGCAAATTCATATTCAGTCCGACACTGTACTTCTATTATAAGCATCCATAAAACCCAAGCATTGCAGCCACATTCTCTGGCACATAATTCCACAACAGTATTCTTCCTCCATTGACCTCCAAGCCTAAATTTATACCACATGCATGTATTAATCAAAAGGAGGGAATTTGTAATGTGAAGAAATCAGTCACACTAAGAAGTCACATGTTCAGTAAGTTGTTCACTCTGCCTTCCTGCTAATCCTAGATTTCACAAATGTCAAGAGACTTCACTTCCTGGAATGGGAACACAAGCCGCTTACAAGGTTGCCCCACATCCGCCAGACAAGATTTGGATAAGTCGAACCGGAGTCATCAGCTCAGCTTAGGGGAATTCAAGTGGATTACCAGGTGCTTAGCTGGAGTGGTACACTTAATTGGGTTTGGCAAGGTAAAGCCTTCTATGTGACAACAGAGTTGTACAACATGACCTATAACAATCACCCCAAACTTTGAAAGTTTCAATGAGACCCAAAACAAGAAAAAGTTCTGAAAATACAGCAACTTAGCAGCCAGCATTGCCACTTGTAAATTGACAAAAACCATTAAACTCTTCACAAACAGACTGCTATAAAAACCATGACACATTTATGCAAGCCTGTCGTGGTCCCCATTAAACAAACACAACAGTGAAAGGGGACAGTGTCACATCACAACAATGGTGGAGAAAACGTAAACATAAACCCAAGTCAATAAAAGCAATCAGTTTTCTTGAGATACATTTACCGGCCAAATAAATTCTACATGTGACAGAATGTGTAACACTCCAAATTAACAAAAATTGTGATGGATGTACTCATTATGTCAACTGCAACAGGATATCAATCCACTCTTTTAGAGTAGTGACAGTAACAATGGCGTCATTTTTGGTTTGCCAAAGTTTGTCTTCAGAAGAGGAGTTAACAATGCCAATCTTAGCTTTAGTGAACTAGAGCTTAACATCTATGACAATTACTGTTCACAGTGCAGACAAAATAAGTGGTGCCAGGGACCGCACCAGCACAAAGCAGCCAAAGGGGTCAACCAGAGCAGGTTCTTGCGACCAGTCAGCCCATTGGAGCCACTACCACAACTGCATGCAAAATTAAAATTATCGCAGCGGATTTAATTTAATGAATTAGTCATTGGCCAGTTTAACATGGATAGCAACATGGATAGATTCACATCACAAATAATAAACTAATCCTGCTAATGTCACTTAGCACCAACAATACATTGTGACAGCACATCATGCAATAAAACTGCAACCAATGCTCACAGCTTACTATGCTGATCCCCTCTATACATAATAATTATATCAGCAGGACAGGAGGTCTGCGCTGAGGCAACATCCAGTCCAGGCCAGAGGCTGCGCTAGTCATGCAATTGCCTGGTTTCACCATATCACGACTGTCTCAACTGTCTCCCCTTACTGTACTCGCACAGACGGCTATTTTGCCAGACAACAATGGCCACATTTATTGTCACTGTAATAACAAAATTGTGTGTAAAAAAAAACTGATCGTAAACATGCTAGCAAACTCTCCTAGGTTGTTTCACACAAGAGTCAGATGATCTTACACAGACACCTAAATCAATTCTTTCAGAGTTTTCTGTAGACTAACATGGTTTTACTTTTGGTATAAAACTCTGGCTGGCAGTCTGGAATTTAACAATGCACACTATGACTCAATAAGACAGTTTGCTTTCCATAAAGCAGAGACAGCTGCAGAGTGGGACTTGGAGATGGGAAGAGGTCAAAGAGCAGAGAGTATGACACCCAACGCCTCACTTCCACCACCCAGAGGTTTGAATGACAATCGTTGAATAACCCGCCACCAAGAGAGAAACCAAGTCCCAAAAACGCAGCCACACAATTACTGGGGGCGCAACTCAATGCTTGTCTAAAGCATCACACGATAATCCCGAAAAGAAACACAACATTGATCCAAACGATTTTGCTATTGTAGTAGAGTCCTCCAAGAAGTCTGTCCTGACAATTCATAGATAGATGTAAGATTCAGAGGAACGTTGGTGATCCCATGGATAACCTAGCATAATCCACTAGGGCTATTAAAGGAGATATGGCCTTCAACAACCATTTGTACCACATATTTTGCTATGTAAGAGAAGTGAAATCTACAGCAGCGGTTGCCAACTAATAATTAGGTGTCTGATTAATGCAAGAGTTTAACTCAAAATGCTGGAATGTTTTTCAGCCGGATCTCCTGAGAGTGGTAGAATGTTGAAGTTAAGTTCTCCGGTTCTCCCATAACTATTTAGAAGAAAAAGGCCAGTGTAAGACCTCCTTGTCTCCGGCTGATATTCTGGGATGTTGCAGGAGTGAAATTAACAAAGAGCACAAGTGCATTAGACAAACGTCTCTTTGAGACTCTACAGGCAATTGAGCATAAGCCAATGTAACAACAGTCACGCAAAACTTCAAAACACTTAATTAGGACTTACAAGATAACAACAAGCAGCTAATTTATATAAATGCCCTGACAAGAGACAGAAAGTCTAACATGGATGACTATAGTACTTGCCTACTACCTGGGAAATGATGATTTGCGAAAGATGTACTAAAAGTACTGCAATGTCTATAGCTCTGAACTTTTGTCCAAATCAAGACTTTGGTTTTTCCAAGTGTACAAATTGACTATTCAAGAAAAATAAACCAATCAAAGTAAGTCAAATGGAAGAAAATTAATGGAGGAATTGATTTATGCAAATGACTCACTTGCCGTCTGCCTTGAAATCTAGCAGTTTACTTCGCCACAATCTCCTAGAATGAAGCCACTCAACATGAAATTGAGCTCATTTGGCAGTTTCAGCTCACTCCAGCTCATTTTGCAAAGTTTTATCAAGTGAAAAACTCACTGCAGCCATGCATTTAGCCATGGCTCATTGAAGGGAACTATGATGAGATGTAAGAACAGTGCAATTATCAAAGTTTTTCTTAGGTAAGTTTCTTACTCAAGCCCCCTTTCTTATAGTAATCCTTAAATTTTTAAAACGTTGATATTAAGCAATGTTAAGGAATTTGTTGTAGGACTCAGCATGACGTTTAAAATTAATGGACATGGTCGGTAGGCTCCAACAGGTTTACATCCGTCCTGACTTTAATTACAGAACAATCATCAGAGACATCAATTTACTGGCACATTAGCCACATCCCACGCAGTAAAAGCAGTTGAGATAACAATAGACATTAGAAAGAGTAATAGGGAAGAGAGGAGGACAGTGTAGATGCTTGATGGCAGGCTAGAGTGGGCCAAACCCAGCACGGCTCAATCCTTGATTGGATTTCTGTCAAGACAAGAAGCAGGGCTAGCTGGGCTGCTCGATATTCACCACACAGGACACAGTGACACACTGCAACATATACTATGTGACAGGCTTATACAGCCAACAAGACAGTGAGACCAAGTTCTTGTACTGGTAGTCCAACATCCTTCTTGTTGGTGGCCATCACTAACTCCAATACCAATGCATACAGCTGCCTCCCTTGTCCCTTGAATAAGTCATCTCCAAGCAGAAGCATAAAACACCTTTTCAGAGTGTCCACTCCGTCTTGACCGAAATTCTCCATAGGTCACAAGTTGGGTCTTGGGGAGGGTTCAGGGGGCAGTGAATGATCACCTTCCTTCTAATAGACTTTCCATTGTCAACAATATTTCAAACAAAATAATAGCACAGATGTATCATTGTTGCAAAATTCAATTATTTCATTCATCCACATCCACAAAACAGCCAAAAGCATTCTGGCATACAGAGACAACCATCACCATGGATATACTGAGAGCTATGCAAATTCAACCAGTCCAGCCATGTGCCATTCATAAAGGAAAGGCAATGAAGATTCTTTTTACAAGGCCATAAAGGACACTACAATCACTACATCCTCCTAACTGCTGTTTATGGGACAAGGGCTTTGCTATAGTTCACAGCCACAGAGCATGTTAATCCCAAGCAATACATCAGCAAACGGATGAACAATGCTGAAACACTCAATCCGAAATACAAGGCTGATTCGAAAGAGCAATCAGATTACAAACTAAGCCTGGTCCTACTATTTCATCTGCAGCATCATAAACGTTTCTTTGCATAGTTCTATTCAGCTGTTATTTTTGCCATATCTATAAGATGAATAAACCAACGAAGTAAACACAATTTGTCACTTGAGGGACTTGTATGTATGTCACCAACTGGTTCAGGACTGGACACTTTTTTGCCCTCTCTTCCAGACACACGACATGGAAGTCCCATCAAGCAATCAATGGGCAGCGAAAGCAGCACGTCTAGACCAGCCAGAGTGTCACATGGGGAGGGACAAATAACAAACACAACTAACAAGCTACCAAAGCAATAATAGGAAGGAGAAGCCAAGAGGGGAGAGGGGAAATAATGAAGAGAAAATCACAGAACGGTCAGCTGAGACACTCTCTCTCTTTCAGTCAAAGTTCGACCTTAACTTGCTTAGTCTAAACTTATGATGCCTAAATCATAGCTCATTTTCAACACTGACCAATTCTCAGTTTTTGTTTCAGTCAAGCCTGACTACTCAGCCCAGTCTTAACTCCCTCATAATCTGACCTTTGTGATCCTTGCAGTAGGGGAGAGCGGGGCACAGTGAGACACTTTTTTTATTTTCAAGTGTTCCAAAATGTTGGCAGTAACGAGTTAAATGAGATCAGGTCTACATTATAGGTAATGACGTTGGGTATATTGTCAAGTAGTTTCAGGTTCCTACCTTTTACAGGTTTGGAGAAATTTTGAGTTACGTCCATGCTCGTTAAGTGTCTCACTGTGCCCCTTGGGCGGGGCACAGTGAGACAGCGGGCGGGGCACAGTGAGACAGGGCATCTGCTGCCATAACCCCCGATTGTCGGGACCTGCAGAATTGTTCCGACAATTGTTGCTACAGAAACTACTGTACTCTTATAATAGCAGCTGGCTAGGTGATTTTTTAGGTCCGTTTTTGAGCATGTTTCGAAACTTCATCGCACAGGACACATGCACGACTTATTTAACCTGCCGCACCTGTTACATACTAATAAAAATTCATTCTGATGCTTCTCTTTGAATATGACTCACTAAAATCAGGAGTTTATTGCAGGCATTTTGTTTTTAATAGTGAATTGTCAGCTATGCCTTACATTCAGGTCGTTTCGAGTGTATTTTAGCATGTCTCACTGTGCCCCGCCTCCAACTGTCTCACTGTGCCCAATGTAGCTCTCTTTATAAAATTTTTGAATCCTGCGGACCAGATGCCTGTATTGTGGTTCATTATCTCACTTAACTAAGGCAAATAATCAAGGTTTGAATTCCTGGCAATTGATTTGCGTTATACCATTTTTCTTGGGAATTATAACAAAAAGTCGTTTAGCAAAATCATTTACTTTTATCGGCTAAAAACCTAAATATTGAAATTCCACTCTCGATATGCTGTGTAGGCATTCCGGATATAGGTCAGACTCTCACTTACTTACTTTTTGTACTATACAAAAGAGGGTTGATCTGTAAACAGTACCAGCTAGACGCTACGGGCTTTGTCTCACTGTGCCCGCCGTCTCACTGTGCCCTGCTCTCCCCTACACATATATGGCCTGAAGGATGCTTTGTTGAGGAGGCATCTGACAAGTTCCAAAATTAAGAAGAAGTGTCACCAGTCATCCAAACGGCTTGCTGCCAATCTGATGATACTACCTCTCTGACGCAGTCATTAAGTATCTCACAACAATGTGGGTACATGCTACACTATTGCCGCAGTATAATAGCCGAAATTTTTTCCCAAAAAAAATAAAAGAGAATTTTCTACTTTCCTTCAACAGTTTTACACAGACAAAAAAATACATCCAGATACAGTAGATCATTAAAACTTCATGACAAATTGATAAGAATGGCGCAACCATTCTTCAAACAAAATGTGACCTAGAAGCATTTAATTCGTTTAGGTAAAATTTATGAAGAAAAAAGATGAAAATGAATGGGAGTATGGCATAAGAGTAGCAGAAAAAAGGCTTCATCTAAGCACCTCATGGACAGAAGAATGCCACAAGTCGTAAGAATGTTTTATCAGACATAATAACATGAAAGGGAGGCACAATCGATGAATTTCAATGGTAAATGTGCTGCCTGTGTGTGCTGACATGTACTTGTAGCAGCAGAAAGAAAGGGTGACCTCTTCCAAGTTGCGACATCAACAGAATGAATTTGTGTGCATTATAATGGATTTCAGCCAACCTCTGTTTGTTCTGGTTGTAACTGAAAAAGTGTTCAGTACAGTATTTCCAAATGTATGCATATCTGATACACTTTACATCATGCAATTGATAGGATAGATCAATTTAAATTCGTATCCAAAAAGACAGAAATATTTTAAATCTCTTAGTCTATACTTACTTGTTTATCAGAAACTTCAGGCTTGCCTGAGAGAAATTCAGTCTAAGATTACACTTTGATTAATGATTCAATCATTAATCACAAATTAGTACAGCTACAGCATATTTGGACTGCTCTTGTTTAAAAATATTTATAAAAGACACAGTGTCCAGGTTAAAAAACCAAATCCAGTCAAACGATGACGAAAGCCGTTTAATCCACTGTATCACTACTTTAGTCTGATAGGAAACCAGTCTGGAATGCCTAATTTTTTTGTCACTCATCCAAAGCCAGTCACGCAATCTCAACACTTCCCTGTCATTATGGATATATGCCATTAAAAGTCTAGCCTCTAGAACTACTATGGTCGTTAGTGAGCTTCAAAAACACCCATTTTTTAAAACTCGATTTAGCACCATAATATCATTTTTTTTCTATGAACATGAAGTGGAGCTTAAAGAAGTTTGTAATGTTGAAGAATTTGCCTCTAAATTCTGAAAGGGGCAGTGAGTGCCCATTCCCCATGCAGCTATTCTGGAATCTGGAAGGCTCATGGCTGGCAGCCATTGCACTCATTCAGCCCAATGTGACCCCTTGTGGCACACCTTAAGGCGAATCACAGCTGCCATCAAATCACTGGCTATACTTGTCCACTGTCCACCTGTCAGAAGTTTTAAAATGTGCCTATCCAGCCAAAGGGCCCCTCCCCAGCGTCAATGTACGAGGGGTTTTCCAAAAGTTCTGTCCAAGTTGTCATAACTTTTGAGATATATTTCACAAACACATGAAATTTGGGTCAGTTAATATTGAGGTAATATACAAATGATTTGCAAAATATCAGATTTTAGAAATGAAAATAAATGGTTGTTTTGTTGCCATGGAAACATGAAGTCATGGTATGCGGCCCAGATTTTGCAGTCTTCTTGGTACCAGCTTAACACCTGTCTAGTGTAACTGGCTTCACTCACTGAATCGAGGCATATCAATAATTTTTTTAACATAAAAAGCAATGGGCTTATTGTGAAGCACTTAGTGACAATGGAGACAATGTTATTAAACATATATTAGACCCTTAACTTTTCAAAATTCAGCAACTTCCCTTTTTTCCATGAGACGAGAAACTTTATAATTGATGAATGATATAACAGACATGAATGAAATTCATATAATTAGCTTTCAAAATCTGACAGAGAGAGACAGTACCTTCTTAAATATATATACAAGGAAGATAGAATAAGTAATAAAACCATCTGAATTTCATATATGCGTTTTTGAAGGAATAGAAGACACATCCGGAAATCCAAGAACCAGAAAACGGCACAACTTATAAACTGTCCAAAACCAGAATACCTAAAGACTTGCTTTTCAAATGGATTGAGTGCATGGAAAAACACATTATGGACCAAATCAATCACTTAGAGAAGTTGTGAAATGATGATGTGTGTTTTCCACATGTTTTCATTTGAAAATCTCTCAAAATAATTCAATGTTTTGACAAGATATTTGTGTTTCTGCCTGTTTTTATGCTCTGGGCCGCATTTCAAGACTTCTGGTTTCCATGGCTACAGAATCAGTAATTATTTTTATTTCTATGAATTGATTTTTTGGAGATCAATTGCAAATCACTTCAGTTTTAACTGACCAAAATATCATGTGCCTGCATAAAATATTGCTGAAGTTATGACCAGTTGGACAGAACTTATGGAAAACCCCTCGTATACCTAAAAGGTCCTAGTTGGTTAGGTATGTTTGGTTTGCCAGTGGTGTAACTGATTTATATACTTTTGTGCCATTGTGTGCCTCTGAGTGGTGCTCTTGGGCCATGATGAATACTGGTGCAGTGACGAAGAAGTGATTTCCACTCTCCATAGCTTGATGCTGTGGATGGAATCTGAGTAACACTTTTTTGATACAGATTCCTTTCAACCAGAAAATTCTAGATGGGAATAACAGACTGGCCGATCCTTGTTGGACAGCAGATAATAGACATTTCTCATGACAACAATTTCAACTGCACTTTGAATTTGCAAGACATAGCATATCTTTTAGATTTCCTAAGGTTTTTAATAACATTGAATTACCTGTTAGGCAAAAGATTTATACACATAGTATAGATGGTTACAAAATATATATAAAAAACATTTTTATCAATAAATATAATTCAACTTGTAGTATACAGAATTGCTACATTTGCCATAGGCATTTGGTTGGTCAGTGAAAAAGAAAAAAACCCTCATCTTAATATAATGTTATTGTTTTTATTTTATAAACCTTGTCGACAGTGTTAGGGCCCTCTTCACCAGCAGTGCAAGACCTACAAATTTTACGAAGCCTAGGTGGCCCCTTGATAGCGATACTTGTAGGTATCATAAAGGGGTCACCTAGCTCATTAGTATTCTTGTTTCTTACTTATTTCTCTGAATATGGTTTTGTATATACTAATGAGCAAATAAATGATTGAAATTGAATTGAAATTGAAATTGCTCCTGTCATTCGCAACTTGCATCCGACCTGCAGAATTTTCAGCTCCATGGGCTGTCCATCTTCACTCTTCTCCCTTCGGTTCACGACACCAGCGACAGTCCATTAAGAGCCTTATAGTATAGATTTCCCATAAAATGTAAGGCAGTCCAGCATAATCCATACCAATTACTCTCACAATGGAGATCTGCAATACAGACCAATCAAGGCACCATGTTCCCTGGCGGTCGCCATCTACACAGACATGTTTAAAGCTTTAAAGACATGCTCTGAGAGCTATGCATATTCAGCTGGACTATTCATGGGCAATTTATACATCGATAAAGATTCTTTTTACAAGGCCATTAACGACACTACGTCCTCCTAAGTGTTGTTTATTGCACACAGGCCTCGCTATAGTTCACAGCAACACAGAACACAGAAGGCTAATCCTGAGGCTAATCCCGAGGAATACAGAAGATGCCTCTTGACTCATAAACTCATCTTCACCCTGTTCTCAGTAAAAAATAATATATTGTTTTACACTTAAAAAAGTAAAACTATTAGAATTGCAGAACAAAATCAAGTCAGTGTCTGGCATTTATATTGCTTTTCGTGATGTCTAGTTTGGTGCTAGCAAGTCTTGTTGCAAGTCTTGTTGGTGTCCTGGAGAAAGCAATGCAAAGGCTGCCAACCAGAACCAACCCGATTAATTTATCCCGGGTTTGGAAATTGTCACAGGAATCAGAGGACAACCCAGGAATCTCCAGAAGGAGGGCACCAAAGGCATTAGTCAAAGCAATGAGACAGGGTCATGGCAACCCACGTCTGGGGAAGCAGAAACTACAAGGATGCAAATCTAGGCCTATAGCAATAACCCTGAAAGATTGTTACACATCTGAATGATGTTCTCAAAAAGCTGGTCCAACAACTTAGCAATAGCAGTCAACCAACTATACTTGAGTTTACCTGCTTTATACCCATCCTAAGCAAATTGGAAATTTAATGCCGATTCAAAAGAGCAATCAGATGACAAGCTCTGCCAGGCCCTACAATTTCGTTTGCAGCATTATAAGTGTGTCTTTGCATAGTGTTTGCAGCATTATAAGTGTGTCTTTGCATAGTTCTATTTCGCTGTTATTTTTGCTATATCTACAAGAAGGATAAACCAACGAAGTAAACACAATTTGTCACTTGGGGGACTTGTATGTATGACTGTATGTCACCCCGTGGTTCAGGACTGGATGGATTTTTTGCCCTCTCTTCCAGACACACGACATGGAAGTCTTATCAAGCAATCAATGGGCAGCGTTCAGCTGCACAACTAGACCAGTCAGCATCTAGACCAGTCAGAATGTCAGAAATAGCAAGCACAACTAACAAGCTACCAAAGAAAAGATACAAAGAGGAAGCCAAAAGGGGAGAGGGAAAATGGTGAATTAATATATATATGCTTTTATTGACATCAAAAATATCACAATTGATACATATGTCATTTGTAATGGGAATATGAAATATATAAAATCAAATGATATCTATTATACGCATTATTAACTATATACATTTATAACATTAATAATTATACACATATAATAAATAGCTAAAATTCATGAATGAGTATAAATACTTTTGGATAAAGGAGCATCAAACACAGGATTATAAGCAATACAAACTAGGTTCCAGCCACCCAAATAGTAAAAAAAGTAAAATTGTAATTGATTTAGATCAGAGAATAGACATACAAGATAGCAAATTATACAGATTAATTAACAATGCATGATAATTCTTATTCCAAACATTATTTACAAGGCAGGCATCAAGTAACATATACTGTTGCTTTAACAGTGCTGTGATAAAAATTGATTGAAAAACAATAATGATAATAAAATTAACAAATAAGTAAAAAAAAAAAAAAAAAAAAAAAAAAAAAAAAAAAAATATATATATATATATATATATATAGGCATTTATTTGAAAAGTGGGGCCAAAACTAAAACAGTCACTGCCCGGCAGTGAATTATCCAATTACCTTGGTTTATGAATTTTCTGAAAGAACAGGGATAGGACTGTCAAAGAAAAATATAAAGATACTTCTAATCCATGTTTTCACTAAAAGAGGCTCAAAAATGATCAAAAATGGAGTTTTAAAAGGTCCCCGTTTTGTAGACCCTATTTTGAGAGGCTGGCATTTTCTCCCCATACTGCCAATAACAAAAACAAACATTTTATCCGATCTGTCATGCTTTGAGGTACAACAAAAAAATATAAGGTGATTTTTGAAAAATGGTCTACCTTTGGTTTTCAGGGCAAAAAGATCAAAAAGCCAACTGTCACACCTTGGTGTGACTATCCAAAAAGTGATATAAGTGTATTTTCTCACCACTAAAACCACATTAACCCACGCCAATATATTTTATTTTTGTAGCAATAGGTCCCATCTTACTTGGAAAAGTCAAATTACATTCCTATTGTCATTATTAACAGAGCAGTGACCCCTCAAAGTGATGTAACGACCGTAATAGTTCGTGTAACGTACCTCACGCTAGTAAGAAATTGTCCAAAATGACTAAGTCCAAACTCCAGGAACATAATAAGAAATCACATAATGGTTGGCTGAGACACCTCTCTCTTTCAGTCAAAGTTCAGCCTCAACTTGCTCAGTCTTAACTTACAATGCCTCAATCATAGCTTATTTTCAACACAGTCTGACCAATTCTCACTTTTTATTTCAGTCAAGCCTGACAAGTGACTACAACTGCCTCGTAATCTGACCTTGGTGATCCTTGCAGAAACAGATGCGGCCTTACGGGTGCCGTGTTGCCACAGCAGCTGTCAAGACCAAGGATGGGGAAGACATGTCACCAGTCTTCCAAATTACTTGCTACACATTTGATGAAATTAATTTTCTGACACCATATCTCACACGTGATCAGTATACAAAAAATATCCAAGAAGGCCAGCATTACTTCAAGACAAAATAAGAATGACATGAACACTCATTAACCTAGAATTATTTTTCTTTTCAAGGGAAAATTAGAGAGAAAAAAGATGAAAATGAATGGGAGTATGGCAAAAGAGCAGCAGGGGAAGTAAGAGATGCTTTATCTGAGCACCTCACAGAAGAATGTCTGAATGCCACAATCTTAAAAGGCGTAAGAACGTTTTAATAGACAATGCGACATGAAAGGGAGGCACAATCGATGATCTTGAATGAAAGATGTCCTGCCTCTGCGTATTGTGACATGTACTTATTGCAGGACCAAGAACAGGTGACCTCATCCTTGTAATGTCAATAGAATGAATCTGTCAGCATTATAATGGCTGGGATAGAACCTTTGAAGGTCTTAGCAAACATCCACAACAAAGCTGCTGCAGCATATATCATATTTTTTGCAATAACGCCAATATGATGTAGAGAAACATAAAAAAAAAGAATTCTGCCAGATATATGCAGCCCACGAGCACTACAATTGAGGCATTGAGTTCCTGACCAGGCGGCATCTCTTCTCAATCATCCTTCATTTCGATCGGCCACAAAGATGGAAAGGCCTCAGGGAGAGATAATGCACAAAACGGAATGCATGTTCCCAGAAAGAACATAAAGAAAGTTCTGCAAATTCCCTTCACCACCCACCCTGCCCCCTGGTGGAAGCTACAGACATACATCAAAGAAACACTCCTTCGGGATATCAAATGCAGGCATCTGTCAAGAACTTTCTTCTTTTCAGTATAGCCAATATTCAACTTACGGCAAGAAGAAAACGAAAGAGGGTGCTTAGGCAGGCAGACACTAAAAATAAGACTTCTAGGGCAAATTTAATGACAGTCATTAGCAATTGATTAGGAAAATAACATCTATCTTGCCTTGATTCCTGCAGTCCTTTCTTACTTTATAATGATTTCTCCCTTTAACTGACAATGGAGTTTTACATTCCAAGGCAAAACAAGTTCTGAATATTTTGGCAAACTAATGAATTTCAAGGAGATCTGAGATTTGAGATTATTTAGGGAAGAAATGAAAGGCATGCAAATGTTGCTCAATCTACACAATCTCCCCATCATTCTTCCATTTTTCTATTTGTCTTTCAGCAATCTAATAATAAAAGATCGAAAAACATTACCCTGAAACAGCCAAAATAGTCCAGGCATGGTTAATTTTTTTTGGTTATCTCTCTCTCTCTCCTGCTTTTCACAAAACTATTTTCCCCCAATCTTACTTGCATGAATCGTGCAGTAACTTGAAGAAAGCCCATACCATTGATTTCAAATGGCTATTTCATATAGGCTTCCTCGGGTTCTAACTACACATGAATCATGATTCCGTTAACAGGCAATATTTCATCTCAGAAATAATATTTCATCTCAGAAATATGTTACATCAAATATGAAAGTGAAGGGCATTGAAAGTCATACAGTGTCTGTATAAGAAATTGAAGGCCACATTTCAGCTGCCAGCCACTAATCAGTTTCTAGCAGGTATTTGAGTTCATAAGGACATCACCTGGTTTGACCTTGCAAGCACATGAGATTTATTCCATTAAAAAGCTGTGGGTAATGTGGTATAAAGGCTTTCTCAGGTTCTATCAGCACATGTAGGATGTCATTTAGGTTGCAAGGAAGGAGTTAATTTCAGCACAGAAATATGATATTTATCCAATATGACGTATATTATGGAAAACTGACAAAGGCACACAATGCCAATGTCAGCACTAGTAGGTTTCAAATAGATGATGTCTACTTTTGGACCAGTGACATTAAGAAAATGGCTGCATCAAAAAAAGGAAATGAAACAAGAGTTAGCTACACCTACATACAGCCACATTCATAAGACAGAGGCACACAAAGGTGATACCGGGCATAACTCAAGGGTCACCAAATGCTTCTCATGGTATTGAATATGCCACTGAGTCCAAGAACTAACAAAGTTGCCTTTCTTGAACACCAAGCCGACACCACCTACACAAGCCCACACAGCCAAGTGTCTTAACAGTAGATGAGTGAAGGCGGCCTCTTCCCCTCTGGCTACAACTCTAGCAGCTGCAGCATGATACTTTATGGGACTGACGTAACGGGAGCATTCTTAAATCACAGCCCTGAGAGTCACTTCAGTCAGCACTCCTGTAGGGCACCAACCAGTGACTTCTCTCTCTACTGCCAGTTCCAGGGCAGCTGGTCACACACTACTCCAGTCTGATGGCAAGAATGACCAGTAAGACCTGAATCTTGGTCTTGAGTTATTCAATTTCGTAAATAACTAACCAAGGCTGCAAGTTCGTACCAACAATTATTTTATATATGTACATTCTCCATCCAATGAACATCCATCCACTGCCACATATTTCACTACAGTCTATTTTTGATGGAGTGTCACAACAAACTTGTTGGTATTCATAACTAAGCCTGTGTCCCATGTTATGTTTCCCTATCCTCGATAAAGCAAAAGAAAAACAGCTAAGTGATAAATTGGATGATAAATTTGGCAACAAAAGACTGGTATCTTGGATCAGGTGATCCAAGATATATTAGGGCTTCAGGAGCAGGGTATCTTGGCATCTACTTGCTAAGACACTATAATTTTATCTATCTCTGAATCTGTCTGTCCTCGCAAAGACTCAAGACCTACAACGCAACCCTATTTGCAGAGCTCTCCAACCCAATTACATCACTGTTTTTATATCCACTCACAGTAAGTTCAGAATATCCAGGTCTACACAAGGAGAAGGCAGACAAGCTTGTCCTGTTATAAACAGTCACACTTTGGCAAATCACTGTTAAGTGAGGGCAAGCTTACTATGCAGTATGCACTATGCCCGCCCCTTTACAATTGACATGATGAGTTGTTGATGACCATTCTCATTATAACAAAAATGCCTGAATAAACACAAGAGAGCAAATTCAGCCTATCTGCAAGCCACATTTGTGCTCAGCTTGCCTTTCTAAAAGTCAGTAGCCTTTGCAGCCACTCCCAGGAGGGTCCCTTTCAATGGATTGTTTGACCAACACCCCTTAGGACCAGACAAAATTCCAATGTGGCTACAAGTTTTAAATGAGCTGTCTCTGAGAAAACCAGGCGGGTGGTGGAGGATGGTCCGAGCCGGATCTGGATGAAATTTTCACCATGTGCCCTTCAAATACATTAATGAAGCACAGTGAAGTCCGTTTTTCCATAAATTCAAATTTTCCCTAATTTTAACCCCTTTTAAAAAAGCATGTCAAAAAAGACTGAAATTCATTTAACATGGGCTAAATTGGGCTTCAATGGGAAAACAGCCCAACTTCAGCTCACTAAAAACCCATTTGCCAGCGGGTGGCTAGAAAAGCTGTTGATTGGTGATGCTTATATATGACTTGAATGTCTGAAATCCACTTTCCGTTCGCTGGGCATTTTCCTTATGTGCCTGATATGAGCATTTTAAGATATTTAAGGGTGGCAGATTTCATGGATTTTGTAGGAAAATGCAAAAATATGAAAAGTGCCATATCTCGGCTCAAAATGGACTTACTTTAACAATTTTGGTGTCCAAATATACATTTTTGCCAATTCCGCACTCATCTAGGTGGTTACTTTTATGATTAAAGGTCAAGGTCATTGTGAAATTTCAAGGTCAAATTCATTTTTTCCCCATTTTTTGTATGATTTTGTAATACATGCTATGTTTACGAGCACAACAGGCAAATTTAGACACAACTTGATGGTACAGGGGGATGGGGAATTTTCTAAGCTACATTTTGGTACTTTATACAGTTCAAAAACTTGCAAATATGACCTCAATATGGGAATTTTTGTATTTACGGAAATGTATACATTTTGAAAATAAGAGTCAACGTATTTTGTGCTGTTGTGTGCTGATGAGAGGCACACATTCTGAAACTGAACTTGATTTGTTAATGTGTCTTTGACAACAATAAGACAACTTTTGTGAAAAAAATTTGTCATTTCAAGAAATATTGTATTTTTGGCTGCCATTATTGAAAATTTGATTTTTTGGAATATCTTTGGAACTAAGGCTGATAATGGAAAAATTATTTCACCAATACCCACATTTTCAGGGTCAAGGACTCTCATGAAGCCATTTGTGACATCATAGGTCATGTGATAATACTCTATTAGATGGTTTGAAAGGTGTCCGTTATAGGAATTCAACGCTTTTTGGAACATCTCTGGAACTGAGACAGATAATGGAAAAAATATGTCACCCATTGCCATATTTTTAGAGTCAAGGCTATTGTAATCCATTTTAGACATCACATCTCAAGTAAAAATACTATGCTATAACAGGCTTGAAATGTGGCATTTCCAAAATGCAAGACAGATTTTCTTTACAAATCGTGTATTTAGCAAAGCAAAGCCACTTTTTTATGATGTAAGCATTTGCTGTGCATGATGTCACATCAATGAACTGCAGTTCAACTCTGCAGTTACTGTACTGTGATGGTTACTATTGAGACAACCACTTGTCAACTGATACATTGAAAAGCCTGGAGAGACCAATATTTCTTAAAACGATGTGAATGGGGCTGTGAAAACAATGTGAATCGGGCTGTGATTGACTGTTCAAAAATGCTCAATGAGTCCATGAATTATTCTCAGGTCCAGCTCAGGGCATATAAGAAACCAAATTGGGACTATCTTAACTGCATTCAAATCACAACATATTTGTTTTTGTATTGAAAGCTTAAACTGTCTTCTAGAGCTTATGAAGCCTGTACAATGCAATGCACTGATGTAAAAATTATGTGCTATCACACAATCTGTTAATTTCTGGTAAAAGTACATCCTGAAAAATTCTTCCTATTGAAGGATAAACTTCCACCTGTACCTTTGATTAGTCTAGGCCCTGGAGTATTTGCAATGAATTTTTATATATCTTTAAATTTTAGAATATGCGCCTATTTCCTGTTAATATTTAACCTCTTGACTGACCCTCTATACACTGAAGGGGGGCGTTCCAGATTCGTAGGCAGAATTTAGCATTCTTCACTTCAACCAGGATGGCTAGAGAATTGTTTCATTGTGAAAATAAATTGAATGGTCTTACAAATTTTGATTTCCCTTCCAAAAATCTGGATGTCTCAGGATAACTATTTGGGACCCCACTAAAGGGTAATGAAATTTTTTAACCAACAGGTTGCATAATGATCATTTTGGAAGGATGACCACTGCTATACGGCTAATCCAATTCAATTTTTTCACCACAGTGAGACTAAACAATGTAGCCCTAATGATTGTGATGTAATCAGCAGCAAGGAGACATACATGTGCATTATGAAGCCATTATTGCATAAGGAATATTTTACTCCTTTTTTAAAAATTAAATCGTCAGTAAGCTACAATACTAGTGATGTCATTATCATTGAGTATAATTAACACCAAGGTGGCAGTGTTGTGGTGTAGTCCTTTGTCCTTTACAAGCAGAAATTCAATGATGATATTTGGTCTACTGAGGAGGCTGCAGACCATTGTCGACACATACTTTTCTCTACATTTTGTCATGTTTATAATTAATATCAAAAGTTAATTAAGGCACCTTAACTACTTCATGATTTAGCCTTAATTAAAATTCATTTTATCATAAAGGCCAGAATAGAATAAGACTTTAAAATACTGTGATCAAAATTGAAACTTGTAAGGTGCTGCAAATTCCAGATTTTCAGATAGGATAACATCTTCGTTTCATGCGGCCCAAAAGCAGAGATATATCATTACACTTGAATAAAAAAAGAAACATTCAATGAATTGAATTCACTGTAAACATACATATGGAGAGACTGTGGTGGGTTGTGTCATGTGTTAAATTGTGCCTTAGTGTTGGGGTGAAATGAAATGAAGAACAATGTAAAGAGGGTAATGTCACCCATGTGTACAAATTGTGCCAACATCATTATTATTATATGCACCATGACCAGATATAATGCTGAGAAAAGCTGCACTGAGATATTCAATATTATTGTTGAAAACATGATGCATTATGGACTGACATTTGAACGTATTTCTCAATCTTTTATTGAGTGACCATGATATTCTTGGAGTTGCCCTCAGGGAGAAATTATCTATTTCACTTCAAAAGCAAGCATAGTTATTTGTTTTCAGCTTGCTGTTCCCCCAAATATTCAAGCAACACCATAAATTATTTGTTGCAAGACTGCTAAAGCACAATTTATTTATTTCACCAAAACTTTTCAAGAAACTACTTAAAAAAACTACAACCCCACCCCCCCCCCTAATATTATTGCCGCTGTCATGTTGACCGTAAGATAATTTCCCTTTGGCTCACAGTGGTTAGCAGGGATATCTAATACTTGTGGTGTTAGATTTAATTTAGCATAGTTAATTGATTTTTATGACCAATTTTCTTTGGTAAAATCATTTTGTGGCTGTGCCATTTGGGTTGGGGTCAGTTGTGGGAAGGGTATGATACAGGATTTTATTTTTCATTTAGAATACATCATAATTATATAACTAGAACTGGGAAATGGCAGACAATAAATGAGAAACAGTTCTCAGCCAGCAGGTCATTTGCATAAATGGAGGTCTGGTTGAGACAGAGGCAACAAACAGTGCTCAAGGGAAACATCAATTTGTGATGTCATCAGAGGAAGAAAAGGGTGAAAGAAGGGTAGGTGAAGACTGTAGGGAAAGGGCAAGCCTGTGTAGGGAGTTTTTAGCTGACAACTATCCTGTGACCTGGGGTGACCTCATTTGCATGTCATTAGCATTAAGTTCAATGGTGTGGGGGATTATACATTCTTTTCAGCAGGGGCGGTGATTTTTCATTTTTGTAGGGGGGGGGGTGATTTCGGCAAACGCGAACGCGAAACTTTGCGCGAAGCCTAGCATGCCAAATGTCTCTGCAGTAGATTTGGGGGCCACTTTAGTTTAGAGGCCAAAAGCCAATATATTTTAGATAACCAAAAGTATGTTCTGAGAATTGTATATATTCCACATGACATACAAGTGGTATCATGGAAAAAAATGCTAAACATAACTGATAATTGTCAACACCAAGTAGCAATAATTTGAAATTCTTGGGAAGGGAGGAATATTCATATGATTGATCATCCACCCAGGAACTCTGCCCCTGCTTGTCAGTATTTTATGCCATTCCTGAATATAAGAATAAATTAATTAGATGCAAAGAACATATATTTATGCTACCATCCAAAAAGAAATAATTAAAGTTTTGTGGCATTTTTATTTTCTCCCTTAGTTATGTCATTAGCGTTCAGTAAGTATGGGCATGTAAGTATCTATCATAAACCGAAAACAGGAACACAAGACCTATCTGAAAAACAAGGTAAAATACGAGGTTTTTCTTGCAATAAACTAAGTGGAACAACTGTAATATAATTGACCTACTTTATCAAAAATATATATGCTACCATGTTTCTAATAGTTCAGATTGCATTGAAACTTTGATTCTAGTCTATATATTGTATTTTGATATCTTTTTATAGTCAGATTGAGTGACAAAGCTATGATTTTTAAGGCCAATTGCCCCGAAGCAAAAAAAGTAGCACAACTTACCCTCCACTCAATTTTAGGGTGACACTGGCCAATCCTCTAATAAAATATGTGTGCATGGCAGAATTTGGAATGACCTTTGGAGGAGCAAAACTTTTATGAATAACCTGTGTTTTGACACAAAACTTGTCATTCAAATGATAGTTTCCCCTAAAACACAATGACAGATTCAGCGAAACGGCCAAAGAAAACAGCATTGTATGGTAACGAAAAATTGCACAGCATCATCTTTAAAAGACAAAGTGAGTTATTGTTTTACATCCCCATTAGCACCAGCTTCGGCTATTGAGAGGCAATTAAAAACATAAGACATTATTTTAAAAGAAATCAGACAGAAAACAACCTCCTGATTCTTCTGAATTTCAGGCCAAACCTTGTTTTGAATATTGATAGTTTGTCTTGCGTAAACCTAAGAGTTTCGCTGCAGTTGATTGATGTGACATCATGCATAGCAAATGCATGGCTATATCATAACAAAAGTGGCTTAGCTAAGTAAACGATTTGCAAACAAAAAATAAAAACAATTCTGGTATTTTTGAAGGACAAAACAAGATGTTCTTTATGCTGCTTGTCAAACCTGTTATATAGCATTGTTACTTCATATGTGATGTCTAAAATGTATTACAATAGTCCTTGACTCTGAAAATATGGTGAAGGGTGAAATACTTTTTCCATTATCTGTCTCAGTTTCAGAGATATTCCAAAAAAGCATGAATTTCTGTAACCGGCATCTTTCAAACCCTCAACTAGAGTATTATCACATGACCTATGATGTCAAAAATGGCTACATGAGAGTCCTTAACCCTGAAAATGTGGGTATTGACGAAAATAATTTTTCCATTATCAGCCTTAGTTCCAAAGATATTCCAAAAAATCAAATTTTCAATAATGGCAGCCGAAAATACAATATTTCTTGAAAAGACAAAAGTTGTCTTATTGTTGTCAAAGACACATTAACAAATCAAGTTCAGTTTCAGAATGTGTGCCTCTCATCAGCACACAACAGCACAAAATACGTTGACTCTTATTTTCAAAATGTATACATTTCCGTAAATACAAAAATTCCCATATTGAGGTCATATTTGCAAGTTTTTGAACTGTATAAAGTACCAAAATGTAGCTTAGAAAATTCCCCATCCCCCTGTACCATCAAGTTGTGTCTAAATTTGCCTGTTGTGCTCGTAAACATAGCATGTATTACAAAATCATACAAAAAATGGGGAAAAAATGAATTTGACCTTGAAATTTCACAATGACCTTGACCTTTAATCATAAAAGTAACCACTCAGATGAGTGCGGAATTGGCAAAAATGTATATTTGGACACCAAAATTGTTAAAGTAAGTCCATTTTGAGCCGAGATATGGCACTTTTCGTATTTTTGCATTTTCCTACAAAATCCATGAAATCTGCCACCCTTAAATATCTTAAAATGCTCATATCAGGCACATAAGGAAAATGCCCAGCGAACGGAAAGTGGATTTCAGACATTCAAGTCATATATAAGCATCACCAATCGACAGCTTTTCTAGCCACCCGCTGGCAAATGGGTTTTTAGTGAGCTGAAGTTGGGCTGTTTTCCCATTGAAGCCCATGTTAAATGAATTTCAGTCTTTTTTGACATGCTTTTTTAAAAGGGGTTAAAATTAGGGAAAATTTGAATTTATGGAAAAACGGACTTCACTGTGCTTCATTAATGTATTTGAAGGGCACATGGTGAAAATTTCATCCAGATCCGGCTCGGACCATCCTCCACCTAAATGGGCATTCCGCCTGGTTTTCTCTGAGACAGCTCATTTAAAAAAAAGATATTCACAAAGAAAGCTGTCTGGGCCCAATCTTGCAACTTGCAGTTAGATTTGAAAAAACACACTGAGACTGGCTATTCATGGACAACAGGTCATCTGGCTGGACACTGCCCTCACCCTCGGCAGGTTATCAGGCCTGTCTCTGGTTGTCCAGTGTCCACATTGCAATCTAACCAACTTAATACACCAGACGTGCCTGCCCACTGACCGGGTGGACTCCCAAGAATGGCTGGAATTCCTCTGTGGACTTTTCTGGTGACGTGGATTCAGAAAGGAATGTGATGGCAAAATACCCTAACAGCCCAAAACAACTACAAGGCTTCAAGGACAATGGCTAGGAATGCATGACAAAGCAGAATATAATCCATCTATACCGATATCCAGCAATTGCTGAAATGTGCTTCATGAAATTTTGCAAAGCTCATTGAGAACCTTTCAGCCAAGAGTTCTCAGCAGAGTAACTGTGTTAATAAGGCATTCCGCTTCCTTCACAGGAGACAAATATAACAAGCACTTGTGATTAATATAATGTGTGACCAGCTAATCCTGCAGCACCTACTGAATCCTGCCTATGAATATCTCATTACTGCAGCCTTACTCCCATCAGTAATGAGGGCTAAAGATGTAGACAGGCCAACTCCAGCAATGATGAGCCTATAGCAATGTATGTGCAATTGCGGTAGCACATGCACATGGATTGAATGAACTGCCTTGAATTTCGAAGGGTGTGAGAAAGACCCTGATGTATCGATAAAGCACAGGCACACCTGTCTCTTGGCTATTTATTGGTGAGCAATGCTCAGGTCCTGTCCATACTCAGGCATTTGGAGAAGAGATCAATAGCCCTTTAAGAGACCCCAGCTGGGTGAAGAGTCAATTAAGACTCTTTTACCTTTATCATCATGTTCATTTAAATCAATTAACATTCTTGCGGTCTTGTGAAGGTGTACCTAAGAAATACTATTTTTGCTTACCTATTATGCAATACCTTAGGCAAGTTTGTTTAGTAAGAGAGGGTTCTACTTACAGTATAAAGAAAGTACAATTTGTCCAGCAACATCTTTCAAATATTTGAGATCCACCAGCAATGTAACTCAACTCACCTGCAAGGAAAAGAAAATAATTTTAAACATATTGATATTTATACAGTGAGTCTAAAGATATAATTCAAACAACATAAGTACACTACGAAAGCCTTTTCCTAGTAACAGATAATCATTCCATCTCACAACAACAACAAACCTGAGACAAAGAGTAGGCGTGTCCCTTGAATCAGCTTCTAAGCACAGCCACATTATTCATTGAATATCATATCACAGTAGTCTATTCGGTAGCAGACTTGGAAACAGATTATTAGCATGATTTGTTTGTAAACTACACTGGCATATATAAACTGACTCAAAAAAGTACAATCCTTGATCATTCCAAAAATAAGAAATTGTGGTTTATTGAAGTTGATACAGATAGTGATCTGTCAAATCCAGGATTTCACCACAGGCAGGCTTGAGAATCAACTGAGAGGCTCAGAGAATTAGCAATCGATTATCAGCTTGCTGTGCTCTAAATTTGCCTCAAGGAATGAGGCACAGTGGGGAAATGCTGAATCATTGTAGCTCATTCAGCACCATCCTAGATGCATAACAACCCCATCAATTGGCCACTGATTGAATTTTATTTATCTTCCTTTAATGCCAAACATTGTATATTATATTGTGCCTCTCAAATGGCTACCTTTCAATCTTACTTCATCCCTTTGAGCCATAGTCGCTCAGTTCCCTCCCAAGCAGTTTTCAAGTTCAGGGAGTATTCGTGCAACAGCATATAACTCACTCTCTGCCTCTGCATTACAGTTCTGGCTTTCTGGGCAAGGCTACCTTTCTCAGCCAAGATAGATAAATCAATTAGGATCTGGGACATTTTAGAGGACAGATGTAGAAGAGCCGTTTCTACATGGGACAGCATACATGACCAATTTGTTTGTTCTGCAAAGGACATGCAGATGATCTAATGGCCCTCATAAAAACCACCGAGGTCTACCAGGTCTGGCCGATGTATTATGCATTTTTATCAGCAGAATATTTCTCCATGGAGCAACATACGCAGGGCTCTTGCATAAATGTATATAAAGTGGAAGTCTCGGGCTTTATCATTGTAGGACATCAGCTATGCATAATACAAGCTATGATGCAGAAGTACACATAACGACAAGTTCAGTCAGAGACCATGCTGAACGTTGAGGTCAAAATTGTGAGGCAGGTTC
Organism: Platynereis dumerilii; assembly: GCA_026936325.1. Classification (NCBI taxonomy): domain Eukaryota; kingdom Metazoa; phylum Annelida; class Polychaeta; order Phyllodocida; family Nereididae; genus Platynereis; species Platynereis dumerilii. Next base: position 3,485,244 of record JAPTHN010000031.1, read on the forward strand.
GAGGCTTCACTTGGGGAGCAGCATTTACAGAGGTTGACCATTCCCACCCAGGCGGGGCACCACTGTTGCATATATTACCTTCAATTTGAGGTCCCGGATGTCATTTCCTTGGACTCAAGGTGCATCCAGTGAGGGAAATGACAAACATCCGTCGAAGGTCAGGAGCAATTGGACGGTCGTGCTGCACATTTGGGAAGAGATATTTGAGAGAGGGAATCAAGGCCAGACATGAAATGCATGTTTTAATAATACCCCCTGTTGGGCATAATGGCCATCCTGTTGGTGTCCCCTGAACGATCAACAAAAATAACCAGAAACAATTTCTCTCTTTTAAAGCATCCCTGGTACTTCTGCCTCCTGAGCTCCTGGCCATGACAGCTCATGAAACTTTAATGGTGGAAGCTTTGTCTCAAGAGGTTTTGCTTTAAAGTGTTTCTTGAGACAGAGTATTGAGATTTGAGCATTGTAACCAACTAACCAATGTAACCATATAAGTATTTTTGCATTTTGGTGAGAAAATGAAATTATCTAAATCATTAACACACATTCTGCTATACATGTCAGAGGAATATGCGAGGTCAATAAAGACACAAGTTGCTATCTCGTGCTGCTATCATTCAGTTAATGTGTTTCCTTGAGAGTCTGGAGCATACTGTCCAATGTGTCCATGCATTACTACATAATTTGCATATCTTTGGGAATCAATTCTTACCTTGATCTAGAGATATCTGGGAATAGACCAATAGACCATTGAGTTCACAGATAACCTTGGGAAATATGATGGACATATCAGATGCAACTAAATTCAGGAAATAAGCAGTGTCCTAGCAATAGCAAGGGAGACTTGTTTGAAACTAGAAAACTATTTGAGTCCTTCACTGTTTTGTCTGTAGTCTGTTGCAGTTGTATAGTTGCTCTTGACTGCATCGTGATTGATACGAAATGACACATTTTCAATGACTCCCAACAGCCAAAGGACATATAAAATCACTCACCAATAACTAACCAGTGACTAGCCAGTGGTTTGTGAAGTGCATAGTGACAATAGTGACCGTCAGTAACACACACGGAGTCTGGCAGTCGGCTTCGTCAACAATGAAAAGGCAGTAGGAGTCTTCAGGAAATAGAGTGCAATTCACTCAGCAGATAATTAACGCCTTCAAGCATGGAACCCGCCATTCACTTGCTTGTGTATCATAACACACTCATTTTCTTAGTATGGAGCTGCTAATTCAATGTAGCAACAATGAGACAGTCATCCTTCTCCACTGTTAGCCCCACAGATGTAATCAACTGCAGTGCATATTATACTTCACAATGACTCGGTATAGGCGACCTTGATACACCCATGATATGCTGCTTTGAGATGGGATGAGGAGGTTGGGAGTTCTTTCTGGGTCACAGCATCCCATGAAGGATGGACCATTGCCTCTGGATCCGCCTTCCGGAGTTGCTGTCAAATCAAGCAAACCCTGATTACCCAGATCCAGATACCAGCCAAAGATTTCTAGCTGATGGACATTTTTCATTCAGAGCTCTGTGGTGGTCTCTGCTATTGATTTCTAGAGATATAAATCAGAAGACCATCCCTCAAGTGTTTGAATCCTGAGACTTTGCCGGAAGAGATTCATCACATAAGACACATCATTTTTCAACCGGTGTGTAGGACCAATGGCATTATAACCAAAGTTGAAGTGTATTGAGTCAAAGCATAAAGACATAGTTGGAAAAGTTGCAATACATTGAACATTTACTGACCCTCCATGCATACCATATGATCGAGGGTTGATTGTTGGTCACATGAAAAACTACTGAAGACTGAAGACTTGCCACTTAGCATTGTGTGGTTGCTCAAATCAATTGCAAAAATGTAAATTCTGTAGAATACATATACATCAATTCTTTTAATCCTTTTGGAAGCCTTAAAACACTTTCCTTGAGCACATTAGTTATTCTCCACACGAGTCATAAGAATATGCCATCAGCATAAATGAGGTGCTCCACTTATAGACTAATTACATCTTTCATCCAATAATTAAGTAAGAGAAGTAATAACTCTGCTAATCCCCACATGTCATATGTTGCAGAAGGTAGCTGATGCTAAAGCAATCACTCGCAGATGGTAGTAATTATAAGCTGTGCAAGCAAGATGAATAAAATTTGGCGCAGAATGGCTTCATTCCTAAATAAGGAGTTATTATGGGCAGAAGAGTCAATACCATTTGAGATAAAAAGTATAAACTACTAACATACAAAATCAAATAATATTTAGCTTGCAGAGAGAGAGAGACTCCCATAACCATATTGGTGTCACTGACGTATCACACCACCATCTGCAGTCCATCATTTATCATAAAGAGCAGCAGCGGAGGCAGCAGAGGCACTAAAAATGATCCAGGTCATCAGCTACATGGGTGATAATGGAGGATAACAGCAGGTACACCTACTGAGAGGAAAGAGACACGTAAACGTCAGGGGATTGCAGTGATGCAAGATAAATGACCAGTGGCCACTTCGACTAACTAGCCATATGGGGGCTTGGCTCTCTATGTGGATAGATAAAATAGCAGATGAAATGAATCATCATTCAAAGTCAAACCCATGTCCCCTGCTAAAAAAAGAATAAAATTAAATCCTCATTTCCACAGTATCCCGTTATCAGACACTCATATCAGTGCCAGCCAGCACATGGACCTGATCTTCTACATACTCTAATAGCCCCTTGAATGCATGCATATCTATGCCGTCCCACCACTGAATGCTCATGTCAACATCAGTTTTTGGGCCGCGCAAGAATCTAAATACAGCTAGTTCAGGAATAGTGCACTCTCTCAATGGAACGTGAATTCATAAACTGACAATGGAAACAAAGCTCAATCTATGTGCATCAAACTATAGCAGGGAAGCATTTTGTTGGTCAATGGGACCGAGGCCAGAACATACCAGAGCAGGAACCGCTATCAAAGGCTGCTTCTCATTACACAATGGCTCAGTGGTCAATCCAACACATCCATTAAAGACCAATCACTTGCAGCACAACCTGACATGTTTCACCAAAGACCTGGTGGGATCACCCCAGATTGTGTGGACTGCAAATTGCATAATTTGAATGGGGAGCATGTCAGCCAAATGCAGAACATGCAAAGACCATCATCCCCACAAATGTCCTGCCATGTTTGCTGTTCCATTTGCTACACACCACATGCTTCCAGGATGTCAGCACGATAATCTGGCAACAGACATGGCTGACAAAAGGTTGACTGGCGCATGTATGTAATGTCACACTCTGTGTCAAGTGAATAGTGCAGTGGATGTGGGACACTACATCAGTGCTAGCTGGTCAGGCATAATTACCCTTCAACATATCATTCTTGTTGATAAGGTACAGACGTAAATAAAGTGAATATTTACGCAAAATTAATTAGTACCCTTGCAAAACCAAAGACCACATTAGACCATAACTTTGGGAGCACTTAACAATGTATTCAAGTAAACACAAGAGTTAGACCAAATAGAGTGCGAAAATTTCTCTCAACATAAATGCCATTTACCACTACACCTGAAACACAAGCACCACAACGAACACCTTTCTGACCCTATCTGCTCCAGTGCTTGCTCTCCTCAAATAGAAAAAATACTACGGTCAGCACTGGGCCATGTTGCAGTCTCCACTCGGCTGGCCACCTCATGAGCCTCCTTCTCTCTGCAGACTGCAACAAACTGCATGGGGGCCAGTGAGAGTCCCCCAACTCCATCCATCATTATTTGGGTCCAGAATCCCCAGCCTGCCCATTAGGAGAGACAGGAATACCATCCGATGCAGTTGCAGCTGCCTTACTACTACTTTGGTACCAGGCTAGTGGGCAGATTTAGCAACTGTGTCATTGCATGACAAACTTATTGACCAGAATGGTCATTCTTGACCAGGTTAATTCATATTCAGTCCGACACTGTACTTCTATTACCAGCATCCATAAAACCAATGCATTGCAGCCAAATTATATGGCAAATCATTCCACAACAGTATTCTACCTCCAAGCCTAAATTTATACCACATGCATGTATCAATTACAAGAATCCAAGGATTCAAAACCGGCCTAATGTAATTGCATTAAAGGTAGCATTTTCCCTAACCAGATTCCTGGAAATAGTCTTAGCCAATTGGAAGACGGGTACAAATTGCATGATTCTTCCAATGCTATACTTCAACTTCAGAGAGCTCTCAGTATACGTTGATATTTAAGAGGTCTTAAAAGTTATCTTATTTCTGACCAATCATGTTGAAAGATGACCTGTCAATCAAAGTTATAAGATAAACTCCATAATAATTTCATATTATCCTTAATTTCTAAGAAATATGAACTTTTAGAAACCATAAATAGCACTAATTGTGCAAAATTATACTATAAAACAAAATATATGGAAATTGTGTGAATAGATGGAATATATCTCATTGTATTTCTTTTTTTTTAAGAGGAATGGGTGATGTTGACTGTTTTTAGGTTGGACACAGAATGACCATGGTTTCCAGCCATCCTGCTTTTATACTAGGTCCCCATGCCAAAAAAAACCAGGGGGCGCTGCACAGCTGGCGACCTGTACAATCACCCTCTCTATTTTCTATGTTCTCAGTCATGTTGATAAATCAAATACATCCAAGGTCAAGAACTACGTAAAAATCCTGTATGTGGATTTCTCTAGTGCGTTTAACACTATTCAACCGCATATTATGATGCAAAAATTGATCAACATGAATGTGAACAGAAATCTGATATTGTGGATTAATGAATTTCTCACTGAACGACCTCAATATGTCAAATTTATGGAGTCAAATTCAAGCATTATAATTACTAACACTGGTGCCCCCCAGGGGTGCGTCTTGTCACCTTTACTTTTCAGTTTTCACTCTATATACTAGTGACTGCAGATGTATTAATGACTCCTGTAAATTGTTTAAATATGCTGATGATACAGCTCTAGTATCAAAATGTGTTAATGATGACAAACAGTACTTAGAAGACGTTAGACATTTTACATCTTGGTGTGACAACAATTTTCTGGAATTAAATGTAAAGAAGACAAAAGAAATGATTGTAGATTTTCGAACCTCAAGTTATGATGTAACACCTCTGTATATTAAAGATCAAATTGTAGAACAGGTCAAAGAATACAAATATCTTGGCACCATTATTGATGATAGGTTAACATTCAATCCAAATGTACAAAGTGTATTTAAAAAGGCCAATTCTAGACTTTATTTTGTCAGAAATCTGTGTAAACTGAAGATCGACACAAAAATATTGGAACTTTTCTATTCAGCTGTTGTTCAATCTGTCATTGCTTTCTCTATTATTTGTTGGTATGGTAATAGTAGCATGGAATCCAAGAGAAAACTTATCAGAATCATAAAAACATGTGTTAGATTAGGAATTACAAATGTCATGTCTCTAGATGAAATCTATAACAAAGCAACTCTCCAACGCTGTAAAGTTATTATTAACGATGTAGACCATCCATTGAACTCATTGTATAGCATGCTGCCATCTGGCAGGAGATACAGTTCCATCAAGTGTAGAACATCCAGATACTCAAGCTCGTTTGTTCCATCGAGCGTAAGATTACTAAATGATTTAAGAGTAAATCTTCTACAAACTAATTAATAATCATTACAACTTTCTTTTGTATAAATGTTGTGTGAATATCTGTGTGATTGTGAATGTTTGAATGATGCCTCGAGTGAATGTCTTTGACCAAGATTGTACATGCCAAGTTTCATGTTTCACATGATTAAATAAAGTATTTATTTATTATTATTATGCTTTAAGGCATATTGTTCAGCTTCATGGCCCAGGTCAAATTACAATTAACTAAGGATGACACTTTGAAGTAATTGCTCTGTCATCAGCAAGTGGCCAAGTTTCATTTACTAATTTGGCTATTCTTTATTGGCTAATGAGAATCAGGCAATCTCAGCTCAGCTATGTCTTGGCCCAGCTCTGTACTGCAAATATTTTACACTAGGAGGCTGCATGTAGCATCAAATTTTTGTGGTGCCATCTGTTGGTGGTGCATATAAGCTACAATGTAAACATTGAAACACCAAAGAAAAAAACATTCACATGCTCCATGCAAACAAAATCTGAAACTGACAAAATAACAACACGTGCAGATGTCATTTTTATGCCAGAACTATCCTTGAGTCAGGTATAAACGCTAATATCAAAAATTTCCACAGTTCTTTCACAAATTACCAAGTTTCAGGCAAAATACCAATCTCGTTATGAGCAGACGACTCCCTTTCACTCCCCTTTTCACTCTCCCTCTTACCTTCACACCCCTCTAAAAACGGCTTGGGCCGGTTAAAAATGAGGGAATTTGTAATGTGAGGAAACCAGTAACATTGAGAAGTCACATATTTAGTTTGTTTTTCACTCTGCCTTCTACTTATCCTGGATTTCACAAATGCCAAGAGACTTCACTTCCTGAAATGGGAACACAAGCCGCTTACAAGGTTGCCCCACATCCCCCAGACAAGATTTGGATAAGTCGAACCGGAGTCATCAGCTCAGCTTAGGGGAATTCAAGTGGATTATCAGGTGCTTAGCTGGATTGGTACACTTAATTGAGTTTGGCAAGGTAAAGCCTTCTATGTGACAAGAGTTGTACAACATGACCTATAGAATACATCACAATCACCCGAAAATCTGGAAGTTTCAATAAGAGCTAAAACAAGAAAATTTGATGAAAAAATTACAGCAACTAGAAATGGCAGCCTGCACTTGTATACTGACAAAAACCATTAAACTCTTAGTAAACTGCTTTGAAAACATGACAAATGTATGCAATTAAGACAACCAATACTGCGACTAAACAAATAGGGCAACATCAAGGAGTCAGCGAAAAGGGGACAGTGTAATGTCACAATAATGGTGGAAAAAACGTAAACATGTCGCAAGTCAATAAGAGCAATCAGTTTTCTTGAAAATACATTTATCAGCCCAATAAATTTGACAGGTAACAGAAAGTGTAACCCTCGAAATCAACAAAAATAGTAATGGATTTCATCACCATGGCAACTGTAATTGGATATCCAACCATATCATTGAGACTAGAGCAGTAACAGTTATACTATAGTGTGTCATTTTGAGTTTCCTCAAGTTTGTCTTAAGTCTAGAAGGAGCTGACAATGCCAATCTTTGCTCTTGTGAACCAGAGCTTAACAACTATCACTATTACAGCAGTGCAGCCAGAATAATTGGAGCCAGGGACCGCAACAGCACGAATCAGTCAATGGGGTCAACCAGAGCATGTTTCTGAGACCAATCAGAATATTGGAGCCATTAAAACTAGAGCATGCAAAAGCCTAAAAAGCCAAATTACTGCAGAGTGTGCACTGTGCAGATGAATTAATTTAGTGAATTAGTTGTTGGCCAGTTTAAAATGGATAGCGACATGGATAGATTCAAGCAACGAATATACACTAATGTCATCAAACAGCAGCTAGGATGCAGCAACAACAATAGCTCACAATGCTGACCACTCCTGATTGCAATGTAATGCATTTGCGACCGATACACACAGTTAATTATACAGATTATTTTTATATCAGTAGGATAGGAGGTCTGTGTTGAGACAGCATCCGGCCAGAGGCTAAACTTGTCATGCAATGGCCCAGTTGGCCTATACTGTTATTTCCAGTGCAGTCTCCCCTGTTGTACTTGCTCAGACAGCCATAGCTATACCTTGTCTGTTTGCAGACAGCATTGGCCACATTTGTTGTCACTGCAATAACAGGTGATAAAATGAGTGCAAAAACATAACTGATCATAAACCATATTCTGGCACCCACTCATAAGTTGCTTCTGACAGAGTCAACTGAACTTACACAGATATACTACAGCCAATTTGTATAAGAGTTTTCTGAATGGACAAAAATAACTTTAAAAATCTGCCGCTTTGCCTCAGGTATAAGACTCTTGCTTGCAGGCTGGAATTCCACAATCCACACCATGACTCAATACGACAGTTTGTTTTCCATAAACCAGAGACAGCTGCAGAGAGGGACTTGGAGATTAGAAGAGAAAGGTCCAGAGGTCACAAAGCAGAGAGCATGACAGCCCACGCCTCACTTTCACCACCCAGTGGTTTGAATGACAATCGTTGAATAACCCGGCACCAAGAGAAACACCAACTCCCAAAAGCGCCGTTACCCAATTACTGGGCGCAACTCGAAGCTGGTCCATAGCATTACACGATATTCCAGCAAAGAAACACAATATTGATCCACACTATTGTAGTAGATTCCTCGGAAAAGTCTGTAACTACAATTCATTGATAGATGCAGGATTCATAAGAACCTTGTAGATCCCTTCGAGAATCTGGCATAATCCACTAGGGCTATTCAAAAGAGTTCTTACATCACCCAAACAAAGTTATCCCTTTGAAGTATTTGCAATGCAGTTGTAACCCAGAAAGGGCTGCAACAACAACTGGAAGGCACTATCAAAAACATTGAGATTGTGGGCCCACAATCATTTAAGCCAGTGGTGGCTATGGTAATACTGAATTATTCAATTTATTCATGATGTCTTAACATCATCACTGATGATTTTACACCATCAGACATTCCTATGTAAGCAGTTCCTCAAATGGTAATAATAAAGAGAAATAATAAAGAAAAACCAGTTCCTCAAATGGTAATAAAGAAAGAGCAGCTTGTTGATTTTGATATTAGAACCTCACAAGCAAACCATTTGTCACTAAATTTATGGGCAAATATCTTGCAGCTGCGGGAGCCAAGGATGGTGGACAATATTGTGTGTTCTGCCAAGACCAAAGTGTAGGATATAAATGCTGCTCCTTCCTATGAAGTGCAAATGAAGTGAGTCTGCACTCTGCAGCATCGGTTCCCACTGATTAGATCTGCCACACTGGAACTATAGTCATCAAAAGACAGACAGGAGACAGCAACTCAGTCTCACACAATTTCAGTGGCCCAAATGTAGTATCACAATGATGCGGAATGTAAGGCAAATCAAATTGAAGCCAGGCATAATAAAAACTTTCTGTTTGACAATACAATGTAATTGATTACTCTTCAAATAGATTGTTGTTGAATGTTAATCGTTAACTCAGAGCAATTTTAACTATCATGGACAATTTTAATTTCAATTTACTGTACATCAATATTACATGTGTATTTTATGTGTTAAGATTATGTGTTATAACTTGTTGCCGTCTATTCGGCCAATAGCTCAGGAGCTAATGTTTCCTGTGTAGATTGTGTCTGACTATAAATAAATATTTGTCATTGTCATTGTCACTGATCATGCTGATGGCCTTCAACAACATTTATGAATGGCCAGGTGCCATGACAGTGCCATGTAAGAGGATTAATGTTTACATTTTAAGTCAAAAAATTAAAATACTACTATTTCTGATTTATATTAATGATTTAAAAAATGTAACGGACATCCTAACTCCCTTAATGTACGCAGACGATACTAATCTTTTCATCTCTGGACAAGATCTGCCAGAGCTTATCTTAAATACAAACAGAGAATTAGACAAACTCATGAAATGGATGACAGTTAATAGACTAGCTGTAAATGTGGAAAAGACTAATTTTATGATTTTCAGGAAGAAAAGAGCTATCATCCCTCACAACTTACCTGATATATATATGAATGGTAATATTATCACTAAGGTAGAGACAGCAAAATTTTTAGGTGTGAAGCTAGATGAACATCTTTCATGGCAAGCTCATATAAATGGAATCAAAAATAAAATTTCGAAAGGAATTGGCATTTTGTCCAAAGCAAGGAAATATTTTAACTCTAAAACTCTAAAACTGGTCTCTCTTTATTATAGCTTAATTTATCCCCATATAATATATTGCATTGAAGCTTGGGGTAGTGCATGTAAAACCTATATTAATCCTATAATGAAACTTCAAAAAAAAGCAATCAGAATTATTTTTTCACTACCTTTTAGAGGAACAACAGAAACTACTTTTAAGAAATATAACATTCTAAATGTTTTTCAAGTTTATGTTTTCTTCACTTGTCTGTTCGTCTTTAAATTTAAGAAAGCCATGCTACCTGATATATATGGGTCCTTATTTAATTTCCCTAGTCACAGTCACAGCACTCGTTTCAATACTACCCCAACTATTCCATTTTTTAATACTTCCTTAGGAAAAAGGCGAATTCGCTATACTAGTGTAAACATTTTTGGGATTTTGCACAATTGTTTTTCTTGGAACATTGGCTATTTCACTTTTAAAAGACACCTCAAGAGCCATCTCATTAAATGTCCTATTGACATTTACTCTTTCATATAGGTTATTACTTTCAATACATATCAACATGGAAGTAATTGTTATTATTATAGTTACTATTATTATGCTCTGTATACTTAACCAATCCATTTATCCAATAACACAGTCATTGAGGGGTCAGATGTCTCCAGATAAATCCTAAAACAAATGTAGAATTTCCCCAGTATTATAACCCTATAGCTTAGTATGTGTGTTTCATCTTCCTCTCATTCCACTCATCTTTATCTCATCTTGTGTCCAGGTAAATAATTAAGTAACATTAATTCATCTGGCACTAATCATCCTAAGGTTTTTGAAAATTTGTATTATTTGTAATGAAAACTTGTTTTCACGAATAAAAAAAAAAAAAAAAAAAAAAAAATACACTGCAAGAACTATTAATTATGCTGTCTGACGAGCTGCGCCATATTATGACTTTTATAAAATAAAAGTTTACTAACAAAGTTCTTGTTAATTAACATAAGGCGATCTGAAAACGCTAGCATGTTTTCATGGAGGTAGGATATAATATTTGTTCTTCTCCTGACACTACCAGTAAAGGCAAGTGATGTCCCAGTTAATATTCTGGAATATTGCAGAACGGTGAGAGTGTCAAAGAGTACAGCAGTGAGATCAAGTGCAAAAGAACATCTTCTCTATGTGACTTTAGAGACAATTGAGTGTAAATCAAAGTAACAGAGACAAGCAAGAACTTCAAAACGCTTTTAAATTAGTTCTTTTAAGATAACAACCTGCAACTAACTTACTATGAATGATCTTACCAGAGACAGAAAGTCCAAAATCCGACTTAGGATTTGGGTGATGATGCTTTGCGAAAGATGTATTAACAGTACTGTGATGTCTAAACATTGCTGAAGCTCTCGACTGATGTTTTAAGATGCAACCTTCGAAGTCTACAAATGTTGCTTTTCGACGGAAAGAAAACTGATGAAGATAAGAAAGTCAGATGAAATTCATGAAAGAAAAGGAATGGAGGAATTGATTTACGCAAACGATCGACTCAGTCTACCCTGAAATCTAGCAGTTTACTTAGTCCACAACCTCCCAGAATGAAGCCACTCAACGTGAAATTAAGCTTATTTGGCAGTTTCCTCTTATTCCAGCTCATTTTGCAAAGTTTCAGCAAGTGAAAAACTTTCCTTGTAGACATGCATTTAGCCATGGTTCATTACAACGAAGTATGACAAGATGTATACATTGTATAGTGTAAGAAAAGTGCATTTACCAAGTTGACACAAAGTATAGCTGAAGAGGATAAGTCAGCCCCCTTCCCTTATAACCACTACATAATGATTCTGCTGTACTGATTCACCAACCCTTAAATTTTTAGCCATGCTGATAATAAGCCATTCATTGCAGGCCTGAGCATACCGCATTAGTTTAAATTAATGGACATTGGAAGTAAGCACAGAACGGGTCTAAATCTGTCCTGTTTTTAATTACAGGGCAGAGACACCTATTTACTGGCACATCAATCACATCTGACGCAGATAACAACAGACAATAGAAAGAGTAATAGAGAAAAGAGGAGCATAATAGAGACAGCCACCACCATGGATATACTGAGAGCTATGCAAATTCAACTGGTCCAGCCATGTGCCATTAATAAAGGAAGTCAATGAAGATTTGTTTTACAAGGCCATAAAGGACACTACATCCTCCTAACTGCAGTTTATGGGACAAGGGCTTTGCTATAGTTCACAGCATCAGAGCATGTTAGTCACAAGCAATACATCAGCATACGGATGAACGATGCTAAGACACTTAGTAAATCGGAAATACATGGCTGATTCGAAAGAGCAATCAGATTACAAACTTTGCCTGGTCCTGCAATTTCATCTACAGCATTAAAAGTGTTTCTTAACATAGTTCTATTCAGCTGTTATTTTTGCCATATCGATAAGATGGATAAACCAACGAAGTAAACACAATTTGTCACTTGAGGACTCGCCTGTCACCCCCTGGTTCAGGACTGGATGCTTTTTTGCCCTCTCTTCCAGACACACGACATGGAAGTCCCATCAAGCAATCAATGGGCAGGGGGCGGCGGCACATCTAGATCAGCCAGAGTGTCACATGGGGAGGCAGAAATAGCAAGCACAACTAACAAGCTACCAAAGCAATAATAGGAAGGAGAAGCCAAGAGGGGAGAGGGGAAATAATGAAGAGAAAATCACAGAACGGTCAGCTGAGACACTCTCTCTCTTCCAGTCAAAGTTCAGCCTCAACTTGCTCAATCTTAACTTACGATGCCTCAATCATAGCTCATTTTCAATACAGTCTGACCAATTTTCACTTTTTGTTTCAGTCAAGCCTGACTACTGAGCCCATTCACAACTCCCTCGTAATCTGACGTTTGTGATCCTTGCGACAACTTGAAAACCTTTTATAAATTTATGGACAGGTCCACAGTGTCAATTCTCCATGTTGTTGGGCAGCTAACAAGACGCAGGATGGGGAAGACATGTTACCAGTCATCCAAAGGACTTGCTGCCGATCTGGCGAAATTAATACTCGGACGCAATATCTCACTCACAATCGGTATACAACAATGGGGGTTTGCAACAATTTTTAAACAGCATAACAATTTTTTCCTAACATCCTAAGCACAAAAAAAAACCCAGAATTCATTAGATTAGATTAGATTATTTATTTCATTTCTTATTTACATAAACAAAAAATATATCCAAGCAGGCTAGTATTACTTCTTGACAAACTGGAAACATGACCAATAAAGCGAGTAAAAGGTGACCTAGAAACATCTTCTCTAAAAGGTAAAATTGACAAAGAAAAAATATAAAAATGAATGCAAGTTAATGGCACAAGAGTAGCAGGGAACTAAAAAGGCTTTATCTGAACACTTCACAGAAGAATTGCTGAATGCCACAATTTGTAAGAACGTTTTACCAGACAATACGACATGAAAGGGAGGCACAACCGATGATTTTGAATAAAAGATGTCCTTTCTTTTGTGGTGACACATACTTATTGCAGCAGCAAGAAAAGGGGCTGTCATCCTTGCAGCATCAGTACGATGAATCTGTGTGCATTATAATGGCTAGTGTAGAAAACTTTTGGAGGTGCATATCACCGGTTTTAGCCAACATCCACAACTCTGCAGCTGCACCATATTTTCTTCTTTTTTTTTTTTTTGCAATAATGCCAATATGAAGCAGTGATACCCAAAATAATTCCGCCAGATATGTGCAGCCCACCAGCACTACAATTGAGGCATTGAGGTCCTGACCAGGGGGCATCTCTTCTTAATAATCCATCGTCTTGGTAAAGCATTCATTTCGATGGGCCACAAAGATGGAAAGGCCACAGGGACAGATAATGTACAAAACGGAATGTATGTTCCCAGAAATAACATAAAGAAAGTTGTGCAAATTCCCTTCACCACCCACCGTGCCCCCTGGTGTAAGCAACAAACATCAAAGAAACACTCCTTGGGGATATTAAATGCAGATATCTGTCAAAACTTTCCTCCAATTGCATCCAATATTCTGCAAATTACAGTAAGAAGAAGATTAAAGTGGTGTTGCATAGGTAGCAGACACTCAGTGAATTCTCAACCAAGACTTTGTAAAAACAAGACTCCCAGAGCAAATTTAATGACAGTCATTTGGAAATAACATCTATCTTGCCTTGATTCCTGCAGTCCTTTCTTCCTTCATAATGATTTCTCCCTTTAACTGACAATGGAGTTTTACATTCCAAGGCAAAACAAGTTCTGAATATTTTGGCAAACTAATGAATTTAAAGGAGATCTGAGATTTGAGATTCTTTAAGGAAGAAATGAAAGGCATGCAAATGTTGCTCAATCTACACAATCACCCCATCATTCTTCCATTTTTCTATTTGTCTTTCAGCAATCCAATAATAAAAGAACGAAAAACATTACCCTGAAACAGCCAAAATAGCCCAGGCAGGCATGGTTAATTTTTTTGGTTATCTCTCTCTCTCCTGCTTTTCACAAAACTATTTTCCCCCAATCTATCTTGCATGAATCGTGCAGTAACTTGAAGAAAGCCCATACCATTGATTTCAAATGGCTATTTCATATAGGCTTCCTCGGGTTCTAACTACACATGAATCATGATTCCGTTAACAGGCAATATTTCATCTCAGAAATAATATTTCATCTCAGAAATATGTCAGTCAAATATGAAAGTGAAGGGCATTGAAAGTCATACAGTGTCTGTATAAGAAATTGAAGGCCACATTTCAGCTGCCAGCCACTAATCAGTTTCTTGCAGGTATTCGAGTTCATAAGGACATCACCTGGTTTGACCTTGCAAGCACATGAGATTTATTCCATTAAAAAGCTGTGGGTAATGTGGTATAAAGGCTTTCTCAGGTTCTATCAGCACATACCGGATGTCATTTAGGTTGCAAGGAAGGAGTTAATTTCAGCACAGAAATAGGATATTTATCCAATACGACGTATATCATGGAAAACTGATAAAGGCACACAATGCCAATGTCAGCACTAGTAGGTTTCAAATAGATGATGTCTACTTTTGGAAGAAAATGGCTGCATCAAAAAAAGGAAATGAAACAAGAGTTAGCTACACCTACATACAGCCACATTCATAAGACAGAGCCACACAAAGGTGATACCTAGCATAACTCGGGGTCACTAAATGCTTCTCATAGTGGTAAGTATGCCACTGAGTCAAATAGCTAACCAACAGCCTTTCTAAAACACCAAGCCAACACCGCCTACACAGGTCCACAAAGTCATGTGTCTTTTAATAGCAGATGAGTGAAGGCGGCCTCTTCCCCTCTGGCTACAACTCTAGCAGCTGCAGCATGATACTTTATGGGACTGACGTAACAGGAGCATCCTCAAATCACAGCCCTGAGAGTCACTTCAGTCAGCACTCCTATCAGGAAGGAACGAGTGACTTCTCTCTCTACTGCCAGTTCCAGGGCAGCTGGTCACACACTTCTCAAGACTGATGGCATAATGACCACACAGACCTTCATCTTAACTGTGAAGTTATACAGATTCTGAATTGCAAGGTCAATGACGTAAGGTGGAACCTAAATGCCCATCGTACAGATAAAATCACTTTCTTAGGTCTCAACCATCATGATTGTAAATAACTAACCAAGTCTGCATATTTCTATCAACACTTATGTAACATTCTCCATCTAATGAATATCCATCCACTGCCACATATTTCACTACGATCTATTTTTGATGGAGTGTCACCACAAACTTGTTGGTATTCATAACTTAGCCTGTGTCCCATGTCATGTTTCCCTATCCTCCATAAAGCAAAGAGAGACAGCTAAGTGATAAATTGGATGATAAATTGGGCAACAAAAGACTAGTATCTTGGATCAGGTCATCCTGGATATATCAGCGCTTCATGAGCAAGGTATCTTGGCATTACTTACTAAGACACCTGAGGACACTGCAATTTTATCTATCTCTGAATCTGTTTGTCCTTGCAAAGACTCAAGACAAACAACACAACCCTAATTGCAGAGCTCTCCAACCCAATCACATCATAGTTTTCATATCCACTCTGAGTTACGAATATTCCGGCCCACACAAGGAGAAGGCAAACATGCTTGTACTGTTACAAATAAAAGCACATTTGGGTAATCATTATTTTAGTGAAAGCTGATTATGCAGTATGCAGTATGCAGGCTCCTGTACAATTGACATGATGCTCAAGTCATTGATGACCACCCTCATTAAAACAATAATGCTGGAATAAACACAAGAGAGCAAATTCAGTTTATCTGCAAGCCACATTTGTGCTCAGCTTGCTTCTAAGACTCAGTAGCCTTTGCAGACATTCCCAGGAGGGCCCATTTCAATGGATTGTGTGATCCACACCACTCAGGACCAGAAAAATTCCAATGTGGCTACAAAAAGTTAAGATATTCCGAAAGAAAGCTGTCTGGGTCCAATCCCGCAACTTGCAGTTAGATTTGGTAAATACACTGAGACTGGCTATTCATGGACAAGAGGTCATCAGACTGGCAACTGCCCTCACCCTTGGCTGGTCATCTGGCCAGTCTCTGGTTGTCCAGTGTCCACATTGCAATCTAACTGCCTTAATGCACAGGGCTTGACTACCCCCTAACTTAGTGGACTCCGAAGAAAGCCTGGAATTCATCTGTGGACTTGTCAGGTGACTTAGCTTCAGAAAAGAATGGAAATGGCCACAAAATGTTTTAACAGCCCAAAGCAACTGTAAGGAGAATGGTTAGGAATGCATGACAAAGTGGAATATTATCTATCTATACCAATATCCACCAATTGCTGAAATGCGTGTCATTAAATTGTGCAAAGCTCATTGAGAATCTTTCAGCCATGAGTTCTCAGCAGAGTAACTGTGTTAATATGGCATTCCGCTTCCTTCACAGGAGACAAATATAGCAAGCACTTGTGATTAATATAATGTGTGACCAGCTAATCCTGCAGCACCTACTGAATCCTGCCTATGAATATCTCATTACTGCAGCTTTACTGCCATCAGTAATGAGGGCTAAAGATGTAGACAGACTAACTATGCAATGACGAGCTGAAGGCCTATAGCTATTTATGTGCAATTGGGGTAGCACATACACATGGATCGAATGAACTGCCTTGGATTTCGAAGGGGGCGAGAAAGACCCTGATGTATCGATAAAGCACAGGCAGACCTGTCTCTTGGCTATTTATTGGTGAGCAATGCTCAGGTTCACTCCACACTCAGACATTTGTAGAAGAGATAAATAGCCCTTTAAGAGACCCCAGCTAATTGTGAAGATGCATGCAAGGCATTCATTGTCAAGCATTAGCCCTGGCCTCCAAATGACCTCCATATGACCTATCATTATTCTATCCCAATGACCTAGTAATGCCCTTCACTGTCTGTAATTCTTCCATGAGACCATGGCCTTGGTGACCTTCAGAAATTCTCTGTAATCTTTTACCTTAATCACGTTTATTTAAAGCAATTAACATTCTTGAGGTCTTTTGAAGATGTAACTAAGAAATACTATTTTTGCTTACCTATTATGCAATACCTTAGGCAAGTTTGTTTAGTAAGAGAGGGTTCTACTTACAGTATAAAGAAAGTACAATTTGTCCAGCAACATCTTTCAAATATTTGAGATCCACCAGCAATGTAACTCAACTCACCTGCAAGGAAAAGAAAATAATTTTAAACATATTGATATTTATACAGTGAGTCTAAAACAAACCATAATTAAGATATAATTCAAACAACATAAGTACACTACGAAAGCCTTTTCCTAGTAACAGATAATCATTCCATCTCACAACAACAACAAACCTGAGACAAAGAGTAGGCGTGTCCCTTGAATCAGCTTCTAAGTAAAGCTGTTGTTGGCATGGCCAGATTATTCATTGAACTATCTTATTACAAGAGGTTATCACATAACAGATTTGGCAGCAGATATTAGCATAGTTTGTAAACTACACTGGCATATAAACTGACTTTAAAAAAAAACAGCTGTATCTTTTCTTTCATTGTAGTACAATCCTTGATCATTCCAAAAATAAGAAATTGTAGTGCCTTTACTAAAATATTTGTGGCTACCTTTCAATCTTACTTTATCCCTTTGAGCCACAGTTGCTTAGTTCCCTCCGAAGCAGTTTTCAGGTTTAGGGAGTATCCGTGCAACTGCACATATGCAGTTGCACGGATACTCCCTGAACCTCTGCCTCTGCCTCCCAGTTCTGGCTTTCTGGGCAAGGCTAGCCTTTCTCAGCCAAGACAGACGAATCAATAGAGATCTGGGACATTTCAGAGGATGGATGTAGAAGGGCCGTTTCTACATGAGACTGTATACATGACCAAAGTATTTGTTCTGCAAAGGACATGCAGATGATCTAATGGCCCTCATAAAACCACCAAGGTCTACCAGGTCTGGCCAATGTATTATGCATTTTTATCAGCAAAATATTTCTCCATGGAGCAACTTTTGCAGGGCTCTTGCATAAATGTATATAAAGTGGAAGTCTCGGGCTTTATCATTGTAGGACATCAGCTATGCATAATACAAGCTATGATGCAGAAGTACACATAACGACAAGTTCAGTCAGAGACCATGTTGAACGTTGAGGTCAAAATTGTGAGGCAGGTTCGAGGCTTCACTTGGGGAGCAGCATTTACAGAGGTTGACCATTCCAACCCAGGCCGGGCACCACTTTGGCCGTATACGTCCAATGTCGTGCAATAACCTTCAATTTGAGGTCCCGGATGTCATTTCCTTGGACGCAACGTGAAGCGTGTGAGACAATTGACAAACCTCCGTAGAAGATCAAGGGCAACCGGGCAGTTATGCTGCACATTTAGAAAGAGACATGTGAGAGCAGAGGGAATCAAGGCACGACATGAAATGCATGTTTTAATATTCCCCACTGTTGGGCATAATGGCCATCCTGTTGGCGTCTCCTGAACGATCAATATTATAGCCAGAAATAATTTCTCTCTTTTAAAGCATCCCTGGTACTTCTGCCTCCTGAGCTCTTGGTCATGACAGCTCATGAAACTTTAATGGTGGAAGCTTTGTCTCAAAAGGTTTTGCGTTCAAGTGTTTCTTTAGACAGAGTATTGAGATTTGAGCATCGTAACCAACTAACAATACAAGTATTCTTGCGTTTTGGTGAGAAAATGAAATTATTTAAATCATTAACACACATTCTGCTATACATGTCAGAGGAATATGTAAAGTCAATAAAGATAAAAGTTGCTGCCTTGTGCTGCTATCTTAGAGTTAATGTGTTTCCTTGAAAGTTGGAGCATACTGTCCAATGTGTCCATGCATTACTACATAATTTGCATATCTTTGGGAATCGACTACTCTTACCTTGATCTAGAGATATCTGGGAATAGACCAATAGACCATTGAGTTCACAGATAACCTTGGGAAATATGATGGACATATCAGATGCAACTAAAGTCAGGAAATATGCAGTGTCCCAGCAATTGTAAGGGAGACTTGCTTGAAAGCATAAAATTATTTGAAGCCTTCACTGTTTTGTCTGCAGTGTGTTGCAGTTGTATAGTTTGCTCTTGATTGCATCAGGATGCATACGAAATGACACATATTCAATGACTCACATCAGCCAAAGGATATAGATAATCACTGACCAATAACTAACCAGTGACTAGTCAATGGGTTGTGCAGAGCATAGTAACATAAGTGACCGTTAGAACACACACTGAGTTTGGCAGTCAGCTTCATCAACAATGAAAGGGCAGGTGCAAGGCAACAGGAAATAGAGTGCAATTCACTCTTAAGAGCAGAATAATTAATGCTTTCAAATATGGAACCTGTCATTCACTTGCTAGTGTCTCATAACACACTCATCTTCTATGCATGGAGCTGCTAATTCAAACAGGAGGCTTATTACAGATCTCGTATAAGTGTGCCATGTTCCATGTGAATATATGCCCAGATGATGTCAGTATTGCAATACTGACATCACTATTGGCACTCCAAGCTTGAGTGTTGATTCCAACTGCTACTAACAAGCCAGGCTTATGGGCTGCCTTAGTGTGAAAGACAATTGATTAATCTGCATTCATTGGTATGGTTGTTTGATTCAGTTGGAGTAGGTGAAACTGATATGTTTGAGCCATTTGCTTGATCCATCATGGACATTCATGGTGTCCTGTTGTGAAATTTTTCATTGAGGGCAGCACCTTGTGGCTTTTCAGCCTTTTAGGTGAGATCTGCACCAAAGAAACTGTTCAGAATTGATGACTGGAATGGGGATGATGGGGAGATTTTTTGGAAGTGAATGTGGCGGTGTTGCATGGGCATACCAGATGACGAGAATGGGGGGGGGGTGCTAGTTGCTCCCAAAAAAATTTGGGAAAAGGTCAGACAAGGAGGCTAAGAATTCGATCATCAAATAAACATTATTGGAAATCAGTGATAAGGATGCCCCCAAGCAAAACTCCCCCCGCCCCTTAGGTCTTAAATTCTGAATGGTTCCTGAGTATATTATTTTTGCCAAGACAGAGCAGCACATGATAACCTCTCAGACCAACAAATGTGAGAGTGAATGAATTTGTTTTGTTTTAAAAGTGCTAAAACTGATAGCAGTTATACACAAAATCCATGCTTTATATATAGCTGGATATTGTATCTTTTGGATTTATTCAAAACATCAAACTGAATAATCAATGTTGAGCAATAATCTAACAGCTTATGTGTGAATTTGTAATGGTGTGATCAGTATGGGTTCCAAGTGACGGAGCTGAAACTGCAGATATACCAACTGTGAAATCATTATGCTGATACTGACATCACAAGAGCACTGTGGCAGTTGAAATGAACATGGCACACTAATACGAGATCTGTAATAACGTACCAACAATGACACAGTCATCCTTCTCCACTGTTAGCCCCACAGGTGTAATTAACTGCAGTACATATTATGCTTCACAAGGTCTCTCTGTAGAAAACAGCTGGGCATGTATGACATCGTATGTATTCACCAGAATCATAATGAAGCCAGCAAAATGTTGTGATTACGTGTAATTTGATATACATGGAAATATCAATTCCAGGCAAATACACTGCATGATGTACATTTCCATTTCAGTGAATAAGAGGAATTTGACCTATATTTCTAACTGCTGATAAATCCACATCCAACCTGAATCGCTATAGTTGCTGTCAGCTCTGGTTGCGAATGACATCAAATCTTCCAAGTATCTGAATTATCTCATAACAACAGCGGTGACTGATATTCAAATCCATGAGCTCGGACTGTGCAGACTATTGAGGGCCTTATTGGATGCATATAGGCCACCTTGAATGGATGGCCAACCATGATATGCTCCTGCTGCTGCTGCAGTGAGAAGGGATGAGGAGGTTGGGAGTTCTTTCTGGGTCACAGCATCCCATGAAGGATGGACCATTGCCTCTGGATTCGCTTCCGGAGTTGCTGTCAAATCAAGCAAACCCTGATTACCCAGATCCAGATACCAGTCAAAGATTTCTAGCTGATGGACATTTTTCATTTAGAGCTCTGTGGTGGTCTCTGCTATTCATTTCTAGAGATATAAATCAGAAGACCATCCCTCCAGTGTTTGAATCCTGTGACTTTGCCGAAAGAGATTCATCACATAAGAGTGATAAGACACATCATTTTTCAACCAGTGTGTAGGACCAACGGCATTATAACCAAAGTTGAAGTGTATTAAGTCAAAGCATGGAGACATAGTTGGAAAAGTTACAATACATTGAACATTTACTGACCCTCCATGCATACCATATGATTGAGGGTTGATTGTCGGAATGTCGGTCACATGAAAAACTACTGAAGACTGAAGACTTGCCACTTAGCATTGTTCGGTTGCTCAAAAACAATTGCAAAAAGTACATTCAGTAGAATACATATACATCAATTCTTTGAATCTTTATTGGAAGCCTTAAAACACTTTTCCTGAGCACATTAGTTATTCTCCACATAAGAATATGCCATCAGCATATATTTGAATACCTCAATGAGGTGCTCCACTTATAGAATAATTACACCTTTCACCCAATAATTAAGTGAGAGAAGTAATAACTCTGCTGATCCCCACATGTCATATGTTGCAGAAGGCAGTTGATGCTAAAGCCATCACTCACAGATGGTAGTAATTATAAGCTGTGCAAGCAAGATGAATAATATTTGGCACAGAATGGCTTCATTCCTGGATAAGGAGTTATTATGGGTAGAAAGCCAACACCTTTTGAGATAAAAAGTTTAAACTACTAACATACAAAATCAAATAATATTTAACTTGAAGAGAGAGAGACTCCCGTAACCATACAGGTCACACTGAAGCATTACAGCACCACCAGTAGTCCATCATTTATCATAAAGAGCAGCAGCGGAGGTAGCGGAGGCACTAAGAATGATCCAGGTCATCAGACACATGGGTGATAATGTAGGATAACAGAGAGGAAATAGACATATAAATGTCAGGAGGCTGCAGTGATGCAGAATGAACTAGAAGGCAAATTGCAATTTGCATATCTGGACGCTGATAATTGACCTGAACATTGTAACATAATATTGGTCTGGTAGTCTGGTTGGCTGAATTATAATATTGGTGTGGCAGTCTGGTTGGCTTAATTATAATAGCAGTAGTCAGAAGTTATCAGGGCATATTGGCCAATGGGCCTTAAGAGAGAGAAATAAATGTATTGCTACATAGCGATGCATGAAGTTTTTTGATTGATTCTTGTTAAATTTGGCCAGCATAGAATAACTTTCCATGGGTGATGGAGTTATGTGTTTAACAACTTGACATAGTTGTGTTAAGCTGACAGAGGAGATACACACCCACAGCTCATCATTGCTTTGGACATCTTAATCTAAGGTAGATACAGCTCATCTTCATGAAGCAGACATACTTTTACGATTTCAATAAAACCTGAGATGTTCGAGAAAGAAAGCAATAAAGTAATTTAAGTGAAGTCAAAGAGCCCTGAGGCTATTGCCCTACTTCATTGCACATTGGCCCAGAAAAATGGACCAGGGGCAGAGTAAATGTATTTACTCCTTTTCACACCTCTTTCAAATGACCCAACAATCTTGCAGTATGTGTATATAATTATATAGGCATATGCAGCTTACATTTACCATGACAGTTACCCTTGTAACTGTCATGCATTTACTAAAAGTACACTGTATAAAGTTTATAAACTTCAAATTAAAAGTAAAACTTTTATTTGATTATGTATACACTTTACTTTATTAAAACATATATATATCATGGGAGAATTCTTTTTATTTCGTTTCTATACATTGTCAAACAAATGGACCAGTGTAGTTTGCTTCCTCAAATAGCCATTCTTTAGGTCAGAAGGAGGTGTGAATGAGGCCATAGTTGTAAAACAGTTCATCCTGTCTGAGCATAAGTCGGTCACAAGTTGGTCAATAGCTTTAAATAGGGCTCTTTAACCCCCTTTTAAATTGTTTCTTTATGACATTTCCCAGATTTTGTTGAAATAGTGTGTCTGCTTCGTGAAGATGAGCTGTACTATTCTAGAATTCTGTAATCATGTAGAAGATGAATATGTCATTCAATAGCTCTCTAATATGTAATAGCTTTGCGAAATTAAGCATCCAACTTTATTATATAAACTACTATACAAGAGGTGTTCAACTTATTTTGACAAAAAGTTGAACCCTACACAAAAACTGCCAAATGCTACTTTTTTCCTGTCTGATGACAGAAGGGGTTAACTATAGGTCTTGTCAATATAAGACATGTGTTTGAAATATTTTGGAACAGTTTGCACAATTTTATTAACCTTTTCCTGAGGCAGGACTCTCATTAGTTTTGAGAGCAATATTTCAGCCAGTGACAGTGGTTAGAAGTGCATATGCAGATTCTTTCTAATTATACAGATTTTGCTAATACTTCTCAGACATCATCAGATGGTCTTTGGTTACCTCTCCACCAAGGTACAGGAATTTTGCTTGGTTCTCTTTTAAGGTGTTAAATGTTATTTAGGCACCATGGCCCGAACGGTCTTTTAATGAATACTATCTCTTTTCTCTCTCTGGAAATATCTTAGGGAAGGTTCTTTCTGAAACAGATTTTTCAGGTATTAGGCTATCCCATTTGAATTTCTAGAGGTGAAATTGTGAATTTTTCTGTATTTAATCACTGGAAAATGTATGCATGAATTTTCGAGTAGGATTGCTAAACTTTTCAATCTTCTAACTTTAAAGCACTCTGTAAATTTCTTTTATGCTGAAAACCATTTACTAAATGGTGTAGTCTTGCAGATGAAGCTTAGTTTTATTCGGTGTAAACCTTTTATGGTCCTATGTTTATAAGTTTCAGGTGGAGCAAAGATATAAGAATCCTTGTTTTTGGTTATTTTTTCTCAAAATTGTGTTACTTTTGGCTTATTTTTGTAACTCGCACTTTCAAAAGTCAAGTAAAAACTTGTGTCCACCTCCTGTATTGTTATTGGAATGCTGTGCCATCTTTGTATGAATATGCTGATAACAGAACTTCGTCACCGATCTCATTTTGTTTATCACCCCTGATTTGGCCATGAAGCATGGCTAGGGGAATTAAATTTTGAAACCCCTTTTGAGGGTGACATCCAATTTTTCCTTTGAGCAGATGTTTACAATGATAATTCCATAATCATCCTCCATGACACACAACAGTATGCTTGAGGCAGTGAAACCGCCCCTCAAAAGGTGTTTTATCACACCTTCCAAACAAAGTGCTATTAAATACCGTTGCTATATTTCTGAGACATTCAGTCTTCAGTCTTCAGTAGATAAGTCCTAAGGGCTGTAGCCGTCCTGGACTGGTGCAAGAGTGGTGACACACTGTGCGTAGGTACTATGTACAGGATAAAAGTCCAATGTGCAGATTAAAAACAGTAATACGTACATTACTATGTACATTTAAAAGTTCTTGTAGTGTCCATTAAAAACCAAGTGCAGTTTTGACTCAGGCTATATATAGTCCAAGTGTTGTTGGCTTTTAGGAACTGTTTGCTGTTAATGAATTTTGAAGACTGCAGCTTAAATGATGGGAACGATGTCAGGTGCAGGGTGTCAACAGGGATGATATTCCAAATTCTGATGGTGCGGATGTAGAAGCTGTACTTGAATGCGTCTGAGTGTGAAGTCTGGACGTGGAGGAATTTTGAGGGGTGTCTAGGTGACGGGAGGATGATCGGTGGTAGGCTGATGTTCACTAGATTGTTGACTATCTTGTACAGGAGGTGGATGTCATGGAAGGTGCGCCGATGTTGTAGGCTTGTCCACTTCAGTTTGTCATTGATGTCTCGAGTCAGGCTGCAGGTAGGACCAAAGCTGTACTTACCCAGGGCGAATCTGGCTACTCAGCATTGGATGTTTTCTATCTTATTGATGTTCTTAGAAGTATATGGTGACCATGCGGCAGATGCGTAGTCCAGGTGGGGCCTGACAATGGTTTTGTATGCCGTTTCTCTGATTTCTCGAGGACACATGTAGAGATTTCTGCGGCAGAGGTTGAGGAGCTTTGTTGCTTTTTTCGAGATGGCATCTATGTGTTGGTTGAAGGACAGCTTGTTGTCAATTATAACTCCGAGGTATTTGTCTTGCGCGATCTCTTCTAGGGGAGTGAATACAGCCTCATGTGTGGGGGGATGAAGGATGTTGTCTGCTATCCCTTGTACTTCGACGGATGGTATGAAGCTCTGTTCGGTGGCAGTTGGTGTCCACATGGAGTAGGTGAAATCTGTTCTTCTTTTGATCTTCCGTGTTATTCGCAGTGTTTTGCACTTAGCTACGTTGAAGCTCATCTGCCACATTCTTGACCACTCCTGCAGTTTGAAGAGGTCATGTTGAAGTTCGATGGCATCGCCTTCATCCTTGATTTCTCTGTAAATCGCGCTGTGACATGCAAGATGAGCATCATACGAATCACTCACAGTAATTTTGGTTTAGCGAAGCGAAAATTCTCAATTTAGTAGCAGTTTTCATTTTTGTCAAAATAAGTTGAACACCTCTTGTACAAGCTGCTAGGAAAAACTAAAACCTGCTGGGAAAAACTCAGATCAGTGCACTACATCAGTTAGCTGGCACTGTTTGATACAGATATTGTAGGCCTATATCCCAATAATGACTAAATTAAATTATTTCATTTTTCCATGGATCTATAACACAAGCTACACAATCATTGTGACACCCACCCGTCCCCTATATAATAGTTATAAATGTAGGCTTTGGAAACGGTGGTTTGTGCAGAATGATTGTGAGGCCTGTGATCTATAAGTTAAACTGAACATTAGACCTGAATGCATGCCAGTTTCAATCTAATGATCTAGTTCTTGAACACCTGCAAATCTATATGGCTCTCTCAACCAATAGCATTGGTGCGTATTTTGCATGCTAGGTGGCTACCATGTGTTGACGACGAGTGTGCGCTGAAGCATCTCAGGTTCTGGCAGACTGGTCCCCCTGCCTTTGTGCCATAGGGACAGGATATCAGTTATAATTCTAGTACATTGTCCTATTTAGAATCCAGTCAATTTTCTATGATTGCAACACAGATTTCCAGCTATTCTAGGTGTTTTAAAAGGACCAATTCACTGGGTGATATCTGTAGATCTATCCACTATCTGTTTGCTACAGCAGTCTGATCCACTGGGATCACGTGTGTGCAACATAAAGTAAGTTAGATGAGTTTACTGTGCACATCACTATGTGTAATGTTCAGCCAACAGGAAACTGAAAAACACGAGAAAAGACAGGAAGTAGCGCGTTGTGCGACAGTATCTGGACTGCGTCCAGATAATGACTAGTGACCACTCAGGCTAACAAGCCATATAGGGGTTAGTATAGTCCAGCATGGCTCTCTATCAGTCTATGTGGATAGATAAATAGCAGATGACATGCATCATCCAAGTCTACCCCGTGTTCGCCTGCTAAACCTGAATTACCATAAAATCCATATTTCCACAGTATCCCCTTATCAGACACTCTTATCATTGCAACCCAGCATATGGACCTGGGCATACTCTAATAGCCCTTTGCATGCATATTTGCGGTCCCACAACTGAATGCTTATGTGAACATCAGTTTTTGGGGCACACTAGAATCTGAATACAGCTATTTCTGGAATAGTGCACTCGACCCAAAGTAAATACATAAACTGACAAAAAGAGGTATCAATGAAAACAAAGATCACTCCATGTGCATCAAAATGGGTGAACAACATGAGAGGCAAGGCACACAGGAAGAACTTTTTTAAAGTAATTTAGAAGTTCTCGATCAAGAACTTATTTTTGGTCAATGAGACCCAGGCGTTACCAGGTTAGAACAGCTATCAAGGGCAGATTCTCATTGCACAATGGCTCAGCCGTTAACCCACCGCACCACCTAAAGACCGATAACTTGCACACTCTGTGTCAAGTGAATAGTGCAGTGGATGTGGGGAACTACGTCAGCTCTGGTCAGGTATAATTACCTTTCAACATATCAGTCTTGCAGATAAGGTACAGACGTAAATAAAGTGAATTTCTATGCAAAATAAATATGTGCCATTGCCAATCCAACAAAACCAAAGACATATTAGAGGACAACTTTGGGAGCACTTAACAATGTATTCAAGTAAACACAAGAGTTAGACCAAATAGAGAGCGAAAATTCAACCTATATAATAATAATAACCTAAATGCCATTTACCACTACACCTGAAACACAAGCACCACAACGAACACCTTTCTGACCCTATCTGCTCCAGCGCTTACTCTCATCAAATAGAACAAATACTCCGGTCAGCACTGGGCCATTTTGCAGTCTCCACTCGCTAGCCAGCCCGTGAGCCTCCTTATCTCTGCAGACTGCAACAAACTGCATGGGGGCCAGTGAGAGTCCCCCAACTCGATTCATCATTATTTGGGTCCAGAATCCCCAGCCTGCCCATTAGGAGAGACAGGAATACCATCTGATACAGTGTCAGTTTCCGTACTACTGCTTTGGGGAGAAGAGCTGGGGCAGATCT
The DNA here is from genome assembly GCA_026936325.1 of Platynereis dumerilii. Classification (NCBI taxonomy): domain Eukaryota; kingdom Metazoa; phylum Annelida; class Polychaeta; order Phyllodocida; family Nereididae; genus Platynereis; species Platynereis dumerilii. Next base: position 3,513,093 of record JAPTHN010000031.1, read on the forward strand.
AGCAAATGCGTCGTTGCATGACAAACTTATCAACCAGAATGGTCATTCTTGACCAGGTAAAGTCATATTCAGCCCGACACTACTTCTATATATCATTATACCAGCGTCCGTAGGAACCCATGCATTGCAACCACATTCTCTGGCACATCATTCCACAGCCATATTCCTCCCCCTGCCCCGAGTGTATACAATGCATAAATTAAATATTTGTAAATAAATCAGTCACACTGAGAAGTCACATGTTCAGTAAGTTGTTCACTCTGCCTTCCTGCTAATCCTAGATTTCACAAATGTCAAGAGACTTCACTTCCTGGAATGGGAACACAAGCCGCTTACAAGGTTGCCCCACATCTGCCAGACAAGCTTTGGATAAGTCAAACCGGAGTCATCAGCTCGGCTTGGGGGAATTCAATGGGATTATCAGGTGCTTGCTGGGGTGGTCCACTTAATTGGGTTTGGCAAGGTAAAGCCTTCTATGTGACAGCAGAGTAATACAACATGTCCTATAGAATACCATGGAATAATACATCACAAACCACCAAAAATTCTGAAAGTTTCAATGAGAGCCAAAAAAAAAAAAATCTGAATTTACAGCAACTTAGCACCTGCCACTTGTAAACTGACAAAATCCATTTAACTCTTCACAAATAAACTGCTTTAAAACATGACACATTAATTTTATGCGATTCAGGAGACCATGACAGCCATTAAACAATGCAGACATGTTTCTTAAAAGACATATTCTGGCCCATATGACAGGAAGGAAGAGTGACATTTAAAATTAACAAAAATAGTGATGGATTCACTCAGCACAGCAACTGTAATAGGGTGTCAATCCATGTCATTAAGACTAGAGCACTGACAGTTACAATGCATCGTTTTTAGTTTTCCAAAGTTTGTCTTTTAAATAGAAGAGGAGCTAACAATGCCAATCTTAGCTTTAGTGAACTAGAGCTTAACATCTATGACAAGTACTTTGCACAGTGCAGACAAAATAAATGGCGCCAGGGACCGCACCAGCATAAAGCAGCCAATGGGGTCAACCAGAGCAGGTTCTTGTGACCAGTCAGCTCATTGGAGCCACTACCACAACTGCATGCAAAATTAAAATTATCGCAGGGGATTTAATTTAATGAATTAGTCATTGGCCAGTTTAACATGGATAGCAACATGGATAGATTCACTCCACAAATAATAAACTAATCCTGCTAATGTCACTTAGCACCAACAATACATAGTGACAGCACATCATGCAATAAAACTGCAACCAATGCTTACAGCTTACTATGCAGATCCCCTGTATACATAATGTATCAGCAGGGCAGGAGGTCTGTGCTGAGGCAACATCCAGTCCAGGCCAGAGGACGCACTCGTCATATCATGCAATGGCCTGGTTTCACAATATCAAGACTGTCTCCACTGCATCCCCTTGTTGTACTTGCACAGACGGCTATTCTGCCAGTCTACAGACAACAATGGCCACATTTATTGTCACTGCAATAACAAAAGATCATAAACATGCTAGCAACACTCTCATGTCCTTTCTCACAGAGACAACTGATTTCACCCAAACACCAATTCTTTCTGAGTTTTCTGTACACTAAAAAATACCCAAAAATATCTTAGGTTTTACCCTGGATGGCTGGCTGGAATTCCACAAGGCACACCATGACTCAATAAGACAGTTTGCTTTCCATAAAGCAGAGACAGCTGCAGAGAGGGACTTGGAGATTAGAAGAGAAAGGTTAGCAGGTCAAAGAGTCTGCCAGAGAGCATGACAGCCCACGCCTCACTTTCACCACCCAGTGGTTTGAATGACAATCGTTGAATAACCCGGCACTAAGAGAGACACCAAGTCCCACAAGCGCAGTCACCCAATAACAGGGCGTAACTCAATGCTGGTCCATAGCATTAAACGATATTCCAGCAAAGAAACACAATATTGATCCACACTTTCTGCTATTGTAGTGGAGTCATCCGAGAAGTCTGTCCCTACAATTCATTGATAGATGTAAGATTCAGAGGGACGTTGGTGATCCCATGGATAATCTAGCATAATCCACTTGGGCTGTTAACAGCAGAGCAGGTTTGGCCTTCAACAACCATTTGTGCCATGTATTATGCTATGTAAGAGAAGTGAAATCTACAGCAGTGGTTGCCACCTATTAACTAGGTGTCTGATGAGCTGCGCCAGCATTATTAATGCAAGAGTATAACTCAAAATGCTGCCATGTTTTTCAGGCAGATCTCCTGAGAGTGATAGAATGTTGAAGTTTACTTCTCCAATTCTCCCAACACTATCGACAACAAACAGGCCAGTGTAAGACATCCCTATCTCCGACTGATATTCTGGGATGTTGCAGGAGTAAAATTAACAAAGAGCACAAGTGCATTAGACAAACGTCTCTTTGAGACTCTACAGGCAATTGAGCATAAGCCAATGTAACAACATTCACGCAAAACTTCAAAACACTTAATTAGGACTTACAAGATAACAACAAGCAGCTAATTTATATAAATGCCCCAACAAGAGACAGAAAGTCTAACATGGATGACTATAGTACTTGCCTACTACCTGGGAATTGATGATCTGCGAAAGATGTACTAAAAGTGCTACAATGTCTAAAGCTCTGTACTTTTGTCCAAATCGAGACTTTGGTTTTGCGATGCAACTTTCCAAGTGTACAAATTGACTATTCAAGAAAAAGAAACCAATGAAAGTAAGTCAAATGGAAGAAAATGAATGGAGGAATTGATTTATGCAAATGACTCACTTGCCGTCTGCCTTGAAATCTAGCAGTTTACTTCGCCACAATCTCCTAGAATGAAGCCACTCAACATGAAATTGAGCTCATTTGGCAGTTTCAGCTCATTCCAGCTCATTTTGCAAAGTTTTATCAAGTGAAAAACTCACTGCAGACATGCATTTAGCCATGGCTCATTGAAGTGAAGTATGACGAGATGTATGAACAGTGCAATTATCAAAGTTTTTCTTAGGTAAGTTTCTTACTCAAGCCCCCTTTCTTATAATAATCCTTAAATTTTTCAAATGTTGATGTTAAGCAATGTTAAGGAATTTGTTGTAGGACTCAGCATGACGCTTAGGTTGAAATTAATGGACATGGGTGGTAAGCTCCAACAGGTTTACATCTGTCCTGACTTTAATTACAGGACAATTATCAGAGACATCAATTTACTGGCACATTAGCCACATCCCACGCAGTAACAGCAGTTGAGACAACAATAGACATTAGAAAGAGTAATAGGGAAGAGAGGAGGACAGAGTAGATGCTCAATGGCAGTCTGGAGTGGGCCAAACCCAGCACGGCTCAATCCTTGATTGGATTTCTGTCAAGACAAGAAGCAGGGCAGCCTGAGCCGCTCAATAATCACCGCACAAGGACACACTGTAACACATACTATGGGATATAGCAAGACAGCAAGAACAAGCCCTGGTACACCAACATCCAGCCTGGTGTTGGACATCACTAACTCCAATGCTAAAGCAAATAGTTGCCTCCCTTGTCTCTCTCATGGGCCAACTCCAAGCAGACGCATAAAACACTTTTTCAAAGTGTCCACTCCGTCTTGTCCCAAATCCTCCATGGGTCATGAGGTGGGTCATGAGGAGGGTTCAGGGGGCAGTGAATGATCACCTTCATTCTAATTGACTTTCTCTATAGAACGATTGCCACCAGAATTGTCCTAACTGGGAGTTATAGTCTGTCAAATGACCTACATTTCTTTCTCTTCTCAAGCCTGATAAGAATTAATGAAAGAATTTAATGCAACTGTCCTATTGTATCTTCTGACCAATTACAGCTTTGACGATAACAGTACCACCTCCCTGGACTCGCCAGTTGAAACACTAAAGCCTAACCCCTCTATACGGGAAGCACATTTGACAAGTTGAAATATGCTTGCTTACCCTGCACTCCCAAATCATTATCTATGACATGCACAGAATACTGAATTTTTTTAATGAAGCAAAACCGTGCAAATAAATTATTATTGATGTGCTTTTGGCATTGCATCAATTTCACAAACCGACACAAACATAATGAGTAAATGGCAAAGGAGGCACGTCAAGCAAAAGAAAATCTGCACAAATTATACCAACATCAGCAATTTTTAGTGCCAAATGATATGGCTAGAATGAGACAAGTTCCTTAAAAATCTGTTGTTTCAATGAATTGAATATCAGCGAAAGAGTGAGGAAGTATTCCACACATCAACAGATAAAAGCACAGATGAGATATGATGCAATGAAATGAGAGATAAACAGAACAATAACAAAGGGTGGGTGTTTGAGCACATTGCTTTTATTTGCATTCAATTAGCATGGAAATGTTTCTTAAATCATTTTTTTGGATGCACAATTGCACACCCATTTTCTTTCCGCTGCAAAAGGTCATGTTATCGCCAATCTACTGTAAGAGGAAGACACCTTTGGCACCAGATCCCAATGGGCCCACTTCTACCACTCAGTAGCTCACACACACAACCTGTTCAACCCGCTGCTGCTTTTGGGTATAGGCAGGTCCTTGGGGAAGGACCCTTGGCCAGACTGGCACATCAGCCAGTGACAGGGTCATCTCTCTTGGCCACAACGACCATTCACCTCTTCACTCTCCTCTCTTGGGCACACAACATCAGGTAATTTCATTCTCAGCTGATGCTGCAACACCCATAGTCTCCATAGATCCTCCCCATAATGGGACCAAGCAATGATGGCCCATCCCCCACAAATACCAGACAGGAAATATGGACCATTTTCTGCTTAGGAGATTGCTATCACTTTGAATACAAAATACCATAATATGAGGCACAGCCCGAGATGGTGATCCCGGCACACCTTTTAGGGAGATTAAATAGTTTTGGAAGATTAGGATGTGTATTTTGGCATCAAATCCTTTTTCAAAAAACCTGTTCTCCCGCACCCCCCTTAACTAGCTGTTTATATTATCATACCATTACTTTGGGATATAATCTGACTGTTGGTAGAAGGTATGACGTGGACAGACAACAACATTGGTGCCAAATAAGGAGGCATGAAATGGCTTCACATTATGGGGCTAATATAATATTGATCACATATTGACAGCGGATCTTCTTTGGGTCCCCCTGACACTTTTCATATCAAATGGAGACAACAATATCGCAGCCGATGGGACAATATGCAGCATTACAATAGGCCAGGACAACACATCACAAAAGCTGCTGGACGGCTATGACAGGCAATAAAAGCACCCTCCATAACAATAGATTACGAAGAACATCCATACATTAGCCCGGAATAGCAAAAGCGCCTTGGAGCCCTACCCTTCTCCTTCATGCCATCTCCTGGGCAAATGAATCTAACACTAATGCCCATTTTATGGCCACTGAGAAACAGCATGTATCACCAAGTAATATAAACTAATTTTAAAGAGATATTTTCACATTGAATGTACGATTGATTATGCAAATTCTTACTTTAAGGAAATCGAGGCACACATAGACTCTCCACCACCATGGACATACAGCAATGCATATTCAACGGGTCCAGTCATGTGCCATTCATACAGGAACGCCAATGAAGATTCTTTTTACAAGGCCATAAAGGACACTACATCCTCCTGACTGCTGTTTATGGGACAAGAGCTTAGCTGTAGTTCACAGGCACAGAGAAATGTTAATCCCAAGCAATAAATCAGCATACAGCAGCACAATGCTAAGACACAAAGTGACTTTTAAGCTCCTTTTCATCAAGTCCTCAGCACAACTTGCTAGCATTGGAAGTGACACCCGAAGAAATTGCATGTTGAAAAGTGAACAATTCTGTTTGTTGCAATTTAGTTGGCTGTTGAAGTTTCCCTCTGATACAATAATGCATTCACGACTCAACTTGGCCTGTAGAGAGAGCTTCAGGTTATGTTGTTTGAAGTAAATGAGACTACACATCTAAACTTTTTCACAAATTTTATTTCACAAACTACAAACAAGTAGTAATTCTCTTCAGTCTTTCTGTAGCAGGCTTGAAAATAGCTAAAAGAATATAAGTTTGGATTTATTTTCTGCCTTCCATCAAAGGTTTGCATTCTGTGTGTAGTCAGAGCACCCAGAGAAGTGAGTCGGACATGATTCAGAGCAATGCATCATTTTGCTGACCAAGAGTGACCTGCTGCCCAAATGGATGCAGTTCAGAGTTTGGCAAATTATTTGTATTCTCAGTTCTGTGACATCGCAGGCATATCACATTGTACCGATAGTAGTGAGGAACGGGACGTCATAGTGACCACAGAGGAAGTGATCCTACCAAAGAGCACCCAGATGTGGCATCAAAAGTGGCATCAGTGACAGGAGCATAACAGACCTCTCATGGATGAGGCAGACCATCTGACTTGTTCTACAGGAAAGGGGAAAAGATGCAGGAACTGACACTGCCAGTGAGACATCCATCTTGCTGATGTTCCATAACGCCATCCTGACCTCCTCGAAGCTCCTCCTAATCAAAACACCTCACAGCTGAGATTTATGCCACTGGAAATCAGCCATCAAATCTGGCATGAAACTCGGCAACCACAGCCAAAGTCAGCCAAGCCACAAGCCAACCAGGAGCAAAGCTAGAACCAGCCGAGTCAAAGGAGCAGCTTCACTTTCCTTTCAACCCGTCAGATGCCTTTCTGACGAGAGAATCTCAAAGTGTCTTTTCTATTGTGTCATTGTTTGTTTGAGGGATGCCAGTCACAAGTGAGCGATTCACAAGTGCCAGTTACAAAAGTCTGAGGCAGACAGATAGTCACTCACTTCAATGCAGTGTCAAGGCAAGTAGCAAAGCTTGTGGCAAAAGGCAATGTTGAAGTGTCTGATGCCAACAACAGTGGCGTCATTCATACTCACTCAGGACTTGTATTTTTCTTTGGCTGCTGAGGGTTACCCCGTGGCCTAATTGGTAAAAGCGCTTGTCAACTGGCTTTGAGGGCGTGGGTTCAAATCTCACCCCGGGAACTCACTTTAGTTCGAGCCCATGGGACATTAAATGGAGGTGGGTTGTATCCAGTGTTCAATGCTGGGGCAACTGAAAGACCCTGGGCATCCCTGAATTAATAGGGTATGTTCCAGACTCACAGTCTTCTCATCTCATCATCATACGGCAATTGCCTGCCTCGATATAGCCCACTAGGTGCTGCAGAGGCGTAAAACACAAACAAACAATCTTTGGCTGCTGAAACAAAGTATCCTACCAAGCCAGGCAGCCACAGCTGAGGTGTCACACTGCAAGTTTTTAACCTTACAAAATCACCAGCGTTTGTTCTCACTTAACAAGCTGGAATGACTAGTGAAAGGTTATTTTGGCTTCTTAAACTGAAACAACAGCCAAAATATTCCTAATCTTGGCACTAAAACAACTCCAGCCCGCTCTGGTTCCCTAGATGGGTCTCTAACACTCTTTCTCATCACAACATTGATTATATCTCTTCTGGGAATTGCACAATAGATTTCCTGTGGTCTTCGTATAGTCCGGCACAGCTAATCTGATAATGCTGATAGATGATTCCATTCTCATCTGACTTCTTTCATGGATCTTTCTGGTCAGTTAAAAACTTTCTTGATAGGTGTGAAGCAGGTCAATCTGAGGTTGCAGACCATTTGCATGATTTGGAGGGCAGTATCTCTTGCATCAAAATTCTTTCATTCAAGTTGGAAACCATTAACCTTGAGGATAATGCCACTCTTCTTTTCCCAATTGAATGCTTTCAGTAGATTTGATCAAATTGAATGTTTCCTTCAAGTCTCAAACACTGCCTTGTTTACTCTACTTTCCTGATCTCTTGACCCAAGCGAAAGCATTACAAGATCCTACTCCTGATAGACAACTTGGAAACATGCACTGATGGACTACCAAATTTCTAGAGTTCCACTCTGATGGCTTTCCCAGAACTTATGTCTCAATAATTTCCTGATTTTTCAGGAGAAGATGCAGACATTCTGGCACCATTTTCAATGTCCTAGTCTCCTGCGTGAAGAGAGGAGGACTCATCAAGGAAGTGACGACAACAAAGCAATTGAGCATAACATTGGGATCACTGGAGTGTCCAAAGACAGATAACCAACAACCAGATGTCATACATCAAATGACGCTTGTGCAGCTGATCAGAACAAAATACATTTCAAGAGCAAATCAACACATCAAAAAAACAACAACAACAGCGTCATCAGGAGTTGTTGTGGTTATGCCTTTGGCAAACACAGACAACTGTGATCATACCAAGGTTGAACTCTGCCTTTTTGGAATTACTGAGCTTTCTTAGATGGACACTGGCAAGGAGAATTACTTCACGGATTAATTCCACAAACAAATAAAATAGTCCAATATGTGGTGTCATTTTTTGGCTCTTCATGGTGTGGCATATTTGAGTGACAGACAAGACCAGAAGAGCTGGGTGAGGGGGGAGGAGGGAGCTCAGAGCTGTCAAGGAAGGTGTAATCTTGGCCTTGGGCAAGGCTGTGTGTCTATGCATATGACTTGTAGAACATATTAGACTATGGAGGAACCAGTTGTGGAAGGCGCATATCAGGAGTTTCAGTCTTTTCTACATGTACTGCAATAGTACGGTGGGAGTTCAGTCTGTCACACATGGAGCATGTGACACATCATGTCACCAGGCGCACACGAAAGATTCAAGGTAATTTTATACTTTTCTTTTCAAGACTCGTACATATCAGACATATAAAAGGCACGTATTTCATAGCTGTGACTCACGGCAAATATGACAGGAGAAAACTTCAAAGAGGCACAAGATGTGGAAGAAGCAGAAGAGAGGCATAAATATAACATCTGGGGCTCAACAATACACTAAATCCTTTCTTCCCAGGAAATTAATACGGCAGAAAATATCCCATCCACAACTCAAGCAAGGCAGCGCCTCGTCAGCACCTGGCTTTTTCTACCCTAAAGCCCATAATTCCCTGCTTAGACGAGCCATTAAATCAGCAGAGAATAATACATGGCATCCCTTCCATCATTGGGGGGTGGAATATGAGGTACCTACGACAGGAAAAACAAAGAGGCTTGGAGAATTGTCTGGATCTATAGGCCCTCTTATCCTGATTGTGTAAAGGCATGCAAAAACAGAATGTGTGATGGTGAAACATCTCATATCTAAAATACAGACCAATACTCGAAATCAACTTCTTGATACTAATGCTCATACATGTGTAATGTATACATCAATAGTCATATCAATCAATTAAATCATGTAACAACCAAATTCTTGACGCTTTTTCAAGTAAAAAAGAGACAAAAAACTAAAAAGACCAGGAACAATGTTGGCACATTGTTGGCATGATGACATAGTCACAATGGCAATGATGTATCTTCTAGTCCGAACTCCATGAGCAACGGCAGTTGCCATTGACAGTTGCTATGGACAGTTGTCAAGGACAACTGCAAGTTTATCAGCTGTTCAAGCATCCTGCATACCAGTTTGCCTCACATCGGGACCAAATCCCCAGACAGAGCCTTATCTAACTTTGGGCCAGCTAGATTGCACACTGACTATCCCCTAATCCCCTAAAAGCCACTGGGATACCAAGGATGGTGTAAGAAATTCAAGGTGATCAATATCAAGAATTCCTAAATGTGTATGACCCCAGTTTCCACCAAATAATGACACAATGACATCAGGAGTGACAAGGGATGGAAGTTCTTGACATGACTGGCTCAGTTTTTCCATCCATCCTGACCTTGTAGTTTTTTAAAGGAAAATTCTCAGGTGCTTCTCCAGAGCCCCTTTTCACCCAGTGTGTCATGATAGTACCATCTGAAGCACATTACGGTTTTGGGCTGCAAAGGGTTTTACAACAGTTCATTACAGGCTCAATGAGGTTTCGCAAAGGTTTCCTGGATTGCCCATTTGCGTGGCTCTACACTGGGTCTGCTTGTAAGCCTGTAATTAGAAAGGCTCTAAACACAGCTCAGGAGAAAATCACCAGGACAAAGCAAGACCTGCAGGACCTGTCAGTCAATTGAAAGGTAGTTTGAACTTTTAGAACCTGTCCCTCAATGGGAGGGAATTCCCCTATGTAATTAACCAGTTCTTGAGGCTACTGTTGACATTCTTGATACAGATTTGCAATGTTCCACAAAAGCAGCATTAGCAGACATGGCACAAGAACCCATGGGGACAACCAAAGAAAGCTGGAGAAATGTCAGTAAGCCAAAATTACCACATCTAATTTTTAAAGTGTCTCATCCATTCTCTGAAGGAGATTAAGACAGACTGCATGTTAAAGAATTCATGAATATTGTTATAACACCGCTATGGTCTTTTTTTAAACTGTACATATAATCTGTTAAATTTTGGTGCATGGCACATTTCAGGCAATTCTGCTCCACAAGAAAATGCTCCACTTACTCATATTTAGAAAGTAAAATTAGTCCACAACATCCTTCAAATATTTGTGAGGAAGCAGGAAAGCAAATCAACTCACCTGGAAAGAATAGAAAAGAGATTTAAATCGAATATATTGACATTTCTTTGGTAATACCTTATATATTTTTAAAAATCTATACAACAGATTATTGTCCAAGGAGAGCATATTTTAATTCTATAAATTTATAAGATTTTATTTAACAAACAAAAAGAGTGTCATTACTCAGAACTAATAATTCTTCAGATATAATGCAGAGCCAGATATTGCTATTGCAACACTGCCAACATATATGACAGCACTTGACAGATCATCAGAAGAGACATACACCCAGCAGACACAGAATCTACACCGACTATAAATTGGGTTCAGAGTAGGCAAATTAACTTAATACTTCCAAGAGTATAGTGTATTTATCAATGTGTGTCTATCCATCTATTCATCCACACTGCACTTTCCAATCTGTCTGTCTACATGGTCTACCTAATACCTGTACCAATCTGCCTGTCTATCTACCTTTCTATCCATTTTTCTATCAATCCCAGCTCGTACATTGCACCTCCATAGATTTGAGGCTGCCTCTGACATCACTTGATCTCTCCATTCCCAATTGCCCTTACCATGTCGTCTTTGGGTTCAGTGAACAAACGTGCAACTGCATATAACTCACTCTCTGCCTCTGCCTCCCATTTCTGCCCTTCTGGGCAAAGTGAGCCAAGTCTATCAAGACTCAGACGAATAAATGACGAGCTGGGATATTTCAGAAGACTCATTTTCAAAGGCCATTTCTCCATCAGCCCATCTAAGCAGACAGCTTGTCTGCAAAAGATTCCGGGATTATTGTATGGCCATTCTGAAAAATACCCAAGGTCAACGGGTCTAGACGTGTTTTATGCATTCTATTGGTATGATATTTCTTCACCATTCACAGAGCTGTTGTATAAATGTATCTAATAGTAAAAGGCCAATCATCAGCAAATCCCCCCAGCAATGAAAACACCATGACCTACAGCCTACATATTTGTTATTCGCATGAACAACATAATTATATGATTGAAAGTTCTGGTAATATCTGTCTTATATTGTATGAAATATCTCATCAAAAAATTCTCTACTCAGAGTTGAATGTCCACAGTATGGTATGCAAATAAGATATTTTTTAAACGTGTCTGTCATACTCAATAAATTATGAATCTAAACTGAGTACACCATGAGTTTCTGGAGCCAACATGTCACACCAGTAATCCCTTGCATGAGATAGGCCATATTGAATATTGGCAATATAAGAATATTGGCAATATAAGAAAAGTGAGTAGAGGCTGAGGCCATAGCAGATGAGAGATGAAGGATGCAATACATGCAAGACCTACAAATTTTATGAAGCCTAGGTGGCCCCTTGATAGCGATACTTGTAGGTATCATAAAGGGGTCACCTAGCTCATTAGTATTCTTGTTTTTTCTTATTTCTCTGATTTGTATACATACTAATGAGCAAATAAAATGATTGAAATTGAATTGAAATTGAAATTGAAATTGTAGTTGGGTTCTAGCATCACTCCTGACATCAGAGTGGCCGGCCACCCGAGTCAAAATGGTAGTGCCCTGACCAGGATGGCAGAGGTGACAGAGGAGCAGGAATTGGCTACACTGAAATGCCTCCTTTCGTACCAGCCTGATGTCCTATTACATCAGTATCGATTTCAGCATTGTTGAGCAACCAGCTATTCTGACTGAGGGCTAACCTCTGTACGACACTATACTTTCCAATCATTTCGTTCTGGAAACTATCCTTAAGAGCAGGTATCGCAAAGCTGAAACATCCCATTTGTTATTCATGTGCATTCTGTAACATCTCATTTCTATGATCAATAGCCATAAAAGTTCATCAGTGAAGTATTAAAAACAACACTACATACAGTCAGGGCATCAATTTGAGTTTGTCATGAATATGCTAAGACCTAACCACAAAAAATCCCCAGAGCAGCCAATTAGGGGCAAGAGCCTGGGTGTGTTGGCCAAAAAGGAAGATTGGACGGAAAGGGCAGCAGCTCATTAGTTAGGTATATAAATCAGCAGTCAGAATATAACCACACATGTCTGAAGATGCCACAGATCATCAAAGGTGAACCATCAGACTCAAAGGTGCAAAGGTGAAGCAGAGATGAAGTCGAGAAGCTAAAGACAGGATGCTAGCTCTGACCAAAGATCAACTGCAGGCTAAAGTTGCAATGAGGCATCATGACACAATGATGAGACTCTAATCGAGGCTTAGGAAGCAAGTTGAGGCTTGAGGGTAGCAGAAGAGAAGTTGGACATTCTAAGCCCTGCGAATGTCACCCATGTCTACTCAATAACCTTCAATTTGAGGTCCCAGATTTAATTTCCCTGGACTCAACGTGCGCCGTGTGCTAGAAATGACAAACATCCACAGAAGGTCAAGGGCAATTGGGCGGCCGTGATGCACATTTGCGGGGCGACATGCAAGAGCAGAAGGAATAAATGCCAGACAGCTGCATGTTTCATTAATGCCTCCTGTTGGTGTGCAATTTCCCATGATCCCAGTCCTATTCAACAAAAATCGCCAGATACCAAGTGGGAGAATCCTGTGTGCATACTCATATCTTCTGATTCAAAATTCATGGCAGATAACGCAACTTCAATAGTGTTCAGGTAAGATTGTAGATGTTGGAAAAATGCAGTGTACATTTTAATTAATTCTGCTGTCTGCACACCTCTTTCTGTGAAGCAACGATGAACAAGAAACTGTCTGGAGATTAACTTAGCAGTGAGCAGCACGCAAATGTATAAATATTAATAAGTTTTGCTTGTATCTTTTTTACGCCAATTTAATAAAGAGTTTGAGGAGACAGTGATTCTCAGGTCATCATTAATTACACTCATGACAAATTGGCAGTTGCAACTTAATTTACAAAGGTTTTGGGGGAAACATTCATGGCCCGAGATGGGAGGGGGAACCTGGACTCTCTTAGGGTTTCAACTGACAGTGCTGAAGAGCTGAGTCAGAGAAAGTCAAATTCATCTGGGACCAGTCAGAGAAACTTGGAATTAAGATCACTCTCCTGCTGACACCCTAGCTCCCTTGAAACCTCCAAGATTAACATCTTGTTTAAAACTTCTGCATCACCCAAAGGCGCGGGAAAGAACTGGCTCTCTGTATCTGTATGTTTACTAATACAGACAGACAAACAATTTGTGGATGTTTATAAATGTTTTTGAAAGCTAGGATGCCTTGAGCTGAGATAAGCATTGCATCAAGGAAATAAGTTAGCAATACAAAACTGGGAGTGGTATCAGACTGAACAGGGTGGTCCGGATTTTTGCTCCAGGGCTACATTAGCACACCACCATAAACAACCAATAACTTAAGTATAATACAGTTGAAGGCCAAACAATCCTAGTCATTACTTTCTGTGGTGCCTTTTAATTCCAAATGTCAAATAGACTTTCAGCAAAACATTTCAGCCCTTCTCCCCATGTGATTTTTCATCCACTTTCAAGACAATCCCCTTGTTTCACTCTTAGGTTTCTGAAACCACATTCTGATGTTATTATAATGAAGCCCACATGTGGGGAATTACCTTGCACATGAAATGGTTGCCATGACACCAGGCATTATGACAACCATCACCTTGCAAATTGCAAGGGTACACGATGTCAATAAAAACATATTTATTGTCCGAAGTCTGTTTGAAAGAAAAAGATCAGTTCAGGTTTACTTCAAGAAAGGCATAAGAAGACTTCAAAAGTAGGCAGTTCAGAGTTAATTCAACTGCATCTAACTTCCATTTGCATCTAATGATGGCTGCAGCCCTGCCTGAGCCATCCAAGTCCATTGCTATGCATGACTTCATATCAGGCCCTGCCAGCCAGACACACAATTTCCGTCCTCCATCTGACACAACCAACCTTCTGGGCAGTGCAGCCTCTTCCTGTCTGGATACACACTTGTGTTGCGGGCCTTATCAATAACTGCATTTCCATTACAAATAAATCTGTCCTCTGGACCAATAAAGCCATTTAGATTATTGGGGGAGGGGTGGACCGACCACTGCAGGAAGGTGGATTAACCTCTCAAGGGAGGATCAGCCTTGACCGGTGATGGATGGGTATCTAAACATTGAGGGCAACTGACCCAATTACATCACTTTTGAATAAGGAAGAGGTTACTGTTAGATATATCAGCTGACAATTTTAGTATCTCTTACAGTTTGCCGAACACAACAATATCTATAGAAATTAATTGAAGAACCAAAGGTTGCCATCAAAAGAAATGCTAGGCTCTATGCATAACTCAATCAAGCCAAACATATTTATCCCTTTATTTGACCTTAATTTATCAATAAACTGTCTGCCTGAAGGGAGACAGAGAAAGGAGCATAAAAGACTTGGATCTTGAGTTGTGTTAGAAGCAGGATGTCCTTTGGGCTACAACAGAGCTTCCATAGGAAATGCTGCTTATATTCTGATATGTGCAAGGACCTGTGCTGTCCCCGGACAAAGCTACTTTTCTCGAATTGGCTGTCCGCCTTCCCTCTCATCTGAATCAACAGAGAAAAGTAATGTCACTTCCAATATGGCAAACACATGGGGAACTCAGCACAGAGCAACAGACCACAAAAGCATATTTGAGACATGATGAATTGGATTTTAACCTTATTATTGCAGCAGGATGCTTCGATGCTATCCCTAGGAATTAAATCAGCTCCCCATCTTACTTTTAAGCACAATGTACATGTCGACCAGCAGAAAGAGAAACTTGGCACAAAAACAGGCCCACAATTTGCAAATGATTGTGGACAAAGCAACCCAGAACAGCATTGAACCAGAAGAGGAAATGTGCAATCAAGAGCAATCAGGCAGCAAGTGTCAGTAACTTGGTTAACTGAGGGGAATTCAGAGGTCAATACTAATGCAATACAAGGGGCAGGCTACACTGCAGGATGCATACACAATCAATTGACTTCCCTGTGCAATGTTATATATACAAGATTTTTAGACCAAAGTTGTGAAGGTGATTGCATCAGTGATGTGTTGACAACCAGACTAGCCAGCTGTAATCTTCATTAATTAGCAAATCAAGTGGACAGGTTCAATTCCCGAGAAACATATTGAAATAGAGAGAAAGCAATCTACTCTGTGCAGAATAATTAATGGTCACAGACATGATGACATTCAATTGCTACTGTCTCATAACACACTCATTTCCTATGCATAGAGCTGGTAATTCAAACAGGAGGCTTACTGCACTAACAACGACACACTGTTAGCACCGCAGGTATAATCAACCTCATTGAATACTCAATGGTGGCTCAGTATGAACAAAAGCTTTATCAATACGCATCATGTTGAAGCCAACACAATGTAGTGATCACTGCTTGTGACAATGTCTCTACTGCCATTGTGTCTAATATCAAAAGGTGCTTTTCAAAAGACTTTAGATATTCCAAATAGCACTATGAGGATATTTGAAAAGGTCAAATATCCCCCAAGACGCTATTTGGATATTTCATCAGACATTATTTCATCAGATGATATTCCATGTTAAGCTTTGGCTGACCATATGGAGCTTTGGCAGACCGTATGGAGCTTTGGCAGCTGCCAATTATTCTCCGGGTCCTATTTTTGGTTCCAAAATATCCAGCAGAGGGGGCTTCAACTTCAGAGGCCCTGGATACATGCTGCACTCCATTTACATTGAAGTGCCCTCTTTTGTTGTAGAAGAGATGGCAGTGCATGACAGCCCAAAGTTCTAACAAATAGTGTCCAAATAGTTCCTAACCATGAGACACTATTTGGTCACTATTTGATGTAGAAGAGATGGCTGTCAATATACTATGACAAAGTTTCTAACATAGCACATTAGAACTTTTGGAAAAGTAAGTAGAAAATGTGGCTTGGTTGCACTATTTGGATATTTCGTTAGGGATATTGGCAAAGCATGGTGAGGGGAGTAGATATTGTGACAAAGACCTATATTAGTGTCTGGCATGCAAAAAGCAGCCCGATTTGCAAATCGGGCATGTAGATCTTTTGGCTGTAACAATCACCTGAAATCTGATACAAATATCAATGCATAATGTTCATGGCAATTATGATGCAGTTTTATATAAGCTTGACCCACATTTCAATCAATTGACGCATTCACTTCCAAGTATCTTTCACACCACCACTACAACCAAATCCACTTGTAATAACACCTGTTGTGCAACTCAAGAGCAAGGCGGGCGGCCAATCTAATTGAGCTAATACCCATTAATAGGCAAATGGCATGGGAAGCACACACAAGACATCTTTACAGGAGACTAAGGGGAAAACCAAGAGGGGAATGACCGGAATGTGGCCAGCCACAGGAAACGGGTCAAGTTAATCAAGACTTAAATTCCTTTCATGGCTTTATATATCAATTAGATGACCACTGCGTGGAATTACAAGACGAGGAAAAACACTAGATTACGCATTGTGGCAGGGATAGTGCCATTTGGGGATTGTCAAAGGAAGATATCCCTTCCAATGTATACCAATACTATACCATTCTAATTGCTTGGTTGCTTGTGGTAACAATGGCTATGCACAAATGTTAGCAATGCCTGACTCGGCTTTTCTAGAAAGAAACATAAGACCAATTGAATGAAAGCAATCTGCAACATCTAAATCAAGCAAATTGATAAACTAGTTGGGAAAAGTGACAGGTAGAAGGAAGTTTAAGACTCAAGGTTCTCGAAATCACAAAATCGGCAAATAAACGATACATACATCGCCCGAAATCTAACCACCTAATTGGAGTAATGATTGTCATTATATAATAGCATAATTACTAAATATACTTTTCGGTAGGAAAGGGGATAATGATGCCATTCTCAGCATTACTGACCTAGTACTTTACAATGAAGAATAGCACGGCACCCTGAATAAATGATGCCAGGGACCGTAACAACACTCTGTAGTCCATGGGATCAACCAAGGTGGATGTGTGGGATCAACATTATCACTCATGCTTAGGAAAACATGCAATTTGCATGCGAAAGTCAACTATTGGCAGGAGAATTAATTCATTAATTCAGAGAATTAGTTCTTGGCCAGTTCCAAATTGGATAGCAACATGGATAGAATCAAGGCAGGAATAATGGAGCCATAATTCTTATGTCAGAAGGCAGCAGGATGCAGCAACAGCAATCGTATACCTGGGAATAACCCCACTGACCACTCTCACAATACAACTACAAAAGTGGTTGCAACAAACACACGCAGCTGATAATGTAGATTGCCTATATATCAGCAGGACAGGGGGTCTATCCTGACGCAGCATCCAGGCCAGAGGCTGGGCTTAGCATGCAATGGCCTACTTTTGTCTCCTATGTTGTCTTTTCTTTTTTCACCCCTTGAGCTTGTGTCTCATTCTGCCCAGACAGAGCAGAGTAATTGACCATGCTGCAGAAACACAATGACACGTTCATTGTCACTGCAACAACAGGTGAAATGTGGTGGTACACCAGAGGCATGAAGTCAAGTCTCTCAGCATTCTCCTTCAGCAGGTTCATACAATTCAGCTAAGTCGAGGAAAGAAATAACAGGCCTCTTGGTACATACTAAAGGCTCCAGCTAATGAGACTCCGCTGCTTCCAAATGCCTGAACAGCAGGTGCATCTCTTAATCTATCTGCCATTATAACAAATTGCCACCTCCACCTCTCATGCTTCATTCCCTTACACACACATATAATGCAATAATAACATCAAGCCACACCTACAATGATCAGGACAGACACACATTACCAAAGTGGAACAAAGCAGAAGAAGTCAATGAGACAAACTACCTTCGACAAACCGAAGTTAAGGCAGTGCAGCACCCAGTGTAAAGGACAGCAAAATCTCAGCAGCAATATCAACAGCATCAGAACAGAAACAGCCACCTTAAAGCTAGGGCTGGAGGCAATCTGGTTTTCTGGTAGGCTGCATTTTGGCAGTGGAAGTAGTCTTCAGGGAAATCTTGTTTATTCAAATATACAGTGCCGCCTGTAAGTAAGTGAAACGCATGACATTGTGCCATTGCATCAATGCTAAACATCCTCAGCCAAACTGCTTGTGGAGGCATGAATTCTCATCGGATGAAAGGGAAACAAAGTGGGTCAAAAAGGCCGATGTGTGAGGCAAGTGGGATAAAAATAGCAGCCCATTTTCTTCGCTGTAGTCGGAGTTAGGTATGGGTCAAAGTCTTTGATAAGTAAGTGAAACGCAGGCCCAATGTTAAAAAATAGGGAAGGGTGGTTCACTTACTTATCAAAGACTTTGACCCATACCTAACTCCGACTACAGTGAAGAAAATGGGCTGTTATTTTTGTCCCACTTGCCTCACACATCGGCCTTTTTGACCCACTTTGTTTCTCTTTCATCCGATGAGAATTCATGCCTCCACAAGCAGTTTGGCTGAGGATGTTTAGCATTGATGCAATGGCAAAATGTCATGCGTTTCACTTACTTATAGGCGGCACTGTATCTACAGGTGTATAATGTCATCAGCCACCAGGGGGTCCTTGGCAGGACAAGGGTAATTGTTGGCAAAGTAGATCTTTTTCACTTCAATCTCCCAATAAAACCAAGCTTCCACTCCCATATCATTTGATTCCCCACTCATCCACTTGCACATTCAACTTCTCCAAGCACTGGATATGACAATCACACCTGACTCTTTCGCTGCATCATTTGAGCCGATAAACAACTAAGTGAAGAATGCCGGAGATTCCATTTAATTTTCACCTCAGCTCATTAATTAATAACAGCAGCTCAGGATATCATTGCTTGGTGCAACAAATGACACGGAGCTCATGTCTATGCCGTCATCATTTCTAGGATTGCAGCTAAGCAACATATCAGCTTATCTACCAGACATTTTGATTAATTAATTACCAAATTAAAAACTCGCAGACAACACATAAACACAGACTGCATACTGACAACGTTTTTAACCATTTTGATATTCTAGTTTGCAATAGAACAGGGACACTTGCTTTGCCTTTGGGCAAGCTGTTTCAGGGGCCTTTACAATGACCAGAGCAGAGAACAACACTAGCAGATAAAAGAGTAACAAGATTAAGGGAATACTTTTTAGTGGCCATTGTCAGGCTGGCCTGGTGGCCTAAGCCGTGCCCTGTGTGTGACTCAATTTGCAGAACCAGAAATGATATTGATGTTGGAGGAAAGCCTCCTGGGCTTGGTCAGCAAATCAAGGCATATCGTCCACTATTGTCCACTATTGTCCACGGGCAGCTTTTTAGTGACATACCCAATCACTGTAGAAATAGCAACATCAAAGATTTATTTTCCAGAGGCAGACTGAAAGCCAAGGTGTAATGGACATAAACTCACATGCTATGTGTGTAAACTTGACAGAGTAACGGCTTGTACCTCACAATACAAAATGTGACGGACAAAGTAGTACGCTACATGCAGATTTTCCAAGATTTTTCAATTGGAAAATGTTTGCATTGCAGTTGAAAAAGATCATAAGATTCAGGATATGCAAAGAGGGGCTGGGATGCCACTCTGTGCAGAAGGACAATCAACAAGTATGGAATTCACGTATTAAAATGTGTGCTTGCATTCCTGTCATAAAATATCAGTCTGTCTGAATAATCAATTTTCAAAACATGAAGGCTGGGACCATCCATCCTTGCTACAAACTCACTTACCAACTTTACAAGCCAGCGAGCACACCATCTTCTCTTGCTGAGAGTTGCATTCATGGCGACTGTTATAGAAACAATTCTCAGTTCATGATAATCAAGCTCCCGAGTGGTCTCAAGACACATATTAGCCACGAGTGCAACTCCGCTTACTACGACATGGAATGTGAATTAACCTCATCCAGGTCGTCCTCCAGGGAAGTGAGGTCTGGGAATTGAAGCAGTAGAGGCTGGTAGTCAGCCAGAACAGCATTGCCAACTGGTTTGTCATTCAGCTCCAACATTAGTTCAGTCAAGCCAGTGGTGACACAGATACTAGGCCATATGTACATGAAATCATTTCCACACATGAATTACAATCTTACTGGTAGATCTTTTGAAAGTTTTTCTGAAACATCATAATTATATTACCAATGAAAATATTACCAATGAAATAACACTATTGGACATCCCCATGGAAGCAGTCATCTTCTTTTACAGCTTTATCAAATGGTAATCAAGAAGGAGCATAAAAAGAGCAGGCTGTTTACTTTGTAATCAGGACCTGACAAGCAAACCATAGCGGGCATTAGTGGAACTCTCCTATTTACTGCTCTCCGGCGTCTCGACGCACAAATAAACTGTTTCCGAGAACACCCCGCCATTTTGTACCATTGCGAAGTCAATGGACGCTTGGATTCCGGGCTCCAGGAGAGTTGTAAAACCACTAAAATAATCCGGATTGTATCGTCGAGCCTTAAATGGAATGTTTACCATGATGTCCGACCATTATCCAGTCGATTGACGACAAATATCTTCAGTTAGGGCCTGGTGAAGTCATAAAAATGTAGCGGGAATCGGCCAGACGGACGTCTTCGGCCACAATTTCTGGATTAATCACAGGTATGTTCCGTAACACTGGCGAATTCCAAGGATAAGTTACAGATCTCGACATTGGTGGGCTAATCCAGAGTTGTCAGGCTGATTTAACAGTGTTATGGACCTCGGAAAAACCCGGCCCCATTGCATTGTATAGGCCTACAAAATGGCGGAGGTTCCCGGAAAAAGTTTACTTATGCGCCGAGACGCCAGAGAGCGGTAAAATGGAGAGTTCCACTAACACAGCCTATTGGTCATAAAAACACATGGGCAAATATCTTGCAGCTGTGGGAGCCAGGGATGGTGGCCAACATTATGTGTTCTACCATGATAAAATCACAGTGTAGGAGTACAGTAGGACATAAATGCCGCCTGTGAAAAAGTGCAAACAAAGTGAGTCTGCTAACAGAGTGACTGTGGTAGATGTGCCTGTAGCCACAACATAATTATTCAAAGAGGATACCAGGCTCACTCGAGGCTCAGTTCATTCAGCCGGAGGACAATGAAATTTTCAGAGCTTGCCAATAAGGCCAGACCACCGAGTTAAGTGAGGAAACAAACACAATCACAAGTCATGCTGCTGGTATTATTGCCGCACCAGCTCAGAACGCTGATCATATTGAATCCACTGGTGATGCTCCAATGAATATTACTCAAGTTGCCATTTCCTATCCACTGCCAACAAGAGGAAATATTACAACCAGCCCCTGGCCAATAAAATTGATGCAATTACCGCAGTTGAACCAAACCAGTTTATTAACGGCAGTTAAGTACAATTAATCCATGCACCAATAAAGCCACTCATTCAAATGTAATATTAGAGCTAATATGTTATACAATTTTTTTTTTACAATTCTCTATTGAGGGTGACCCCTTTAAGGCTAGTAGGCCGCTATCAAAGGGCCACCCATAAAATGAAATATTGTTTTTGAGTCTGAAAAAAAAGAAAGAACAAACTAAAGTCACATTAGAGCTAATGAAGTCACGGGAAGCAGACCAAAAATAGCTGACAGAATTGTGTGGGTGACACAAACGAGCTACAGGGCAGGGCCATGACAGAGGAAAAAGATATGACATGTACAATGCCAATCTATTACATATTCTAGTTGTCAGCAACTTGAGGAAAAACGTATTACTCTGATTCCATTTCCAATTTTACAGTTTCAAGTTACCGACAGTGGAAGTCGCACTTGCTGCACCAGCATTCACCATGGCTCATCATTGTCACTCGAGGGCACACAATTACACACCAAACAAATTTATCCAACTGGGTCCCGATGGGATATGTTGACCCTTGCAAGGGAACCCTGGGCCAGACTGGCACATTAGCTGCTGACAGGGTCATCTGTCTTGGCCACAACAACCATTCACCTCTCCACTCTCCTCTCTTGGGCCACACAACATCAGGTAATTCAGCTCTTGCTTGAATGGATTCCTGATGCTGCAACACCTATAGATCACCCCATGATGGGACCAAGCAATGATGGCCTATCCCATTGCTATTTCAGTCTCACAAATACCAAACAGGAAATACAATACGAACCATTTGCTATTGAGGAGATGCTATCACTTTGAATAAAAAATATGCAATATAAGGTACTGCTCCAAATGGTGATTATGGCGTGGTTCTTGCGGATATAATTATTATTTTAGGAAGCTGAAATATATCCTGGCACGGAGAACAGTTTGTGGTCCGCCTCACCATCTTTATAGCAGCAACAGGAACAATACCATTTACCGAAACTCCTGTATAAGGACACTGCAGTTTTAAAGAATGTTAAAAGATACAAAACGAAATCCAGCAGAAGGAAATAATCTATGGCGGAATTAGTCAAACACAAATTTTAGTTGTCAAAACTTCAGTCTGTTTAATAGAATATCACTTTCCTTTTTATGCACCTTTTGACCAATATGAAGCATAGAAAGGAAAAATGACGCCAGACCATGCAACATCCATAAAATTGTCTGAGCAATCATTTCTAGGGAGACTTATGGCTGAATGTCACATCACAGGGAAAGTTGAATAGAAACAGTATACAAGCGGTATGGCAAACAACATTGCCAGGAAGATAACAACAGCAATGCAGTCTATGTTTCATTGTCTAAAGTACAACCAGGGCAATCATGCTTTCACAATACGAGACAGCACAATATCATTCTGGCATAGAAGTCGCAGACAATTGTAGGTGGTCCTGCATAATCCATGCCAATTACTCGTACAAAGGAGATCTACAATAGAGACCAATCAAGGCATAACACAGCCTGGAGATCGCAGTTGCGAGAGATAAGCTCAGAACTACAAAGATATGCTCAGAGCTAGACAGATTCAACTGCCATTCATGCAATACTGAAACATCAATAAAGATTCTTTTTACATGGCCATAAAGGGCACTACTCCTTGCTAACTGCTGTTTATTTGACAAGGGCTTTGCTATAGTTCACAGCGAGAGAGCATGTTAATCCCCAGCAATAAATCAGCATACAGCAGTACAATGGCAAGACACAGAGTGACTTTTAAGCTCCTTTTCATCATGTCCTCAGTGCACCTTGCTGGCAATTGAACTGCTGTCTAAGTGATTGCATGCTGGAAGATAAATGTTGTTGTTGTGTTGGTTGTTGAAGTGAGGAAGTACTGAGCTCCACTCGGTGATCACATCAGTGAGACAACCTCATGGCATCAGAAGCAGAATCAGCATCAGTGACTGGAGCATCACAGACTTCTGATGGATGAAGAAGACCATCTGACTAGTTCAATAGGAAAAGGGAAAGAGATGAGGAACAGACACTGCCAGTGAGACATCCATCTTGCTGATGTTCTATAACTCCATCCTGACCTGCTCGAAGCTCCTCCTAATCAAAGCATCACAAAACTGAGATTTATGTCACTGGAATCTGCCATCGAGTCTGCCGTGAAACTCTGTAACCACAACCAAGTCACCGAAGCCACAAGCTAACCAGGAGCAAAGCTAGAACCAACAGTGGCGTCATTCATAATCACTCAGTACTTGTCTTTTTCTTCGGCTGCTGAGGGTTCCCCCGCGGCCTAATTGGTAAGTGCGCTTGTCAACTGGCTTTGAGGGTGTGGGTTCAAATGTCACCCCGGGAACTCACTTTAGTTCGAGCCCATGGGACATTAAATGGAGGCGGGTTGTATCCAGTGTTCAATGCTGGGTCAACTAAAAGATCCTGGGCATCCCTGAATTAATAGGGTATGTTCCAGACTCACAGTCTTCTCATCTCATCATCATACGGCGATCGCCTGCCTCGATATAGCCCACTAAGATGGTGCAGAGGCGTAAAACACAAACAAACAATCTTTGGCTGCTGAAACGAAGTATCCTACCAAGCCAGACAGCCACAGCTGAGGTGTCGCACTGTAAGTTTTTAACTTTACAAAATCTCCAGTGTTTGTTCTCACTTAACAAGCTGGAATGACTAGTGAAAGGCTATTTTGGCTTCTTAACCTGACACTCTTTCTCCTCACAACATTGATTATATCTCTTCTGGGAATTGTACAATAGATTTCCTGTGGTCTTTGTATAGTCCGACACAGCTGATCATGCTTCATGGATCTTTCTGGTCAGTTAAAAACTTTCTTGATAGGTTATTCCTTACTACCTTAGATGAAGATAAAGGCAAGCAACCAAATTATACAAAAAACCAACCAGTGTCTGGCATATATCATATGGTGCTTTTCTTGATGTGTGGTTTGGCGCCAGCAAGGCATCTTGCTGTCCTGGAGAAAGCGATGCAATGATGGCCGACCTATGCTAAGAAAATCTCCAAAATTCACTTTACCAGAACCAACCAGATTAATTTATCCTGGGTCTGGAAGTTGTCACAGGAAACAGAGGATGCCCCTGGAATCAGTAGATGGTGGTCACCAATGAATCGGTCTTCAGATCAGAATGATTGGACTAGTTGCAACCCTGGTAAATAGAAGCAGACACCACAGAGGACCACAGAACTGCAGTATCAAAGCATAATGAATTGTGGATCTAAATCTCATGGTCAGATATGTAATATGGACTGTACTCACCACCTGTCCCATCAGCAGAGATGAGATGAAATCTAATGTAGGGGTGTGAAGCAGGTCAAACTGAGGTTGCAAACCATTTGCATGATTTGGAGGGCAGTATCTCTTGCATCAAAATTCTTTCATCCAATTTGGAAACAATTAACCTCCAGGATAATGCCACTCTTCTTTTTCCAATTGAACGCTTCTAGTAGATTTGATCGAATTGAACGTTTCCTTCATGTCTCAAACACTGTCTTGTTTACTCTACTTTCCTGACCTCTTGACCCAAGTGAAAGTATTACAAGATCATACTCATGATAGACAACTTGGAAACATGCACTGATGGACTACCAAATTTCTAGAGTTCCACTCTGATGGCTTTCCCAGAACTTATGTATCAATAATTTCCTGATTTTTCAGGAGAAGATGCAGACATTCTGGCACCATTTTCCAATGTCCTAGTCTCCTGCGTGAAGAGAGGAGGACTCATCAAGGAAGTGACGACAACAAAGCAAATGAGCATAATTATTGGGCTCACTGGGGTGTCCAAAGACAGATAACCAACAACCAAATGCCAAGCATCAAATGGCACTTGTGCAGCTAATCAGAACAAAATAATAGCAAGGGAAAATCAACATATAAAAAAAAACAACAGCGTTATCAGGAGGTGTCGTGGCAATGCCTTTGGCGAACATTGACAACTGTGATCACACTCTGTGATCACACCAAAGTTGAACTCTGCCTTTTTGGAAACTGAGCAAGGAGAATTCCTTCACGGATCAGTTTCATAAACAAATAATAGTCAAATATGTGGTGTCATCTTTTGGCTCTTTGAGGTGTGGCATGTTTGAGTGACAGACAAGACCAGAAGAGCTGGTTGGCCTGGGGGGAGGGGTCCTTGGGGGGGGGGAGTCCTGGGGGGAAGGGAGCTCAGAGCTGTCAAGGAAAGTGTAATCTCGGCCTTGGGCAAGGCTGTGTCTATGCATATGATTTGTAGAACATATCCGATCAGGACTATGGAGGAACCAGTTGTGCAAGGCGCATATCAGGTGTTTCAGTCTCTTCTACAAGTACTACAACGGTACGGTGGCAGTTCAGTCTGTCACACATAGAGCATGTGACACATCATGTCACCAGGCATACGTGAAAGATGCAAGGTAATTTCATACTTTTCAAGTCTCATACATATCAGACATAAAAAAGGCACGTATTTCATAGTTGTAACTCACGGCAAATATGACAGGAGAAAACTTCAAAGAGGCACAAGATGTGGAAGAAGCTGAAGAGAGGCATAAATATAACATCTGGGGCTCAACAATACACTAAATCCTTTCTCCCCAGGAAATTAATACGGCAGAAAATATCCCATCCACAACTCAAGCAAGGCAGCCCCTTGTCAGCACCGGGCTTTTTCTAACCTAAAGCCCATAATTCCCTGCTTAGACGAGCCATTAAATCAGCACAGAATAATACATGGCATCCCTTCCATCATTGGGGGGTGGAATATGAGGTACCTACGACAGGAAAAACAAAGAGGCTTGGAGAATTGTCTGGATCTATAGGCCCTCTTATCCTGATTGTGTAAAGGCATGCAAAAACAGAATGTGTGATGGTGAAACATCTCATATCTAAAATACAGACCAATACTCGAAATCAACTTCTTCATACTAATGCTCATACATGTGTAATGTATACATCAATAGTCGTATCTATCAATTAAATCATGTAACAACCAAATTCTTGACGCTTTTTCAAGTAAAAAAGAGACAAAAAACTAAAAAGACCAGGAACAATGTTGGCACATTGTTGGCATGATGACATAGTCACAATGGCAATGATGTATCTTCTAGTCCGAACTCCATGAGCAACGGCAGTTGCCATTGACAGTTGCTATGGACAGTTGTCAATGACAACTGCAAGTTTATCAGCTGTTTAAGATACTGCATCCCAGCTTGCTTCATATAAGGACCAACTCCCCAGACAGAGCTTTACCTAATTCTTGGCCAGCTGGATGGCACACACACTATCCCCTAATCCCCTAAAAGCCACTGGGATGGTATAAGAAATTCAAAGTGATCAATACCAAGAATTCCTAAATGTCCTCATATAAAGTGGAGAAAGATAATGATATAAAAGTAAGCTTGGTATACGAATAACAGGATCCTTTTTTCCTACTTTCTGTTCTGTATTCTGCAAAATATAGAGCCAGATGGGAGCACCTTTACTTGTAGGCGCAGTGATGTAGTGCACTGTTGCAGACGGACCTTATACAATGTTACAGGCTTACACACATCATGATGTGAAAGAGGAACACAATCAATGATGTAAGATGAAAGATGTGTTGTGTCACTTGTATGGTTTGACAAGATGCACTTGTTGCAGTACCAAGGAAGGCTGCTCTCATCCGTGCTCTCATCCTTGCTGTCATGAATCCCTGCAGAATCAAGGAAAGGAACTTTGAGCATTATGATGGCCAGTGCACTGAGTGCAGTTTTTCTAGGAACAACTTTCGTGATCCACGCAGCCAGTTTAACTCGCATCTTGCGTATGACCCCAGTTTCCACCAAATAATGACACAATGAGATCAGGAGTGACAAGGGATGAAAGTTCTTGACATGACTGGCTCAGTTTTTCCATCTATCCTGACCTTGTAGTTTTTTTAAGGAAAATTCTCAGGTGCTTCTCCAGAGCCCCTTTTCACCCAGTGTGTCATGATAGTACCATCTGAAGCACATTACGGTTTTGGGCTGCAAAGGGTTTTACAACAGTTCATTACAGGTTCAATGAGGTTCGCAAAGGGTTTCTGGATTGCCCATTTGCGTGGCTCTACACTGAGTCCGCTTGTAAGCCTGTAATTAGAAAGGCTCTAAACACAGCTCAGGAGAAAATCACCAGGACAGAGCACGACCTGCAGGACCCACTAGTCCATTCAAAGGCTGTTCTACTTGTATAACCTGTCCCTCAATGCGACGGAATTCCCCTATGTAATTAACAAGGTCTTGAGACTACTGTTGACATTCTTGCAGATTTTCAATGTTCCACGAAAGCAGCATTAGCAGACATGGCACAAGAACCCATGGGAACAACCAAAGAAAGCTGGAGAAATGTCAGTAAGCCAAAATTACCACATCTAATTATAAAAGTGCCTCATCCATTCTCTGAAGGAGATTAAGACAGACTGCATGTTAAAGAATTCATGAATATTGTTATAACACTGCTATGGTCTTTTTAAAGCTGTACATATAATTTTGGTGCATGGAATATTTCAGGCAATTCTACTCCACAAGAAAAGGGTTCTACTTACTCATATTTAGAAAGTAAAATTAGTCCACAACATCCTTCAAATATTTGTGAGGAAGCAGGAAAGCAAATCAACTCACCTGGAAAGAATAGAAAAGAAATGTAAATTTAATACATCAACATTGTTTAACACATGCATCCAACGATTATTGTCCAAAACCACAAATTATCTATTTACACGATTTGATGTAAGTAACAAACAAAATCATCAATAGCCAGAACAGATTATTGTTCAGATAAAATGCAGAGACAGTTATTACAAAACTGACCACATAATACAACAGTGACAGCCACAGGTCATCAAAAGAAATATACATCTTGCAGACATGAAATCTACACATACGACCAATCTGGTCTATTTGATGCTTGTGTGAGACAGGCAAGAGCCCTATCCATTAATAAAATGTATCAATGTGTATCTATTCATCTACTCAATACCTACATTTGGTCTGTCTGTCTGTCTGTCTGTCCTCATAGTGTCTACCTATTTTATCTTTCCATCTACCTTCTATCCATTTTCCATTAAACCCGACCACTGCACATGACACCTCCCAAGACTCAAGGCTGCCTCTAACATCACTCGATCCCTAGAGCTGCCCCTCATTGCCTTCTCCCATGCAGTCTTGGGGTTGAGTGAACATTCATGCAACTGCACATAACTCACTCACTGCCTGCGCCTCCCAGTTCTGCCCTTCTGGGCAAGATGAGCCAGGTCTATCAAGACTCAGACGAATAAATGACAAGCTGGGACATTTCAGGGGACTCATTTTCAAAGGCCATTTCTGCATCAGCCCATCTGAGCAGACAGCTTGTCTGCCAAAGATGCTGGGATTATGGTATGGCCATCCTGAAAAGTACCCAAGGTCAACAAGTCAAGACGTGTTTTATGCATTCTATTGGTATGATATTTCTTCATCCATTCACAGAGCTTTTGCATAAATGTGTCTTACGGGGAAGTTTGGGTCTCTGGGGTTCTATCGGCCATGCTCATAGTATTCCAAAGTAATAATAGCCTGTGTAAATGACTACTCAGCAGCAAATCTCCTCAGCAATGAAAAGGCCATGCCCTGCAGCCTACACATTTGTTATTCGAGTGAACAACATATATGATTAAGAGTTCGCGTAAGATCTGTCTTACATTATATGAAATATCATATCAAAACATAGGCTGCGCGGCAGCATACCCTCGGCTATTCAGCAGGCTATTCTGAAGCCAGGGACGGACGCAGGGGGGGGATGGGGGGATGCATCCCCCCCCAGACCAAAATTTATATTTTTACATGTTAATTTTATCCGCGCACAATCGCGTTATGTCGCGAATTATGCATTCCGCGACACGATAGCCCGATAGACCCCCCAACCGGAATTTTCTGGATCCTCCCCTGTCTGAAGCCGGTGAAATCAATTGACAAACTGGCGATAGGTTATGACCCTCAACCACAGCTTTACCAACCCAGTCATATTTAGATGGCCCAGTCTCCCTTTGTAAGGCCCAAGTCTCCCACTTGATGGGGAGAGCTGGGTCAAAATTTTTACAATTTTCATAAGTTTTTAGCGCATATGTTCATGAACATATATATCAATGCTCTCCTACAGATATATTCTTAACTATTTCTAAATGCAATCAATGTATCAAGCATATTTGTATAATCATAATAGTCAGCTGGAGGCGCAAGAACGTAAAAAGTGGCCCAACTCTCTCAAGCTTCCTCACTCTTTCTGGCTGACGGAAAGTGTTTTTAGATTAATGAAATGTCCATTTCTCTATTTTATATGATGTTTTATTGTATTTAATTTTGACAAATTCCCAGCCTTAGCATTCAACAGATTCAAGGTACTGAAAAGAGATGTTTCAATGAAATAAAAGGGTCACCTCATTGCTATGTCCTCCCAGTGATGGGCAAGTTAACAAAAAATGTTAACTTAGTTAACAGTTAATAAGTTAATGAAATTATTAGCGAAGTTATAGTTAATAAGTTAAAATTGTGACCATGTTAACTGAAGTTAAAGTTGAAAGGTTAAGTTAATTTTTTTTTTACTTCGATAAAAAAAGCAGACAATATCTGTGAAAATATTTATTGCAAGTACCAGAATGAGGCTCATCTGTCTCAAAAAGAGGCACAGGTTGAATTTTCAGACAGAGGCACTCAGACAATAGCTGTCTGAGTTTCACTATTTAGCTATCTTTTATCAACTCCAGTCTTTTTCATGCTAAAATGTGTCTTTTTTGCCGATTTTTTTACTAAAAGTAACGGCATTTATTAACTTAACTGACTTGTAATTAAGTAACGGAAGTTATTAACTTAGGTTGACACAAAAAAAGATGTTAACTTAATAACTAGTTACTCAATTTGTTAACTTCGTTATTAACGGATTAACGATTAACGAGTTAATGCCCACCACTGTGACCTAGAGTTTCCAGCCAGTTAACTGTAACAGTTAACTGTGACAGTTAACTGTTTGAAATAGCATTGAAATGAGATTGGGTCAGCGGAACTGTTAACTGTTAACCTAACAGTTAACTGTTTTATCAAAGTGACAGTCTTAAGGCTACTAAACATTTTTTAAGAAAAATAAATCCAGCACTTAAAATTAGTTCTAGTATTTTAATTGGCATACACAAGAATGCTGAAACTGTGATAATCTAGTCGATATTGTTGATATTTATCTGTGGAAAAGCTTGATCAAAATCTTGTTAACGACCTGTTGTTATTTGTTTAGAAAGTAAAAAGTCAATTGTCTGTAGTTATTGCATTTATTTCAATCTAAAAATATAGTTAAACAACCATATGAGGTCTAAGCTACTTGTCAGCTCATTTTCGGTGTCTTGGGGCCTTAAATTTACCTAAAATCTGGCATTTGGAAAGTTATGTTTTCTTTATGACAAATCGTTTGTTTGATTGTTGTTGGAACAAATCAACCATCAACAACTGAGTACAACAACTCCAGAGATTTATGAAAAGAAGATTATGAACAGTTTAATCCAATTGTTTACTGTTTGAGGTAGTTTGGCAATCACACCAAACTGATAACTTGCATAACAGTTAACTGGCAGTTAACTGTTAACTGTTTAGAAATGGAACAGTTAACTGTTGAGCAAGTTAACAGTTAAACTGGAAACTCTACTGTGACCTCCTCCTGTCCTAATTAGCCTACCAAGTGCATAAATACAGGAGGCAAAGTCCCAATCATCCGTCCATTCATGATTCTCTGTATGCATTAGATTACATAATTATAGATGATCAAACAATCAATCAATCTATCTATCTATCTATCTATCTATCTATCTATCTATCTATCTATCTATCTATCTATCTATCTATCTACCTACCTACCTATCTACCTATCTATTTATCTATCTACAGTGTATCTATCTAGCTATCTATCTATCTGTCTATCTATCTATCTATCTATCTATCTATCTATCTATCTATCTATCTATCTATCTATCTATTTATCTAATCTATCTATCTATCTGTCTATATATCTGCCTATTCTACCTTTATCATCTTATCATAAATTATGAATGGAATAAAGGCCTGCCTAAAAACAGAAATATTAAACTAAAAACAATGTGTGGCCTACAGATACTTTTTAATAAGACTAATACATTTACTACTTAACACCAAAAAGGTTAAATGCTGTCCAAACTTGGCTGTATTAGTATAACAATAGCTGAAAAGGCAAAAAAAAAGCCTGCATGGGATATAAAAAGTCATATCTCAACTTCTGCTTGGCCTATATTTCGGATTTAAATTGGAAATGTCATTATAATGTTTGGGATAAAAAAACTAAGACTATCAATGCAGTTTGAACATATTTCTAAGAAAAAAGGGAATTTTGTTAGAAATATAGGGGTGCTATTTAACTGCTTCTGTACTCTCCCCTTTGTTCTTGGGTTTGGTCATTGGAGAGGATTAGTGACATCATGTTACATAATGTCCATTCAACAAAAGCTGCACCCTGTTCCCCAACAAAGCAGTGACACTTATTGTCTTCAAGGTGCTAAAATATGTTTGGGATGAGTTTAGTCATTAATTAAAATTCAGATTTATCCAACATTAAATATCTTTGGATATAAAATGAAATATTGAAATTCATAGAATTAAGGTTTTGTTGCATGCCAAGTAAATTTATGAATAACCTTACAAGTATTTAGTGGAATCATTTCTGCAAGCATTATTTGATCACATTTAGTTTTTATGCAATATAATAAATAAAAGCAAGCTGACATTAATTTAATGTCTTTCCTTTAATTTACATCACTCAGGTTAGATTTGAGCGAAAGAGAGTTTTGAGATTTCTTGTCAAAAGTTTAGAGTGGTAAGGCCCTCAGAACTACCTTGTATGTGCATAAAGCATATTTGTATATATAATATATACAATTTATCATATTAAACCATATAAATTCTGAGGAAGAATGTAAGTGAAAAAATTATACTTGGGGCACATTGTATGGCACTTTCAGTAACCAAGATCCAAAATTGACTGAAATGTGACAATTCAAAGGTCTACAGTTGTTTTCATATTTTTAGCAATTTCAGAATCTGTCTTTTCATGTTCAAAAATCTAATGACATAACAGTTATATGCATGAAAATTGTGTGTTTATTTCATGTTTATTCATTTTGTTCATATTCAAGAGCATTGCATGACTTTATTAGAAACGAAAAGGTTAGGAAGTTGGTATTTTCACATTTTAAGAATTTTAGACTTCTTCTGTTGGCCTAAAAATTGCATAAACTACATGAACGTAAAAAAATAAAAAATAAAATACTTGGGGCACATTGTATGGCACTTTGAGTAACCAAGATCCAAAATTGACTGAAATGCGACAATTGAAAGGTCTATAGTTTTTGCCTATTTTTAGCAATTTCTGTATTTTTATGTTCAAATATATGATGATGTAACAGATATATGCACGAAAACCATGTATTTCATTCATGATTATTCATTTTGTTCATATTCAAGAGCATGGTATGACTTTATTAGAGACGAAATGGCCAGGAAGTTGATATTTTCATATTTTTGTGAATTTTAAACTTGTTTTGTCAGCCTAAAATATTGCGTCAACTACATAATGGCCATGAAAGTTCCTTCTTGATAGGTTTAACTATAATACCTCTTGGTTTTTACCAATATAGTTATTACTGTTTTGGTGTGAGAGACCAAAATTCAAGAAAAATGTAAAAAATTACACATTTTTTCAGTATTTTGGTTTTTATGCAAAATTCGTTAGATGGACCCTCTAAACGATTCAAGCAGTTAAGAGAGCTATATTTTAGACAACTAACTTCTAAATTTCAAATGTCTAACTCCAAAATTGAGGGAATTGCAGAGGTTTGAAAAAAAACAATTTTTTTACATTTTTGGTTCATTCTTTGAAATCTATTTTAGGTAGAGCATTCAGACCCCCAAAAGGCACAACTAGGGTATTTAATACATATTATGGTAGATTTTCATGCCCATAGGTATAACCATTTCTGAGTTCTGGTCCGGAAACGAAAAAAATTAATTTTTCCGAATTTTCAATATTTTACAAAAACTGTGGTAATTACATAAATATGAACTCCAGAAGGCACATTAACAATATAAGACCCATTCATGTGTAAAATTTCATATATATAGGTGTAATAGTTTTGGCACAGAGGCCAATACACATTGTGTGACGCCGCCCGCCCGCCCACCCGCCCGCCCGGCCGCCCGCCGGACGGACAAAAATTTGCCATACTAACTACAATACCCGACGGCAATATTCATTGCCGAGGGTAAAAATACTCTGCTCAGAGTTGAATGTCCCGTATGGTATCCAAATAGATATTTTTTAAATGCGTCTGTAACACTCTAACCTTTGTACACCATGACAGTTTCCGGAGCCAACATATCACACCAGTAATATCTTCCATGAGATAGGCTATGTTTAACATTGGCAATATGAGTAGAGGCTGAGGCCATAGCAGATGAGAGATGAAGGATGCAATACATGCTGTAGTTGGGTTCTAGCATCACTCCTGACATCAGAGGTGACAGAGGAACAGGAATTGGCCACACTGAAATGCCTCCTCTCTAACCTGCCTGATGTCCTATTACATCAGTATCGATTTTGTCAATGTGGAACAAACAGCTATCTTACTGCAGGCTAACTTCTATAGCACTATACTTTTCATAACTGCCATCCGGAAAACTATCCTTTCTGGCAGCTATTCTCAAAGCTTAAACCTCAAATTCATTTGTTACATAATTATGCACATTTTTGCAACACCTCATTTCTCAGATCAATGGCCATAAAATCCATCAGTCAAGTATTTAAAAAAACACTACATACAGTCAGGGCATCAACTTGAGTTTGTCATGAATATGCTAAGACCTAACCACAAAAAAATCTCAGAGCTTGAGAAGTACATTCACCGGAAGTAGGGTCAACAGAGTCACAGGTGAGGGTCACAGAGCAGCCAATTAAGGGCAAGAGTGTGGGTGTGTTGGCCAAAATGGAGATTGGACAGAAAGGGCAGCAGTTCATTAGTGAGGTAACAAGAAATTCTTTAAAAAAAGAATTGTAGGGACCTGAGGTTTCTTCAAACACATATTTTGTTTTCCAAATATTCAGATAATGTTTTACGTATGTGTAGTTACATCTATACCTCCAATATACCACTGTGAGTGTGTGATTTAACAAACCTAATACATGTTACCTCATGATTAGGCATGCCTAATTACAGGTGTTATTAACATAGACAGCAAACGAAGCAATGAGAAGCCCTTTTATATTCTTTGTCATGAACATGAAATTTCTATTTCCATTACAACAAACTGATTGTGGCTTGCATGATATTTGGATTATCACACTTTTAGACTGGCTAGTTTGTGAGAAGTTGAATATCTAATGTTCTCATACAGTGTTTTCTTTTATCACTTGTCTTATATCATCTCAAATCTTTATACACTAAGGCTATATAATTTTTTGAAGGAAATCTCTATGGGATAATATTATGCTCCAGGTGTGCTTTGGATATGGTCCCCAATCACTCAACCATGACAGTCATGGTTGAGGGGCTCCCAAGATCATACAGTGAAGGAGCTACTGAG
The DNA here is from genome assembly GCA_026936325.1 of Platynereis dumerilii. NCBI lineage: Eukaryota > Metazoa > Annelida > Polychaeta > Phyllodocida > Nereididae > Platynereis > Platynereis dumerilii. The sequence goes on from JAPTHN010000031.1 coordinate 3,548,470, forward strand.
CATAAAGAGGGGCAAATATATACTGGATTTGTAAATTGTAGTCACAGTTACCTTCACTGTAGCATGAGTACCCTCCTAATGTGGAGGTAAATTTGGAGGGTACTCCTGCTATAGGGAAAGTATGTCTGCAAGGCCAACTTCCTAGTGGCCCCCTCCAGAAACTCAAGAAGCTCCACCACTGCAGTACACATAAATTGATGACAAATAGCACTTGGCTGATTCTTTTTGTCCCTTTAGTTAGGGACCTCCACTGTAAAATCTTTCCTCATTTGGAGCTTATAACACAGATCTGAGATGGTCCCTACAAAAATCAGCAGTGAGAATATAACCACAACTGCCTGAAGAAAGAGACAAGCTAAAGACAGGCTGCCCCCACGGACAAAGAGATCAACTGGATGCTAAAGTTGCAAAGAGGCATCATGACACAATGATGAGATCCTAATTGAGGCTAAGGAGGGTCAGTCTAATTCGGGCTTGACGGGTAGCTGAAGAAAAATGGAACATTCTAAGCCAAGAGAATTCCACCCTTGTCCACTCAATGACCTTCAATTTGAGATCCCGGATTTCAATTCCCTAGACACAACGTGTGCCCTTTGCTAGAAGTGACAAACATCTGCTGAAGGTCAAGGGCAATTGGGGGGTCATGATGCACATTTAGGAAGAGACATGTGAGAGCAGAAGGAATCAAGGTCAGACATGCATGAGATGCATGCTTCATTAATGTCTCCAGTTTGTGCGTAATTCCCCATCCTATTCAGTACAGCCAAAAAAAAAAATTGTCAGGAAAAATTTGTCCCTTTCGAAGAATCTCGTGTGTGGCCATGACAGATATTGCAACTCTAATGATAGATTTCTCAAAATCTTCATGAGTGTAAATTACCTTTAGCAGAGACTAGATATTGGAAACATGCCGCATTAAATTTTAATCAACTCTTCACTGAAACAATTTTAAACTGAGAAGCTAAAAAATTTACAACAGGAAAAGTTTTCCCTTGTTACTCTTTCTGCCTTTTAAAAATAAAGTTTCAGGAGACCTTCAGGTCATCCCCAATTACAGTCATGATGAATTGGTGGCCGGAGATGAGAGGGTAAACCTGGACTCAAACTGCGAAGCTAAAAAAAGTATCCCTTTTAACTCTTTCTGCCTTTTAAAAATAAAGTTTCAAGAGACCTTCAGGTCATCACTAATTACAGTCATGATGATGCAACTGAATATAGAAAGGTTTACTGGCCCGAGATGACAGGGGAAACCTGGACTCTCTTTGGGCTTCAACTGACAGCACTGAAGAGCTGAGTCAGAGAAGTCAAATTCATCTGGGACCAGTCTAAGAAACTTGGAATTAAGATCACTCTCTTGCTGACACCCTACCTCCCTTGAGACCTCTAGATTAACATCTTGTTTAAAACTTCTGCATCACCCAACGGCAATAGGAAAGACGTGGCTAGAATCTATATGCTACATGTATATGTATGTTTACTAAGTTGATACAATATATACTACAAGCAGACTGCTTGGTAATAATAGCTCTACAAGCTAATGTTCTCTGTTAAAAACACTGAGGAGAAATAAAAGTGATTTGATTTGATTTGATTTGACAAAGAAATTGCGGATGTAAATCAAGGTTCTTAAGAGCAAGGGAATGCTTGAAAAAAGTCTGGATGAGAGACAAGCACTGTTTGTGTAAGGCAATAAGGCAGCATTGTCATGCTGGGATATTATGATTAGGTCTAACCAGAGTGGTCTGAATTTTTGCTCCAGGGCTGCATTAGCACACTAACATTTACTTAAAAACAACCAATAATCTTAAGTAATTTTCGTTTAATGTAAAAAAATCATAGTTCTTACTTTCGGCGCTGCTTTGTAATTCAAAATGTCAAACTGAATTTCAGCAAACAAACTTCAGCTCTTTTTTTTTTGTGCTTCTTTGTCTATTTTTACGACATTCCCCCAATTACCAGGAAGCACACACGCCAAGAATTACCTTGCTTAGCACATAACATGGTTGCCACGACACCAGGCATTGTTATACAATGCCAAATTGCAAAACAAAAACCATATGCTGAGACAAAATACTTTTTCTCGCAAATTTGATCTAGAATGACATTGAAATTCTGTGCATTGCCATTAACATTACACATGCAGAACTAATCTCAAATTTTTGACATGGCTGTATAATTGGAATACAATTCAAATATAACAGTCACTTCCAGAAATATCGTGAAAGGAAAAGATCAGCTTAAGTTTACTTAAAGAAAGTCATAGGAATATTTAAGAAATTGGCAGTTAGAGTTAAATTAAAGTTCATCTGACTTCCATTTGCATCTAATGAAGGCTGCACTCCTGCCTGAATCATCAAAGACCAGTGCTATGCATGACTTCATATCAGGCCCTGCCAGCCAGACAATTTCCGTCCTCCGTCCATAGAAAGCCAAGAATTCTAGCCGGCAACACAGCCAACCTGCTGGGAAGTGCAGTTTCTTTCTGTCTAAATACACACTTGTTGTTGTGGCCCGATCAATAACTGCATTTCCATTACAAATAAATCTGCCCTCTGGGCAAATAAAGCTATTTAGATTATTTGGGCAGGGGTGGGTTGGACTGCCAGGCAGGTGGTTTAATCTATCAAGGGAGGATCAGCCTTGACTGCTGATGGATGGGTATCTAAACATTGTGGGCCACTGACCCAATTCCATCACATCTGAATGAAAAAGGGAGAGGCTGCTGTAAATTAGATACATCAGCTGACAATTTTAGTATCTCTCACAGTTACTGAACACAGCAATATCTACATAAATTAATTGAAGAACCAAAGGTTTCCATCACAAGAAATGCAAGGCTCCATGCATAACTCCATCAAGCCAATCATATTTAAGCCTTTATTTGACCTTTAAAGTAATTGAACAATATTATCTGTTGGCCTGCAGGGAGACAGAGAAAGGGCATGAAAAATGTGAATCTTGAAGAGTTGTGTTAGAAGCAGGATGTCCTTTGGGCTACAACAGAGCTTCCATAGGAAATGCTGCTTATATTCTGATATGTGCAAGCATGTGTGCTGTCCCTGGACAAAGCTATTTTGCTCCAATTGGCTGTCCGCCTTCCCTCTCATCTGAATCAACAGAGAAATTAATGTCACTTCCAACACAGCAAACACATGTGGAACCCAGCACAGAGCAACAGCCCACAAATGCATTTTTGGCACATGATGAATTGGATTTTAACCTCATTACTGCATCAGGATGCTTCGATGCTATCCCTAGAAATTCAATCAGCTTCCTATCTTATTCTTAAGCACAATTTAAGTGTCGACCAGCAGAAAGAGAAACTTGGCACAAAAACAGGCCCACAATTTGCAAATGATTGTGGACAAAGCAACCCAGAACAGCATTGAACCAGAAGAGGAAATGTGCAATCAAGAGCAATCAGGCAGCAAGTGTCAGTAACTTGGTTAACTGAGGGGAATTCAGAGGTCAATACTAATGCAATGCAAGGGGCAGGCTACACTGCAGGATGCATACACAATCAATTGACTTCCCTGTGCAATGTTATATAAAAGATTTTTAGACCAAAGTTGTGAAGGTGATTGCATCAGTGATGTGTTGGCAACCAGACTAGCCAGCTGTAATCTTCATTAATTAGCAAATTAACAGGACAGGTTCAATTCCTCCCGAGAAACATATTGAAATAGAGAGAAAGCAATCTACTCTGTGCAGAGTAATTAATGGTCACAGACATGATAATATTCAATTGCTACTGTCTCATAACACACTCATTTCCTATGCATAGAGCTGGTAATTCAAACAGGAGGCTTATTGCACTAACAATGACACTATCACCCTTCTTCATTGCTGGCACCGCAGGTATAATCAAGCTCATTGCATACTCAATGGTGGCTCAGTATGAACAAAAGCTTTATTAATACGCATCATGTTGAAGCCAACACAATGTAGTGATCACCTGAAATTTGATACAAAATATCAATTCACAATGTTCATGGTAATTGTGATGCAGTTGTATAGAAGCTTTATGAAACTTGACCCATATTTCAATCAATTGGCGCATTCACTTCCAAGTATCTTTCACACCACCACTACAACCAAATCCACTTGTAATAACACCTGTTGTGCAACTCAAGAGCAAGGCGGGCGGCCTATCTAATTGAGCTAATACCCATTAATAGGCAAATGGCATGGGAAGCACATACAAGACATCTTTGCAGGAGACTAAGAGGAAAACCAAGAGGGGAATGTGGCCAGCGACAGGAAACGGGTCAAGTTAATCAAGACTTAAATTCTGTTCATGGCTTCATACATCAATTAGATGACCACTGAGCAGAATGACAAGACCTGGAAAAACACTAGATTACACATTGTGGCAGGGATAGTGCCATTTGGGGATTGTCAAAGGAAGATATCCCTTCCAATGTATACCATTCTAATTGCTTGGTTGCTTGTGGTAACAATGGCTACGCAGCAGTGGCGTAGCCAGGATTTTTTCCAGGGGGGGCAAACCATCAAGACATTTCCCCAAAATTTTCACTGCTACCAACAGCTTTTCATGTGTCCAAATTGTAATGCACTGTTAAATCAGAATCTCATTCCTTTTGTGGTTGTAATTGGTAACTTAACCCTAAATTATTAATAATATTTAATAATATGTCGGATATTGTGAAAATGCTGAAAAGTTAGGAAATGTTTAAAAAAGCTAAGGAAATTACTTTCTTGGAAGGCAATTCAGAGAAATTTACGGAAGATATAACTGAAAAAATTAAGCATTTCTTTGCGAAAATATGAAAATCTAGGATCTAACATCTAGTGAAATAAATGCTGCAAAGAAATTGTGAAATGTCTAAAAAAAAAGAGGAAGTTAATGGATTCTCTTTATGGTAATTGGTAACTAAGGAAGAAATACATAACAGTGACAAAAAATATTTTAAGATTTCTTTACAAAATTGACAAAATCCAGGACCATGAATCTGTGGGGGGAAGAAGTCAGAATAACTGATGTTGCAGAATTCTACGCATTCTGTTGAGGTATTAACATGACAAATGAAAACGCTTGGGAATTTTTTCTTTTCACAGGCGCATAACGGCAAAAATTAGAGAAAATTTCGTTTCAGAAAACCTTGCTATTGAGGTTTAACTTTAATTTTGGGGAAATTTGAAATAACATTTTGGTTTTTTTTAATTGGAAAAATTGAGGAAAATAAGGTGCAAATTAGCAAAGATTCAAATAAGAAGATCGAAAAACCTTGCAAATTTTCTTTGATACATATTTTTATAGAAATATTTGAAAATACCATAGGCCAGCAAAATTTCCAACGAACACACATTCAAAAACTGTCCCATATACGTTGGCTACATTTTAAAAAAATGTTTGGAATTTTTGGCGGATGCATATCATTCGGGCCAGGCACAAAAAGGATATAATAAAGGAAAAATGGGGATATTGTGAAAAAAAAAAGGGAAATTGTGAAGCAAAAATGGGAAATTGTGAAGAAAAAATTGGGAAATCTGATAAAACTCTTTGTATAAATCGCCATTTAATTTTTATTAATTTCCCCATTATTCTTTACCATTTCCCCATTTTTTCCCTATTTTTGGCAATAAATCTGCAAAAATTTCCCCAAAATCTTTTCAGGGGGGGCAACTTGCCCCCCCTGCCCCCCCGCTGGCTACGCTACTGCTACGCAGTACTCACCATTTTTTAGCAATGCGTAACTGGGCTTTCTAGAAGAAAACAAAACACATTCAATGAAAGCAATCCGCAACATCCAAATCATGCAAATTGATAACTAGTTTGGAAAAGTGACAGATAGAATGATGTGTAAGACCCAAAATCAAAACATCACAGAACAGATGCATAATCTATGCGAACATAGTTGAAATCTAACCACCTAATTTTGAGTAATAATTGTCATTATACAATAATTGCATAATAACTAAATATACTTGTCGATAGGAAAGAGGCTAATGATGCCGTTCGCTGCATTACTGACCTAATACCTTACAATGATAAGTATCATAGCACAGCAGCCTGAATAAATGATTCCAGGAACTGTAACAACACTCTGTAGTCCATGGGATCAACCAAGGTGGATGTGTGGGATCAACATTATCACTCATGCTTAGGAAAACATGCAATTTGTAAATGCAGTGCAGTGCATGTGAAAGTCAAATATTGGCAGTTGAATTAATTCAGTAATTTAGTGAATCAGTTCTTGGCCTGTTCTGAAACAGCAACATGGATAGAATCTAGGCAGGAATATTGGAGCCATCATTCTTATGTCAGCAGACAACAGGATGCAGCAACAAACCCAGGTATACACCCGCTGACCACTCTTATAACACATCTACAGCAAATGGTTGCAACAAACATAGGGCACATGATTATGCAGATTACCTACATACATCAGCAGGACAGGAGGCCTATCCTGAGACAGCATCCAGGCCAGAGGCTGGGCTTAGCAAGCAACGGCCTACTGTAGTCTACTATGTTTTCTTTTCTCTTGTTTCTCTGCTTGAGCTTGCATCGCACTCTGTCTAGACAGAGCAATTTGACGAGCCGCAGAAAAACAATGACACGTTCATTGCCACTGCAATAACAGGTGAAATGTGGTGGTACACCAGAGGCATGAAGTCAAGTCTCTCAGCATTCTCCTTCAGCAGGTTCATACAATTCAGCTAAGTCGAGGAAAGAAATAACAGGCCACTGTCTCTTTGGAACAAAGCAGAAGAAGTCAATGAGACAAATGTAAAAGGCAGTGCAGCACCCAGTATGAAGGCCAGCAAAATCTCAGCAGCAATACCAACAGCATCAGAACAGAAACAGCTACCTTAAAGCTAGGGCCGGAGGCAATCTGGTATTCTGGTAGGCTGCATTTTGGCAGTGGAAGTAGTCTTCAGGGAAATTGTGTTTATCCGAACATATCTGCAGGTGTAGAATGTCATCAGCCACCAGGGGGCCTTGGCGGGACACGGGTAATTGTTGGCAAAGTAGATCTTTTTCACTTCAATCTCCAAATAAATCCAAGCTTCCACTCCCATATTATTTGATACCCCACTCATCCACTTGCACATTCAACTTCTCCAAGCACTGGATATGACAATCACACCTGCCACTTTCTCAGCATCATTTGAGCCGATAAATACCTACGTGGAGAATGCCGGAGATTCCATTTAATTTCCACCTCAGCTCTTTGATAACAGCAGCTCAGGATGTCATTGCTTGGTGCAACAAATGACACGGAACTCATGTCTCTGCCGTCGTCATTTCTCGGAATGCAGCTAAGCAACATATCAGCTTATCTACCAGACATTTTGATTAATTAATTACCAAATTAAAAACTCGCAGACAACACACAAACATAGACTGCATGCTGACAACGTTTAACTTTTTAACCATTTTGATGTTCTAGTTTGCAAAATAACAGGGACACTTGTTTTGCCTTTGGGCAAGCTGTTTCAGGGGCCTTTACAATGACCAGAGCAGAGAACAACACTAGCAGATAAAAGAGTAACAAGATTAAGGGAATACTTTTTAGTGGCCATTGTCAGGCTGGCCTGGTGGCCTAAGCCGTGCCCTGTGTGTGACTCAATTTGCAGAACCAGAAATGATATTGATGTTGGAGGAAAGCCTCCTGGGCTTGGTCAGCAAATCAAGGCATATCGTCCACTATTGTCCACTGGCAGCTTTTTAGTGACATACCCAATCACTGTAGAAATAGCAACATCAAAGATTTATTTTCCAGAGGCAGACTGAAAGCCAAGGTGTAATGGACATAAACTCACATGCTATGTGTGTAAACTTGACAGAGTAACGGCTTGTACCTCACAATACAAAATGTGACGGACAAAGTAGTACGCTACATGCAGATTTTCCAAGATTTTTCAATTGGAAAATGTTTGCATTGCAGTTGAAAAAGATCATAAGATTCAGGATATGCAAGGATGGGCTGGGATGCCACTCTGTGCAGAAGGACAATTAACAAGTATGGAATTCATGTATTAAAATGTGTGCTTGCATTCCTGTCATAAAATATCAGTCTGTCTGAATAATCAATTTTCAAAACATGAAGGCTGGGACCATCCATCCTTGCTACAAACTCACTTACCAACTTTACAAGCCAGCGAGCACACCATCTTCTCTTGCTGAGAGTTGCATTCATGGTGACTGTTATAGAAACAATTCTCAGTTCATGATAATCAAGCTCCCGAGTGGTCTCAAGACACATATTAGCCACGAGTGCAACTCCGCTTACTACGACATGGAATGTGAATTAACCTCATCCAGGTCGTCCTCCAGGGAAGTGAGGTCTGGGAATTGAAGCAGTAGAGGCTGGTAGTCAGCCAGAACAGCATTGCCAACTAGTTTGTCATTCAGCTCCAACATTAGTTCAGTTAAGCCAGTGGCGACACAGATACTAGGCCATATGTACATGAAATCATTTCCACACATGAATTACAATCTTACTAGCAGATCTTTTACTCACAACTTCAATAGAAAGTTTTTCTGAAACATCATAATTATATTACCAATGAAATAACACTATTGGACATCCCCATGGAAGCAGTCATCTTCTTTTACAGCTTTATCAAATGGTAATCAAGAAGGAGCATAAAAAGAGCAGGCTGTTTACTTTGTAATCAGGACCTGACAAGCAAATCATCGGTCATAAAGATACATGGGCAAATATCTTGCAGCTGTGAGAGCCAGGGATGGTGGCCAATATTGTGTGTTATGCCATGATAGGATGGATCACAGTGTAGGAGTACAGTAGGACATAAATGCCGCCTGTGAAAAAGTGCAAACAAAGTGAGTCTGCTAACAGAGTGACTGTGGTAGATGTGCCTGTAGCAGATGAGGAAAATCAACAATAGCGACAACATAATTATTCAAAGAGGATATCAGGCTCACTCGAGGCTCAGTTCATTCAGCCGGAGGACAATGAAATTTTCAGAGCTTGCCAATAAGGCCAGACCACCGAGTTAAGTGAGGAAACAAACACAATCACAAGTCATGCTGCTGGTATTATTGCCGCACCAGCTCAGAATGCGGATCATATTGAATCCATCAGTGATTCTCAAATGAATATTACCCAATTTGCCATTTCCTATTTGCAGCCAACAGGAGGAAATATTACAACAAGCCTCTGGCCAATAATATTGTGCAATTACTGCAGGTCAACCAAGCCAGTTTATTAACTGCTGTTAAGCACAATTAATCCATGCACCAATAAAGCCACTCATTTAATGTAATATTACAGCTAATGAAGTCATGGGAAGCAGACCAAAAATAGCTCACAGAATTGTGTAGGTGACACAAATGAGCTACAAGGCAGGGCCATGACCGAGGAAAAAGATATGACAATCTATTACATATTCTAGTTGTCAGCAACTTGCGATTCCATTCCATACTCCGATTCCATTTCCAATTTTACATTTCTAGTTACCAACAGTGGAAATCACACTTGCTGAACCAGCATTCACCATGGCTCATCATTGCCACTCGGTGGCAAACAATAGCACACAAAACAAATTTATCCAACTGGGTCCCGATGGTATACGTGTCCCACAAATACCAAACAGGAAATATAACACAAACCATTTGCTATTGAGGAGATGCTATCACTTTGAATGCAAAATATGCAATATGAGGTACTGCTCGAAAACGGCGATTATGGCGTGATTCTTGCGGATATATCTTTCTTATTGCGGATATATTTTTCGTACGAAGCTGGAATATATTCTGGCACGGAGAACAGTTTGTGGTCCGCCCCACTATCTTTATACCAGAAACAGGAACAATACCATTTTACCAAAAACTCCTGCCTATCGGTGCCTAAGGACACTGAAGTATTTAAGAATATTAACAGTTACAAAACGACATCCAGCAGAAACAAATAAGTTATCGTGGAATTAATCTGATACAAATTTTAGTAGTCTAAACTTCAGTCTGTTGGACAGAATATCACTTTCCATTTTATGCACCTTTTAACAAACATAAAGCATAGAAAGGAAAATGACGCCAGACTGTGCAACATCCACAAAACTGTCTGAGCCATCATTTTTGAGGAGGCTTACGGCTGGATGTCACATCAAAGGTAAAGTTGAATAGAAACAGGATACAAGTGGCATTGCAAACAAGATTGCCAAGAAGATAACAACAGCGATCCAGCCTATGTTTCATTGTCTAAAGCACAACCAGGGCAATCATGCTTCCACAATACGAGACAGCACAATATCATTCTGGCATAGAAGTCGCAGACAATTGTAGGTGGTCCTGCATAATCCATGCCAATTACTCGTACAAAAGAGATGTACAATAGAGACCAATCAAGGCATAACACAGCCTGGAGATCGCAGTTGCGAGAGATAAGCTCAGAACTACAAAGACATGCTCAGAGCTAGGCAGATTCAACTGCCATTCATGCAATACTGAAACATCAATAAAGATTCTTTTTACATGGCCATAAAGGGCACTACACCTTGCTAACTGCTGTTTATTTGACAAGGGCTTTGCTATGGTTCACAGCCAGAGAGCATGTTAATCCCCAGCAATAAATCAGCATATAGCAGTACAATGCCAAGACACAGAGTGACTTTTAAGCTCCTTTTCATCATGTCCTCAGTGCAACTTGCTGGCAATTGAACTGATGCCTAAGTGATTGCATGCTGGAAGATAAATGTTGTTGTTGTGTTGGTTATTGAAGTGAGGAAGTACTGAGCTCCACTCGGTGATCACATCAGTGAGACAACCTCATGGCAACAGAAGCAGAATCAGCATCAGTGACTGGAGCATCACAGACTTCTGATGGATGAAGAAGACCATCTGACTAGTTAATACGAAAAGGGAAAGGGATGGAGGAACAGATACTGCCAGTGAGACATCCATCTTGATGATGCTCTATAACGCCATCCTGACCTCCTCGAAGCTCCTCCTAATCAAAACACCACACAGCTGAGATTTATGCCACTGGAATCTGCCATCGGACCAGCCAAAATCAGCCAAGCCACAAGCTAACCAGGAGCAAAGCCAGAACCAGCCGTGGAAAAGGAGCAGCTTTGCTTTCCTTTCAACCCGTCAGACGCCTGTCGGATGAGGAAATCTCAAAGTGTGTTTTCTGTGTTGACTGGCATCCCTCAGATGAACGGTAACACAAGTGAGGATTTACAAGTGGCAGTGACAAACGTCTGAGGCAGACTCACCTCATGGCAGTGGCAAGGTAAGCAAAGACAGTGGTTAAAGACTTGAAGTGTCAGATGCCAACAATGGTGGCTCTTCAGTATCACTCTTTTGTGTTTGTCTGAAACAAAGCATCCTGAGCAGAATGGATGGCCACATCTGACTCCTGGGGTGTCACAAAGTCAGTTTTTCTCCTTACCCAATCACCAGCAATGTTGTTATTAAACAAGTTGTGGTGACTTGTGAAAGGCTATTGCGAATAAGGACAAATTCATGATATCACATCAAATAAGGTTTAACGCCGCATTTTGGTCTTACTCAGCTTTCTGAGACTGATATTTCAAGAGGAATAGCCTCTGAATTCAGTTCCAGCACAAACAAATAAAGTCAAAATCTGCATTACAATCTTCCTGCTCCCTTGTGGTGTGGCATATCAGCGTGGCATATCTGAGTGACAGACAAAACCAGAAGAGCCGGGTGGCCCCGGAAGGGGGGCGGGAGAAGGAAGCTCAAGACTGTCAAGGAAGGTGTAATCTCGGTCTTGGGCAAGGTTGTGTGTCTATGCATATGATTTGTAGAACACATGCAATGAGGAAAATGGTGGAGCCAGTTGAGAGAGGCACATATCAGGTCTCATACATGTAGCGCACCAATGAAAATTCAGTCCGTCAGATGAAGAGCATGTGACATATCGCAACACCAGGAGCACACGAAAGATTCAAGGTAATTTTATACTTGTCTTTTCAAGTCTCATACATATCAGACATAAAAAGGGCAAGTATTTCATAGTTGTGACTCACGGCAAATATGACAGGAGAAAACTTCAAAGAGGCACAAGATGTGGAAGAAGCTGAAGAGAGGCATAAATCCAACATCTGGGGCTCAACAATACACTAAATCCTTTCTTCCCAGGAAATTAATACAGCAGAAAATATCCCATCCACAACTCAAGCAAGGCAGCGCCTTGTCAGCACCTGGCTTTTTCTACCCTAAGCCCATAATTCCCTGCTTAGAGGAGCCATTAAATCAGCAGAGAATAATACACGGCATCCTTTCCATCATTGGAGGGTGGAATATGAGGCACCCAGGAGAGAAAAAACAAGAAGGCTTAGAGAATTGTCTGGATCTATAGGCCCTTTCATCCCTATTGTGCAAAGGCATGCAAAAAGAGAATACATATAAGTGTTATGGCAAAACATTCCATGTTTCAAATGCAGACCTAGACTTGAAATCAACTTTATTCGTACCGACGCTCATATATTGTGCACAACGGTAAAGAAAACTGCGAGTTTACCAGCTGTTCAAGCATCCTGCATCCCAGCTTGCCTCATATCGGGACCAAATCCCCAGACAGAGCCTTATCTAACTTTGGGCCAGCTAGATTGCACACAAGACTATCCCCTAATCCCCTAAAAGCCAATGGGATTCTGAGAATGGTATAAGAAATTCAAAGTGATCAATAACAAGAAGTCAAGAACTCCTGAAGGTCTTCAAATAAAGTGGAGGAAGAAAATGGCGTAATGACCTGAACAAGCCTTGTTGCACTTGAAAGAAAGGCTGCATTTATTTCTGCAGCATGATGGATGGGTGGATGATTGGGGTTTTACATCCTGTATTTATGCACTTGGTTGGCTAATTAGGACAGGAGGAGGACACGTCAATGAGGAGAAGGATGATTGAAACAGCCATCCAACATAGGCCCAGGTGACCCAGCAAGAGCTGGATTCGAACCCTTGACTCAGCCATTGGCAGCCCAGCATGCTACTATTAGACCAACCCTCCCCCCTTCTATTCTGCAGCATGAAGAAAATGAGCTCTGTGCATTTAAATGGCCAGTCCAGTATTTCTAGAATCAACCTTTGTTATCTACACATCAAGTATGTAACTGGAATCTCACGCATGACCCCAGTTTTGCACCAAATAATGACATAAATGAGATCAGGAGTCACAATGGAAGAAAGTTCTTGGCACGACTGGCTCAGTTCTTCCACCCTGAATTTGCAAGTTTTTGAAGGAAAATTCTCAGTTTCTTCTTCAGAGCTGCTTTTCAGCCAGTGTGTCATGATAGTACCATCCGAAGCACATTACAGCTTTTCGCCTGAAAAGGGTTTAACACCCGTTCATTACAGACTCCATGAGGTTTGCAAAGGGTTCCTAGATTGCCCATTTGCATGGCTCCACACTTAATCTGCTCGTAAGCCTGTAATTAGAAAGGCTCTAAACACAGCTCAGGAGAAAATCACTAGGACAAAGCAAGACCTGCAGGACCTGTCGGTCCATTGAAAGGCTGTTTGAACTCGTAGAACCTGTCCCTCAATGTGAGGGAATTCCCCTATGTAATTAACCAGGTCTTGAGGCTACTGTTGACATTCTAGATACAGATTTGCAATGTTCCACAAAGGCAGCATTAGCAGACATGGCACAAGAACCCACGGGAACAAGCAAGACCTAGTGACATGCCAAAGAAAATTACCACATCCAAAGTGTCTCATCCATTCTCTGGAGAAGATTAAGACAGGCTGCATGCTTAAGAATTCATGAATTTTGTTATTTAACCGCTATGGTTGTGATAGAGCCATGTAAATCAAATGAGTTTCATTGTTTTCAATGATTCAATAAAGTATTATCGTATCGTATCGTATCGTATCGTATCGTATGGTGTTTTTTAAGATGTAGTTATATTCTGCCAAATGTTTATATGTGGAATACCCAAGGCAATTCTGCTGCATAAGAAAATGTTCTACTTACTCATATTTAGAAAGTACAATTATTCCACAACATCCTTCAAATATTTGTGGGAAGCAGGAAAGCAAATCAACTCACCTGGAAAGAAGAGAAAAGAAATTTTTAATTTAATATATCGACATTTCTTAAGCAATACATTTATATTTTAACAAATCCATGCAACAGATTATTGTCCAAGGAGAGCACAATTTAATTCCATAAATTTATAAAATTTTATTAAAGTAACAAACAAGAGCGTCATTACTCAGAACAAATTCTTCTTCAGATATAATGCAGAGCCAGATATTGCTATTGCAACACTGCATAATATGACAGCACTTGACAGATCATCAGAAGGGACACACATCCTGCAGACACCTACTATAAATTTGGTTCAGAAATAATACTTGCAAGAGTACAGTGTATTTATCAATGTGTGTCTATCCATTTATTCATCCACACTGCACTTTCCAATCTGTCCGTCTACCTAATACATGCCTGTCTATCTGCCTTTCTATCCAATTTTTCTATCAATCCCAGCCCATTGTACATTGCACTTCCATAGATTTGAAGCTGCCTCTAACATCACTTGATCTCTCCATTTCCCACTGCCCTTTCCATGTTGTCTTTGGGTTCAGTGAACATACGTGCAACTGCATATAACTCTCTCTCTGCCTCTGCCTCCCAGTTCTGGCCTTCCAAGTAAGGTGAGCCAAGCCCATCAAGACTCAGCCGAATTAATAACAAGCTGGGACACTTCAGAGGACACATTTTCAAAGGCCATTTCTGCATCAGCCAATTTGAGCAGACAGCTTGTCTGCAAAAGATGCAAAGATTAAGATTGGCCATCTTGAAAAGTTCCAAGGTCAACTAGGTCTAGACATGTTTTATGCATTCTATTGGTATGATATTTCTTTGAAGCTGTTGCATAGAAGTATCTTATGGGGAATTATGGGCCTCTAGGTACTATCAGCCATTCTCACAGCATTCCAAAGTAATGGTCAGAGTAAGATGCCATTCAACGACAAATCTACTCAGCAGTGAAAACACCTTTTGCTACTGCAGGTTGTACAGCCTACACATTTGTTTTTCTTGATATGACTAAAAGTTCTTGTAATATCTCTCTTAGATATGCCATGCTGAATATTGGCAATATAAGAAGAGTGAGTGGGAGCTGTACTAGAAGAGAGACGAAGGATGCAATCTCTGGACTGTACATTCTGCAGTTTGGTTCTAGCAACACTCCTGGCATTGCAGAGCTGCAGTGCCCTGACCAGGATGGTAGAGGTGACAGATGAGCAGGAATTGGCCACACTCCTCTCTAACCTGCCTGATGTCCTATTACATCAGTATCGATTCAGTCATTGTGGACTGTGGAGCGGCCAGCTATCCTAACCGGGGGCCAACCTCTATAGCACTACACTTTCCATCATTGCTAATTTCCCATCTAGAAACTATCCTTCCTGGTAGCTTTTCCAAAACTGAAACCTCCCATTTGTTACTAATGTGCATTTCTGTAACATCTCTTTTCTAAGATCAATAGCCATAAGAATTCATGAATCGAGTACCAAACCAAAAGTTGCTCAACCAAAATGAAAAGCAGAAGCAACAACAGCCTTAAATCAGTCCTCACTATTGACCATGTATTCACAACTTTACCTTTCATGTTGGGGAGGGGGCTATGGATTTTACCCCCGAGACAAACTCTTTTTTTTGCTTGCGAAGCGCCAACAAACAGTTTGTTTTTTGCATGCGAACGAGCAACAAACTTTTTTATCGGAATTTTAATATTACGGTACCCTAGCTAGAGGTGGAAACAATCTTTCTTTTTCCATCATGAGCTCAAAAAACTTTTTTTTTCAGTGTCAAGTGGAAAACAATCTTTTTTTTTCGCCCCGTGCAAATATCATCTGGTCCATAACCACAGCCACCTGAAGACGCCATGGATCATCAAATGTGAACTCATCAGACTCAAAGGTGCCAAGATGAAGCAGAGAGGAAATTGAGAAGCTAAAGACAGGAATTCTGGCTTGAAAGCAGCAGAAGAGAAGTTGCTAAGCCCTGCGAATGCCACCCATGTCCACCAAATAACTTTACATTTGAGGTCCTGGAAGCCATTTCCCTGGACACAATGTGCGCCCTGTGCTAGAAATGACAAAAATCCGAGGAAGGTCAAGGCCATTTGAACGGCCATGGTGCACATTCAGGCAGAGACATGTGAGAGCGGAAAGAACAAATGCCAGACATGAAATGCATGTTTCATTAATGTCTCCTGCTGGTGCGTAATTCCTCATACTATTAAGACTATTAAGTACTGCCAACTAAAACTGCCAGGAACAATTTCTCCCATTCAAAGAATCTTGTGAGCACTTGTGTCTTCTGATCAGCTGGCCATGACAGATAATGCAAGTCGAACTTTAATGAACTTCGGGAAAGATTGAAGATGTTGGAAATGGAAACATCCTATATACATCTTAATTAACTCCTGATTACTGCACACCTGTTTCAGTGAAACAATCAACAAGAAACTGTCTGGAAATTAACTGAGCAGCTCATTAATTTATATCAATAACAGTATCTTCTTTTTTTTCTCTGCCTTTTTCAAATAAAATTTCAGGAGACAGTGAGTGACCTTCGCGTCATCATTAATTATGGTCACGATGAATAAGCAGCTGCAACGGAATTAGAAAGTTTCTTTTGGGTGAAATATTCATGGCCCGAGATGGGAGGTGGAACCTTAGGGCTTCAACTGACAATACTGAGGAGCTGAGTCAGAGAAAGTCAAATTCATCTGGGACCAGTCAGAGAAACTTGGAATTAAGATCACTCTCTTGCTGACAGCCTATGTCCCTTGGAACCTCTGAGATTAACATCTTGTTTAAAACTTAAAACTTAGCACTGCATCACTCAAAGGTACAGGACAGAACTAGCTTTGTCTAAACATTGTATGTACGTTTACCAAGTGGATATAATACAAGGCAGGCAGACAAATAATTCGTGGATGTAAATCAATGTTATCAAGAGCAAGGGAATGCCTGGATAATGCCAAGAGCAGAGACAAGCTTTGCATAAGGCACATAATATCATTCTAGGACATAATGTTTTAGACTCACCAGGGTGGTCTGGATTTTTGCCCATAGCGGCCAGCTATCCTAACCGGGGGCCAACCTCTATAGCACTACACTTTCCATCATTGCTAATTTCCCATCTAGAAACTATCCTTCCTGGTAGCTTTTCCAAAACTGAAACCTCCCATTTGTTACTAATGTGCATTTCTGTAACATCTCTTTTCTAAGATCAATAGCCATAAGAATTCATGAATCGAGTACCAAACCAAAAGTTGCTCAACCAAAATGAAAAGCAGAAGCAACAACAGCCTTAAATCAGTCCTCACTATTGACCATGTATTCACAACTTTACCTTTCATGTTGGGGAGGGGGCTATGGATTTTACCCCCGAGACAAACTCTTTTTTTTGCTTGCGAAGCGCCAACAAACAGTTTGTTTTTTGCATGCGAACGAGCAACAAACTTTTTTATCGGAATTTTAATATTACGGTACCCTAGCTAGAGGTGGAAACAATCTTTCTTTTTCCATCATGAGCTCAAAAAACTTTTTTTTTCAGTGTCAAGTGGAAAACAATCTTTTTTTTTCGCCCCGTGCAAATATCATCTGGTCCATAACCACAGCCACCTGAAGACGCCATGGATCATCAAATGTGAACTCATCAGACTCAAAGGTGCCAAGATGAAGCAGAGAGGAAATTGAGAAGCTAAAGACAGGAATTCTGGCTTGAAAGCAGCAGAAGAGAAGTTGCTAAGCCCTGCGAATGCCACCCATGTCCACCAAATAACTTTACATTTGAGGTCCTGGAAGCCATTTCCCTGGACACAATGTGCGCCCTGTGCTAGAAATGACAAAAATCCGAGGAAGGTCAAGGCCATTTGAACGGCCATGGTGCACATTCAGGCAGAGACATGTGAGAGCGGAAAGAACAAATGCCAGACATGAAATGCATGTTTCATTAATGTCTCCTGCTGGTGCGTAATTCCTCATACTATTAAGACTATTAAGTACTGCCAACTAAAACTGCCAGGAACAATTTCTCCCATTCAAAGAATCTTGTGAGCACTTGTGTCTTCTGATCAGCTGGCCATGACAGATAATGCAAGTCGAACTTTAATGAACTTCGGGAAAGATTGAAGATGTTGGAAATGGAAACATCCTATATACATCTTAATTAACTCCTGATTACTGCACACCTGTTTCAGTGAAACAATCAACAAGAAACTGTCTGGAAATTAACTGAGCAGCTCATTAATTTATATCAATAACAGTATCTTCTTTTTTTTCTCTGCCTTTTTCAAATAAAATTTCAGGAGACAGTGAGTGACCTTCGCGTCATCATTAATTATGGTCACGATGAATAAGCAGCTGCAACGGAATTAGAAAGTTTCTTTTGGGTGAAATATTCATGGCCCGAGATGGGAGGTGGAACCTTAGGGCTTCAACTGACAATACTGAGGAGCTGAGTCAGAGAAAGTCAAATTCATCTGGGACCAGTCAGAGAAACTTGGAATTAAGATCACTCTCTTGCTGACAGCCTATGTCCCTTGGAACCTCTGAGATTAACATCTTGTTTAAAACTTAAAACTTAGCACTGCATCACTCAAAGGTACAGGACAGAACTAGCTTTGTCTAAACATTGTATGTACGTTTACCAAGTGGATATAATACAAGGCAGGCAGACAAATAATTCGTGGATGTAAATCAATGTTATCAAGAGCAAGGGAATGCCTGGATAATGCCAAGAGCAGAGACAAGCTTTGCATAAGGCACATAATATCATTCTAGGACATAATGTTTTAGACTCACCAGGGTGGTCTGGATTTTTGCCCCAGAGCTACGCTACATTAGCACACTAACATTTACATAAACATCCAATAATTTGAAGCAATTTTCGTTGAATGTCAAATAATCCTAGTTGTTCTTTTAGATGGTGCTCTGTAAGTCAAAATGTCAAACTGCAGCAAATAAACTTCAGCTCTTTTCCTTTTTGTGCTTCTTTGTCTAGTTTTAAGAAACTCTTTTGTTTCTGAAGCCACATTCTGGTGTGTGTGCTTCCTTATAATTACATCAGAATTCTGATGTAATTATAAGGAAGCACACACATCAATAATTAAAATGTCTAAGATAATGACATTGTTGATATAACACCAGGCGCTATGACAACCATCACCTGGCAGTGTTATGTAATCTCAACAGAAACAGATGTAGCACAGACAAAAGAAAAATCAAAATTTTCTGACAAATAATGATGATGAATGAAATTGAAATAATTTGTATTACATGACACATACAGCATTTACAGAACTAACTAATTTTTGGAGTGCACTGACACGCCAGAATTCAAAGATAACGTCACTTCACAGATTTATAGCCCAGAGACAGTGCGAAAGTAGAGGCTCAGTTCAGGTTTATTTTGAGAAAGGCATAATAAGACTTCAGAAATTTGCAGTTTTTAAGTTCAATTCAACTGAGCCTAAGCTCTGGCGCCCATTTGCATCTAATGCCCATTTGCATCTAATGCGGGCCCAGTCTGAATCATCAAAGACCATTGCTATGCTGCTGCTATGCATGACTTCATACAAGGCCCTGCCAGTCAGACACACAATTTCCGTCCATCGTCTATATAAAGCCAAGAACACAGGCTAACAACACAGCCAACCTGCTGGGCAGTAGAGCCTTTTCCTATCACAATTGTTGTTGTGGGCCCTATCAATAACGGCTTTCCATTACAAATAAATCTGCCCTCTGGACATATAAAGCCATTTAGATTATTGGGGAAGGGTGAGCTGGACTGATGGCAGGTGGCTTGACCTTCCAAGGGACGCATAGCCCTAACTGCTGATGGATGACTATCTAAATATCATGCTCCCCTGATCGCATTACACAGACCCAATTACACCAAATCTGAATGAACATGGGAGGCAGTGGGTTACTACTAAACACTTTAACACTTTATTTAAATTTACAGTGCTGCAATACATTTAGTACTCTGACACACTTTACATAAAATATGGAAATTCATGTCTTTAAAATGTTCATAAAAACAAAATCAGTGAAAATTTGATACGATTTCACAAAGTAAGATGTCTTCAGTTATCTATAACTCAATCTAGCCAATCGTATCTTAAAAGCCTTAACCTAAGGGCTGTGTCTTGGGGAGTTTGGTTAGATAGAAATGGGATGTCCTTTGGCTACAACAGAGCTTCCATTGGTAATGTTGCCTACATTATGATATATGTTCAAGCACGTGTGCTCAGTGTGCTGTTCCTGGACAAAGCTATTTTGCTCAAATTGGCTGTCCGCCTTCCCTCTCATCCGAATCAACAGAGAAAAATGTCACTCCCAACATGGAAAACATATGTGGATCCCAGCACAGAGCAAAAGCCCAGAAATGCATTTTTGAGACATGATGAATTGGTTTTTAACCTCATTATGGCAGCAGGATGCTTCCGTTCTATCCCTGGGAATTGAATGAGCTTCCTATCTCACTCTTAAGCACACCATACAGTGTACATGACGACCAGCAGTAAGGGAAACTTGGCACAAAAATAGGCCGTCAATTTGCAGTGCGGACAGAGCAACCTAAATAAACATTGAACCAGAAGAGGAAATGTGCAATCGAGAGCAATCAGGCAGCAAGTGTCAGTAACTTGGTTAACCGAGGGGAAATCAGAGGTCAATACAAATGCAATATAAATGACAAGCTAAACTGCAGGATTCACAACTAACTGACCTGAGCAATGTCATATACAAGACTAGCAGACCTAAGTTGCGAGGGTGATAATCATAATGTCAGAGATGTGTTGCTGCTCAAAATGCTCTTGACAGCAGGGTGGAGAATTTCAAGTAGCCAATTGATAACATAGCACCAAGTCAATGAAAGCAATCAACAACCTCCAAATCATACAAATTGGAAAAGTTACAGGTGGAAGGAATTGTAGGATTCAAAATTTAGTTTAAAATCACAGAGCAGGTAAATAATCAATGTGTACTCATCCATAGGAAAGCAGCAAATGATGCCAATCTCTGCATTAGTGGCCCAGTGCTTTACAATGATGACAATTACAGCACTGCTGCAAGAACAAGTGATACCAGGGACCGCAACAACACACTGCATGGGATGTCTGGGACCAATATTATAATATTATTGTAGCTCAGAAAACATCCTATCTGCAAATGAAGAGCAGTGCATGTGAAAGTCAAATCACAGCAGGTGGGTTAATTCAGTGAATTAGCTCTTGGTCAGCCCTTGAAGTAACTAGCACAGGAGGCGCAAGCTATAGTTTTATGATGTTCCATGTTCGTCACTATGAGGTCCTAATGACCACATGACCCACCCATTCTCTCTCATCTTTCCCTTTGTTCTTCTCAAGAATTTTACCCCTATTAAGAAAAGTGTCCATGAAATTCATATCTGAGAGGAGTTTTAATTTCAACTTTTATGCTAATTTAAGGCATAAGTTTTACTTTTGAAGACAATATTGTACAATGTATACTTATAACACCTTAAAATGATCCCATTCACAAATTTTCGTGGTGCTGATATGATTCTAAATGAAGTTTTTATGGGACTTAATCAGGACGAAATTTGCGCCAAAATAGCAAGTTTTTAACTGGATTTTTAGGTCTTTGGAACATTTTGGAACAAAATAAAATTTAGGGTATGTTTAAGATGACATTGAGACCAGATAGTATGCCAAGTGTCATCACTGCCAAATGTGGGGAAATTGGTCAAATTTGATGATTAAGATGTCATGTTTTTTCATTTTTAAAATATAAGTTTTGATGTAACTTTTTGAAAAATGGTCATATTTTACTGGGAAAAAAACAGTACTGGTTTATATTTTAAAATACACAAAGTAATGGTAAAAATTTTGATCAAAATTTGTGCCTCAAAAAGTTAGATCCTCATGTGGGTTGGGGGTTTCCAGAGATCAGCAATTAGAGGGGTAAAGCTTAATGAGGGCTAGAGCGACATACATGGTACATCAAAGAGGAGCTGCTCTCCAGGGGTCCTGGGCTAAATATGATACCATTTTCAGCTATTAAGTCATAAAAATTAGTGGTGTCATATCTCAGTTAATGATGTTTCTTCTCCTGTGCTAGTTACTTCAAGGTCAGCCCTGAAATGAATAGCAACACGCACAGAATCAAGGCAGGAATAATGGAGCCATAATTCTCATGTCTGCGACAACAATCCAAATGACCACTCTTGCAACACATCTGCACAATACATGCTTGCAACAAACACAGGCGGCTGATTATGTAGATTGCCCATATATCAGCAGGACACGGGGTTATTTCTAGCACAGCATCCAGACAAGAGGCTGGGCTTCTCATGCAATGACCTAAAACACTATTGTCTCTTTTCTCTTGTCTCCCCTTGAGCATGCATCCCACCCTCGTTCGACACACCAATTTGCCAAGCTGCAGAAAAAAATGACAAGTTCATTGTCACTGCAATAACAGGTGAAATGTGGAGGAACACTGGAGGCTCCGAGCGGCTGAGCTAAATCTTTCAGCATTCTCCCACAGCAAGTTCATATAATTTAGAAAAGCCTAGGCATGAAATAACAGGCCTCTTGAGTCTTGGCACAATTTAGAAAAGCCTATGCATGAAATAACAGGCCTCTTGAGTCTTGGCACAATTTAGAAAAGCCTAGGCATGAAATAACAGGCCTCTTGAGTCTTGGCACATACTAAAAGCTTCAGCAAACACGACTCAGCTGCTTCCCAATGCCTACGCAGCAGGTGCATCTCTTAATCTATCTTCCATAAAAACTAATTGCCGCCTCCCTTTTTCATGCTTCATTCACTTACATAATGACAAGTGCTGATGTTCGCACTGCCTCAGGGTAAAACTACAGGCAATTTAGTATTCTGGCAGCCTGCATTCTGGCAATGGAAGCAGCCTTCAGGGAAGTGTTTGTCTGAATGTATCTTCTACAGGTGTAGAATTTCATCAGCCACCAGGGGGTCCTTGGCGGGACAAGGGTAATTGTTGGCAAAGTAGATCTTTTTCACTACAATCTACACAACACCATTCTTCCACTCCCATATCACTTGAAGACCCACTTACGCACTTTCATATTGAACTCTTCCATGCACTGGATATGACGACCACACCTGCCACTTCCTCCGCTTAATCTGAGCCAATAAATACCTACACGAAGCTGCCATATAATTTCCACCTCAGCTCTTTAATAACAGCAGCACAGGATGTCATTACTTGGTGCAACAAATGACATGAATCTCATGTTTCTGTCTTTGTCATTTCTGAGCATACAGCTACGCAACAGATCAGCGCCTGTAAAGAATTGGAGAATCTAGCATATTCCAAGATAGCAATCCTAAAGTGTTTTAAATTAACCAAATGTGGTGAACACATCATCTTCCCTTGCCCGAGAGTTGCGTGTATGGCAACTGTTATAGAAGCAATTCTCAGTTCATGAAGATCAGCTCAGAGAAAAGCCCTCTCAAGACACATATTGGCAATGAGTGCAACTCAGTTTACTCTGACAAGGAATGTGAATTAACCTCATCCCCCAGGGAAGTGAGGTTTGGGAATTGAGGGAAGGCTGGTGGTCGGCCAGGACAGCATTGCCAACTACTTTGTTATTCAGCTCCTACATTAGTTCATTTGAGCCAGTGGCGGCAGAGATACCAGACCATTCATACATGAAATTGTTACCACACAAGCGAAGTACAATCTGAATACTGGACCTATAACTTCAGTCTGACATTTTTTCTGGAAGTAACATCACAATGATATTGCAGATGAAATAACAAACTGGATGTCCAGATATAGAAGCAGTCTTCTTTTACAGCTTCATCAAGTGGTAATATAAAAAGAGCATAAAAAGAGCAGGTTGTTTACTTTGATATCAGAACCTGACAAGCAAACCATTTGTCAGAAAATGTATGGACAAATATCTAGCAGCTGTGAGTATGAGAGCCAGGGATGGGGCCAAAATTGTGTGCTCTGCCATGATAGGATCACGGCATAGGAGTAGAGTAGGACATAAATGCTGCCTCAGAAGACAAAGTGTGAACAAAGCGAGTCTGCCAACAGAGTGACTGAGGCAGACTGGCCTGCAGCAGATGAGGGTAATCAACCAGATTCAACAATTTGAAGTCCTAAAGCTAAATCTAAGATGTGCAAATTAATATGCATGATGTATAAGAAACTAAAGTCAAACAGATATGCAAAATGTCCGCACAGAGAACTGAAAGATGCACAGAACACAAAAGTACAGCTGAAAAGATTTTACCAAAACAAAATAACATGTTACATTCTTCAAAACCCAAAAAGCAGGAAAGTTCTCAAAGAACATGCTAAACTGAGGTACAATAACAGTGATCACATAAGTATTCAAGGTGGATATCAGGCGCACTTGAAGCTCAGTTCATTCAGCCAGAGGAAAATGAAATTTTTAGAGCTTGCCAATAAGCCCAGACCACCGAGTTAAGTGCACCAAACAAACACAATCACAAGTCATGCTGTCGGTATCATTGCTGCACCAGCTCAGAATGCAGATCATACTGAATCCACCGGTGATTACTAATGAATATTACCCAATTTGCCAATTTCCTATTTGCAGCCAACCAAAGGAAATATTACAACGAGCCTCTGGCCAATAATATTGATGCAATTACTGCAGTTCAACAAAGCCAGTTTAATAACCGCTGTTAGGCACAATTAATCAAGGCACCAATAATGCCACTCATTTAATGTAATATTAGAACTAATGAAGTCATGGGAAGCAGACCAAAAACAGCAGAAAGACTTGTGTGGGTGAGAGAAATGAGCTACAAGGCAGGGTTATGATCGAGGAAACAGACATCACATGTAAAATGCCAACTATTACACATTCTACTTGTCAGCAACTTGGTCAAAAGGTATTACTCAGATTCCATGTACAGCGTCTAGTTACTGAGAGTGGAAGTCACACTTTTTGCACTAGTATTCACCAAAGCTCACCATTGGCACTCAGGGGCACAGGCCAGCAAACCAAACAAATTTAACCAACTGGGTCTCTGCGGCATATGTTGACCCTTGCAAGCAAACCCTAGGCCAGACCAGCACATTAGCTGCTGACAGGGTCATCTCTCTCAGCTAAAGCAACCATTCACCCTTTGAAGACTTCACTCTCGTCTCCTGAGCAACATCAGGTAATTTCCCTCTCGTCTAACATGGATTCCTGATTCAGCAACACCTATAGATCATACCCATAATGGGACCACGCAATAATGGGCCATCCCAGAGCTATTTCAGTCTCACAAATACCAGACAGGAAATATGGCCATTCGCTCTTAAGGAGATTGCTATCACTTTGAATACAAAATACGCAATATGAGGCACTGCTCCATATGGTGATTATGGCGTGGTTCTAGCATGCACATTTTCTGGGAAGATGAATATATTCTGGAAGTCTTAGAGAGAACAGTGTGTGGTCAGTCTCACTATCTTCAACAGGAGAAACACAATTTAACCCTTACTCCCGTCTCAGGGCCACTGGAGCATTAAAGAATATTAATTGTTACAAAAGGAATATCCAGCAGAAAGAAATAAGTCAGTGGAGGTATTAGCCAGATGCAAATTAGAAAGTCTAGATATCAGTTAGTCTATGACAGAATATCCCTTTCCTTTTTATGCAACTTTCAACCCACAAAAACTATAGAAAGGAAAAATGACGCCAGACCAAGCAACATCCCCATCATTTCTGAGTAGGCTTATGGCTGAATGTCACATCAAAGGTTGCAAAGTTGAATAGAAATAAGATAAAAGTGGCATTGTCAACCAGATAGCCAACAAGATAATAACAGCGATGACGCACTTATGTTTCATTGTCTCAAAACACAAAATAGAGCAATCATGCATCCACAATAAAAGACAGCACAACATCCTTGTTGCATAGAAGTCGCAGACAATATTGGTAGTCCTGCATAATCCATGCCAATTACTCGTACAAAGGAGATCTACAATAGAGACCAATCAAGGCATAACACAGCCTGGAGATCACAGTTTTGAGAGATATGCTTACAGCTACAAAGACATGCTCGAAGCTATGCAATTCATGCAATACTGAAACATCAATAAAGAATTTTTTTTACAAGGCCATAAAGGACACTACATCCTCATAACTGTTGTTTACGGGACAAGGGCTTTGCTATAGTTCA
This sequence comes from Platynereis dumerilii, assembly GCA_026936325.1. Taxonomy (NCBI): domain Eukaryota; kingdom Metazoa; phylum Annelida; class Polychaeta; order Phyllodocida; family Nereididae; genus Platynereis; species Platynereis dumerilii. The sequence continues at coordinate 3,574,624 of JAPTHN010000031.1, forward strand.
CAGCCACACAGCAGGGCAACCTCAAGGAATAAATCAGCTGAGACACAAAGTGACTTTCAAGCTCCTTTTCATTATGTCCTGATTGCAAACTGCTAGCATTGGAAGTGCTGAGAAGCTGAGCCATGAAGCATACTTGAGAGTGAATTGGGCTGTTCTGTTGCAATTGAGCTGCTATTGAAGTTCAGTCTCTAAACATTTCAGTGCCTTTCCATGTTTGTCATCAACAAAAGCTGTTAGAATTGGAGAACACAATTAAGACAAAAGCGGCCACCATTAAAAACACAAGAGGCCATTCAGGGAAATTGATACCAGGTGTGGCTGCATTTAAGAGCTTCAAATGGGTCTGTGCAGGCTGAGAGCTTCCCAGGAAGGTAAAACATCGTTATAAGACCATTTGATGCTTTTTGGGGCCCATCAGACCATGCAATGAACAGATTTAAACATATTGTTAAGATTGTTATGTCAAAAGCAGCTTGCTCACCTCATTCAGTTGCCCTTTCCAGATGATTGATTGATTTACAACTAAGTGTATGTTATATTTGGTGGGATGGCATCATATTTTTGTGGTTTGACAAATTCCGATGTCAGCACTCACAGTTTTGTATTAACTGTATACTGTGAGAGTCTATAGAAAAGCATGAATAATTTGGAGAGCATTCCAAACAGTGGGTGGCAACTAAAGTGTGTTCATTCACCAAATTAAACAAAGTGATTGGAATCAGATACTCGCTTTTGCGCATTTAAACAAGGACCTATACATAGACCGTCAAAGTGAAGCATTAATCCACTACAGTGAGCGTAGGCTGTGTTTTGGAACTGAGCCATGTGATGCAATGTAACGTAAGGTAATTGAGAGTTCTGTATCAATCTCAAACAATTGGCAGAAATGAGGACACCAGTTCATTAAATGTCACTGTCTCAATGCTGCTGGTTCTGGAAGCATTTCAGCTCATAGGAGCAGCTGCCAGAAGCAGATGACCTGGCTCTGAGAGTGATGTATCTTTGGGGTACTGCATGGCGACCTAAATATCTTGATTACGGTACTTTGATACAAATATGACTAATACTCATAGCACAAGTGATAGAAAGTTTTACAAACCAAATTTGTAAATCATCTTAACTTTGCCGGGCAAAGTTTGCCATAAATGTGTTTCTATTATATCAGCTGCCACTTCATCCCATATTTTAAAAAACCCACTGCTGAAGGAGTAGTATATCACTTCATGCCTTTTTGGTATTCATAACCAAGCAAGGGTCCCATGCTTCTTTATCCTCCATAAAGCAAACCAGGGCATCTTGATACCACGATAGATAGCCCAGGACCTGATAATAATAGCATCTTGCATCAAGGCATCCTCAATAAGGGCATCCTCACTGTGGGAACAATCATAGACACACCACTAGAACCAACCCACTTTCCTTGGCCTTCTTATCTGTCTCTCAATTTGTGGGTCTGCCTGTCCATCCTTTCAAAACAAACAACAGCTATTTGCGGAGCTCTCCAAACCGATCACACCACAGTTTTCATATCCACTCACAGTTATGAATATTCCAGGCCAACACAAGGAGAAGACAAACATTCTTGGCCTGTTATAAATAATCACACATTTGGGTAATCGCTATTTTAGTGCAGGTGGATTACGCTGGCAATATAACTGATCACTGGTTTTCCTTCAGTGACTGCAGCTACCACAGTATCTTTTTTATGCAAACAATGTATATTTGACTAACATCCTCAAGTCTTGAAAAAGTCTTAGGGCACCTGCAGAAATCTACAGCCTTAATAAAGAAATATGGCTGGACCCAATCTGGCCAAGTTGGAGTCCAGTCAAGAGTTTGACAAAGGCAGACACAAAGAATTTTGTTATTCAACTGTCTGTCAACTTATCTATAGGTCTTCTCCCTCGGAATGATGGGGCAATGCTCTGGCATGTCATTTAGCAATTTGGTTCACGTAGGGTAGTAGAAGAATAAAGATCAAGTCAGGGGGTGCATCCCTTCAGAAGTTCGCATTAACAATGTTGCAACACAACAGAAATGTCACTTGCAGCCCGTGGCCTGACAGGTTATTGAGACACTTCTCAGTTCTGCACATCCCAAGACGGAACTGGAGGAGCAGAATTCTATGTAATGCCAAGACCAAAGAAACCATGCAGACAATGCTCCATTACAGACAGAACAATGTTCAACCCATGACTTCCTTTTGTCATGAGCCTACTATTCAATAAACCTTTAGAAACTTTTGAGCCAGAACACTACCAAACTTTCCTCTGCAGACAAATTGCAAACATTAGAAATTGTAAAACTTAATCAACTAACTGCAGATCCTACCAAGATAGGATAACACTTTATTAGATCACAGACTTGGCTTAAATTGGGAAAAACTTTCAAGACAGCCTTGGGACTGTGTCTCAGCCACCAAATTATAAATGCCTTGGCACCTATAATAAAATCCTCGTAATTAGCTAGGAGGTTGCAATTACTCTGATGAAATCTAACACCTTCCTTTAAAAGTGGCAATAGCATAGAAGGAAAAACTGACAAAAATGATGTTCAATCAAAACATAAGAACAGCTTGTTTTCGGATTAAGCAGAAGAATAAACCATGGCAAAGTCTACATCTTCCGTCAGGGGATATGAAGACAAGTCTGCATCATTAATAATTCTTGAGTACTGTTTTATCACCTCTGCCATGTTTGTTTGCCCTTGATGTAAATATGCAAGAAAATATTTGACTTACGTTATATCAAGAAAGTAAGATTCACCAACATCCTCCAAATATTTCTGATTCATCAATAAAGCAAATCAACTCACCTGAAAGGAAGAGAAAATAATTTTGAATACATTGATTCAACTAATACATAATATAAAGATAAATGTATCTTAATGAAGCAAATATGTCATGCATTATATACTATTAGTACATCAACTCCAGGAATAACTTTAAAAGAAAAATCAGATCATCAAAATGACAATAAGTAACCTGAGATCACAGTAAGACATAACACTCAAATTTCAAAGTCAGTTCTAACATGATCCTTGAAAAACTGAATAGACTTGTGGGTACTCAGTTGTGGTCCATAATTAAACTAAAGCTTGTAAATAGTGGTTACTCCAACAAAAAATAGATAGTTTCTAGCAGGATTAAGTTTTGTTTTCATCAAAATACATCTGTGATCTGGAGGATTCCGCTATAATGATATGCCTCCTTGCTAAATCAGCCCATGGTCATATCAATGCAATCTCTCTGGAAATACAGTGCCATATTTTCCAAAAGTTATCCAATCTGGATACAAGCTTTTTCTGATATCTACTTTAGAAGCAGCGACCCCACAAGTTTTTTCTGGCTATTCCTGTAACATCCCTCAACAAAGATCAATAGCTTTCAAAAAAGACATCAATCAAATCCAAGAATCAAGAGTTTTGCAAAAAAGGTGCTTCTCAAAAAGTCTAAATAAGGCAGCAATAGCTCAAATGTTAACTTGTAGCCTTCAAACCACATTTTTTTCTGCCTTTTCCTGTTGGGAGGTCAAAAACTTCACTTGAAGGAACAAAATAACATAGAATGCATGAGACTTGAGATCTTGCACTCTAGAAGATGCATTTCCTCAACTTGAAAAACGTGTCTTCTCTATACCTGTAGGAGTAGTAATTCATTCTCTCAAGTCTGAGTATCCTCCATCTGTCCCTTAACAAGACCAGTTGGATATCGAGTTGCAGCAAGAGAACCGTCCATAGTAGACCTAACTTCATAGTCATTGTAAATACTACTTGACAGCTTCTTTCTAACATTTCAACTGCTCTGACTCACTTGGACTAAGATGATCAGAGGGCCGAAGGTGATGGTCACAAAACAGCCAGTTATAGTCTTAGGCACACAATGCAGGCCATGTATAGGCCATTCTGCAGAGCAACTTAAATAGGTCATCGTTAGTGAAATCATAAAGTGTACATGAGCAGGCACATCAAAACACAACTAAGCGTTCTTGGCTGAAGATGCCATAGACAATCAAAGACAGTTGCCAGACTCAAAGGTGTGAAGATGAGCCTGACATGAAATATGGAAGCTAAACACAGACAGGTCCAACTTATTGAAAAGGTATTGGTGAAGCTCTAATTGTGGCAGGTTGAGACCAGATTCAAGACCAGACACGGAATGAATGTTTTATTAATGTTTAATGCTCATACTGGCCAATCCAGTTGGTATCTCCTGAACAATCAACAAAAATAGCCAGAAACAATTTGTCCCTTTTAACGCATCTTGTGACAAGCCATGCTTGCTGATGAGCTCATGGCCATGAGAGATCATCAAACTTTAAAGATGGAGACAGAAAATCTCACATTGCAACCTCACTTGAGGCAACAGATTGGCGACGGCAGAAAAAGATGGGGCAATCAGGATGAAACTTCCCTAATTTAGTTAATCTCTTCTCCTGAGCAGGGCGACTGAGTGGTTTGGTCAAGGCTTGCTCCGCTGAAGGTCTTTTCCTAGATGGGTTCAAATCAGGGGCAGTGAATTCAAAATATTTTCAGAGGACCTTCAAGAGCAAAATCCCAGCTCAATGTTGCTCATGAAGCTGAGACATTATATTAGTTGCCACCTGTCTATCATTGTCTATGCAAGGCAAGTAAAAGACTCTTCACATGGGGTAAATGAGTAACATGTTGAGAACTCTTGAGCTCTACCTCCCATCTCATGAGGCAATTCAAAGTTAAAAGTTTCTTCATGTACAGATTCATCGCTCTCATGCAGGCAGTCTACATGGTCAAAGACGATGGAAAAGTGAGAAGTTGAGTTGAGGCTTACTTTTAGAAAGGCATCGGATCTCAAAGGAATGGAAAGTCAGGAAAGTCCTTGTCTAAATGCAGTCAAATTCAACTATCCTAGACTTCCATTTGCATGTAATGCAGCACAAGCTGAGTCATTAAAGACCATTGCTATGCATGACTTCATATCGGGCTCTGCCAGCCAGACACAATTTCCGTCCTTCGTCTGAAGAAAGCCAAGAATTCTGGCACATGGCCAATCAGCAGGCAGCGCAGGCTACCTTTTCCTGTCTAAATACACACTTGTTGTTGACCCTATCAAGATTGGCCCTATCGAGATCTACATTTCTTTTACAAATAAATCTGTCCTCTTGCACCATCAGAGCATTTTATTAAGGGAGGGGTGAGCTGGATTGCCAGGCAAGTGGCTTAATATATCAAGGAAGATCCAGTCCAGGCAGCATGGCTGATGGATTACTATCTAAGCACTGACACAATTGTACTCCAACTGAAGAGACATCCTGACCCACAAGAGTAGCACAGGCCAACAATGGGATCCATCAGATGATGATTCAGCTTTTCTACATTGTAACCCAGATTGAATAGGAAATCATTAAACGACCATCAGAAACTCATCATACGGCACCGAGTAACTTCAAAGAAAACAAAGTTTTATCCCAGACTTCCATATAATCAACTGTTTGGTGCCTTTTGGTGATTTTAATCTAAAATTGATAGGCTAATTGCCAGCCTCAGGGGATCAACAAAGGGTGTGTTACCGTGTGTTAACATTTTCATCCATGAACATGAGCCATTCTATGTTAAATGCAGCATGTGCTTTCACTTGCAACAAAGCTTCCATAGGGAGATTTTGCCCACACGTCATCATTATGCTATGTGCAAGCATGCCTGACTGTCCCTGGACAATGCTATTCTGCCCCAATTGCCATTCTGCTCTCTCTCGTCTGAATCACTTCCATCACGGCATACACACATAGAACCCAGCAGTCCCAGTTCAGAGCGATATCCCAAAAATGCATTTTTGAGACATGATGAATTGGATTCTAACGTAATCATCAGGATGCTTCTGTCAGAAATATTTCTTCGAAATTGAACTGGCTCCCCATTTGTGTGCATATCCACCCACGAACTTGGCACTAATAGGACAACCAGTTGCAGTGTGGACAGAGCAGCTCAAATCAACATTGAACCAGAAGAGGAAATGTGCAATCGAGAGCAATCAGGCAGCAAGTGTCAGTAACTTGGTTAACCAAGGGGGTAATGCAATACAAAGGACAAGTTACACTGCCTCATGTATGGGTCCAACACAAGCATATGTCTCCATTGGCAATGTCATCTAAGGGGCCGATGCTAGTGTTTTATTCACACCACAGTTGGTAAAGTTTTGCAGAGAAATGTATTCCGATCAATATGTTTTGCAGGCGAAGACAGAGAGGAGAAAGAAAGAATAGACAAACAACAAGTTCCATCAATAGAAAGCAGCAGGTCAGTCAACATAGATATTGCAGTCTGCCTCTTATCTGGTGCAAAAATACCTCTCTGCTCAAACACTGTAGATTCATATTCCCCTCATATTCACTGTAATGAAATTGACACCACTGCCTGCCAGACTCCTGAAGCTTGCAGTGCTTGTCAGAAGTCTTTCATTACAAACTTTCACACTTCACTCAATTGGGTCCATACTGCCTCAGTGCAAGTAGAATGCATTAGCCCATGAGGTCTGTAACCATGGCAAATAAGAAAGAAACAGAAAATGACAGTATTCATTTCACATTGTTTCAAGACAAACAAGTGTCTATCACCGAACACAAAGTCTGATAACAACATGGGCAGAAACAGTCATCTTTAACTACTCGTATGTATCACTACAGAGGGTTTGAAGGTTATTTGTGTTTGTAAACGTCAAATATTGTGGTATAACTTGTAGGGGAATATATCCTCTGTACTTTAGCACCATTACCAAAATGCAGCGATTACCGAAGACGGAGGCGGCATGAGCTTATTCTCATCTCAATAGCATTTTCCCAACTCTCTCTACAGCATCCGAACCCATTTCATCTCTTATCCCAAACATGTGTTTTTGCACCCAAAGTTTTGCAAATTAGTCTAAAGCTGCAAAGGCAGCTGGATAACAACCCCCTGCATGTTCAGTAATGTTTACAAAGCAGCTGTTGAATTAATCAGCTGTAATTAAGCTTCTCAGTCTATGAATATTTGTTCTCCGCTCTTGCCACTCGAACAATATGGAAGATATTGTTTCATGGGCACCAGGAAGGAATACAGTTGGCACTGTTTTTTCAGTGAATATATACACTGTATGTGCATTGTATAAGGGTCATCCTACAGAGTGGCTTTCATAAAAGAATGGCGGGAGATGAGACCACAAAGAGCAGCACAAATATCTGTCTGTGTGCAACATCATTATATCATCCTGGGATATTTCTGGTTCAGATTAGCTTCCCTGCAGCACTTCACCACTCCGACCCCTCTGATCCAGAACCTTTCCCTCCACAAATAGAACAAATACTCTGGTGGTCAGCACTGGGCCATGTTGCAGTCGCCACTCAGCCAGCCAGCCCATGACTCTTCCCATTTCCAGTGACTGCAACAAACTGCAGGGAGCCAGTGAAGAGTCCCACAGCACCATTCATCATTACTTGGGGCCAAAGGCACCATACTGGCCATCAGGAAAGACAGGAATACCATCTGATGCAATTGCCGCAGCAGTCCTGCTTTGGGTACAAAAGCTGAAGCAGATCCGGCAAACGTCGCGAAGTCCCATCACTGGACAAACTAAGCGATCAGTGGTCATTCTGTGCTCATAAATTCATACACAGTCCCGACACTACTACTAAATCCAAGAAGCTTCAAGCCGTGAAAGTCCTTAACAAAACATATTTTCCCTCTAAGTAGAGTGCAATGCAGAAACCAGTTCATCAAAACAGGATGCCTTCACAGAGAAGCCGTAATAATATAATATAGCAAGTCATCGACTCGCATATATTCTGCCTTCCTACTAATCACTGCTAATCCAGGATTTCACAAATGTCAAGAGACTTCACTTCCTGAAATGGGAACACAAGCCGCTTACAAGGTTGACCCACATCCGCCAGACAAGATTTGGATAAGTCGAACCGGAGTCATCAGCTTGGCTTAGGTGAATTTGAGTGGATTAGGCGGTATTTTACTGGAGTGTTACATTTAATTGAGTTTTGTGAAGTAAATCCTTCCAGTTGTTGTACAAGTGAGAATATATAAAACAAAACCAAGATAGAAAGTTGCAGTACCAGATATAACAGCACTTGCAACAAAGTTATGATTTTTGATTGTGTTTATTCGACATATATAAAGTATACATGTGCAGGATTACACAGGAAAGTCATAGACTTATTTCCGCTGTGGTCCTTGTGTGATACTTCCAGTCCAGTGATACAACCATAAGAATAGTTTCAAGTTCAATTATATAACCGTAAAGAATAAATTAAGGACAGCTTCGAGTTAAGTGATACAGCCATGGCAATTTGGCAAACCACAGCAAGTTACAAGTGTTACACACACCTTTGGAGCCACAAACATTGAAGTGAGTGAAGCTAAAGCCTGAACCTGACCGGTGTGGCTGGAATTACAAGATAGTCTTGAGGGATGCATAAGTTATGACAACCAGTGACCTTCTGCCACCCATAAAATCTCTCCAGTCCACTGTCTATCCAAGCCTGGCATTGACCTGAAGGCCTGAGTGGACTCATAACTGGACTTCGAGTGGTCAGTGAGTCACCACTGACCAGCCAAGGATGATGCATTGGAACAGACCATGGAGAGTGATGCATTGAGATTTGTGACACGCTGACATAACTGATGAGAGGCCAGCGACTGGCATGAGCTATGTACACAGCTTCAGGTCAAGATCAAGTCAAGGTGAGGGCTCCCTCAAGACACCAATTGGTAAAGAGTGCACTTCAAGTTTCCTTACGGAAAGTGAATTGGCCTCATTGCCTTTGGAGCTGAATTCAGACAGGATGAGAGAGCCTGGAGTCTCAGTGGAAGCCCCTGGAGGTTGACAAGGATAGCCCAGCCAGCTGGTTCGTCATCTGGCACCTACATTAGCTCAATCAATCCACTGGTGGCCATGGTAGGAGGCTGTTGGTATGAGGAATTAATTACAACAAGAAACACACTCTAATCATGCAATTAATTAATAAAACAGTACATCAACATTTATGAGCATGACATCTCTCTACAATGTGAGCGGCAAAATATTCTGGAAGTAAAAATACTGATCTGTGTTTGCCAGTGTAACACCATAATGACATCACCTATGTCGTTACACCATTGGGAGTTTCCAGTTGTCTTCTTTTACAGCTTCATCAAGTGGTAATATAAAAAGACCATAAAACGAGCATAGTGTATTTTGCTGCAATAGGACCACAGTCCAGGACATAAAGGCTGCCTAAGGACATTCGCTAGTCCTTACCTTGCTTGCTCCATTAAATGAGGACAGATCAACTTCATCGAACATCAAAAGGGGCCAAATCATCAAACAAGCTGCACCAACAACAGCACAAGTTACACTGAATGTGACACCCTGATGAATATCACCCAATTTGCCACTTCCTATTCGTAGCCACCAAGGGGAAAATATTGCAACCTGCCTCTGGTAAATAATATTGATGTTCTTAAAACCAGGCCAATTCATCAACCGGTTGTTTAGCACAATTAATAGATGCATCAATAAAGACACTCATTTAAAACTGGCAAAGAGAATTATAAGTTTTAGATTAGAAGCTTCAGGAGAAGAATAGAAGAGAGACATGTGGATAATAGGTAGACATATTTGTGGATTGATTTGTGGCTGGACTGGTTGATGTCACAAAAGGCATCCAGGGCATCAGACTAGTAGGATATAAGACTGGTTTCAAACAGAAGTATTTATCATCAAGGGCAAATTATCACCTGAGGCGACCCTAAAACCACAATAACTGACATGCAAAGTTTATACATGTATGCCATACAGCAAGGCAGGTACACTAGACTTGCCACAAGTGTCTATCTGATGGAAATTGACAGTTACTGAAAATGTATGTTGCTACAGTGCACAATCAAGGCCCCTCAATTACTGACAGGCAATTTGATGATTCAGCCTTTCTAATTCACGGGGCCCTAAATTTATAGACATGGCGATATCAAGCAATTCATTGCAGGCCCTAACCATATGGACTCTCTAATGTTGAGGTTGGAATTTATGGACAAAAGCGGCATGCCCAGAATAGTTGTTTTCAATTACTGGACAATTATCAGCAACACCAATTTACAGGCATCATTAGGCACATCCCACACAGCAACCGCAGCTGAGATAACAATAGGCTGAGTAAGCTACAGATGAGAGAGAGGCGGAAAGAGGAGTCAGTATCAGTTCGGCAAAGGTCAAAATATGGCAACGCTGCCTTGTAAGGCATCCCCCGATGCCATTTTCGGCAACCGTTGCCGAATACGGCATCGCGGAGATGCCGAATTTGGCATCTCCGTAGTTCAAATGTATCTCGGCAGATGGCGCTAATGATCGGGGGTGACGTATGTGCTGCCACCTTGAGTTAATATGTATTTCTTTAAATCTATCCAAGGAAAATGAGAATTTATCCCAGCAATTTTTAATTATTGCTGTTTTTTTTAGCTCAACTTAGCTAATTTTTGTGTCTGACCACTAACTAAATGTTGGACAATGTCTAGGAATATTCAGACCTCGATTTAGGACACTTAGCTAGGGAAAATTATCCCTTGAAGAGCCCTTTTCAGTCGAGCACAGGTGAAGACAAACATATGTAGTGTGAATTAACCCCCCCCCCCCCTCCAGGAGGTTGCTTTAGGCACGCAGAAATTAACCATTTCATAATTGCTAGAGAGGCATTCTGGGGTGCTGATGCTACCTGAAAGGCAGGACATGATATAATTTTAAGCTTATGCAGATAGTTATTTTTCAAAAATATTCATTAAAAATTTTTTACTTCAGTTTTTAAAAGTAATTTTCTGTGACAACCTATTACTATGAAGTTCAAAAATTTTATAAAGGGGCAAACTTTTGCACCGTCAAGCCCCAGGACAATTATTTTTGCTGCCATAATTCCAAAATTTACTGCAGGAAATATTATCTTTGCAAAGTTAATACCTAATGAAGTTTTTTTTACCTTGACGATCAAAAGGGCAATTACCCCCCCCCCCAAGGACCCTTGCACAGTGCATAGAGCTATAAGGGTTAAGTTATAGATCCATGATATGACCAAGTTAGTCAAAATTTAGGTAATTGACTAAGTTAATCAGTCAACCACTACTACACTCCTTGGAAAGTTTGGTCATAACCTACATGTAGTCATTTTATAAATTACATTAGTTAAGTCACACATTGGTCAGATTACGCCAGTCATAAGTGAGTCAATATACAGCTTAAAATAGCTGGAACCTGGCTAATCAACTGAGACATAATACATCTACATCGAGTTTGGGAGTTGCAGCACCTCAAAGTTTTGGCCCCCAGTGACAGTCACTATAGAAAGTGGCCATCACCCAAGAAATTCTAAATTAACAGGTGCCAGTCTGTTCAGGAATCTCTAATTATTGAAAAGTTTCAGACACTGATACATTTTCAATGGCCTCAGAAATCTTGGCCAGCATGTCAGTGACTGCTAATTGCATAACCAGACAGACAACCAGGTTCAATAGGGGGAACGGGGCACATTGGGACGCGGGGCACTGTGGGAAGGTGGGGTTTTCTTGGATCCTGGCAAGGTATAGGATATGGTAGTGCCATCATATCTTGTAATTTCACATACTGATGTTTCCATGGTTTTATAGACAAATTACAGCCACATGCAAAGTATTGCGAGCCAAAGTTTGTTTTCCTACCACTAAAGGAAATATGGAAGGGTTCAATTCGAACCATTCTGTGGACAAACCATGAAAAATGAGGCTTTCTCAGTGCTTGTATGAATGTTATATATCGTAACGAACAGTTATGAATTGCTATCGTGATAAACACACTCACTGGTGTCCGAGAAATTAGCATTTTGGTGTAAAAGTCATATCGGGGCTCATTGGGACAGTGAATTTGGGGCTCATTGGGACGCCCTTAATATTGCAGAATTTAAGTGTCCAAGGCAACTGAATGACCTGGGACAGCACACAACAGGTATTCAGGCCACAGGGAATAGAGGCATAGTGGATTACCATGCTCTGTGAACAAATTTGTCGCAAAGCACTGTGTGTTACTTACATAGATGTCCGCACCCAGGACAGTTTATGTTAAATGTTTAAAACTGATTAAAGTTATGAACTATTGGCACTACAAAGTGTTAATGCACTGTATATTACCTTACGTACTACTAATATGTGATACTATTGCACGTGGAGTGTTAAAATGATTTTTTAATTGATATCCCAATGTGCCCTGGCTGTTTTAGCCGGGGCACATTGGGACAGTCATTTTTACGACTCTCTGGCTGCAAAAGGGTAGGTTCAGTCTAGTTTATAATGCTTTGCATTTAAGCTCAATAGTATTGGTGATATTCATGCAAGCTTCTGAGTTCTTCAGTGCTTTAAGCATTGACAAAATTAGTAGACGTTAAAAGCGTCCCAATGTGCCCCCATTCCCCCTACCTGCAGAGAAAAGCTTTCAATTTCATTTGTCTTCTAATATCTGAAGATTTAGTGAATGTTTCTGGAGCAAAAAGTCCCCGGTTGCTGCTCTGTGGAACCTGAAATACAGCTTTTTGGAGACTCTACAGGAACAATCTCATACAAAAGCATGTGAAACATGTGGTGCCTCCTTTAATAAAAAAAAAAAACCCCAGCAAAATATGACTAATTAATTTAGTCAATTGACTATGTCATGTCAAAATTTGACTGAGGCCAATGAATTAACCCGTCTATTTAATAGATTTTCAGTGTTAAAGAATTCCAGCAGAAGCATAGAATTCCAAGTTCAAGTTTATATAATAGGCGTAGAACCCCCTAGTAAACTGGCATTTAATTTCTGCAAAGGTCTGAACAATTTAGCGGCACATCCCCATTGATCCAGTGATGGATTGAATATATTACCTCTCATATGCCTAAGAGAATTTGACATAACAGACTGTTGCATGTAGAATCCACGATTGCACAACTGCAGAAATAAATTAGGCCTATGCAGCTCTCTAAATGCATGGGTAGGATTTAATGAATAGGTAGAGATCTAGCTCAAAGACCCACTAAAGTTTTCTTTTAGATGACAGGCTACATTAGCCTATCCTAAACATTTCAACCCATGCGTATTGTTGGACCTACTGCCATTGAACCAGTGTGTTAGATTGTGTGATTGATTGATTGGTTGAATTTATTCAGAAAATATTATCCCCTTTAAACACATTAAATGTAGTTCTTCTTACCCTAAGTGAAAGTAACAACAACAAATATAAATATCTGTGTATTTGCATTGGTGTTATTTGAGTGTTTTGTCACTGAAAAGATCAAAATATGGCAACCGTTGCCTTAAACAGCATCGGGGATGCCTCAAACAGCAGCGGGGATGCCTTAAACAGCAGCGTTGCCGTTTTTTGACTTTTGCCGAACTGGTATGGAGACACATGGACGCCTGATGGCAGTCTGGAGTGGGCCAGTCCCAGCACAGCTCAATCCTTGATTGGATTTCTGTCAAGACAAGAACCAGGCCCGTTCAATATTCACCAGGCACTGCAACACATAGCCACAAGACAGTCAAACTAACTCCAGGCAGCCCAAGCAGTCCTATCCATTGCCACATTTACCACCTACATTACTGACTCCACTATAGTATCCAACCAAGCCACAAACTATTTGTCAAAGTGTCCACTGACTCCATTCTGTCTTGACCCAGATTCTATTGGAGTTATTTTGCAGTTTTTTCTTGTTATCATTCTTCAAATTGGTCGTGCATAGTTTGTCATTGCTTGATATGGCTGCTGACAGCATTGTGCCTTTAATCTTTTGCATCCATTTGTAAAATTGATGAAATGGCCAAGAGAAACATAAATATTCATTTATTTTCCATTTTTGCTGCTTTCAAAAATGAGGTATTTTGGGCTTGCAATAAATAATCGGAGAAGATGCTGAATAAGCATTTTCTATTAAAGAGTTCAAATCTTTTTAAACTTCAGCTGTTCAAATTATCCGCTCTGGTTTCTTTAGACACAGCCTGGAGGAATGTAGTGGAAGCAAGGTTATCATTCACTCACTGCCATCTGAACCCTCCTAATGACCCCCAGGCTCTGGGTGAGTGGGTGGCCGGTCACCCAAGATAGGCCAGTCCTGAGACATCATCTTCATGAAATTTGAGCAAAAGCAAACAATAAAAAAAAAATTCATAATATCCTCACTACAGCCTCTTGAGTTTTGGTGCTCAGACCATCTATAAATGAAGTCATAATATCCTCACTACAGCCTCTTGAGTTTTGGTGCTCAGACCATCTATAAATGACGTATCCGAGAATATATCCTTCTTTCAAAAATTAAACTAATGATCCCGTCAAACAATTAATAAAGACCAGCCCTAAGAGAGTGAAAAGCCCAGCAGCAACACAAAGCTTCTTAGCAATAACTCAAGTCATGAATAGACAATAAAAATTCCATTCATTTCAGCCTCTGCTTTTAGTAACTGAAAACTATTAGCTGTTGCTTAAAAGCCTCCATTGCGAGAAATTGAAAAGCCTTTTCTGACATCAGAAATCACATAGCATCACACAATGATTAATAGAAGACTTGCGGAATCCTGAAGTCACATTAAGAAATCAGTGAAGTAATCAACTCAGCTCAGAAGGCCTCATCTACAACCAGCTGCTATGTTTGATTTGATCTGGTGAAGAATTTAAATTGGAAAGAGTTGTCATGAAGGGAAATAATAGACGGCACATTTATTTTGGGCAAATTATAACACATTGAATGGGTGGATCCTTGGGGAAGAGAACCTTTGCCAGACTCACGGAAGCATTAAAGAATATTAAGTTACAAAAGAGATATCCAGCAGAAAGAAATAATTTATGCAGACATTAGCAAAATGCAAATTTTAGAAGTCTAAATATCAGGCTGTTTGAGAGAATATCACTTTCCTTTTTATGCAACTTTGAACAAACACAAAGCATAGAAAGGAAAATTACGCCAGACTGTGCAACATCTACAAAACTGTCTGAGCCATCATTTTTGAGGAGGCTTATGGCTGAATGTCACATCAAAGGTGAAGTTGAATAGAAACAGTATACAAGCGGTATGGCAAACAAGATTGCCAAACAGATAACAACAGTGATACAGCCTATGTTTCATTGTCTAAAGCACAACCAGGGCAATCATGCTTTCACAATATGAGACAGCACAATATCATTCTGGCATAGAAGTCGCAGACAATTGTAGATGGTCCTGCATAATCCATGCCAATTACTCGTACAAAGGAGATCTGCAATAGAGACCAATCAAGGCATAACACAGCCTGGAGATCGCAGTTGCGAGAGATAAGCTCAGAACCACAAAGACATGCTCAGTGCTATGCAGATTCAACCGCCATTTGTTCAATACTGAAACATCAATAAAGATTCTTTTTACAAGGCCATAAAGGGCACTACACCTTCCTAACTGCTGTTTATTTGACAAGGGCTTTGCTTTAGTTCACAGGCACACAGCAAGGCAACCTCAAGGAATAAATCAGAAGAAACACAAATTGACTTTCAAGCTCCTTTTCATTATGTGTTCATTGCAAACTGCTAGCATTGGAAGTTCTGAGAAGCTGAGCCATGTAGCATACTTGAGAGTGAATTGGGCAGACATGGGCTATTCTGTTGCATTTGAGTTGCTATTAAAGTTCCCCCTCTTAACATTTCAGTGCCTTTCCATGTTTGCCATCAACAAAAGCTTTTAGAATTGGAGAACACAATTAAGACAAAAGCGGCCACCATTAAAAACACAAGAGGCCATTCAGGGAATTTGATACCAGGTGTGGCTGCATTTAAGAGCTTCAAATGGGTCCGTGCAGGCTGAGAGCTTCCAAGGAAGGTAAAACATTGTGAAAAGGCAATTTGACAATTTTTGTAGCCAACCAGACTACGCAATGCACATATTTAAACATATATATATATAGAATTTTATTTGACATAGTGTTAAGATTTTTATGTCAAATGGAGCTTGCTCACCCGGTTCAGTTGCCCTTTCCAGATGATTGATTGATTTATGACTTAGTGTATGTTTCATTTGGTGGGATGGCATCATAATTTTGTGGGTTGACACATTCCAATGTCAGCGCTCACAGTTTTGTACTAACTGTATAGTGCAAGAGTCTATAGAGAAGCATGAATAATTTGGAGAGCATTCTAAACAGTGGGTGGCAAAAAAAGTGTAATCATTCACAAAATCAAACAGAGTGGTTGGAATCAGATACTCTCTTTTGCATATTTAAACACAGACCTATACATAGACCCTCAAAGTGAAGCATTAATCCACTATATTGAGCACAGGCTGTGTTTTGGAACTGAACCAAGTGATGCGATGTAACATAATGGGTGCACAACCAAGGACTCATGGGATTGTTTTTGCCCTATCCATCATGGCGGCTCCCAACCAAACAAGTGAAATTTACAACTAGAAAATGGTAATGTTTATGCTAATAAAGTACTGGCATCATTGTCTGTCATATCCTAATTCTACTTCAACGTATCAGCTTATCAGAGCATCAATCAAAAGAATAGCACCTACCTTCTAATTTACTTTCTGGCACATTTCTATGTCCGTGAACTGTAATCACAGGTCTCTTGCATTGCAATTCACGGCTGTTGGCCTTTAATTACCATTAATTGCAATTGTAAAGCACACACAGCCACAATTAGTCGCTGCTATCGTAACCCATACACCCAACAGCAATCTAACAACCGCAATTAGTACTATTAATTGCTTATTCATAAAAAAATTAGAAATTTCAAGTTTCAATGCCTGCTGTTTTGGTTCAAACCAAGCTCAAGAAGCCATAGCGGAAATGCTACCCCAGCGCCACGATGTGCATACATGTAACATAAGGCAATTGAAAGTTCAGTATCAATCTCAAACAATAGGCAGAACTGGTTCTGGAAGCATTTCAGCTCATACAAGCAGCTGTCAGAAGCAGATAACCAGGCTCTAAGAGCAATGTATCTTTAGGGTACGTGTACTGCATGACAACCTAAATATCATGATTATGATATTTTGACACCAAATTTGTAAGTCATCTTAACTTCCCCCCCCCCCCCAAATGTGTCTTTATCAAATCATTTATCACTTCATCCCGTATTTCAAAATACCCATTTTTGAGGGAGCAGTATATCACTTCATGCCTTGTTGGTATTCATAACCAAGCAAAGCTCCCATGTTTCTTTATCCTCCATAAAGCAAACCAGGGCACCTTAATACCGCATGAAGACAGATAGCACAGGACCTGATAATAATAGCATCTTGCATCCTGGCATCATCAACGTGGGCACAGTTTATAGACACCATAAGAAGCTACCCACTTTCCTTATCGGTCTCTTAATCTGTGCGTTTGTCCATCCTTTTTTTTCAGAACAAACAACAACTATTTGCAGGGTTCTCCAAACCACTCACATCACAGTTTTCATATCCACTCACAGTTATGAATATTCCAGGCCCACACAAGGAGAAGGCAAATACTATTGGCATGTTATCAACAATCAAACTTTGGCAAATCACTATTAAGTGAGTGCAAGCACACTACTGGTCTCATAACTGATCATTGGTTTCTGTCAGTCACTACAGCTATTAGCGTTACAGAGCTTTTATATGCAAACAATGTATATTTGACTATTATCCTCAAGTCTTGAAAAAGTCTAAGAGCACCTGCAGAAATCTACGGCCTTCATAAAGAAATCTGGCTGGACCCAATCTGGCCAAGTGGGAGTCCAGTCAAGAGTTTGACTGAAGCAGACACAAAGAAATTTGCTATTCACTGACCAGAGGTCAACTGTCTGTTAGGGCTGTGCCGATACGACGATTATCGCCGACAATCATCGCCAAAAGTTTCGATTTCGATCATCTCCACAAAATAAGGAAAAATCGATTTTCAGCTGAATGAAGAATTCATGATAGATGGCTGTATTTGGTATCGTTTTGAAGCTCTCGAGGAGCTGAACACCATGGTGCCATCTGTGGTGTTCTTATCTGTGCATATGCCACACTGCTAGCCATGAAAGATATTTCACAAATTAGAAATTAAGTTTTACTGCCACAAGTCTGCATCCATGTTGAATTTATAGATTTTGGAGACAGAACTTTATCTAATACAGTAAATACACATCTGTTATTTATTTACAACTGTACTGCTCTGCATGCAGGAGAATGAGGTGCATGGTTTTAAAGAAGACTGCTTTATCAGCAGTTACATTGGATCAATACATTATAATTATGAATAATATTAAGGCAATCAAATTAATTCATGTACTTTATTTTCTTTTTCCTTCCTGCAAATAGTCTGTTTGTCCTGCTCATTATAATTTTAAGAGAATGGATATTCGTCAAGAGTCAATGAATTCATTGATAATTAATGTTTCGTATAATTATGTTGATCTTGACATTCTAAGAAAAAATCGATTTAAAATCGATAATCGAATCGAGATACAAGTCGATTAATCGATTTCAGAAAACTTTTCGATTGCACAGCCCTACTGTCTGTCAACTTATCTATAAGTCTTCTGTCTACCCCCCCCTCCTCTCCCTCGGAATGATGGGGCAATGCGCTGGAATTTCATTTAGCAATTTGGTTCACGTAGGGTAGTAGAAGAATTAAGATCAAGTCAGGGGGTGCATCCCTTCAGAAGTTCGCATTAACAATGTTGCAACACAACAGAAATGTCACTTGCAGCCTTGTGGCCTGACAGGTTATTGAGACACTTCTCAGTTCTGCACATCCCAAGACGGAACTGGAGGAGCAGAATTCTATGTAATGCCAAGACCAAAGAAACCATGCAGACAATGCTCCATTACAGACAGAACAATGTTCAACCCATGACTTCCTTTTGTCATGAGCCTACTATTCAATAAACCTTTAGAAACTTGTGTCATGGAATCTTGACAAATTGATAATTAATGGTGTAACCCACACTGCATTCGATGACAATCAGCCGATTGTACCCCAGAATATAAATGACATTACTGTACACCACACCCCGCACCTGACAGAGGATGGTAGCACATTCATGGGTCACTCAGCCCGAGTGAATCAGAAGTCTGATGTCGCTGATGTTATGGCCAAGATTCTACAGGACCGATCATTAGCTGGTGCCACGCACAACATATATGCATACCGCATTCTTTCTGAAGATGGCCACGTGATTGAAGGACACAAAGATGATGGGGAACATGGTGCAAGCTACAGGATGCTAAAATCACTACGTGACAAGAAAGTTGACAATGCTATGACTGTCGTAACAAGATGGTACGGCAACAAGCACATGGGACCCAAAAGGTTCGAGTGCATTGATCAATGTGCTGAATCAGCACTAGAGATGATTGACTCTGAAGATGATTGAACTTCTGAATTCTGATTAATTCATAATGATATGCACATGACCTTCTTGATGTTAAAAATCTATCATAATTATATAATTTTATACACCTAATGGTTAAAATGTGAATTTCTCAAAACTTGTTATCTTACTTTATTGAACATCCAGTGATCAAGATGATATTGTGACTTTAGTACCTACATATCTTTTGTCTCACATGATATAAATAATCCTGTATTAACTGTGAACCACACTTGAAATTGTCTTATTCTACTATTATTGCTCAATTTATGCGATATTACTGATAATATCTACCAATGCTTGATAAATATTAGATGCCTTAAAAAAGCGCTCCTAGTCCAGTTGTCAACATGCACCTGGTCTAATTTTTTGTATATAAGTGCCTTTCTGTACTATTTCTATTCATTTGCTGTACAGATCTTTACCTTTCTTTAAATCCTGCTTTTCTTTTTTTTTTTGTTTTTTTTTTTTTTTTGAATTTGCCTGAAATTTTCAGAATATGAAAAGAAACTGCACACATTTGTGTTTTATGATTTCACAGCTTTTCCTCTGTCTACCCTCATTATTGTACAAACAACCATGTTTCCATGTTTGCACTTATCATGAAACTGTCATCTACCATTCAATGTTTCACAGTTCATGTATGATTCATGAATCTACCATGCAATGCTCAATTTCCCACAGTTTAAATATGTATCTCACTTCTTACGATGTTGTCTTCCACCTTTCAAATGCTCAAAATTCATACACATGCTGGTTAAAGTTGCATTGTAATTGAAAAGTTTTGTGTATTCTAGAAAAAAACCCAATTCACATCTATGCAAGCTGTTGAAGAACCCCTAAGTCTCAGTGAAGTGATCAGTTCTGATAATCTTGAAGCTTTTGAAAGTCCCCTCCTAAAGAATTCTTGTTATTATGATAATATTTCGTTTTGCAAAATGCTGGAAAATTTACACTGCGAAAATCTGACTATATTTAATGCTAATGCAAGAAGTCTAGTCAAGAATATTTCTGAATATACAGCATTCCTTCACTCATTTTATGTTGAAAATAATTTCCAATTTGATGTAGTGACCTTCACTGAAACATGGGCAAACCGCGAATTAGAGAGCATTTTATCATTAGAAAAATACAAAGGTGAATTTAAACATAAGATGAATAGAAAAGAGGGGGGAGGGCTCGCAATCTATGTTCATGATACTGTAAACTACAAAGTCAGAAATGACTTAAATTTTCCCCAGGAGAAACAGAATGAATATGATTCTCTGTTCATTGAAATAGTCTCAAACAAACCAAAGACCAAGAATACTTTAATTGGAAATATATATCGATCTCCAAACTTTAACAATATTCAAGAATTTACTGAAAACTTCAAGCTTCTCCTTGACGGTATCCAATCTGAAAATAAGAATGTTATCTTAACCGGTGACTTTAACATTGACCTGCTTAAGGCAAACGCTAGCATACCCACAGCTTGTTTCTCTGATATGATGATCTCAAATGGAATGATCCCTCAGATTACCTTACCAACTAGAATTACCCACAATACAGCCACATTAATTGATCATATTTACTCTAATTTCCAACATGAAAAATCTCTAGCTGGTACCATCACAACTGATATCAGTGACCACTTTTCTAACTTTATTTTTATTCCCACAACTGTAGAGAAAAGACAGTATCCTAAATTCATATCTTTCCGAAGAGTTAATGATCAATCCCTCCAAAATTTCAAAAAAGAACTTAAAGACACAGATTTTTCAAGCGTATACACCGATGATCCCTGCCAGGCCTATTCTCATTTTCTAAATATCTTCACTTCTTTAAGAGACAAGCATATGCCCATCATTACTAAACGTTTTAAAAGGCACAAACACAAAATAAACCCATGGATTACCAAAGGCATACTGACTTCCCTTAAAACGAAAGACAAACTTCATCATAAACTAAAAAAGTTAAAAAATCCAAATGATTTCAACACACTGAAATTTAGATACGAGAAATACAAAAAGATCTACCGCAATGTCATTTGCAATGCCAAACAATTGTATTGGATGAAACAATTCAATGAATGTAAATCAGACATGAAAAACACCTGGAAAAACTTAAACACAATATTAGGCCGCCAAACAAATAAATGTGAATTCCCTGACTATTTTCTTATAGATAACAATAAGATCACAAATCATGATACCATAGCTAAGAAATTCAATGATTATTTTGTTAATATAGGACCAAAACTTGCACAACAAATACCTCCATCCTTCTCGCATGACCTCCCTCAAAACAACATAGTACATAGCTTTTTCATGGAACCGACTACCCCACAAGAAGTATCATCAGTTATTAAAGCAATGAAGCCAAAAACAAGCTGTGGGTATGATGCCATTAGCCCAAAACTTATTAAGCAGACCTCAGAAGAAATCCTTGCTCCAATATCTCATATTGCTAACTTATCATTTCAAAAAGGTGTTTTTCCATCAGAAATGAAAATATCCAAAGTAATACCCATATACAAAAACAATGATCCTTCTTCATTAAAGAACTATCGCCCAATATCGCTCCTACCTGCTTTTTCTAAAATTCTAGAAAGACTAGCATACAATAGACTAATGAAATTTGCTAGCCTGCACAGCATACTATCACCTTCGCAGTATGGATTCCAGAAAAACTTGTCAACTGAAATGGCTATTCTTGAAATGCAAGACAGAATAGTCAAAGCTTTGAGTAATAAACAATGGTGCGTAGGCATATTTTTAGATTTATCGAAAGCATTCGATACTCTTGATCATTCCATTCTATTGTCCAAGTTAAATAACTATGGTATTAGAGGATCTTCATTAGATTGGTTCCGCAGCTACTTAGAAAACCGATGGCAATTTGTAAATTATGCTGAAAAGAATTCTGAATATAGAAAAGTACAATGTGGTGTCCCTCAGGGATCCATATTAGGGCCTCTCTTATTCATACTTTATATGAATGACCTTAGCGCAACTAATCACAACAGCCAAATGGTACTATTTGCTGATGATACAAATTTACTGTACACGGGACAAAATATAAACACACTAACCTCACACATAAATTCTTCCCCTAATGGTATATTCAAATGGTTCTCAACTAACAAATTATCACTAAATGTTGAAAAAACTAACTTTGTGCTGTTCCATGGAACACGACAGACAATCCCAGATTTTCCTTTTCCAATTAGAATAGATGGTAAACCAGTTAAAAGAGTACCTGTTGTGAAATTCTTGGGGACATTTTTCGATCAAAACATGAATTGGAAAGAACATATCAAAATTAAATCTAACCAAGTAGCAAAGGTTAATGGTGTGCTGTGCAGGCTGAAGCATCAACTACCCCTGAATATTTTAAGGACTATATACAATAGCCTGATACTACCGCATTTAAACTATGGCATAATATCATGGGGGAACACAACTACTAGGGAATTCAAACGATTAAAAACCTTGCAAAAGAAATCGGTGAGAATAATTTCCAATTCAAAATACATTAGTCACACAGACCCGCTTTTCAAAAAGTTGAAACTATTAAAAATAGATGACATCTTCAAATATAGCTGCAGCAAAACCTATCATAAATTAAGCAATGGCCTAATGCCAATTTACTTTCAAAATGAACTTGAACTCAATAGTCACATCCATTCCCATAGTACCAGACAACAGAATCTCATCCACACACGTAACATCAACAGTGAGCTCCTAAAGCAAAGTATTAATTTTAAGATTTCACATTGTTGGAATAACCTTCCCAGAGAAATAAAAGACAAGACACATTTATCAATTAATTCTTTTTCAAATAGTATCAAGAAGTACCTTCTATCTCACTACCAATATAGTTGTAATAAACCCGGATGCTATGTATGCAGCAACTGACTACTACTATTTTAATTCTAATTTATTATTCATAACTTACAACTTTAAGGGTTTACATAATTATTTTGCTTCACTAATCACCTCCATTGCATAACTTGACAGCACCCACATTTCCTCTTATATTAAGAATTATATATCATAATGCACCATTTTTATTTCATTATTATTCATGCATCACTGCTCATCCTTGTATTATATCCCATTCTCATAACTCTTTCATCACAGGGGGTGTTCCGATAACAGTTATATTTAACTAGTGGAACACCTCCTTACCATACACTTGAATTGTTATAATGATTTTACTTTACTGATGGAATGTGTGAATATGTGAAAGTGCATTGTTGTATATATGAGTGGCATGTGTGGTAAAAACAAATAAACAATCAATCAATCAATCAATCAAAACTTTTGAGCCAGAACACTACCAAACTTTCCTCTGCAGACAAATTGCAAACATTAGAAATTGTAAAACTTAATCAACTAACTGCAGATCCAACCAAGATAGTGGAATACTTTATGAGATCAGTGACTATGCTTAATTTGGGAAAAACTTTCCAGACAGCCTTGGGACAGTGTCTCAGCCACCAAATTATAAATGCTTTGGCACCTAAAATATAATCCTCTTAATTTGCAGGGCTGGAAGGTTGCCACTACTCTAATGAAATTTAACACTTTCCTTCAAGTAGCAATAGCTTAGAAGGAAAAGGCTGACAAAAATTATGTTAAATCAAAACATAAGAACAGCTCTCCAGGGATGAAGCAGCAGAATACACCATGGTAATTTAAAACACGAGGCTACATCTTCCGTCAAGGGATATGAAGACAAGACAGCATCTTCAATAATTCATGAACACCGTTTTATCATTTCTGTTGTGTTTGTTTGCCCTTGATGTAAATATGCAAGAAAATATTCTACTTACATTTTATCAAGAAAGAATAATTTGTCCAACAACATCCTTCAAAACAACTCACCTGCAAGGAAGATAAAATAACTTAAATACATTGAAATTTATTGGGCTATAAAGCAAGGAAAGTACATATACAAATGCATCCAAATAGAGAATATTTATTACAAAATCAAAGTACACCAACGGAGGGTAAATGACCTTTCACAGAAGCAAACAATCAGGTTATCAAAATGATGACAAAAAACCTAGGTTTAGATTAAATGTAAAACATACATTTGAAAAACTGAATAGATTTGCACTAGCTTTTTGGTCCTTTTTTAATGAAAAGTTCAAAGTAATTTTTTCAACAGACAGGATTTCTTGAAGGAATTTACAATTCTTTTCCCTTTCTTGGAAATAAATCCACTAAAAAGGGAATTAAGTAATGGAATTAAAAGCTAGCAAAAAAGGGCCAGCTCATAATAGTAGGGGAACGAGGGGCAAAACGGACCGGCAGGGCAAAACGGTTTTTTGCGTTTTCTCGGAACATGTTGATCTGCCTTCTAATTTTTTGGTTGGAAAATAAAATAGGATACATGACCAACTTTTTCTGAAAGTTTTGTGGTTGAGAACGTTACAGGTATACAGCTATGTTAATTTGAAGCTTTTGCAAAACACTCCATCAAGTGACATCCCGCTGCTGAGTGAGTGTAAAAAGGGAACAGAATCAATGAGAAGGTATTGGTGAGGCTCTAATTGTGGCAGGTTGAGACCAGATTCAAGACCAGACACGGAATGAATGTTTTATTAATGTTTCCTGCTCGTACCATTGGCCCAACCAGTTGGTATCTCCTGAACAATCAACAAAAATAGGCAGAAACAATTTGTCCCTTTTAACGCATCTTGTGACAAGCCATGCTTGCTGAGCTCATGGCCATGAGAGATCATCAAACTTTAAAGATGGAGACAGAAAATCTCACATTGCAACCTCACTTGAGGCAACAGATTGGCGACGGCAGGAAAAGATGGGGCAATCAGGAATAAACTTCCCTAATTTAGTTAATCTCTTCTGAGCAGGGTGACTGAGTGGTTTGGTCAAGGCTTGCTACGCTGAAGGTCGTTGCCAACATGGGTTCAAACCAGGGGCAGTGAATTCAAAGTATTTTCAGTGGACCTTCGAGAGCAAAATCCCAGCTCAATGTTGTTCATGAAGCTGAGACATTAAATTAGTGGCCCCTTATCTATCAGTGTCTATGCTGAGCAAGTAAAAGATTCCTTGCATGTAAATGAGTAACATGCTGAGGACTCTCATGCTCTATCTCCCATTTCATGAGGCAATTTAAAGATAAAAGTTTCTTCATGTACAGATTTTTCGCTCTCATGCAGGCAGTCAACATGGTCAAAGACGATGGAAAAGTAAGAAGTTCAGTTGAGGCTTGCTTTTAGAAAGGCATCGGATCTCAAAGGAATGGAAAGTCAGGAAAGTTCTTGTCTAAATGCAGTCAAATTCAACTATCCTAGACTTCCATTTGCATCTAATGCAGCCCAAGCTGAGTCATCAAAGACCATTGCTATGCATGACTTCATATCGGGCTCTGCCAGCCAGACACAATTTCCGTCCTGCGTCTGAAGAAAGCCAAGAATTCTGGCACATAGCCAATCAGCAGGCAGCGTGGGTTACCTTTTCCTATCTAAATACACACTTGTTGTTGACCCTATCAAGATTGGCCCTATCGAGATCTACGTTTCTTTTACAAATAAATCTGTCCTCTTGCACCATCAGAGCATTTTATTAAGGGAGGGGTGAGCTGGATTGCCAGGCAAGTGGCTTAATATATCAAGGAAGATCCAGCTATCTAAACACCGACACAATTGTACTCCAACTGAAGAGACATCCTGACCCACAAGAGTAGCACAGGCCAACAATTGGATCCATCAGATGATGATTCAGCTTTTCTACATTGTAACCCAGATTGAATAGGAAATCATTAAACGACCATCAGAAACTCATCATACGGCACCGAGTAACTTCAAAGAAAACAAAGTTTTATCCCAGACTTCCATATAATCAACTGTTTGGTGCCTTTTGGTGATTTTAATCTAAAATTGATAGGCTAATTGCCAGCCTCAGGGGATCAACAAAGGGTGTGTTACCGTGTGTTAACATTTTCATCCATGAACATGAGCCATTCTATGTTAAATGCAGGATGTGCTTTCACTTGCAACAAAGCTTCCATAGGGAGATTTTGCCCACACGTCATCATTATGCTATGTGCAAGCATGCCTGACTGTCCCTGGACAATGCTATTCTGCCCCAATTGCCATTCTGCTCTCTCTCGTCTGAATCACTTCCATCACGGCATACACACATAGAACCCAGCAGTCCCAGTTCAGAGCGACAGCCCAAAAATGCATTTTTGAGACATGATGAATTGGATTCTAACGTAATCATCAGGATGCTTCTGTCAGAAATATTTCTTCGAAATTGAACTGGCTCCCCATTTGTGTGCATATCCACCCACGAACTTGGCACTAATAGGACAACCAGTTGCAGTGTGGACAGAGCAGCTCAAATCAACATTGAACCAGAAGAGGAAATGTGCAATCGAGAGCAATCAGGCAGCAAGTGTCAGTAACTTGGTTAACCAAGGGGGAAAACGGGGTCAATAGTAATGCAATACAAAGGACAAGTTACACTGCCTCATGTATGGGTCCAACACAAGCATATGTCTCCATTGGCAATGTCATCTATGGGGCCGATGCTAGTGTTTTATTCACACCACAGTTGGTAAAGTTTTGCAGAGAAATGTATTCCGATCAATATGTTTTGTAGGCAAAGACAGAGAGGAGAAAGAAAGAATAGACAAACAACAAGTTCCATCAATAGAAAGCCAGCAGGTCAGTCAACACAGATATTGCAGTCTGCCTCTTATCTGGTGCAAAAATGCCTCTCTGCTCAAACACTGTAGATTCATATTCCCCTCATATTCACTGTAATGAAATTGACACCACTGCCTGCCAGACTCCTGAAGCTTGCAGTGCTTGTCAGAAGTCTTTCATTACAAACTTTCACACTTCACTCAATTGGGTCCATACTGCCTCAGTGCAAGTAGAACGCATTCGCCCATGAGGTCTGTAACCATGGCAAATAAGCAAGAAACAGAAAATGACAGTATTCATTTCACATTGTTTCAAGACAAACAAGTGTCTATCACCGAACACAAAGTCTGATAACAACATGGGCAAAACAGTCATCTTTAACTACTCGTATGTATCACTACAGAGGGTTTGAAGGTTATTTGTGTTTGTGAACGTCAAATATTGTGGCATAACTTGTAGGGGAATATATCCTCTGTACTGTAGCACCATTACCAAAATGCAGCGATTACCGAAGACGGAGGCGGCATGAGCTTATTCTCATCTCAATAGCATTTTCCCAACTCTCTCTACAGCATCCGAACCCATTTCATCTCTTATCCCAAACATGTGTTTTTGCACCCAAAGTTTTGCAAATTAGTCTAAAGCTGCAAAGGCAGTTTGATAACAACCCCCTGCATGTTCAGAATGTTTACGAAGCAGCTGTTGAATTAATCAGCTGTAATTTAGCTCCTCAGTCTATGAATATTTGTTCTCCGCTCTTGCCACTCGAACAATATGGAAGATATTGTTTCATGGGCACCAGGAAGGAATACAGTTGGCACTGTTTTTTCAGTGAATATATACACTGTATGTGCATTGTATAAGGGTCATCCTACAGAGTGACATTCATAAAAGAATTGGCAGGAGATGAGACCACAAAGAGCAGTACAAATATCTGTCTGTGTGCCACACCATTATATCATCCTGGGATATTTCTAGTTCAGATTAGCTTCCCTGCAGCCTTTCACCACTCCTGGAATCCACCCCAAAGTCAAACACAAAGGTGACATAGCACACCTCTCCGACCCCTCTGATCCAGAACCTTTCCCTCCTCAAATAGAACAAATACTCTGGTGGTAAGCAAGGGGCCATGTTGCAGTCGCCACTCAGCCAGCCAGCCCATGAGCCTTCCTGACTGCAACAAACTGCAGAGACAGTGAAGAGTCCCACAGTACCATTCATCATTAGTTGGGGCCAAAAGCACCATCCTAGCCTTCAGAAAAGACAGGAATACTGATGCAATTGCAGCAGCAGTCCTGCTTTGGGTACAAAAGCTGAAGCAGATCCGGCAAACGTCGCGAAGTCCCATCATTGGACAAACTAAGCGATCAGTGGTCATTCATGAGCTCGTAAATTCATACACAGTCCCGACACTACTTCTAAATCCAAGAAGCTTCAAGCCGTGAAATTCCTTAACAAAACATATTTTCCTTGCAGGTAGAGTGCTATGCAGAAACCAGTTCATCAAAACAGGATGCCTTCACAGAGAAGCCGTAATAATATAATATAGCAAGTCATCGACTCGCATATACTCTGCCTTCCTACTAATCACTGCTAATCCTGGATTTCACAAATGTCAAGAGACTTCACTTCCTGACATGGGAACACAAGCCGCTTACAAGGTTGACCCACATCCGCCAGACAAGATTTGGATAAGTCGAACCGGAGTCATCAGCTTGTGTTGCCGATAGGTTCTTTACGAGTTAAATGAAACCAAAGACATTCCGTGCGTTCCATTATTTATTTCACGAAGAAAGTTCACAGGAGAACCAACCCAATTCCGTTCCATACCATATGGAAACCATAAGAAAAACACCTGAAACATTGTACAAATAGTCAACAAGCGGTTCATCACTACTTTTCCTAAATGTACTAAGTTCATAAAGAATAATCACATAAATAACATTCAATAAACTGATTCTATTAATCAACATACCCTGTTTGGATGTTTAAGTTGAAGCATTAGAGCATTGAACCAGCATAGAACCCGGATAAAGGGACAAGTTCCTTATCCATTCCAGAATACCTAAATAGATACCCAGAGTTACAATTGTGCCTAATTATGCTAAATGTGGCATATATTCCACAGAAATAAATGTGAAGAGTTGCATAATATACAAAGGAAATACAGTAATAAATATACTAAGTGTGTCTATTAATTAATTCCAAATGGAAGCATTGAATTAACAAAATGAGTAATTAAAGTAAACTTACATTTTAACCTGGAGTGTGTTGCATGTTAAACAGCACTGGGGACTCAAGAGAGCTCCAACCCCTTTGGCTGACTGATGTTCAATGATACCAGAAGATTTTGAAACTGAGTTGTTAGCAAAATGACCACAAGGTGGCAGTTATTGCATTTTGTGAAAAGCAATGCCTCACTGTGGCCTAAACTGTGGGAAAGCTATTTTTATGCCATCTGGTGGATGGACAGATAGTCAAACCTTTCCTAATTCACATAATTAGATTCTAACAGAATTCTATAGAAACTACGTAACTTTACGGCAACACACTCCCCCTTGTTAATAAATGACGTCCTCGTCATTACCTTAGAGAACACAAATTAATACAAAAATTTATAACAAAACATTTTCAATCAATAGAACAATAAACATACAAAATAAAAGTTAATTAAATGAAAACCAACTGATAGAACAGTAATTCTTATCAAAAATCAAGTTTCAAAATTAAACCACCTCATATATTCAATAACCACACATTTCAAATACAATTAATTTGGCATCACATGACTCAATAGCATTTTGATCAGCAACATTTGCTGATTGCAAGTTAAAGAAAGATCAGGTCCAGCAGTGTCATTAGTTTGCTGAAAATTTGTTACATAATCTCCTGAGGTCATCCAGGCAGGAGCCTTTCTTTCTCTTTGAGACCTTCTTGGAGCATTTACAGGATCTTTAATTAAAGGAGTATCAACTTCTGCAAAGGCATCAGTATCCTGTCCTATACCACTAGCTTGGGCTTGGGGTTGTGGCCCTGGGCCAGCTACCTGAGGAACTTGAACATGAGGAATTTGAACCGGCTCTTGCCGAACACCCTCCCCCTGACGACCATTGCCTACTAGCTCCCTTACATTGGTATTGATGCAAGGAGGCAAATACTCATTATCAGACTCATCATCTGACTCTAGGTCAGATTCTAACTCAAGAACTGCTTCCTGGTCCTTCTTACTCAAGACAAAAGGATGCAGTAAGTTGCGGTGCAACCTTCGAACCTTGCCAACTCCAATTTCTGGTTGGACTTCAAACACAGGGATACTCTTGTCAGGTTGACTTAGAACAACATGAACATCTTTTTCCCATTTATCCACCAATTTATGTGTACCTTCAAACCTCACTTTCCTTACCAACACTCGATCACCAACTCGGACGGTAGCTGCTCTTGCCTTTTTGTCATAGAAACGCTTACCTTGAGCTTGATGTCTCGTAATATGGTCGGAAGCCAGTTTGTATGCATGCTCCAGCCGTTCTTGCATTTTCTTCACATATTCGGTGTAACTTCGCTGATCTTCATCAGACTCAATGCCAAATTCAACATCAATGGGAAGTCTTGGTTCTCTTCCAAACATTAAATAGAATGGCGAATACCCAGTTGCATCATTGACTGTGCAATTGTACGCATGAACCATAGGGCCAATGTATTCACGCCATCTGGACTTCTTGTCTTCAGGCAGGGTGGACAGTAGATTAATGAGTGACTGATTAAAACGTTCTACCTGCCCATTGCCCATTGGGTGATAAGGAGTTGTATGCGTTTTATGGACACCCAACATCTTGCAGAGTTCTTTGATCACACGGCTTTCGAACGCGGGACCTTGATCGCTGTGTAGCTTCTCCGGTACCCCATAATCATTGATCATTAAATCAAATAAATGACGAGCTGTTGTAGTTGCTGTCTGATTTCTAGTTGGAATGGCTTTGGCGTAGCGCGTGTAATGATCTGTCACTACCAGCACATTCTCATATCCACCAACTGACCTTTCCAGAGACAGATAATCAATGCACACAATTTGCATGGGTTGCGAAGATTCAATGTTGACTAATGGAGCAACCTGCTTTGTTGAAGCTTTTCTCCTGTAACACACTTCACAATTCTTCAGCCACAACGAAATTTGATTCTGCATTCTTGGGAAGAAAAATCTGCCGCTGAATAGTTCATAGACACGGTCCCTACCCAGGTGACCCATTTCATCATGAAGCTTATGGAAAGCTTTTTCTTTCCACTTTTCAGGCAAAACCAACTGCTTGACGTCACCCTTGTCGGTACATTTCTTCCTGTACAGCACTCCCTCTTCAAGCATAAGGCCCTTAGTCTTCAGCAGGATCCTGGTGTCTCCGCACTGCTGTTTTCTAGGAACCTGTTTACCCAGAAGCTTGTCGATTGCTGCACTGACCACTGGATCTTCTTGCTGTGCAGTCTTCCACTCTGCCTTCGTCATCACAGCGGTCACATTTCCAAGATCATCCGGCACGTTATTACTACACAAACAAGCAACATCAGGACTACTTGAACCTTGAAGAAGAGCTCTTACCGTATCTGCTTGGATAGCTTCACCAGACCTTTCATGGCGACGAGACAAACTATCTGCATCCGCATTCTTGGAACCAGGCCTATACACAATATCAAAATTATAGTTGGCCAATTCTGCGACCCACCTATGCCCTGTGGCATCTAACTTCAGACTAGAGGTCAAATACGTTAAAGGATTATTATCCGTCACGATCCGCACACTTGAGTGATACAGATAGTCCTTGAACTTTTCTGTCACTGCCCATTTCAGTGCACAAAACTCTAGTTTGTGAGCTGGATAATTCACCTCTGATGGTCTAAGACCACGACTACCAAAAGCAATGGGACGTAACTTCCCTTGCTGGTCAGCTTGATACAATATGGCGCCGAGTCCATTTAGACTAGCATCTACATGGAGCTCGAAAGGTTTACTGAAATCTGCGAATGCCAGAACGGGAGCTGAAGTAATTGCAGCTTTCAATGTTTCAAAACAATTTTGATGTACAGCTGTCCAACAAAATTCAGGAAGATCAACACGTCGCTTACCTTTCTTTTTGAAGCATTCTCCTCTGAGCAACGCATGCAGCGGAGCAGAGATCGAAGAGAAATTCTCGATAAATCTTCGATAATATCCAGAAAATCCTAAGAATCGTCTCAGTTCTTGCTGGTTACTGGGGACCTCCCAATCTACTACTGCCGACACTTTTTCTGGGTCCACATGCAATCCCTCTGCAGAGACTACATGGCCAAGAAATTTAGCTTCAGTACAAAAGAAAGAACACTTACTTGGATTCACCTTGAGTCCGAAGTCACGCAACCGTTCTAGAATGTGACGCACATGTTCCAAATGCTCCTCAAATGACTTGCTGAACACGATAATGTCGTCCAAATACAGTAGACACATTTCTAAATAATCATTACCCATGCATCTTTCAATCATACGCTGAAAACTACTTCCGGAATTAGAGAGACCGAATGGCATTCTTTCGAACTCGAAAAAGCCGAGAGGGCCCACAGTAAAGGCAGTGAGATGTTTATGCCTTGGATCCATTTCAATTTGCCAGTACCCACTCTTTAAATCTAGAGTACTGAACCAGCAGGCACCAGAAAGTCTGTCAAACAAATCCTCAGCCCTGGGAAGACCATAAGAATCACGGAGCGTTGACGCATTAAGCTTGCGAAAATCAATACAAAATCGAAGAGCGCCCGACTTCTTCCTGACTAGTACTACTGGAGAAGCGTATGGGCTCTGGCTGGGTCTAATTACTCCACAGTCCAGCATCATAGAAATGTGATCTCTTACCTCTTGTAGCATAGAAGGCGGAATCCTCCTGTAACGTTCCCTGAAGGGCTTTTGATCTGTTAGATTAATCTCATGGTACATGCCCTTGGCCTTACCAATGTCAAAATCGTGAAGAGAAAAGGTATTTTTGTGCTCGCATAACAATTCTTTCACTTTCTGGAGCTGGACATCATCACAATTTTGATGCATTTGTTTTAGGTCAAATAACTCAAAGAATTGTTTTTGCGAGTTCAAACATTCACTACTCACCTGAGTCATTGTCTGCACTGCCTCAGCATGGCATACCTCTGTGCCCGGCGGAATCACAACAGACTTATCAGACATGTTATTAATGGTAACAGTAATTGGATCTGTCTGATCTCCAGAAACAAGAATTGGAGTAACCACCACCCCACCAGGAAGTGCTAAGTCATCATCACTAACCAACCATTTTTCACCTTTCTGAGGCCTAATGCTCCAGACATGAAAGTCGGCCATTCCCCTTGGTGGCACTTCAATAGCAGACTGACACTTAACTACTGTATCCACTGGTGACTGCATTCCTGACATTTCTAAGCACAGGAATGTACAATGCCAACCAAAAGGAAGTTGCTGTCGCCACTCCTCACCTTGTTGCTTACATACATCATAACAATATCTGAGAACGTTTGTTCCAAGTAACATTGGGACCTCAACATTGACAGCTGAGTCCTCAACAACAAGAAACAATGCAGTAAGTGTTTTATCACCCACTGTACATGGTAAAACAATGTCCAAAGTAACAACACCAAGATACGGCAAAGTATGACCACTCCCCACAATAATCTCTAGGGATTCAATACCTTGTAACTGTACCTTATCAGACACTTGATCATACAAAGACTTACTAATAGTTGAAACCTGAGAACCCGTGTCCAACAGAGTTTTCACCGCGAAATCTCCTAATTCCCGGACACATATTTCAACAATCGTGGATTCTCCGACAAGAGAATCACGATTAACAACAGGGCAGGATTCTTTTGGATCCACCATGCGCCCACTCACAGGGACCTTACCTAGTTTTCCTGACAACTGTATTTTAAATGTCCCATCTTGCCACACTTATGACAAGGTCCTAGTTTTCTTGGAGGAGGTTTGTTTACCTTGGCACTAAGATCAGTTAACAGTTTTGACATTTCAGTGATTTTTCCCTCTAAATCCTTTAAACTAGAAGATTTTGTTTCCACTGCCTCATTTAACCGTGCTTTCACATTGGCAGGTTTCTCTAAGTTTCTGGCCGCAGCCAACAATGCATCAAAACCTTCATTGTTATCATATCGATGTCTAATGGCGTTTTTAATGCCACTGTCTCTTAACCCATCCCAAAATTTGGAGCGAAGTTGGTTAGTCTTCTGTACTTGGGTGAAAGTTGTGCTATCAGCCAATAATCCTTCCAGCCTACACCCCCAAGCAGTAACACTTTCATTGGGCTCTTGGACAGCTGAATGAAATTGTGCGAGGATACATTGCTCATCCGCAACATTGCCAAACATGGTATCAAATTTGCTGACAATTTCACTTGGAGTTGCTTTCTCCCCCATGTTACACAAAATTTTGGCTGCTGTTCCCCTAACAGACTTATGAATTGCCCTTTGAATAACATTATCAGGATACTGATTACTCATAAGATAGCTGACTTCAAATTTCCATAATTGATACGGGACCTCTGGACATTTTTCAATACCAGAAAACAAGGGCAATTTTGGCACCTTGGCATCATCAAACTTAGACAGTGCTGCACCTTGGTCATTTTGACCACCTTGACCACCATTCTGACCTGCACCACCTCCTCCACCACCACCCCCTTCTCCAGGTGGAGGATTTAACAAACGAAGGGCTTCCGCCTTTTGTGCGGCATCTAGCCCATTAATAAAGTCCTCTACTGATGCCATTGTGATACCAAATTGGAATTCTTAAGTGGTTAAGCTATCTTAATGTAAGAACAATTCTTATCCAAAACAGGGCACAACCAAACAAATTGTAACACAAACAAAACATTTAACTTAAAACAGAACATCAAACAGTGAATTCTTAAAAGTTCATGAAGTTGTAATTTAGAATTCACAAAGTTCATTAATGTTGTGAATTAAAAAAATTCACAAAGTTCACAATGAATTTCTAAAAATTCACAAAGTTCAAAGACTTAAGTTTTAATCTAGTTGAACTTGAAGTTGCACTTAAGTCATAAGTCAGATTAGCAAACTGTAAGGCTTAATCAATCCAATAAGTCCTTGTAAGTTTTCACACTTAGCATGCTGAATGCTTAATCCACTTAGTGGTGAGCTGTAGGTGTTAAGTCTGTAAGTCACTTGTCTTAACTTTAAGAAAATTTTCTTAAAATTGTCTTACTTGAAGCAAATGTCTTAAAAATAGTCTTAACAATAGTCTTCAAACGAGTCATACACTATAACTTGCCTCGATTTTCTTGAAGATGAAGTGATGATCTCGATTTTCTTGAAGACGAAGTGAACGAAAGTTGAAGTAGTTGAAGTCGAACTGCGCCATTTGTTGCCGATAGGTTCTTTACGAGTTAAATGAAACCAAAGACATTCCATGCGTTCCATTATTTATTTCACGAAGAAAGTTCACAGGAGAACCAACCCAATTCCGTTCCATACCATATGGAAACCATAAGAAAAACACCTGAAACATTGTACAAATAGTCAACAAGCGGTTCATCACTACTTTTCCTAAATGTACTAAGTTCATAAAGAATAATCACATAAATAACATTCAATAAACTGATTCTATTAATCAACATACCCTGTTTGGATGTTTAAGTTGAAGCATTAGAGCATTGAACCAGCATAGAACCCGGATAAAGGGACAAGTTCCTTATCCATTCCAGAATACCTAAATAGATACCCAGAGTTACAATTGTGCCTAATTATGCTAAATGTGGCATATATTCCACAGAAATAAATGTGAAGAGTTGCATAATATACAAAGGAAATACAGTAATAAATATACTAAGTGTGTCTATTAATTAATTCCAAATGGAAGCATTGAATTAACAAAATGAGTAATTAAAGTAAACTTACATTTTAACCTGGAGTGTGTTGCATGTTAAACAGCACTGGGGACTCAAGAGAGCTCCAACCCCTTTGGCTGACTGATGTTCAATGATACCAGAAGATTTTGAAACTGAGTTGTTAGCAAAATGACCACAAGGTGGCAGTTATTGCATTTTGTGAAAAGCAATGCCTCACTGTGGCCTAAACTGTGGGAAAGCTATTTTTATGCCATCTGGTGGATGGACAGATAGTCAAACCTTTCCTAATTCACATAATTAGATTCTAACAGAATTCTATAGAAACTACGTAACTTTACGGCAACACTTGGCTTAGATGAATTTGAGTGGATTAGGCAGTACTTTGCTGGAGTGTTACATTTAATTGAGTTTTGTGAAGTAAATCCTTCCAGTTGTTGTACAAGTGAAAATATAAAAACGTAACCAAGTTAGAAAGTTGCAGTACCAGATATAACAGCACTTGCAACAAAGTTATGATTTTTTATTTTGTTTATTCGACATATTTAAAGTATACATGTGCAGGATAACACAGGAAAGTCATAGACTTATTTCCGCTGTGGTCCTTGTGTGATACTTCCAGTCCAGTGATACAACCATAAAATAGTTTCAAGTTCAATTATATAACCGTAATTTGGCAAACCACAGCAAGTTACAAGTGTTACACACACCTTTGGAGCCGTAAACATTGAAGTTATTGAAGCAAGAGCCAGAACCTGACTGGATTGGCTAGAATTACAAAATAGTCTTGAGGGATGCATAAGTTATGACAGTCAGTGACCTTCTGCCACCCATAAAATCTCTCCAGTCCACTCTATCCAAGCCTGGCATTGACCTGAAGGCCTGAGTGGGCTCATAACTGGACTTCGAGTGGTCAGTGAGTGGCCACTGACCAGCCAGGGATGATGCATTGAAACAGAGCATGGAGAGTGATGCATTGAGATTTGTGGCACGCTGACATAACTGATGAGAGGCCAGCGACCGGCATGAGCTATGTACACAGCTTCAGGTCAAGATCAAGTCAAGGTGAGGGCTCCCTCAAGACACCAATTGGTAAAGGATGCACTTCAAGTTTCCTTACGGAAAGTAAATTAGCCTCATTGCCTTTGGAGCTATATTCAGACAGGAGGAGAGAGCCTGGAGTCTCAGTGGAAGCTCCTGGAGGTTGACAAGGATAGCCCAGCCAGCTGGTTTGTCATCTGGCACCTACATTAGCTCAATCATGCTACTGGCGGCCATAGTAAGAGGCTGTTGGTATGAGGAATTAACTACAACAAGAAACACACTCTAATCATGCAATCTATCTATATCTATATTCTATATCCCTTACTAAAATTGCTTCCCATGCATCCTTTGTCACGCAGGATCTCAGCTATGACTGATCTCACATACATAATCTTCTATCATACCTTTCCTATATTCCTGCTCTGTGTTTTTAATGTCTCGAAATTATTGTAAATGCCACCATTTTAATTTACTAGGAACTCAAACTTTCCTATCTTTTAGCATTGAGCCCCCAACCTCCCCACTTTGCGTTATACCAGCAACAGCAGCAGCCAGCCAGAGTGAGTGTTATATATGTTTATTCTTAAAAAACTTAATTAAAAAAAGAAAATATATAGAAGCAAGGAAGACAGGAGGAAAGCAAGGAAGGAATGAAGGAAGGAAAATTGCAGGATGGCCCTGGATGGGTAAAGAAGGACAACAGTATGGATCAAAGAAGATATTGGTGATTGCTTTGAAGACAACTTAGACAAGACATTATACATGTATATGCATGGGAGGACAAGAAGGATAGAGACAACATAGATGGATGATTCAGCCTTCCTGCATTTATACACCACATAGTACAAAGGTTACTTGGGACAGGGGGAATACACTCAGATTAGGCACTGGACCATCAAAACTTTAGGAGCGCGTGGCCTTCAGGAGTAGAAATTTTATTCAAATTAACCAATCACCATGAACAATTATTAGTCAGATCATTCTATCAAAACCTAAAAACACTGTAGAAGTGAGTAAGGAAGGAATGGATGAAGGAATTAAGGAATTCGGGAGGTAATAAAGAAGGAATTATACAAGGGAATAGGAAAGTCTTAAGGAAAGGGGGGATGTATGAATGAAGGAAGCAAGGAAGGAATGAATGCTTAAAGGAAGGACGGGATGAAAGAAGTAAAAAAGGAAAATAAAAG
Source organism: Platynereis dumerilii (assembly GCA_026936325.1). Classification (NCBI taxonomy): domain Eukaryota; kingdom Metazoa; phylum Annelida; class Polychaeta; order Phyllodocida; family Nereididae; genus Platynereis; species Platynereis dumerilii. The sequence goes on from JAPTHN010000031.1 coordinate 3,612,737, forward strand.
CAAGGAGTCAAGTCTAAAAATGCGAAGGAAGTCGTGAACATGACGAACACTATATGCAAGAACAATTGCAGGGTTAAGGGGGCCACCGTTTAATCTCAACAAGGGGCTTGGAGTTTTTTTTACATAAATACTTTGTCGTTTACATTTGGTGAAATAAATAACTTCTCTTAAGGCAGTCTTCAAATAAATGATTTCTGGTGGGGATTTTTCTTTAAAAAAAAAAAGGTGTTGCTTGATTTGGGAATGAATCTTCAGGGACTTCGCACTTGAAATAAATTATCACTGCCGCTATATTACACTGGAATAAATAATTTCCCGCCGAGGACAACTCCAAGCCCCCCCATGGAAATTAAATGGCCCCAAACAGGGACACAACTTTGATAAAGAAAATGGAAGATTACTTTGACGACCAGTAAGAAAAATATTTACAAAGCAAAATAAAAACATAGGCTGCGTAGCAGCAAACCTTCAGCGAAAAAACAACATTTTAAAAGGACACCGTTACACCATGAAAGTGATGTGAACAGCATTGCATGTAGTATTTGCAATAGTGGCCCGATCTTGGTCTGAAATGATCTATATGGTCCGCCATATATGCCCGCCTGCATGCCAGGGTATGTTGAGGGATGGAAAGACCTTACTAGACCAGTATACACATAATATGGACCAGTTTCATACATGAACAAGGAATAAGTTATGAGGTATGGGTCAGAATATTTCAAAAAACATTAAGAGTAACTATCAAGCAGACCAACAAAAGGCACTAAAATATTATATAGGGAATGTATATAACCTTTCCTCTATGGACACTCAATGATGGCCAAGTTTTGGTCTGGAAACAGATATAATAATTTTAATATTTTTTTGTCAATATTTCAAGATGTATAGAATATCCATGAATTCACCCACACAAATTAATCATATAGGTGACAATTGTACCAAATTTCATCCATCTACATGCAATTGTGGCCAAGTTCTGGCCAGAAATGAAAAAAAAAAATTTAATAAATTTTTCACAATATTTCAAAAAGTATAGAATATCAATCAATCAGACCATAAAAAGGCACAACTAGACGATATAGGCTACATGTGTAAAAAAATTCATCCATGTACATTTAACAGGGGCTGAGTCCTTGCCCGGAAATGAAAATAATATATTTTTTTTATTTTTGTCAATATTTCAAAAAGTACAAAATATATATCCATGAAACCATCAAAAGGCACAACTAGACCATACAGGCTACATGTGTACCAAATTTCATCCATGTGCATGCAATAGGGGCTGAGTCCTAGCCCGGAAACAAAAAAAATAATTTTTTTATATTTTTCTCAATATTTCAAAAATGAAAAAAGTTCCATCAATCTGACCATCAAAAGGCACAACTAGACCACACAGGCTACATGTGTACCAAATTTCATCCATGTACATTCAATAGGGGCTGAGTATTGGCCCGGAAACTATTTATCCGCCCGCCGCCCGACCGCCCGTCCGCCCGCCCGGCGGACGGACAACTTTTGACCAAAGTGATAACAATACCTTCTTCGAACTTCGTTCGCTGAAGGTAAAAAGAACACTATCGGACGACAAGAGGAATGTAGAGCAGATGGACGCATGATTGAGCCTTTGCACGACTGAAACTTTTTTTCACAAGTAATACACAGATCATGTTGACATATACACACAACTCCTGATTGGGTAAATTAACAATACAATGTCAATGCACCTCTACCCGTCTTTAGACGGGTACACTGCTAGTTAATTAATAAAACAGTACATCAACATTTATGAGCATGACATCTCTCTACAATGTGAGCGGCAAAATATTCTGGAAGTAAAAATACTGATCTGTGTTTGCCAGTGTAACACCATAATGACATCACCTATGTCGTTACACCATTGGGAGTTCCATGGAAGCAGTTGTCCTCTTTTACAGCTTCATCAAGTGGTGATATAAAAAGACCATAAAAAGAGCATAGTGTATTTTGCTGCAATAGGACCACAGTCCAGGACATAAAGGCTGCCTAAGGACATTCGCTAGTCCTTACCTTGCTTGCTCCATTAAATGAGGACAGATCAACTTCGTCGACCATCAAAAGGGGCCAAATCATCAAAAAACAAGCTGCACCAACAACAGCACAAGTTATACTGAATGTGACTCCCTGATGAACATCACCTAATTTGCCACTTCCTATTCGTAGTCACCAAGGGCAAAATATAGCAACGTGCCTCTGGCCAAAAATATTGATGTTATTAAAACCAGGCCAATTCATCAACCGGTTGTTTAGCACAATTAATAGATGCATCAATAAAGACACTCATTTAAAACTGGCAAAGAGAATTATAAGTTTTAGATTAGAAGCTTCAGGAGAAGAATAGAAGAGAGACATGTGGATAATAGGTAGACATATTTGTGGATTGATTTGTGGCTGGACTGGTTGATGTCACAAAAGGCATCCAGGGCATCAGACTAGTAGGACATAAGACTGGTTTCAAACAGAAGTATTTATCATCAAGGGCAAATTATCACCTGAGGCGACCCTAAAACCACAATAACTGACATGCAAAGTTTATACATGTATGCCATACAGCAAGGCAGGTACACTAGACTTGCCACAAGTGTCTATCTGATGGAAATTGACAGTTACTGAAAATGTATGTTGCTACAGTGGACAATCAAGCTCCCTCAATTACTGACAGGCAATTTGATGATTCAGCATTTCTAATTCACGGGGCCCTAAATTTATAGACATGGTGATATCAAGCAATTCATTGCAGGCCCTAACCATATGGTCTCTCTAATGTTGAGGTTGGAATTTATGGACAAAAGCGGGATGCCAAGAATAGTTGTTTTCAATTACTAAACAATTATCAGCAACACCAATTTACTGGCATCATTAGCCACATCCCACACAGCAACAGCAGCTGAGATAACAATAGACTGAGTAAGCTACAGATGAGAGAGAGGAGGAAAGAGGAGTCAGTATGGAGACACATGGACGCCTGATGGCAGTCTGGAGTGGGCCAGTCCCAGCACAGCTCAATCCTTGATTGGATTTCTGTCAAGACAAGAACCAGGCCCGTTCAATATTCACCAGGCACTGCAACACATAGCCACAAGACAGTCAAACTAACTCCAGGCAGCCCAAGCAGTCCTATCCATTGCCATATTTACCACCTACATTACTGACTCCACTATAGTATCCAACCAAGCCACAAACTATTTGTCAAAGTGTCCACTGACTCCATTCTGTCTTGACCCAGATTCTATTGGAGTTGTTGCGTTCCACGCAAGGTATTTTTTAATAATTTAATTTCTTTACACTTACTGTTAATTCTACCATGTATTCACATTATATTCTATTCATAAATGATCATTCTGTTCATCCTTCATTAAATAAATGATCATTCTGTTCATCCTTCTGTAAATCGTTCAACCATATCATCAGCTGTTCCCATGTTCAACATATTTCACACATTCACAGTTTTCCCTTCACATTTCCTCTGTACATTTCAATAGCCATAATTTCATTCAGTCAAAAGATTTTCATGTCAACAGTTCATAGTCAACTCAGGTATGTTAGCCTTATTTATATTTTATGTTAGTTATCAATTTTTATATATTTATTCAATTAGCCTAATTAGTATTTTTGGTAAGTAGTCTTTATTAATTTATAGGTCATCATGTAATGGGCATCACTTAGAAGTTAACACTACTCCATCACTTCAAATACCCACATGTATGCCAATGATCTTGTAAGTAGTCATCATAAGTATATGTTGCATTTTTATTATAGATTTATTCGCACTGCTTAATTATCACCTCAGTATCACATCCTCATACCATCTTTATTTTTGTATTTATTTTAGATTTACCACACACATGCGAGTTGAATAAATCATTGGCAATTTTACGTCGGCTCCTTTCTTCCTTTCCATTCCTGTCGCTATTTTATAGGAGTTATTTTGCAGTTTTTTCTTGGTTATCATTCTTCAAATTGGTTGTGCATAGTTTGTCATTGCTTGATATGGCTGCTGACAGCATTGTGCCTTTAATCTTTTGCATCCATTTTTAAAATTGATGAAATGGCCAAGCGAAACATAAATATTCATTTATTTTCCATTTTGCTGTTTTCAAAAATGAGGTATTTTGGGCTTGCAATAAATAATAGGAGAAGATGGTGAATAAGCATTTTCTATTAAAGAGTTCAAATCTTTTTAAACTTCAGCAGTTCAAATTATCCGCTCTGGTTTCTTTAGACACAGCCTGGAGGAATGTAGTGGAAGCAAGGTGATCATTCACTCACTGCCATCTGAACCCTCCTAATGACCCCCAGGCTCTGGGTGAGTGGGTGGCCGGTCACCCAAGATAGGCCAGTCCTGAGACATCATCTTCATGAAATTTGAGCAAAAGCAAACATAATATCCTCACTACAGCCTCTTGAGTCTTGGTGCTCAGACCATCTATAAATGACCTATCCGAGAATATATCCTTCTTTCAAAAATTAAACTAATGATCCCGTCAAACAATTAATAAAGACCAGCCCTAAGAGAGTGAAAAGCCCAGCAGCAACACAAAGCTTCTTAGCAATAACTCAAGTCATGAATAGACAATAAAAATTCCATTCATTTCAGCCTCTGCTTTTAGCAACTGAAAACTATTAGCTGTTGCTTAAAAGCCTCCATTGCGAGAAATTGAAAAGCCTTTTCTGACATCAGAAATCACATAGCATCACACAATGATTAATAGAAGACTTGTGGAATCCTGAAGTCACATTAAGAAATCAGTGAAGTAATCAACTCAGCTCAGAAGGCCTCATCTACAACCAGCTGCTATGTTTGATTTGATCTGGTGAAGAATTTAAATTGGAAAGAGTTGTCATGAAGGGAAATAATAGACGGCACATTTATTTTGGGCAAATTATAACACATTGAATGGGTGGATCCTTGGGGAAGAGAACCTTTGCCAGACTCACTGAAGCATTAAAGAATATTAAGTTGCAATAGAGATATCCAGCAGAAAGAAATAATTTAGCAAAATGCAAATTTTAGTAGTCTAAATATCAGGCTGTTTGAGAGAATATCACTTTCCTTTTTATGCAACTTTGAACCAACACAAAGCATAGAAAGGAAAATTACGCCAGACTGTGCAACATCTACAAAACTGTCTGAGCCATCATTTTTGAGGAGGCTTATGGCTGAATGTCACATCAAAGGTGAAGTTGAATAGAAACAGTATACAAGCGGCATGGCAAACAAGATTGCCAAACAGATAACAACAGTGATACAGCCTATGTTTCATTGTCTAAAGCACAACCAGGGCAATCATGCTTTCACAATACGAGACAGCACAATATCATTCTGGCATAGAAGTCGCAGACAATTGTAGGTGGTCCTGCATAATCCATGCCAATTACTTGTACAAAGGAGATCTGCAATAGAGACCAATCAAGGCATAACACAGCCTGGAGATCGCAGTTGCGAGAGATAAGCTCAGAACTACAAAGACATGCTCAGAGCTAGGCAGATTCAACTGCCATTCATGCAATACTGAAACATCAATAAAGATTCTTTTTACAAGGCCATAAAGGGCACTACACCTTGCTAACTGCTGTTTATTTGACAAGGGCTTTGCTTTAGTTCACAGGCACACAGCAAGGCAACCTCAAGGAATAAATCAGAAGAGACACAAATTGACTTTCAAGCTCCCTTTCATTATGCGTTCATTGCATTGTGGGTTGACACATTCCAATGTCAGCGCTCATAGTTTTGTACTAACTGTATAGTGCAAGAGTCTATAGAGTGGGTGGCAAAAAAAGTGTAATCATTTACAAAATCAAACAGAGCGGTTGGAATCAGATACTCTTTTGCATATTTAAACACAGACCTATACATAGACCCTCAAAGTGAAGCATTAATCCACTATATTGAGCACAGGCTGTGTTTTGGAACTGAACCAAGTGATGCGATGTAACATCATGGGTGCACAACCAAGGACTCATGGGATTGTTTTTGCCCTATCCATCATGGCGGCTCCCAACCAAACAAGTGAAATTTACAACTAGAAAATGGTAATTCTTATGCTAATAAAGCATTGGCATCATTGTCTCTCATCCTAATTCTTCTTCAACGTATCAGCTTATCAGAGCATCAATCAAAAGAATAGCACCTACCTTCTAATTTACTTTCTGGCACATTTCTATGTCCGTGAACTGTAATCACAGGTCTCTTGCATTGCAATCCACGGCTGTTGGACTTTAATTGCCGTTAATTGCAATTGTAAAGCACACACAGCCACAATTAGTCGCTGCAATCGTAATCCATACACTCAACAGCAATCTAACAACCGCAATTAGTACTATTAATTGCTTATTCATAAAAAAATTAGAAATTTCAAGTTTCAATGCCTGCTGTTTTGGTTCAAACCAAGCTCAAGAAGCCATAGCGGAAATGCTACCCCAGCGCCACGATGTGCATACATGTAACATAAGGCAATTGAAAGTTCAGTATCAATCTCAAACAATAGGCAGAACTGGTTCTGGAAGCATTTCAGCTCATACAAGCAGCTGTCAGAAGCAGATAACCAGGCTCTAAGAGCAATGTATCTTAAGGGCACGTGTACTGAATGACAACCTAAATATCATGATTATGGAATTTTGACGCCAAATTTGTAAGTCATCTTAACTTCCCCCCCCCAAATTTGTCTTTATCAAATCATTTATCACTTCATCCCGTATTTCAAAATACCCATTGTTGAGGGAGTAGTATATCACTTCATGCCCTGTTGGTATTCATAACCAAGCAAAGCTCCCATGTTTCTTTATCCTCCATAAAGCAAACCAGGGCCCCTTAATACCGCATGAAGATAGATAGCACAGGACCTGATAATAATAGCATCTTGCATCCTGGCATCATCAACGTGGGCACAGTTTATAGACACCATAAGAAGCTACCCACTTTCCTTATCGGTCTCTTAATCTGTGCGTTTGTCCATCCCTTTTTTTTTTCAGAACAAACAACAACTATTTGCAGGGCTCTCCAACCCAATCACATCACAGTTTTCATATCCACTCAAAGTTATGAATATTCCAGGCCCACACAAGGAGAAGGCAAACACTATTGGCATGTTATAAACAATCAAACTTTGGCAAATCACTATTAAGTGAGTGCAAGCATATTACTGGTCCAATAACTGATCATTGGTTTCTGTCAGTCACTACAGCTATTACCGTTACAGTACTTTTATATGCAAACAAGGTATATTGGACTAACATCCTCAAGTCTTGAAAAAGTCTTAGGGCACCTGCAGAAATCTATGACCTTCGTAAAGAAATCTGGCTGGACCCAATCTGGCCAAGTTGGAGTCCAGTCAAGAGTTTGACAGAGGCAGACACAAAGAAATTTGCTATTCAGCTGTCTGTCAACTTATCTATAGGTCTTCTCCCTCGGAATGATGGGGCAATGCTCTGGCATGTCATTTAGCAATTTGGTTCACGTAGGGTAGTAGAAGAATTAAGATCAAGTCAGGGGTGGCACCCCTTCAGAAGTTTGAATTATCAATGTTGCAACACAACAGAAATGTCAATTGCAGCCTCGTGGCCTGACAGGTTATTGAGACACTTCTCAGTTCTGCACATCCCAAGACGGAACTGGAGGAGCAGAATTCTACGTAATGCCAAGACCAAAGAAACCATGCAGACAATGCTCCATTACAGACAGAAAAATGTTCAACCCATGACTTCCTTTTGTCATGAACCTACTATTCAATAAACCTTTAGAAACTTTTGAGCCAGAACACTACCAAACTTTCCTCTGCAGACAAATTGCAAACATTAGAAATTGTAAAACTTAATCAACTAACTGCAGATCCAACCAAGATAGTGGAATACTTTATGAGATCAGTGACTATGCTTAATTTGGGAAAAACTTTCCAGACAGCCTTGGGACAGTGTCTCAGCCACCAAATTATAAATGCTTTGCCACCTAAAATATAGTCCTCTTCATTTGCAGGGCTGGAAGGTTGCCACTACTCTAACGAAATTTAACACTTTCCTTCAAGTAGCAATAGCTTAGAAGGAAAACGCTGAAAAAAATTATGTTAAATCAAAACATAAGAACAGCTCTCCAGGGATGAAGCAGCAGAATACACCATGGTAATTTAAAACACGAGGCTACATCTTCCGTCAAGGGATATGAAGACAAGACAGCATCTTCAATAATTCATGAACACCGTTTTATCATTTCTGTGTTGTTTGCCCTTGATGTAAATATGCAAGAAAATATTCTACTTACATTTTATCAAGAAAGAATAATTTGTCCAACAACATCCTTCAAAACAACTCACCTGCAAGGAAGAGAAAATAACTTTAAATACATCAAAATTGATTGGGCTAATAAAAGCATGGACAATTCATATACAAATGCATCCAAATAGAGAATATTTATTACAAAATCAAAGTACACCAACGGAGGGTAAATGACCTTTCACAGAAGCAAACAATCAGGTTATCAAAATGATGACAAAAAACCTAGGTTTAGATTAAATGTAAAACATACATTTGAAAAACTGAATAGATTTGCACTAGCTTTTTGGTCCTTTTTTAATGAAAAGTTCAAAGTAATTTTTTCAACAGACAGGATTTCTAGAAAGGGAATTAAGTAATGGAATTAAAAGCTAGCAAAAAAGGGCCAGCTCATAATAGTACACAGTAAAAGCAGATAGATATGGATCACTGAGACGGGAAACTACTCAGTCTAGGGATGGTGATGGTAGTGTTCTCACAAATCCTGGATTTGCGAACCACCTGAGAGGCTTAGCGGAGCATGAATCATGTCAATTGGCCTAAAGAACCCACACACAGTGAGAAAATGTTGATTCCTCATTGACGATTCACGGTTACTGAAACACCCCAGGTGCAAAACACTCCATCAAGTGACATCCCGCTGCTGAGTGAGTGTAAAAAGGGAACAGAATCACGAAGAATGAAGAAAAGCCTCAGCTTGCCCTCGTCCGAGCAAGGTTTTCTACATCTCTCGGTAAGCAAGGTATCTCGGCCAAGACAGCAATGAATCAAGAAAAAAAAGATGCCCGTTTGACCAAACTGTTCTTTGGAGCCATCATGTCATGCTGTTATCCTATCCTGCGATATGCCATGCTGGACATGGGCAATATAGCAAAAGTGAGAGGACAAACAAGGAGGAAATATCCGTACTATACATACTATATGTTGAATATCACAGAGGCATCACTTGGCCTGGGTGGTAAGGGTGGCAGATGAGCAGGAATTGACCATCATGAAATGCCTCCTTGCTCACCCAGTCCATGGTCAATTGGTCATACTAACCTAGCCAATGGTCACATCAATTCTATTTATCTACCCTCTCACATTGTTAGCTGTATTTTCCAAATGTTATCCAATCTGGAGACAAGCATTTTATGACATCTATTTTGGAAGCAGAAACCCGCGTGCAGGTAATTTCTGGCTATTTCTGTAACATCCCACAGCAAAGATCAAATCTACGAATCAAGAGTTTTGCAAGTAAAAGTTGCCTCTCAAAAAGGCTAAATAAGGAAGCAATGGCCATGTTTCTTCTTCCTTTTCCTCTTAGATAGCAAAACTGCTATGGGGTAAAAAAGCATCAACCAAGGAACATCAATAGCATCAGATGTGTTCTCTACAGATCCAAATATAGGCTATTTTGAAGTGTAAGTTATTAGTCCATCATTTTGTTCATTAGTGAAAGCATAAAGTGTACATGAGCAGGCACATCGCAACACAACCTCTTGGCTGAAGATGCCAAAGGCAATCAACGACAGTTGCCAGACTCAAAGGTGTGAAGATGAGCATGGCATGAAATAGGGAAGCTAAACACAGACTGCTCCAACTCATTGAAAAGGTATTGGTGAGGCTCTAATTGTGGCAGGTAGAGACCAGATTCAAGACTGCACATGGAATGAAAGTTTTATTAATGTTTTCCGCTCATACCTATCTCCTGACAATCAACAAAAACAGCCGGAAACAATTTGTCCCTTTTAACGCATCTTGTGCCAAGCCATGCTTACAGAGCTCATGGCCATGGGAGATCATCAAACTTTAAAGATGGAGACAGAAAATCTCATGTTGCAACCTCACTTGAGGCAACCGATTGGTGAAGGGCAGAAAAAAACAGGGCAATCAGGAATAAACTTCCCTAATTTAGTTAATCTCTTCTGAACAGGCTGACTGAGTGGTTTGGTCAAGGCTTGCTCCGCTGAAGGTCTTTTCCTAGATGGGTTCAAATCAGGGGCAGTGAATTCAAAATATTTTCAGAGGACCTTCAAGAGCAAAATCCCAGCTCAATGTTGCTCATGAAGCTGAGACATTATATTAGTTGCCACCTGTCTATCATTGCCTATGCAAGGCAAGTAAAGGACTCTTCACATGGGGTAAATGAGTAACATGTTGAGAACTCTTGAGCTCTACCTCCCATCTCATGAGGCAATTCAAAGTTAAAAAAAGAAAGCCAAGAATTCTGGCACATGGCCAATCAGCAGGCAGCGCAGGTTACCTTTTCCTGTCTAAATACACACTTGTTGTTGACCCTATCAAGATTGGCCCTATCGAGATCTACATTTCTATTAAAAATAAATCTACCCTCTAGCCCAATCAGACCATTTTACTAAGGGGCAAGCTGGACTGCCAGGTAGGTGGCTTAATCTATCAACATGATCAAGAGAAGAAAAAGTCCAAGCCGCATGACTGATGGATAGCTATCTACGCACTGACCCAACTTTACTCCAACTGAAGGGACATCATCGCTCACGAGTAGCACAGACAAACAACAGGATCCATCAGATGATGATTCAGCTTCTCTACATTGTAACCCAGAGTAAAGAGGAAATCATTTAATAACTATCAGAAACCCATCAGACGGTACCGAGTATGTTAAAGGGAAACAAATTATCATCCCAAACTTCCATAGAGCCAACTGTATGTTGCCTTTTGGTGATTTTAATTTAAAATTGATAGGCAAATTGCCGGCCTCAGGAGACCGACACAGGGTGTGCAAACATTTTCATCCATGAATATGAGCCATTCTATGTTAAATGCAGGATGTGCTTTCACTTGCAACAAAGCTTCCATAGGGAGATTTTGCCCACACATTATCATTATGCTATGTGCAAGCATGCCGGCCTATCCCTGGACAATGCTATTCTGCTCCAATTGCCGTTCTGCTCTATCTCTCATCTAAATCACTTCCATCATGGCAAATACACATAGAACCCAGCAGTCCCAGCACAGAGCAACAACTCAAAATGGCATTTCTGATACATGGTGAATTGTATTTTAACCCATAACTGTAGAGGATGCTTCCATTTGAAATATTTCCAGGGTATTGAACCAGCTGTCCATTTGTGTGCATTTCCAACCACAGGATTGGCACTAACAGAACAACCAGTTGCAGTGTGGACAGAGAAACCTAAATCAACATTGAACCAGAAGAGGAAATCAGGCAGCAAGTGTCAGTAACTTGGTTAACCGGGGGGAAATCAGAGGTCAATACTAATGCAATACAAAGGACATGTTACACTGCCTCATGTATGGGTCCAACACAAGCATATGTCTCCATTGGCAATGTCATCTGTGATACTATGGGGCCGATGCTGGTGTTTTATTCACACCACAGATGGTAAAGTTTTGCAGAGAAATGTATTGCGATCGATATGTTTTGCAGGCGAAGACAGAGACGAGCAAGAAAGAACAGACAAACAAGAAGTTCCATCAATAGAAAGCCAGCAGGTCAGTCAACACAGATATTGCAGTCTGCCTCTTATCTGGTGCAAAAATGCCTCTCTGCTCAAACACTGTAGATTCATATTCCCCTCATATTCACTGTAATGAAGTCGGCACCACTGCCAGCCAGACTTTGGAAGCCTGCAGTCCTCATCAGAAGTCTTTCATTACTCGCTTTCACACTTTAGCCAGTTGGGTCCATACAACCTCCGTAGTCCGTCCACAGTACTACACACAGAGGATGCATTAGCCCGTGAGGTCTGACACCATAGTAAATAAGCAAGAAACAGATACAAGGTCAACATATTGAATACAGTCTATGTGTGCACATATTCAAATGGTGTCAAAAGGCAACCAAAGTAAAAAGATTTCAGCTCTTTCAGTTTCCGATTTTCGCTTTCAAACAATGAATTTGTAATTGTTCAGTTGAGGGTGCAATGATAACAGTTTCTCTGAATCGAGTGGTGCACAATGTGGCTCTCCACCGTTGATAAGCCAGAAATAACTGATGTGACTGTGTTTAAAAAGGAATCTGAATTTGTAATATTAAATATTTAGGGTGCTCAGATGGTAGATGCTAATCAATGAAGACTATGGATCCAGGTTGTTGTTAATCCAAGTTTATTGTAGATAGATATTGATATACATGTACACTCTTCAGAAGCCAAAGCTTAACTGCCTAGGACTGGCCAATACCCAGCCTCTAGGTAGCTGTTGGGGTTGGATCCCATACCCTATTATGGGGATCAACCTGAGAATCTATTTATAGTTTTCATCTTCCTATTCAAACAAATGCTATTATACAAATACTCTTTTAAATAATTACTAGATAAATAATTGCTAGATAAAAATACATTACATGCTTCAGGTATTTAAGAAAATTTTACAATATAATTTAAAAGTTAATAATTTTCAATTTCAGAAAAATTTTCAATATGATACTTGATTTCTTGAGATTCAGATTAAATTACATATTACATTACATGCTTTAGGTTAAAATTTGTAAAAATTTGGCATGGATAACAACTTTTCATAAATTTTACACTACAAACAAACTAAAAAATAAGTTTAAAACGATAAACGAACCAAAATACCATCTAAAAATACATGAAATTAGCTGTATAAAAAAATAAGACTTTCATAAAACAGCATAAAACATACAAATTATAAGTAAACATGTACGAAATAGGTCATACAATACATGTAAAAATATGGAGTACATTGCAACAATAGTCATTCAGTATTGTTGAAAAAATGTCATAGTTCACTCATTAATTAGCACATTAATTAGCATACTGACATATAAACAAAGAATGCAATAATTAGGACTACTCAATATATCAAATCAATGTGATTATACGTCACATAGAAATAGAAAAACTGATGTAGGACTGTCATACAAAATATGTCAAAAAACATAGTAAGCAATAAAAATTTAACTGAGAACGTTTTCTAAGTTAATAGTAATCAATATGATGATGAAATGATATATCTGTCAAAGAGAGTTCAAAAGGATAGCAAGAACAAAAAGAAGAATAGAAAGAGATATTTTAAAGAAGAGTGAACAATATTCGGAATTTCATTTATGTGATAGGATAAATGGAGCATTTGATTTGCTTCAGGTATTCAAAATTAAGAATATGAATGAAAATAATTTTGAAGAAAAAGAATTTATATTAAAGAAATTTCATTATTTGGAAAAAAAAATACTAATGAAGTCATCCTGAATTAGGAATTTCAAGGAAACGTACAAAAACAGTCATGAATAATGAGATGAAGAATGAGAGAATGAGGAATGAAATGATGATAAAATTTTAAGTTGAGGGTGCAATGATAACAGTTAATATTCTGCACACAAAATTAATGAGAGGGGGGGATAATGGTTAAGGGAATATTAATATGACAGGTATTGCCCCACTTAATTGCCTGCCTTGATTATTATGGTGTAATACAATAAGACCAATCTGCACATGCAAATAAAACACGGTGAAGAAGATTTCATTAAAATTGCGCAGCAATTTCATGCAGAGAAAAAATAGTTATTAGCCCATATTAACTTGATCCAACTGCCAAAACAGAATGCTGAGACAGGCAATTTCCATTGCATTCAATAAGCAACAAAATGGAACCAATGGGTAAACAAGTACGGAAGAAGAACATGTCATGCAACCCAGGAGTAGGGTGAGCAACAAATCCAATAGAACTAATACCCATCAATAGGAAAATGGCATGGGAATGGGCACTTGTAAGATTTCTTTACAGAAAGCTCAAGAGGCCAACCAAGAGACGGCCCGTGGATAAGCAATGGAAAGACGTTTCATGCAAATGGCCTGTTCATAAAGTGTGGCTCACTTGCTCACAAGGTAAGAAGAAAGAAACAAAACAATGAAGAACGAAAAAAGATAGAAGTTGCTATAGGAATGGTGGGATAAACAGTCATATGAAGCCATAGCAGACTGTCAAAGCAACATCCGCAACACACAGAGACATAGGGCCTACCCATTTGAACACAGCAATCAGACAAACACAAGTCTCTTTCATGTGAACCACACAAGTTTGCCTCAACTGCTTTGTGCTGACATCAAGAGATGCGGCGATTACTGAAGACGGAGGCAGCATGAGCTTATTCTCATCTCAATAGCATCTTTCCAACTCTCTCTACAGCATCCGAACCCATTACATCTCTCCCAAACACAATTATGTTTTTGCAAATTAGTCTAAAGCTGTAAAGGCAGCTGGAAAACAACCCCCTGCATGTTCAGTAATGTTTACAAAGCAGCTGTTGAATTAATCAGAGGTAATAGTCAGTTATATCCCTTGTTTTCGTGAATATGTTATAATCCTCGGCTGACGCCTCGGATATATCACATATTCCCTCAAACGCGGGATATAACTGGCACTTCTCAGTCTATGAATATTTGTTCTCTTTGCTGCTCAAATAATGTGGAAGATATTGTTTCATGGGCACCAGGAAGGAATACAGTTAGCACTGTTTTTCAGTGAATATAATGTGTACTGTATAAGAGTCATCATACAGAGTGACTTTCATAAAAGAATTGTCAGGAGATGAGACCATAAAGAGTGGTACAAATATCTGTCTGTGTGCCGCATCATTATATCATCCTGGGATAATTCTAGTTCAGATTAGCTTCCCCGCAGCCTTTCACCACTCCTGCAATCCACCCTAAAGTCAAACACAAAGGTGACATAGCACACCTCTCCGACCCCTCCGATCCAGAACTTTCCCTCCTCAAAACTGCAACAAACTGCAGAGACAGTGAAGAGTCCCACAGTACCATTCATCATTAGTTGGGGCCAAAAGCACCATCCTAGCCTTCAGAAAAGACAGGAATACTATCTGATGCAATTGCAGCAGCAGTCCTGCTTTGGCTGCAAAAGTCGAGGCAGATCCAGCAAATGTCCCATTACTGGACAAACTTATCATTCAAGAGCGGGAAAATTCATATCCAGTCCGACACTACTTCCAATTTTCCAGCATCTATGAAGCGCTAAGAAGCCAAATTAACTAAAGAAACAAATTTCCACTCTAGCAGGAGTTTAGGCATTAAACAATAACCTTACCTTCGAAAGAGATGACTTCACAGAGAAGCCGTAATAATATAATATAGCAAGTCATCGACTCGCATATACTCTGCCTTCCTACTAATCACTGCTAATCCTGGATTTCACAAATGTCAAGAGACTTCACTTCCTGAAATGGGAGCACAAGCCGCTTACAAGGTTGCCCCACATCCCCCAGACAAGATTTGGATAAGTCGAACCGGAGTCATCAGCTCAGCTTAGGGGAATTCGAGTGGATTAGGCAGTACTTTGCTGGAGCGTTACATTTAATTGAGTTTTGTGAAGTAAATCCTTCCAGTTGCACAATGTACAAGTGAGAATACAACAAATTGAACAAAGCTAGAAAGTTACAGCACCAGATCTACCAGGACTTGTAACAAAGTTATGATACAACCATAAGAATAGTTTCAAGTTCAATTATATAACCGTAAAGAATAAATTAAGGATAGCTTCGAGTTAAGTGATAAAACCACGGCAAGTTACAAGTGTTACACACATCTTTGGAGCCATAAACATTGAAGTGAGTGAAGGTAAAGCCAGAACCTGACTGGAGTGGCTGGAATTACAAGGTAGTCTTGAGGGATGCATATTGCATAAGTTATATGACAGCAAGTGACCTTCTGCCACCCATAAAATCTCTCCAGTCCACTCTCTATCCATGCCTGGCATTGACCATCCCTGAAGGCCTGAGTGGACTCATAATTGGACTTCGGGGGTTCAGTGAGTGGCCACTGACCAGCCAGGGATGATGCATTGAAACAGACCATGGAGAGTGATGCATTGAGATTTGTGGCACGCTGACATAACTGATGAGAGGCCAGCGACCGGCATGAGCTATGTACACAGCTTCAGGTCAAGATCAAGTCAAGGTGAGGGCCCCCTCAAGACACCAATTGGTAAAGAGTGCACTTCAAGTTTACTCATGGAAAGCACATTAGCCTCATTGCCCTTGGAGCTGAATTCATACAGGAGGAGAGCTACTAGCTGGTTTGTCATCAGGAGCCTGCATTAGCTCAATTACGTCAGTGGCGGCCATGGTAATAGGCGGTTGGTAGAAGTAACTAATTAATCACTGCAAGATGTGCTCTGTGATCATGCAAGCACATGATAAAGTATTACATCAGTATGAGCATGACATCTCTCTGCTGCAACGAAAAAGGGAAAGAATGTTCTGGGAGTAAAAATACATATCCATGTTTGCCAGAGCAACACTGCAATGACACCATCGATGTCGTCACACATTTGAACGTCCCATGGAAGCAGTCGTCTTCTTTTACAGCTTCATGAAATGGTAATATAAAAAGACCATAAAAAGAGCAGATTGTTTACTTTGATATTAGAACCTGACAAGCGATCCATTTGTCAAAAAATTCACAGGCAAATATCTAGTGTGTTCTGCTACAATAGGACCATAGTCCAGGACATAAATGCTGCCTCGGACGATAAAGCGCAAACGGAGGCAGTCTGCAGCACATCGACTCCATCTGCTAACAGTGGGACAGCGGGACAGTTGGACTATATCCAACATCAAAGTAGGCAAACAAGGTACATCAACAACAGCACAAGTTACACTGAATGCCAGCTACGACTCCCTAATGAATATCACCCAATTTGTCTTTGCCACTTCCTGTCCGTAGCCACCAAGGGCAAAATATTGCAACATTCTTCTGGCCAAAAATATCGATGTTATTACAATCAAGCTAATTCATCAACCGGTTGTTAAACACAATTAATCAATGAATCAATAAAAACACTCATTTAATGTAATATTAGAGCAAATAAATGTGGAGGAGACTAAAAATAGAAAAGTGACTTATAAATTTTAGATGTAGAAGCTTCAGGAGAAGAAAAGAGGAGAAACACATGGATAGGTAGACAGAATTGTGGATGATTTGCGGCTGGTCTGGTTGATGTCACAAAAGGCATCCAGGGCATCAGGCTCGTAGGACGTGCAAATTTTTTCAAACAGAAATATTTATCATCAAGGGCAAACTACCACCTCAGGCGACCTGAAAAACCACAATAACTAACATGCAAATTGTATATGAGCCAGAATTTACTGTCATGACTTTTTGTGTTACGTCTTAGAATGGCAATTTATAGCTGAATAAAACTCTTCTGATGATATCTATTCAAAAGAAAATTTGACACATTGGTAGGGGAAGTAACTGCCTCGACATATATGCCATATTCATGGCTCAGGTATTTTTATTTTGCAATTCATAGCTGGATCAAGATGGAGAAGATGGAGAAAATCGACAAAATATTGTGGTGTCCACGAAATAACAACTGTTATACGAGATTCAGTGGTTGTTGTTAAGCCATGAATCACAGCTTGACATACTGTTCAGATGTTTGCAAATATAATTTTCCGTACTTTGGTTCATCAGTTGAAAGCGAATTACACAAATATGGGTAAAAGTTGCCCATCCACTTTGGTGTCCACACAGTTGTTACATCTTAGAACATTCAATGCAAGGTTAATATTCTAGCTATCACCAAAACTACTATTGCAAGTTGTACTTTTGACACCATCTTTGTGTCCAAAATTAATTCATGTTCTCTCAGAGTGAGGTTTCTCGAGAATCTGTGACCATAAATTGCAAATTTTTGATATGTTACGTCTTGGTCACTCATACTAAAAGAACAAATAATTAGTTCCTTGATGCTTAGTCAATCATTAGCATAAATGCATGTATCCATGTCACATTTACATATTTCTGCACCATTTCAACCAATCAGAGATGGTTTTGCTTTCAGTGTTATGGTGGGGGAGGAGCTTTTTTATGCAGAAAATACTTTTTGGACAATGTTACATCTTGACCAAATCATTATAACATGGAATTGTGTCTCTTACTGAAAGCCATTCACCATATTTTGATCATGACCAGTTTTTCCCATTGTATTAAGAATAGCTTGCAGTGTTCAACGCCGCACAATTGACTGGGAAAATATCCAAAAGGGGTTCATGTAGAAAAGATGTAACATGGACACATTGGTGTCCATGTTACATCTTATCCTTTTGGTGTCCAATGTTACATCTTCCACAAATGACTGCAATGCAGACTTTATTCAGACTTGACGATGTGGATTTTCCAAGATTTTCTTTCTGGTAGTATTCCAATGCAAGAAAAGAGTGTCATTCAGTCTGTGAATTTCCTGTGAAAAGCACATTGCTAACAACAAAGTGTCAATTTTCATATCCTCGGTGTCCACTGTTACATCTTAGATGACTTCAAAAATAGTTTTAGTGTCCATTGTTACATCTTTTCATAATTTGTCATAAATCATTGATTGTCATCACATACTTTGATAATGCTATCATGAAAAAGCCGAAAATACTGTTTATAAGTACTGGTAGTAATGGTTTCATAGACAATATAAAAGTTTTTTCATAATTGTATAAAAATACTTGACAGTCTAAGACGTAACCTTGGACACCATCCAGAACATTTTTGTGCTAAGACGTAACTGAAAAGTCATGACAGTAAATTCTGGCTCATATGCCATACAGCAAGGCAGGTACACTAGACACGCCAAAAGTGCCTTTGTGATGAACATTAACAGTTTCTGCAAATGTATGTCGCTACAGTGGACAATCAAGCCTCCTCAATTACTGACAGGCAATTTGATGATTCAGCATTTCTAATTCACCGGGCCCTAAATTTATAGTCATGCTGATATCAAGCAATTAATTGCAGGCCCTAACCATATGGACTCTCTAATGTTGAGGTTGGAATTTATGGACAAAAGCGGCATGCCCAGAACAGCTGTGTTTTCAATTACTAGACAATTATCAGCAACACCAATTTACAGGCATCATTAGCAGCATCCCACGCAGCAGCTGAGATAACAATAGACAGTGTACGCTACAAATGAGAGAGGAGGAAAGAGGAGCCAGTATGGAGAAATGGATGCCTGATGGCGGTCTGGAGTGGGCCAGTCCCAGCATGGCTCAATACTTGATTGGATTTCTGTCAAGACAAGAAACAGGCTTGCTCAATATTCACCACGCACTGCAACACATAATAGCCAACAAACCAATTCGCAGCAGCCCAAGTAGTCCTACCTACATGTATTGCAAGATTTTCTGCCTACAATACTAACACCACTATCCAACCAAGCCACAAACTATTTGTCAAAGTGTCCACTGACTCCATTCTGTCTTGACCCAGATTCTATTGGGGTCACCCACTCACCCAGTGCCTGGGGGTCATTGGGAGGGTTCAGATGGCAGTGAGTGAATGATTATCTTGCTTCAACAACATTCCTCCAGGCTGTGTCTACAGAAACAAGAGCGGATAATCTGAACAGCTGAAAGTTTACAAGATTTAAAACCTTTAAGACGAAAAATGCCCATTCAGCATCTTCTCCCATTATTTATTGCAAGCGCAAAATACCTCATTTTTGAAAAGCAGCAAATTGGAGATAAATGAATATTTATGTTTCTCTTGGCCATTTCATCAATTTTACAAATTGATGCAAAAGATTAAAGGCACAACACCTTCAGCAGCTATCAACCAATGACAAATTGTGCATGACCTATTTGAAGAACAATAAAAAAAACAAAAAAAAACAACTGCAAATTCAATTAGTAAAATCACTTTAAAGTGACCGGTCACCCAAAATAACTGGTCGCCCAAGATAGGCCAGTCCTGTGACATAATCTTCATGAAATGTGTGCAAAAGCAACATAATATCCTCACTGCAGCCTCTTGACTCTTGAGTCTAGGTGCTCAGGCCATCAATGAATGATCTCAGAGAATATATCTTTCATTCAAAAACTAAACTAATGATCACGTCAAACAATTAATAAAGACCAGCCCTAATAGAGTGCAAGGCCCAGCAGCAACACAAAGCTTCTCAGCAATAACTCAAGTCATGAATAGACAATAAAAATTCCATTCATTTCAGCCTCTGCTTTTAGTAACTAAAAACTATTAGTTGTTGCTTAAAAGCCTCCATTTCAAGAAATTGAAAAGCCTTTTCTGACATCGGAAATCACATAGCATCACACAATGATTAATAACAGACTTGCAGAATCCTGAAGTCACATCAAGAAATCAGTGAAGTAATCAACTCAGCTCAGAAAGCCTCATCTACAACCAGCTGCTATGTTTGATCTGGTGAAGAATTTAAATTGAAGGGAGTTGTCATGGAGGGAAACAGCACGGCATATTTATTGAGGCAAATTAGCACAATTCGAAGGTATTGCCAAGGATTCCAAACATTTTTCATGCCTGATACTAATCCAACTAGGAAACTCAATTGCAGGTTTAATTCATGTGTATGAAAACTTGAAAAGTAGAGACGTGGTTCTAGTATGTACACACTGTCACACAGACACATATTTTTTTAAATCACCAGGATTAGTTATACCGAAACCATTCCGGTGCAAACCACAGCTACAAAGTGACACACCAAACCTCACCAACTGACAGGGGCCCTCAGGAATATGTGAATCCTTGGGGAAGAGACCCTTGGCCAAACTGGCACATCAGCTGCTGACAGGGTCATCCCTTTTGGGCCTTGGCCACAACAACCATTCACCTCTTCACTCTCCTCTCTTGGGCACACAACATCAGGTAATTTTCCCTCATGCTGACGCTGCAACACCCATAGTCTCCATAGATCGTCCCATAATGGGACCAAGCAATGATGGCCCACCGCAGCACTATTTCAGTCTCACAAATACCAGACAGGAAATATGGACCATTTGCTCTTAAGGAGATTGCTATCACTTCGAATACAACATACTGCACCATTAAACAATATCATTCAGAACCTAAACCAGGACACTCAAAATACTGCTCTTTCAAAGAAATGCATGTTGTAATTGTAATAACACCATTGTTTAAATATTATTAAGTGGAGAACGGAGTTTTGAGGGAATTCTTTCCTTTGTCTTGGTATCAAGATCAGCTGGCCAAATCAGAATGAAGTAATGGGAAAGACCTGGGTGTTGTCAACAGCTAAGAATGGAACAACACCTCCCCTGCCATTCTGATCAAATAAGACAAAAGCTGGGCCAAGAAACATTTAGTTGTTTCCCAGGCTATAACAATGATCAGTCTCTTAATAGTTCCTAAATTTACTCCTTTTCTTTCAAAACAACTTGTTTCTTGTTGCTAAGTCAGTATGAAGATACATCAAAAAAGATCAGAATTATCCTATTTTGGATTTCATATTTATGACCTAGAAAAACCAGGCTGCATGTCACATCAAGGGGTTGGGATAGCCTTTTTTGTCATCATTTTGTGACAGAGCCGCAAGAAGCACATGATGGACCCAAAAAGGGTTTTATCAGTGTCTGTGTTCTTGAGAGGTTCATTACGAGATGGTAAGCTTCATAAGAAGGTCTGTTAATGGGGGACTTCAGTGCATCAGGGGTAACCATTAGATAGCGAGTAAACAATGGTGATTTCATCAATTGTGTCATTGTTGCGGTTGTGTCATCAACATTGTGACAATGGTGACGTCATAGTGACTCTCTAGTACAGTAGCGCCACCACCAACCACTGAGAAGTCTCCCATTGTCAATTTGTTTGGCTTAACTATGAGACTGCCTGTGTGTAAACTGTAATTAGTCTGGCTCTAAACACACCTCAGGAGAAAATCACCACAAAGGAACAAGACCTGCTGACATGTTGGTTCATTGAAAGGCTGAACTTGTAGAATCAGTCCTTCAATGTGAGCAAATTCAATTATAGTCCAGTCATTTTTTTGTGGCAGTAAGTTTTTGGCTGATAATTAAAAACATACCTTACTCTTGACAAAAATACTTGTCTCCTCCTGTTCCTGACACCTTGACCAAACAGTTTCATAAATATTTGGAAGTATTAGCATGTTGTAGCCCTAGTTTTGAGGTAGTCCCATTAGAATAACATTGCTGTCAACACAACTCAAGAAGCCATTTTCTTCTACTGCTTCTATTGTGAAGTCACCATTGTTTCAGTGATGTCATAGAGCCGACAATGCTGATGACGTCACAACAGAAGGCTAAAAATAGCACTAATTGTGCTGAAGAGCAGCAGCAATTTAACATTGTAAATGCCTGTATGATGAAGCTGGGGGATTAGAGGAAATATATTTAATCCAAATCATGCTTGGTCATGGTGTACTCACCCTAATAAACCAAAAATTAAACCTCAGACATAATCATGGATTGTTTTATTGGCTAAAAACTTACTGCCAAAATAAAATATCTTGACTTTATGTAATAAATCAGGTCTCTTGGCTAATGTAGTACTGTTGACACCCTTAATACAGATTTGCAATGCCCCACAAAGGCAGCATATAGCAGATATATGGCACAAGACCCCATGGGAACAAGCAAGACCTTGTGACAAGCCAAAGAAAGCTGGATAAATGCAAGAACACCAATGTTACTATATTTCAATTTTAGATAATAACCTCCCAAGTGGTTACAAATACAGCTTGCCCCCCTGGCACATCAGCCAAGAATCTTCAAATATTCAAAGAAGTGTAGTTAGAATCAAGATTGATAATTTTATTGCCATATTATAACCCAATTTTCCGTTTAAAAAAAAATCCAAGCAGAATATCAAGTAAAGATCAAACAGACAAGGGCACGTTGCTCTTGGGCTAATTGGCCAGAGCCTATTTTTAGCGAACCTTTCCAAATAAACACAAAGTCGGCCAAGCAAACTGGTCTCTGCCTTCCCCCAATTTGCATTACACTAAAATGGTCCTTGGTGGACGTGGATTGCATCTGGGCATCAAAGGATCAGACGAAAGAACCTCCACTGGCTGTGTCTGGCTGTTTTGCAAGTTGAGAGCATCTCCATTCAGCATCCCCCACCCTGCGTCCATGGTAGAGCATCCACTTCGATCGGCCACGCTGATGAAAGGCCCAGGGCACAGGGGAGCAACTAAGGCACAAACAATACAATGTAATGTATAGAAGAGTGCTTTGAACGAACATGCAGGAAAGTAGTGCAAATTCCTCTCAGCCCAACGACTGATGTAAGCAATAGACATATGCCACAGAAATGCTCCTTGGGGAATTATAATACAGAAATTAGTTGGGAACAACTCAGCAAGTGAAAATCACTATTTTGCAACTTGGACCAAGTTATAAGATGAAAGAGGGAGCAGAGTCGGGTAGACACTTTGTCTAGACAGGAGTTATTAAATGCTCTCCAGGGTTTCATCAGCACTTCTGTTGAGCAAAAATCCTGCAAGACTACCATAATGGCAATGCATCAAAAATCTAAAGCTAATAACCATGTTTGTAAGTATAGCCAAATTATACACTGAACAACTGCAACAGCAAGTTCTATCAGAAGCTAATTCAGGGAGTTGGCTGCCACAATGTCTTCGCTTATGTTCTCAAACACATTTCTGCATGATATTGCAGAAATAATTAAAGGCCCTGTTTTGTCTGATGAATTTCAAGGAGATTGGAGATAATTTAGGCAAGAATTGAAAGGCATGCAAAAGCTGCTCTTGCAAAATCTCTCTGTTAATCTCCTCTTTTCTGTTTGCCTTTCAGCAATCTAATAAAAGATTGAGAGGTTGTTCTCACACACCAGCCTCTAAATTGCCTAAACTGGTCTTATCTTTCTCCTGTTATTACAAGGTCCCTTCAACCCTGCAGCAGTTCTTCAGAATGCTAAATTATTTGGCGGAAACCGGACCACCAGAGCTGAACAGAACAAAATACCCTGAATGGAGAAATTCCGCATAATATAAATATTTAATCTACACACACTCTGCCACATACGTTTTTCCCATTCAAGAGACTATCCCTTTTTCTGATTGTCATCTATACCTTTGATCAAGAGATTACATTTTAAAACTTTTTACATTGCTATATCAGTGTACTCACTTCATCACAATATTTCAGAAGTGACGCTGAAATTTAATCTGCTGAATACCAGAATCTGCCTTAGAAAGTGAATTCTTTCAAAAATACATTTTCCACATCTTGCAGAAGTAATTTGAGAATAATAGAACCAACCAAAATGCATTGCAACCAACCAGGATCTTGGGCAACTAAGTTTTCAGGGAAAAGCAATACGTGGGACAAATACGCCTTTTAAGATATGAGTTATACAAGACCTTCATAATTACGGCACTCCTTGAAAGTAATCCAACGCATCAATTTAATTTGTATCTTGAAGCTATAAACAGGAAGGCAAACAAAGCTATCTGCTTGCAAATTATCACACTTGTTTACTAAGAGTTGGAGGATAAAACTAAACTATAAAATTGGAGGTTCGATTGACCAAATGTCTTTGTGGCTTAGGTTGTAAAGGCTTAGTATGACTTTCTCCCCACTATGGAGTTCGCAGACAGTCCTGAGAGGGCCAATTTTCAAATAGCCTGTTCGACCCACACCCCATGAGTCCTGAAAAAACCCAATGAGGCTGAAAAAAGATATTCACAAAGAAAGCTGGACAGGCCAAGTCTCACCAGTCTTGCCAACTTAGAATTGAGTTAAGTGTTGGGGAGGCACAGTGTTTGACAGGGGGTGGCAGCTGTCTGGTCTCCTGACTGGTCGTCTGAATGCCCAGTGTCCACATTGCAATCTGACTAACTTAATAAACTTGGCTGACCCTCTAACTGACCAGGTTGACACCCAGGAATGGCTGGAATTCCTCTGCAGACTCCTTGTGGCTACATCAGAGTGAGATGTTCAGCTACTGCATGTGTAGGTAAGGTGGCACTGTTGTTCCACTTCCTGTTTGATCATAACAATGTCTTGTGAAAAGCACATGTTTGAAAAAAAGTCAAATTACTATGAATCTAATTGTTGTCAGCAACATAACACCATGCAGAACTCTCTATGTAATCATTGTTGGTTATATCTATGCTAAAGTACACATTCAGACTTCTTTGATACTGAATTAAATGGCTTCAAAGTTGCCAGGTAAGTTGGCAAAAGTTTTCTGTGTTGACATGGTTTTAGGAGAATTTTGATCTCTTACCTTGCATATTGTCGTCTACAGGGCAATACGTTTATTTTGCCCTATCCAGGTATATCCCTTGCAATGAAGGTTCAGTAAATAGATAATTCCATGTTGATAAATAGACCTGAAAATGTCTCAATTGAGATATTTTTGGCAATAAGTCCATGGCTCAGCTCTGATATCTTCTACTTTGACAGTGTTCATGAGGCTCTTTCAAGAAACAGGTGACAAAATTTTAATCTTGTTGTATTGTTTTGCACAGATTGCTGACTATAATCCCCTGTCTTGAGCCTCAGGTCAATAGACTCTGAACTTGACACCCATTTAAATGTGATTAAAACTGGATTCTTATTCAATGGGTTGTGTGACCATGTACTGGAGCTTATTTTGATTCAGACACAGAATGATGAGACAGCAAGAAAATAATAGACAAATAAATGTCTAGCGCAATCAGGAGGATGGTGATTCGGGTTTCGTAATAACTATTAAGGACACCACCAGACCATGGCCAATCTTGTGACACAACATTTGGAATTGTCCAGCAAGGCTTGTTCAGCGAGGAGTTCTTAAATGTGCTTCGTTGTTAATATGGCATTCAACTTCCTTCACAGGAGACTAATATAGGAAGCGCTTGAGATTATTATGTGTGACCAGCTAATCCTGCAGCACCTACCTAATCCTCCTTATCAATATCTCATTACTCCAGTCTTACTCTTATTAGTTTAATATGCAGGCAGGGTCTAAGAGGCTAACTACTGTAATGACAAGCAAAAGACCTGCAACTATCTATGTACACATTCATGTAAATTTCAAATGATACGATCAATGCCCTAACGCGGTGATTATAGATAAGGCACAGTGCTGCTAACAATCTAGACCAGTGAACATCCATGGCATCTATTGAAGAGATCAATAGCCTTTCAAGAGACCCCAGCTAATCACAAAGGTGCATGTTTGGCAGCCCATGTCAAGCATTAGCCCTGACCTCCAGTTGACCTCTGGATGACCTCTGGATGACCTATCATTGTGTTGATCCCAATGACCTTGAAATGCCCTTCACTCTTGGCTTCTTGTGCTCTCTATGACCTTGGTTGTCATAGTCATTGATAAACTGAAGGGTAAAGACGCCCCATGAATCACAGGGCATAAAACTCACGTCAAGACATAACAATGAGTATATCAGACTACCCTTTCTTTCTCTTCATACAGCACTCATATCCAACATCTATCTCTGGTGATTATGCAACAGCCGCATGATCGAGAATAGATGTTCATGCAGATCAGTACATCAAACAGTGGGATAGAACATGTTACATGCATCTTTGGAGGAGGAGTTTTCCAGATAATGTTGCTGATACCTCACTGCAACCTTTTCAAGTTATGATTTCCAAAGTAACATTTGAAGCAGGAAACAGCACAATTTTTCTCCAAAACACAAATTGAAAACATGACAAATTGAAATTGCTAGATTTAATCAACAAACCACTGATCCAGTCAAGATAGCTGAACACATAATTAGATCAGACAAACCATGCTTAATTTCAGTTACTGAGAAAAACTTTTCAGACAGCCTTGATATTACAGCCGCCAATAAAAACCCTCCAAATTTGCGAAACTAGAAGATTCAACTTACATTTACAAGGCACATAATTTTTTCCACAACATCCTTCAAATATTTGAGATTCAGCAGCAAAGCAAATCAACTCACCTGAAAGAAACAGAACATATTTTTAAGAAATTGACAGTTATCATCACCAAAATTCATCCAACTTAAAATATATTATACAATCTAAATACACGTATAAAAACTAAGCAAATCAGTATGCAAGGTAAGTATTAACCCATGGGATTTTACGAGAGAAGACAACTCACTGATATAGTTTATGTTATTATATGGCACAGGTAAACATAAAGGTAAAAAGCTGATCCTTCCTAAATGCTTGTTTTTCAAATACCGATCTATCAACACGGCCATCTCTCAATCTTATCCCCCCCCTACCGCCCCCATTTCCCTTTCCTGTGCAGTCTTTGGATTCAGTGAACATTCGTGCAACAGCATTTTATAATTAACCCTGTGCTCCTGCCTCCCATTTCTGGCCTTCTGGGCAAGGTGAGCCAAGTCTATCGAGACTCAGACAAATAAATGACGAGCTGGGACGTTCCAGAGGACAGATTTGCATTGGAAGGCATGATGTTTATTCTGCTGAGGATGCAGATACAATGGCCCTCCTAAAAACTACCAAAGTCTTCCAGCTACCAAGGTCTGGCCAAAGTACTATGCATTTTGTCAGCAGAACATTTCTCTATGGAGCAACTTTTGCAGAGCTGTTGGATAAAAATTAAATTCTCATAAGAAAAAGTCAGAGGCTTTATCGCTGTTGGTAATTATGCGCGCTTGCACTGAAGCTATGATCTGAAGTCCACACGGCAATGGCAACTAAGCAGTAGAGCTTGCTCAATTGTAAGTTACTAAATTTGCAATCTCCAACTCAACTTATTTTGTCCCCACTGATATATCCAAAAGGCAACCATAGATAAATGGAATTGTAATGCACATGACTTGGCAGATGCCCTTCCAGCCCAACAGTTCTTGGTGCCAGCATGTCGCCCTGTGTTATCCCATCCTGAGATATGCCATGCTGGATATTGGCAATATAGCAAGAGTGAGAGGGGGCTGTAGTGGGCGGACAAACAAGTCAGTAAAACCCCTATTATGGCCTATATCATATTTGAGCTTTGGCATCCTTCAGATACATATCATAGATGGTGTGCTCAGCTCTGGGTGGCAGAAGATCAGGTATAGGCAGGAGTAGGAAAATGAAACCAAGAAATGCTCCTTACCAACCCAGTCTGACATCCTTATTACATGAATATCAATTCCACTCCTGTAGAACTCTCAACTGCCTTCCTTTTAAAAGAGCTGAAAGTGGCAATGACTCAGTGAATGAGGCACCACAATGACGTATCAGTGAGATTCCAATTGAGGCTTGGCACGCCAGATGAGGGCTTGAGGTGCAGCATTAAAAGAGGTTGACCACTCTCACCCAAGGGATTGACACCCAATGACCTTCAATTTGAGGTCCACAATGTCATTTCCTAGGACTGAACGCGCTGCTAGTGAGGGAAATGACAAACATCCACAGAAGGTCAAGGGCAAGTGGTGGCCGTGGTGCTAATTTAGGAATGAACCTGTGAGAGCGGAAGGAATCAAGGTCAGACATGTACTGCATTTTTTAATGATGCCTCCTGCAGGAACCACATGGCCTTCTTGTTGGCATGATAGGCAGCAGTGCTACCAGTGCACCAAATATACATTACATCGGTGAAATGTCATCATTGCTAACAAAGCATCACTGCTGCAATGAGTAGTCATCAATTGCAATTATGATACATTAGTCAGTTGGACAGAATTAATTCAGAAAGAGATGGGATTTCAGGGGGAAAATTCATGGCCAGACTATGGAGGGGGCACCTGAGAGTTTCAACTGACAGGCTGAAGGGCTGAGTCAGAGAAAGTCAAATTCATCAGGGAGAGAGGGACCCGCCAGAAACAAGGCTGGAATTTAGATGACTCCCTCACAGGCACTGTGTCTGCCTTGGAACTTCTCAGACGAACATCTAGATTTGAATGAATGCATCACCCAAACACCTCAGGGGACAATTCCTCTATATCAGATTGTGTGCCAGGCTTATACAATAAAATACAGCGAGACAAAGAAATCATTGGCTTTTAAATTTTCTAACACTGGTAGTAATGGATGCATTGTGCTAAAACAGGCATGGTTGATAGATTGCTATCCAAGCACTGGTCATCCAATACACTCCATATGAACAGAAATGAGATGCAAACTAGTAGGTTCATCAGAAAGGATCTATCCTAGAACTGTAACAATTTACTCAGATAGGCACTAATGGCATTGCCGAAGGCTCCCCATCACAATGAGTATCCAAAACATCTATCCAACCATATGTTGTCCTTTTATTAGTCCTGGCTGATTCATTGATCACTAAATTGTAGGCCCCAAGGGAGACGGACAAAGGGCATGAAAACATTTCCATGTACGGGAGATTCCATAAGAGCCATTTGGGTTAAAAGCGGGTTGTCCTTCGTGAGGGAGTTGTTACCCACCATGTGCAAGCACGAGTGCTCTCCCTGGACAAAGCTATTCTGCTCAAATTACCTTTCAGCCTTCTCTTCAGAATCAACAATGAAGTGACACTCAAAATGAAATGGCAGAGTTCAATTCACATAGAACAGGCACATATTCAGCACAAGCAATTGCCGCCATGCAAAGTCATAACTGGTATGCCAATGCAATTCCCCTGAATGTATTGAGAAACACAATGAAACATTAAAAATTCTTGCAGGTATTCACTGGTATTCATAGCCATCAATTTCTCATAATTGTGGCTTTCAGCTATTTGTGATAGGCAATCAAATGCGTTGTCTTTGCACCACTGGCCTGTTGTACAGTGTACACCCACATCAGGCACCTAATAAATCAGCGAAGCATTCCGTAAACTGGTGCTGTAGATTGGTGAGTGGCAGTTCTGGCAGGTGACACTATCACATAACAATATATAACCCTGTGGGCAAAACCCTATTAGGCAGCATGAAGCACAACGAATAGACCTATATTATTGGCTAAGAGCAGAGTCCGCGAAAAGTGCCGGTTTGCCGGTCAAAACCGGCAAAAATCGCACATGAACGGCAGAAAAGTGGTTACCTGCCCAGATGTCCAATAGTCATGCTCTTGTGTCAATGAGCATGGTTCAGAACCTCTGAATGGAGATAGATCAGATAGCAGTGGGTAACCCCTTCCTCCATCTCCTACTCATGTTGAGCTTTGCATAAACCATTTCCAACACATTTCCATGTGTACTAGTATGGTTGCCTTCATGAATATCGCTCTGTATCGCAACAGGTTACCCAATAACAACATGTCATAATGTCCCCAACATCAGTTTTAGTAGCCAAAACGAGTGTGTTGATACAGAACTGAACTTAATTGTAAAATTAATGGGTCCTTTTAAAATTTTCACTCAGTAAACCAAGTAAATGCCTTCAATCAAAGCAAAGCTCACACTGTCCTGCATTCACAATGTCTGGAAACCATACCAGAAAAGAGGGAGGATTAAATAACACGAAAGGACAACCATCACGCAACAGGAGTCGTCAGGCTTGGAAAGTAGTTTGACCATCAGCAATTGAGAGGTGCTTGGTCAGTAGCCACTGGGGGTCATTAGGGGCACTCAAAGTACTGCAAAAAATTGGAGGCTTCAAGGACTGCTGAAGCATTACACAATGGCTCAGCAGTCAATTCACCACATATCCCTTAAGAGCAGTTAGTTGCAGCACAACCTGATAACCTGACCAACTTGACAAAGACCTCGTAGACTTGTTGAGTCACAACAAAATGTGTGACAACAAAATGCACCATTTCAATGAGGAGCACATCAGCCAATGGACCAATGCAAAAACATGCAAAGACTATCACCACAACAAATGACCTAAAATGTATGTACCACACTATTCCATAGTTGATATGCCTCACTGTACATGCGCCCCAGAACAGAGTCCGCGAAAAGTACTTTTGACACACAGGACATTCGGGCAGGTGGATTCAGAATTTTACCTGCCCGAATGAACTGTTATCAGCCCGAAATTCCAATTTCAATATTTTCAACCTGTTTTCTGGAGTTAATGGTGGCTTTAAACATATTAAAAATATGAAGTGACTCCAAACCCCTCCTCTGTATTTATGGTGTCATTTTATACATTTAAACAAAATTTGCGTATAATTTGTGTAATGATGTAGATACTAAAATACATTGCGTTCAGTAGCTTTAAAAACTGACAAGCAATGCCAATAAGTGAACTTTTCAACTCATTAATTTGATGCACAACTGAAGCACACTTAGCAAAGCCACTGCATCTTGTGAAAAATGTATATTTGAGCAGACTCTCACTTGTTCAAATAGCATGTGTCGTTTGAGTCAGTCCTGTCTGACAGGGTTGGAAAAAAACCGGGCTTTATTCATTTTGCCCGGCCCACCGGTCAAAAACCGGTTTAAACCAGGGTTTTTTCCCAAAATCCGGGTTAAATGATTTGAACACCAGTTACATATTCTAAAATCCTCTTCTCACCTCTGAGCAAGGAAAGCAACATTGGTCCATCTCTCTACATTCAATATTAGGCCTATACACACACCAGACAGATGACCATAGCTGTGTATTTCTTGCTTTTTACTCCAAAAAGTCTTAATTCTTAGTCTGCTGGCCAGCTCAGCATAGATTGAAAGAATATTCTCTAATTTCGGTTGGACACCAAGCTGACATCCAGAGATTTTAACCCAGATGAATTACTCTCTAATTGTTTATTATCATAAAGTTACCATTTGTTCCTCAGAGGCGTAACACCTATAATTTTAAAGCTCTTGAAGATATCCGTCCGTAAGAATCATGACTGTGCTGTATATGGAATAGTTACGCCGGCTAAATCAACTTCATTTGCATAACATGTGTGGTACATGTATGAAAGGCCTGTCCATGGACCATGGGGCATGTTATTGCCTGGAAATCTCTAAATCTCACTGGAAATTTTTGAAGGAAGATCCAAATTTCAGACTTGGGAAATTTTGTCGTACATAATCTATTTGCCGAAATTAAAATTTTTTCTCGCCCTGATTTGGGTACATGCATCCATTGCATTGTTGGCCGATAGTTGCCATAGTGGTAAAATTACAAGGACAATAGATTTGTTTGATGTTTTTGTGATTTCAGCTTTCTTTCTCTCCAATTTCTGCTATTCATCCTGCAAATTTCAAGACTATTTGCCATTTAACCCGGATTTTGACCACTTTTTGGGGAAAATACCGTTTTACCCAGTCCGGGTTAAACCCGGGTTTAATCCGGGTTAAACCCGGGGGGTGGGTTTTTTGTGCCAACCCTGCGTTTGACAATTCAGAATGAGGTATTTTGCAATGTAAAACATGTAAATTACACAATAACAGAATTTAGATCATTTGAATAATTAACTATCATGGAAGAAATCCCAGGACCTCTGCCAACATGCAGGGCTTCAAACCTTGCGCAGAGACTATTGAACTATTGAGTTCCATTATCATACAAGCAATTAAGTAGATCAACGTTAGCTTTTTGGTAAAAGAAAAAGCGCTATCTAGTTCCAAGTGTCGACAAAAAAAAAAAAAAATTTGGTTGAGCCCGGTCCAGGCACTGTGACACATCTTTCACTCAGGGCATGAAATTCACACAAAAGTTATTCAATGGCATGAAAATTTGACCATCAAACCTCAATAATTCACAATTAAGAAATGGATGGATTATTGGCGCTTTACGTCCGGTATTTGTACACTTGGTAGCCTAATTAGAACAGGAGTAGGACACAGCAATGAGGCGACGGTTGATTGACAGACGCGCCCAGCAATAGTCCGGTTGACCCTGCAAGAGCTGGTATCGAACCCTGGACCCAGCGATTGGCATCCCCAGCATGCGACCACTGAGCTAGACCCCCCCCCCCATCAAAACTAACATACCTTGAAGGTGACATTGTTGCGGCTGCCAAAAGAGATTAATTCTAAGTACAATGCAAGCTAAATGTCACGGATGCAAAGAAAGGAGGCAAAAAAAAAAAGTTTACATGGAATTACTTTGATTGAAAAAAGATGGTGAGATGATTGCTGGTTACAAAGAGTGAACAGTGAGAGTAATTTGGGGGGGGGTGGGTAACATAACACAGCAATATATGGAATTATCTTTTTGTTTCAAAAAAAAAAAAAAAAAAAAAAAAATAGAGTCCAACACTTTTTGCAAAAATTTTGCGCAAAAACGCAAATATCTCGTAAAGTAGAAGAGATATCAGCATCCGGTTTTAACCACTCCTATGACACTTTGTTTCTTCATCTTTTTGTGCCATAAATTTTGCAAATTTCTCAAAGAGCAATACATACCAATGACTTAAAAAAGTTTTTAAAAAAAAAATTTATTGGAAAAAGTTTTGAA
The DNA here is from genome assembly GCA_026936325.1 of Platynereis dumerilii. NCBI lineage: Eukaryota > Metazoa > Annelida > Polychaeta > Phyllodocida > Nereididae > Platynereis > Platynereis dumerilii. The sequence goes on from JAPTHN010000031.1 coordinate 3,646,049, forward strand.
GAAAACCCTTTGATATTGCATAAACCTGGTCCCAGAACAAAACGACTAGGTGAAAAAAAAAATGGTTTGTGAAACTTGAACGATTCCCCTACTTATGCATTTTGCCACCCAAAAAATGTCAAAAATGAGGGGTAAAAAAATTTTAAACTTTATTTGGAATTTAAAATGTACCTGAACATGAAAGTTCATTACAAACGAAGCATAGCTGCACTTTTTCCACGCCGCTACTATAATCGACTGCGACGCTATGAGGAAAAGAGTGAAAAACGTGCTTTTGCAATTTCTTCAATAACTTAAAAACCGCAACGGGGATTTTGACGAAAAATTTGTCAGAGAAGACTTCAAATGTTTCATGTTGCCTCTGTCAGATTTGGAAATTTTAGCTTTAATAGTTACCGAGTTACTGATTTTTAAATATGGTATGTTGAAGAGCCCCCTAGTGGCCAAAATCTACATGGAGATTCCGAGGTAAAATGTTTCACTACATTAGTAAAGAGGACCAACAGAACAATCACTCACAAGAAGAACAGCTAAGTCAATGCATTTTGTAATTCAAAAAATAGATAAAACCTCCTTTTTTGAATTTTCTATGAAATATTCTAAAATCTTTAGGAAACTGGTTAGAAGCCTGGAAATGGCAGCAAAAGATGCATTGTAGTTGGGTTCATATGTCTATCAAAAAACATTCATACCCTAAGAGGGAAAGATTTTGAATTGTGACCATTTTTCCAAAAGTAGCGTTTTACAAAGCCCCATCTAAGCGTGCAACTCTTGGTACTTGTTACATGTTATTGGTGGCGCTGTGGCATGGTTGGTAAATTTTATGCCTCCCCCCCCCCTAATTTCTGCATAGATGAACTGAGCAATTTCCCTTCTTTATGTTACTGTCATTTTTACCTTCAGCGAACGAAGTTCGAAGAAGGTATTGTTATCACTTTGGTCAAATGTTGTCCGTCCGCCGGGCGGTCGGGCGGCGGGCGGATAGATAGTTTCCGGGCCAGTACTCAGCCCCTATTGAATGTACTTGGATGAAATTTGGTACACATGTAGCCTGTATGGTCTAGTTGTGCCTTTTGATGGTCTGATTGATGGAACTTTTGTAACTTTTGAAATATTGAGAAAAATATAAAAAAATTATTTATTTCGTTTCCGGGCTAGGACTCAGCCCGTATGGCATGTACACGGATGAAATTTGGTACACATGTAGCCTGTATGGTCTAGTTGTGCCTTTTGATGGTCTCATGGATGGACATTTGGTACTTTCTGAAATATTGACAAAAATATTAAAAACTTGTTTTTTTTCATTTCCGGGCTAGGACTCAGCCCCTGTTACTTGTACATGCATCAAATTTTTCACACATGTAGCCTTTATGGTCCAGTTGTGCCTTTTCATGGTCTGATTGATTGATATTCTATACTTTTTGAAATATTGAGAAAAATTAATTAATTTTTTTTTCATTTCGGGCCAAAACTTGGTCACAATTCCAGGTACATGGATGAAATTTGTTACACATGTCACCTATATGATAAATTTGTGTCTTTTGTGGGTGTGATTAATGGATATTCTGTACATCTTGAAATATTGACAAAAAATATTAAAATATTATTTTTTGTTTCCAGGACAAAACTTGGCCATCATTGTATGTCCATAGATGAAAGTTTATATACATTCCCTATATAATATATAATATTTTAGTGCCCTTTGTTGGTCTGCTTCATAGTTACTCTTAATGCTTTTTGAAACATTCTGACCCATACCACACAACTTATTCCTTGTTTATGCATGAAACTGGTCCATATTATGTGTATATTGGTCTAGTAAGGTCTGTCCATCGTTCCACATACCCTGGCATGCAGGCGGGTATATGGCGGGACATATAGATAATTTCAGACCAAGATCAGGCCACTATTGCATATATTACGTGCAATGTGGTTCACATCACTTTTATGGTGTAATGGTGTCCTTTTAAAATGTTGTTTTTTCGCTGAAGGTTTGCTGCTACGCAGCCTATGTTTAAACAATTCAAACATTTTCAATTGCCTAATTATGAGATTCATCTCAGAATTGGGCACAATAGCTTGCTGGGCTGGGGGGGGGGGGGGTTTCCCAGACTTGGAGCCACAGAATTCCTTGGTTACCTTTATGAATAAGGTCTAAATAATTATTCAAAGCAGTCAACATCATAAAACTTGTTCTACAGGTCCAGTTGCTAGGGAATCACAAGGGAATTCCCGTTTATTGACATTTGAATTTTGAAAGCAGCAATCTGATTGGCTGATAAATAAAACCCCTGAATTCAACAATTCATAATTGTCCAATGTAATAATTTTTTGTAGAATTTTTGTCTTTGAGCACCACTCAATTTTCCCTGAAAATTTTGTGAAGATAAACACAGTGCATCACCCTTTATTATTGCAATTATTATTAATATAACTATATTATTGGTAATTATTATTATTATTATTATTATAAAGTCGACCGAATCAATAATATAGATAGAGAGAATCAGACTTGGTGATGGAAAACCATGTATATATTTTTCACTATTTGGCATGTTCACGAATTCGTGGAGGTGCAAAAACGAGCATGTACGAATTCATGGACATGAAAAAACGAGCATAGGTACTCGTGTACATGTAATAACTAACACTCGTGAATGTGCATTATTATTCATTCGTGTATCTGCCAATACTAACATTCGTGGAAGTGCTATATCATTAGGGTTTAGTGTTAAAATTAGGTTTAGAGTAGGTTCTGGCCAATTTTGAGATTGCAATGTTCGTAATCACACTTACACAAATTCGTGAAAAGCAGTATTTGACATGTACACAAATGCCCTGTTCGTGTATATGTTCGTTTTTACAAGTTCACAAATTCGTCTACATGCCAAATAATGAAAAATATATACCTCGGAAAACGGAGCATATCTCAGCTCCTGTTCAACCAATCTTTATGATCTAAACGTCGTTGGAATCTGCATAAAAGACCCAATTATAAAAAATAAGCACAAATCGGTTATCTGAAGTAAAAAATTTGACAAATTGTAGCTAGATTAAAGCACTAAGGTCAAAATTTAGCACCCTGAAAAGCTTCACGGATTGAACTGACGGCTCATCAATGGGAGGCCTCATGACAGGATACACCCCCCCGCTCCCTTTTCTTATTCCCGTAATATCAGCTACCCCCAACTTTACCCCCTCTTTGCCCCCTGCTTCCCCCCACTCGCCCCCCACTTGCCCCAACTTGCACCCCACTTGCCCCCGCTTATCCCAGTCTTGTCCCACTTGCCTCCAACTAGCCCCCGCTAACCCCCACTTGCCTCCTGCTAGCCCCCGCTTACCCCCCGCTTACCCCACTTACCCCCACTTGCCTCTCGCTAGCCCCTGCTTACCCCCACTTACCCCCTCTTGCCCTCCGCTTCCCCCACTTGCCCCACATAACCTCCTACATTCCCCCAATTACCCCATCTTTCCCCTCATTCAACCCAAATAACATTTTCTTATGTTAGTTTTACCCCGTGGGGTTGGGGGTGTATCCTGTCATGAGGCCTAACGTTGCTAATTGCAATAAGCTAAGTGTTGAAACTTGCATGGTCTATGTGTTAAATTGAAATCCACTTGACACCTCTGAGTCCAATTTGCATCATTGATCTTTGTTAATTGCCCTCGAGTTTTCAATGGCCTCTATTGATTGCATTGACAGCTCAGTCATCTCTGACTCTCCAGTACACCTGTCGGACATTTGGGCAGGTAACCACTCTCATTTTACCGGACACACGCTAATTTTGCCGGTTTTGACCGGCAAACCGGCACTTTTCGCGGACTCAGCCCCAGAATGTCAGCACAATAATAGCAACACATGGCTTTAAAAAAATTTACAAGCACGTGCTATGTCAGCACTCATTCTCATATTTTCATGTCAAGGGTAGAAGCTGGATTAACTGTGCAGGTTTTGTTAAAGACACATAGAGCTTTGCAATGAGCCAGAATTGGCCCTTCTTCAGATAAACACTTGAGCAACAAATGGCCTCCACACGGAGGCAAGTCAAAGAGGACAGTGAACTCTCATTCACCAGCCAATTGCAATGTCTTTCCAACATCAAACCCACTTTCTAACACAACATTATGGCAAATGCAACGTCACACTTCAGGGCTTCTTTGATCATGGTATGCGATTTGTGCTGGTTGGGCAAAAATGGATCATTGACCTGAACCAAAAATCAAAAAGGTACAATCCTTATAGAACTAAAAAGAAATAGCTATACCTTGAAACAGGTTAAGCTGGAAAGAACAAGACAACACAAAGGACATATAGGGGCTAGACAGGATCATCCTGGAACACTCCCTCACTCGGCACAGTCTGCAACATTGAAGGACTGGGTCATCCTGGGCACTCCCCCACTTTAACATTGAAGGATGAGTAGACCGAGTCAGCCTGGCTCGTGGGTCGTTAATGCCCTTATAATGCAAGGTAACGGCAAGTTGGGAAACATCTCTTAATCCAGCATCCCCAACTATCAAGTATCACCAAATTTCAGGCCTTTACAACCATTGCTTCAGCATGTTCAGCAGTTCACTGGTAAATCGGAGGAGAACGCTCATGGATGATGCTCTATTGTCATGTCCCTTTGAGATTTATCCAAGCTCAGCAAGTGAAGGTGACACAGCAGCCAAGTGCGAGATGCAACACAAGATGCACCAAGAGATGATGCACAAGACGCAGTTGCCATGCAGACAAACATCTAGAGCAGCCTGCAGTTTTTGCATCTTCTGCAGCCTCCTTAGTGCTTTATGCACAAGGCCAGATGGGCCTCAGACACACAAACAAGCCAATGAAGCACACCAGACAGCCCTGCCCTCCTCAGCTGAGCTTGGGTTGTCCATACAAATCCCACAAAGGTGCACGGCTCACTTTCATTGTCCCTGTTTGCCATTCCATATGTTTAGCAGACTATCAATTACACACAATAGACAAATATGATGTTTGCTCCCTTAACGGTATATTGTGCACAGAATCAACATTAGAAAAGGCCAAAAAGACAATTTCCACTAAAAATCAGAGTACAATGGAACTCTGCACGTGGCTTGCTTCCTGCTGCAGTAAATTGATTCTAGCTTTCCAAGTTGCACCATGGATGCCAAGGAAGATGCAATGTGTTGTTTGAGTAGAACTGGGTCATTTCTTTCAGCTTTAAAAAATATATCCTCACCAAAAAAAGGTTGAAGCAACTAGTACACTTTTTATTTGGGTAAATGATTCTATTCATTGAAACCAGAGCACTACACACACTAATGAACAATTTGAATTGCTTTAAAATTACATGTCGCTCCAAATCACAACATGATTTGTTCTGGCTCTAATCAGCCTACAATTTGAATTAAGCTTATCTTGACAAGTCAGAACAACTGGTGGGTATCCAATTTCAAACCCTTGCATTCAGGAAATATTTTTAGCTGCTATGATTAAAGAAAACTCAATTGGCATTATGATGAATGACCTACATGTACTATTATAGATTTTAGAATCTCAGTATTTTTTCTCTATTTTCGAAACAAAACCGAGGCAGCTGCTTTGGACCAAGAATGAATTCATTCCAGTCAGACTCGAAATAAAAATATTTTCCTTTGGGGGCATTGTTTAAAAAAGTCTTTTTAGATCTTGAAGCAAATACTTGAGGATGTCGTGTACCCTAAATTAATAGTAAATGTCAATTTTAGCAAAAATATAAATAATTTCCCAATGATGCAAACGCCAAGCACCCCTCCCCGGAAAATCGAATTGCAGTCCCCTTATTACTATAAAAAGTAATTTGCAAATGGATCTCCACCAGCATTACTACACATGTAAGACATGTATAATATCATATGCAATTCCATTCAGTGGCCTTCACCCTTTCACACTTTACACACAATGATCAAAGCAAACTTGTGGTTAGCACTGAAGATCAAAAGAACCTCATAAACCGATATAACACATATAATTATATGACAGGCCAACATCGACAAAATACCAAGTTATAAGTACATAGAAGCCATGATAAGTGTAAGGACAAATCAGCTCATTGCATAAAACTCCTAGCTACAATTTCCATCTCATTTTAAGACATTCTGGGCAATGTAAGCATACTATCAACGCAAGGCCACACTCCAAGGGCATCTTCCATTGTTTGAACATCCTTGAAGGACAACTGGGCTGAGTCTAAGCATGTCATCGAGGAAAATACATGTAATAAGTTATACGACAGGTGCAACTAACAATTGCCTAGATTAGCCTGATAAAACAAATTGACCTACAATTTGCCACTTACAAAACATGCTAAATTAGGTTTATAACAATGGCTCAAATTCTAGTGCAGAAAACAATATTTGTTCTCAGCTTACTACCTCATATTCCACAGACAAGTTGACAAATCACAATACCAGTTTACACATGTAATTGATGTGATATTCAACAAGGAACCATATATGTTTATTGTCGGTTCAGGCTGATGCAGGAGCAAGCACTCGTACATTGAATAAAAACATGTTGAGCATTCAAGAGCAAGGTGAAAGGCTAATCTAATGGACCTAATCTTAAAATAAAAGACGCATCTGTTCAACTTTGTTGTCACCTCCAATTTTCAGTCCCCGTTGTAGCTACACACACCAAACTTGGCATGTGTTTCCGCACTGACATTGCCTTTCTGTGTGGCTCATAAAATGACTGGAAATCCTCCCCTATTTTTCTCAAATCTACTTTTACTGCAGCCATTCTCCGGAAAATCGTTCAAGCACCTCTACAACGCCATTGTTATGACCCTGTCTTTACTTGCACCAACTCCCTCTGCTGTTCTCAGTGATGCAATGTATTTCGGAGGGAGACACAGCCACTAAAGCAACAGCCTCAGCTGGCCTGTGCTGTGATCAAGCCTATTCGCGGGTTTTGCCCTATACATGCTATAGATGCAGTATGCCAATATCTATTTTCCTAAGGAGAATGAATGACTTCAAATATTACAAATGCTCTCTATCTTTTTAAAAGTACACGTCAGACAATAATCAAAAGAGGTAGTGCCAATCTGGAACAGTCAGACTAAAGTAATTAATCAAAAGAGGCAGTGCCAATCTTGAACAGTCAGACTAAATTTACATTTTTCCCCAAGACTTCGTATACCTACCGCAACTTGACATGCTTCATTGTCTAAATTTAATCTTGAACCATAACAGAAACCTGCATGTTCTTTTTTCAAATAACATTACTATACACAGCACTATCTTCAATCGCTTTTTAAGCCCACAATAACCTCCCAATACACACCAACCCCTCTGTGTCAATCGCAAACTCACAGTGGGATGATATGTTTTCCTTGCAAAGAAACACATCTGCCACAAAGAAAGCAAGCAAGGAAGTCAGCATATATAGACAGATATTTTGACAGATAGATAGATAGATAGATAGATAGATAGAAACAGAATCACAGAGAGATAGATAGATATCGTGAATGTACAAAGATCACTGGTATGATAGTACTACTAAACGGTTACTGCCAAATTCTTCATTCTTTGTCAGTTCCCGATTTCTTTAATGGCAAACCAAGAACCCATGGATGGCCAATGCATTATTGATGGATGGATGACTTGCCCTTCAAGTCCTGTATTTATGCACTTTTCTAATTAGGCAGGAGGAGGACATGGCAATGAGACAAAGGAACATTAAAACACCTGTCCAACATAGGTTGATGGCCAAAAAATGCATGTTTTAATAAAACTACAATTCCTTGGGACACAAAACCTTCATGACTTCCTTAGTATTTACTTTCCACATTTCAGGTGTGCTGGTGGGAGGAGTTGTGAGGCCCTACTCTTTAATTGTTCTTACATATTGTTCATATATTGTTCTAAGATATAGTTCTTATATTGCTCATATAAATCAAAGTCACGGGTCCACAACTATTTTTCAACTGAGAAAATTATGCATTCCCTCGACTGCATGAATGTCGCCTAATCCTAACCTTCGATCACATGATCTTATGTTGTCCAATCACCTCAAGGCACACATCTCTCCCACGGGCGTTCTAATACCAATTAATAGGCAAATGGCATGGCACACACACACGAGACATCTTTACAGGAGACTGATAGGAGAACCAAGAGGGAGAATGCGACAGGAAACAGGTTGAATAGATCAAGACAAAATTCCTTTCATCATGTTCATGGCTTCACGAATCAATTTATATATAGATGACCACTGAGTGGAATGGCAAGACCTGGAAGGGCCAAGCCTCTGGCTGAGCACTAGATTACACATTGTGCCATGGATAGCGCCAATTCGGATTGCGAAAGGGAATTGCCATTGGAAGAGAATATTTTTGTACCATGAAAGATAAACAGGAGGGTCAATAAACAACAGAATTCTCTCAATGGTTTACTTAGTTACCAATGACATTGTGAACCTCCAAATTACTTTGAGACACAACCAACCCATTTCAAGAACCACATATGCTGCAAAATTCCACATGGAAGAAGTGCACATATCACAAATATGCGGTCATATTACAATTGGCCTGAATTCAGGTTTTTATACAACTTATATCCTTGTAATGACACAATCGTTGTCGCAAAATGAAGCACCAAAACATCATAATCCTCTCAATAGCACAGTGAGATTCATAACTCGCAACAGATATGTATCTGCAATATTAAACTGCATAGCAATTGAGGCAATATGGAACCACATGTCTCCATGGCAACAGTTAGCAACAGGAGGCATTATGCTGTATATCTCCATGGAGACAAACAAGAGAAGGACACCCAAGGATGAGGAATGGCAAATTTCTGGTGCAAATGGTCGGATTATTATGCCTGGGTCACGTGCCCATTACGTCCAAGAAAGAAATGAAGTGGTTGCCACAAAATAAAGAAATAATAAAGAGAAAAAGAAGAAATAAAGGAAGAAACAGCAAAAGATGAAATAAAGGAAGGAGGAGGAAAAGAAGGAACAGTGGAATACTTGCCAGTAACTGCAGCCTTAGTGAACTTGCAAAGCGAACTGACAGGAACATACTCAATTGAACAGAGTGATCAGACAAACACAAGTCTCTTTCATGTGAATCACACAAGTTTGCCTCAACTGCTTTGTACTGACATCAAGAGATTCAATGATTACTGAAGACGGAGATGGCATGAGCATCGCATCTCAACCCTTCCTTGCAACTCCCTTGGCTCCTTTCATATCCTCATTACATCCCTCTTCCTTACATGTGTTTTTGCAGCCCGATTCTTGAAAATCATTCTGTAGGCATAAAGATACAACCCCCAGCATGTTTACCAATCTGGTGTAGAATTAATCTGAGTTAATTAAGCCTCTAAGGCTATGGACATTCCTTCTCTTCGCTTGCTACTCACACAATTTGGATGATATCGCTTCTGGGGCACAAGGGAAGAACCCATCGGGAATTTTCCTTCAGTGAATATAAGGGGCCTTGGGTGGTATGATCCAAGAGTGACATTCATAGTAACAAAATTATAATAAAAAATAATCATAAAGAATTGAGAGTCAGCGGCTGCAGCTTATGTAATTTGTTCAGGCTGCATCAATATCCATCATGGGATCTTACTTGTTGTGATCACTGATCAGCCTTCTTGCAGACAGAGACAATTGAAATTGCAGCCAGCAACAATCAGTTGATCAAGTTCGGGAAACGGTCCACTTAAAACATTTACAATACCTTGTTTGAAAGTTATCCCCATTCAATTTGCTCACTCTTGTTTTCCTGCCGAGAGAGAACATTGAATGACAGAGAACAACAATAAACCTGAAGAGTGAACAGCAACAGCTATTTTGCTCCAGGCCATTGAACCAGAAGGAAGTGCTGAAATTACAGCAACCAGAAATAGCAGCAGTTGTAAACAGGTGGACACCATTAAGCTCTCAGCACACAGACTGGTTTATTTTTAAGCATCACACGTGCAATTTACGAAACCATGACAGCCGTTAACAAATCAGAGCACATATCAGAATCAGTGAAGTAATTTGCAATGAACAGTGGCAAGTCGCAACAATGGAGACAATAATTTGGTGACATTGCAATAAGTCAATAAAAGCAATCACAATCTCAAAGACTGGTTTATGAACTTGACAGGTAGCAATAAGTGTAACAGTAAAACTCCACAATTAAAATGTGACGCAGGTGGTCACTATGGTAACTGTAATTGGAAAATCTATCCACCTCATTTAGAGCAGTAATAGTTACAATGCTGTAACATTAGAGATTGCCTAAGGTTTGTCTTTATAATAGGAGCTACCAAAGCCACGCTGTGAGTTAGTGAACTCCAGCATACGAACAATGACAAAATAAGTGATGCCAGGGACCGCAACAGCACATAGCAGTCCAAGGGTCAAGGAAGGTGCATGTCTGGTAAAAATCCACTCCCATTGCAGCCGGGCCAACATCCTCTTTTTAAATGAACCCTTGTAGTGCTGTGCATGCAAAAGTCACATTACAGGTGAATTAATTCATTAAACGAGTTCATAGCCAGTTCTAAAACGGAAAAGCAAGATGTAGAGTATCAAGCCAGGTTTAATGGAGCTTTAACTATTCTGCTATTGTGTCAGTGGGCAGCATGATGCAGCAGGGACAATTGTAAACCATGCAGACCACTCTCATAACACATTGCCCTTTAAAGCCTGCAAAAACAAATGCAGCTGATTATGCAGTTTGCTTAGTAGTAGTTTCTGCTAGTTTCTGCTGTCTCCTTTGTTGTCTCCTATGTTTACATTTCTCTCGTCTTCCCTTCAGCTTCTCTTGTTCTGCCCAGACACATAAAAGACATTTGCCTGGCTGCAGACATTTACTGGCAAAGTTCATTGTCTCTGTAATAGCAGGTGATAAAATGGGTGCAAGAACATCACAGATGCTAGGCTATCTAGCTTTCTTAGCCTTATCTGTCAGCTATCTATTTCAGTAAAGGCTTGGCATGTTCTCTTGGAACAAGATGGCAGCTTCAGCATCCTAGTTCCACCCATCACAGTAGCAAGTGCAAACTAAGCAGCAGGTACAAGAGGAGTATCTCTTGATCTAATCTATCCTCGATAAAAACTAATAACTACAACCCTTTGTCATGCATGATACACCTAGATAAAGACAGGTGCTGTTGATCACACTGCCTGAAGGCCAAACTGTTGTAGGAGTACTGAAGCAGAATTACATGTAATTGATATATAGCCTGCAAAATGTGATGAACATGAAAATCCACAGAGGATTCATGGCATATTAAGTCCATCAACTTTTACTAAATCCTCCCCAGTGGCTTACTTATGCTGGTAACTGTCATGCTTAAATAAAATACGTAAGGTGGTTGTCACATCCACAACCTCCCATAATTACACTTGGGGCTATAGAAAATACTTCAGAGGGTTAAGAAGTAATGAACGTGATATTACAACTGAGGTTTTGACATATATATGGCAACATACACTTCGCCAACAGTAGCACAATTAAATCAGGCGTCTGCATATACTCAGGCAATAATCTTATCCAGAACCAAACATATCACAAAAGGATTGTACTTACTTATTCAAAAGCAGAGGATATGGCTTGTTCATGTCAAGAATATTCATGTAGAGTTCACTTATGTATGACAATACTATGTATATGATGATCGTGAGTGCTGCAACAAAATATTCACCATGGGGTAAACGAGACAACTCCACAGAATCTCGCAATACAAAAGAAACTATCCCGTAGCTCAGGCAATCTGGTATTCTGGCAGCCTGCAATACTCTGCATTCTGTCAGAGGAAGCAGCCTTCAGGGAAATCTTGTTTATCCGAACATATCTGCAGGTGTAGAATGTCATCAGCCACCAGGGACACAGGAGATTGTTGACAAAGTAGATCTTTTTCACTTCAATCTCCCAATAAAACCAGGCTCCCTCTTTCATGCTTGATAGTCCTTTCAAGGATCCACTTTCAAATTCAATCTGCATGCACTGGATATGACAATCACACATGCCAATTTCTCCACTTCAACTGAGCTGCTAAGTACTTCTGCAAAGCTGCCATTTAATTTCAAACTTGGCTATGGTCTGAATTGCAAGTATCTGCTGTGTGCATTGTCTGACAATAAAACAACCCAGTGGTTCACCTGACCCAGTAGTAATTCTTTGATATAAAGTTAAATTTTGTTTTATGGCCAGTCGAACAAGTTGTAGAGACCAAGACAGATCAAGTAACCCATGTTCTAACAATCCCAATGTGGCTGCTGTACAAAGGGAACATGGACATTTGCTTTACCCTTGGGAAAAATAAAGCAGACACTTTTACACTGACCAGAACAGGGAGTCACAGATTTTAATTTTGCTATATAGTACCACACTTGCTGATTTTTCTGATCTGTCCACACCTAGTACTTTGAAACTATAATACCACCTGTCACAAAGGCTTGGGGCCCAGTAATGACCAGACTTGAGTATGCAGAATAGTGCATGTACTAGAACGTGAGGAAGCAGCCCCGTCAGCCAGCCCAATAATCAATTTAGCCACAAAGGCTGCGGCCATCCTTACTAAGTTACAACCATAGAAATACATAGAACGGACATGAGGCTGTATGATGCCACCTCAAGATGAGGTCACCAAATCCGCCATATTGGAACTGCCCTGAGACATGATGTCACAATAGAATAATTATGATGTGACGTCATGCCATTGTTATAAGTGACATCACAGTTATTGGTGACGTCACAGTACCATTGTGTCAGGATACAGGGCAGTTCCAAGATGGTGGATTTGGTTGCTTCATCTGCCAGAGCCTCATGTCCCTTCTATGTATTTCTATGGTTACTACAAACTCATTTAGCCAGATTCACAAGCCAGCGAGCACATCATCTTCTCGGAGACTTCTCCTGCTGGGAGTTGCGTTGTATGAGAAACCAAGGCACCACAATCAATCAGTCACAACTCACAAGATATGACAATAATCAATCATGACAGGAAGGCTGTAAATGACACCACACTGGTTTGTTTACCTCCTTCATCCATCTACAAATACAGCAGAATGTCCTCCCTTATCTCTGGGCTGAACCAAGTGTGTCCATATTAGCCTGTCATTGTGTCTCCTCATTAATGAACTACACGCCAAGTCCTAATCAGTTGCCTCAAGCATGTCACACACGGGCTCGATGCTGCTCTCAATTTTGTCTTGAAACAAACACAACTCCTTGCACAAGAATAAAGAGCCATTCTGCCCAACTCTTTGAATATTTCAGGTGAACTACAGCAAGGCTTTCAGGAATGCAAAGCATATTTTATAAATGTTATATCTTACATTATCAATAAACAGTTATGAAGAAGATACTATTTCAGTAAACCAATGTCCAATTTACACCAGCTTGTATCGATAAGGAATGTCTCACACTGCAGCAGTAAGATAAGAAACTTAATCCGGTAAATAATCCATACAGAGAAACTAATCCATGACAGAGGTATGGATTTCCAATGGGAAACTGACTGCTACACTTGTCCTGATGCATCAGACCAAGGATCCAGTGTCAAAACAAATACAAGGCAATCCAAATCAAACACAGAGATACACATCCCAGGGTCAGCACTGCCAATCTTTGTAGATCTTCCCCAGATTACTTTTCATACCCGGTAGGATTTGCTCATTCCAACTCCAATGAAGCATCATGTCAATCAACAGCTCACTGATCAAGTGTGAAACACAATCAGCCTTTGAAAAGAGGACTTCATCTTTCTTTTTCTACACCAAGGAATATACAATGAAATTGGTGTTATGCAGTGTATTGAATCATTGGTATCTCATCTGCCAGGAACTCATGACATTTGATGTACGCCTGATGGCATAACAGATGGGAGAACATGGAGTTATGTACACAATGCTGAGGTCATCCAATATTAAGCTATGACTATTTGAAGAGATCCCTCTCAAGACACATATTGGCAAAGAGTGCACCTCAAGTTCAATCCAACATGGAAAGCAAATTAGCCACGTCCCCCGGGGAACTTAGCCTGGGGAATTGGGGCAAGAGGAGAGGCTGGCGATTTGCCAGGACAGCCCTGTCAGCTTGTTTGTTATTCAGCTCCAACATTGGCTCAATTAAGCCAGTGGTGGCTGAGGTAAGGGGCTGTTTGTACAAGAAATTAATTACCGCAAATAGCCACTCTCATCTGCAAGCAGCTGATGGAATTATGCATCAGCAGAAGCAGAATAGTTGATAACACTTCACAACTTTATGTCAAGGTTCCCTTCAAAATCAAAGTAAAAATACCATATTGTTACACAACCACATCATAGTATAAGTAACTCCCCACAACGGTCCGAGTAACATCACACCATCGGGCATTCCTATTGAAGCAGTTATGTTCTTTTGTAGCTTCATCAAATTGTAATATAAAGAGAGTTGGTGGCTTACATTGATATCAGGACCTGACAAAGTTTGAAAGTTTGAAAGTTTTATTAGGTGTCCAAAGTCAGCGCGAGGCTGTTTTAGAGTGGAGCCATTATGAACACAATGTCGATAGATATACAACAAAGATAAAAATCTTACAATGTCACATTAAAACAAAAGAATAGTATTCCTAAAATCAATATTATGACGAATAATAATCATTTGGTGCTATCCTCTTTGTTTATTTCAAAGGAAACTGATGAAGAAAGTCGGAAGAAATTCATGGAAGAAAATGCATGACAGAATTGATTTACACAAATGATCAATTTGCAGTCTCCCTTGAAGTGATTTACTTGTTCACATTCTCCTTCCCATCAAGAATGAAGCCTCTTAACATGAAAATAGGTGAATTTTGTCAATTTAAGCTCCTTTTAGCTCGTTTTGCAAAGTGAGAGGAAGTGAAAACTTACTGCATGTTGACTTGCACATTGTTATTTTGTCACCTATGCAGCTGATTGTAAAGTCAGACAAGAAATTTATTGAAGAAAATTGCATGCATTTTAACTTATAGCTGAGAGTTTGTTTGTTTGTGTTTTACGCCTGTGCAGCACCTTAGTGGGCTATATCGAGGCGGGTGTATGATGATGAGATGAGAAGACTGTGAGTCTGGCACACACCCTCTTAATTCAGGGATGCCCAGGGCTTTTCATTTGCCCCAGCATAGTATACTGGATACAACCCCCTCCATTTTATAATGGCCAATGGGCTCAGACTAAAGTGATCGAGTTCCCAGGGTGAGATTTGAACCAACGCCCTCAAAGCCAGTTGACAAGCGCACTTGGGGGAACACAACTTATAGCTGAGAGAAATATGAGCCACAGCAGACAGTCAAGCCATTTACCTACCAACAGGAAATTTTGTGATTCACCAGGCAATAAATTTATAGTCACGCTTTTATGAAGCAACTAATTGGGGGTCCTAACAATATTGACTATCTGATGTTGAGGTTGGAATTAATGGACACAGAAGGCATGCCCAGAACAGTTGTGTTTTCAATTACAAGACAATTATCAGTAACACCAATTTACAGGCATCATTAGCAGCATCCCACGCAGAAACAGCAGCTGAGATAGCAATGGACTGAGTAATAAACATGATAGAAGAGAAGAGAAGGTTTGAGGATATAGTGGATGGTCGGTGGCAGCCTGAAGAGAGCCAGTCTAGGCACGGCTCAATCCTTGATTGGATTTCTGTCAAGACAAGAAGCAGGGCTGGATGGGCCGCTCTGTATTCACCACACACTGACACAGTGACACACTGCAACACATGTCATAGCCAACAAGACAGCCGGACCAAGCCAAAGCAGTGCAACATCCTGCCTGCCGGTGGACAATGGACATCACTAACTCAAGGGCTAATGCATACAGCGGCAATTACAGCCCCCTTGGCTCTCCCATGTCAGAAGCATAGAACACCTTTTCAAAGTGTCGATTCTGTGGTGTCCAGATTCTCGATGGATCACATGGCTTCAGGGGCACACAGGTTCAAGGAATGATACCTTTGGTTCACTACATTTGCCTCAGATTTAGAAGCAGTGAGATTACTAGTCCCTTCATATTGTATAAATAAATAAATAGTTACTTAAAGCTCCACGCAGATGTGATACCCAGGATTGCTTGCTGCATGGTGAAGTTGACAAACAGCTTCAACACAGCGTCACCTATTTGAACCAGCAGCTAATTTGACCAAATTGACAGGTTGAAAAGCTTGCTCAGCAATTCTCTTATCTGTGGCATGCCAAAAATACTCCATTTATGAGAGGAAAGCAAATCTGTGCAAAAAATTAATATTTATTTTGCTTTTGGCCATTTCATCAATTTCACAAATTTAATGCAAGCCAACGAATACAAGACGCAGCAGCCCCAGCACATATTACAGAAAAGATAACAATTAACCTATTAAGGAAAACTGAACATTAACGGAAAAGATAAATCATCTCATTGATCATAATTATTCACAAATAAAGTACAAAGTTTTGTCCCTGATAAACGGCAAGACAATTTATCATTCAACTCCAGTCATGAAAAGACAATAAATATTCCATTCATTCAAGTCTCTCCTTTTAGCGGCTAATAACTGCAAGTCCATGCTTAAAAACCTCCATTTAGTCCATTGTCAGAAATTCAGAAATTGAAAGTCTTTTCTTACTTAAGAAATCACATAACTTCACACAATAATTAAGGCTTACAGAATTCTGAATTGACATTAAGCAACCGAAGAAGTAATCAACTCAGCAGAATGTCATCTTCATCTGCAGTTGACAGAAATCTGGAGAAGAATCGAAATAGGAAGAGTTGTGATAAAACCGATGCGAAATGAAGAGAGGTATCTCTACTGTTCACCGTGATGCTCAATGCTTAATGCACACTGTGCAACTAAAAGGGGAAAGGTGCGGGGTAGTATGTCATTGTCACGGTTTGAATTTACTTTAAACAACAACAAAGAAGAAACATTGTTCAAAAACTAAAATTAAAAACAGAACAGAAACCTCAGGTTGGGACAAGGTTGGGTGCCTGCATCAACATGATATACAGTCAACACACAAATTATTAAAATACATTTTGCTAAAAAATGAAATGCATGTGATCTTAACCTACAAACACTACTTTGAAACATAGGTCAGTTTGTGTATCATACTGGCATTTTTCTGTGAAATATAATGACAAATCCAAAGTGGCAAATAATTTCTGTGTTGACTGTATGTCCCATGCCTTTCTTTTGCCTTTTAGCTTCTGCATTGACATCATGACAAATGTTGCTGAGTCATGCATTGCTTTTGCAGACATGTTTTGGCAGCAGCTTCCGATCTTTGTGTGTCTGTCTTTTTTCCGTGTCTTCACTTTGAGTGTCTCTTTTTAGCTCAGCATCATGTCTACATGATCTCCCTCTGAATAAAGTAGAGCCAACCCTCACATGTATTTCTTTAGTGTCTTTACCTCTGCTATTTGTTGATGGCTTTTTCTGTAGTGTTCTCTCTCTATTGCCCTCCCTCGCATTTTTCATGGGACATTTTATAACATTTCGTCTCATTCGTCCGTTCTTGGCCTCATCTTGGTCTCATCATGATGCACCTCTCTCCTTCTACGACATGCCTCATGGTGCTTGGCCCGTGCTGCAGCCCATCTTCCTGCAATATTCTCCTATTTATGGAATACACAACCATTATGCTACTCCCTCTGGTAACTCTTTTTGTGGAATTTCTGTTGAAGCCATTTCAGGCGGCCTAGCTATCACTCACTTCATAATAACCGACACAGAGATGGCTGCTTCCATTCATGTATTCCAAGAAATGTAGATTTGTGGTCATGATGCCTCTCTTGGTGGACATTTTGATCACCTCTCTTGGTGATTTAGATTTTGAACTCGTCCTCCATGATGGCACTTATATATGTGTACTATTGTGTAGGATGGCAATCGTGGAATTATGGGGTATTGACACATCCTGATTCCCGAGGCACAAGACTTGTGTGGCTACTTGCGGTTTCTTTTACTCCTTGAAGTCACTGGGATGTCGCATGAGGTTCACAGAAATGAGGTCTTTTTGTTACAAGGTGGACACCAAGGGTCAATGACCTGTCCAAGGTTTGTGCAGGGTCAATGTCCCTAAAGTGAACTGTTGAATTGGTTTCTGAAAGAGGCAAAAGGAACCGTTGTGTCCAAGTACATATTGTATGATTCACTGATTGACTGTTGTTGCTCTGACACAGATAGAATTTTCTCATGTCTCATTTCACATGCGGCATGCTGCATGCAGCATCTTGTATGTGATTTGATCTGCTGAATTACCAGATCAGTTCTATTTATATTATATATTGCTATAATGGAGTTTTCTGTGGATGGACTGAACTCAAATGCCAAATTTTTTATCAAATGTTGTTCAAGGGTGGTGTTCCAGTGGATAAGGGTGGTGTTTACCTGAAATGCTTTGTAGCAATTTCTGAAATAGTGCTTCGAGTGATCAGGGCTTGATGACTTTTTTGCATGATGATCTGCTATATGGAGGCTGGGTGGCTTTGATAGCACTGTGCAAAGGGAAATTTAAAAAGCCAAAAAGGCCTCCTATAGCCCTGGACAGGCTCCACCAGCCTGCATTCTACATGAACTCTGTGCAAAAGATGGATAATATATTATTGGCATGCCTTGTTGTTGGACAAACCAGACAACAAACCCATCTCATGCAAGAGAAAATATCTCAAGCATATCTTTCCGACTTTGCATAACATACACATTACACAGGTTATCCATGAAAAAAAAAGAAGCTTTAATTCAATGTATTAGGATCACAACTGACTGACTACTGTGTCAATACAAGTCATCTACAACACGGATAGAAAAGGAGCTCAGAGGCTACCACAGTCCATGATCAAGATGATGGATGTATCAGAAAGACACAAATGTTCAAATCTCTAGGACTTATGAGGCTCGTCTACTCTTCTGTATCCATGGTATCGCTACTTTAAATGAAGGGAAGCAAGCCTTGAATGCACAATTAATCTGCTGATTGTCAAAGGCTGGTCATGAAATCTTCACATTTCACCTCATCATGGATATATGCACTACTGAGGCTATTCACAGCACAATGTAATTACTCATATAATTATGCAATTCAACTCAATTAAGGCATTGAAGTATTGCTATATTCTTTAAGCTTTAATCATGACGTTTACCTGGCACCTAATTTAAAGATTGCCAAAGGCAAGCAAACTATACGTACAGGCACCTAATGGTACCCATCAGTTTTCAGAAGAATTAGCATAGTAATAATGATGAATGATGCACAATCAGCTTTGCCGCCAGTAGAGTGCCTGTCCCCTGGATGCTTTTGGGAGCCCCTAGCTGGCAGAAGTATGAGCACTCATTGGGTCTAATGTTGCCCCCTGTGGCACTCCTTGAAGTGGCTCACAGCATCCTGCAATCAAATCAATGGATACTCTTGCCCACTACGTGCTTGACTATTAAGAGTGGACACAGCACCTTTGATATCAAGTCACATAACATTCCACCATCACCGCTACTGACCCAATTGTGGCATAAAATATCACACCACTGATACGTTGCAGCCAAGCTTACCAACCAACTGGGGCTCTGGGAATTGGCGGATCCTTGGGGAAAGGACCCTTGGCTGGTCTCTCTTGGCCACAACGACCATTCACCTCTTCACTCTCCTCTCTTGGGCAAACAACATCAGGTAATTTCCCTCCCGTGCTAATGCTGCAACAGCAACAGTGCTGCAACACCCATAGTCTCCGCAGATCGTATCCATAATGGGACCAAGCAATGATGGCGCATTCCACTGTTATCCAGTCTCACAAACACCACAACTCAAGTTATCCAAGCCACAAGCAAGTCAGCCAAACCAGTAGGACAGCAAGAAAGCCGAGTCGAAGGAGCACCTTCACTTTCTTTCAACTCATCAGATGCCTGTCAGAAGAGAGAATCTCATAGCACCTCTTCTGACGAGACTGGTATCCCAAAAAAAACAATAATGCAAGAGACAAGCTTACAAGTGCCAGAGACAAAAGTCTGAGGCAGTCTGGTATCCCAAAAAAAAACAATAATGCAAGAGACAAGCTTACAAGTGCCAGAGACAAAAGTCTGAGGCAGTCTGAGGCAGCCTCACAGTCACCCACTTCAAGGCTGTGTCAAGACAGAGAGCAATGTTTGTGGTGGAAGGCAATGGTTGAAGTGTCAGACACTGACAACTGTGGTGTCATGTCATCACTTTTTGTGAAATCTGCTAAACGACACATCCTGTCAATCCACACAGCCACGTGTGAGGTTTCGGAATGTCGACTTTGTTCTTTACGAGATCAATAGTCCCAGCATTTGAGAATTTGGTCTTACTATAAGTTGTAATGACGTAACAGCCCACTTCTGTTTCTGAAACTGGAACCAAGCTGACACTGCCACCTCAGCTTGCTCTGTCTCCCTTGATTTGGTCTGTAAACTCCTTTCCCTAAACAACATTGATCGTATTTCTTCAGAGAATTGCACAATAGATTTTCTCTGGTCCACTCCAATTCTCCAAGGAGAATCTTTTTCTTGTAATCCAACAACCTGATGGATGAATCCTCTCTAAGTGGACTTTTTTTTTATTCAAGGGATCGGCCTGTTGGGTCAAAGACTTCCCTGATGGGTTTATACTGATTGCCCCACAAGACCAACATCAAACCACAGACCAGAATCCACTCCAAGCTTTTACAGAGAGTGAGTCAGCTAAGATGTGGGTTTTTTTCCACAAATACATTGTATTGCTAGATCTATGCTACTATAAGATGGATAAACCAACTAAGTAAACACAATTTGTCACCTGGAGGACTCGCCCAGCCCCTGGTTCCGGACTGCGCACTTTTTTTCCCTCTTTCCCAGACACACGACATGGAAGTCCCATCAAGCAATCAATGGGCAGGGGGCAGCTGCACATCTAGACCAGTCAGAGCGTCACAGTGGGAGGCAGAAATAGCAAGCACAACTAACAAGCCACCAAAGCAATGATAGCTGCTTAGTACTTATCTAGACCAGTCGTGCTAAAAGTATAGGATAACCTGCCAGAACCAACAGGAACAACATACAACATAGGATCAGCAGGCACTGCAAGCAAGTCCACTAAAAACATTCTCGAGTTCAGTCTTGGCTCTTCCTTAAGAGTTGACCTCTGTGACCCCTGCAGCAACTGATGCGGCCTGAAGGATGCTGTGTTGCGGAGGCAGCTGACAAGATCCAAGATGGAGAAGACATGTCACCAGCAACGGCTAATCTCAGGGACTTGTTGCCCATCTACCCTGGTCAATTCTCTGTCTCTCATACTGAGTCATAGTATTAAGAGCAACAGCTGAGCAGAGCAGCTGCTCATGGCTGTGTATATATAGCCCGGAAGCTTTCGTCATCATAGCACTAATGGCAGTTGATTAAGTAAGAGATTAACTTGTGCAACAGACTCATTTTTAAAAGGTTCTTTTAGCTTTCATTACAGGCCCTGATAAGGTTTGGAAAAGCTGCACGGTTCGCTCTATACCGAGCCTGTCTGTAATTAGCTAAGCCATAATGTCACTTCAGGAGAAAATCACTAACATGAAAGAAGACTTGCATGATCTTTCAGTCCAATCGCAGGTTGTTTGAACTGGTAGAACCTGTCCCTCAATGTGACACAATTCTCTATGTAATTGAAATGGCTACTGTTGACATTCATAACACAGATTTGCAATGTCCCACCACCAAAGGCAGCATTAGCAGACACGACACAAGACCCCGTGGGAGCGAACAAGACCTCGTGACAAGCCAAAGAAAGCCGGAAAAATGCTAACACACCTAAAATTACCACATATAAAGTTTGGAAACCTTCATCAGCACAGACATCTGGGGCTTTTCTGAGAAACTAGAGCCACAAGCTTGTGGTCTTGGGATGTTTATCTCAATCCTCAAAGACATGTGGTCAGCATTGAAGTTTATAATGCAGAATTTGCCGCTTATTGTCAGAAAGAAACTTTTGCACAAAAAAAAAGAACATCATCCAATACGCGCAAATAATTGCCGATCAGCAAAAGAGGCAAAATCACATAATTTGGTCAATGGTCATGCAGCATGGTCCAAAGGTACGTTCTTACTTCTAGATAACAGATCACATAAATGCAAGAATTGAATAGAACCATTCAAATTGTGAGTTATGGTATGGAGAGGTCAAAATAAAATGGGAGTTATGTGGTATGCTGTCGTACAAGCAAAAAGATCTCAGTCCATCAAAGACCAAGAGATAATGTTGTTCTGGACTGAAAACTTTTCCTAATATTACTTAGCAATGCGAGCAGACTGGTGTTTGCCTTCTCCTGATTTATTTTGCACTAAAGGTGTCCCAAGTGGAGGTGGGTTGCATTTGGGCATCAAAGGACCAGATGAAAGAACCTCCACTGGCTGTTTTGCAACTAGAGTGCTTCTCCTCTTCAGCATCCCTCACCCTGCGTCCCTGGTAAAGCATCCACTTCGATCGGCCACCATGATGAAAGGCCCAGGGCACAGGGGAGCAACTCTGGTCCAAAATAGAATGTATGTTCTCAGAAAGAACATAAAGAGGATGAGAAGAGTTGTGCACATTTCCCTTCAGTACTCAATGCTCCCCCCGGTGTAAGCAATAGACATACGTCATAGAATTGCCCCTGGAGGATATCAAATGCACACAATTGTCGGGAGCACTAATCAAGTTTGCTGAAACTTCAGACCAAGAAAATAAAGATGAAAGAGGAGCAGAGCTGGATAGGCACTTAGACAAAATTCATTAAATGTTCTACGGGTTTCATCAGCCCTTTTTCCTCAGCAAAATTCTTACAAGGCTACAATTTATTAGGAAAATTGGCAATATATCAAAAATCATGATCAAAACGTATACTTATAAAGAGCTATGTGCTTGTTAAAAATCAGGCAGTTTGATGAGTTTAAACACAGTACTACTACAATATGCTAAAAATTGTCCAAATAATTATTTCCAACAACTGGAGAAAACCAATGCTAAATTTACATTTCAAGGAACCACAATAAAACATGGTTCTTTAACAAAACCATTGGGATTTTAATATTTTGTATTAAAAGGAGCAACTAACGAAGTCATTCACACCCAGACTTCTGATCTTCCTCTGCATCATTGAGTTCTATTAGAAGCTATTTTAGTGAGTTGGTTGCAGCAATATCGCTTCTTAAATTCTCAAAGACATTTCCGCAAGATGCTTTCTGTCTGTTAAATGCAGCATAGCAGTCAGATCACATGATCATGAAGCGCCAGTGGAGACGCAAAGGGGGATCCCTTCGATCAAAGGGAGGAATCAAACGAAAGATTAGGACACATTTACCAGACTCTAGAGCGGTTTTCTTGGATTCAATGGCAACCATACAATTACGATTGCCGGTGGTGTGCGAATTTCAGACCAGAGTGCAACGTCCTCCAGAGCAATGGGAATATGTACGTCTCCTAGTCCGATCCCACAGGCATTTATTTGGACGACATTATTAAGAAGAGAAAAACAATTGACCTCTAATGGCTCTTCTGAAAATGAAAGAATAGATCATACTGAAATTTGCAAGTAATCCACAGTTTGTTGCTGGTCCTGAACCATTGGTATAACCCAGGGAACACATTAATCAAGTATAGATTCTAGTAGTCCTGCTTTTGTCCCAACTCCCAGCCCAGTTTGACATGACTCTCCTCAAAGGTTATCGGGAGTACAGCTGACTGCCCCATTCCAACTTCAGCTAACTTCCTTCTTCCCCTCCAGTGATTTCTTCACCAGACAACTCCTGGGTCCAACCAAGTCATGACAGCCAACGCCAGCTCAATCACAACTCCTGAAGCTGTCATTAAAGTTTAAACTTTCCATCGATTATTCAGAACAACTTCCTACCTTGCATTAGAAAGGAAAAATGATATAAGAAACTTTCGATTTACCACACACCTATATTCTTTTTATGGCTTCATTGTTACACCTTTGGAGGTGTGGATGAAAGTACAAACCGCTTGTTAATGCATGCATTCCATTCTGATCAGAATAAGATACATAATATTATGGAAAGAAGAATGATATTTTGTGTCATTCCAGTACAAATATATCAAAAACTTTTATCACTTAATTTGTTGACCTTTGGAGTTGTGGATGAAAGTACATTTTCAATTTTTCAGTCAAAGGTTTGGAAACAGAGTGTTGTTTTGAGATAGGATAAGTGTTTATTCACAAAACCACCTATGGATGATGGATGATTGGTGCTTTATGTCCTGTATTTATGCACTTGGTAGCCTAATAATAAGGACAGGAGGAGGACAGATGAGCAGAAACGTGTGAACATTGAACAACTGTGACCTGTTTCAATTGGCATACTTGGATCCATTCACACTTTTGAAAGCAATCAGGGTAGTATTTACAGGCAATTTTAACAATTTTGCCTCTAATGTCCCGTCCTTCCTCAGCCATAACACTGATATAGGCAAATTTTCATGGGAACACATTTTCTTTCAACACTTTCTGATACAAATAATATTATGTCATAAGTAATATTATGTCATATTAAAGTAATATGAATCTACATAGCTAGCATGCGACACATGTGACCTCACGAAGTGACTCACATTACCGAATGACCACTGAGATGACTTCTGATAACATCTTGACATCTGACACTGACCGCATGACTCAGATAAATACAAATAACGGAAGATCGTTGAAGATATTTCGGGATTATTTATATTTGCCTTTCTCACAGATCACAACAACACTGTAAAATTTGAAATCGCTGAACTGGGACAACCTAATCACAACTGCATCTCCATCTTGAATCACAAGCTATTTTTACTTTGACCCCAGCTTATCAGCAAAAAGTAGCAATCACATGACCATACCCATGATAATATTATATATAAGGGGAACAAAACTTGTCAAGAAAAACAGATAAACTTGGTCACAGACGAAGCTGTTTATCATCAATTAAAAGAAAGGTAAGCATATTCTTATTTCCAATTCACATCATTTTAAAATAATTGTTTATACAAACAAATACAACTACAAATTGTTATCTTGGGAGCATAATTGAATTGTTAACTTATTTTAGAATTTATTGTGTTGTGTGAAAATGGTCAATTTGTTTTTTTTTGTGTTTTTTTTAATACAAGCTTTGGTATATTGTTGTGCTCCAAGGCTCAGGGTGACACAATGTTTACAAAACGTTTATTCCTGAGCATAATCATGTTGAAATATATCATGATTTGTCACAGATCATATACTAATACCTAGGTCTTCCAATACAATTTCTTTGCACATCATTAAAAAATACCAATTGCTTGGTATGGAAATATATATGTGAGGCACAGACATTTAAAACAACTTATCGCTGCCTTATTAATTAAAAATACTTCAATATATCAGACTTTATAAAAGAAAAAACAAAAATCATACAACTTGTAAATGGCTCTACATAATGAACCATTTATTGACATAATTGGTGATACTGGCAATCAGGATACTGATAAATCTCCCTTATTATTTTTTTTAAAATTCTCCATAATTACCAAACTCTCACTGCCGTTGAAAAATCAGAACTAGAGGAAATATAGGAAGGGTCAACGGTAGGCACCATGAAAATGTATGTATCAATGTGGCAAATAAAGTAAATGACATGAGTGACACCTTCTTTTCCAGGTCAGAATGTTCTACCCGGTCTTGCTGTCTATGAGTCTGTGTTTGGCTTCAGCGTGCTCAGCAACAGGCCACCAATCCAAACCAGCTTCAGCAACAGACGCCCAATCCAAGCCAAAGAAATGCTGTCTTCCTGACAACTGGCAGGGCAACATGGCACAGGTCATGCACATCCCAGCTGCCAGACAATACCTTGAGATGGACTACGAGTACGCCTACATGAAAGACACAAGGATGTCCGGATTCAGGATTTTGGATCCTTTAACAGGCAAGCAGTTGAGCAGGGGAGTGATCGACTTCAACTCAGATGTGTTCTACAACATCACAGGAGCAACGTGCGTCAAGTCAGCCAGGCCAGCTGCCTTTGCGGAACCCTTTTCCTGCATGCCTGATGATTCAGAGTACCTGGGAGACTATTACGTTGGAGGGGAGGTGGACGGATGGAAGGCATCTTACTGGAGGGCTCGCAATATCACCAGCACCGTGAAATTCGTCGAAATCGCTTTCAGTGAAAACTGCATTCCAGTCTACGAAAGAGCTATCATGGACATTGGGGTTGAGATGAAAATGACGGTCAATTGTCGCAACATAGCAAGTCGCATCACAGACCCATCCATCTTCGAAATTCCCGAGGGTTGTAAAGAAGCATAATACAATGTTGGAAATTGATAATGGCACAGATATTGAGATCTATATGTATTGCGATAAGAAGTAATAAAAGCAGTCAGAAACTAACTTTGTTTCAAAGAAATCCGTCAATTCCTGTACACATGTAATTACTCATCAAAAAGGTTTAATTCCGGACCCCTTTGATGAATTGCATAAAACTCAATGCAAGTTGTTAAAACGTCATTTTGTAAACCAAATAATAAACCTGTTATATTGTTTCAGTTTAACATGTCTATTGGCATGCAATTCAACACATCAAACCAATCACAACTTATTGAAACATTTTACATTTATTACATTTACAAAGGAAGTTTGTAAGTATTACTAATTATCCAAGTTTGTGAGTGTGCAAATATTTTATCCCACATGCTCCATATAATGAACAGCCATCCACATTGATTCCACAGCCCATATTTCATAAGCACCCATTGTTGATGGAGCAGTGGATCACCTCAGACTTGTTGGTATTCATAGCCAAGCAAGGAGCCCATGCTTCTTTATCCCCCATAAAGAAAACCAGGGCATCTAAGTGGCAATATGACGGATAACTTGGGCACCAGAAGAATAGCATCTTGGATGCAGACACCTTCTATTTCAATGACAAAGAGACCAGAGACACCACTGCTTTCTTTGGCCATTCTATCTGTCTCGCAATCTGTCAATCTGTCCGCCTGTCCTTTCAGATCAAACTACAACTATTTGCAGAGCTCTCCAACCCAATCACATAACAGTTTTCATATCCACTCACAGTTATGAATATTCCAGGCCAACACAAGGAGAAGGCAAACATGTCTATCCGGTTTTAAATAATCACACATTTGGGTAATCACTATTGAGTGAGTGCAAGTTGATTATGTAGTATGCTGGTTCCAGGGTCTGCAATGGCCTCACCTATCTTCTCAAATCACTGTTGTGGCTCCTAATACATTACATAGCACTACCTGAAACAACAAACATCAGTGCTATGGTTGCAAGACAAGGAGACACACAAGCGAAAATGTAAGGAGAATACACCATCACATGAGGTCCATAAATTACAAAGAGAAAACCAATGTGAACCAAATTAAAGAGTTCAGTTTTTTCTGCTTTCTTCTAAGAGTCAGAATACACTAAGAAAGCTGGCTGGGTCCAATATTGTCAACTGGCCAAACTCATATTTGGGCAGGCAGCTGTCTGATGGTTAGAGACCGACAAAAATGACCAGTTGGAAAACCAATGTACCCATGGTCTCAAGAGAAGAACTGAGCAGAGAGGTAGAAGCAGGAGGCAGAGAAGTAGGAGGTAGAGAGGGACTGAGCAGAGAGGTAGGAGAAAGAGAAGTAGGAGGCAGAGAGGGACTGAGCAGAGAGGTAGGAGAAAGAGAAGTAGGAGGCAGAGAGGGACTGAACATAGAGGTAGGAGGCAGAGAAGTAGGAGGCAGAGAAGTAGGAGGCAGAGAAGTAGGAGGCAGAGAAGTAGGAGGCAGAGAGGGACTGAGCAGAGAGGTAGGAGGCAGAGAAGGACTGAGCAGATAGGTAGGAGGCAGGGAAGGACTGAGCAGAGAGGTAGGAGGCAGGGAAGGACTGAGCAGAGAGGTAGGAGGCAGAGAAGTAGGAGGCAGAAAGGGAATGAGCAGAGAGGTAGGAGGCAGACAGGGACTAAACAAAGAAGTAGGAGGCAGAGGACTAATATACAATATAAGCAGAGAAGTTGGTGGCAGAGAGGGACTAGGCAGAGAAGGAGGAGGCAGAGAGGGAGAAACCATAAAGGGAAGAGGCACTGGGAGGAGAGAGGAGGGAGAAGACAAGCACAATCCAAGAAGCCAGTATAATAGCTACACTGTAAAAAAAGAGACACAAGCTGGGGGAGGAGTCAGAGAATGGGAGAAAGCTGAGAGGGAGGAGGCAGAGATAGCGAAGCATAGTGGAAAGAGGCAGATAAGGCAGAAGAGATGTAGGAGGTCAGAGCAATCCAAGGATCAAAGAACTACATTGTCGGAAGGATACAAGAGGTGGAGCAAGACAGAAAATGCCAGTAAGCTAGTGCAGAGAGGGAAGAGGTGACACGACACCCAGAGGAGGCAGAAGCTATGGAGAAGACAATTAAGAAAGGCAGAATGAAGAGTGGAATAAATTAGAAGCTGGCTGCAGAGATAGGGATGAAGAACACAACAGAAGGAGCTATCAGGAGGAGACAGGAGCCGGTGAGGAGGAGGTATAGAGACAGAACATGCTATATGTTGGTCCCGGATCATGTCTTGCATGTTATGGTAGAATAAGTACTCCACATTGTTCAGAATTCTTCTCCTGCCATCTGGGTGCCATTAGCTTGCTACATTTTGGTGTCCCAAGACCCAATGCCACATTGTGCCTCCCTCCCAAAAACTTATTAGTAACGGTCTTCATATTGTTAGGATACAATGTATATTGTAATGATTCTACACATTTTGTGTCTGAATCCATGTATGACAGTAGACCTCATTTCGTGGCTCGAAAATAATAAATGCTATTGAGGGATTATTTCTTGTGTGAATTAGTGCAAATGAAGTTTGGCCCATGGATAAAATTGATCAACATTTCCATGATCAGAAAGGCTCAGAATGCACCAATGTCATTACTTTCTCCAAAATTTTCCTGTGGGGGCATACTTACTCATATTTAGAAAGTACAATTAGTCCAACAACATCCTTCAAATATTTGAGAGTCAGCAGCAAATCAACTCACCTGCAAGAAATGGGAGAATTGTTTTAATATATGCAAAATTCGGAAATTGAAAGAGTATATTCATACAGTCAATATTTTAACATCCTACATTAAAACATATATATGAAGACAATATTAAACAATTTAAGTACAGAAACCTAGATAGAATGAACTCCAAAAGAAAAAGACCTTTGTGTCAAATAGCAAAACAACAAGGAATGTGACTCATTGTGAGTCTGGCAGCTCTTTAGATGTTTACTGATCTACCAAATTGTAGATCTCCCATTGTATATAATGCCTAGAGCTAAAGATTTGAGGTTGTCTCTGAATCTTACTTGCCCCCCCCCCCTAGGGGACCCTCTTTGTAAAATGTGTCCTCCGAAACATCCCAGCCTCATCTGCATGTCTTAAGAGATTTGGCCAACTTTCTGCGACTTTGTCCAGAACTGGGAAGCAGAAGCAGAGAGTGAGCAGTTCTGACTTCTATGCAGTTGAACGAACGCGGTCTGAACCAAGACAGGGGTCAAATAATGTACACTATAGTTTACATGTTAAAGTATACAATTTAGGTTTGTCACCTACACGTTTTACTACACTACAGCTACTTTGCCAAGAGCTGAATTTCCAGTGTCGCATCTACAGATAAACATCTAGACTACACCCTACAAATAGAATGGCTGTATGGAAAAGTGCACAAAGTTGACAGATGCCCTTCCAAACAGACAGTTTCTGGCGCCAGCATGTCGCCCTGTGTTATCCCATGCTGAGATATGCCATGCTGGATATTGGCAATAGAGCCAAAGTAAGGCTGTAGTGCATGGTAGGAGCAAGGAGGCAATCTCTATACTATGAACTGTGGCAGCACTCAGTGGCATGTCAGATTGAGTAAGTCATGGCCCGGGTGGCAGATGGCAGGAATTGGCCACCATCAAATGCCTTCTTCCTAACCCAGCCTGACGTAGTATCTCAGTAACATCAATTCTACCGCTCTGCTGGAGCCCGTAACTATTCCTCCAGGGTAGCCCAAGCAACTATCATTTCTAACAATCATCCTTTACCAGCCAGGAAAACTCTCACATCGGCAGATCGGATTAGAAGAGGAGATGGATAGCGAAAAACTGACACATTATACAGATGAGAGAATACACTCCCTGAAAACTAAATCCCACAAAAGTTAGAGGTGAAGGTCAAAAGTCAAAAGAAGTCAATTAGCAGTGATTAGAGGGAGGCAATGTGAGCCACGTTGAACAGTGGATGAGAAGGGCAGCAGCTCATTAGTGGAGAACATCAACATGTTCAAGAAATATTGGGGAGTGCCATGGGCTGTTGACTCAAGACGCCATAGATCACTTTAGGTGAACTCAACACTCAAAGGGGAAAAGATGAAGCAAAGATAAAGCAGGGGAGTCAAAGATCAACTGGAGGCTGAAGTGGCAATGAGACATGATGAGGTCCCTCTGATACTCCAATTGACCATTTTCAACGAAGGAAGCACTACTCATTTTCACACGATAACGTTCAATTTGAGGTCCAGGATGTCATTTCCTTGGACACAACATGCAGCGTGCGAGAGAAATGACAAACATCCGCAGAAGGTCAGGGGCAATTGGGGGGTCATGCTGCATATTCACGAAGAGACATTTGAGAAGAAAGGAATCAAGGCCAGACACATGCGCTGCATTTTTCAAGGATACCTCCAGTTTGTACCTAACGCCCCATTATGTTGGCATTTCCTGAATGTTAAACACTAATGCAGGAAGCTTCGTCAGAGAATCTTCATTACGTTTCAACAAACAAATTTGAATCGGCAAAAAATAGGGAGGACACTTTCAAAAGAGGTAGCTGCCTGTATCTCAATTAATCTCTGCAAACTGATAAAGCATGTTAAGAAGTAAACAACAATATTTGGGGAGAAGAAACCATGTCATAAATTGTTGACACTTTTAAAAGTTTTTTTTGCATTATATAAGAAAGTTATAACATTTAGATGATTGACACTTATTCTTGTATTAATAACTTATTTTCCCGAATTGATGATGTAATGTCTTGGATAATTATTGCAAAGTTATGTCATTATACTAGATTATTAGAAGCATAACTGCTTTAGTCACCAAGCTATTCTGATCTCCCTGATCCGAATGGTATGTCAGTTGTACAGATTATCGGATCAGCGAAATATGTTAATCCCACTTCTGATGTAATGGTGAGCACCCAACGATCGCCAACATCTGTGACCACATTATACAGCCTGATGGACATTGGTAATCCTGTTATTCATCAGCACTTTTACATAGAACTCAGTCCATTGTCCAAAGAGATCTCATATACATGATATATTTAGAGATGCTTGCTTGCTTGCAAGCGGCATCTCTATTGTGGGAGGATGGCTCTGAAACTTATGACAACTGCCTTGGTCATGCTGTTTCATCTCTGTCATTAAAACTTTGCATACAGTCTCAATAGAATTTTATCTTGTGCTGATAAACTTTTGGCGTCTTTCTGAGATGAAGAAATTAATAAAGAAAACAAACAGGCTGAGTTTCTGCAGGTCAAAGGTCAATCACCAAAAGTAGGTCACAGGCCAGATACCCTCCAGCAGGTCTCACTTGCCAGATACCCTCTGCAGGTCTCACATGCCAGATACCCTTCTGCAGGTGACAGGCAAAGGGGTAGATACTATCATGGGCAGTCTATCTACAAGCATCTCTTAAAGTGCTTGCACATTATTTTTATATGTATATATCACCACTCAACACCAGAACAAATAATCTCATCAGCACAATGGGACAATCATCCACCAACCAGTACATTTGGCATCTGATATCATTAGTGCATGACCAGCGAAACATTACCAGAACAATTCCACAAGTATCTGTTTAGATGCAACTGTTAGGGTGTCAGAACACCAGACAAAGGCATAACATCTCATTGTGCCTTGGGATTCTATAAACTAGCCATTGATATGAGATGCAGTAACAAAGGCAGAACAAAACTTACAAAAGAGACCACTGCATCCTCAGTATCCTCAGGCTGATGTGCTGACAAAGAGACCAAGACAATCAGCCAATCAGGGACAATAGAAAAGCTAATTCTCAGCTTAATGCAGCGCTCACAGCTAATAGCCTGAACAATGAATAAGGAAATAAATGTTCTGCAAGCAGGTCAAACACAGGTGTGAAAATAAGAGCAACATTCAAGCTGCAGTGCAGCAAGATGCTATATTATATGGTATATATCAAAAGCACTGGAATCTAAATGACTGGTGTGCATCAACATGCACGATAGATGGGAAATATGGATTAAGGGAAGAATAGGGCTTTACACACTTTATCTATGCACTTATTGCACTTGGTAGGAGATTAGAAAGAAGAAAGTATGAGTGATTGTGGTGACCTAGTTTTAAATACAATCCCATAATTTTCACTCTCCTGTTTCTGAGGAAGCCACATTCTGATGACATAAGGAGGCAGCACATGCATACGGTTGCCATGGCATCAGGTGCTATAGCAACAAAGTGAGAATGTTTTATTCCCAGCATATCTCATACATAACAATGATAACTTCATGTCAAATGATGTACCTACATCGGTCACAAAGTATGTTAAGGATATTACTAACACAGCTAACTAACTAGCTGTTCTGAGAGATATTGAGACAAATAATCATTGGTGCATTGCACCCAATACATGTTCATGAGAATTAAGTTCAGAACCAATAGCATATCCATCAGGCTGCATCACAAAGTGCGACTTCAAATAGTTCAAGGCTCCATCAAGAGCTCCATCTATCCAACCATATGTTGTTCTCTTATTAATCCTGGCTGATTCATTGATCAGTAAATTGTTAGCCCCAAGGGAGGCGGACAAAGGGCATGAAAACATTTCCATGTAAGGGAGATTCCATAAGAGCCATTTTGGGTTAAAAGCAGGGTGTCCTCCCTGTGGGACATGAAGCCAACATTCTGCAATTTGCAAGCATGCCGTGTGCTGTCCCAGGGCAAAGCTATTCTCCTCAAATTGCCTGTCTGCCCTCTCTTCTCAATCAACAGGGAAATGTCACTTCAAACACTCCTGGTAAATACAAGAGGAGCCCAACACAGAGCAACAACCTGCAAATGTATTTTTGAGACTTGATGAATTGGATTTTAACCTAACTAATGCAGTGGGATGCTTCTATCAGAAATTAATCTCTCTCAGAATTAAATCAGCTTCCCATGTGACTTGTGCATATACCACCAAACACAAAGACATCTAAAAAAAAGCGAGTTGCAGTGTGAACGGAGTCAAGGAACAGACCAAATCAACATTGAACCAGAAGAGGAAATGTGCAATCAAGAGCAATCAGGCAGCAAGTGTGGACAACTAGGTTAACCGAGGGGAAATCAGAGGTCAATACTAATGCAATACAAGAGGCAGGCTACAGTACTGCAGCTTAATGGGTCCATGGATATATGAGTCCACTACAAACAAGCACAGTCATCTTGAAAGAAATATGAGATGAATTCTTGAATCGGAAATATTCTGTTCAGAAATTTCCTTCCACAACGTAATAATCTCAGATTAGATTCAGGAGTATCAGAGACACAGATGCACAAAACATCAAATTAATTGGCTGCATTGTGGTGAATAGCAACCATTCAATGAAAATTGACAATAACTGACCAAAAGAAAGGTTAATGGATCATAGCAGACAGATGGACGTCAGGCAAGCAATACTCAGGGCCCAGCAGTCCACTTCATTTACATGCAAATCAAGAGGACAGGAGCAAGTCAAGAGGAACCAAGGCTAAATGGAGAGAAAGCAATCCACTCAAAGCTGAATAATTAATGGCCACAGACATGGTACCTGACAATCACTTGTTACTGTCTCATAACACACTCATATCCTATGCATGGAGCTGCTAATTCAAACAGGAGGTTTAATGCACCAATAATGACACAGTCATCCTTCTCCTTTGCTAACCTCACAGGCATAATCAACCGCATTGTATACTCTATAATGGCTCAATGTAAATAGAGCGGTATTCACAGGAATCACATTGAAGCCAGCAAAATGTCATTATTTCCTCTTATGAGATCCAAATATCAATTCATAGCAAATAAAATGTGTAACTGTTTCCATTGCAGTGAACAAGAAGTTTTGACCTAAGATCTACTTAATATAACCTTCACAAAATCAGTTAGACTTCAAACAAGATCTATCTTGAAAATCAGTCGACCAAACAGGTGATTGTGAGCGTCCAAAAATCCTCCCTGTCACATTAAATGCCGCTTACGAAATACCACAAGGCTATGGCAGTATTACCAGTCTGGCACATCGATAGCAACCTGACACATTTCAGAAGATGACAGAACACATCAGTCGACAGTCCATTGGACAGATCAATTGACAAAGGGACAGATCTTGCAGCATGACAACAACCATATCAGATGCAGGGTGCCATGACAACTGGCACTTCAGGAGCACCATCCAGAATTACACCCAGATGAGGCCAGGTCCCTTCATTACAGGCCAGACACACAGCACTCATAAAAGGGCGCTTATTGCTCAGCTCTATAGCTTGGATCTTTTGCCTGGGTCTTTTGCTGCACAGAATTGCACTTTACTTTCACACCTCTTTTTCCCTTGTCGACTCAACCAGCCTGGTCTGAAATATCATCATCCAAGCCATAATCATCATGATCATGTAAAGTGTCAAAAATGTTTTTTGAAGTTCAGATACACTAAAGAGAGGTCGGGCACAAGAGACGTAGACCCAAAGGTCTACAAGGCAAGTCACTTTGAACAAAAAATAGCACAATGTCAAACCCTCATTCCTCATCATTGTTAGCCATGATTTGCCTGACAGGACTTGATACCTGCTCTGATATAATCATTTTGTCTCACTTTCTCCCTCACAGGTTGGAGACTTATATAAGTCAGCACCACACCCTTACTCATCATCACCCATCAGCAGCAGTGGCACTAAAAGGATTTAGGTCATCAGCTACATGGATGATAATGGAGGATAACAGCAGCGCCACCTACGTCTGAAGAAGAAAGAGATGCATAAATGTCAGGGGGATGCAATGATACAGGATAGATGAACAGTACAGGATAGATGAACAGTGGCCACTTTGGCTAACTAGTCATATGGGGGTAGTATAGCCTAGCACAGCTCTGTTCATGCTGTATGTGGATAGATCAGATAGCAGTGGGAACGGAACGATTCAGCCTACCCCATGTCCGCGGCTAATCTGATGCTTTGCATAAAACAGGCATTTCCACAGCATGATCCCATCAACCGACACCCATATCATTGCCAACCAGCATATGGACCTGTTCATGTCGATATCAAAAAGCCATGTTGTGCACTGGACTGAATATAAACGAGTCTTTTGTGTAAATTTCAAAGGAATAAACCGAGTAAGGAATATTAATGGTAGCAAAGCTCACACAATGACCTGCAGTCACAATGTCAGCTGAAACCTCATTGAGACATTTGCTGCAAAGCAGGAACAAGTTTAAAGAACAAAAGAACTAAAAGGACATTAGGTCAATTGTCACGCAACATCGAGTCATCAGGCTCGGGATGTATTTTGACTGTTTGTACTTGATCAGTCCATGACCAGACAGCATTTGGCGGTCAGTAAGGCACACCAGGCATGGCTTAGCCAGAACAGAGCATATCAGGGTAACAGTGGAGGCTTCAAAGGCTGCAGGATGGCTCAAGCACATTACACAATGGCTCAGCGGTCAATCCACTGCACCCATTAAAGACCGATCAGTTGCAGCACAACCTGACCTGCCTGACAAAGACCTGATGGGATCACCACAAATTGTGTGGACTGCAAATTGCATCATTTGCATGGGGAGCATGTCAGACAAATTTAGAACATGCAAAGACCATCACCACTGCAAATGCCATGCTATGTCTGCACTACACTATTCCATGTGCTACACATGACATTGAAAGCAACATGATTCAACCTAACAAGCTACATGCCAAAAATACATGCCCCAAAATCAGAAATATCTGGGCAAAAATGGCTATAAAGCTAGCAACATTTTAGTCAACACTTCACTTGTGTGACCAAACTCAGCATCAAGGTCAGAAGTCAGATATGTTTTTATACTTCTTCATATCCACTTATTTATAGGTGTTAAGGCTTAACAAGGCTCATGTACAATCTGGATAAAGTGCACTTGTCTTACCAAGCAAATAACCAACATCAGAGAAGTAATTTCAAAGACCAGATGTGAGGCTGTTTTGAGCTTTAGCCACTCGGGGTCAATGGCCTCATCGGAGTTTCACAACAAATCAGGCCTTTGAAGATACGTTATCAGTCATCCAAGTACTCCCAGGACACTCAGTGCCATTCCACTGACAGATCACCAACACAAGAGCCAACCAACATCCAACATTGCCCATTCTAAATAAAACAACATGCTAATTAAACCAACAGACAAGTTTCAAACATCCACAGAGGACCACCTCACTAGGACAATGACCTCTTTCCAGCTTGCAGTCCAATAGCAATTCTTTAAGCATCCTCAGCCTCACTCAAATATAAATGGCACCAAGAAAGACACTGTTGCTCTTGTTCTTTGCTGCAGTCTGAGATAGCAAAGGTAAAAAGGGTCATTGGTCTCAACATAATCCACAACGCCAACAACCTCCTTATTGACGGATATTGAAGGACCCCAGCAAGCCAGAAAGGATTAAGGTTACAAGAACTGGGCAACAAGAACGGACAGTCTTTACAAGTTGATGAGGACATTCAGAGGAGAGCAACCAGGTCAATGGCTTTAACTCCAACCATGCTAGCCTGTCAATGGACCACGGCTACCATATCAACACAAAATTTAACTTTTAAAATTTTCCTGATGCACCATGAGCGTTCTAACTTCCAAGCATGCTTCAAAAAATGATGGGACAATGCAATAAATGAAACATACAACTAAACAGGAAACACAGGATAAACTGAACAAAGCAGCAGGACAGCATTATACTTGACAGACCAGTAGAGCGGGGTAGGCCAGAATGAAGGACATTTCAGGGCTACACAGGTCACCACGGAGCACTCCCTCGCTTGTATCATTGAAGGATGAGTAGCCCGAGTCAGCCTGGCTCTTGGGTCGTTAATGCCCTTGCAACTGCTCTACTGCGCCATTTGCCCATCCATCAATTAGTTAAGCCATCACTAACTGACCTACATGCTCCAGTCAAGCCCCTGTCATGCTAGGGCAGCTAGGCTAGTGCCAAACGAATGTGAAGGGAATGCCAGGCCAATGCATTGCACTGATGCCCAGAAGATATCCCACACAGACATCGTCCCATCTTGGGAGATTTGAGCATTCAAGAAGTCCTGGGGATATTTTGGATAATGTGCAGTAATCTTCAGACATGCAAATTTCTTAACATTTCTTGGAGGCAGCAGCAGATGATGCATCCAAACGCAGACATGGCACAGACCAATTCACACCTTTCTCCGACGCCATTGATCAGTTGATCCATCCAGGCACAACAAATTCTACAAAAAGGTGGTTAATGTCTTGCAAAGAGATGTTTGCCTGAAACTAAAACAGCATATCCAAATATTTGTCATTTGGATAGAATGCAAAAACATGAGATGGAATACTGCAGATCTTGAACCTTGCATCACATATCATGTGTGGCATGCTGCCTCCTGTTGCTGGTCAGGACTTCATATCTTTCATCTGATTATTGCTCATATGCATTCATAGAGTGTCTCAGATTATCTAGGAAGAAGCACTGGACTGCATTGTAATCTTGTGATGAAGTAGCAATTCAGATCACATCTACATTTATATTCATGTTGAAACGGTCAATGAATAGAGCCATCAAAATGAAGACAGCAGATATAGCAGTCAGTAATGCAAAGGAGCAGGAGGCTGGCAAAAATCATCACCCATCTTGGATTAAATTTTGCCTAATTTCAGGCCATTACAACACTGTACAACCAGGGTATCAACTTAATTTTCGGTAGCCTAGCTGGTAAATTAGTAAAGCGCATTTGTGGACAATGCTCTATCGTCATTTCAATTTGGGATGATGCCTTAAGAAGCAACACAAAATGTGACATGAGATGCAGATTTATCAAGAGCTCAGCAAGATGCAGCACAAAGATGCACAAACATAATTATGATACACAAGCTGCAGTTGCCAGGCAGACAAAACATTTAGAGCAATATAGAGCATCCTGCAGCTTGTGCATCTTCTGCAGCCTCCTTAGTGCAAGATGGGCCACAGACAAAAAGGACAAGCCAATGAAGCACACCAGACAGCCTGTCCCACCCCCTCAATTTCCTTTTCCATGCTAGGTTGTTCCCAAACTATCAATTACACACAATACAAGCTTGTGCTAAACTGATGCATTCAATAATTAAAACACTTCATATGAACTGCAGCGAAGAAAACACAGATATATCGTAATTCTGAAAACTAAATAAGGTTGCTCTACTTTCCTAAATAATTGAATGCTTCATTTACATTTTAAAAGGACTTTCTTCATTGTTCTTGGTATCTTTATTATGAGTCTATATATGACAGAACATCTTTAACTGCCAACTGGGCTGAGTGCGAGCATGATATTACAGTAATGCCAGTGTAACAATGGTGACATCTAATAACAAATTTAGGTTTCAGAATGATCAAACGGGAAACTTACATGTACATGATGTTCAATGATTGATTGATTGATTGATTTGTTTATTTGTTTTTACCACACATACCACTCATATATACAACAATGCACTTTCACAATTTCACACATTCCATCAATATTAAAGTAAAATCAATATTGCAATTTAAGTGTATGGTAAGGAGGTGTCCCACTAGTTAAATATAACTGTTATCGGAACACCCCCTGTGATGAAAGAGTTATGAGAATGGGATATAATACAAGGAAGAACCAACGAGGAACCAATTCGGAACCAATTCGAACCAATGAGGAACCAATTAGGAACCAAGTGCTCTTTTATAGAACACTTGTTGTGCAACCCAAGAGCAGGCGGGTGGCCAATCTAATTGAGGTAATAGCCATTAATAGGCAAATGGCATGGGAAGCACACACAAGACATCTTTACAGGAGACTGAGAAGGGGACCAAGAGGGGAATGTTGCAAGGGATGGGAAACGGGCTGAATTGATCAAGACCAAATTCCTTTCACGGCTTCATACATCAATTAGATGACCACTGAGTGGAATGGCAAGACCAGGAAGAGCCTCTGGCTGAGCACTAGATCACACATTGTGGCAGAGATAGTACCATTTGGGGATTGCGAAAGGGGGTTGCCATTGTAAGATAGCAATACCATTTTCCTACCACAGGACATTGGATGGGACTTAGTTAGGCTGGACAATATCTCAGGTTGTCATAAACATTAAGCAGCAAACAATCTATCAATGGTGCTTTAAAAGTCTCTGTATCCATCACAGAAATTTCTAGAACCATCAATTACTCAAAAAGCCAAATAAAAGCAATGCTCCTACAGCCTTTATCACCTTCTGAATGGCATGATGTGGTTTTAAATAGGGAAGAATATTCATTGACAATAAAAGGTGCCAGTTCCATAAGCGACTGTCTCTTACTGATTCCAATACTTTGTTTGAAATGAATTTAGAATCAACCATATCTAAAAACAAATGTAGAGTAGCATGTAAATTTTCCATTGTATGGGTATCTCATCTCAACTGCTGTCTAGCATCCCTCAGCATCCTCCCGATTCTCCTGCACCCCAACCCATTACATCCCTCTTCCTTACAACTGTTTTTGCACCCTGATTTTCAAAAATGATTCCAAAAGCAGCAGAATATAATCCTCGGCATGTTTGCAATCTTGTGTTGAATAAATCAGAAGTAATTTTGCTTCCAAGTCTATAAATATTTGTCGGCTGCTCCTCCTGCCAAAACAATTAGAAAGACATTGCTTCTGGGGTAAGATGAAAGAATACTCCTTGAATAATTCCCTTGGTGAATGTAAGTGGTAATACATCTCTCTCATTCCTGTATCTTTTCCTATCCAAAGTTCTTTCTTGTTTATATTAGCTTTCCTGCAGCCATCCACCACTCCACCCCAAACACCAGGGTGACATAGCACACCCCTCTGACCCCATCCGATCCGGAACTTGTCCTCCTCAAATAAAACAAATACTCTGGTGGTCAGCACTGTGCCATGTTGCAGTCTCCACTCGGCCAGCCAGCCCATGAGCCTCCCTCTCTCTGCAGACTACAACAAACTGGAAGGGGCCAGTTAAGAGTTCCCCAGCTCCATCCATCAGTATTTGGGGCAAGAAGCACCAGCCAGCCCATCAGGAATACATCTGAAGCAGTGAGGTACCAGGGACAAAGCTAATGCAGGTCAAGCAACTTTCGGTTCATCTGACAAACTTGTCGACCAGAACGGCATTCGTAAACTGAAGTGGATCAGTAGCAGCAACAATTCCGATTTCAGAATTAACTTTCACAACAGCAGAAATTCAGAATATTTTCAAAACAAACATTTGCAGCTATTTCGCCCAAGGACATTGAACTAGGTAAGGAGGAAGTGCTGAAATTACAGAGACCAGAAATAGCAGCAATTGTAAACAGGCAGAGACCATTAAGCTCTTAGCACACTGACTGCTTTGTTATTTAACATGACACATGCAATTCAGGTTACCATGACGGCCATTAAACAAATCAGAGCCCATGGTTTAGTCAGTGAAAAGTGAAGTGTAGGAGAAAGTGTCTTGTTGCAATAACGGAGACAGTAATGTGGCAACACTGCTCTAAGTCAATAAAAGCAATTGCATCCAAATAATATGAGTTTGACAGGTAGCAGGAAGCAAAACAATCAACAGTAAAAACACGTGCAAGCGTTATTCCATCAACAACTATAGTGCACATTGTTGAGAGCATGTATTTTAATGCAGGGATTTGAATTTTGAGATTGTCAAAAGACTTGAGGAGATACCAGTAACAGTGCCAATCTCTGTGTTAGTGACCCAGAGCACAACAGCTATGACAATTATAGCAAAGCAGCTACAATAACTGACACCAGGGACCGCAACAGTACTCATCAACACAGCCCTGGGGTCAACCAAGGTTGTGTGACCCACAAGCCCATTGCAGCCAGGAATACATCCTATTTGTAAATGGAATGCAGATCATGCAGTGCATGCCAAAGTCCAATTACGGCAGGTGGATTGATTCATTGAATTAGTTATCGGTTGATCCTAAAATAATGCATCATGGAAAGTATCAAGCCAGTAATAATGGAGCCATTATTTTTGTATCTCTGGAGCAACAGTTGCAGCAAACCATGCTGAGCATTCTCACAGCACAGCAACCACATACAGTAGCTAATTATACACTAATACACAGATTGCTTCATGTCAGCAGGACAGGAGTTCCACAGCTTCCAAGCTTGAGGCTGAGCTTAGCCTACCATGCAATGGCTCACTGCTGTCTTTTTCATTGTCTCACTTGTTATCTCCTCCAGGATTGTATTGTGTTCTGCCCAGAAGGCTATTCTGTCTGGTTGAAGACAATCACTTGCCAACTTCATTGTCTCCGCAATAACAGGTGGCAAGATGGGTGCAAGAACATCACAGGCTCTATGTTGGCAATTTTTCTTTGCATTCTCTATTTGCATACTCTCCTTTTGTTAAGCTTGTTTCTTCAGCA
This sequence comes from Platynereis dumerilii, assembly GCA_026936325.1. Lineage (NCBI taxonomy): Eukaryota > Metazoa > Annelida > Polychaeta > Phyllodocida > Nereididae > Platynereis > Platynereis dumerilii. The sequence continues at coordinate 3,687,683 of JAPTHN010000031.1, forward strand.
AATGCTTGGCATGCACCTCCCCATGGAAACAACTGGCTGCTTCAGCAAAATAGACCCAGCCGCATTCTTGACCCAGTAGCATCTGACAATAGACTCAGAGCTCTGCATCTTGCCCATCTTCGCAGCAAGTGCAAATCTTAATTTTTCCATGCAACATAATTACAGACAATCTTTGCCATGATTGCTAAGTGTTGTTGCTCACACAGAGCTCAGGGCTAAATTGCAGTTGAAGTGCAGGTGAGATTGAGATTGCTTGGACCAACTTTTATACGAGACCAGAGAGCATGAAATCCCACATGTCCCTTCTTCCAAGTGCCAACCAGTCGTCTAAATGACAAACCTTGAATAATGCTGACACCAGCCTGATCCACAAGCCCAGTCAGCCGTTTACTGGCAAAAACCCATTGCCAGTCAATAGTGTCACAAAATATTCTGCAGGCTGGTGCAGAAGGAAACACAAAACGAATCATTGATCCACACCATTGTGGAAGGGCGTTCTGAGAAGTCTGATCTCACAAAACATCGATAGACTTAGGAATCTAGAAGAACCATAGAGACCCCTAAGAAAACTCAGGAGGCTCTTCAGAAGTCTTCTTACATCAACCAAATAATGTTATCCCCAACAAAATAACTCACTGCAGTAGATTCCAAGTTTCCAACTGCTCGATTACTATAATTAACCAAGGAAGGAAAAAGTCATCATATTCAGGAAATATGGACAGCGATTACTAGCCGATTAGCTAGACCCTACAAACAGCGAGGATAATAAATATACATGCACCAGAAAAAGGGGACTTTGGGGAGGCATTCTTGTTAGCCAGGCCAATAATCAATTTAACCACAAAGGTTGCGGCCATCCTTGCTGCAAACTCATTCAGCCAGATTCACAAGCCAGCGAGCACATCATCTTCTCCTTCTGAGAGTTGTGTTATAAATCAGTGGAGGCAACTGAATAGACGATCCAAACATCACAATCGGACCCAAGTTATGACAATAGTCAAAGACAAGAAGCTGGTAATACTACCACACTGGCCACTTCAGCTGATTAATCCACTAACTGACATGGCTGGATGTCTTCTCCAGCATTTCTAGGGCAAACCAAGTGTGTTTCAATCAGCCTATCATTGTGTCTTTGCGTACTTCCTAATGAACCCAACACCAAGTCCTAATACAGTACAACCCAAAAAATTTTCCTAAATCCCATGCCCTCAGGAAGATGCCCTCACTCCCAACCACTCACTTCTCTGCTGAAGCCCTCACTTGCTCTCACTTCCATGCCCTTCTGGGGAAACCCCCTATACTCCTGTCCTCTGGTGCTAATTAAACACAACACACAACAGCAGTGAGTGCTACTGTTTAGAATCTTGTTTTATTGGTTAAGCAAATTAAAATATCCTAGAATTATAAAAGCAAATTATAGAAGAATTAAACAATAACACAATAGAGAAGAAAAAGTATAAAAACGAATTAAAAACAAATATTAAAAGTAAAATTACAATAAAAAGTGCTTGTTTAACTTAAATTTAAAATCATTTAAATCATGTAAATCCTTTAAAACCGATGGTGAAGCATTCCATGAAATAGCACCTTGATATTTGAATGACCTTTTTGCAAGTTGACTAGAGAATATCTACCACTTGTGTTGTCATCTATATAACTACAATGACTTTTTTCCATATCAAGTTTTGAAATAGATTATTCATTCAGTAAAAATACGTTTAATCATATTTATCAATCCAAGGAAACACCATTTTGTTTTTGATTTGACCACTGAGATGGTCGCCATCAGCTTTTTTCACACCTTTTGGCGCAAATCAAAACATTATAACTTACAGGCTAATACTGGCCTAATCGTTAAAGATAGAGCATTTTTGAATCCGCCATCGTCTTTGGCAACTTCTAAATGATATATCTACATTTTTAAATTATGTTTCTAGCATTAATTTAACCATAATTAGAGCTGTTTCCGTTTTAACCTTTTTTTGGTTAAATCGACGCTTCTACGGAAATTGGAACACAATATTTAGTCTACAGGCTTATGATAATTCTAAATAGTGTGTCTTTAATCATTACTGAATTTAAATTGATCACATTTATAATTCAATTTGTTAATTTATACATGGCATGTTGACATTAGTTTATTTTCGTTTATTTATTAAATTGTTAAGTGTGCATGTAAACATTGTGTGTTAAACACAAATTGATATAAAAAAAATATATATATATAATTATGTAGTCTTTTGTAATTTTCTAATACTATATAATGATTTTATCTAGCGAAAAATGTTCTGAGATGGACGAACTAACACTTTCTATACTTGCAATAAATTTATATTGCATTTTAATAATTGGTAAATCTGCCTTGCCAAGCTTTGATCAATGTTGGTAATTGCATCATATTGCAATAGGTGGAGACACCAGCCAGTTGCATGCTTGTTTGTTTGCTCAGGAGGGTAAGTGCATGCAAGTGAGGGCAAAGTAGTGGATGTGCTAGGGTGTCTAAGTGAGTGCAAATGAGAGCCTCAGCTCGGAAAATTTATTGGGTTGTACTGTAGGTTGCCACAAGCAGGTCACAGTGATGAGCTCCCACGTTTGTCCTAAAACAAATCCATCTAATTGCAACAGATATTGGGATTGACACAGTACTTACTCAATCAAGGTAGGTTTTGAATTGTTTTACCAAGGTCATTGAATGTAATAAAGTGTTTACCAATTTTAGTGGAAAATAGGCACAGTACAGAAATATACTTGGTTGTATCAAGGAATGTGGCACACAGCAGCTGGCAGATCCCAAAGTAATCCCAGAAAATAATCCATACACAGAGAAACTAATCCATGACAGAGGTATGGATTTCCAATGGGAAACTGACTGCTACACTTGTCCTGATGCACAAGACCAAGGATCCAGTGTCAAAACAAATAGAAAGCAATGAAACATATATGCTGTAGATTGACCGAAGTTGTCCGGATGGCCTCCTGATAACTTTCTACTCCCTATCTTGTTTGCCTCATCTCAAATGAAGACATTGAATGCGACTTCCAGTTTGGAAATCCAGCCAGGGACAACCATTGCCAACTATCAGCTATGGCAAAAGATACAAGCAGTTGGGGAGTCATAAACACTGATTTGATTGAAGGTACAGTCTAAACCTGGCTGGATTGGCTGGGATTAGTCTTGAGGGATGCATAAGTTATATGACAGCCAGTGACCTTCCACCATCCATAAAATCTTTCCAGTACAGCCACAATTCATAACATACTCCAGAGTAGACGAGTCTGGACTTGTGACTTGGTTGTCAGAATAAAGATGAAACATGGACAGTTGGACACAGTATATAGAGATTGGAGAGTGATGCACTGAGATTTGAGACACATGTGATTGCATAACTGATGAGGGAACATTGATGTGCAGTGTATATACATATTGCTGAGGTCATCATAATCAAGCAATAAGGAGAAATCTCTCTAGACACCTATTCAAAGAGTGCATAGTGCACCTAAGTTTACTCAAACATGGAAAGCGAATTAGCCTCTATCCCCGGGAATTGAGTCTCGGGACTTGAGGCAATAGAGGATGATGGTCTGCCAGGACTGCCAGCTTGCTTGTAATTCAACTCCTACTTTAATTTAATTATGCTAGAGGAGGCTGAGGTAAGACAGCTGTTTATTCAAGCAATTAATTATTACAAGAAGAACACTATGAAAATAATGATCACGCAAGTACCTTATGAAATATTACATCAGCTGTAGCACAGTAGCCAATAAATCGCATAACTTTAGAACATAAAAATAACCTGCAAGCACTTTAACAGCTGCTTGTAGATATACTATCGACCTATCTGCGCATCTAATCATCTATCTATCTATCTATGTAAGAGTCTATATTAATTTTGTCCATATAATATATATATGTCCCTTGCTTCCATCTTTCTTTCCTTCCTTTCTTCGTTCCATCCTTTCTTCCTTTCTTCCTTCCCTCCTTTCTTCCTTCCTTTCTTCCTTACTTCCTTACTTCCTTTCTTCCATCCTTCCTTCCTTTTTAAATGAATTTGCAAACTACCCCCTGGCTGGAACTTGGCTGTTGCTAGTGCTACTGCTGTCACTGCAGCAGAACATTTGAAATTCGCGCCAAAAACGAACATTTTAGTTTAGAAAATAAATATTTTGTTGTCACAGAAGTTTACCAAAAGTTGATGGAAGCAACATAATATTATGTTGAGACTGTATACTAAGTTTTAACATGATAGGTGAAATAGTGCGACCACCAATATGGTCAGAACATTTCCGAAAATGCCTCCTACAATACAGGCTGCCAAGCAGCTGTAAAAATACTGACTTGTGACATAATAACATCATAATGACATCACCAATGATGCAACACAATCAGACGTCCCATGGAAGAAGTTGTCGTCTTTTACAGCTTCATCAAATCGTAATCAACGAAGAACCGGTTGTTTACTTTGATATCAGGACCTGACAAGCAAACCATTCCTCACAAAATTCATGGGCAAATATCTTGCAGCTGTGAAACCCAGGAACAGCAGCCAATATTGTGTGCTCTGACATGATAGGCACAGTGTAGGACATAAACGCTGCTGCTGGCAATTAAGCTGAAATGCAGAGTGTGCCGATAGTGGGACATGTTGAACTAGAGGAGACTCACAGAGTGTAATGCCATTTGAACATTCCAAACCCAGTTTTTGTGCAGTCTCCATATTGTTTAAATCTCTCAGGCAAGTTTGCAATAAAAGAAAATGTTCTACTTACATTATATAAATAAAGTATAAGAAGTCCAACAACACCCTTCAAATATGCAACAGCAAATCAACTCACCTGCAAGGAAGAAGAAATATTTTTAAATTGTTGGAATTTATTCAGTAAAATTTAATAGTACACAAGAAATACACATACTGTTACTTTTGCCACTTCATAAACACTTATACTTCAAAACTGAAACCTTTAAACTGGAAAAATACACTCCCTAAAAAATTAAATAACAAAAGTAGCCATGCTGAACTCGACTGAAGATGCCATAGATCACCTTAGGTGAACTCAACAGTAAGTAGCGAAGCCAAAGATTAATTGAAGACTTAATGTGGCAATGCAGTGAGACATCATGAGGTGGCACTGATTCGCCAAATGAGGCTTGGCAAGGCATGTTGAGGCTTAGACAGCAGAGGTTGACCATTCGTAACCAAGACAGCACCACCCATTTTCACTCAATAACCTTCAATTTGAGGTCCCGGATGTCATTTCCTTGGACACAACACGCTGCTAGTGAGAAAAATGACAAACATCCATCGAAGGTCAAGGGCAATAGGGTGGGTCATGCTGCACATTTGGGAAGACACGTGAGAGCAGAATAAAATCGGTCAGACACATGCGCTGCTTTTTTCGATGATGCCTCCTGTGTGTACCTAATGCCCCACCCTTTTGTCTTCTCCTGAATGCTTAAAAAAATCGCAAAGAAGAATTTTAAACTTTTGAAGTATTCTGTGGCACCTGCGCCTACTGAACTCATGAAACTTTTATGTTGGAAGCTCCTCAGAATCTTCACAAATTTTCTAAAACAAACAAATTTGAGGTAGTAGAAAAAGGCACGAAACTTTCAAAAGAGGTAATTTTGTATTTTAATTAATCCCTGAAAACTGATTAACAAGGAAAGAACATTTCGGGATAAAAAAAACATGTCATTAATTGGTAACACCTTTAAAAGGTCCTTTAAAGAAATAAGAAAATTTCTGTTGTCAACTTGAATTAATAACATCACTTGGGCCTGCGTGACAGTTTTGTCATTATATTAGAGGCATCAAGTACTGCTATAGTCACCAAGCAATTCTGATCCTTCTGATCCCAATGGCATGGCAGTTGCATGGATTATCAAATTAATGCCATTTCTGATATAATGGTGAGCACCCAATGATCTCAGACATCTGTGACCACATTATACAGCCTGATGTATATTAACGATCCTGTTATTCATAACAATTTTTACATAACGGTCTGTCCATTATCCAAGGAGACCTGATATCACAAATCACTGGCACAAACAATCTCATCAACACCATTGGTCTATCATTCATACAGCACCTAGTGCATTTGGGCATCTGATCTCATTAGTGCCTCAACAGCGCAACATTAGCAGAACAATTTCACAAGTATCTCTTTAAGATATGCATGATATGCAACTGTTAGAGAACCAGTACACTGTAGAAAGGCATAACATCTCAGTGTGCCTTAGGGATGCTATAAACTAGCCATTGACCTTAGATGATGTAACAACAGCAGAACGAAAGAGACCACTGCATCCTTAGTATCCTCAGGCTGATGTGCTGACAAAGATACCAAGACAATCAGCCAATCAGAGACAATAAACCAGCTAATTCTCAGCTAAATCCCGTGCTCACAGCTAATCGGCTGAACAATGAATAAGATAAGACATGTTTTAGAAACAGGTCAGATACAGGACTGAAAATAAGAGCAGCGTCTATCAGCACAGCAAGAAACCATACATACAGATCTATCTATATGGCACATAAATAGTACTGCTATCAAAATGCATCCAAACAGGCAGAATAGATGGGAAATATGGAAGATTGGGCCTTCACGTGCTGCATCCAAGCACTTGGTTGGAGATGGGAAAGAACGAACTATGAGTGATTGCTGTGACCTAGTTTTAAATACAATTCCATAATTTCCACCTTCGGTTTTCTGAGGAAGCCACATTCTGATGACATAAGGAGGCAGCACATTTGCAGGGAATTATTTGCTTAGCACACGGTTGCCATGGCATCAGGTGCTATTAGCAACTAAGTGAGAATGTTATATCACCAGCATGCCTCATATAATACAACTACATGTCAAATGATACTTACGAGTACCTACACTGACAAACAAAGTATGTTTAGGATACTGGAGACACTGATAACTAACTAAATTGGCACTTAAGATAGTCCTTAAACAGTTTATAAAATCATTTGCAGCAAATACTACCTTTTCAAGGAGCACCTTGTGACCTTGTTAAAAAACTAGAAAATGCCCATTAGTGGAAAAAGTTTGACAATGCATTATTGTGAAGTGACGCTGCATGGCTACGTGGTCATGTTAAAATAAGGGAATATTTTAGGAAGACATGGTGTTTAGAGTGATGTGCATGTGTTTAGAAAGTGGTTAATTGTTGAGATGTTTGTGTAGTTGTGAAGCAGATATTAGGTGGAGGCCTGCCTGTTGTGTAAGGTTAGGGCTGGCTCCAGGCAAGAACAGATGAACATAAGTGCTGCCATCTGTGGGAAAACGGTTATGAGAAGTGGCTCCCTCTGGGGAGGAGTAAAATATGAGAATATGCTGTTTCATGCACTCCTGGTGGGAGATTGGAGGTGGAGTTGGCAAAGGGAAATAAGAGAGGAGTTAGATAGTTGTGGGCTCCCATCTGAAATATGAGTGCAAAAAAGTAGGATAGGTGGATAGCTTGGGTGAGTGACATGCGTGTGACAGGCGTTTATAGCTGGCGACTGGGATGGTCATGTGACCTGAGGTTTAACTCAAATGTTAGTGGGGATGGCTGGACAAAATCTATGATCTACAACGTGACAGCCTGGCCAAAGAGTCGTTCCTATATGTACATATAGGCCAACAATGTACATGTTCATAAATTAAGTTAAGAACCAATAGTTGGCCCATCACACAGCACTACATGTGACCTCATAAACGCAAAGCACTATCAAGAGCTCCATCTATCCAACCGTGTGTTGTTCTTTTATTAATCCTGACTGATTCATTGATCAGTAAATTGTAGGCCCAAGGGAGACGGACAAAGGACATGAAAACATTTCCATGTATGGGAGATTCCATAAGAGCCATTTTGGGTTAAAAGCAGGGTGTCCTCCCTCTGGGACATGAAGCGAACACTCTGCAATGTGCAAGCATGCCGTGTGCTGGCAAAGCTATTCTCCTCAAATTGCCTATCTGCCTACTCTTCTGAATCAACAGAGAAATGTCACTTCAAACACTCCTGGTAAATAAAAGAGGAGCCCAACACAGAGCCACAACCTGCAAATGTATTTTTGGGACGTGATGAATTGGATTTCAACCTAATTATTGCAGTGGGATGCCTCTATCAGAAATTGCTCTCTCTGTGAATTAAATCAGCTTCCCTTGTGACTTGGGCATAATTATACCAACAAACAGAAAGAGATCCTGAGAAAAAACGAAAGTTGTGGAGTCCACGGAGCAGCCTTAAATAACATTGAACCAGAAGAAGAAATGTGCAATCGAGGGCAGGTAGCAAGTGTAGCTAACTTGATTAACAGAGGAGAAATCAGAGGTCAATACTAATCCAATACAAGAGGCAAACTACAGTACTGAAGCTTGATGGGTCTATGATATATGAGTCCCAAAAAAACAAGCACAGTCATCTTGAAAGAAATTCTTGAATCATAAACATTCTGCTAAGTAATTTCCGTCTATCACATAATATAATCTCAGATTAGATTCAGGAGTATCAGAGACACAGATGCACAAAAATATCAAAATCCTCAAATCATTTAGCCGCATTGTAGTGAATAGCAAACATTTAATGACGAATAGCCAAAGAATTGACCATCACTGGCCAAAAGAAAAGCCAAAGGCTCAGAGAATAGTGATGGACATTGGACAAGCAATACTCTGGGCCCAGCAGTCCGTTTCATTTACATGCAAATCGAGAGGACAGGTGCAAGTCAAGATGAACCAGGGTGAAATGGAGAGAAAGCAATCCACTTCACACAGAATAATTAATGGCTACAGACATGGTACCTGACATTCACTTGCTACTGCCTCATAACACACTCATCTCCTATGCATGGAGCTGCTAATTCTAACAGGAGACTTAATGCACCCACAATGACACATTCATCCTTCTCCACTGACAGCCCCACAGGCATAATGGAACCACATAGTAGACTCTTTGACACATGTATCTGTATTTGATATTTCTGTTGTCATTAAAAGTTTATATATATAGTATACTCCATAATGGCTCAAGTCTAAATAGGGCTGTATTCAGCAGAATCACATTGAAGCAAGCACAATGTCATTGATCAGCTAATCTGATCCAAATATCAATTCACAGCAAATAAAATGTACAACTATTTTTCTTGCAGTGAACAAGAAAGTTTGACCTATATTCTACTAAATATAACCTTCACAAAACCTGTTAGACTTCAAACAAGATCTATCTTGAAAGTTACTTGACCAAAAGGGTAATTAAATTGTGAAGATCTAAAATATTGGTTGTGTTAATTGCTGCTTACGAAAGACCACAAGGCAATGGTAGTATTAACAGCCTGGCACATCAATAGCAACCAGACACATCAGTGGACAGTCCATCGGACAGTTCAATTGACAAGGGGACAGATCTTGCAGCATGACAACAACCATATCAGATGCAGGGTGCCATGACAACGGGCACTTCAGCCACCCTTTCTACAATTACACCCACATGAGGCCAGGTCCCTTCATTACAGGCCAGACGCACAGCACTCATAAAAGGGCGCTTATTGCTCAGCTCTATAGCTCGGGTCTATAGCCTGGGTCTATTGCCAGGGTCTTTTGCTGCATAGAATCGCACTTTGCTTTCACACCTCTTTCTACCCTTGACCCTTGTCGACTCAACCAGTTGGGTTCGAAATATCATCATCCAAGCCATAATCATCATGCAATGTGTCAAAAATGTTTTTTGAAGTTCAGATACACTAAAGAGAGGTCGGGCAAAAGAGACATCGACCCAAAGGTCTACAAGGCAAGTCACTTCGAACAAGAAATAGCACAATGTCAAACCCTCATTCCTCATCATTGTAAGCCATGGTTTGCCTGACAGGACTTGATACCAGCTTCGATATAATCACTTTGTCTCACTTTCTCCCCCACAGGTTGGAGACTTTTATTGGTCACACCACCACCTAGGAAAAGTCAGCACCACACCCTCACTCATCATCACCCATCAGTAGCAGTGGCACCAAGATGATTCAGATATCAACTATATGGGTGATAATGGAGGATAACAGCAGTGCCACCTACGGAGAAGAAAGAGATGCATAAATGTCAGGGGGATGCAGTGATGCAGGATAGATGACCAGTGGTCACTTAGGCTAACTAGTCATATGGGGGTAGTATAGTCTAGCATTTCTCTGTTCATGCTGTGTGTGGATAGATCAGATAGCAGTGGGGATGGAGCACTTCAGCCTACCCCATGTCCCCGGCTAATCTGATGCTTTCCATAAAACAGGCATTTCCACAGCATGATCCCATCATAACATTGCCAGCCAGCATATGGACCTGGTCATGTTGATATCAAAAAGGCATGTTGTGCACTGGACTGAATATAAACGAGTCTTTTGTGTAAATTTGAAAGGAATAAACCGAGTAAGGAATATTAATGTTAGCAAAGCTCACACAATGACCTGCAGTCACAATGTCTGTTGAAATCTCATTGAGGCATTTGCTGCAAAGCGCGAACAAGTTTAAAACAAAACACGAAAAGGACACTAGAAGGACAATCACGCAACAGGAGTCTTCAGGCTTGGGAAGAATTTTGATTGTCTGTACTTGATAAGTGAATGGTCAGACAGCATTTGATGGTCATTAAGGTACAACAGGCTAGGTTAGACCATAGCAGAGCATGCCAGGGAAGTCTGAGCCACTTTGTGACATATCAGGTCAGTAGGACTGGAGGATTACCTCATGCTCATGAGAACAATAAACTCTTTTCAACTTGCAGTCCAAAAGAACTTTTTTGAGCATCCTTAGCATCACTCAAATGGAAGTAAAAATGGCACCAAAAAGACAGCTGTTTGCTGTTGCTCTTATCCTTTGCTGTACTCTTACATTAGCAAAGGTCAAAAGAGTCGTTGGTCTCAACATAAGCCACAATGTCAACACACTCCCTATCGACGGACATTGAAAGACACCACAAGCCAGGGAGGATTAAGGTTCCAACAACTTGGCAACAAGAACAGACAGTCCATACAAGTTGATGAGGACATTCAGAGGAGAGCAACAAGGTTGATGGCTTTTAAGCTCCAACCATGCAGGCCTGTCCGGATGACGGCTACCTGATCAGCACAAAGCACATTTCTCCAGTAGCACGCTCAAAACATGCTCCAAAAATGAAACATATAACTAAACACAGAGTAAACTGGACATAGTGGACAGAGAAGCAGGACAGGGCAAAACTGGACAGACCAGTAGAGCGGGACAGGACAGCATGAAGGACATTTCAGGGCAAAAAGTGTGACCCTGGAGCACCCCCTCACTTGTAACATTGCAGAATGAGTAGCCCAAGTCAACCTGGCTCTTGGGTTGTTAATGCCCTTGAAGTTGCTCTACTGCGCCATTTGCCCATCCATCAATTAGTTAAGCCATCACTAACTGCCCTACATGCTCCAGTCAAGCCCCTGTCATGCCAGGACAGCTAGGCTAGTGCCAAACGAATGTCAAGTGAATGCCCAGCCAATAGCCCAATGCATTGCACAGAAATCCCAACAAGACATCCTCACATCTTGGAGATATTTGAGCATTCAAAGAAGTCCTGGGGATATTTTGGATAATGTGCAGTAATCTCGAGACATTCTTCAAGATTTCTGGGAGGCATCAGCAGATGACACAAGCACAAAGCCACCTTTCCATCCAAACACAGACAAGGCAGAGAGCAATTCACACTTTTCTCAGATGCCATTGATCCCTCCAGGCACAACAAATTCTCCAAAAAGGTGGTTAATGTCTTGCAAAGAGATTTTTTACCTGAATCCAAAACCAGCATCTCCAAATATTTGCCATCTGGGTTGAATTCTTAATCATGCGATGGGATTCTGAAGTTCTTGTTTTCTTGCATAACTTTTAATACCTGGAAAGCTGCATCACACTGCCGGTCAGGACTTCTTATCCTCAATCTGATTATTGTTCATACACATTCACTGAGTGTCAGACCATCTAGGAAGAAGCAATGCATAGAACAATCAAAATAAAGACGGAAGATATAGCAGTCAGAATTGCAAAGGAGCGGGAGGCTGGCAAAAATCATCACCCATCTTGGATTATGTTTCGCCAAATTTCAGGCCATTACAACACAGTACAACCGGGTATCAACTTCATTTTCAGCAGCTGCACTAGTATATCATAGAACAACATCTGTGAGCAATGCTCTTTTGACAATACAATTGGGATGGTGCCTCAGGAAGCAGCACAAAATGTGACATCAGACGAAGATTAAATATCGGAGCTCAGCAACATGAGCAGACACAACAGTCAAGTGTGAGCTGCAGCACAAAGATGCACCAAGAGATGATGTACAAGCTGCAGTTGCCATGCAGACAAAACACCAACAGCATGTTGCAGCTTGTGCATCTTCTGCAGCCTCCTTAGTGCTTCCTCAACAAGGCCAGATGGGCCTCAGACACACAAACAAGCCAATGAAGCACACCAGACAGCCTGTCCTGCCCCCGTTTCCTTTCCCAACCCAATTTGCTAAAAAACTATCAATTACACAGAATACAAGTTCATGCTAAACCGATGCATTCAATGATAAATTTCACATGAACTCTAGTGAAGCAGACACACATTTGCTCTTTATCAATTCTGAAGCCAAAATGAAGTTGCTCTCATTTTCCTAAATTATCAAATGCTTCATTTATATTTTAAAAGGACCTTCTTCATTGTTCTTGGTATCTTTATTATGATTGTATATATAACAGAACATCTTTTACAGCCAACTGGGCTGATTGCAAGCATGATATTACAGTAATGCCAGTGTAATATTGGTAACATCTTATAACCAATTTGGGTTTCAGAATGATCAAACGCGAAACTTCCATGATGTTGAATGAGGAACCAATTCGTAACCAATTCATAACCAATTAGGAGCCAATTCGGAACCAAGTGCACCTTTTATAGAACACTTGTTGTGCAAGCCAAGAGCAAGGCGGGTGGCCAATCTAATTGAGGTAATAGCCGTTAATAGGCAAATGGCATGGGAAGCACACACAAGGCATCTTTACAGGAGACTGAGAAGGGGACCAAGAGGGGAATGTTGCAAGGGATAGGAAACGGGTAGAATTTATCAAGACCAATTCCTTTTATGGCTTCATACATCAATTAGATGACCACTGAGTGGAATGGCAAGACCTGGAAGAGCCTCTGGCTGAGCACTAGATTACACATTGTGGCAGGGATAGTGCCATTTGGGGATTGCCAATGGGGGTTGCCATTGGAAGATAGCACTGCCATTTTCCTGCCACTGGACATTGGATGGGACTTAGTTAGGCTGGACAATATCTCAGGTTGTCATAAACAAAAAACAGCAAACAATCTATCAATGGTGCTTTAAAAGTCTCTGTATCCATCACAGAAATTTCTAGAACCATCAATTACTCAAAAAGCCAAATAAAAGCAATGCTCCTACAGCCTTTATCACCTTCTGGATGGCATGATGTGGTTTTAAATAGGGAAGAATATTCATTGACAATAAAAGGTGCCAGTTCCATAAGCGACTGTCTCTTACTGATTCCAATACTTTGTTTGAAATGAATTTAGAATCAACCATATCTAAAAACAAATGTAGAGTAGCATGTAAATTTTCCATTGTAAGGGTATCTCATCTCAACTGCTGTCTAGCATCCCTCAGCATCCTCCCGATTCTCCTGCACCCCAACCCATTACATCCCTCTTCCTTACGACGGTTTTTGCACCCTGATTTTCAAAAATGATTCCAAAAGCAGCAGAATATAATCCTCGGCATGATTGCAATCTGGTGTTGAATTAATCAAAAGTAATTTTGCCTCCAAGTCAATGAATCTTTGTCGTCTGCTCATCCTACTAACACAATTCAAACAACATTGCTTCTGGGGTATGATGAAAGAATACTCTTTGAATAATTCCCTTGGTGAATGTAAGTGGTAATACATCTCTCTCATTCCTGTATCTTTTCCTATCCAAAGTTCTTTCTTGTTTATATTAGCTTTCCTGCAGCCATCCACCATTCCACCCCATACACAAGGGTGACATAGCACACGCACACCCCTCTGACCTCATCCTATCTAGACTTGCCCTCCACAAATAGAACATAATACTTCAGTCAGCACCGGGCCATGTTGCAGTCTCCACTCCGCCAGCCAGCCCATGAGCCTTCGTATCTCTGTAGATTGCAACAAACTGCATTGGGGGCTAGTGAAGAGTCCCCCCAGCCCCATCCATCATTATTTGGGGCCAGCAGCACTAGCCTGTCAACCAGGAATATATATGAAGCAGTGAGGTTCCAGGGACGAAGCTAACGCAGGTCAAGCATCTGTCCCTTCATCCGACGAACTTATCAATCAGAATGGCATTCATACTGAGTATGATACTGCATAATATTAGTTTTTTAAAGGTCACCAGTGGTGCCACCCCAGCTGCTCCGGGAAAATTTCTTAAAGAGGAACATAATTATTTAAAAGAAATATGATCAGTCAAAATAAAATGTCAACCTTGGTTTGGTAACAAAACATCCCTGGCATACACATTTTCCTTCAGGCAAAGTTTCAAGCCATGAATTTATGCAGTTCTTCACAAAGGAGATATTTGACCGAGAAGCCATACTTAGGATAATAATTATACAGCTAGTCTTTCAGTCACAGGTTAACCTAACTGTCCTAATAACCCTGGATTTCACAAATATCAAGGGACCTCATTTTTTAGGGAAACTAAGGAATTCAAGCTGCTTCCAAGGTTGACCCATATCAGCTACAACCTTTTGGATTAGTCAAACTGGAGTCAGTCACTCAGCTCATGGGAACTGAAGTGGATTAGCAGCAACAATTCAGCAACAACAATTCAGATTTCAGAATGAACATTTGCAGCTTTTTCGCTCCAGGCCATTGAACTGGGAGGAAGTGCTGAAATTACAGCAACCAGAAATAGCAGCAATTGTAAACAGGCAGAGACCATTAAGCTCTTAGCACACCAGCTGCTTTGTTATTTAACATGACACATGCAATTTAGGTAACCATGACGGCCATTAAACAAATCAGAGCACATGGTTCAGTTAGTGAAAAGTAAATTGTAGGAGAAAGTGGCTTGTTGCAATAATGGAGACAGTAATGTGGCGACACTGCTCAAAGTCAATAAAAGCAATTGCATCCATATGATATGAGTTTGACAGGTAGCAGGAAGCAACAACAAACAATCCACAGTTAAAAACACCTGCAAGTGCTATTGCATCAACAACTATAGTGCACATTGTTGAGAGCATTGTATTGAATGCAGGAATTTGAGGAGATACCAGTAATAGTGCCAATCTCTGTGTTAGTGACCCAGAGCACAACAGCTATGACAATTATAGCAAAACAGCCACAATAACTGACACCAGGGACCGCAACAGTACTCATCAACACAGGGGGTCAACCAAGGTTGTGTGACCCACAAGCCCATTGCAGCCTCGACAACATCCTATTTGTAAATGGAATGCAGATCATGCAGCGCATGCAAAAGTTCAATTATGGCAGGTGGATTGGTTCATTGAATTAGCCGGTTCTAAAATGAAAATGCATCACGGAAAGGATCAAGCCAGTAATAATGGAGCCATTATATTTGCATCTCTGGAGGCAACAGCTGGAGCAAACCATGTATTCTCAGAGCACAGCAACCACATGTAGTAGCTAATAATACACTGATATACAGATTGCTTCATCAGCAGGACAGGAGTTCCACAGCTTCCAGGCTTGAGGCTGACCTTATCATGCAATGGCTTACTGCTGTCTTTTCGTTGTCTTTCTTGCTATTGCCTCCAGGATTGTATTGTGTTCGGCCCAGAAGGCTATTCTGTCTGGCTGAAGACAAATACTTGCAAGTTCATTGTCTCCGCAATAACAGGTGGCAAGACGGGTGCAAGAATATTGCAGGTGCTATGCGGGCATTTTCTCTTTGCATTCTCTGTTTGCATTCCCTTTTATATGCTCAGCTTGTTCTATCAGCAAATGCTTGGCATGCACCTCCCTTGGAAACAACTGGGTGCTTCAGCAAAATAGACATAGCCGCATTCTAGACCTAGCCACATCTGACAATAGACTCAGGGCTCTGCATCTTGCCTGTCTTTGCAGCAGGTGTATCTCCTAATCTATTTTCCTTACAAACTAATCACAGACCATCTTTGTCAAGTTTGCTGAGTGTTGTTGCCGAAACAGACCTCCGGGCTAAATTGCAGTTGAATTGCGGAGAAGAGTGAAATAGGAATTGCTTGGACCAACTTTTATACGAGACCAGAGAGCATGAAATCCCACATCTCCCTTCCGCCAACCAGTCGTCTGAATGACAATCCTTGAATAATCCTGACACCAGTCTGATCCACAAGCCCAGTCAGCCGTTTATTGGCGAAAACCCAATGCCAGTCAATAGTGTCACAAAATATTCCGTAGACTGGTGCAGAAGGAAACACAAAACGAATCATTGATCCACACCATTGTGGAAGGGTGTTCTGAGAAGTCTGATCTCACAAAACATCGATAGACTTAGGAATCTAGAAGAACCATAGAGACCCCTAAGAAAACTCAGGAGGCAATTCAGAAGTCTTCTTACATAAACCAAATAATGATATCCCAAACAAAATAAATCCCCGCAGTAGATTCCAAGTTTCCAATTGCTCGATTACTATAATCAACCTAGGAAGGAAAAAGTCATCATATTGACGAAATATGGACAGCGATGAGGAAGCCACTGCTAGTCCCTACTAACAGCGATGATAATAAAAATACATGCACTAGAAAAAGGGGAGGCATTCTTGTTAGCCAGCCCAATAATCGATTTAACCACAAAGGATGAGGCCTTCCTTGCAACTCATCAGCTCATTTAGCCAGATTCACAAGCCAGCGAGCATCTTCTCTTACTTAGAGATGTGTTATATGTGCAGTGGAGGCGACTGAATAGACGATCCAACAGTCACTATCAGACCCAAGTTTTGATAATAATCAAGAAAGACAAGAAGGTGGTAAATACCACCACACTGGCCTATTCACCTAATTCATCCACTAACTGACACGGCTGGATGTCTTCTCCAGTATTTCTAGGGCAAAACCAAGTGTGTTTCAATCAGCCCATCATTGTGTCTTTGTGTACTACCTAATGAACCCCACACCAAGTCCTAATAGGTTGTCACAAGCAGGTCACAGCAATGAGCTCCTAAGTTTGTCCCAGAAAAAAATCCATCTAAGATAAGCTATGTTTGTCCTGAAACAAATCCATCGACTTGCACCAGATAATTGAGAGCAATAGCCTTTACTTACTGAACAATCAGACTAGCTTCTCCGAATTACCAAGTTAATTGTTACTTGAAACTGTTATATGTAACACCGGCAATGAACAGTGATGTTGAATTCAACAAATACCTTAAAAATAGGTACAATCAAGATACAATTTTAGTGGCAACAGTGACAGTATACAGTATACTAGGCTGTATCAAGGAATGCATCACACAGCAGCTGGCATAACCCAAAGCAATCCCAGAAAATAATCCATACACAGAGAACTAATCCATGACAGAAGTATGGATTTCCAATGGGAAACAGACTGCTACACTTGTCCTGACGCACAAGACCAAGGATCCAGTGTCAAAACAAATAGAAAGCAATGAAACATATATGCTGAAGATTGACCTAAGTTGTCACGATGGCCTCCAGATAACTTTATACGAACCACAGACAATGTCTTCGTCTTAGACACTCTAATCTCACATCAGCGCTCTGTCAAGAAGCCGCTTTATCTTTGCTTTATTGATTTTACCAAAGCGTTTGATTTCATCAACAGAGATTTGCTATATTACAAACTACTGAAAAGTGGCTTCGGAGGCAAACTGGTTAAGATAGTAGTCAGTATGTTTTCTAAAGCAAATGCTAGAGTCCGTTGGAATGGTGAAATTGGTGAGAAAATAGACAGTACTCATGGGGTGTTGCAGGGTGGTATTATTAGTCCAAAATTATTCAATCTATTCCTAGCAGATTTGCATGAGTATCTAGATACCAGTCAAGGGATTACAGTGAATGACACCACTTTCACTCACTTGGTGTATGCTGATGATTTAGTACTAATATCGGAGAGTGAAAAAGGACTCCAAACTTCGTTAAACAACATAGCTGCATATTGTAGAAAATGGCACTTGATTGTTAACTGCAGTAAAAGTAAAGTTATGATTTACAATACTTCCAAAAAAGGTATTACGAATCATAAATTTGTAATAGATAACATGGAATTAGAAATTGTTAATTCTTTCAAGTACTTGGGACATGTCCTAACATCATGTAAGAACATCCATGCATCAATGCATGGCCATGTTGCTACTCAAGCTCAAAGAGCTGTTCACTTACTCTATGATAACATTAGAAAGACTGTCGGGCACCTGTCTCCTACGCTTAGCCTTAAAATGTTCGACACTCATGTCCTGCCTATCGTAGAATATAACAGCGAAGTGTGGTTCAGTGACAAGAAAATTGATGCAATAGAAAAAATTCAGATGCAGTATTTGAAAAAGATACTTGGTGTTAGAAGGCAAACACCAACTATAGGTATTCTAGCGGACTGTGGTAGATTTCCACTTGTCGTCCGACAACAAGTTTCAGCTGTCAAATATCTGCAACGGTTGATTGCACCAGATTGCCCTAGTATACTTAAAACTTGTTATGATATTCAAATTCAAATGCATAATTCCAATAAGGAATGTTGGTACACTAAACTATGCAATGCACTAGGAAAATATGATATCACTATAGATGGTGATCTTCCTGTCGTACCAAATGAAATGTACAAGCATACTCACAATAGGTTACTTAGTGAAATTTCTGACTCAAATATCAATCCGAAGCTAAGAACTTATAAAAACTTCAAAACGGAAATACGTATTGAACCGTATTTAAATTGTGACCTGCCTAAACATCTCTATAGCAGTATAGCTCGTTTCAGACTTAGTTCCCATAATTTACAAATAGAACTGGGAAGACACAAGCGACCATATGTGCAACCAGAAGACCGAAAGTGCAAAAGATGTGATATGAATGTAGTAGAAGATGAAGAGCATTTCCTAATGGTATGTCCAAAATGGACATGCCAACGTGTCAAATTAGTGAAAATTGTGGTGAAACATATTTCAGGCTTTTTAGTTTCTAGTAGGTATCAGCAGCTCTTAGCGATTGCAAAAAGTAAAATTTCTGAAATAAATATAGCCCTGGGACAATTCCTGTATTATTCACTTAATGATGATAGTGCATAGACCTCCTTATTTGACATGACCTTCGCTCTTCTTGGTGACAATTGGCAAATTATAGATACTGTTTTTATCAATGCATGTATCATATTGATTTTGTATTCGTTATTTGGCCTCAGGGTGTGGTGCTACTGAAAATTTGCTGTTTTAATCCTCCGTATGTACATGTTGTAAATTTTACTGTTATTGTGCACTCTGCTATTAACTTACTTTCCATGCTGTATATACTTTATTGGTGCATAATTGGGTGCTAATTTAAAGGTGCGCTACTTGTCTATGGTGCTCAAATTGACATTCTGTGTATATATTTTTATGTGCTTATGTATGGACATTTATGGACAATGAAAGTAGAATGTGAGAGTTCCTTGGTCCGGCCTTATAGCGGTTACCGCTGGCTCGGTGCCTCGGAGCTCTCACACCAACTTAAATTAAGCTGTTCTAACTTATAATTGCTCACAATAATAGTCCTTACACTCTATATTTTATAACAAATGTTCAGTATTAATGTAATTGAATTGTATATATACATATATGTTTATGAATGTATAGCCTAATCCCATTAGATTGTAGTTGCTTATTTTTATGCTGTATATCCATATTTTATTTTTATTATTTTATGACATATGTATCTGTTTGATGCTTTTACATGTCAATAAAATTCTATATATATACTTTATATCTAGTTTGCTTCAACACAAATTAAGACGTTGAATGACAACTTCCAGTTTAGAAATCCAGACAGCCTCAACTGCAGCCAAATGTCAGCTATGGCAAAAAAACACGACTGGTGTGGGAGCCATAAACATTGAAGTGATTGAAGGTAGAGACTAAACCTAGCTGAATTGGCTGGAATTAGTCTTGAGGGATGCATAAGTTATATGACAGCCAGTGACCTTCTGCGACCCATAAAATCTCTTCAGTCTACTGTCCATCCATACCGTTCTCTGCAGCAGGCCAGAGTGGATTTATAGGGACTCAGTGGTGTCAGTGAGCGGCCAGAATAAATATGATGCATGGACACAGACCATGGAGATTGGAGAGTGACGCATTGAGATTTGAAACATGTATGATGGCATAGCAGATAGGAGACCAATGCCAAGGCAATGCGGAATGTACACACACCGGAAAATATCATGATCAAGCAATGAGGAGAGCTCTCTCAAGACACATATTGGCAAAGAGTGCATCACAAGTTCAATGCAACATGGAAAGCGAATTAGCTGCATCCCCTCAGGAATTGAGTCTCGGCAATTGAGGCAGCAGAGGCTGGTTGTCTGCTAGAACTGCCAGCTTGTTTGTAATTCAGCCCCTACATTAGTTTAATTATACCAGTGCAGGCTGACGTAAGACAGCTGTTTATTCAAGCGATTAATTACTACAAGAAGAACACTGTCATGATTATGATCACGCAAGCACCTGATTAAATATTACATTAGCTTTACCACGGTAGCTGAAAAAATCTCATAACTCTAGGAGAACATAATAATACTGATTTATGACATCATAATGACAATGATATCACCAATGACGCAATACAATCAGACGTTCCCATGGAAGCAGTCGTCTTCTTTTGCAGTTTAATCAAATGGTAATACGAAAAGAGCATAAAAAGAGCAGGTTGTTTACTTTGATAACAAGATCTGACAAGCAAACCATTTGTCAGAAAACTCATGGGCTAATATCTTGCAGCTTTGAGAGCCAGGGATGGTGGCCAATATTGTATGCTCTGAAATGATAGGAACAGTGTAGGATATGAACCTGCTCCTGGCACCGAAGTGCAAATGAAGTTAGTCTGACGATAGGAGAACATGCCGAAGAAGAGGAGACACAACTAAGTGTAAGTGTAATGCAATTTGAACATAACTCCACTTAGTTGAGTCATGTCTCTCTTTTATATGTATTCTCTACAAGAGACTGACGTCCAACAGAATATGTCAAGTGTCCTTCTGCTGGCAATGCTGAGTACTTAGGAAACATGAGGACATCAGTATTTCAGTGGTTTAAGTGCACTGAACACCAAACAGCCCAGGACAAACAGAGGCTCCCTAATGAATATCCTCCAATTTGCCACTTCCAATCTGCAGCCACCAAGGGGAAATATTACAGCCAGCCTCTGGCCAAAAATATTGATGCCATTACAACCAAGCCACTTTATTAACCGTTGTTAAGCACAATTAATCAATGCATCGATAAAGCCACTCATTTAACGTCATATTAGAGATAATTAGTTCATGAGAAGTGGACCAAAATAGCTGGCATAATCATGTGGAATATAGAAAAGAGCATCATAGTAGGAGAAAGAATAGGAGAGAGTGACATATATCTGACATGGATTGGTGCAACCAGCATGCTTGGAATGGACATACCACAAATTGGCCTGAAGATTTCATCCTAAACCTTTTTGTGCGCTAGAAGAACATGTTACGAGACATCCTTATTCACACTGCTTGCCAGTGCTGTTGGAGCCTGTTGTTTCCTTGCAACCACATTTTGCCTATCATTACAGTGACAATTACCTAGTCGCTGTTACATGGGGCATTGCAAATTGCTGTCTGGGCAGAGACGAGGATGACGCATGATGGCTGGTGACTTTGACACATACAAGAGCCACTGCATCCCAGACTCAGCAGCTTCTATAGACAGATACACACTTGATATAAATAGCCTTTATATGTATCAGATTGCCAAATGGACCTGACTTGAAAGTCAGCGATATTATGGCTGGTTAAGCAGGTCTTTGATTTCTCATCAGTGTCAATAGCATCCCAACAGATTGTGTACTCACATCAGATGCTTGTACACATACAATCATGATTAATCATATCCCACATCAAACAAATGGGACAAGGTCGTATTACTTGATTGATCTCCTGAAGGCAAACAAAAAGACTTGGCAATGGTATAGAATGTGGGTACAAATATATATCTTGGAATGGTCTCAACCACACCTGAGACAAGTACAGATTGCCAGAGTGAAGTAATGGGGAGTCAGCGAGGACAACTGCTTTAAGCTGATAACAGTAACAGTACAAGAGATGGAAATAGCTCTGCAGAACATCAAAAGCATCAAAATGCAAATAGCTATACGAAATCTCAGGCAATCTGGGAATCTGGCTTAAATGTATGAGGCAAACTGCCATTCAGAAATTCTGGCTACATTCCTGTTATGGCAGTGGAAGTAGTCTTCAGGGAAATCTTGTTTATCCGAACGTATCTGCAGGTGTAGAATGTCATCAGCCACCAGGGGGCCTTGGCGGGACACGGGTAATTGTTGGCAAAGTAATCTTTTTTACTTCAATCTCCAAATAAATCCAAGCTTCCACTCCCATATCATTTGATTCCCCACTCATCCACTTGCACATTCAACTTCTCCAAGCACTGGATATGACAATCACACCTGCCACTTTTACAGTATCATTTGAGCCGATAAATACCTGCGTGGAGCTGCCATTTAATTTCCACCTCATCTCTCTAATGGCCGCAGGATGTCGTTATCTGGTGCAACAATTGGCATGAATACAATGTTTTTGCTGTTTTGTGCTCGTAATTTCGTAACATAATTCTTCAAGGGATATTGCTCACCAAACAACAAGCATACAACAAGGCGAAACAAACTACCAGTGCTTCAGCATTACCAATGCAGTTGATGCACAAAAAAGAGCAGACTGTCAGGGGCATTTGTTTGGCCTTTGGGCAAACTGTTTCAGAGGCTTTTACACTGACCACAGCAGAGAACCGGCCCCAGTAGATAAAAGGATAACAAGATTACAAGAGGAGTTTTTGTCGCAGGTGACGCAGGTCAGGTATGGCGGCTTAAGTGGCGCCTTGTGGGTGACTCAAGTTGCAGAAGCTGAAGAAATGATGCTAACAATGTCGGGGAAGGCTTCTGAGAGGCTTGGTCTCCAGCAGTAGATTTTTATTGCATTTTTTAGTTATATTACTGAGGCAACCAACAAAGCCACTCATGGCAGAAAGAAAACTTGACTCCTCCCAACATAGCAGCCAGCCAGAATACAACACCATGACTCATAAGACTTCTTTCCAAATGGCAGAAGGGGAGTTTGAGATAGGAAAAGGAACAGGAAAAGAGACCATACAGCAGTCTACATGACAGCCCTCACTCGGAGTCACTCCTCTTCCACCACCCAGTGGTCTGGATGAAAATCCTACAATAATCATTGATAACCTTGCACCAAGAGTGATAGCACATCCTTCCCACAAGCCCAGTCAACCGATAACTGGGCACAACCCAATCCTGGTCAATAAGGCCACCCAATATTCCGCAAACACATCATTGATCCACACCATTGCAGGAGAGTCTCCTGAGAAGTTCCTTAATGCAAAAGATATACAAACTCAGGAATCATAAGGAACTTCGGAGTCCCTGGGAGAATCTAGCATAATCTAAGATGGCCATGTTGAGCATTTTCTATATTAGCCAAACGAGGTTATCCCCTAATAAATATTTGCATTGCAGTTGAATAACTGGATCCATGGATAAAGTCAGAAAGAGCAGAAAGTAGCCATGTTCAGGATATGCAAAGAGGGACTGGGAATCCAATATACGCAGAAGGACACTGTCAACAGTGTTGAGCATGGAGTACATGTACTAGAACGTGAGGAAGCAATCCCAATAATCAATTTAACCAGAAGACAGCGGCCATCCTTGCTACAAACTCATTTAGCCAGATTCACAAGCCAGCGAGCACATCATCTTCTCATGCAAGGAGTTGCGTTATATGAGCAGCCGAGGCACCACAATCAGATGACCCATCGCTATCAGGATTATGACAATAATCAAGAAAGAGGGGGAGGCGACAGACAATATTACCTGGCCATTAGTTTACCGACACAACTGTATCAGCAATGCATGTGTCTCAATCCGGCTGATAGAGACACATGCTGATACAGTTTTGTCGGTAAACTAATAACATGGAGCACAATCTGTATAGGGTGCCTGCCACAAGCAGGTTCAGCGCTGGTCTTCTAAAGAAACACATCTATTCAACTACATCGGATTATGGAGAAGTACTAATTCTTTTCTCTAACTTTTTCAAGTTTAATGAAGAATTCAAGATACTTGAGAGAAGAGGTCAAAAGAGGAGACATGATTGACTGTATTTTCGGACATTCCCAGATCCATAACCCCAAACGAGAACAAACAAACACGGAGCAGTGTCGGAGCACCAACATGACACAAGTTACACTGAATACCAAATGTGACTCCCTAATGAATATCCCCCCAATTTGTTACTTCCTATCCATAGCCACCAAGGGGAAAATATTGTAACCTGCCTCGGGCCAAAAATATTGATGCCATAACGGCAGCTCAACTAACCAATCCAATTTATTAACTGTTGTTGAGCAGTGCTTAATAGCACCTTTATCAATGCACCAATAAAGCCACTCATATCATGTAATATTGGAGCTGATAATGTAATATTGGAGCTGATTAAGTCACCAGAAGCAGACTAAAAATAGCTGACAGCATCACACGAGGACTCAGATATAGCAAGGATCAGCACATGGATTGTAGATTGGATTGGTGAATGTCACCAATAAGCCAGGCCTCTGGATTGCGGATACTGGATTGGTAAAGCATCCAGACAAATCCCTGCAAAGGGAAATATTCATGAATGAGGACTATGTGTCACCTCAAGTGACCTGCTTGTGCCATGATACATGCAGCAATGTGTGGACAACACAGCTTCCAACATACAACAAACCAGGATATGTGATACAAGCAACCCATGCAAAGGACATCAATAGTACATCCATGGACATGGCCAGAATATCCAGCTCACTAACACCAGCCAGGTGTGTCATAGTGTGGGCTCTGAATTGGTCACTAGTATGACTTTCTGGGTTACCATTGCACACAACAAAGGGGAACACGTCATGTCAGAGCTAGCTAGAGGTATGAGCAGAAGCAGCAGAGAAAATAGTTCACGGGAGGGAACAACGGACAGCAAAATAATAAAATATTGACCTTCAGTCACTCCATAATATGAGGAAAACAAATTATAAGAGGTGGCCAAGCATCATAAAATGCTTGTGTTAAAGCGCAAAAATTGATTATTCTTGGAATAGAATCCGATGTACCGACAATTGTTCAAAACAGAGTCATGATGGCCCCTAACGCGGTCCATGTCAAAGCACATTTGCAATTACAACAAACCGCCGGGGTAACATAAGAAAATGAACGACTGAATTTATTTACGGAAATGATCGAATAGCAGTCTCCCTTAAAATCTAGCTGTTTACATCAAGCCGTTTACTTCTATTAGTTTTCGATATCCTTAATTCACCAAGAGAATGAAATTGAGCTTATTTGGCATGTTCAATCATTCCAGAAAATTTTCCAAGGTTTCGTAAAGCGAAAAAAACTTACAGCACTTCATTAGGTATGCATGAAGACATGGCTTATTGTATTGGCAACGAAGTACGACACGATGTAAAAAGCGTGCATTGGCCTACATAGTGAAGCATGTCACCATATAAGGACAGAGCTTACTGTTTAGGTTGAAATTCACGGATAGATTCACAGATACAATATGCCCACTTACAACAGTTTTAAATCCCAGTGAGGCCAATTACTCCAGGCAACTGGTGATAAAATAGAGGGTGACCCACCACAAATTGCAAAAGTTTTGATCTATACATTTTCTGAATCCTTGGATGTCTGGCTTTAACATACTAAAAGTTTGCTCAGATAGTCCCGTGCGAACACTGTTTTCTGAGGGGTTAAAGATAGGGCCCTTGGTAACGTCGTTTTCGCCGAAAAAAATCCCCACTTAAGAGTGATAGTGGCCTCTGAAGTAGCCAGAGTTCAATATAAATATATGAGCTGCATACCATCTTGAAGGCAATTAAAACAGCTTTAATTTAAGCCATGTCAGATGTCTGGGAAGCATGACAGGCCTGAGCTATGACTGTTTGAATACTGGCTCTCGGACGTAGAAATCTCGAAGAACATATGGAGAGTAGAGCGGATGGCTAATCTTGCTTTTCATCACGTCTGAGTCCAATAAAAAGATACAAGCTGCCTACCATCTTGTAGGCAACTAAAGCAGCTTTAATTTAAGCCATATTAGATGTCTGGGAAAGGTGACAGGCCTGAGCTATGATTGTTTGAATACTAACCCCCTCTCGGACATCAGGTGTCAAAGAACATACATAGAGTAAAGTGGATGGCTAGTCTTGCTCTTTGTAACAGCCTGAGTCCAATCAAATATGTAAGCTGCATGCCATTTTGTAGGCAATTAAAACAGCTTTTATTTAACTCTATTTTATTTTATATTTATTTTTTTTCGGTGGGAAAGAAGCTGGGCCTGATAGAATACAACCTACTGTCAGACATAAAAAAGTATGCCATTTCAAGGTTGAAGGCTACAAATGTTCTTAATAATTGTTTAATATGGCTTAAATGCACTTGAACTATACTGAATTTATAGGAATACACGAACCATACCTTTGGTCAGAAAAATGTGCAGTATTTTAGTACTATGATAAATGTGCAGTATTTTAGTACTATGATAAATGTAAGGCAAATCATCAAATGATTGTAGAGCGTAACTGCTGAAGCTCAAGGAAGTCCCTTTTTGCTGCCACCCATTCACAATATGATAGGTGGTTATTCCAAAATGATTTTGCAATGAAAAAATATTAGATTTCAGCATGTTGAAGCAGATGGATTCACTGTCATACTAGCTTGCTTTGGTCCTAATGCCTGTAGAAGATCTTTCACCGGTGCCTGTGACAACAGCCGATGAGTGTTGAGAGTAGGATCAATTAAAAAAGGTATCGGACAGCACAACAGACAGCTTTCCCAGTAATCATGTGACCGACGGCATTGCCTGCATATACAACTTCAAGAACTTCCTATTAACCTGTTCCATCAATTGAATGTCCTATGCTTCCCAGCCAGCTCATTATAGTATGGAATCCACCAAGTCGAATCAGCGCAGATTGAAGATCCTCGCAACTTTCTACTGAGAATACCTTCCACCAAGGTGGTTGATCGAAGGTAACTATTATAACAGAATTGTGTTTGAAAGCATGGGATAACATATACTTCAAGGAGGAATAAACTGTATGAAACCAGACCACTGTGGCCGAGGAAGTTCGAACAATAGACACAACTTCCACAGGAATTCGATATCAGTGAATAGATCTTGAATGTTGAGGCTTTTCAACTCCTGGCTGATAACAGAGAGATTGCATGGTTTAATTTCATATTTATCATTAAGGTCACTAAGTTGGCTAATATCAATTCGTCCTATGCTGATAATAACTTCATTTGTTACTTTGACTTGCGGTGTCATAAGAGACTTATTTACTGCATGTGTCGCCATTGTTATGATTTTTCCATCCTGTGGAATGGCTCTTCCCATCAATGCTTCTGATGTTGTGGCATTGTTGAGTACTGCAGAAAAGTATCCATGCCCGCTGCCCAGGTTTGGTAGATCTGTCTCATGGGAAACTGGTGCATACAGATATCATCATCATCATCATCATCATCATCATACTATAAATTCATGGATGTTTTACGCTACTCCTCCCAAACTACTCATTGCCCACAACTGAAAATTTGCAAGCAACATTATTTCAAGTCTTACAACAACCATAAGTGGCTGTGGTTTCTCAAACTGTTCATATTATACCAGTTCACTTATATTATTAGTCGTTTCTGCACGACTATCAGTATTCTCCAATGTTTCCTATTCCATTTCACTGTTTTATCTTAAGATGTCGCTCCTGCATCCTATGTTTCTCAGGTCATTACAAATTGACACAAAATGTTTTCTTCAATCACAATTTATCCATGATCCTAACAGTTTCTTATTTCCCTTTCACAGGTACTATGCTAGTCTCTTGAATTTCTGTACTTCACTATATGAGAAGCAAAAAAGGTTATGTAGGGAGTCAATGAGCATTGAGCATCCTTGATAGGAATAGATGATGCATTTGATGATTTGAATGCCAAGTGCTGCATTGGGGCAGGAATTGCAAATGGTCAACCAACTTGTATTGGCTGTGTTGACCAATGTCATGAATGATCTGGCTTTGGATAGTACATAATATTCTCATAAACTTCAGCGCCAATGATCCTTTCTTGGAAACGCCTGTGGAGTTCAGCTTCATTGTTTGTGAAGCTACAAGCTTTAATCTCTAAGTCTTGAAGGTGCTCCTGCATTTTTCTATCAGTCCATTAAGCAACAGAGTCTCGTCATAATTATTTTCAAGACACTTATTCACTATTAGAAAAGCTTCGTGGCGTTGTGTGTCACTTGGTCTTCAACTCAAACGTTTTGTTTTTGTTTGCACTGATTCATTTATCCTTCTCAAACACTTTGGTAATTATATATATAATTGACGCTCTATTCTGAAGTTTACTTTGCATACTTTGTGATATACAGCATTGGCAGCAAACCTAACATAAAAGCACACAACCTTTCACTTCATCTGCCCACTTACCTCGGAATAAAGTACATGCATGCAAAATTTTTCAAATATTCTCATTGATCCATCTTTTAACACTAAGCATTCCAACACAACATTACACTTTTAATTTCTGCAAATGAAAACACCATTGTAACAAATTATGTTTAGTTAAATTCTCTTATATACTTTCTATTCTTCTGTATGCTTTCAAGTGCCATTAAATTGTAAAACAACCTGTTACTAGACTTTAAGATAAAACACATTACTCAGACAACCCAAACAGCCGACACGAAAGGTAGCTTCATTTCCAGTAAAATTATTCAGATATATTTGGCTGAGGTCAAGAGCAGGATTAGACATCTGTACTTTAATCTACACATGCTCTTCAGGGTTCCGAGAGCCACTATTCAAACAGTCAAGCTCAGGCCTGCCACCCTTATCAGACATCTCACGAGGCTTAAAGTAAAGCTACTTTAATTGCCTTCAAAATGGTACGTAGCTCATATATTTTTATTGGAATCAGGCTGTGATGAATAGCAAGAATAGCCATCGCCTTTTTACACCGAGGAACTTGTGTATTGCAGAGGCACACGGCCAAAACTTGCATTTGCCCACACGGCTGGATACTACCTTTGTCCTCACACAACTCATAGTATATAGCATGTGGTGCTCTCAAATTGTACATTCCGCTTTATTTATTTGTAAATTCGGGAATGACGAGCGTTCAGTCATGTGCATTTCTTAAATCCACACGAAACGATGCTTTTCGTCACCTGGAAAAATAATGCTAACCTCCTGCTCTCCGACATGTTTTGATCTGAGCTATAAATAGGGCATATGTTTTCTAATAAAAGGGGTGTTTTAAGTGTGACCCAAGCTATCATCATGTGTCACCAGACATAAATTGTGAGACTTGGTCCTTCTGGATGTAGTCCTACATCTGGAATTTATCATCAAATCCTGTTCTTTTTTACTTTTCTGTACTTTCTTATCTGGAGAGTGGAAAGGGAGGGGGGGCAATATGAGGGAAGTGGTATGTAGGCTGCTGGAGGGTCTGTATGTGATAGCTCTGTACCCCAAACTGGATAAGGCATTACATACTCAACAAAATCGGCGTTCCAACAATAACCCTGCCTTGTACATTAACCAAACCATGCCAATTTTGTATTTGCACATGCGCCTGCCACCGAGGTGTTTACGTGCTTGCACGGTATTTTTCTCTGTATGTTCTTCGGGATTTCTACGTCCGAGAGCCAGTATTCAAACAGCCAAAGCTCAGGTCTGTCACCTTTCCCAGACATCTAACATAGCTTAAATTACAGTCGCTTTAATTGCCTACTAGATGGTATGCAGCTTATATCTTTTTGTTGGACTCAGACTGTGATGAAGAGCAAGATTAGCTAATCACTTTACTCCTCTCCATATATGTTCTTCGGGATTTCTATGTCCGAGAGCCATGCAGTATTCAAACAGTCATATCTTAGGCCTGTCACTCATCCCAGACATATAACATGGCTTAAATTAAAGCTGTTTTAATTGCATACAAAATGGCATGCAGCTTATATATTTGATTGGACTCAGGCTGAGACAAAGTGCAAGAATAGCCATGTACTTTACTATATGTATGTTCTTCGGGAATCTGATGTCCGAGAGCGGGCTAGTATTCAAACAATTATAACTCAGGCCTGTCACCTTTCCCAGACATCTCATATGGCTTTAATTAAAGCTGCTTTAATTGCTTACAAGATGGTATGCAGCTTGTATCTTTTTATTGGAAAAGCAAGTTTAGCCATCCACTCTACTCTCCATATGTTCTTCGGGATTTCTACGTCCGAGAGCCAGTATTCAAACAGTCATAGCTCAGGCCTGTCAT
Source organism: Platynereis dumerilii (assembly GCA_026936325.1). Classification (NCBI taxonomy): domain Eukaryota; kingdom Metazoa; phylum Annelida; class Polychaeta; order Phyllodocida; family Nereididae; genus Platynereis; species Platynereis dumerilii. The sequence goes on from JAPTHN010000031.1 coordinate 3,718,255, forward strand.
GCTTGCCAGACATCTGACATGGCTTAAATTAAAGCTGTTTTAATTGGCTACAATATGGTATGCAACTCATATATTCATATTGAGCTCTGGCTACTTTAGAGGCCACTATCACTCTTAAGTGGGGATTTTTTTCGGCGAAAACGACGTTACCAAGGGCCCTATCTTTAACTCCTCAGAAAACAGTGTTCGCACGGGACTATCTGAGCAAACTTTTAGTATGTTAAAGCCAGACATCCAAGGATTCAGAAAATGTATAGATCAAAACTTTTGCAATTTGTGGTGGGTCTAACCAAGGATTTACTGGACTAAATTACTTCACTGGCATCATCATAGCCACATCCCATGCACATAAACTCTCCAGCTGTAGTTGCGATAACAATAGATGGAATAAGCCAAGCCACTAGTATCAAGATAGAAGAAAGAGGAGCAAGCATTGGGATATAGTGGATACTTGAAGGCAGTCTGGAGTGGGGCAGTCCCAGCACGGCTCAATCCTTGATTGGATTTCTGTCAAGACAAGAAGCAGGCCCGCTCAATATTCACCACACACCGACACACTGCATCATACTGCAACACATAGCCCAACATCCCTGGTATGGCCCATTTTAAAGCCCAACATGCTCCCTGCTGGTGGACACCACTAACTCACACGCTCCAACCAGGAGCATAAAACACCTTTTCAAAGTGTCCACTCTGTCTTGTCCCAAATCCTGCACGGGTCAGAAGGTGGGTCACAGGGAGGGTTCAAGGGCCAGTGAGTGATCACTTTGCTTCCACTATATTCCTCCAGGCTGTGTCTACAGAAATCAGTTTCCAGGACACTAGAACTAGGGCAGATATATAGTCTGCCCTTCTTCTGTGTTTTTGGCCCTTAGTTATTTTCATTCAGTCATATTCATTCTTATCAATTTGTCCAAATCATCTCACCATCAATTCGCTATACTCACAGGTCTGAGTTGTAATAGTACTATGAACAGTTCTTCCAGTGGAAAAAGGAAATTATTTTCAGGTTGCTCTTAAACGATAACTTCTTATTTGTCATTCTGGCTGGAGGGTGCATTATTTTGCTGCAGCTCTGGAAATAGTTGTCAGCCTTTCCCATTGTTCCATTGTTCCATCCTTGAAGCTTCTCCCAGGAAAAACTTATTCGTGAAAGTCACACTTTTCTACTTGTTTGTCTGGCATAACCTGATTTGGAGGGGCACATCTTAGTGGCCATGGCACCTTAATTGTTTGCCAGTCAATGCTTCTTTGGCCAATCCATGGACAAATTGATAGCTATCATCAAGGATGTTCGAATTGCTTTCCTGCAGAACCAATATACACCGCACAGCTGACGAGTGTTTTTAAAAATCTTTGTTTGAATGGGCTATCAAAGTGAGCCAGCCTCCCTGCCACAGGCTATCATGCGAAACAGCCATCAAGACCTGATCAGCCCACAGATTGAAACACTATTTGAGATATTGCTTAACGGTGTTTCAGACACAACAGCTCCCGTATCTACTTCGAAAAAGCCATGCATCCATGATGTCGCTCCAGAAACATGTCCAGATTGCATTTTGATAGACATTAGTCACTCCACTGGCAAATTTTTTACTAATTACAGACAGTGCAACCAAGATTTCTATAAGCATCTTGACAGAATTGACTTATAAGGAAAATATGAGGGTGTTGAGTCCCGGTTTACTGCATCAATCATATGTTAATGGAACAGGTTCTGAAACCAGTCATGTTTGGGACATTTACCAGAGCAGCTCAGACACTTAAGTGACCAAACAAATTGTTAGGCAATTTCCTTCATTACCGGTAGAGTCAGATCGAGTGATTTTATATTACTCATAATTTTTTCTACTTACATTCATTTGATGGTAATTATTTGTCTTATTACCCAAGACATAACAACAAGACCCTGTGACGGAGATCATCATGGGCCATTATGGTATTATGCAAACAAGCCATTTGCTCTTATATGTAAAGGTTATGCAATGGTTATGTAAACAGGCATGCACCTTGCCTCCTTTGGGAATCTTTATTTGGGAATCATCCCTCCCATGGACACAAACATATCAGTTCACCAAAGAGACATTGACCTGCTATATGGACCCTGGGTTGGACCACTGACCCAGAGTATCTACCACCAGTATAGCCTCAATTGCAAGCAGCACCTGGGACCTCACGGCTCTCGGGACAACTCAAAGACTCCCAAGATTTTACCAGTGGAGGCTGAGGTAAGACAGCTGTTTATTCAAGCAATTAATTACCACAAGAAGAACACTGCGATGATTATGATCACGCACGCACCTGATGAAATATTACATCAGCTTTACCACAGCAGCTCATAAAATCTCATAACTTGAGAATATTGAAATACGGACTTATGACATAATAACATCGCAATGACATCACCTCTGATGTCACACAATCAGACGTCCCATGGAAGAAGTTGTCTTCTTTTATAGCTTCATCAAATGGTAATAAAGGAAGAGCCGATTGTTTACTTTGATATCAGGACCTGACAAGCAAACCATTTGTCACAAAATTCATGGGCAAATATCTTGCAGCTGTGGGAGCCAGGGATGATAAGAACAGTGTAGGACATAAATGCTGCTCCTGGTAATATAGTTGAAATGAGGAGAGTCTGTCGACAGGAGAACACGCAGAAAAAGAGGAGACCACAACTAAGTCTAATGCAATGCGAACATACTCCACTTAGTTTAATGCCGTCTCTCTTTTTAAGTTTATATGTATTCTCTACAAGAGACTGACGTCCAACAGAATATGCCAAGAGTCCTTCAGCTGGCAATGCTGAGTACTTTGGAAACCTGAGGACATCAGTATTTCCGCGGTTAAAGTGCACTGAACACCAAACAGCCCAGGACAAACAGTGGCTCCCTAATGAATATCCTCCAATTTGCCACTTCCAATCTGCAGCCACCAAGGGGAAATATTACAGCCTGCCTCTGGCCAAAAATATTGATGCCATTACAACCAAGCCACTTTATCAACCGTTGTTAAGCACAATTAATCAATGCATCGATAAAGCCACTCATTTAACGTCATATTAGAGATAATTAAGTCATGGGAAGCGGACCAAAAATAGCTGCCAGAATCACATGGAATACAGAAAAGAGCATCATAATAGTATCAGGAATTGGAGAGAGTGACATCGGACATATATGACATGGATTAGTGCAACCGGCATGCTTTGAATGGACCAAGTGAAAGTTATAAATACCACAAATGGGCCAGAGGATTTCATTCCAAGCCTTTCCAGGCTACTTTTTGTGTGCTGGAAGAACATGTTACGAGACAGAACATCTTTATTGGTACCGCTTGTCAGCACTGATGGAGCCGGTTGTTTTCTTGCAACCACATTTTGCCTATTATTACAGTTACAGTGAACTTGTCACTGTTTTATGAGCAAGGCAAATTGCTGTGTCTAGACAGAGCAGAGGATGACGCATGATGGCTGGTGACTACACATGAGAGCCGCTGCATCCCAGACTCAGCTGCTTCTACAGATAGATACACACTTGATATAGATAGCCGTTATATGTACCAGGTTGCCAAATGGACCTGACTTGAAAGTCAGTGATATTATGGCTGGTTAAGCAGGTCTTTGATTTCTCATCAGTGTCAACAGCATCCCAGCAGATTGTGTACTCACATCAGATGCTTGTACACATACAATCATGATTAATCATATCCCACATCAAACAAATGGGACAAGGTCGTATTACTTGATTGATCTCCTGAAGGCAAACAAAAAGACTTGGCAATGATATAGAAAGTGGGTGCAAATACATATCTTGGAATGGTCTCAACCACACCTGAGACAATTACAGATTGCCAGAGTGAAGAATTGGGGAGTCAGCGAGGACAACTGCTTTAAGCTAATAGCAGTAACAGTACAAGAGATGGAAATAGCTCTCCAGAACATCAAGAACATCAACATGCAAATAGCTATAAGAAAGCTCAGGCAATCTGGGAATCTGGCTGTGAGGCAAACTGCCATCAGTAATTCTGGCTACATTCCTGTAATGGCAGTGGAAGCAGCCTTCAGGGAAATCTTGTTTATCCGAATATATCTGCAGGTGCAGAATGTCATCAGCCACCAGGGGGCCTTGGCGGGACACGGGTAATTGTTGGCAAAGTAGATCTTTTTCACTTCAATCTCCCAATAAATCCAAGCTTCCACTCCCATATCACTTGATACACACTTATCCACTTGCACATTCAACTTCTCCAAGCACTGGATATGACAATCACACCTGCCACTTTCTCCGTATCATTTGAGCCGATAAATACCTACGTGGAGCTGCCATTTAATTTCCACCTCATCTCTCTAATGGCAGCAGGATGTCGTTATCTGGTGCAACAATTGGCATAAATACAATGTTTTTGCTGTTTTTGCTCGTAATTTCGTAACATAATTCTTCAAGGGATATTGCTCACCAAACAACATGCATACAACAAGGCGAAACAAACTACCGGGGCTTCAGCAATCCCAATGCAGTTGATGCACAAAGTAGAGCAGACTGTCAGGGGCATTTGTCTGGCCTTTGGGCAAACAGTTTCAGAGGCTTTTACACTGACCAGGGCAGAGAACCGGCCCCAGTAGATACAAGGATAACAAGATTACAAGAGGATTTTTTGTCGCAGGTGACGCAGGTCAGGTATGGTGGCTTAAGTGGCGCCTTGTGGGTGACTCAAGTTGCAGAAGCTGAAGAAATGATGCTAACAATGTCGGGGAAGGCTTCTGAGAGGCTTGGTCCCCAGAAATGGCTTTTTATTGCATTTTTTAGTTATAATACAGTGGCAACCAACAAAGCCACTCATGACAGAAAGAAAACTAGACTCCTCCCAGCATAGCAGCCAGCCAGAATACAACAACATAACTCAATAAGACTGTTTGCTTTCCAAATGGCATAAGGGGACTTTGAGATAGGAAAAGGAACAGGAAAAGAGACCATACATGGTCTACATGACACCCCACACCTCTCCTCCACCACCCAGTGGTCTGGATGACAATCCTACAATAACCATTGATAACCCTGCACCAAGAGTGATAGCACATCCTTCCCACCAGCCCAGTCAGCTGATAAGTTGGCGCAACCCAATCCTGGTCAATAAGGTCACCCAATATTCCGCAAACACATCATTGATCCACACCATTGCAGAAGAGTCTCCTGAGAAGTTCCTTAATGCAAAAGATATACAAACTCAGGAATCATAAAGAACTTCAGAGTCCCTAGGAGAATCTAGCATAATCTAAGATGGCCATTTTGAGCATTTTCTGCATTAGCCAAACGAGGTTATACCCAGGAAAATATTTGCATAGCGGTTGAATAACCGGCTGGATTAAGTCAGAAAGAGCAGAAAGTCACCATGTTCAGGATACGCAAAGAGGGACTGGGAAGCCAATATACGCAGAAGGACACTGTCAACAGTGTTGAGTATGGAGTACATGTAATCCCGTCAGCCAGCCCAATAATCAATTTAACCACAAAGGCTGCGGCCATCCTTGCTACAAACTCATTTAGCCAGATTCACAAGCCAGCGAGCACATCATCTTCTCTTGCAAGGAGTTGCGTTATATGAGCAGCCGAGGCACCACAATCAGATGACCCATCGCTATCAGGATTACGACAATAATCAAGAAAGAGGGGGAGGCGATAGATAATATTACCTGGCCATTAGTTTACCGACACAACTGTATCAGCAATGCATGTGTCTCAATCCGGCTGATAGAGACACATGCTGATACAGTTTTGTCGGTAAACTAATAACATGGAGCACAATCTGTATAGGGTGCCTGCCACGAGCAGGTTCAGCGCTGGTCTTTTAAAGAAACATATCCATTAAACTACACTGGATTATGGGGATGTACTATTTCTTTTTCAAGTTTAATGAAGAATTGAAGATACTTGAGAGAAGAGGTCAAAAGAGGAGACATGATTGACAGTATTTTCGGACATTTCCAGATCCATAACCCCAAACGAGAACAAACAAACACAGAGCACCAACACGACACAAGTTACACTGAATGCCAACTATGACTCCCTAATGAATATCATCCAATTTGCCACTTCCTATCCGTAGCCACCAAGGGGAAAATATTGCAACCTGCCTCGGGCCAAAAATATTGATGCCATAACAGCAGCTCAACTAACCAGTCCAATTTATTAACTGTTGTTAAGCAGTGCTTAATAGCACCTTTATCAATGCACCAATAAAGCCACTCATATAATGTAATATTGGAGCTGATAATGTAATATCGGAGCTGATTAAGTTATCGGAAGCAGACTAAAAATAGCTGACAGCATCACATGAGGACTCAGATATAGCAAGGATCAGCATATGGATTGCAGATTGGATTGGTGAATGTCACCAATAAGCCAGGGCCCTGGATTGTGGATAGGTAAGGCATCCATACAAATCCCTGCAAAGGGAAATATTCATGAATGAGGACTACGTGTTACCTCAGGCGACCTGCTTGTGCCATGATACATGTAGCAATGTGTGGACAACACAGCTTCCAACATACAACAAACCAGGATTTATGTGATACAAGCAACCCATGCAAAGGACATCAATAGTGCATCCATGAACATGGCCAGAATATCCAGCTCGCTAACACCAGCCAGGTGTGTCATAGTGTGGGCTCTGAATTGGTCACTAGTATGACTTTCTGGGTTACCATTGCACACAACAAAGGGGAACACGTCATGTCAGAGCTAGCTAGAGGTATGAGCAGAAGCAGCAGAGAAAATAGTTCACGAGAGGGAACAACGGACAGCAAAATAATAAAATATTGTCCTTCAGTCACTTCATAACATGAGGAAAACAAATTATAAGAGGTGGCCAAGCATCATAAAATGCTTGTGTTATAGCGCAAAAATTGATTATTCTTGGAATAGAAAACGACGTACCGACAATTGTTCAAAACAGAGTCATGATGGCCCCTAACGCGGTCCATGCCAAAGCACATTTGCAATTACAACAAACCGCCGGGGTAACATAAGAAAATGAACGACTGAATTTATTTACGGAAATGATCGAATAGCAGTCTCCCTTAAAATCTAGCCGTTTACTTCTATTAGTTGTCGAAGTATCCCCTTCCAAGTGCCTTACATAGTATATTAGTATATTAGTATATATGGATTGGATTTCTGCCAAGAGAATGAAGCCACTCAACGTGAAATTAAGCTTATTTGGCAGGTTCAATCATTCCAGCTAATTTTCCAAGGTTTCGTAAAGCGAAAAAAACTTTTTCATTTCATTAGGTATGCATGAAGACATGGCTTATTGGGAATGAAGTATGACAAGATGTAAAAAGCGTGCATTGACCCACATAGTGAAGCATGTCACCATATAAGGACAGAGCTTACTGTTTAGGTTGAAATTCACGGATAGATTCACAGATGCAATATGCCCACTTACAACAGTTTTAAATCCCAGTGAGGCCAATTACTTCACTGGCATCATCATAGCCACATCCCATGCACATAAACTCTCCAGCTGTAGTTGCGATAACAATAGATGGAATAAGCCAAGCCACTAGTATCAAGATAGAAGAAAGAGGAGCAAGCATTGGGATATAGTGGATACTTGAAGGCAGTCTGGAGTGGGGCAGTCCCAGCACGGCTCAATCCTTGATTGGATTTCTGTCAAGACAAGAAGCAGGCCCGCTCAATATTCACCACACACCGACACACTGCATCATACTGCAACACATAGCCCAACATCCCTGGTATGGCCCATTTTAAAGCCCAACATTCTGCCTGCTGGTGGACATCACTAACTCACATGCTCCAACCAGAAGCATAAAACACCTTTTCAAAGTGTCCACTCTGTCTTGTCCCAGATCCTCTATGGGTCACAAGGCGGGTCATGGGGAGGGTTCAAGGGCCAGTGAGTGATCACTTTGCTTCCACTATATTCCTCCAGGCTGTGTCTACAGAAATCAGTTTCCTAGAACTAGGATAGATAGTCTGTCCTTCTTTAGAGTTTTTGGCCCTTAGTTATTTAATAGTACTATGACCAGTTCTTCCAGTGGAAAGAGGAAATACTTTTCCGTTTGCTCTTACACGATAACTTCTTATTCGCCAGACAAACAAGTAGAAAAGTGTGACTTTCACGACTAAGTTTTTCCTGGGAGAAGCTTCAAGGATGGAACAATGGAACAATAGGAAAGGCTGACAACTATTTCCAGAGCTGCAACAAAATAATGCACCCTCCAGCCAGAATGACATAACCTGATTTGGAGGGGCGTATCTTAGTGTCCATGGCACCTTAATTGTTTGCCAGTCAATGCTTCTTTCACAAGTTCTTTGGCCAATGCATGGACAAATTGATAGCTATCACCAAGGATGTTCGAATTGCTTTCCTGCAGAACCAATATACACTGCACAGCTGACGAGTGTTTTAAAAAATCTTTGTTTGAATGGGCTATCAAAGTGAGGCAGCCTCCCTGCTGCAGAGCATCATGCGAAAGAGCCATCAAGACCTGATCAGCCCACAGATTGAAACACTATTTGAGATATTGCTCAACGGTGTTTCAGACACAACAGCTCATTTATCTACTTGAAAACAGCCATGCATCCATGATACCACTCCAGAAAAATGTCCAAATTGCATTTTGACAGACATTAGTCATTCCACTGGCAAATTCGATCCAAATTGCAGAGAGTGCCACCAAGACTTCTACAAGCGTCTTCCAAGAATTGATAAGGAAAATGTGAGGAGGTAGACTGTTTTAACAGAGCAGGCTCTAACACCAGTGACAGGGCTTTATGTCTGTATCATTGCACCAGTCAAGACCAGGACCCAGGTCCTAATCCAATGGCTAGCTGCCCTTTCCCGCCTGGCCCGCTACCAGTGAGCTAATCTTTCGTGAAGAGTTTAAAACAACTAGAGTTTTAAATAGTGAGTTTGTGCGGGTTAAGAATTCTCAACCTATACATGTTTATATAGTTTGATTCAATTCAATTCAATTTATTGACTTCTTTGTGTTTTATTATACAAGATACAGCAACAAGACCATGTGATGCAGACCTTCTTGGCCCATTATGGTATGCAAACAATCCATGGCTCTTACATGAAATGGTTATGCAAACAGACATGCTCCTTGCCTCCTTCGGGAATCTTCCGTCCTGTGGATACCAACATCAATTCACCAAAGAGACGTTGACCTCCTATATGGACCTTGGCTGGCCACTGACCCAGAGTATCTACCACCAGAATGGCCTCAGTTGCATGCAGCACCTGGGACCTCAAGGCTCTCGGGACAACTCAACGACTCCCAAGATCCTTCGCAGCCTCCTGACACCGAAGCGGCACACATGATGCCGGATATGCCACCCTAGACCCATCAGTCACTATGGAGACCCGGGCTTCGAAAGAGATGGCGTTTAAATCATGAAGAGATGAAGCTACTAACCATGGCCACCAGGAGGTGTATCATGACTGCAAAAAGGTCACTCACAGCGCCTTCTACAATTCTAGCAACTCCTTGGATACCGGCAGCCATTTTTATGGTCTCTACTAATATGAAATGAGAAATCGCCTCAACGCCTGCGCAAAGAGATGGTAGCATAATAGCCATAAAAAGCTGAGCCGTCTGAAATGGTTGCAAGAGAAATGTGCAAAAGAGAGACAGAAGCAGCAAGACGGCTGTCAATCCCATAAATAGAAGAATATTCCAGGAAGATGGCCCTAGATGGGCTGCAGCACGGGCCAAGCACCATGAGGCATGCCGCAGAATGAGGCAGGTGCATCATGATGAGGCCAAAATGAGACCACATGCGTTTGGTGTTATATTCAAGGAAAAAAGCTTCAAAAAGGCCTCCAACTTGACTATGTTGACCTCAGATTGGTTATCAAGTGGATTCCAAAGATGTACACCTTGACTAATTAATAGATGAGACAGATGCAAAGCTATCCAGTGGCGGATCCAGACACGGTCATCTAAGGGGGCCCGGGCGTGCTGGCATTCGCGGGCCCGCGTCGCCGCATATTTCCTTCAAAATACTGTTATTATCTCAGTGGTCTAAGGTGGGGGGGGTCCGGGCCCCCTATTACCCCCCCCCCCTGCTGTATCCGCCACTGCTATCATACGCCTGTGCCTGTGGTGAGACCAAGATGAGGCCAAAATGGGACGAAAGAGACAGCATGTAATAATATGTCCCAAGAATATTGCAGGCCGGGCAATAAGAGAGAGGAAGCCATCCACCTCATGCGAGAACATCAGAGAAAAGCCATCAACAAAAAGCAGAAATAAAGACATGTGGAGGGACGGCTCGAATGTGCTCTGAGGCAGGTCATGTTGACATTTCTGATTCAGCTGTAAGAAGCGCAATGGGCTGATGCTGAGCTGCAGTAAGACATACAAAGAAAAGACATATAATGCAAAGACATGGAAAGCACAGACATATAATGCAAAGACATATATATGGCAAAGACATACAAAGCAAAGACATATAATGCAAAGACATACAAAGCAAGGACAAAAAGCAAAGACGCACAAAGCAGACATACAAAAGAAGGACACAAAAAAGGGAGGCTGCTGCCAAACATGGCTGCACAAAGCAATGCATGACTCGGCAGCATTAATCCTGCTGTCAATGGGAAGCAAAAAGGCGCAGAAAAAGCATTGGGCATATATATATGACTGGCTGCAGTGGGTGGATTATATATTCTTGGCACGTTAGAACAGGGAATGGAGCACTTCGACAACCCACCTTCTGCAAATATAACTCTTGTCTTGAAATTTATTTTCAATTCTAGATGCTTTATGTTGACCTAATGTGCTGCAGTTACATCAATAGGAATGTAGTTTAACATACTAGTCTGCAGTTGGCTCAAGTCACATATTCACAGCATCATGGCCTGCATTCATAGCAGCTCTATATTTTCCAGCTCAGTGGCCAGCCTGGGAGGTGCATAATCGCTGCAGCACAGCATTTGGCAGGGAATGGTGTCAATAAGAGAAGTGCATGGCTGCAATTGCCTGAGGATCTTCCTACAGATGTGCTGCTATATATGGACATCATCGGTAGTAGCAGTGCTGTGAGATCTCCCTGCTATGGCTTAGGGCTAATTACCAACCCATCCTCCCAGATCCAGCAATGCGTCCAATGACCTTGAGGAGTGATCCAAGGTCAGGTGATGCTGCAGGGTGTCATGTGACAAAACTGACAAGGTCAATGAGTACACATGCTCATAAATAACCAGCTAAGAGACAGCAAAGGAAAGGATTGAAAGGAGTAATAATAATAATAATAATAATAATAATAATAATGGTTTATTTATATAGCGCTAATTCCAGGATGATCCTGCTCATCAGCGCTGGAAAGTATTTATGAACTATACATAGCTTTCAGTAAAGAGATGAGTTTTTAATTTCCGCTTGAAATTATCTATGTTTTCAATGCTCCGCAGGTCAAGAGGCAAAGCATTCCATAATTTTGCAGCCACAACTCTAAAAGATCGATCTCCAAAACTGGTATTAGCAACTGCGCAGGTTGCGTCTGTTCTCCTTTGGGTGCAACAATTGTGATATGTACTTTGGTGTTTGGTTGTGTAGAGCTTTCCATGCTGTTAGCAATATTTTATATTTGATTCTAGATTTTATTGGGAGCCAGTGTAGATTTTTTTTTTCATTTTTTATTCTATCATATTTTCTGAGACGCGCGACAAGCCGTGCTGCAGAGTTTTGTGCTATTTGCAATTTATGCATTGACTTTTGCTTAATACCATATAGGAGTGCATTTCCATAGTCTAAATGGGGGGTGACAAGGGCATTTACTGTTAGTTTAGCATCAGTATGATTTATGGATTTCCTGATCTTTGACAGGTTTCTGATGTTATAGTAAGCTTTTTTACACATGTTGCCGATGTTTGCATCCATTGACATAGTTTTGTCGAAGATGACTCCCAGGTTTTTTACTTTGTCAATAGACTGTAGTTTCACATTGTCTACCATAATACTGCTAATGTTCAATTTTGAGAGCTGGTGTTGGGGTCCGAGTATGATGAATTCAGTCTTATCAGAATTGTTACACAATTTATTTCTTTGCAGGAATCGACGTATTTCATCTATGCATTCTTCCATCTTGTGGATGGTTTCTTGTTCAGATGACGGTTTAAAGGAGAGTAACAGCTGTTCATCATCGGCATATTTTTCATCGGTTATACCATGTTCCCTAGCAACTTCACTTAATGGTGCAATGTAGGAGTTGAATAGTATTGGACCAAGTTTCGAGCCTTGAGGGACGCCATATTTGAGTACTTTGTCTTTTGATTCATGTCCATTAATGGAAACCGACTGTGTCCTGTCTGATAAATACGACGTAAACCATTTCAGTGCAGTGCCATCTACTCCATATCTGCCTTTTAGTCTGTCTAGAAGTATCTGGTGGTCTATTGTGTCAAAAGCTGCAGATAGATCAAGCAGTACCATCATTACCGCATCACTTCTATCAAAACTGGTCAAGACATCATCTTGGACCTCAAGTAGAAGTGTTTCAGTGCTATGAAATTTTTTATATGCAGATTGTTTCTTGTCCTCTAAATTGTTTTTGTTCAGGTGTTCTTGGAACTGAATGATTACTGCCGCCTCAACAGCTTTGCTCAGGTACGACAAGTTTGACACTGGTCTATAGTTTTTCTCAATTGGTTCCAATCCCGCTTTCTTGAGCAATGGCTTGATTGATGCATGTTTCAGTTTTCCTGGCATGATACCCGATGAGAGTGACTGATTGATTACTTTGGTCATGATTGGGAGTAATTCATCCATACAGTCTTTGGCTAGCCATATTGGAAGTGGATCCAGTTCACACGATTTTGAGATCTTCTTCATTATATTTCTTACTTCATTTTCTGTTACATCTCTGAAATGGGTTAAAGTTCTGCCATTGAAAGATGTTTCATCCTCCAGTGACTCAACATTGTTGGCGTCAAGTTTCTCTCGTATCTTGTCTATTTTTTGTTCAAAATAATTACTGAAGCGATTTGCAAGCTCCGTCTCGGTAGTGTATTCTGGCAGAGTATTTTCCATTTTCCGATGGAGAGACTGATTAATTGCTCTGAACATGGAGCGGGCATCATTTCTATTTTTGGCTATGATTTCAGAGAGGTGCTTTTGTCGGAGATTATTAAGCAGGTCGTTGTACTTATTTCTTTGCTTTTTGTATGCTTCGAGGTCACTGGCATTTCTCGTGGATTTCCATTTCTTTTCCAATTTTCTTTTCTTTGATTTTTCTGATTGGATGTCACTCCTTAGCCAGGGATTTGGTTTTCTGTTTTTCAGCCTAATTGTTCTATAAGGTGCAAATTTGTCTAAGACTGAAGTTATGGAGTGGTAACTGTCTAGTGGGTTTCCCGTTGTGTCATGGTTTAATAATCGTTTTAATTCAGTCTTAAAGGCCGGAATGTCCATGTTTTTAAATTGTCTGCATTTTACTGATTGATTACACTCTGTGGTCTTGTTACATCCATATTTATCAGGATATTCATATGGTCGGAGTTCAATCCGTCAATTGACCAATCCAAATTCTCTTGACTGTTTCGAGTAATAACCAGGTCAAGTGTGTTCCCGTTTTTATGGGTGGCTCCCTTTATATGTTGTATCATGTCAAAAGTCAGCAGCAGTTCATTTAGTTGTGCTGCGTTGGGATCATTTGGTTTGTTCATGTGAATATTAAAATCACCTATAATCATGACTTCTTTTTTGTAGGCACTGTAATGACAGAGAACCTGGGTAAATTCTTCAAAGAAATCTGACATGCTGTACCGGTTTCTGGAAGTAGGCCCTGGCCTATATACTGTTACCACTGTAAAAGCATTGTTTTTCAAGTTAATTTCACATTCAAGAAGTTCCATAGTATTGTAACGTACTGTATTTCTTTTGGTGACTTTGAGATTACGATTGAATAGACAACAGATGCCGCCACCTGTTCGATGAGTTCGAGGTTCAGTAATTATCTCTATATTGTTATCATTCTTTAATTCACCTATTGTTACTTGATCATCATCCTTCAGCCAGGATTCCACAATGAAATAAAGATCAATGTGATTCTCATTCATGTAGTCCTTTATCAATTCAGTTTTATTGCAGAGACTTTGAGCATTCCACAGACCTAGTAGATTCTAGAAGGGAGAGGAGGCAAATAAAGCAAGAGCTAACGAGGTGCTGCTAATCTCCAGCCAGACTCAATGGCTGAGGGATAAGACTGGGATGCCATGAACTGAATAGCAAGCCATGAATAAAGATAATCGCCAAGTGGGACCATCCAGTGCATTGCTATTAAATTGTCATGTGAATTAGTGCTCAAAATGGAGTCTTGAGAAAACGGGGCTGCTAATTTACAATTGACTAAAACGAACTTCATTGTGAGGTCATACATATGCCTATCCATGCCATGTTATTCTCTATGTGAATCATAAACAATTTGTGAGTTGATATCCCATGCTTTCAATGCCATCAAAACAGGTCACCAACTGACTTGAACTGAGTATAGGGCCTAAATGAGGTCACAGTCTACTCAATGACATATTGACAGTTCATTTCAATAGGGCCTGTTGTGAGGTCATTGATGTCCACTTGCAGTGAATGTAAGTACTCGTCATTCTTCGACTGCAATAGAATTGCTTTTTCGGAGTATTATCTTGAATCATAACTTGGAACTTGCAGTGAGTGAGCTAAGCCGGGAGCCCCCAAACGAGTATTCATGCAGGCGGTGGCAGGCCTGACACATTGAGTTGGCAAAGAAATCAGGAGCTATCACAAGTATCAGGTCTGGGAGAATAACAGCTGACAAAAACTCCCAGAGCACATCAGTAACTGTTGGCCCGAACTGACCGGTCAAGACAGCAGCACGCCAGGGACATTAGGGAGGCACTAGCCACTGCAGGCTGTCCACTAACTCACCACCCCCCCCCCCTCTCCTCCCTTATCGGGGGGGGGGGAGCCTATTTGGCTTTCAAATCAGCCCGTTGGATCGCCAGCAATTTGGGGCATAATTTAGCAAGCACTGGGCCATGGTGAGGATGCCTGCAATCACTCCCGTGCAGCTGAGAGGCTTGAGATTGCAGAGAGAGTCATTATATGCAGAAAATGAAGGGTAAGGGGTCGGCTGATTGACACCAATAGCCCCAGAAAGTACTTCCCAAAGACCAATATATGTAACAGCATCGGTCTACCTCCTCATAATCCCCTGATTGACACCATGCATAATTCATAAGACCCACAGAGAGAGCCCATCAAGAGAGAGCCATCAAGGGGTCTGCGCACCAATTAAGCCTTCTTCATTGCGGGAGCATTCGCTTTATTTTATCGATGTTCCCATAAGGAGCCACATACAAAGCTGCATAACAATGGCCAGGCTGAAGCAGCAGATCCTAGCCCTTCACTGCAGGAGTAGAGAGTATACCCCCCCCCCCCTCCAAGTGCATGCATGGGCCTGGCTATAATGGCCACAAATCATCCTCAAAGACTCGTGTCGCCCATTAATCCTCTCAACTGGGTGCACTGCGAAAAACACTCTCAACAAATGCTTTTAATCAGGCCCAGCCAATGTGGCTACTCCATGCTAATGCAACATTAAATCTGCAACAATGCTTTGCTTCAGTTTGCGCGTCATAATCCTGACAGCTACAGAATATACAGACAGAGGATCTGAACTTCTGAAGTGACAGAAACAAAACTTCCCATTCTTGGTTCTGGGTCCATTTATGCCACTGCGGATGACACCCAATGAAAATAGACCCATGAGGTCTGGTGAATGGGGATCTAACTTTTAGCTGGGTTTCGAAATTTCAATTTAGATCTGACTTGCTCTGACCTACTGAGGGATTTCATTAAATTAAATCATATTTGGGAGTAGAAGAATACATATAAATTTATAACAGCAAGTAGATGGTTTAACTTGGAATCGTAATTTCATTTTTTACTGTAACAATTCTTTTGGTAGTTTTTATAGGACAATGAGATATCCATGACCTTTTTGTCACAGGCTTTTGTATAGATTTAGCATCCCCCCCACCTGGGACACACTGCAACTACAGAAAGGAGAAATATGTGGCAAGAAAAGCCCGTTCGTCAGGCGTTTCCTGGGCCTAATGGAAGCAAGGAACTCGAAGGAAGCAAGCGGACATTTGGGCCACAATAAACTGGCAATGGTCGTTTCTCAGCCCATGCCGACATCTGCTAATTAGACGCAGGGCTGGCAAACCTCGGGGAGTATAAACCTGTCCAGTGAGTCATGGAGAAATACAAGAGGGGAATGGCAAAGTTGGAATAGAGACAAGAGAAGTAGTAAAGCCTAATCCTGGCTAATAATTCACTGCTTATTTGCAAGTATCATATCTCCACTCCCAAGGCAAGGTGCAGCAATTTTTCAGCAGAGCAAATATTAGCCAAGTTGGGGAGTTGACCCAGGGGCATCAACCAGTCCCATGAATCCCCGTGGTCAACAAAGGGGCCAGCAAAAGGCATGGGTCATATTTGGCTAGTATTGCCCTGTGGATGATACCCCCTAATGCATCCTGGATTCACCCTGCATGGATGCATGATGGATCTCCCTTAATATTTCTCAACATTCCTTTTCCAATTAAAAGCTCAATCCTGCTCAGCTTCAGGAACATCACATGCAGCAAACAATGCAGTCATTTCCCTCAGAGCCATTGCTCATTGTCAACTTGAGCAGGAAGGTTATGAATTGTTAAAAAGCAACATTTGAAAAGAGATCATTTGTGATTTCAATGTGAAAGAGAGAAGGCATAAGAATGGCATTGGAGGGGTTTGTCCCACATCAATGAACACTTGTGTCATGCATACACCCCATTGGCAGTGATGCATTGGCCTCTGATTGAAATGCAGATTAGCCAGCCTGGGGGGGGGGGGGGTCTAGGTTTCGTCTTGGGGTCAGAGGGGGTTAGATCCACATGTGTCTGTGAGGGTGACGTGTCTGCAGGAATGCAGAGCAGCTGCTTGCAATGAGTCAGCAGACAGCCAAGCACATGCCAATGCACCCCACCCCATCGGGTGACAAAGCAAAGGGGGAAGGGGGGGGGGGTGTTAGCAACAGGGGCTGGCAATGTGACAAACCAACTGCACCCACCTCATTCCTGTGTCCTCGCAGGTTGAAGTTAGCCCTCGGTGGACTGTCGAACTGTTTCTTGCAGTGGCAGGCTGTGAAAGTCACACCTACAATGCCCCTGGAGTTGCCCAGAGACAGCCAGCCCTCCTGGTAATATTGCAGGCGGTTCAATTTCCATCCCTCGTCCTCTGGTACTTGGTCCGGCACCTTGCCCATCCATGATAGGGCATGAACGGTGCAGTCGCTGCGGGTGGTTGCACTCTGTTCAAAATGCACGTGCATAATCCTTCCTGACTGCTCGTGTAGCAGTGCAAACAGTATACTCCTTGGCAAGCCCTGGTCGTATGTCGGGCTATAAATCACAAGTCTCTACTCTAATAGTGTGGCTGCTTGTGTCTTCCTGCCACATTGCTGTCCAACTGATCTGTCAGATGCTGCGGCTGTCACTTGACAAGGCGCGCCACTGCTGCCAGCCACTGCACCATCACTACAAACCCTGCAAGCGCCTCCTCACAACAACCTGCGATTTTTTAAATGCTCCAGATATGTTCCCTGGTTATTCCTGCACCTCGTGACACCAATGGTACATCCAAGTATTCACATTCCAATTAACGTTTTCCACTTTCACTCTCAGCTCTGCTACTCACAGCAGCAGCCTGGCTCTCGTGTTTAGATTACACTGCACATGCGCACTTCCACTTGCGCATCCGGGTCAGCCTCCCCTCCATCGACCCATTTCTCCCATCTGTCTATTCCACATTTGACAGCCAGGGTGCAGACTGCAGACAGTGGCCAGTCCAACAGCAGCATATTGGCTTTCAGTATTCTGTCACTACACAAAATGTGATTATAGCCTAGGGTAGCCCACTGGACATGTTAGAACTAAATTGATCTTTTGCAAACTTCTATGTTTTACCAAGCATTGGCAAGCAATGCCTTGGGTATTACTTTTAGGATGGTACCATTTCTTTGCTAAAGGTCTGAAATCAAAACTGAGTAACCAAATTATGACCATATATCGATTATCAAAAGGCTGAAAGCTGACCATCATCAAGGAGCCACCAGAGGAACTATATGAATGAAATTCAGATGCCATCAGTTGGGACATTTAGTGGCCGACACAACAAACCCTTGTGCTTAAAAATCTATTATCAGCAACTAATTAACGACAAATTCATAAGCCAAAAATATGAATGAGCTAAACCAGAAGATTGAATTAACCTGAAAACAACATTAAGGAATATGGAGGTTTATGAACAAAAATCCCAGATGTATCTATTCTATGCAATTCACACGCCTTTCACATAGGCCTATTACCCTATCAGCATGGACCTTCAGACTCAGAGATGGCCCAGTATAGGCCTATTACTAAAATAACAAGCTTACATAATCAAAGTGTCAAAAACCAAGAAAACGAGATGTGTTATTTTTTGAAAATTTGATGAAATTCACAGGTCACCATTTTTGCATAACCTTTTCATTGAAATAACAGCAGAATCATTTTTTGAAAATATTTTTTCAAAAGAGTAATGTTGAATACACAAATTTTT
Organism: Platynereis dumerilii; assembly: GCA_026936325.1. Taxonomy (NCBI): domain Eukaryota; kingdom Metazoa; phylum Annelida; class Polychaeta; order Phyllodocida; family Nereididae; genus Platynereis; species Platynereis dumerilii. The sequence goes on from JAPTHN010000031.1 coordinate 3,736,907, forward strand.
TTTTGTTTCAAATGCCTTCACAACCCGCAGGGACAGACGCAGGGGGGGGGGGGATGGGGGGGATGCATCCCCCCCCACCGGACCAAAATTTATATATTTTTACATGTTAATTTTATCCTTGCACAGTCGCATTATGTCGCGATTTAAGCGTTCCGCGACGCGACAGGCCGATAGACTCCCCCACCGGAATTTTCTGGATCCTCCCCTGACAACCTGGTGTTTGTTGCTCACTATAAGGAGAGGAAAACTGCCACCTGGCTGAGAAAAGTCTGCTATTCAAGCAGGTGAGCGAGCGAGGCTGCAGACTGACAAAATTCACATCGAATTGGGTGTTGAATTGGCATCTGGGGCACCAGGGCAGTTGCCCCTAAGGTCCGCGCTCCGCAGAACACAGCAGGAATGAGCTGGTCTGCTTCAGAATTTCATGTAAGCGAGGACGTGAAATACAGGAAGTATTTGAGTGGAAAGACCACCTTATCAACTGCCTAACCACCATATCTAGCTAGTGTCCCAGCCTGAATAAAATAATGTTTCAGAATTTGCACAAACTAATGCCCTGACTCCTGATATTAGGCTATACAATGGCAAATATATATATAACATATTTTATTTATATACTTGGCAGGTGATGTGTATACAATAACAATTGTTTCCAATTCAAAATGAGTCACTGGAGTGTCTTTGTGATTTATTCATACATTTATTCTGAAGTTTCCCCTGATTGTTCTGGGGGGTCTACTTCCATAGATTCTTCCGTTTTGTCATTTTTGCCCTTTTTCAGTCCCTTCATTTTCCTTGTCTGCATCTTGTCGAGATGTTGCTTGGTCATGTGAATCCTGCCCTTCCTCGTTCCAAACACATCCACCTTGATATTCTTCTTCTTGTTGGGCTGAAATAAAAAGACACATTTCACAGATTCCAGAATGAAAAACTAATGCAATGAAGAAGTAATTTATATAGGGGTTTAATAACAAGGAACATTCTTACAGTTGCAATTTAAAAGACCAGCTGGGGATATATTTTGTTCACATTCTATCTATTTATTGTATAATCATTGATCAACTACATCAAGTAATTGTCTTTAATTATGTCTGGGCTACATGAAAAACCTATCGAGATCACGTTTGCCAGTTGAAATATTTTAATTATTTAAACGAAAATAAATATGTCTATATTTCGCATTTAGACCAACTAAGTGAATCCTCTTCACCCTCAATCAAATTAAAACGCTCTCATCAGTTTATGATATATTTCATGGAGCATAGATTTGTAGTGTGAAATAATAAGTGCATCAGCAGATCAATAATGTTGACAAAATCTGCAATTACCTTAGCTGCTTTGGGAACCCTGCAAGCTCGTTTGAACAAATCTAGAGAGGCCAACTTGGTTCTGCGAACGACAAGATCCAAGGACGGCCCCATCTCCTCCAGTTCAACTCTGGGTGTTTTCGTGCCAGACTTTTTCAGTAATATTCTGCAGTGAAAGTCAATACTTATAGTCAATGAAACTTACATTTTTAGCCACACATAGTCACATACTCTTTAAAAAGTTAACATTTTTTGGCAATCCAAATCATCATAGTTGTACAATTTTAATATAGAGAGATAAAGTGATAGGTAGGTAAAACATACCTGTAACTTCTAATAAGAATTTTTCCATCTACAGCTGTGACTGAGAAAGTGTGTTCCAGGCCTTGAAGACGAACATTTTCAGCAGAAGGCCCCCGGAAATAGTCTGGAAAGATATGGAATTTTCTAATGAAAGAATATGTCAGAATCGCACAACCCGAACGTGAGTTTTGGCTATGGTCTCTTGCCAGGGCAGCTCAATCTGGGCTCCACGGTCATTTATGACCTTAGGCACCTACTGATGTACGTCATAAAACTTTTCTGAATGGGTGACGTCATTTTGATTGTTTTCTCGACCAATCAGTGGCCAGAAAGCGGTACTCCCTGCTTGACTGTTGATATACAGACCGGAACTAGCTTGGGGCAGCTGGAAATCACTGCAATCCACAAGAGGGCACTGCACAGAAAATTACCAACCAAGCTGCAATCTGGTGGATGCAACACAAACTACAATCAGCAGATCAGTGCCATGAAAACTAAGCTCTCTTTTACTCTTTTTCATTTATAAGAGCCATAATAAGGCTGAGGCTCAGACCACTCCCCAGTAGAGAGAATCTGATGATGAGAAAGTCAGGAGTCTGTATAATGCACATGAACCGTGATGTATGCTATTTTTGTGACAGGGGTTAGAGTCTTTTTAAAAGTAGTCCTAGCACAGGAGTGACAAGCCCCTGGATACAGGTCAGGTCAGGTCAGTTACAACTGATCCGTGCAGTAATCAGAGCTGCAAGCATCTGAGCTATCCACATCTCCATCTAAAAAATTTTAAGCACTCACCAATAAATAAACTCTTAAATCTTTTGTATTCATCATCCTGGTCAAAAGCTTCTCCCGAGAATGTGATACACGACTTTGTCCCTAATGTTAATCCAGCAGACTGAAAAAAAGATAAAAGGAAATTATATCTGAGCACAGTGAGCAGCAATGCACAAGAAATAAAGAAGTGGAAAACACGAATCAAACTGACAAGGGAAATTTCATCAGCAGAATACACACCTTAAATGCTGAAATAGGTTTGAAGTTTTCAACTCCCATCTCCACCATGTCAAGAACATGACCATCAAAAAACCTTCCTGCAATTAATCAAGTTTATTGGTCAGAGAAAAATCACAAAATCAACCTATTAATTTCTTTATAACCACTCGCACCAGGAAGATAGGAAACAAAAAACAAAAGAAATAGGGGTCATATCTTACCTAATATTAAGTTATTCGGCCGTTTCTTTGAATGATTACAGAAGAGAAAGAGAGAACAGTCTGTCTTGTCAGCAAAAAATTCCTGAAAGGAAAAGGTTGGTAAGTCAAGTCTAGCAACAATTATTTACAGCTATTCTAAGGTTAATTTGTAACTATGAAATGCAAATCAATTGATATAATCATTTTTGAAAGCCATATGAAATAAAAAAATAAAATAAAAGGTAGACCGAGTTTTAAACTCTTGTCACAAATCCTACTCACCAGGGAAGTTTCATTTTCAAATGGTCTAACATCATTCTTCCTGCAATGGAAATAATACAAATCTGCAAATGAGCCTACACTTCCAATATCAAGGAAACACAATGTTTCTTTGAACTCTTCATAGATTAAAGACTATATTTAACCACACATGCTCTAATTTAAAGGTAAATAACTGGCAACAAGCGGGCCAACATACTTACTTGTGATACATAATTCCTAGAGGTTTTCTTAGTGAATACTGCAAAAGAGGAGTAGACCAAATTTAACCATGTCATACTGAAATAAAACAACTAAAACAATTGACACCAGTAAATTACAAATTACATGTTGTCCTACTCACAAGATCTTTCAAAACTTGATTTCCAATTTCACTTGTCTTTGTTCCCCTGATAAAAATGGATTTCTTGTCATTTTCAAATATCTTGGGCTCCTTTTCATCCAGGTATCTTTTTGACCTGTGGTTCTTGGGTTTCCTGAAGAGAGAAGACAATGATTTAAATTTAGTTAGTGTTAATTTCATAACACAAATGTCCAATGTGGAACCAAGTAGCTTCATATTACAGACCATGAGTGATGAGATTCTCAACAGTGAACACTGAAGCTTCTATTTTATCCTTAGAACAAGTATTCAGGAAACTGACAGTCATGCTTAGGGGGCAACCATTTAATTTCCAGGGGGGCTTGGAGATTTCCTCGGTGGAAAATTATTTATTTCATGGTAATGGCTGCCTTAATTATTTCAAGCGTGCAAAGCTCCGAATATATTCATTCCTAAATCAAGCAACACCTTCTTAAGAAATACCCCCACCAGAAATTATTTACTTCAAGACTGCCCAGAAAGAATTTATTCATTTCACCGAAACTAAGCAAGAAATTATTTATTTTAAAAAACAACTCCAAGCCAAATGATGATAATGGTCTCCCTCTTACATGAAATTTGTCAAGTGTGAAAAGCCAGTTTCAAAAACTAGCACTGTATAATTACCAAAGGCAGATTACCAAAGGTGCAGAACTGGCTATAGGCTACTTTCCCCCCAAGCGTATGCCATTGAAGGATTTTTTAGAAAGGCGATTCAATGGCATACATGTAACCATTTGTAGTTAGAAAAGCCTTCTTGTCGATGGCCATTAGCCAGCCATATATTTTATGATATACTACTGCTACTACTTACTACTAACCATGTGCGTGCCCGGGTTAGCCGGGTTGCTCACCCAATTGAGGGTGCCTGCAGAGGGCCCAAATGTCAAAGTTCACGCAAATTCCTTTGAAATTAAGAACTGCATCTGCTAATCTGTCATCTGTATTGTGGAAAACAGGGCTGTTAATCAGTACTTTTCGAAGTACTTAAGTCCAGTACAGTACTTTTCAAATGTTCCCAGTACCCAGTACAGTACCCAGTACTTTTAAAATCACTGTACTTAATTCCAGTACCCAGTACTTTTGAAAGTACTTAAGTCCAGTACCCAGTACTTTTTGATGTCCCACATATTGAATCACCATTGTCGAAAACAAAATCGCAATGTTTTTGAAAATATAATGAAAAGTAACACTATCATCCGATCATACAATTTTTCACTTTATCAATATTGTGTATCAGCAATTATACTCATTCTGTTTGAAAAAAATTTTCGAGATAAATTATAGATTAAATTGACACAACTTAGTGATTCTTTTTCGTTGGATAGATAGATAAATCATTTTTTGATAATCAAAATTATATTTCCTTTTATTGAAATTAAAATTACATAATTATATATAAATATTGATCATACATTTACAGCAGAACTGAGATGCTAGTCAGCAACAGAGTTGGACTGCTCAGATAGTGACTCTGTCTAATTGCAATCACCTTTATAATTGGCTTTGACAGGTTTAAATTGCAATTGACTAATTGCTATATTTCTGCACTATCCAATGAAACTGTGTTCCATACAGTTATAACAGACTACATGAAATTTATGATTTTATGATGTGTCATTTATTCACAAATTGTCTTGGAAAATATTACCACTTCACTCAACATTGCTTGTTCAAGCTGTCATATTGGCTTTTTTTTCACTGAAAGTACTTAGATGTACTTAAAAAGTACTTAAAATTTCAAGTACTTTTGGCAAAGTACTGGGTACCAGTACAGTACTTTTGGGTTCAGTACTTCCAGTACCCAGTACATTCCAAGTACTCAAGAAATTGTACTTAAGTACAGAAGTACTTAAAGTTACCCAGAATGATGGGTTGGGGCTGGACCAAAAGTTGTTCTAATTTTTACATAATCTTGTGTAGCATGCGCATGTAGCCAAGTGTACAAAATTTCTTTGCTCTAAGATTATTTTTTCTTATTGAAATGGCCTAACAAAGGTACTAAATGACCCCTGGATTTATTTCGGTTACGCACGGAAAAAATTGCCAGCCTGGGTTGCATTCAACATTGTGACGTCATCAGCATTGTTAGAATTAGTCAACTTGTAGCTATATGTTTTTAACAATGGTCATCGTGACGTCATTAACAATGGATGTGCTGGAGGTTGAAGTCACTAACATGAAAAAGTAGAGGAAATAACTGAATTATTTTCGTACTCAAAGAGAGACTTCAACAAATTAGGAAAAAATGTTATTTATCATATATTATTAAGTTTGTGTCATACTTTGTATGAAACAACCAATATTAAGTGAAGTCTTTTATCATTCTGGGCAACTTTAAGTACTCAAGTACTTGTTAACAGCCCTGGTGGAAAACAGACCATAGATTGTACTGATGTAATTCTGAAGGTGCCAGTGACACCACATTGCGCTCTAGAAGAATAAAATGCAGGTTAAAATATCCTTTATTGGAATACCCATGGGATGTGGGGTAAAGGGAAAGTTGTACACCTTTGGTAATCTGCCTTTGAAGTTTCTATAATCTGTCACCTGGTCTCTTGAGAGACTCTTCGTCACATTGAATTATAATTATTTGTCGCCTAGACTCTTGAATGTCTGTTATCAAGTTGGTATGTTACTTAAAATGTCTGTAAACTAGTTGGTGTCGACTGGATGTCCGAAATATCTGGCCTAGGCTGTCCAGCAATGTAACTCAGATCTTTGTTTGACAGCTTTTTGTGAACCGACCAGGTGGTGACTTGTATTGTAGGCCCTTGCTTCAAGACCTACCAGTCCCACATAGAAGTAGAGCTGTCAGATTGTCACAGAGGGAAGGATCAGATGAAGGAGCGAGGAAAAAACACTGACTGTTTTTAATTGACTGTTTTTAAACTGTGTTTTTTAACAAAGATTTTAACTCCAGAAGGATGTTCGCCTAAGAAGAGGCGGGGCATAACAAAGAAGAAGAAGAAGAAGGCCTGTTATGAAAATAAATTCTTATCTATCCTGTAATCAACTGTTGTGCCAGATCCCAAAGGGATTCCTGGCACAGGCAAGCTATGATCCATAGATAGTATGTCGCCGAAATTGTAGTTAAAACAGGTGCATGTCGCCCAGTTGGCTAGTCTGTGTTGATGTCGCCTACTGGGTAGACCGTAGACAGCTGCTGTCGCCTAATTGACCGAAAATCACCGTTTTGACTTCACATCAACGCTTTGATCGTCGCAGCCTGAGTTTATCACCGGGTTTACGAGAAATCCACAAGAGCAACATCATTTGGCAAAGCATTTTCACAAACTCCATATTATCGCTCACAGGTCCTTCAACAAAACGGTCCGATTTCACGATATATTTGAATTATTTCACCATATCATGCCATCTAAAGTACCCACCTCGCATACTTATCATATTGAATTGGTTTTTAAAAGAGAGAAACTTACACAATCCGTGGTAGCACCATTTTAAAAACGCCAAAACAATCCACACGATAAACAGACCCACGTGCAATGCAAAAGCCTCTGAATGAACTGATTCTCACAAAATTCCTTGTTGTAATCTGCATGGCCAATTTATTGCTTCGCATGAATGAGTTATTTAATATCTTTATCAAAACAATTGTACACAATTGTCTAACTATTTTTGTGAAGAAAACATTTGGTACTAATATTTAGAGATTACAAAATGTTAGCCAATCAGCGACGGCCATTTCCCTAGCAACGACGTTGATTATCAATGGCGCCTTGACAGTGAAGACCATGATAACAAAATTGTAACAGAAAAAGGGGTTTAACATGACCGACGCCATCCAGGGATTGGTCTCTGAGGCCAAAAGAAACAGATTTTCATCTATCGGTGGCAGCCTCACTGATGATGGTAAGTTGAAGCGAATATATAATATTGAAATAACAAATTTTGCCTTATTTAAAAAATAGTAGTCCATTTAACAATACCATACTCCATAGGCATAGTAAAGTACCGTTACTAAAAAAATAAAATTAACTTTGTAAAAATAGGCTAAACGCTCCGCCATAAACTTCCAGATTGATCATGTCAAATCAAATGATTAATAGTTGGCAATGCTACCAACAATCATTATGGGAGACCACGACTAAATTGTAATTTTGGTACGGCACACCAAAATTTTTTTTAGTGACATTGTCATTGACATTGATCTGTTGATGACAGTGGGCTGAGTGGCAGTCAGCATAGGCATATTTTGCGAGGGGTCAGGGCTTCCAGATGAATATTTTTAATCGCCATATCTATGTGGGGCATTCTCTGTATTAATCTTGTCAGCGTGAAAATGTCCACATTTTATTGCTGCAAAATGTCTTGCGCACAAAAATTTTGTGCACCTGTAGATAGCTACAATTTCATCTTTTAGCTGGGCACTTCTAGGCAATCAGTGATGGCAATCAATGATGATGATGATGGCGATCAATGGTGATGATGGTAATTAATGATAACATGCTTAGGTTATTCAGCGCACAACGGCGATCTCTAGTACTCCCATAGGATAGGTTGTGCCAAATTTTTAAAATAATTTCATGAGTCAGGAGTCACTAGTTTCAGGGGGAGACCATTTAATATCCAGGGGGGAGGGTTTCGAGTTTTTTTAAATAAATAATTTCTTGCTCAGTTAGGGTGAAATAAATAAATTCTATTAGGCAGTCTTGAAATAAATCATTTCTGGTGGGGGGGATATTTCTTAATATTTAAGGCATTGCTTGATTTGGGAATGAATGCTTGGGGACTGCTGAGGAAAACTCCGAAACCCCCCCCCCCCCGCTGATTATTAAATGGTCGCCCCCTAACTCAACCTGAAAACCTCCGACTCCATTCTTCAGAGTTGAGACCCCCACCTCCAACTCCAAAGCTCTGTCCAGTGTCGACCATGCCATAGACCAGAATTTGTAAACTTGTTTGTAGTTGGTAAGTTGGTAACAGACGAGCCTTGATGACTCTTAGTGATAACAGATGAGCCTTGATAACTCTTCTACCCTGGTTTCTTCTTCTTCTTTCTTCAGATGTCTGCAGTGTGTGGGACAATGTTTCTTCGTTCATCGAGAAACAGATGACTCAGCAAAAGGTATTTAGTAAAAATCCTTGCAAAAATTATAGAGCAATTTAATACAGGTCTACTTATGTATAATGTATTTATCTTCTCAATTTGACTTGCTCACAATATTCACCTGTATTTTTCTCTTGTTAATAATTTCAAAAGGGCGTCAATATTCCTGGATTGGGCACCTTCACTTTTTCTCAAAATAAACTTGAAGTGGGCAACAACAAATTCATCCTGACCCAACGTCCCATCTTCAGTCTGTCTGAAAAGTTTGGACAGACGCACGGTCTCACCCACTCCAAGTACTGCATTTCAGGTATATTATACATGTTCTGTTGTTTTTGAGACTTTTGAAACAAAAACAAGTGAAACAACATGTCTCAGAACTTTGCCATAATGATGATACTAATATTCTTGTTCCCTTGAAATCCAAGAAGACAATGTGGTATGGAGATGGCCTTCTTGCATGATCTGATTTCTGTTAGTTTTTCGTAAATTGTGAGGTTGTACCTTTGAGTCATTCTTTAGAGATACTCAGCTTTCTTTCTTTTATTTGACTTATCAAGAAGAAGGCTGTATACTTCTTTCTTGATCCATCTATTTCTTGCGTGCCTAGATCTATCACAGTTAATGCATGTCAACCTGCAATTGTAAATGTATCATATTGATCAAAGATTAATGACAGCAATCGCTGCTTGTGAATATATCGCAATGTGATAGGCCTACTTTGCTTACACCTACAGCATACATGTATTTTTACTCACAGCATGCTGTTTTTAAAACATTCAGTGTCTCAAAAATCAATTTAAACACACTCCAAAATTTTTTATGCACTTAATTTATTCTCAGTTCTTGCGTGAAACAGTCTGTGTGTCTTGCATGTACATTGTACAATGTATATAAAGAGTTTAAAATGTTATTGAAATCAATTTTTACACAACCCCAACATAGATTAAAGTTAATTCAACAGTTGCTGAAGATAATTTGCTCTTTTTTCATGACATTCTAGGACAAATTCCGGTTGTGCAGCTCAACTATTCCGTATTAGCCTTCGAGAGTCCGTTTGATCGAGACACGGTTGAAGCATGTGTCCGCGAAGTTCTTCAAGCGCTCTCTCGTTCCATCGCGGCGAAGAAAAACATCGACTTTGCTTTTTCTGGAGTTGGACGTTTGCAGATCAGGGACTCCAAGGTCAAAATGAGGTTCTACAAGGAGTTCATCACAAGTATGGACGGCACTGGGAAACTGCTGGATTCTATGAAGGACGTGAGTCCCACCGCAAAATATGTCATGTTGATAAGTCTTGATTGATTGATTGATTGACTTTATTTAACATTATTTGATCTCCTTGCCTTAGATTGTTACTTATCATAATTGCCTTTTCCTTGACAGAGACCCGGCACCATTGATTCAGTGATCTCCAACAGAAGTCAAACTCGTGCAATTTCGCAGAATACACTGGTCCTCCCCAAGTAAGACAACTTTTGTAATCTGAATATATTCTTGAAAACTCTATTTGCATTGGAAAAGTTGCTCGATGATCATAAATTTGTAGATTTGTAGATGGTTTGGGTTTAACCATGGAAGGTTGTGAGTCTTGTGACCTCTCTGGAAGTACTATGTATATATAGATAGATTTTTGAAATGGATTTATCAGAATTTTATTTGTCTTTGTAATGCCCAAAGGATATTGAGTTTTGGTCGCGATCGGTAAGATGCATGAATAGTATTTCTTGTTGCTTTGCCGTTCTTTGTTCTTCGTTATTTGACTTACTCTTACCCTTGCACCAGGAACAGTTTTTTTTTGCTGTTATTTTTTCGCTGTTCTTAGTTGACTTACTCTGACCCTTGCACCATTTTATGTTGTTCTCTTGAACAGGAATTAGTTTCATGGCACAATTCACTTGCTAATCAATCCCGTATTATAATCTGCGGGATATGCCAGAAAGGTGGATTATCTCGTATTGATCAAGTTATTTGATCCCGGCTGGATCCCATTTATCAACCTCAATGTCTCTGTCAGGTTATGAAATATATACCTAAAGCAATTACTGTGGGCCTGGTATCTAATCGTATAAAGAGCACATATATTTTGTTGATTAGATATTACATTTCCTCCATTTAATAACAACAGTCAACAACTGAGCCTCACTTCAACCTTTAGTTTATACACGCCCGGTGGTCAGAAATAGCTTTCAGTTTGGAAATATTATATAGATAGTGGATGGTGAGGAGACCAATATTGAGCTTTATTGGCCGAAGCAGTAATATTGGTCGAGGCCGTAGGCCGAGACCAATATTACCTGCTAAGGCCAATAAAACTCAATATTGGTCGACTGAACATCTACTATCTGTTATATTCTGCACCACAATTTTCAGACTTACACTTATTTGTAAACTGGTTTTTCTACAGATACTTTTTTTTTTTTTAAATGAAATATACTTAATTTTTCCCATTTTTAACAATGAGCATATTTATAAAATGATAGATAGATTGACATTTCAAGAAGTTAATTTTTCTCCTACCCATGCCTTCCCTTACGTAATAGGCAATTAAATGCATTGTTGCTGCTAAGAGCATGGGGGCACACCAATATCACTCTCCACACACCAATAACACTTTTAAGACACGAATATCATTATTTATTGGCTTGTCATGTGACTGATCTCCTGGTACATGATTGGCCTTAAATTTTTGATGCAGAATATGATACAGTACTGGGTAGGATAATTAGGATCGTGTTTTTTGTATTTTTGTTCAAAATAATATAAATAGGGTGAAATTTTATTTTTGAAATGCGTTCCTTATTGCATCAAAGTTAAGGTACACACTAATAAGGAAATGAATAAATTATAACTTTGTAGACTTTAAAAGCAGTTGGGGGGCCTTTTTTTGTTTTATAAATTGTTAGTTAGTGATTTGGTGCTGTTTATCCTGCAAATTTGTGACATTGCCTTAAAATCCTCCAGTTTCCGTCTTTTCAACATGAAAAGCACCAGAAATTTAAGTTATTAATATAATCTGGGGGGGCCTTTTACCCCGCACTACTCTACTATCGCACTGTCTCGTTAGATTAGTTTCACGTTTGTCACATTTACCCAGGCTACAGTAGCCTGCTTTAGTTGCTAGCGTCAGCGAGCAGGCTATACAACATTTCAGAATTGGTGCTGCCTTTCTGGTCCTCGCTCACATGCATTTTTGAAGCAGCCCAGCACAGTCCTGTTGAGTTCTGCTGGGCGCGGACCTGACAGGCAGCAGCGCGGACTTTAGGGGCAGCAGTTCCACTGACCTAGATGCCAATTCGACACCCAATTCGACTTGAATTTCGTCAGTCTGCAGCCCCACTGCGTCGGCCTGCCTATACAGCAGACTGTGTTCAGTCAGACATGTACCTACTTTGTACATAAGTTTTGCTGGTTAATCAATGGACACTTTGATGAAAGCACTGGGGCTAGGCCTGTAATTATAAATGATCAAGGCGGTTTTGACACTTTTTCACATTTTGATAGCATCAAAAGACTTACGTTAATTGTAAAATTTGTAGTAGTATAGTAAAATTGTGTTATAGTAGTCGTAATCAATCAGCACAGTCAATGAGTTTGCTCCTTCTTGATACAACTGTCCCTTGTCTGATTCTGTGGTCAACTAATTATCAAACTCAGCTGAATACAGTGAATGGAGAAGAAAACTTGGAAGTCCAATTAAATGAAATGGTAAAAATTAAACGTGATCAAAATGTATGAATAAATAATTTTTTTAAATAAATTAATCAAATAGAATTGGTCGAGGAAGTGCGATGACCCCTGAACCAGAGGAGAAGAACGCCATGCCCACAATTGACGAAGAAGACCAGCCGGATCCCACGGAGAGGGAAGGCCCTGTTGAAGAGCAGTTCCATGTGATAGACTCCGTTCCAGATCCCGTGTTTGTCACCGAAGTCAGAGAGGATGACGATGACGGCATGAAGGAGCTGCTGGCCGAGTTTGATGTCGAAGATTGTTCAGGAGGTAACCAAGTTTTTTCTGTGAAATGCCTTCAAAATTACCTTTAATTGTCCAGTATTTCCGCTGCAGCTCTGTGCAAGCTATTCAAATTTTTATCAGGTTTTCCGTCATGTCTGTATGTGTAGTATGAGAATATTTTTCTTGATTGTGCAATTAAAATTATATTTTAAGTGAACTGAAATTTGCGTGGTAGTTGAAAAGGCGATTTCCTATGCTATTCATGATAAATTCATGCTCTTTTCCTTATCTTGCTCGCATTGCAGCATGACATATTTGCTTTTCCTCTCAGTAGGGGGCATCTTATCTTATTCTATAAATAATTCCAATTAAAGTTGTTGAATGTTTCTATCGTATGTCAGGAGCACCATCTCCAACCGAGTCAGGTTATATTGTAGTTGTTGGACTCCATGTAGTAACCCTTGATTGGGTATTTCTAATTAGCAATATGGCATGTAAGTATGCCTTCCTGTAGCTGCACTGATCTGCATAAGAAAGAACCTTTGGCAAATGTTCAAGAAGCTGCAAGAACATAGCAACAGGTTCCTTGGCAACCATTGGCAACCAAGATGATGCAGCACTGATGCTGTCCGAACTCAGAAGCAGTCAAACGTCAGACATCTTGGCCAGAGACCACGCAATTGTTTTGGATGATTAACAGATGAAGTAATTCGATCTTAGGAGTTATAGCTTGAAGGTAATAATGCCTTCTGTCGGAGAGAAAAAAATAGTGACAGCATTTGATCACATGGGAAGACCCATCAAATGGATTTTTGCTCGGGGTGACTGGTTTTCTTCTACATGTATGCTTGTTCACTTTTGCTACATGTGTACTAGCAAAATTCTTGCTTATGTGTCATTCTTGCTTGTGTTTCAGATGCCAAGAAAATGGAAGCACCTTTAAGCAGACTGTCAGCCAACAGAGCGTCAATGCCACTTGCCAAAGTGAATGGCATCAGTTTGACCGATGACATTCTTGCAGATGCGGCTGCCTCCCACCGTGCGGCTTCTGTCCTCTCCAAGTCCCCTCCTAAACCACTTCCCAAAAGATCACTCTCTCCCATCGGCTATCCGTAAGTCTCTGGATTCTCTTATGACTATATATGTGAGCATGAAACTGTGGTTCAAATATTAATAAAATAATAATAATAATAAATTTATTCTGTATAGCGTAAAATCCACTGAGCTCTAAACGCTAGAAATTCAATGATAATATGTAAATATACATAATCAGTAAATATAAAAGCAATTGTCAAATTATAATCAATGTCAATTAAAATATTCATTAAAGAGGTGAGTTTTAAGTCTTGACTTAAAAATATTGAGGCTCGCAGCAGATCTGAGATTATCAGGCAGTATTTTCCACAAAGAGGGTCCATTCACACTGAAGGCACGATTCTTGACTAGATTAGAGTTGGTGAAAGGAACATTCAATAAGTTCTGCTGACCAGATCGGAGTGTTCTTGATGGAGAGTATGGTGTGATGAGATCATAAAGGTACTGGGGGGCCATGTGGTTAATCGTCTTGAAAACAAGGACCAGTGTCTTAAACTTGAATATTTTAGTCATTTCAATCACAAATAATTTATTCTTCGATTTTAGGGGCAGCGCGCAAAACCCAAGACTCAGCCCCCTGAATGAAAGCCTTGATTCAAGGCGATCACAAAGCGCAGATAACTTTGAAGGGATGGCTCAAAAGAATAAACTACCACCCCCAATTCCTCGACCACCGAGTGAGATTCCTGGATCGCCCTGTGGACACAACGCTGGTCAAGAACTCTGCTACTTGTGTCACCAAAGAGACCGACGTAACATCCCAGTCCCCCTGGCCGAGGAGAGGAGGAAACAGGAGGAGGCGGAGGAAAGAGCCCTGCAGCAATTCCAGCACCTCAGGGATATGGAGTCCATCCTGGGTGAACAGGTCAGTCGATAAAGAGTGGATGTCAAATGTTCAATTAAATTTATAATAATGCTAGCTTCATGTTCTCCATGTCTTACATAATGATAACTCGTTCTTTGAAAAATATCCATATAAACTAGATTTAGTTCTTTGCCACCCCTAATATTTTGTTTGAAGCATGTCCCTCTTTTTTTTTCAGGAAATGAATTTAGTGAAACGACACAACGACCAGCTGGTGGCCGCATTCAATTTGGGAATTTCAGAAGCCCTTGACTCAAAGAAACGGCACAAATCCATGGACTTCCATGTAAGTAGAAAGATCCAAATGTTGAAGATACTTGCCATAGATATTTTGTGTTAGGTTGTTTTCTCTCAAAGCTGTTAGCTAATAGGTTTATTTGTCTTTTCAGCCTTCATACGTCTTCCAAAGCCGTCCCTTGACACCTCCTCGGTTTATCAAGCAGGATATGTACAGCAAAGACCTTTCGGACCAAGTAAGATTCATGATGTCACAGTTGTATTGCTGTCTTTAGTTCACCAACCCCTTTGTGTCAAATTGTGACAAAACATCCATTTTGATTTCTTCTTCTTCTTCAGATTACTTCCAAGCAACACAAAACCAACAAGAGGAAGTCGGACGAGGAATTCCTGGAGAGACTGGAACAAGTCCAACTGGCAGAAGAGTAAGAGATTGCCTTGTCTTTGAGTCTTATTTATTGTAGAGCTCTGTGATCTTAACAGCCATGGAATTGCTTGTTTTCGCAATTGTATTGAATGGTAAAAGTCCTGGAGTATGCTGTCAAATGATGGTGTGGTCCAGGTAAAAGTAATGATAAATTTGGCGTCCTTCTTCAGTACAGACCACTTAAGATTTTCTTCTTGTTTGCTGTTTTAGCTTGGCTGCCCAAAGAGAACAATACTTGAAAGACAAACGGGAACAACAGGACCACTATAAGAAGGCTTTGTCTGCCCAGGTAAATGCATTTTCACTATCTCTCGGATCACGCTCCAAATTTCTTTCTTATTATGTTGTGAGCTTCTTAATTTCACCTGATCTTCATTAACTGCACTGTAGTCCTGCAATGTACGATGACCTATCACTTGCTTGTGTCTAACTTATCACCCAATGTGTGTGCTTTCTAAATCCTTCACTAACACAGATGAAAACTAACCACGCCACATGCACCTCTCCTAATGATTTTTCGCCGCAAGTAAGAGCTGAGCAGAGAGCAAGACTCCTGTCACTTCCCAACCCCAAGATCCTCCTTCCCTTTGCCTGCATGGTCCCCATTCGAGTGCAGGACGGCTCAAGGTCAAGTGGTCTTCAGGTATCTTGTGATTCCATTCCTTTTAAGGATCAATTAACCTTTTTTTGACATCCTTATTACTTATCTTTTGTCATGTAGCACTTGTAGCAGTAGTGTAGTTAATTTTGTTGTCATTCACCTGCACAGTGCATAATATTTTCTTCGCTAATGAGGCTTTTGTGTCTGTGTAAAATCTTTACCAATACAAGTTATAAACTCGCTCCCAGGCTCTCTCTACTTGCATTGGTGAGTTGAGTCGGCAAGTGCTTTACCGTGCTTACACCTGCATCTCTGGCTATCAAGTTGCCATTTATTTTAACACTCTGCTTTTAAACAGTAAGGTATAAGGACTTCTTTGAAATCTGCAAATTGTTATTTTGCTCGAAATGCTGTCAAGTAGTAATGAAGACCTAGCTAAGCCAATTTTGCAAATGGCTGCGCTTATCAACCTGTATATCATTCCTTGTAACTCGAGTGTTCGCTTCCAATTATCAGGTGCGCTTCAAACCTCTTCCATTGCCAACTGCTGAGCCGGACTCCTCTGAACCAATTTTTGGAAAAGATGACATGAACAACGAAACAATGGCCGAGAGACGGAAAAGGGCCAACGACCTTTACAAAGAGCAACAAGCCATAGTTGAAAAACGGAAAAGGGACGCCATCCTACGCAAACTGCAGGAGCAGAAAGAAGCGGAGGAAATGCTGCAGAGGAATCGCAAGGAGTAAGTGGAAAAACACTCAGCTGTTTAGCTATGAATTGTCTCAATTACTTGTCGAGCAGTGCATCATTATATTACTCACAATATGAGTCACCAAAGTCTGACAAAAGGTGTTTCCATTCTTATTTAGTTGTTCTGGTTGTGCTAGCTCTTCCACATTACTACTCAGATAACTCCCACATTACTACTCAGATAACTCATAGCTTTTATTAGTTCAATTGTACTTCTTTGCCAAGAATCTTTATATGTCAGTTATCTCGAAATAATTTGTTTCTTTCTTTGCAGGTTTATTGAGGACAGAGCCGAGAGATACCAGAGATCGCAGCAAATTAGGAAGCAATTAGAAGACGACTGGGCACGAGCGGCTACGAACAAAAAACACAAGGAGTTGGAAGAGAAGGACCACATTTGCAGCCCTGGACAGCTTCTCACCGAACAATTTGACCGCTATAAACGCTGCAACCAATGCAAACGGCGTCTCAACAACTTGGGAGAGTCAAACATCTGGCGAGAATCACATTATGTACCTGGCTCTCGCATTATGGTATAAAGCCAACAAAATGCCCCATTCAAGTTTCAGTTTGAGCAAGAAGATCTTTAGCAGTTGAGAAGCTGAAAACATAAGTCAGTATTACTTTGCCCTAAGGAGTTTCATTTAGATGTGGTCAGCTTTGCCAACATGTGTGTGAGATGATTTTGTTTTACGAAGACTGTGATGACATTTATTGCTTAAGGTTAGATTTATTTAGTCTTTATATCTTGTTGAAGATATCATTATTTATTTGGTGTAATTTCCATACGCATTTACACATGCTTTTTGTTGTCAGTTAACTTCCATCTGTGATAATAAACTATAAGTCATTAAATTTGTGCTCCGCTGGGTTGATTCTTTCTGCTCAATTCAAGGGTATACAGAATAGAATGTCATCGAGAAAGTCAGAAATCAGCAGAAACAAGCAGAAGACTACCAGAAGTGCATGTATGCACGGACGAGAAATAGAACACCCTCATTGAAATGTTGTAGCCTGAGTGTAGGCCTATATTTCCATTTGATAGGCCTGTTTTGTACCAGTTGAAAGGGTTGGCTGGCACATGAATAACTTGGCATGTGTGTATAGTATACATCTCAATATGTGTAATGTGTCTTTTACTGACATATGCATTTATAGAGATTAAGTCAATATATCTGGATCATTGTTTTTAAAATACTTTTATGAAATAAGATTATCCAGTGTTGTAATGTGGGCAGTTACCTGCGGGCACAGGTACCCGCTGTTGCCCGCGTCCGGGCGCTGGGTTCGGGCAGATTATCCTGCGGGCATGAGCAGCATGCTGCGGGTGCGGGTAGAAACTGCGGGTGCGGGGCGGGTGCGGGCAGGATAGTGCAGGCGCGGGGCGGTCGCGGGCAGGAAAAAGGTGCCCGCGCAGATCTCTATTGTATACCCCTGTGTGTAGGCAATTGCTGCAAATGCATTGTTAACACATATATGCGCTAGGGTGGGACTGGCGCCCTACATTTGGGAAATCTTAGGCGCATCAAACCTAACTTTTTTTTGCAGGTGAGGTTGGTATATATATGAGAGTACATGTGTAAAATTTCAGCCCATTCTATTAATATTCAATGGTAGCACATTTCACTTGAAGTTTGTCATGTAAATCCCCATTGGCTAAACCCAAAAAAACGCATGAGATTCCAAAAATGAGACTTAGAATCAATCTTTTTTGACCATTCAAAAACCATGGGGGAGGATTTTGGGAGGGCAGTTCAGAACTGGGCTGGCATCCATTTTGCTATAACATATATTGTAAGGAGCTAAAATCTTGATATTTAGGCGTTTTTTAGTCATTTTCGTCATATTGTGAAGAGACGAAAAGTGAAAAATGCAAAATTATGCCAGATTTGAGCTGACCTACCAAAACCCTCCCCAATGGTCTTTGAATGGTCAAAAAATATTGATTCTAAGTCTCATTTTTGGAAAATCATGCGTTTTTCAGGGCTCGCCATGCAATAAACTTCAAGTGAAATGTGCCACCTCTAAATATTAATGGAATGGGCTGATATTTTACACACAGACTCTCATATACCAACCTCACCTGCAAAAAAAAGTCAGGTTTGATCCGCAAACATTTGGGCGCCAGTCCCACCCTAATATGCGCTCAAAGACCCACTCTGACCTCTTTGTGATGTGTATGCTTAGGCCTAGGACGATTTCATGCTGACCAAGTAGGTAATATATATATATACAGTCTACGTCATTTAGCTTATGATTATGAACTGGCAGAAATTGGGAGTGAATCCGAGTGATACTGTGATGCTGCAGTGAAATGTTGTGACATCATAGCCATGACTAGGTTCATTCTATGGATTTGCCACAAATGAAATGGCTTGCAAATGGACAAGATCCTTCGGCATTGCCAAAATAAGAAGTAGCGATCCTCCTCCCCCTCCTCCTGAATGATGGCTGTCCACTCAACCTTTCGTTCTTTATTTCTCAGCCTGTAGACTGATTTCCTGGCCCAAACTTACATTTGTGGCTGTCATTCAACATAAACTCAAGAATGTCACATTTCTATCACTGTCCAATGAAGTTCTCCCTGAAATGGCCTCAGGAGTCACCCTACACCGCCAGCTTCAATAGTTTTCAGAAGTTTTTTCTACTGTGGGGCTGCTTGAAAGTTGTTGTCTTGTAAAAAATATGAGTCTGGGCTTTCAAAATTCAAAGTGGCATTCGTTGCCAAGAGCCAAAATATGGCCTCCTCTGATTCTTGAATTCCTCTTGTTTCAGTGCCTCCAATTGTCACAAATAATAGCAGAAAACGTTCACAAAGTCTTTACTGCTTTCAGCAACACACTTTAATGTTGTAAGACACATTCAGTTTCCGTAGACTATTCGCTGGAGCTCAACCCTAGGATACCTTCTATGCCTCTGGAACCCGAACCTGGGCTCTGAACACTTTCTACACCTAATGAACAAGCACTCTTAGAGATGCAGGACCGCCCATGCATGCATCATGGAGTTTAAATGGAATGATATAAGTATGAAGATAACTGAAAGTCTTTGGTACAATTGTGTCAGATGCAGTCTTTGCGAAGATCCAAAATGCCATGCCGGACATTCGGTCCTGCAAGTTGGTAACTTTGGCCGGACCGAAAGGAATTCTGCCGGACCAAATAAATGCGTTCGCGGAAGTGATATTTTAAATTTGAGTGTTTACAAACCACTGCCAATAAAAAGCTTCAAATTTATCAATTATTTAATTCAAATGAAATAATACAGGCCAAATGTATGTATCACTAATGGTCTTGTTTTGTTTTTTGGTGACTTATTCATTAGGGCCCTGCACGGGACCAGGTGGTCAGTCCCGCTCCCGCCCGCTCCCGGCCTATCTGCTCCCGGTCCCATCCCGGTCCCGTCAAATTTTTCAGTTTTAATCCCACTCCCATCCCATCCCGTCAAGTTGAATCCCGCTCCCGTCCCGCTCCCGTCACAAATCTGACATGGGACTCCCGTTCCCATCCCGGAGAAATCTCAGTCCCGTTTCAGTCCCGTATGGTATAATGGTATCTTAATTGATTACAATTATATTCTGAACATAACACAGTTGCTCATTCAGACAAATTGGCTTAGTAATGTTGTCTACTCGCATTTGTACTTTGCAATTTATTGAAGCTGATTTATCAACTGACTAACTAGTCAACTAAATAAGTGAAACAGTCAACTAAATAAGTGAAACAGTCGACTAAATTAGTGAAAAGACTAAATTAGAGAGATTACTAAATTAGTGGAATGACTATAATGTAATTTAGTGAAATGACCTACAAAATCACTCATTTTGAGTTTAGACTTGCCATTAACTAGTAAGAGACAATTTCAGTGTTAAAACAATTTTGATTAT
The DNA here is from genome assembly GCA_026936325.1 of Platynereis dumerilii. NCBI lineage: Eukaryota > Metazoa > Annelida > Polychaeta > Phyllodocida > Nereididae > Platynereis > Platynereis dumerilii. The sequence continues at coordinate 3,757,240 of JAPTHN010000031.1, forward strand.
TTGGACTTACAAATGCTTATCTCCGAATTCAGATTATCATTTAAGTATTTGCTAGTTGTAAAATAGGGTAATTAAATAATGATGTAAACTTTATAAAGGTAAAATAATATTAACTTTATATAGATGCTATGTGTCTAATTAATGCTCAGACAATAGTACCCCTATATATGCAATGCATCATTGCTCACAATAATACAATAGGGGCCTGTGTTTGAATAGCAATTTAAGACAATGGCTGGTGTCAGAGTAGCACTAAAATTAAAAATGGGTGACAGTTATGTCATGAATGAATATTGAGCTCTTTCATATTATTAGACAATATCACATGATATATACCTGTAACTATTAGATGTATATGTAATTATTTTTGTCAAAAGAAACATATTAGGCCTAGTATGTAGGTAAATGTGTACACACATACTTACTACTTCAAGTGAATGTGTATTAAATTAATTAAAGACAAATATTTGAATCTGAGTTGTATTTCACATGTCAAGAAATATTTGAAAGAAATCAACTCATTAGAAATATCAATTTAAAGAGAACAACCAGAATGTGGCTTTCTGCCAGTTTTGTGTTTTTTGTTAAGATAGCCCAAAATATACCACCAGTGGGTTTCACAAATGAAATCTAGCAAGGCTGATATGAATGTTAAAAAGGGCTACTGACGGGACTGCAACGGGAGTGACTCTTGACAGTCAGAACCACTCCCGTCCCGCTCCCGGGCCTAATGGAGGAAGAGGATCCCACTCCCGTCCCATCCCGCCATCTCTGATCCCGCTCCCGTCCCGCTCCCGGTGCCAAAACAGTTAGGGACTCCCGTGGGTCCCGTGGGAGGCGGGACCCATAGTCCCGTGACTCCCGTCCCATCCCGTGCAGGGCCCTATTATTCATAGCCATAACCATGCTTATTAAGAATTGTTTAGTCATTATTGTTTAAAAAGCGAGCATCTAGAACTGTGCACCCATGTGTATTGGTAGTTGACAAGGCCTACTGGCTCAATTGTGAGCAGAGGAACCATGAGATTGATTCCTTGGAAATCCTCGTTTTTTTCTGATACATCTAGATGTTTAAATTTTTGGAATACCTCAAAAATTAAGGAATCTGCAGGCAAAACCCAATTTGAATCCGCATTTTACGCATTTTAGATACGACGTAATGGCGGACGCTGTGGAAGCGTGGACCCACCCAACGCTGGGCATAAGCAGTGATAAGGGGATATTAATAAATCGGAAAATATTGAATTTAACTAAAAAAAAGCAATTGACAGAATCTACGATGTATAAATGAGTGATATTGATAAAATTAACCTTTGGAATGGCCTGGTTTGGCCAGTAGGCCTGTGACTCACATCGTTTCAGGACAGTTGCATTACCGCCCTATGCATAGCATGGGCGGTAATTAGAGTACCTATCACGCATGAAAGGGATACCTTATTTTATCCTCAGTCCAGTTGTGAATCCTCGATTCTGATTGGTTGAGAGCTGAGGTGTATGACACCGTACACCCTGTCTGTCATCACCAGACAGGGTGTATGAGATAAACAATGATGTCACAATTGCGACCATAGGATTGTTATGACGTTTTCCTTATGGCAACAAGTCATGACGTCACAATGCCATTGTTTGAGCCATTGTGACATCATCCTGGTGGCAGTACTGGTGATGACGTCACAATGCTCTTCCTTTGTAACTGAAAGACATTTCAGACTCAGTTTGGGCATCAATAAAACAAGAAGTCTGAGGATAAAACCGTTACACCCTGCTCGTTTTTCGAGGGTACGGGAATATACACCACTCAGGCCTCCATACACCACTCAGCCTTCGGCTTCATGGTGTATGGAGTCCTTCGTGGTGTATATTCCCGTACCCTCGAAACGAGCAGGGTGTAACTGATAATACTACAAAACAGCTCCAAAAAAGGGTTTAACAGACATGCAGACGTCTGTAAAATGAACAACAAACGAACAGAGTGAATGCCCGGGAGTGAATGTTGAGCACTCTTCAGTTGTCTGTATAATGCTAAACCTGTAAAATGAAGGCATCTGTAAGGGCAGTAATTCTGAGCAGCTCTGAGCTGAGCAGACGCCTGTACCGAGCAATAAATGAGGACTTCCAGACGTCTGTAGTGACTATATTAAGGAAAATGCAGATGTCTGCATGTCTGCTATACTTAAAAAACGCCAGGTTTAATATACCTCAGGCATGTCAAAGTACCCTGTTGCAACATTTTCTCATGTACAGTGGCCTTTGGTCAGTATTCTGCTTTTAATTTAGACAAATTTTGTGTTTTCTGGTGTTATGCTTGATACAACTGGCAGCTGACAAATTGGGACTGAAAACTTTGTGAATGTGTCTTTATGGCTGTGAACCTATTCTTAGGGACCGTTCAGAATTTATGACTGGGGGGGGTGGGAGTTTTGGCCGAGGGATTACTAACTTTTCACAAGTGTTTCAAGGGGGGGGGGTATTAATTTTTGACAACACTTCAAAGGGGGGGGGGTAAGAAATTTTAAAAAAGAAAAAATGTTAAAAAACACGCATAAACTCATTTTATTTGGACTTTTTTACGAGCAAAAGTTTGCGAAATGACGCGAATCTGTACGCGTGGCCGTGTATAACAGTATATATGTGCGTATTGCTTTGTATGTCGAGGGGGGGGTACTAAAAATACGCCTGAAACCTAAGGGTGGGGTACTAAAAATCTACATGAAACTCAAGGGGGGTATAAATTTTTGACGGGAAGTTCCAGCAAAACTCCCACCCCCCCCCAGTCATAAATTCTGAACGGTCCCTTATAGGCCTGTGGAAGAGTTGCACCTGTGCTATTAATTGAGCTCAGGAAGTGCATCTTGTACAGTGACAAGATATATAAAAAGTTATGAAAATGGTAATGTATGACAGCGGGCGTGTGTACGTAATACTGTTTGAGGAGGAGCATGAGTTTGCTCTTCCAATAAAAGAGGATGACATCTTGTGTCGCTCTCATTTTCTCATCATGTGCAACACCAGTTTACTTTTGCAGTTTCTCTTCATGCTTCAACTTACTTCAACTCTGACTTATGCTAAAAATGTCTCTTATGAGATAGCAAATCAGAAAGTTTATGAGAAACAACGGGTTTCAAATTTGATATTTCCGTCAAAATGGAGATTTCATTTCGACTTATTGCCTGCAACAAGTGACAAAACTGCTGGGTCCCTCGCTTACAGGACAAGAAAGTTGTTGACTAAAGACAACAAGATGACAGGTATGCATTTAAAATATTCATTTCATATTATTCTACATGTAGTATGAAGAATAGAACCAACAGATTGATCATTATTTTTTACCTTGTAGAACAAATTGAAACGCAGACCGAGTTCACTCAAACTACAGTTGAAACAACTGCACCGTCACAGGCTTCTAAGAATGCGACCATTTCTGAGTCAGAAGCTCAACACCAATTAAGACAGATGATCATTAAGCTCGGCTCGGAGAAAGCTACTTTCAAAGCAGGGTGGTGGATACAAAACATCCTCATACCAATTTTTATTGGCTTCGGATTTCTCGGCAATTGTCTGAGTTTCCTGGTTGTTCTTCAAAAGAAGTATCGTCGTCTGTCTTGTAGTTGGTACATGAGCGCTCTCGCTTTGTCAGACAATGCCATGCTCACCATGGTTTTATACTTTTACATTCAATTCCTCAGAAGACCAGGTATAACTTGGAGTGAATGCATTTATGGCACCTTCTTCATGTACACCTGTTCTTTCATTGGAGAGTTTCTGGTGATTGCGATGACCATTGACCGAGGCATTGCCATCAACTTTCCGTTCAAGGCGTCAATCTACTGCACTGCCTCCAGGGCAAGGAAGACCATTGCTTCAATTTTTGTCCTTGGCGTGTTGCTCAACATTCCCCATCTCTTCATCTCCAGCTCAAAAAATCAAATCTGTGTAGCTTATGCGAAAGACAATCTGGCCACTCGCATCTACACTTGGGCAAGTGTTGTAACTTACTCCGTTGTGCCTTTCGCAATCATCTGTGGTCTGAACTGCAGCATTATCTATCGCCTCAAGCAACAGCACAAACAGTTTACCAAGAAATATCAGCCTGAAACTCATGTTAATAGCAGCACTAACTCCCTGCAAACCAACTTGTCAAGCTCTGTGGAAGGGCTTCCCTCTATCTGCAGAGACCTTCCCGAAACAGTTCCATCGCAAATGGCCTCATCATCAGCCAATCAGCTGCCTGCAGATGTGCCGAAGTTACACAGGACAAACCAGGTAAGAGGATACAAGCAATATTTTTTGTGGTTAGGTCTACATCAGCCAAATATCACTGGCCTGATATGTGTTGCAGTATGATGCTCAAATTTGCATTACATGAAATTAGCCACAAGCCATATATCTTTTACAAATGAGTGTTGATAGTGAAAAGAAAAGGTCACTGGTCAAAAAAGCAAGCAAAGATTGACGTTATTGACAGTTACTTTGCACAGTGATTTCTTTCATTGTAATAGGCCTAACCATATATGGTTTCGGAAGCTTTCTGCTTTACTTTTTATCAATGTTATTTTATCAGAAGAATAACCAAAGGAGCATAATTATAACTTGAGTTTGAAATATTCTGATAATTCACGGCTCTAAGTTTGTCTATAAACTCAAATTTTTCATCAATTGTCTTTACCAGAATAAAACTGCCCCTATCAGTGTTAATTTAATTGCAACTCTTTTCTTTCAGGCTGATAAGTCGCAACAAGACCAAACTGGGGTACAGACTGCATCTGGAGAAATTAGAGAGAGATCTGGGAAACAAATGGCAACTAATGCTCAAGCAGATGCCTTGAACAACAGATCAGAGAGGGATAGGCAGATCACAATAACTCTAGTTCTCGTTTCTTCAATCTTTCTCATCCTGACCCTGCCCCAGTACATCCGTCTTGTTGCATTTCATTATCTCGACATCTACCAATCTCCTGACAGGTACGCTCTCTTCGGCTTCTCCTACCAACTTACCCGCATGATGTTTGTCACCAACAGTGCCGTCAACTTCTACATCTACGTTCTGTCGGCAGCCAAGTTCAGACACGACTTGAAGCAACTCTTTCAGGTCATCTGGGAGTTCATCTGCTGCAGGAGGTCCTCATAAATGTCTGACAATCAATTCCCACATCTCTATTCAGTCAGCAGCCAAGTTTAGACACAACCTGAAGCACCTCTGTTGTGTGATCTGTGACATTATTTGCTGCATGAGGTGTTTATGAAAGTTGGCTAATCTGGTTTGAAAGCTTGCATATTTAGCTTTGAAGATTTGTAATAGCATATATATTTTGCAAGAAATATATTTGAGTACAATAAATAATTTTGTTGGCATTTAAAGCTGTTCTCATGTTGTATGTGAGTCTGCCATTCAAAATAGTTTGTCTAAAGGACAGTATCTATAGAAATTTACCATTGGATTTCACACTCTTCCCCGCATAGCGTTCTTTGTTAAAATGTTCAGTCTTGGATACTACATTACTAAATAGAGCAACCTAGTTTGAGACAAAATAGCCAATAAGATTCCTGCTTTATGATTACACGTGTTGTAAAATACATCTGAAAGATGTGCTAATGACTTCTGACTACATCTCTATTCTGTCAGCAGCCAAGTTCAATCACGACTTGAAGCAACTCTTTCAGGTCATCTGGGAGTTCATCTGCTGCAGGAGGTCCTCATAAATGTCAGACAATCAACTTCTTCTACTCTATTCCGTCAGCAGCCAAGTTCAGACATGACTTGAAGCAACGCTTTCAGGTCATCTGGGAGTTCATCTGCTGCAGGAGGTCCTCATAAATGTCAGACAATCAACTTCTTCACCTCTATTCCGTCAGCAGCCAAGTTCAGACATGACTTGAAGCAACGCTTTCAGGTCATCTGGGAGTTCATCTGCTGCAGGAGGTCCTCATAAATGTCAGACAATCAACTTCTTCTACTCTATTCCGTCAGCAGCCAAGTTCAGACATGACTTGAAGCAACGCTTTCAGGTCATCTGGGAGTTCATCTGCTGCAGGAGGTCCTCATAAATGTCAGACAATCAACTTCTTCATCTGTATTCCGTCAGCAGCCAAGTTTAGACATGACTTGAAGCAACGCTTTCAGGTCATCTGAGTGTTCATCTGCTGCAGGAAGTGTTCATAAATGTCAGACAATGACTTCTTCATCTCTATTTTGTCAGCAGCCAAGTTCAGATACAACTTGAAGCAGCTCTTTCAGGTCATCTGGGCGTTCATCTGCTGCAGGAGGTCCTTATAAATTTCAGACAATCAACTTCTTCATCTTTATTTTGTCAGCAACCAAGTTTAGACGCAACCTGAGTGAAATTATTTACTGCATTCATGAGGTGTTTATGAAAGTTGGCTAATCTGGTTTGAAAGCTGGTAATAGCTTTTATGATTTGTAATAGTACATATTTTTCAATATATATTTTTGAGAACAATAAAGAATTTTTATGAGCATTTAAAGCTGTTCTCATGTTGTATGTGAGTCTGCCATTCAAAATAGTTTGTCTAAAGGACAGTATCTATAGAAATTTACCATTGGATTTCACACTCTTCCCCGCATAGCGTTCTTTGTTAAAATGTTCAGTCTTGGATACTACATTACTAAATAGAGCAACCAAGTTTGAGACAAAATAGCCAATAAGATTCCTGCTTTATGATTACACGTGTTGTAAAATACATCTGAAAGATGTGCTAATGACTTCTGACTACATCTCTATTCCGTCAGCAGCCAAGTTCAATCACGACTTGAAGCAACTCTTTCAGGTCATCTGGGAGTTCATCTGCTGCAGGAGGTCCTCATAAATGTCAGACAATCAACTTCTTCATCTCTATTCCGTCAGCAGCCAAGTTCAGACACGACTTGAAGCAACGCTTTCAGGTCATCTGGGAGTTCATCTGCTGCAGGAGGTCCTCATAAATGTCAGACAATCAACTTCTTCATCTCTATTCCGTCAGCAGCCAAGTTCAGACACGACTTGAAGCAACTCTTTCAGGTCATCTGGGAGTTCATCTGCTGCAGGAGGTCCTCATAAATGTCAGACAATCAACTTCTTCATCTCTATTCAGTCAGCAGCCAAGTTCAGACATGACTTGAAGCAACTCTTCCAGGTCATCTGGGACGTCATCTGCTGCAGGAGGTCCTCATAAATGTCAGACAATCAACTTCTTCATCTCTATTCAGTCAGCAGCCAAGTTCAGACATGACTTGAAGCAACGCTTCCAGGTCATCTGGGACGTCATCTGCTGCAGAAGGTCCTCATAAATGTCTGACAATCAACTTCTTCATCTCTATTCCGTCAGCAGCCAAGTTCAGACACGACTTGAAGCAACTCTTTCAGGTCATCTGGGAGTTCATCTGCTGCAGGAGGTCCTCATAAATGTCAGACAATCAACTTCTTCATCTCTATTCAGTCAGCAGCCAAGTTCAGACATGACTTGAAGCAACTCTTCCAGGTCATCTGGGACGTCATCTGCTGCAGAAGGTCCTCATAAATGTCTGACAATCAACTTCTTCATCTCTATTCCGTCAGCAGCCAAGTTCAGACACGACTTGAAGCAACTCTTTCAGGTCATCTGGGAGTTCATCTGCTGCAGGAGGTCCTCATAAATGTCAGACAATCAACTTCTTCATCTCTATTCAGTCAGCAGCCAAGTTCAGACATGACTTGAAGCAACGCTTCCAGGTCATCTGGGAGTTCATCTGCTGCAGGAGGTCCTCATAAATGTCAGACAATCAACTTCTTCATCTCTATTCCGTCAGCAGCCAAGTTCAGACACGACTTGAAGCAACGCTTTCAGGTCATCTGGGAGTTCATCTGCTGCAGGAGGTCCTCATAAATGTCAGACAATCAACTTCTTCATCTCTATTCCGTCAGCAGCCAAGTTTAGACATGACTTGAAGCAACGCTTTCAGGTCATCTGGGAGTTCATCTGCTGCAGGAGGTCCTCATAAATGTCAGACAATCAACTTCTTCATCTCTATTCCGTCAGCAGCCAAGTTCAGACACGACTTGAAGCAACGCTTTCAGGTCATCTGGGAGTTCATCTGCTGCAGGAGGTCCTCATAAATGTCAGACAATCAACTTCTTCTACTTTATTCCGTCAGCAGCCAAGTTCAGACATGACTTGAAGCAACGCTTTCAGGTCATCTGGGAGTTCATCTGCTGCAGGAGGTCCTCATAAATGTCAGACAATCAACTTCTTCATCTTTATTCCGTCAGCAGCCAAGTTCAGACACGACTTGAAGCAACGCTTTCAGGTCATCTGGGAGTTCATCTGCTGCAGGAGGTCCTCATAAATGTCAGACAATCAACTTCTTCATCTCTATTCCGTCAGCAGCCAAGTTCAGACACGACTTGAAGCAACGCTTTCAGGTCATCTGGGAGTTCATCTGCTGCAGGAGGTCCTCATAAATGTCAGACAATCAACTTCTTCTACTCTATTCCGTCAGCAGCCAAGTTCAGACATGACTTGAAGCAGCTCTTTCAGGTCATCTGGGCGTTCATTTGCTGCAGGAGGTCCTTATAAATTTCTAACAATCAACTCTTATATATCTCTATTCCGTCAGCAGCCAAGTTTAGACACAACCTGAAGCACCTCTGTTGTGTGATCTGTGACATTATTTGCCGCAGGAGGTGTTTATGAAAGTTGGCTAATCTGGTTTGAAAGCTGGCAATAGCTTTTATGATTTGTAATAGTATATATTTTTCAATATATATTTTTGAGAAAAATAAAGAATTTTTGTGAGCATTTAAAGCTGTTCTCATGTTGTATGTGAGCCTGCGATTCAAAATAGTTCGTCTAAAGGGCAGTATAGAAATTTACCATTCAATTTCACACTCTTCCCTGCATAGCGTTCTTTGTTAAAATATTCAGTCTTGGATACTACATTACTAAATAGAGCAACCAAGTTTGAGACAAAATAGCCAATAAGATTCCTGCTTTATGATTACACGTGTTGTAAAATACATCTGAAAGATGTGCTAATGACTTCTGACTACATCTCTATTCTGTCAGCAGCCAAGTTCAATCACGACTTGAAGCAACTCTTTCAGGTCATCTGGGAGTTCATCTGCAGCAGGAAGTCCTCATAAATGTCAGACAATCAACTTCTTCATTTCTATTCTGTCGGCAGCCAAGTTCAGACATGACTTGAAGCAACGCTTTCAGGTCATCTGGGAGTTCATCTGCTGCAGGAGGTCCTCATAAATGTCAGACAATCAACTTCTTCTACTCTATTCCGTCAGCAGCCAAGTTCAGACAAGACTTGAAGTTACTCTTTCAGGTCATCTGGGAGTTCATCTGCTGCAGGAGGTCCTCATAAATGTCAGACAATCAACTTCTTCTACTCTATTCCGTCAGCAGCCAAGTTCAGACACGACTTGAAGCAATGCTTTCAGGTCATCTGGGAGTTCATCTGCTGCAGGAGGTCCTCATAAATGTCAGACAATCAACTTCTTCATCTCTATTCCGTCAGCAGCCAAGTTCAGACATGACTTGAAGTTACTCTTTCAGGTCATCTGGGAGTTCATCTGCTGCAGGAGGTCCTCATAAATGTCAGACAATCAACTTCTTCTACTCTATTCCGTCAGCAGCCAAGTTCAGACACGACTTGAAGCAACGCTTTCAGGTCATCTGGGAGTTCATCTGCTGCAGGAGGTCCTCATAAATGTCAGACAATCAACTTCTTCATCTCTATTCCGTCAGCAGCCAAGTTCAGACATGACTTGAAGTTACTCTTTCAGGTCATCTGGGAGTTCATCTGCTGCAGGAGGTCCTCATAAATGTCAGACAATCAACTTCTTCTACTCTATTCCGTCAGCAGCCAAGTTCAGACAAGACTTGAAGTTACTCTTTCAGGTCATCTGGGAGTTCATCTGCTGCAGGAGGTCCTCATAAATGTCAGACAATCAACTTCTTCTACTCTATTCAGTCAGCAGCCAAGTTTAGACACAACCTGAAGCACCTCTGTTGTGTGATCTGTGACATTATTTGCTGCATGAGGTGTTTATGAAAGTTGGCTAATCTGGTTTGAAAGCTGGCAATAGCTTTGATGATTTGTAATAGTAGGGGAAGCTTGGGAGAGTTGGGCCGCAGGGAGGATTGGGCCAACCTGATTTTTGAGGAAACTAAAAATATTTTGAGAAAGCTGCAGCCACCAAAATTTTATAAAAATAAAAATATTTCAGTGGATGTAACATTTCTGGCTAATTTGCTTGTCATGATCTTTAGAGAGAAGAAAATTCAAATTTGGATGAATAACAGAAAAACTGAGCAATGTTAATAGTTTTTAATTGTCTGTCAGACAACAAGGACTGAGAAAATTTTCTATAGCATGCTTGGTAGGCTTGACTATTCAGTTGTTATTAACATATTTTGGAAAATTATCAGACAACCGGTTTTGTCATAATTGGCATTTAGAGAGAATGGTGGAATGGGGGAGAGTTGGGACAGTGCCAATACTCTCCCCACATGTGTTGCATTTACGAAGATTTATTTTTATTAAGACAGAAGAACTTGTCTGGAGCAATTTTCAACAGAGATTGAATATTTTTAGGCCTTCTAATATATTAATACTCAACTAAGGCCTACTGGGATGCTATGACGTCACATCGCCGTTTTTCCTTAATTTCGGAATTCATTTCCCTCTTTTTCATTTTAAGACATAGCCTTCCAGAAGCATATCACTTTTTTCTATCAATTAACACCAAATGTTGCCCTATTCCCCCTATATCTTTAGAGTTTACCCAATTTTCCGTTTTCTATCAAGAGATGTTGCCGCCATTTTATTTGTTTTGATCCTGCTTAATTCGCCCTCTGCAAAGTAGTGCACAGTGTCATAGCTACTCAAAAGCTATTGTTCAATCTCTGTTAAGCTCAACCTGCAATTTAAAGCCATCATTGTCATTGTTTGATTGAAGTATCAAAGAAGAATTGACCAACAGTACCTGATTGGTATTGACATGTCAAGTCTGAAAGTGTCAAGTGGCAATGAAGTGCAATTAGGCTCATGCTTGCATTTAATCACAGCAATGTTAAAGTAATACACGTTTCTTTCATTACTTTTATTGCCTGATTGCTATCAAGCACCTTTAAAGAATCAGATTCGCATTGAAATGTCCTTGAAAAACTGCTTTGTATCTCAAACCATCTGCAACGGTATTGCTCTCCTTTCTCAGCTGTCATTCTTATTTTGTGTTTTTTAACATCAACTTCTTTTTTAAAGACACATACACTGAAATAATATTTATAAGTTCATATATTTTTTGTCAATGTAGGCCTAATTAACTCCTAATTAACCTTTTTTTGACCAGCCGTTTTCTAATAACCACTTGATGGCTACTATTAGTCTTAAGGATATAGATCTATCATTAAATTTAAAACAAACGTGGATAAATACATCCTTTGAAGTTGAATGCTATTAAAACAAATAGATCTACAGATAGTTTGAGAATTCATGGCCTGACTCCATATTGCATCCTTTTATTTCATTACCAGTTTGCAACAGTGCCATACATTAAGCAACATGTCACTTCATCCCTCATATCTCATCCGCCACACCAGCACACAGGGCCGTACTAACCTATGGGCAAAAGGGGCATTTGCCCCGGGCCCATGACCTCAGGGGGGCCCATGATGGAGCTGAAAAGATTTGCGACATTAAAGAAAGTGCGTCGGGTAACTGGCGCGATAACATACTTTTCAGAATTTAGAGCGCTTTTGGGGTGCGAGGGGGGCCCATTAGAAACAGTTTGCCCCGGGCCCAGAAATGAGCTAATATGGCCCTGGCAGCATATTTATACTTCTCTCACTGCCATTTATCACGGGTAAATGCTAGTAATAATTATTCATGGTCTAATAAAATTAGATATCAGGAAATCTAGATGGGGAGAGTTGGGCCATCGGGTCGAGGCTTAAGTCTCACAGCAAACTAGCGCTGCAAGAGGCCTCAATTCAGAATTAGTGACTTCTATGTCCACCACACTACAGGTTAATAATATTATGGTCTCAAGTACAGCTTTACCGAACCTGATATATTGCAATCGCCCAAGTCTCCCTCCTGAATGGCCGAAGTCTCCCACTTGATGGGGAGAGTTGGGCCAATTTTTTTCCAATTTTCAAGGGGCTGTAGCTCATATTTTCTTGGGCAAATATCAATGAAAACCTAAAGATATTTTTCTGAAATATTTCAAGATACAATACATGCATTAAGCATGTTTATATAATCATTACCAAGCTTCCCCTATATATTTTTCAATATATATTTTTGAGAAAAATAAAGAATTTTTGTGAGCATTTAAAGCTGTTCTCATGTTGTATGTGAGTCTGCCATTCAAAATAGTTTGTCTAAAGGACAGTATCTATAGAAATTTACCATTGGATTTCACACTCTTCCCCGCATAGCGTTCTTTGTTAAAATGTTCAGTCTTGGATACTACATTACTAAATAGAGCAACAAAGTTTTGAGACAAAAAGGCCAATAAGATTCCTGCTTTATGATTACACTTGTTGTAAAATATATCTGAAAGATGTGCTAATGACTTCTGACAAAATATTTACTTTTGGCATAAATGCTCAACAATTTTCTGCTTCCATATATGGTCCTATTCCTTCTGTTAACAACTTGGTCATTACATGGGAGGCTTTTTGTAAAATAAGACTCACCAAGCCAATTATTATATTCCCATACAACCTTAAGCACTCTCAAGTAGAATGCCACATTTATTTATACACATTTACACAATGCAAATACTGAACACCTACCTGTCGACAAGACCTGCCATTAGATCTACCACAGATATCGCCTCAGAAAAGATGAAAACATTTATAACATGATGAAGACTATTTAAAGCACATGTGGTGTGCACTGCAGCCAATTCCATTTGCTGCACTTATAGGAATGTATGCTTCAAAATCAAACTGAAGCAACTGAATCCAAAGACCAATATTTTTCAACAGTCATTTTTGTGAAAATGTGACAACTTGCCCCGAGCCCGGGGCAAGTTGTCACACTAATATGGCCTATCTAACATCTCTAGACAGATTTTCTATAATCCAAGCTTGTAATACATCGGATTCCTTTTGAAAAACAAAAATGCACATCTTGCAAAGATTTTGGATGAATGCCATCATAAATCAGGGCTTATTTCTACCAGATAATTGCTTCTCAAATTGGAGGACAATGAAATGATTGAAAAATTTCTGTTGAAAAAGTCATTTTTAAGAAGTCCACATATCACATGACAGATTATACTTTCATTCAAACACATCATACAAAAAGCTTAGCAATCAAACAGATCTTGAAATTTATTTAACAACGACAGAACAGCTGCCACCTATAGCCAAGTTATAAGCATTGTGACAACTTGCCCCTGTGACAACTAGCCCCGGCCTATCCTCGTCACGATCATGAAGTCAATCCGATATCTCGGTAATCAAAAGAGAATATATTCTGTTTCCACTTAGAAAACACAGACAAATTGTTCACGGAGACTATGGATCAATGCCATCATGAATCAACGCGTTAATCTCCCAAAAATTGTCTCAAATTGGAAGCCAATGAAAAATTTGAAAATTGTGAAAAAATTGAGTATGAACTGTCATTTTCAGAAATCTTCACATAGCACATGACAGACTACACATTTTTGTGATATCATCACTAAAATATTCCCCATGTCAAAAAATATTTAAATTGATTTAATTGCCATGCAGCTGCTACTATCCATAGCTAAGTAATAAGCATTGTGACAACTTGCCCCTGTGACAACTAGCCCCGGTCTCGCCTACAGCTTATACAAGAAAAAGTGTATCAAACATTTTGATAAATTTCCCATTAAATCGATAATAACTGCTATTTGGCTGTCTACAAGTGGACCACTGTTTCGTTGCCACTGATTTTTCCAGCTTTGGCGGAACATATGCTGTCATGTGTTGCCACTTAGTGGCAAGTGTGAAATTCCGCGAGCTCCAACGAGCGGTCCACATAAACCCATAGTGGGGAACTCACAAAATTTTGTCTGGAAGAAACGACAGATGTTTCTGAGTATGCTGATGGCCTTGTCTACTTCCTTACTGCATGTGATATGCGAGTCTTACTCTGTGTTACCTCAGTGTTGAACAGAAACTTTGTGAATGTGCTGTGAAATTGGAACTATTTCTTTGGAGCTGAACTGTTGAAGCATTCAAAACTAACTTTCGTGCCAGGTGGTAGCAGCATGCAGTTCTCATTTTCACCAGACTACCTATTTGGGGATAATTCTCAAGTTTTTAACAACCAAAGGTTGAAAATATTGGAAAGTTGGATACCTGTAGCATTGTTATTGTTTTTATGGTGCATGACAAACAGTTTGCCACATTTATTTACAGCTCTCACAATTGATCTGAAGAAATCAACTTTTTTCTCAGTGCAAGAGGGGATCTATGATGTCATAGATGGATGCTCCATTTCTTTGCAAATTTGGTGCTATCAATGATGCCATAGGTCAAACTGGCAAATAGCGTTCATAGTGGACAGTTTCATCATAACCGTGCAGTTACAGCATTGCCGGAGTGGCCAATAATGCTACAACAACATTCAAGGTACAAAGTTGCACTACTCCTGGGGAGGGAGCACTCAAGTCCAAATCTGTCAATTGATCCTTATGTTTGCATATCAAATCCAATTCAGACCAGAAGAATGTTCGTAAACAACTGTGATTAATTGCCAGTTGGGCCATTCTCAAATTTCGGGACAATGGGTATAGGAAAATTGTCCTGTAACGGAGGGGACAATGTGGTAACGGAGGGGAATTTTGATGTAAAAAACCAACTGTAGGAACAGCAACAAAAGGAAAAATGATAAAAGATTGATGTAACTATTATTTTCAGAAGTACTTCATCTCGTATCAGTAGATTTTTTGGTCCAAATGTCGATTTCTTGCTCATGATCTGGTAACGGAGTGGACGGTAACGGAGGGGAACAATTTTTTGCTTTTCGCTCATTACTGCTTTTTATTTTGGAGATTAGACAAAATAATTGCAGAATATTAAAACCTGCCACCCTCAGCAACATATACATGAAATCGCTCTGTAAAATTATCATTGGTAAGCTTGGAAATGAAGGAAACGGAGGGGACATTTTAGTGGGACCAAAAACATTTTTTATGAACATTATGTCATAATTTATTAATACATGTTTTATGAAGTCTGCAAGGCAGTGGTACTATGGCGCACATGGGTCTGATGATATTCAGTGAAAATAGCTCATATAAACAATAACGAACCGAGCTATGGCAAGTAACGGAGTGGACAAAAAAATTGACACAGCTATTGTATCAATTTAATCAATGAAATTATACCCAAAACAAATTGAATATGAACTAGATATAAATTCAAGTCTATATTCTCATGATTCGTACAAAGAAACTTTGAAAATTATGGTATACATGTATTAGGAGGAAAATGAACACCTGATTTTGTCATGTCAGGTCCAGTGACAGGGAAAAACCATTGATTTTGCACGGATTTCTGGTAGTCCAGTAAATCCTTGGTTAGACCCACCACAAATTGCAAAAGTTTTGATCTATACATTTTCTGAATCCTTGGATGTCTGGCTTTAACATACTAAAAGTTTGCTCAGATAGTCCCGTGCGAACACTGTTTTCTGAGGAGTTAAAGATAGGGCCCTTGGTAACGTCGTTTTCGCCGAAAAAAATCCCCACTTAAGAGTGATAGTGGCCTCTAAAGTAGCCAGAGCTCAATATGAATATATGAGTTGCATACCATATTGTAGCCAATTGAAACAGCTTTAATTTAAGCCATGTCAGATGTCTGGCAAGCATGACAGGCCTGAGCTATGACTGTTTGAATACTGGCTCTCGGACGTAGAAATCCCGAAGAACATATGGAGAGTAGAGTGGATGGCTAAACTTGCTTTTCCAATAAAAAGATACAAGCTGCATACCATCTTGTAAGCAATTAAAGCAGCTTTAATTAAAGCCATATGAGATGTCTGGGAAAGGTGACAGGCCTGAGTTATAATTGTTTGAATACTAGCCCGCTCTCGGACATCAGATTCCCGAAGAACATACATATAGTAAAGTACATGGCTATTCTTGCACTTTGTCTCAGCCTGAGTCCAATCAAATATATAAGCTGCATGCCATTTTGTATGCAATTAAAACAGCTTTAATTTAAGCCATGTTATATGTCTGGGATGAGTGACAGGCCTAAGATATGACTGTTTGAATACTGCATGGCTCTCGGACATAGAAATCCCGAAGAACATATATGGAGAGGAGTAAAGTGATTAGCTAATCTTGCTCTTCATCACAGTCTGAGTCCAACAAAAAGATATAAGCTGCATACCATCTAGTAGGCAATTAAAGCGACTGTAATTTAAGCTATGTTAGATGTCTGGGAAAGGTGACAGACCTGAGCTTTGGCTGTTTGAATACTGGCTCTCGGACGTAGAAATCCCGAAGAACATACAGAGAAAAATACCGTGCAAGCACGTAAACACCTCGGTGGCAGGCGCATGTGCAAATACAAAATTGGCATGGTTTGGTTAATGTACAAGGCAGGGTTATTGTTGGAACGCCGATTTTGTTGAGTATGTAATGCCTTATCCAGTTTGGGGTACAGAGCTATCACATACAGACCCTCCAGCAGCCTACATACCACTTCCCTCATATTGCCCCCCCTCCCTTTCCACTCTCCAGATAAGAAAGTACAGAAAAGTAAAAAAGAACAGGATTTGATGATAAATTCCAGATGTAGGACTACATCCAGAAGGACCAAGTCTCACAATTTATGTCTGGTGACACATGATGATAGCTTGGGTCACACTTAAAACACCCCTTTTATTAGAAAACATATGCCCTATTTATAGCTCAGATCAAAACATGTCGGAGAGCAGGAGGTTAGCATTATTTTTCCAGGTGACGAAAAGCATCGTTTCGTGTGGATTTAAGAAATGCACATGACTGAACGCTCGTCATTCCCGAATTTACAAATAAATAAAGCGGAATGTACAATTTGAGAGCACCACATGCTATATACCTACTATGAGTTGTGTGAGGACAAAGGTAGTATCCAGCCGTGTGGGCAAATGCAAGTTTTGGCCGTGTGCCTCTGCAATACACAAGTTCCTCGGTGTAAAAAGGCGATGGCTATTCTTGCTATTCATCACAGCCTGATTCCAATAAAAATATATGAGCTACGTACCATTTTGAAGGCAATTAAAGTAGCTTTACTTTAAGCCTCGTGAGATGTCTGATAAGGGTGGCAGGCCTGAGCTTGACTGTTTGAATAGTGGCTCTCGGAACCCTGAAGAGCATGTGTAGATTAAAGTACAGATGTCTAATCCTGCTCTTGACCTCAGCCAAATATATCTGAATAATTTTACTGGAAATGAAGCTACCTTTCGTGTCGGCTGTTTGGGTTGTCTGAGTAATGTGTTTTATCTTAAAGTCTAGTAACAGGTTGTTTTACAATTTAATGGCACTTGAAAGCATACAGAAGAATAGAAAGGATATAAGAGAATTTAACTAAACATAATTTGTTACAATGGTGTTTTCATTTGCAGAAATTAAAAGTGTAATGTTGTGTTGGAATGCTTAGTGTTAAAAGATGGATCAATGAGAATATTTGAAAAATTTTGCATGCATGTACTTTATTCCGAGGTAAGTGGGCAGATGAAGTGAAAGGTTGTGTGCTTTTATGTTAGGTTTGCTGCCAATGCTGTATATCACAAAGTATGCAAAGTAAACTTCAGAATAGAGCGTCAATTATATATATAATTACCAAAGTGTTTGAGAAGGATAAATGAATCAGTGCAAACAAAAACAAAACGTTTGAGTTGAAGACCAAGTGACACACAACGCCACGAAGCTTTTCTAATAGTGAATAAGTGTCTTGAAAATAATTATGACGAGACTCTGTTGCTTAATGGACTGATAGAAAAATGCAGGAGCACCTTCAAGACTTAGAGATTAAAGCTTGTAGCTTCACAAACAATGAAGCTGAACTCCACAGGCGTTTCCAAGAAAGGATCATTGGCGCTGAAGTTTATGAGAATATTATGTACTATCCAAAGCCAGATCATTCATGACATTGGTCAACACAGCCAATACAAGTTGGTTGACCATTTGCAATTCCTGCCCCAATGCAGCACTTGGCATTCAAATCATCAAATGCATCATCTATTCCTATCAAGGATGCTCAATGCTCATTGACTCCCTACATAACTTTTTTTGCTTCTCATATAGTGAAGTACAGAAATTCAAGAGACTAGCATAGTACCTGTGAAAGGGAAATAAGAAACTTTTAGGATCATGGATAAATTGTGATTGAAGAAAACATTTTGTGTCAATTTGTAATGACCTGAGAAACATAGGATGCAGGAGCGACATCTTAAGATAAAACAGTGAAATGGAATAGGAAACATTGGAGAATACTGATAGTCGTGCAGAAAGGACTAATAATATAAGTGAACTGGTATAATATGAACAGTTTGAGAAACCACAGCCACTTATGGTTGTTGTAAGACTTGAAATAATGTTGCTTGCAAATTTTCAGTTGTGGGCAATGAGTAGTTTGGGAGGAGTAGCGTAAAACATCCATGAATTTATAGTATGATGATGATGATGATGATGATATCTGTATGCACCAGTTTCCCATGAGACAGATCTACCAAACCTGGGCAGCGGGCATGGATACTTTTCTGCAGTACTCAACAATGCCACAACATCAGAAGCATTGATGGGAAGAGCCATTCCACAGGATGGAAAAATCATAACAATGGCGACACATGCAGTAACTAAGTCTCTTATGACACCGCAAGTCAAAGTAACAAATGAAGTTATTATCAGCATAGGACGAATTGATATTAGCCAACTTAGTGACCTTAATGATAAATATGAAATTAAACCATGCAATCTCTCTGTTATCAGCCAGGAGTTGAAAAGCCTCAACATTCAAGATCTATTCACTGATATCGAATTCCTGTGGAAGTTGTGTCTATTGTTCGAACTTCCTCGGCCACAGTGGTCTGGTTTCATACAGTTTATTCCTCCTTGAAGTATATGTTATCCCATGCTTTCAAACACAATTCTGTTATAATAGTTACCTTCGATCAACCACCTTGGTGGAAGGTATTCTCAGTAGAAAGTTGCGAGGATCTTCAATCTGCGCTGATTCGACTTGGTGGATTCCATACTATAATGAGCTGGCTGGGAAGCATAGGACATTCAATTGATGGAACAGGTTAATAGGAAGTTCTTGAAGTTGTATATGCAGGCAATGCCGTCGGTCACATGATTACTGGGAAAGCTGTCTGTTGTGCTGTCCGATACCTTTTTTAATTGATCCTACTCTCAACACTCATCGGCTGTTGTCAAAGGCACCGGTGAAAGATCTTCTACAGGCATTAGGACCAAAGCAAGCTAGTATGACAGTGAATCCATCTGCTTCAACATGCTGAAATCTAATATTTTTTCATTGCAAAATCATTTTGGAATAACCACCTATCATATTGTGAATGGGTGGCAGCAAAAAGGGACTTCCTTGAGCTTCAGCAGTTACGCTCTACAATCATTTGATGATTTGCCTTACATTTATCATAGTACTAAAATACTGCACATTTATCATAGTACTAAAATACTGCACATTTTTCTGACCAAAGGTATGGTTCGTGTATTCCTATAAATTCAGTATAGTTCAAGTGCATTTAAGCCATATTAAACAATTATTGAGAACATTTGTAGCCTTCAACCTTGAAATGGCATACTTTTTTATGTCTGACAGTAGGTTGTATTCTATCAGGCCCAGCTTCTTTCCCACCGAAAAAAAATAAATATAAAATAAAATAGAGTTAAATAAAAGCTGTTTTAATTGCCTACAAAATGGCATGCAGCTTACATATTTGATTGGACTCAGGCTGTTACAAAGAGCAAGACTAGCCATCCACTTTACTCTATGTATGTTCTTTGACACCTGATGTCCGAGAGGGGGTTAGTATTCAAACAATCATAGCTCAGGCCTGTCACCTTTCCCAGACATCTAATATGGCTTAAATTAAAGCTGCTTTAGTTGCCTACAAGATGGTAGGCAGCTTGTATCTTTTTATTGGACTCAGACGTGATGAAA
This sequence comes from Platynereis dumerilii, assembly GCA_026936325.1. Taxonomy (NCBI): domain Eukaryota; kingdom Metazoa; phylum Annelida; class Polychaeta; order Phyllodocida; family Nereididae; genus Platynereis; species Platynereis dumerilii. The sequence continues at coordinate 3,777,388 of JAPTHN010000031.1, forward strand.
AGCAAGATTAGCCATCCGCTCTACTCTCCATATGTTCTTCGAGATTTCTACGTCCGAGAGCCAGTATTCAAACAGTCATAGCTCAGGCCTGTCATGCTTCCCAGACATCTGACATGGCTTAAATTAAAGCTGTTTTAATTGCCTTCAAGATGGTATGCAGCTCATATATTTATATTGAACTCTGGCTACTTCAGAGGCCACTATCACTCTTAAGTGGGGATTTTTTTCGGCGAAAACGACGTTACCAAGGGCCCTATCTTTAACCCCTCAGAAAACAGTGTTCGCACGGGACTATCTGAGCAAACTTTTAGTATGTTAAAGCCAGACATCCAAGGATTCAGAAAATGTATAGATCAAAACTTTTGCAATTTGTGGTGGGTCACCCTCTATTTTATCACCAGTTGCCTGGACTATATACCATTCTACCTTCCGAAGTAACTTATATGGCAAATCAAAGAACTTTATTATTTTTTTTAGTGAGACTTAATTTTTATCGCTGAGCTTTAAAAAATGGACCATCCTTTGCAATGGTACCACAGAAAAGTTATTGTTTTATTGAATTATTAATATGAATAGTATTTCAGCAGTAATTCTCAACTTTAATGAGCAGTATGAAAAACTGATTTTGCAAAATGATTGTTTGATTGTTTGCAAATGATTGTTTGACTGTTTGCTGGATTATGCAACACGTTTCCAAGATTGCTTTGAAATAACACAACATAGATCAACAGCCACAAACATCCATTGAAAGGAGATTAGATGCTGTGAAATTGTTTTGAGTAATCCTTCAATGAAGTTTGATTGTTGCACCAAACTGCTAAAAGTGGACAGTTAACTGCCAGTTAACTGTTATAACTGTTTGACTTGAAACAGTTTTAAATGTCAAGCAACTTAACAGTTAAATTGGAAACTCCAGTTGTGCGGTGATATTTTGTCGTTGGCATGGTCACACAACCTATTGCTTTGGCAATCACATTTCAAGTGTGAACTCTGTTAACCTGAGGTGCGAAACAGGTGATTATAACAAACAGTCAATGCCAAACAATGCTAAACAAGATAATCCAGCCTGCTATTTTGTAACAGGGCCTCTTGAAACACTGTCAAAACATAAGAATATGTGTCAGAGACATGAACTTTTTGCCAAAGAAAATCTTAATTGGACATTTTAACATCCATTTATTGACATGGGACTATCTACTTACTAAATCTTCATTGCAAGGGATATACCTGGAGAGGGCAAATTAAACATATTGTCCCGTAGATGATAAAATGCAAGGTAAGAGATTGAAATTCTCCCAAAACCATGTCAACACAGAAAACTTTGCCAATTCACCTGGCAATTTTGAAACCCTTTAATTCAGTAACAAAGAAATCTGAAGGTGTAATTTTGCATAGATATAGCCAATAATGACTACATAGACAGTTCTACGTGGTGTTATGTTGCTGACAACAATTAGATTTATAGTAATTTGGCTTTTTTTGAGACATGTGCTTTTCTCACTTCTATGATCAAACAGGAGTGCAACAACAGTGCCACCTTACCAACACATGGTTGGGTTGCTATGCGGACCTATAACGTGGCAAACTTTCATAAATATCAGAAAAAAAATCTTCGAGATATTCAGGCTTATTTTAGAGGGGACATTTATTGTTGATCTCTTTTTATCTCACAGTCAGATATATGCATATATAGAGCACACAATATTTAGTATGTCATATTTGTAAATCCAGTATGTATCCATCATAGAAGTAGTAGGCTATGTAATCTATTCCAATTTTTCAACAGTTTTGTAGATGGCTTCTTCCAGGAAGATGTATCTGTGACCCATGAACCCAGAGAGGGAGATGTAGTTGGAGGTGAACCCGATTCCCAATTTGTACTTCAGGTCAGAAAATCCTATCTGGCCTCCAATTCCTGGTGCTCCAAATTGAATTGAATCCTGTAAGGTAATCATATGAGATTCGTACATTTGTCTTAACTGATATAATAGTTTAGAAAATATCTTAAATGTATTTTGAAATATACCTTTGGAGATTTATGAATGGCTAATCCTCTTCCATATGTTACAGGAAGTCCTAAGCATTTGTCATGGCCAAATTTGATTGGCTGGGCTAGAAGTTCTATCGCAGAAGGAGACATGAGTGTCTTCTTGTCAAAGGATCCTCCGTTGGCTAAGATTCCATGCAGTTTTGCAACAGAATGAGCATTGCCAGTCGCCATCATTGACGGATTCTGCATTTTGTTAACATCCGGGTTGACTCGTAATGCAAAATTCTTAAAAAGGAAATTATGTCAAGTAATTATTTGTAGCACCATGGTATGGTAATATACAGTGGGACCTGTGTTATAAGACCCCCTTCCTCCGCAACAAGTGGTATTTTTAGTGCAGTAGCCTATGCTTATAACGGAGGGACCACTGTACTTGAATACTCATTATTTCCTAGTTCAAATGCATAGACCTACCTCCATGCTATCAATGTTGAATGTTTTCCGAATCTCTGCCATGTAATCAGGTCCATCGCTAAAAATATTTCTAAAGAGATAGACGCTGATTAATTTTCTGAAATCCGGTATGAGAAAATATTTCAGCTTCAAAGAGAAGAACCAGCTTATTGTGGCCGTCCTGTGAACATCAGCGTCATCAATACCATACTGGATATCAATATCTGAAATTGAGATTAAAATAACTAATAGTTTCTGCAAATGAATTGAGTAATTATTTATTAGAATACAATCATAAGAGAATGTGGATGCAGCAGATCAATAAATCACTTTACTGAATGGCTGAGCAATTTCCTCCTTGAAGAACTGGGGCAAACTTCTTCCTTTAGGATCCACCCGTCTTACAAGCTGGTCCATGTACATTCCCATGGTCAAGGCATGGTAGCCCACTCCTGTACCTGTCAAGAAATTGAAAGAAACTCATTTGGGTGAATGCTGCATACAGTATCATGTAGGTAATAGAAGGCACTAGCAAGGGAGAGGAGCAAGAGAATCACTCTTGGGGAAACGTGTCTCAATCTTGAATAGATTAAAATTGCAACTTTCTTACCTATTTCCCATCTTGGTTTCTCTGCAGCCAAAAGTCTTCCCACCTTTTCCATGTCGTTGACTTCATCCCAAATGGAATAACTTTTGTCTGATATTGTCAATAAGCCTGTCTTGGAAATAAAAAAGGACATTTTACGCACAAATGTACAGTTCAACATAGAGAAGTACAGCTGAAGTTAAAAAGCATAGACACAGAAATGTCGGAACATGTTATGCCTTACCTGCATGCAAACCACTCACACTTAAAAACGCACACCTCTTAAAAGAGGCAGAACTTCCTGGCCTGCCAATCAACTGCATGCTTGGCCAAAGATTTTTGAAAGTTTGAAGGAAATCTGGTGGTTTTTTAAAGCACCAGACACAATTTTGCATGGATATTTCAAATTTAGGATTCACAAAGTTGAATGGGGCTTTAACGTGAAGAACACCCACCACATCAACATGCTGATGATTTCAAATTTTCAGCAAAGAAGTCCAACAAGATTGCATTTGAAAAAATTGTCACATTGGGGTAATTGTCCAAGCTTATGGCACAACATTTGTGAAGAGAATGTGACAAACACAATGTGAAAAACAGCAATTTGGGCAAAAATTCCCCAAAACCAACATTATGCAGTAAAAATGCTTAGACGGGTCAAGGGAACCACAAATTTTCATTTTCCGTCAACTAAAAAAATAGGACTCTGATGGACTACAAAAAAAAAGTTTTCTGCCTCGTATTTGTATGGGTTGTGATTTCGGTTTTTGAAGCAGTCTTACAAAATACGGGCTGATGCAGCCGAATCTCAATGCTTTTCAGTGAAACTTCCAGATCCTAGGCCAGGATATTCCGCGACATCAGTGCAAAATGTCATAGTCATACCTCGATAGAAAGTTAGTTTTTAAGCTGTGCTTAAAGGTGTGTGTTTTAAGTGTGAGCAGTTTATCACAATTTGTATAGCATGGTGACAAATTCAAACACTCCTGACCGTATGCTCCTGACTTCAGCTGAAGATAACTTGAGTCTCTTAAAAATCTCTTCTCAGTTCTCTTGAAAGTTGCCAAAAATGTCACAAATACGTTCCTAGTCATTCCTAAATACGATCAAACAAAGAAATCTTTGCAATAATCAGGTTTATTCATCACCTCAGTTGAAGTGTTTATGATAATTATTCAAAGTGTTACCTGGTGGCTCAGCAGCATCTCAACTGTGATGTTCTCTTTTCCATGGACTCCAAACTCAGGCCAATATTTCACAACATACTCGTCATATCGAAGAAGACCTCTGAAGCATGGTTATAAAAGATCGTTTAAGCTAAGCAATGGTCTTGAAAAGTTGTTTAAGAAATTATATCATTTTTCACCATACCTGTCAACAAGGACTCCTATCACAACAGCAGAAATTCCCTTTGATGTGGAGAATAACCTTGTGATGGTATTTTCTTTCCACGGCCAGAGTTCTTTCTCGTTGGCAAAGCCTCCTCGCAGATCCACCACAGGTTTTCCTTTGTGGTAAATGCACAGACTGCTTCCTCTGTCATCCCCATCAGCGAATAGTTTTCTATATGAAACAGAAAAAAGGGTATCTAATGTAATGTAATCGACGTCTTGATCTGAACACCTTTGTCAATATCCATGGCGATTTCAATGAAACTGCTCATGATAATTGAAGTTTTAAAAATGGATGTTCAGCCAGCAGACCCGGAGTTCACACATCCCTCTTTTTAAAAATGTTAAGTTTGGGCCTGTCCAAAATTGTTTGACTAAAAGGTGCTAAATCTCTGCTCACATGGTTTCTAATGTCACCCAAGGAAACCAAACTGTAAAAATTCTAAGACACAAGTCCTCAACTGTCCACTAAATAGGATTGAGAAGTAAATATGTTCCATTCACTTGACAAAGTATGTCAAGGCAAGCAGGAAACAACTACCTGACGAGACAGGTCTTGGGAGACATGTTTCCTGGCCATGTTTTGAAAGAAGCAATATTGGCAGCTTTTCAAGACTTGTCCAAATGTAGACAACACACCAGAAGGGTAAGTGAAAAGAAGTAAAAGATCCTCACATGAAGTAAATGTGCACAAATTGTGAAATTATTCTTTCTACATATCCAATTACCTCAGTGGAGCAGAGACTTTCACCACCTAACAGGATGGCTTCTTCAGTGCAAGTGTTTTCCAGGGTGGATGACAGTTTCATAGAGGTGAAAATGCTGGCAATCAACTGAGATGAGGGGAACTTTCAGCTTTCTCGCCTCCATAAAACTAACTGCCATGTGTGGCAGTGCAAAATTTGCCTATTATGAAATTGATTCAAGACATTCTTTTCTAATCATGATTATTGGACTGGACAGAGGGCTGCACCAAGTTCTGTCACTCGCCTCAAGGCCACTAGGACAAGTGTCCCAATTTCATGTGTAATGCTTGAGTGATCACACTGATCTCTCTCAGTTTTGTCTTTGTTGCTCTCCAGGCAACATGCTTGGCAGAACTCAAGCACTTAATGCATTTGGCAGCCTACATCATGTTTAAGGTATGTGTCTTCTGTAATTTTATCTTAGCCTAATTTACTAGTCATGCATTATATATTTTCTGTTGCAAATTATCATTAGTAGTTTTCCATTTCTTATACATTTGTGGAAAGTTTAATAGCTATATTTCAATCATTTAGCTTACACATGTTTTATTGGTTGGTTAGGTGCCCACTTGGTTCACCAGAGAAAACATGTGCTTGTCATTTGCTTCATGAACCCCATTTTTCGGTAAGCTGGTTGTTCTATCATTATTGTGTTTAGTCCATTTACTTACTTAATACTCATTACCTTTAGTTAATAATTACTTATTCCTTATTAATAGTTTGCAACTACTTGTATACAGTTTATACAGTTATTGTTTGTTAGAAATGTCAAAACTTCTATACATACGACACAATGTCATTAGCATTTGATTGGGTCAGATATATATTAGAATTGTTCCATAACTTTGTGACACTGTCTCTTATGTCATTCAAGATTTTATATTCCATTACTTATTTTGTGTAATTCTCTTTACAGGGTTTTTTACGATGAATAAAAATCATCATCAACATAGCAATTGAGTTTAATTTATTGCTACAAATGGAGCCCCCGGAGGATCATGACCACTTAACACCTGGATAAGCCAACTCTGCAATCTTCACAGTTTGCGCCCGGCCAAACAACAACAGGATCATGGTACATGAACTCTTTATTAAGCACAACAAGTGCATTACAGACTTTAATTAAGTCTTTAAGTTCAATTATAAAGAACTTCAATATGCAACTTTAAAATTGTTTAATGTTGTTTTTTTTAATGTAGCTACTTAGGGAAATTGATTTCCATTTATATTTAGGAAACAATTACTCTTTCATTAAGTATGTACGATTTTGAAAACGATGTATTACGTAATATATAGGCACACTTATTGTGCAAATTAAATTTTCATTCAATATAGGCCTAATTCACATGTCAGATTTTAGCATTTAGTATATATACATTTGGACTTTGCTTTTATTCTTAACATTACATCTGTATTGACTTAATATTTAACTCACAATATTCTAGTGCTTCATTGTAAATTTGTCCAAAAGTTTTTTATGTGGCAAAAAGGTAACCTTTCACTTACGTTTGAGTAGAGTTAGAATGTGACAATTTGTGATAAAAGAATCACATAGTGGTGTTTGTTTAACAAATTAATATACATGTACTCAACCTGGACATCAACTATTCATCCAGAGACGATCACATGCTCATCATTCGCATATGAAACCTCGCAGGAATTGACCCTCTACATGCTATTTCATAAATGGACTGGGATTTTTGTCAGAATTCTATAAATTGCACGTTGAGCAGTGGCAGCTTTGGTCACCGACAGACCATGTTATTTTGTCGCTCAGCTCATTGGAATGCGTTTCATTGGCTCAGCAGCCAGTGTGTTTCGAGAACGGCCTGATCCAAGAATGAACTTCCAGCATGCTACTAGTCGTGATTCATCCAACTAACGAGGATATGTCATGTGATCGCAGAGACGTCTATGATTTATTTTTACATTTATGTACTTTATTAATGTTTTCCATCAGATCAAATGCCAATTTCTCTTGCATCACCAATGTGCCATATATTGCAAAACTGGACAATTTCAAGTTAAAAACTTCATAATTTTCAAATTCGACATTCCTTGATTTGAATCGCACTACCATCTGCAAGACATCGACATCAGAATATTTACATGATGAGAATTTCGTAATTTTGTACTGGATGCTTTATTTAAGCTCAGAAAGCCAACTAGGCTGAGAGATTAGCTATTTGTAGGACGTTGTTTTAGCTGTTTTGGCCAGTAAAGGTCATGTCATTAGCTATTTATAAATGTTCCTTGTTCAGGTCTTAATTGGTGCATAGCAGCCAATATTGTTTCGGTGAATGTTCCAGTCATTTTTAGAAATTTTTACTTGTTTATTGTTTTGATATTGAAATCTTTTGATTCAATTCAGGAGTGTACATTGATGAAAGCATTTAAGAATATTTTGTTGAATTTTTTTCTATTTAATGCATTTTTTGAATTGCAATATTTTTCATTTGTGTATGTGTTAACTGCTTGACAGGCTCAAAATGTTTAATATTATTCAAGGTTTGTACAGCCAAGCCTATATAATTTCAAAAACTAGTTTGCTATTGCATTCGTTGATGTTTGTTCTTTGAGCAGTGTCTTAACACTTTACTTATTAGGATTCAGTGTCTTTTACAAAGTGCATTTATGGAATTTAAAACTTTCAGTCATTTCGTTATGCTGACATTTCGGGCTATAGATTTGTTCGTTAGGAAGATTATTTTAAGAATCTCATCAGGGTATGTTAAGTCAGGTATAAATATATTTAAATTAGTTAAAGTAGCTTTATATTCGAGCCTTTTAGATTTGAAGTTCGGCAGCAACCGGGACGGTTTTTTTCCCAACCCGGGGCTGTGTGGCAGTGCAAAATTTGCCTATTATGAAATTGATTCAAGACATTATTTTCCAATCATGATTATTGGTTAGGACAGAGGGCAGCAGCACCAAGTTCTGTCACTCTCCTCAAGGCCACTAGGACAAGTGTCCCAATTTCATGTGTAATGCTTGAGTGATCACACTGATCTCTCTCAGTTTTGTCTTTGTTGCTCTCCAGGCAACATGCTTGGCAGAACTCAAGCACTTAATGCATTTGGCAGCCTACATCATGTTTAAGGTATGTGTCTTCTGTAATTTTATCTTAGCCTAATTTACTAGTCATGCATTATATATTTTCTGTTACAAATTATCATTAGTAGTTTTCCATTTCTTATAAATTTGTGGAAAGTTTAATAGCTATATTTCAATCATTTAGCTTACACATGTTTTATTGGTTGGTTAGGTGCCCACTTGGTTCACCAGAGAAAACATGTGCTTGTCATTTGCTTCATGAACCCCATTTTTGGGTAAGCTGGTTGTTCTATCATTATTGTGTTTAGTCCATTTACTTACTTAATACTCATTACCTTTAGTTAATAATTACTTATTCCTTATTAATAGTTTGCAACTACTTGTATACAGTTTATACAGTTATTGTTTGTTAGAAATGTCAAAACTTCTATACATACGACACAATGTCATTAGCATTTGATTGGGTCAGATATATATTATAACTGTTCCATAACTTTGTGACACTGTCTCTTATGTCATTCAAGATTTTATATTCCATTACTTATTTTGTGTAATTCTCTTTACAGGGTTTTTTAGGATTCGGCGCTCTCACCGCCGCAGCCGGGGTTCGATTCCCCGTCTGGGAACCAATTGTTGTAGCAATAAATTAAATTCAATTGCTATGTTGATGATGATTTTTATTCATCGTAAAAAACCCTGTAAAGAGAATTACACAAAATAAGTAATGGAATATAAAATCTTGAATGACATAAGAGACAGTGTCACAAAGTTATGGAACAGTTATAATATATATCTGACCCAATCAAATGCTAATGACATTGTGTCGTATGTATAGAAGTTTTGACATTTCTAACAAACAATAACTGTATAAACTGTATACAAGTAGTTGCAAACTATTAATAAGGAATAAGTAATTATTATATATATATATAGAATTTTATTTGACATCTGGATATCATCAAGATACATGTGTCATATAAGTAAATAAAAACATAAAATAAGATGTGTATGTACAAAAGCGGGATAGTAACTAACTACAACTAGGAAGGAGCAGTCATACATTATATGGTACAATGAAATTGATAAAGAAAACATGGATTACTATATATATTAATACAAAATTCATAGATGTGTCCATTTCATACTGTAATTGTTTAATACTGTAATTGTGTAAAGCACCATAATTAATAAATCAGAAATCACTCAAATCACATTTTAAGGCTAATTAAGTCAGACGGATAAAGCACCACATTTGCTAATATCTACAGCACACAAAATGGTATTAAAAACAGTTAACCTCGGTAATATCTACAGCACACAATATGGTATAAAAAGCAGAAGATATATATTTATGTACAGATAGAATTAAACATCACATCATCAATAAATTGGAAGCACCAATAATACAATGTATATGTACAAAAGAAACATTTTAATTATATACAATAGTGACAGCAACAGCAAACACAAGCAAGCAACACATCAACATGCCACTGACCACTCAGTCACCAGGAGCAACCAACCTAGCGCATAAATAATAATTATAGCCTCAACTCTCAATTTTCAATGCTGTGTAAAGAAATTTGCCAAGAGCAAAATTCAGGTATACATTTTTTGAGGTCAAAATTTCATGAAACTGTTCAGCTTGGCTTAATACCAGAAAATCATTAATTGAAGTACAAGCTACGTCATGCAATTCAGTTCTTGGGTCGGTCCAGTTCGGGCAAACCATTAAACAATGGAATTCATCTTCTACAACATTTAAGTTACATTTATTGCAAATACGATCTTCTGCAGGTATATAAGGACGTTTATGTCTACCAATTTCAATATTAAGATTGTGAGAACTTAGTCTGAAACGGGCGATACTGGTATAAACAGATTTAGGGAGATTAAAGTTAAGATATGGTTCTAAGCGCATATCAGATTTAAAAGTTTTGTACGTTCGTAGTTTTGGGTATTTAGTGTTATCATTTATTTCACTAATCATCTTATCTTTAGCTTTGTCATACAGGCATGTTATGGTTTTATTCAAATTGCATTGCATAAGATCTATGTTTAACCTGTCAGTGATTTTGCTAAGTCTTGTGAGCCAACAAGGCACACCTTTCTCCTGAAGTTTAATTTGAATTTCTAGACACTTCTTAAGAAGTATAGGACAAGTTTCACTTTTTAGTCTATCAAAGTATTTCAGAGCGGAAGACTGTTGCCTTACAAGTAAAGGAAATCTGCCAGTATCTGCAAGGATTGCAGTGGTAGGTGTTTGACATCTAACACTAAGCATATTTTTGAGAAAGTTCAACTGAATTTTTTCAATAGCATTATTTTCCTTCTCAGAGAACCACAATTCACTGTTGTATTCTAGTATCGGAAGTATGTGGGTATCGAACATTTTAAGACTTAATTTTGGCGGAAGATAACCAACAGTAGACCTTGTATTTTCTTTGAGAGCATACATAGCTTTCTGCGCTTGTGTCGCCAGATGTGTATACATTTCTTTATGTACGTCCTTTGAGTCACAAAGCACATGGCCCAAATATTTATATGAGCTGACCAATTCCAGTTCTTTGTTGTCAATAGTAAATTGAAATTTATTCACACTTTTACTTTGTGTTTTGCGAATATACATAACTTTACTTTTTTGGGAATTAATTATCAGATGCCATTTCCTACAGTAAGACTCAACATTATTCAACAGAGTTTGCATTCCATTCTCAGTTTCGGAAACTAACACTAGATCATCGGCATAAAGTAAATGTGTAAAAGTAGTTCCATCTATAGAGACACCACAGCTTTGGTCCAAAAATTCAACCATATCTGAAAGATACAGATTGAATAGCTTAGGACTGACTATACCACCCTGTAGAACACCATGGGTGCTGTCAATGCTTGAGCCTAACTCACCATGCCATCTAACTCTAGCTTGTGATTTAGAGAACATACTACGAATGATTTTGACCAGTTTACCGCCGTATCCTTTTTTAATCATTTTATAATAGAGAAAGCTACGATTGACAAAGTCAAAACTAAAGGTAATGACTATTAAGTAAATAAATGAACTAAACACAATAATGATAGAACAACCAGCTTACCCAAAAATGGGGTTCATGAAGCAAATGACAAGCACATGTTTTCTCTGGTGAACCAAGTGGGCACCTAACCAACCAATAAAACATGTGTAAGCTAAATGATTGAAATAAAGCTATTAAACTTTCCACAAATTTATAAGAAATGGAAACTACTAATGATAATTTGTAACAGAAAATATATAATGCATGACTAGTAAATTAGGCTAAGATAAAATTACAGAAGACACATACCTTAAACATGATGTAGGCTGCCAAATGCATTAAGTGCTTGAGTTCTGCCAAGCATGTTGCCTGGAGAGCAACAAAGACGAAACTGAGAGAGATCAGTGTGATCACTCAAGCATTACACATGAAATTGGGACACTTGTCCTAGTGGCCTTGAGGAGAGTGACAGAACTTGGTGCTGCTGCCCTCTGTCCTAACCAATAATCATGATTGGAAAATAATGTCTTGAATCAATTTCATAATAGGCAAATTTTGCACTGCCACACATGCATCCGCCCTGAAAAAGCCATCCTGTCAGGCGCCAGGTGGTGAGATATGTACAAAGAATTGTTTTCATATTATGGATTAAAACTATAAGGAAGAAAAGTTCAACAATACAAATGTGTAACATGTTGAGGCCCCTCTCTCACAATGTGTGTAACATGCAGAGGACTACAAACCTGTATACTTCTCCCACATGCTCCCACCCTGGTTCCACATGCCCCACAACAGCAGGGACTTCCACTTCTCCCCAGAACCATCCTGGAATTTTGTTCATGATCACTGCCGCCAAAACAGTGAGTATTAAACTCCTGATGAATTTCATTTCGAATGCGCATATATATGCACAATTCTAAATGGGTCAACTAGATAGGGATAGAAAATATTTATTTCAATATCTAGGAGCTCAAAACTTGAAAGTATTGCAGTAAAGGCTGATTATAATCATATATCATTGACATTGATTTTTCCTTCATTTAAAATCAATCAGAAACACTTCATAAAATAATGGATTAATGACTGATACATAAAAATATTGGTAAATTCTTTATTTTCGTCAGGGCCCATAACTCCGGGAATGATAGAAGTTATAAAATTTTGCATGAAAGGTTTAGTTTACTGTTATATTCATGCAGCGAAATGGCCGAAGGCCTTTCGCATAGCGAATTTAGCACAAGAAAAGTTTCAAAAATCTGTGCAGTGATGGTCTCAACATCAATGGTCAACAGCAGGAAATTAGGTCAAGTGGGACCAGCTTCTTATCACTAATTTAGTTTTGAATTTAACAAAACATGACATATTCATATTCAAAAGTGTCTTAAAAATTCAATGTTCTCCATTAGTATTCCCTGTATCTATTATTTGTATCGAATAGTTAATTATAAGCCTTGTCAAGCTAAATTAAATTATTGTGATTCATTTCCAAAACAGACAACAAGAAAACATAACGCAATGAAGGTTACATAAGCTTTGTCAACTGATGATTATGTAACAGTGAGCAATTAATCTACATGCAGATCACGTTATTGTTTTTGTTATCACTATTTTGTAATACCAACAATCTAGCATAGACTCAAATTTGACAGCTTTCAGTGTTGTCTTCCTTTTTACTATTTAGCTTATTATCTATCAATTCTACTCATTCTTAATCCTATTTATTTGCTATCTATCTATCTATCTATCTATCTATCTATCTATCTATCTATCTATCTAACTATCTATTATATTTTTGATCTATTTTATCTTTCTGATAGTTGCAAGTCTAAATTTCTCTCTATTTTTCTACTATATAGTATATATCCATCTTTCAATTTCTTTGAAACAGTAACATAACTGCCTTTCAAACATTGAATATGAATTAAATTTAATGAAAGTCCTAAAAAAACTTTTTAAGAGCTGCATGAATTTCATGGCTGTGCCATTATAAGTTTTCATAGTACAATACAATACAATGTCGCAGATATCACAGACAATTTACTAATCCCAGCATGGAAATGTATGACAGCTACTGTGGTGTGTGCTCAATTTTGAAATAGAAGGAGGGGCAGGGGGTTCAGCAATACCTATGACGTCTGAGTGATATAAAGGGTTTATCCAAATTAATTTGATACCCTCTGACTTCATTAAGTAACCATTGACACAGACTGGCCATGGAAATTGAAAAATAAAGTTGAACTTGGCTTTTGGTAGTGGACAAACTCCCACAATGTAACAGATATAAGGGATGCACGGATATCCGGCAAGTATCCGGTATCCAACCGGATATTGGAATTTGCAGGATATCCGGTATCCAGCAAAATTAGAGTGTCAGAGCTGGATATCTTGGATGCTCAAAAATAAGTGAAAAGCTAAGAAAACTTCGATAATTATTAAAAGAATATTACAGGAAAAAAAAGTCAAAAACAAGATGTGTGTAACCATCTTCATAATTAGAATTAATTTACAGAACATTACGAAAAACATTCCATCAGAGGAACAGTCCTCCTGTCGGACACGATATCTCTCGCCTCTCAGAAAAAATATTTATAATAATCCGCGAATGCTGAAAAATTTCCTTTTTCGTATGTTTATTATGCCATTCTTACTATCCGGTTCCTATCCGGTATCTGGCAATTAGTATAGCCGGATTATCCGGTATCTGGTATCCGGCTATTTTCACTATCTGTGCATCACTAGATATTGTGCTGCAAGATAATTTTATTTGTTTATCTTTTTCTCATATGTATGCAGGCTTATTGTCATCAATTTTGTCCAGTAGGTGATGCTTAAATGTTAAGTTATTCATATTTCAGGCAGACACAATATACTGCTCAATAAACAAGCACTGGTCTCCACCGTGCAATCACTTCACCGGGGGCTTTGACTTGCTCAACAGTGACAATGGACACCAGGAATTTCTTGGGGCTTCTGCTCTTGTTATTTGTTGCTTCTGTCGAAGGATCACAGTTTAGAAAAGAAAGGGCAGGATTAGTCACCATTCCTACTGACATACCACAAACAACAACTGAACTTTTCTTATCCTTCAACATAATCACATCAATCCCATCCAATGCCTTGGAGCATGCAACTCGCACACACAGCATCTGGTTAAGTGGGAATCGGATTACAAATACATCAGAAAGTGCTTTCTCGGGGATTCCTATACAAAGGCTATTTCTTGAAGGAAATCCCTTAACATACTTACCTTACTTCCCAAATATTGATGATACTCTGAGAACACTGTCAGTGGCATATTGCAAAATAACTAACGAAACATGGGACTTGGTTGTCAGACATTCTAAGCTGGATTCATTGAATTTGGAGAGCAATGCCATCAACCACATGCCAGATCTAACCAGGACAAAGTCAACACTGAGGCAGTTGAAATTGAAAGGATGTCAAATCAGGGAAATAAAACCTCATTATTTCAATGGATTTGATATCCTTAGAGACCTCAATCTGGAAGATAATAAACTTGTGGAACTGAAGGATTATACATTTGCTGGACTTCCTGCTCTTTACCTTCTTGAGTTAATGGGTAATCCCCTAGTTAAAACAAACCCGTTCACTTATTTTGGACTTACAGGTTTACACAGCTACTTGGGTTCATATGGACAACTCACTACATTTCCCTGTCTTGGACCATATTCCCAGAATCTTTCAAAATTTGACGTTTCCAGAAACAGAATAGAAGGTTTCCCAGCTGAATGTGCAAATTTTAGCAATGTTGTTGAAATTATATTTTCTTATAACAACTTGCAGGATGGAAATATTAACACAGCCCTCAGTCAGTTAACTAAACTTATAAAATTGTATTTTGAAAAAGTAGGCAAGCTCTGTCTGGAACTGGATGCCCTGAATAAGCTAAAACGGCTTCGGTATATTAAACTGAATCAAAACAATCTGAGATTCATTGTAGTGAAAAACTGCAGTACAAACAACACAGAACACGACACAAGAGCTTTGCATTTGCCAGATGTAATTTCACTTGACTTATCTCAAAACAACCTTGAGCAAATATCAAATATCAGCCTTCTTGTAAATTTGGCAGATTTGAATCTACAAACCAACAAATTAACTGTACTTCCATCCCGCGCTTTTGCTGGCAATAAGAATTTGAGAACTCTTGACATCTCATCAAATTTGCTGACAGAAGTTCCAGACATGAGCGGCGGTTGTCAGAAACTGCAGACTCTTAGTCTTGTTTCGAACAGGATTGCAAACCTCCCTCAAAACCGCTTCGTCAGCTGTTCTGTGCTGACCACTCTCCAATTAGGTAAAAACTTGTTCCCTGTTGTGCCCAGTTTGGCCGTGATAGGCAGAAGTTTAGCAACTCTTACTTTGTCATATAATCAGATATCTGGTAGAGTCAATGCAGATTCTTTCGTGAACATGACTGCACTGCGTACTATCTACTTGGAAAGAAACAAAATTACCAGTTTCGACGTATCAAGCCTGCAATATACGCCATCTCTGAGTCGTGTGGTCGTCACATACAACTCGCTGACATCAACCGGAGATCCCTACAAGTGGTGCACCGGAATGACTTGCAATTACCTTCGTCTGGAATTGGCAGAAAACAAATATATCCCATGTGATGAAAGTCGATGCTGGGCAAAACGATATCCCTCTCCTATTAGGAGTACATTCAGCGGGTGCTTTGGCAAACCTTGGACTGAGGTAACAATGGAGGAATTGAAATGCCCAGGTAATTGAGGTTCCAACTTGTTGCTGTGTGCAATGTGCAATTGTGCATGTTGCAATTTATAGACTGCATGGCAGTAAAAACTAGTGATGCAGACTGGTCCTGGTCTGGTTCAGGGTGAGGTGGTCCAATTTTGTTACTGGACCAGTCCAGAAGTGGTCCATTGGCATTTAGAAAATTATGATAAAAATAAGGGTTTAAAAAAATGTATGATATTTTCAGATATGACAAAATTCATGTGATACGCTTCATGACATGAAAAATTACTGGACCGGCCTGGCACTGGCCGTTTTTTGTAGTTGGTCTAGGGGTGGACCGGAGACTGGACTGGTCCAGCCTGCATCAATAGTAAAAACCCAGGAGCATAAGAGTATACCCACAAATTAATTACTATTGCAGCCTTTATCTAATGCATTTAGTTTATCCTATAATGCCAAACACATTGCAAATAAATGCAATACTGGCGTGATGTCTCACATATTATATTACAGTTATTATTTGTCTTCTATTAATGCAGATGTTCGACACATGATGGTAAACAGAAGACTTGGAGAAGGAGCCATCTTCCAAAATGCTGTCCCTGCCAGCAATGACTTGCCCAAATCAATCAGAAGCATGCCATCTTACCAAATGTGTGCTTTTTGGTGCTCTAACTTCCCAAACTGTGTGTTCTTTGAGCATGAACCAAGAACAAGGACTGCTCCAGACGGCACATGCACCATCAGGTTTAACTAATTGACATCAGAAGCATGCCATCTTACCAAATGTGTGCCTTTTGGTGCTCTAACTTCCCAAACTGTGTGTTCTTTGAGCATGAACCAAGAACAAGGACCGCTCCAGACGGCACATGCACCATCAGGTTTGACTAATTGGCATCAGAAGCATGCCATCTTACCAAATGTGTGCTCTTTGGTGCTCTAACTTCCCAAACTGTGTGTTCTTTGAGCATGAACCAAAAACAAGGACCGCTCCAGACGGCACATGCACCATCAGGTTTAACTAATTGACATCAGAAGCATGCCATCTTGACAAATGTGTATCTTTTGGTGCTCTAACTTCCCAAACTATGTGTTCTTTGAGCATGAACCAAAAACAAGGACCGCTCCAGACGGCACATGCACCATCAGGTTTGACTAATTGGCATCAGAAGCATGCCATCTTACCAAATGTGTGCTCTTTGGTGCTCTAACTTCCCAAACTGTGTGTTCTTTGAGCATGAACCAAAAACAAGGACCGCTCCAGACGGCACATGCACCATCAGGTTTAACTAATTGGCATCAGAAGCATGCCATCTTGACAAATGTGTGCTCTTTGGTGCTCTAACTTCCCAAACTGTGTGTTCTTTGAGCATGAACCAAGAACAAGGACTGCTCCAGACGGCACATGCACCATCAGGTTTAACTAATTGACATCAGAAGCATGTCATCTTACCAAATGTGTGCTCTTTGGTGCTCTAACTTCCCAAACTGTGTGTTCTTTGAGCATGAACCAAAAACAAGGACCGCTCCAGACGGCACATGCACCATCAGGTTTAACTAATTGGCATCAGAAGCATGCCATCTTACCAAATGTGTGCTCTTTGGTGCTCTAACTTCCCAAACTGTGTGTTCTTTGAGCATGAACCAAGAACAAGGACCGCTCCAGACGGCACATGCACCATCAGGTTTAACTAATTGACATCAGAAGCATGCCATCTTACCAAATGTGTGCTCTTTGGTGCTCTAACTTCCCAAACTGTGTGTTCTTTGAGCATGAACCAAAAACAAGGACCGCTCCAGACGGCACATGCACCATCAGGTTTAACTAATTGGCATCAGAAGCATGCCATCTTAACAAATGTGTGCTCTTTGGTGCTCTTACTTCCCAAACTGTGTGTTCTTTGAGCATGAACCAAAAACAAGGACCGCTCCAGACGGCACATGCACCATTAGGTATAACTAGTTGGCATCAGAAGCATGCCATCTTGACAAATGTGTGCTCTTTGGTACTCTAACTGTGTTGATATGCTCAATTTAACCTTGCAATGATCACTTCGTGACGTCATCTATGTATTAATGATTGTTGTGACGTCATCCGAATGATCTGACGTGACGTCATTCTGGAATAAAATGGAGAACTAAACGCACGATCTCATGTTATCAATACATGGTGTCAGGTAGCGGTTGAATATCACGCCAAGGATTATCTTTAAAGTCTGAACTCAGTGGAAAAAGACAATGGATAACCTGAAGCAGCCTGAGCATTTAAAAATGGAAGGCGATATGGCCGAAAACTGGAGGATTTTTCACCAAAGATTTGAGCTTTATGTGTCTCTGTCTGGAGCGAAAACGAAGCTAAAAGAAGCAGGACAGTTGGTGCAGCTCCTCACCCATTGTATGGGACCAGATGCAATGAAGGAAATATACAATTCCTTTGTTTATGCTGATGGAGAAGACAAGAACGACTTGGAAACTGTCTTAAAAAAGATGGAAGCGCACTGCAAACCAAGTTCTGACCCTCGGTGGGAGAGATGGCAACTCAAGAATATGCGGCAGTCAGATGGTGAAAAAATAGACGCATATGTTGCCAGACTGCGAGTAAAAGCCAAGGACTGTAAATTCAAGGACGAAGATGAAGGTATTTGTGACCACATTATTCACACTTGTCAGAAAGAAAATTTGAGAGACAAATTGTGGCGGCTCAAAAACCCGTCATTAACAGATGTCATTGCTACGTGTCGATCTTATGAAACCAGTGATGAGTACAGTAAACAATTCAAGTCATCTCAAGGTGGTGAGTCAAGTTCAGTTGCGTACGCTAAGCACAAGACGTCGAAGTATCAAAACCGAAGTTACTCCAGTCGTAATGCTAGTCATCAGAAAGACAGCAGATCAGACGGTAGTCACAGTGCTAGTAAGACGAGTGAACAAGGCAGCTGTAGTCGATGCGGCGAAGACCACGGAACGGAACGATGTCCGGCGATCGGAAGGATTTGCTCAAAATGCGGAAGAAAAGATCACTATGCAGCGATGTGTCGTACCGCGAAAAACAAGTACAAGAAAAGACACTCGAGCTGGAAAAAGAAATCTGTTCGCGCAGTGGACAAGCAAGACTTCAGCGACACCGACAGCGATTCGGAAACATTCTTCTGTGGTTCGGTGACAGTCGACTTGAGAAATGACTCTTTGTGTGATGATTTGAGAAATGACTCTTTGTGTGATGATTTGAGAAATGACTCTTTGTGTGATGACTCTAATGAGACCAATGACTATGTTGATGTGAGAAATGACTCTAACATGTCCAATGACAATGTTGATGAAAATGTAATGTTGAATGATGTCTATTGTGATGTTGCAATGTTGTATGATGGTCATGATGATTGTGTAGATCAAAACTGTGTGTGCTCCATTGATGATAGTCAGAAATTTGATTCGATGTTTGTAGCTCCATTACTTGTCAATGATGAGAAAGTGATTCCGTTCAAGTTAGACACAGGTGCTGTCAATGTGAATCTTATGACTAAAGCTGACTTTAGATCTTTAAAGTCTAGGCCAAAGTTGTCTGAGAGCAAAGCGAATCTTAATGCAGTCAATAATACAAAGATTGAAATTGAGGGAAAATGCAGACTCAGTGTCAAAGTAGGTAGCTCAGTGTATCACTGTTTGTTCTATGTCGTGCCTACGGGACAGACTCTCTTAGGAGATCGTGATTGTGTGAGGCTAGGATTAGTCAGACGTGTGGCAAGTGTAAAGCGTAAAAATGATGCCACAGTTGCTCAGTTGGTCAAACAGAAATTTCCTAAATTGTTCGCAGGAACAGGTTGTTTGCAAGGTGAACACAAAATTACCTTGAAGCCAGATGCTATTCCAGTGATTCAGCCTATGAGAAGGGTGCCACAATCTCGTTTGAAACCTCTTAAGAAACTGTTAGATGAGCAAGTCAGTGCAGGGTTCATTCAGCCAGTAGATGAGCCGACAGCCTGGGTTAATCAGTTTGTGATGGCAGAAAAGAAAAATGGCAGTTATAGACTGTGTATCGATCCAAAAAATCTAAATGAAGCAATTATGAGAGAGCACTACCCAATTCCTAGAAAGGATGATATTTTGGCAGATTTGACCAATGGTAAAGTGTTTTCCAAGCTAGACGCATCATCAGGGTTTCATCAAGTGAAGCTAGATCACAGCAGTTCGTTGCTCACAACGTTCAATACACCCTATGGTCGTTACAGGTATCTAAGGTTACCTATGGGTATTTCGTCAGCAAGCGAGGTATTCCACAAGAAGTTAGAAGAGATCGTACAAGGCCTTCGAGGCATTCGAGTCTATATTGATGACATTATTGTCTGGGGTGCTACAGTGCAAGAACATGACAGAAATTTATTTGCACTACTAGATAGACTTACACAGGCAGGTTTAGTCTTAAACTTTGAGAAGTGTGAGTTCAAGGTTGGAGAGTTGACCTATTTAGGTGAAGTTATTTCAGAACACGGATGTAAGCCTGATCCCGCAAAATTCAAGCAATTAGAGACTTCCCTACTCCCAAGGATAAGCATGACATCCAGAGGTTGTTAGGCATGGTGAATTTTCTCAACCGGTTCATTCCGAACTTATCCCCCCATACCAAGCACATCCGATCATTACTGCAGAATGATGTGGAGTGGAATTGGTCGCATGAACATGAGAGTGAATTTGAAGCTCTTAAAGCTGGTATCTCGCAGGAGAATAGTTTAGCTTTCTTTGATCCGAGTAAGCCAATCAAGCTTTCAAATGATGCTAGCAAAGATGGTTTAGGTGCTTGTTTGTTGATTTTCAGCGAGAATGTCTGGAAACCTGTAGCGTATGCCTCTAGAGGAATGACTAGAGCCGAAAGAAATTATGCGCAGATAGAAAAAGAATTACTAGCGATAGCTTTCGCATGTGAAAGGTTTCATAACTATGTGTATGGCCTCGATGTTCTAGTGGAAACTGACCACAGACCACTCATTTCTATCTTTAAGAAGTCATTGTATGACACACCAGCCAGACTGCAAAGATTGCGTCTGAGATTGCAGAAGTACAATCTGAAGTTAGAGTTCACACCCGGCAAACAGTTAGCCGTTGCAGATGCTCTATCCAGGGCCTTTCCCAAGTGTAAGGATGACTCATTTGTTAGTGAATTGGACGAAGACATAGCCATTCACGTGTGTGCTATTAAGGCAGAAGTTTCCTTGTCAGAGGAAAAATGGAAATCATTTGCTCATGAGACTTTGAAAGATCGTGAATTACAGAATGTGATTGATGTACTCTCATCAGGAGATGGTATCATTCCAAAGCCTTATGTAAACTTTCTTGATGAGTTAGATGTAATTGACGGGGTACTCCTAAAAGGGAAGAGAGTTATTGTACCAAGATCACTTAGAGCAGAAATGTTAGACAGAATTCATGAAGGTCACATGGGTAGAGAAAAGTGTAAAAGAAGAGCCAGAGATCATGTGTATTGGCCTAACATGAATCAAGATATAGACAATCTTGTTGAGAAGTGTGGTACTTGTCAGAGCATGAGATATGCTCAACCCCGTGAACCTCTTTCACCACATGATAAGGGTGAAGCGCCTTATGAAAAGGTTGGATGTGATTTGTTTTATTTTCACAACAAAACATATTTGATTGTTACTGATTATTATTCGCATTACCCTGAAATTGCATTGTTGTCAAGCGAGAGTAGTTCTCAAGTTATTCTCAAGTTGAAATCAATATTTGCCAGATGGGGTATTCCAGGTACGGTGATGAGTGACAATGGTCCTCAATTTGCAAGTTCAGAATTTCGTCAATTTGCACAACTGTGGGAATTCAATCATGTAACTAGCAGTCCCAACTATCCTAGGTCAAACGGACTTGTAGAGAACAGTGTCAAAGTTGTGAAACGCTTGTTAGAGAAAGCTCTGAAGGATAATGAAGATCCGTATTTATCTCTATTAGCGTATCGTGAGACTCCCCTAGAGTCTGGAAGAAGTCCAGCAGAATTGATTATGGGTAGGAAACTACGCACTAGGTTACCAAGTGTGAAAATTGTGCACAATACTGTTGATTATTCTGTTGATGGAAGTAGACCATCTGAAAGTCAGTTGGTTAGTTACAACAAGGGCACAAGAAGTCTTAAACCACTTGTGTCAGGTCAAATTGTGAGAATCCGCAACAAAGGTGGAAAACCAGGTTGGTCTGATAAAGCACAAATTGTACAGCCAGAAGGACCTAGATCCTATGTTGTCAGAACTGAAAGAGGTGCCACTCTTAGAAGGAACAGGAATGATATTTTGTTAACACCTGAAACATTCCAAACTATTGTGCCAGATAGTGATCCAATTGTTGATTGTTCATCTCAGAATTTGCCAGATCGTTCAGAGAAACATGTACATAAATCAAGAAATGTGAATGTTGATCCAAATGTTGTTGGAAATGATGTGAATGTCAGAGTGAGTGCAAGAGTTAGAAATAAGCCTAAAAGATTAATTGAAGAATGTTAAGCATTTTGCTCACTGGTGGTGTTGTGAACCAGTGCAGTTGATTTAATAGTTAAGTTTTTTGTTTTTATGCAATTATAGTAATAAGTTGTGATAACAGGAGTTTGATGATCTGTTCAAAGGTTTCTTAGTCAGATGTTAAGTAAGTTGAATTTAGATTCTCCAGATATGATTGAAGTAATTATTAAATTTTGAATTTAATGTGTAATTACTGTAAAGTACTCTATTCTCTCTTAAAAGGGAAGATGTGTTGATATGCTCAATTTAACCTTGCAATGATCACCTCGTGACGTCACCTATGTATTAATGATTGTTGTGACGTCATCCGAATGATCTGACGTGACGTCATTCTGGAATAAAATGGAGAACTAAACGCACGATCTCATGTTATCAATACACTAACTTCCCAAACTGTGTGTTCTTTGAGCATCGACCAAGAACAAGGACCACTCCAGATGGCACATGCACCATCAGGTTTAACTAATTGACATCAGAAGCATGCCATCTTGTCAAATGTGTGCTCTTTGGTGCTCTGACCGAGGCCTCGATGCATGCGGTTTCACCCTGCCTGGTGGAACCATCCCGCATGTCACGTCACGGCTTCGGCATGTGAGGTCCCCCACGGACGCTCTGCTACTCATGGCAGGGGACATCGAAGCTTCAGATGGCTTACATGCAGATGCGATCTGTGCTCGCTATGAACACATGCTCAAGGAAGCTAGCCATCTCTTTCCATGGACCCGGATAGTACTCTCCGGCCTACCACAGACTGGAAGCAACCGTCGTCAAGACACCATTCGGAAGGTCAACAACTACCTTGAGGCGGTTGCTCGAGACGAAAGGCTGGTTGAGTACGTCTCCAATGCTCGAGCCAAGCTGAGAGACCACATCCACCTTAGTCGCACAGCCAAGGAGAGACTCTGTTTTGCTGTTTCTAGTGTTGTTAAGAAGATTTTTCTGTAAATAGGTTCCAGCGACAGCAGTCCCCTGTAAATAGTTCTAATGATTTGTCTGATCACTCCTCAATGCATAACTGTCAGTCTCCTGTGTCTTCTCAATGTAGGAATGTTGAAACTGTAATAGATTTGTCTTTTGATGACTGTGTGGAGATAGGAGATGTTTGTGATTCTAAAACTCAAAATGATTGTGATACTGAAGTTAAAAATAGTTGTGATTATGAATATTATGGAAATGTCAGTGATTCTGAAGTTGTAAAAATTCCTGTCCATAAAAATAATGTCAACTCAGATGTAATAGCTCGTTCATATGGAAGCGAAGCAGTGTATCCCAATCAGGTTCCGTTATGCAACTTAAATCCAGTTACCTATAATCATAGCACAAGTATGAATAATGGATTGCATAATCTTAAAGTAATGTCATGGAACATCCAGGGAATAGGTCAAAAAATTGAGTTAGAAGAGATAAGAGATATGCTAAAACCCTACGATGTAATTTTCTTGTATGAAACTATGAAACTAGATACCTATGACCCACAAATTGAGGGATACCACTATTTCCACTGTCAAAGAAAGTATAAACATCCTAGAGCAAGGAGGCCCTCTGGTGGTATAGCTGTAATGATCAAGTCAAATATATTCAAATCTAAAATCATAACTATTGAAAAGGCCAATGAACATGTAATTTGGTTAAAAGTTAAGGGATCAAACAATGAAATATTCATTGGCGGCACTTATGTTCCCCCCGAAGGAAGCATGATTTACTTGAATAGCAGACATGGATATGATATTTTAAATGAGTTAAAGGAAGATCTTGCCCGTTTCCTTGAGAGAACACCATTTGTTTCAATCTGTGGTGATTTCAACAGCAGGACAGGTAATTTGAAGGACTTTGAAGAACCTGTCAATGGAAAAAACCCAAATTTCTCCAATTTATACCAGGCAAGTAATGCTTCAGTGAATAGCACACAGTCCAGCTGGTTGACTAAACTTAGATTTTCTAAAGATAAAAAGATAAATACCTATGGGAAAGATCTCATAAATTTATGCAAGGCTAGTGGTATTAGAATTATGAATGGTCTATTTGATGAAAGTAAAACAGACCAATTTACATGTCATACAACAAATGGACATAGTGTTGTTGACTACTTACTTTGTAGCGAATCTGCATATAGCTATCTCCATGAGTTTGTCATAATGGATCAACTTACAGAGTCGGACCATACGCCACTCATCTTCTCTTTTAATCTTCCCTCGAAACTGAAAATTGACATTGTGACCACAACTTCTGGGAATAGTTCAAAAACATTCAAGTATGTGTTTGACCATGGCAAAATTGATGAATTTCTATCCAACTTTGACAGCGAAACTGCACAGAGCACATTGTATAAGCTTGGCTGCGACATTGAGTCCAATGTAAACACTGACATGGTAATTGAAACTGTATACAACTATATAACAGGTTGCATACAGCCAACATTTAAGAAAAAGAATTCAAAGTCTGCGAAAAGCACATTTCCTACAAATAAATGGTTTGACAATGAATGTAAAAATATTAGGAAGTCATTAAATGATTTTGCCAAACAGAATGACTTAACTCTAGATTATAATAAAACTCATTATGGTAGCATGCTCAAAAATTATAAACGAATAACTCAAAAGAAAAAAAGACAATTTCAGGAGAGAAATCGGAATGAAATGCAAAAACTTACGGGGAAAAATCAATCAGATTGTTGGAAATATTGGAATAAATTAAAAGCTCTTGGAAAAAACCAAATTGATAGCCCTGATTTAAATACTTTTCATGACTACTTTAAACAACAATCTTTTCCACCTGAGCGTGATTACTTTGATATTGAAAGCATGACTCATACAGTCAATGAAATTCAAAATTCCCAGTATAACTGCTCTAATGAAGTTGCTTGTCATATATGTGATGATGTAATAACGGAGGACGAAGTAGCGCTGCACTTCAGGAAACTAAAAAATAATAAAGCTTCTGGTATTGATGGGATACCAGCAGAATTCTATAAATATGCCAGTGAGAAACTTGTGGCACCATTCTGTGCTGTGTTCAATCACATTTTTAATAAAGGGGAATATCCTTCTCAGTGGTCTGAAGGTCTTATTAATGCCCTCCACAAAAAGGGAAGCCGCGCAGACCCAGATAACTATAGAAAAATAACTATAAATGTCGTTATGGGTAAAATCTTCGATTCAATCCTGAATAGTCGGTTGTATTTCAAAAATGAGGCTCTGAACCTTGATGACCCCTGTCAGTTTGGCTTCACACCGGGAGCCAGTACCACGGACTGTGTTTTCATTTTGGATACAGTCTTAAGCTATCAACAAGCAAAGAAAAAGCCTGTGTACATGTGTTTTATAGATTTTACCAAAGCATTTGACTACATAAACAGGAATGCTCTATACTTCAAACTGAGGCAGCAGAACATTGGGGAGAAAATGCTCCAAATTATTATAAGTATGTTTGACAAGGCAAAAGCTAGGGTTCACCAGAGTGGAAATACTAGTAATGCAATTGACAGTCAATGTGGGGTCTTGCAAGGGGGAATTCTTAGTCCAAAGTTATTTAATGAATTTATGTCTGACCTTCCCCAGTATCTTGACAAATCAGATGGGATAAAATTGAACAACTTCACTTTAACACACATACTGTATGCTGACGATATTGTACTTATCGCTGATTCTCCTAAATGTCTACAGAATAGCATAAATTCAGTGCACACTTTCTGTAAAAAATGGCATCTTATAGTAAATGTCAGTAAAACCAAAGTGATGCAAATTGGTACCAAAACAACTAACTCCTTCTTTTGCAATGGTGAGGAACTAGAAAAAGTGGACAGTTTCAAATATCTAGGTCATATGCTAACTAACAAACGTAAAGTGCACAGCAAGATGGCAGAATACCTGTCAGTGCAAGCTCATAAGGCACTTTTTGCCCTACAAAGTGATTCAAAGCAAGTCCTAGGACACATGGACCCAATTATATCTTTGCGAATGTTTGATACTTATGTTCTACCAATCCTTGAGTACAACAGTGAAATATGGAGTAGTGAAAAACCTGTATCTGAATTAGAAGTTCTGCAACTTGGCTATCTAAAACGTATGTTAGGCGTAAGAAAACAAACGCCATCTCTGGCTGTTTATGGTGAAACTGGAAGATTTCCATTGCATGTTAGACAAAAAGTTAGAATGATCAATTATTGGATGAGATTAGAAAATGCACCAGATGGTAGCCTGTTAAGGAGATGTCTACAAATTCAGAAAGATAATCATACGAACAGAGCCAATGAAACCAATTGGTTCAGTAAAATAATAAACATTTTAAGCACTTGTAACATTGAATATGAAACAAGTAACAATACTAACTTAGACATTGACAGCATATGTAGAACTGTAAAATCAAAACTTTATGAAATAGAACAGGAACAATTACTCATATCTATAAATGATAGTACACAGCAACCAAAACTTAGAACATATAAGCTTTTTAAAACTGACTGTAGATTAGAGCCATATCTCAGGCTGCGACAAAACCGCAAGGTGTTAACTAAGATTGCCAGATTCAGGACAAGTTCTCACAGTCTACAAATTGAAATAGGCAGACATCAAAAGCCAGTGATTCCTGCAGCAAATAGAATATGTGAAAAGTGTTCATTAAATATGGTGGAGGATGAAATCCATTGCCTTGTTGTATGCCCTGCTAATGAATCGTTGCGTGAAAACCTGTTTTCAACAGCTGCTAAATTTATCAACAATTTTCTATCTTTGAATGACAGTGACAAGTTCACATCAATAATGAAAAGTAAGGAACCTGACCTACTGAATACTCTAGGGAAATTTTTACTTCAGGCTGATGTTTAAATTTAAGGCAACTTATCTCCTACATCCACACAGTCACTAATAATAAAAAATCATAATAATTATGATAATAAGCATACAATGTACACTTTAAGAAATAAGTTATCTCTAACATAAAATGAACTATTCAGTATAGAAATACGATCAATATTAAAGCAACAATGTATGTAATCTGATGCATGTTTTGTATATAATGTTCAAACATGAAATATCAAGCATTATTAATTATTCTATAAATTTTGTTAATTTGTATGTCTTTTGATAAGGTCTTATATATATCATAAATCATAATTTTCTTAATAAGCTGAAATGGCTATTTGAAAGTGATCAGGATCAGTGGTGTGTGTATTTTATTGACTATTATCTATATTAGTTGGTGTTTGATACCTACTTCATTTTATAACTATTTTGGTGGCTGGAACCTAGTTTGTATTTATTTTAATATTGTGCTGAGTGCTCTTTTTATCTGAAAATACTGTTACTCGTATATGTTTGTATCATTATGCTCACTTGATTTTAGCTATTTATAACATGTGTATAATCAATTTTATGTATATGATTAATCTTGTATATAATGATACTATTTTATATATTTTATTTAAATTTTTCCCATTACAAATGACATATGTATCAATTGTGATATTTATAGATGTCAATAAAAGAATATATATATATATATCTAACTTCCCAAACTGTGTGTTCTTTGAGCATGAACCAAAAACAAGGACCGCTCCAGACGGCACATGCACCATCAGGTTTAACTAATTGACATCAGAAGCATGCCATCTTGACAAATGTGTGCTCTTTGGTGCTCTAACTTCCCAAACTGTGTGTTCTTTGAGCATGAACCAAAAACAAGGACCGCTCCAGACGGCACATGCACCATCAGGTTTAACTAATTGACATCAGAAGCATGCCATCTTGACAAATGTGTGCCTTTTGGTGCTCTAACTTCCCAAACTGTGTGTTCTTTGAGCATGAACCAAAAACAAGGACCGCTCCAGACGGCACATGCACCATCAGGTTTAACTAATTGACATCAGAAGCATGCCATCTTACCAAATGTGTGCTCTTTGGTGCTCTAACTTCCCAAACTGTGTGTTCTTTGAGCATGAACCAAGAACAAGGACCGCTCCAGACGGCACATGCACCATCAGGTTTGACTAATTGGCATCAGAAGCATGCATTCTTACCAAATGTGTGCTCTTTGGTGCTCTAACTTCCCAAACTGTGTGTTCTTTGAGCATGAACCAAGAACAAGGACCGCTCCAGACGGCACATGCACCATCAGATTTGGCTAATCGGAAAGGAGCCACTTTACCAAATGACATTAGTATTTAAATGGTTTATATGAAAAAAAGACAATAACAAAATAGCATACAACGGATTGAATCGTGAGGCAGTTTTCAAAACAATGTTTCAGAAACAAAATATTTTCGACTAGTGAAAAGTAAAATATTGAGCGGTGGAACTTTTTCTTCTGGTACTTTAACTATTTCCGGCATCTTCATAAACTTAGTCTTCTTAGAGAAGGTAACCCAGCAAACAAAATGATATCATGAAAATATCTTTTACATATCGGAAAAAAACATATAATATTTTTCTGCGATATCGAGACGCCGTTATTTTGGTAGATATGCGTAGATATTGTTAAGATATTTTATTAGGATATCTGGTGCAAATATCTGAAAGGCCATCTATAAAATATTACATTAAGATTGCTTTACTGAAAATGTATTCCAGATATGATGGTTACATATCATAGAAATATAAAAATTATGTGCTCTAAAAAGAGCTTTTGACCGATACTTTTATGATATTCTAAAAATATCAATTTCATATATCGTCATAAAATATATTTTAGATAGAAGAAAAATTATGTCATTATCATATTTTGATGAAAACATTTTCTATCGAGATATTTTATAGATATCAGGAAACGTTTTGTGTTTGCTGGGTAAGGCATGTGCTGGGATGATGTCATAACATTGATACCATGATAAACTGGAACATGGTGACATGCACTAATGTAAGAAATTTAGAAATGGGGCACCATGAGCCACTTGGAGATGGGGCAGTTTCAATAAAGTTTTAATGTACCTCCTTCTTGCAATTAAAGCTGAAGTTTAGCAACAACTCTACTGCTGTAACTATAGTGCAAGACATCAGCAGCTGTTTAGGACACATTTGTGCTATTTTTATAGAAATTTATGCAAAATCCATCTGATCCATATTGTGGTGTATGCCAAGGGGAAATTTCAAGTAAATCATATGGTTTATTAGGTATCAGTTCTTTTCAGTGGAATGATAAGGATAATTCATGTATGTAAACAGCCCCCCATGCCATGCCTCATGGTGCCCAAGGGTCGGCGGCTCATGGTGCCCCACTCTCCCCTACCCTTGCAAGGACCAGGTGTGTTTTCCTATCCAGTATTCACAATACTGTATGTCTTTTCTGTGGTATATATTTGAAATTAAACCGAGCAGTGAGCGCATATAGTTACCAGGTACACTAGTTATATAAATTTGACTTTGCGATGATTCTTTACCCAAGTTGTATTTTTCAATTTATTCTATGATGTGATGGTCTTGTCTGACATCTCTAGATATCTGTTTATGTTAATGCATGTTTCCTGCAGAAAAAATAAAAAGACAAAGTAAATCTGTATGTACAGCACGAGTTAATATTAGCTTCACCAGAAGTACATGTATTTTGATTGTACATTAGGGAGGCAGGGTAAAAAATCAACAATACATAGGTGACGTCCCTCTGATTCTGGGTGAGGTCAGTTGGCCACTGGGGAGAGGGTAAAGAGGGTAAGGGCAATGCTGAAGCATCTCATCCTAAACAGCCACTGGCTCCTGTGGTCTGCCTGGATTAGAACATTAAAAAAACCTTGAAGCAAATGTCATTATGTTGGCAGCACATGCTTGACTTATTGGTAAATTAATTGTCAATCAATATGTAGACTTTGAGTAAAGTTTAGTAAACTCGTAAACTGGTGGACGTGGCAAGCATTTTAGTCGCGAAGGACATAATATTGATAATAATACAGGCATTTATGTCATCTGCATGAGTTTCCCTGCTCAGACATATGTGCAGACTATTAATTTTTTTTGCATGACCTTGTCAATTTTATGATGACCACGAAGTTCATGTTTTAATTCAGGAAGACAATTTTATGGTTAATTGAAAAAACTGGATTATGTATGAATTTACTGTGCTTGGTTGCTAGGCTGATTTATTACCATGCAGATGCCAAAAAAGCTTTTAGTTACTTTAATGTAGTTGCGTCAGCCAATCTCTAAAGCGCCAATCTGCAAATAGGCAAAAAGACTAAAAAAGACTTGATTCAGATATTGGCAAAGAAATATCCAGGCTCATCTCTGCAATTATCAGTCACTACATGTCTTTTCGGACTAATTGGAACATTAACAAATAGTATTTTCCTAAATGTGGAACATGGTTGCGGGATACGGGGTCGCGGAATTTTCCATTTTTCTAGAATTAGGCCATGGGAGAGCCAGTCTGGCTTTTTCTTCATTTAAAACACTTCTAGTAAGGATAGACACTTCACTATTAGGCTTGTCTCGAAGATATGGGTTCAGTTGGCTTATATCTTCGTAGCTATATCAAATATTTCCATCAAAACTCAATATTTAATCTGACTAAGTCAATCAAATTACACTTCAATTAAATTTAACCTTATCAATTTATCAAGTTAGTTTCAGAGGCGGTCAGTTCAGACCAGTCATCCAACTCATGTTCGTCACAGGCTAACTGTCAAAAACTGGTCAGTGTCATTCAACATTCTGAATCTACCCCTGACCTCAAAACATGGGACAACACTCGTTAAACTGCAGCACATGTATATTGGAATGATTAGACCAGAAAAGTCTTAGAACAGAGCAATTCACGAAGCCTTCCATCGGCTAAACCTTCCAGTGTTTTCCTGAAGTCAAGTTTCGACACTGGACAGTGTACGTATTTTGGAACGTTCAAACTCACTCGTTCCAAGTGCGCTCTCATCACCTGCTTGACCTAGTTGACCATATTGGAAAATTAATTGACAATCAATATATGAAGTTTGAGTAAAGGAGAGAAATATAAATGGCAGGCATTTAGTTGATATGAACTATATAAATATATAGATTTATGGATGTATTTTTGTTGTCCAACTTCATAGAAATATGTACAGACTACTGATGGTTTTTTGTGACCTTCATGCAAATTTATTGATGCCATAGTTCTGCTTCAGCAAGACAATTTTAATGGTTGAGACAAAAAAGAGGATCATTTTTGTAAAGGAAAAATGTCACTGACTTGGCTGTGCTTGGTTGCTAGGCAGATTTATTACTAGCTTCAGAAAAAAAAAACTTTCAATAACTGCTAGTTAATGTCAGGCCTGTGAGTGCACTGGTCAAGAGGTCAAGAGGTCAAGAACAGAAAAGGACAGTGTGAGACATGGTCTGAGTTGTTGGTTCCTTGCTTGTGTTGTGGAGGTATATCCCTGATATGTAAGGTAGCTCATCTCCTTTTTGGTAGAGGCACATGCACATTAATTGTTCGCAAATGCCACATGCCTATGTTGATGAGATGAGAGCATTGGGAATCTAGCACACTATTAATTCAGCGATGCCCAGGGTCTTTCTACTACCACAGTATAGAACATCGGATATGACCCACCTCCGATTAATGTCACATGGGCTTGGACCCAATTGAGTTCCTGGAGGGGGATTAGAACCCACAACCTCAGAACCAGTGGCTGCATAAACTAGCGTTATTGACCATTGGGCCACAAAGAACTCATACTGTTGAATATATAGAGGGTGGAACCTGTCTACAAGTGGACTGCTCTTGCATTGCCACAGATCAGAACATATGCTGTGTTGCCACCTAGTGACTAGTGTGCTATCCAGCGAGCTCCTGCGAGCGTCCACCAACTTTCGACCAGAGGAACACACACAATTTTGTCTGGAAGACACCGGGGCTGTTTCTGAGTGTGCTGATGGCCTTGTCTACTTCCTTAGAGAATGTGATTGCCGAGTCTGACTCTGGTATACATCAATGTTGGATAGAAATTTTGTGAATGTGCAATGAAATTGGAACTATTTCTTGGGACAGCAATGCTGTAGCATAGGAAATCAACTTTTGTGCCAGGTGGCAGCAGCATGCAGTTCTCAGTTTCACCAGACTGGAGTGGAACGGAAAGAGGAAGAAAGAGGAAAAGGGGTAGAGGGAAAAAGGGAGAACATTTTTTAAAGAAAAGAGTCTTCAAAAATGTGAAAACATTCAAGAACATGAGGTCGCAGTTCCGGCTTGGTAAAACAGAAAAATAAATATTTTCCTGATAATCAGCCGACGTTGGGAAGACTGAAGAGAATATGACTACAGGTGTGTTTTATAAAGGAATGTTCGAATAATGCAAAAAATACACAATGCCATGTACTATGTATTTAATAAAGGTCAGTTGTCTCATGCAGAAGATAAAAACAGAAATCATTCATAAATTTGATGACTCTTTAAGGACATTGGAGAGACAGGACGAGCTTGTCACAAGTTCATTTAACCTTGAACTAGAACATAATATATAATTTCGACATGCACATGCATGTGCTTTCATGCAGGCATGTTGGTGAACATACAGTCATGCAGGAAACATGCAAACATGCTCATAGCATGTGGACAGGCAAAAAGCATGTGGACAGGCAGGAAGCATTTTGACATGCAGGATTGCAGGAAGCATGCAGACATGCAGGAAGCATGCAGACATGCATGAAGTATGCAGACATGCAGGTGGCATGAATACATGCAGGTAGCATGAAAACACTCAAGAAGCATGCGAGAGGCATGCGGACATGTGGGAAGCTCGCTGACATGCAAGAAGCGTGCAGAGATGCAAGAAACATGTAAACACATGCAAAAATTTGTAAACCTTCATGAATGTATGATGCATGCAAGCAAACAGTTCGCTAGACCCTCTAAGCCGCAGGGGCAAAGCCTGTGACATCACTTCCTTTAGAATTTTTGTCTGATTCCCCACAATGTTTGTTTATAATATCTGCACTCGAGAACCACTTGAGTCGATGGATTTTCCAAATGAAAAAACACTCCTTTGGCAGAAGACTCAATACTGAACCAGACTCGTTTCCATCCACATATAGGCATTTTTCTGAAAACGCCTCCAACATCATTTTGAACATGAAAAATATGAATGTCACAGAACCCATGCAATATGGGTACCAAAAAATACCTTAGAGATTGCTGCTTCAGCTCATATAATTTTTAAGCCAAAATAGTTACATATTAACTAAATATAGAGCACCAAATGATAGTACAAATGGTAACATGTGACAGTACGTTACTTTCGCATGCTTTTAATTTCAAATGAAAAAACACAGTCACATTGATCACAAGCCTGTGACCATTTGTGACAGTCACAGTACCTCTCGGTCACTAATGCCCGACTCTTATGGTGTCTTGTCTGTGACTAACTGTGACCATCGGAGTTTAGTACATTCCCGGGAGTACATTAGAATTGGGTATGGTGGAGATCGGGATATATTTTATGCTCTACAATCAGCATGTAGGGGTAGAGTGGGTCGGGGCAAAAAGCCCGGGTTAGGTGAGAGGCCCCCACAGGGTTATATCTAAACTTACATTTTTGGTGCTTTTTCTTATTGATAGGATTGAAGCTAGAGGCTTTTTAAACGACGTCACCAATTTTCAGGGCAAACAGCATCAAACCATAGTAGTAATTAAATAAACAAAAAAAGGTGCATGGTTTATGTAACTTTGATTAATTCTTTGAAATTGGTTGACAGAAATAACTTTGGAAATTTTTTAAAGTATAATGGATATCTGCATTGCTTTACTTTATGACCATCAGATAAATATGATTTGGATCATGTTTTTTGCATTTTAGCTCAAAATATAGAGGTCAAATAAAAATACGTTATTAGAGTGGGTGTTGGTATGGGGCATGAGGCCCCCTTCACTGAGGCCTCGAAGCTGCTTCAGGAACCATTTAATAATGTGTACTTTACCTTAAATCTTGATCGAATAGCTAATTGAAATGAAAAAAAATTTGGCCAAAATTGAAGCAGGGCAAAAAATATTAAAAAATATATGTATGAACAGAAAAATTCTGAAATTCAGAAAAAGTGAATAGAATGCCTTAAAAATGATAGAAGAACCCCAAGACATAACTTTCAAGCTGAATGCGCTCGCAAAAAAATTGCCATAGGATTATAATAGGGGGGCTTCTTGCCCGATGGGTGGGGTAAGAAGGCCGTTTTAATTTTTTTTACAAAAAGGGCCGTAACTCCTTTATTAAAATTGGTAGACATTTGATTCACAAGTTATAAGTAGAGTCAAGTGATCCCTTCCTGACAGCATAAGCATTCACATAATCGACCACAAAAAGTAAGTCAAATCGCACCTCGAAGTTAAGGGGGGCTGCATGCCCTGCGCTACTCGATCATAAAAACTAAAGTCAGAAATTTGAAGATGAAATTATCATGCATCTTCCATTGTCAGACAGAACTTCATTGTGTTATTTCTGCACATCCTTTCGAGAATTTTTCTGAAAGTTCAACCACCTAGGCCTACATTCTGAACATGCAACAGTATGTGACTTTCACATGCTTTTAATTTCAAATGGAAAAAGACACATTGATCACAAGCTTGTGACCACTTGTGACTGTCACAGTATCTCTTGGTCACTAACGTGTGACCATTAATTTTTGTGACTGTCATGGTGTCTTGTCTGGGACTAACTGTGTCCATTGGAGTTTAGTACACCAATATGCACAGAATTAGCCCATGATTTTCAATCCTAAAAATCATGCAATTATCTAAAATAATATGGCACCAAATGACAGTAAAATAGCAACAATTTCAAATAGAAAATAGAGTCACAAAGTCAACTTTGTTACTTTGTGTGACTGTTATAATGACATGTCAATCAAAATTCTGTAACTCATGTCACCTCTGTGACCCTTTGTGGGTGTTCTGATGCAACGTTGGTCACTGGTAACCTGTGACTAACCATGACCATTCAAATCCAGTTTGGGGGTTGGTATACTGAGGCAGCTCTTTCTGCATGCTCTGTGACCAATATTGTGATGTAACTTTCACAAATAAGTATATTCATTTTGTGACTGAGAAGGAGCAGCTGCAACATTTCACCAGAGACTCACTGTTATTGCATTTCCAGTTTAGGAGTCGACCATCAGACTATTTTTCGGGGGGAAGGGGCTTGGAGTTTTCCTTAAGGTGGAACTGTACTTAAGCCTTCACACTTCAAGGGTACATTTTAATGGTCACATGTACGTTAGTGACCAAGAGATACTGTGACAGTCACAAGTGGTCACAAGCTTGTGATCAATGTGACAGTCTTTTTCCATTTGAAATTAAAAGCATGTGAACGTCACATACTGTTGCATGTTCAGAATGTAGGTAGGCCTAAGAGGTGGCATTTTCAGAAAAATTCTCGAAAGGATGTGCATGGAGATATAACACAATGCACACAGACTAACCTGATTTGTAGAGCTCTGTCTCATTGATTTAGACTCCAAATTAATAATTTCAATTAAATTCCACAGTCAAATGGGCATCCCTTTGTCACAATCACATTGTGAAATTTGTGACCCTTTGTGACTGTTGTAAGTACCCTGCTACTAAGTGTGACCATTCAAATCGTGTCCTCAATGAAGAATGGGTGTTTCAGTGGTCATAGTGACCATCACACTGGTTTTTTGTTTCTTTTTTTCAGTAAATACTTCCTTATGGGAGTCCAGAATGATGAATAAGTACTTTACTTTTAATATCAAAAACAGTAAACAATAAAATATATTTTGGAGGTAACCTATGTGATATAGACCAAGATTTTTCTAAAGGGTTAATCACCATGTTTCCATTGATCACTATGTTTCCATTTCTAAAAGGTAAATCACTATGTTTCCGTTGATCGGAATTACATGATTTATTGTGACTGACAAAGTGTTAAATCTGTTACATTTCTCTGACTAACTGGGACTTATTGTGTGACAGTTGGGTGACAGCATGTCCTAATTCGGAGGAAATAATTTGAAGGACATTACCCAATACCATCCACATGTTTTGTGGCAGGTTACAATGATCAGAAGTTGATAATTTTTAATAGGATTAAAATTCAATTTGCGAGGGTAATATAGCATAAAGGAGGAGCAGTGAACCATGCCCTCACATGTATTCCACCCAAAGTACAATTTATCAATTCCTGTCACAAAAGTCACGTTTTACACTATCATTTCCAATAAAATGGAAAATGGAAACATAGTGTCTTTAAAATTACAAATACCATTTCAATTCCCTTTGTTCGGAATGAACTTGGGTATAATTCTGTTGAGGGGCCGACCAGACGATATTTAGGGGGGGGCTATGGACTTTACCCCCGGAACGAACTTTTTTTTCGTTCGCGGCGCGTCGACGAACAATTTTTTTGCTTGCGAGCGCGCGACAAACTTTTTTATCGGAATTTTAACATTACGGTACCCTAGCTATAGGTGGAAACAAACTTTTTTTTTTATTTCCATGTGCTGAACAAACTTTTTTTTTCAGTGTCAAGAGGGAAACAATCTTTTTTTTTTCCCAAAAAGCCATAGCCCCCCCCCCCCAAAGATCATCTGATCGGCCCCTAATTTGATGTTGTAAATTTGACCCATTCACCTCCTAACTGTTGCAAGTGCTGTCCATGTTATCTTGAAATATTATCTCTTAAAAATATCAGAATATATACAGCCAATACTGCAAGGCTTACTTGCAAATACTGCCTATACCTACTATGAAAGTTCAAAACGATTGCTTTGTCATATTAAAACTATAGTTGACATTAAGTTGATATTCAAACTATAGTTGACATTAAGTTATACATCAAATTGACTACCACAACAATAATCTGTTCTGTAATGATAATCAAAGACAGTGACAGAGTAGTCACAAATGATCACATCTGACAGTGCTGTCAGTCACTGACAGTCTGCAAAGATCACTCTGTCTGTCACACAAGGATCACAGTCAGTCACAGAATTATAAAATTCACTCACCAAAGATCACAGATAGTCACAAGATGATCACAGACAGTCACGTTTTTGCCTAAATACTATCGTGACTATCAAAAAGCGTGACTATTAGCGTAGCGTTACACTATGTTTAATGCTACTGTGCTCTTAATTTACAACAGAATCTCTGTGACTTTTATGTGACTGTTAAGTTCTCACAAAGACCTATCTGGTGCTGTATAGTAACACACAGTAACATCAGTCCTTCATAGCTTTGTTTTTGTTCAAAGTCAAGAAAAACTGTCACAAAAACACCTTTTCCAAACTTGCCCAGTTTATCCATGCTGGCAAAAATCAGGTAAATTTTCTAAAAATATGCACTTTTAGTTTTTAAAAAATTCAGGTCATGATCTTTCCAATGACGTCAAGATATCAGCAGTATGTTGATTGGTTTGTTCACACTCGCCTCATGAATTGGACCTGTCAAAATGCACATTTCGGAAAGTGGACTTTTTGGGGGTAAACCCCTTTGTAGTATCTTTCAGGTGAACATGAAAAATATGCCATATTTTTTTTCTGTCAGGAAAAATTGTTCTCTTTCCAATGAGCTTAACATCAGCAAAATCGGACTAAAACTTTTCCTGTTGCAGCTTCTCAAAGTTGAAAAACTGGGTGGAGGCGTTTTCAGAAAAATGCCTATATCAATGAAGTAGCTGATAGTGCTTGACATC
Source organism: Platynereis dumerilii (assembly GCA_026936325.1). Classification (NCBI taxonomy): domain Eukaryota; kingdom Metazoa; phylum Annelida; class Polychaeta; order Phyllodocida; family Nereididae; genus Platynereis; species Platynereis dumerilii. Next base: position 3,815,457 of record JAPTHN010000031.1, read on the forward strand.
AAGTCTGCTCCGCTGGATGTGCTCTGCCTGCATGGGTTAGAACCCCACAGTGGGCAGCTGCAGCATCCAAGAGCTCTATGTACTATATATAGCCCCTGACCTGTCCGAGCCCATGGGACGTTAAATGGAGGAGGGTTGTACCCAGTGTTCTATGCTGGGGCAACTGAAAGACCCTGGACATCCCTGAAGAAATAGGGCTTGTTCCAGACTCACAGCCTTGTCATTCATCAATCAAAACGGCGCTCATCCCGCTCTGTACCATAGGCTAGGCCTTCTAAGGGCGTTACTCAGAATTGAAGAATTGAAGAATCACGAAATAATTGTCAATGGGCAATTGTTGATTCCCTTGATTTCTCAACCAATCAAATCACAGAAAGCGGTACTAGCTACCTGAGGTCATGAAATGCCGTTCAGCCCAGATTGCACTGAATTGTTATGCGGAGAAGAAATACTCACCAGAGTGTGCATAGGTCAAGTTACACCGAAGTGACACCTAGTGAAGTGATGCCTTGTCCAAGGTAATGGGAGCATTTCTCAGACTTATCAGAACTAAAAAATATACTGCAATGACAAGACAAGCTATTTTAAAAAGTTAATCTCCCTAAAGTCCTAAAGTATTACCATATTTCTGAAATTGCAGTATGATGTTACTGGGCCTACAAATTCAGCCAAAAAAAGTGTTCTATCCGCACTTGCTTTTCTGGTAGGTCCAATTGAATTTTTATTTAAAAAATTAAAATGTTAATAAGAATCCTAGAATTATTAGTGTTTACGAATAAAAAAATAGCTAGAGTATTACCATGTTTTTCAAATTCTGACTAGATGATCCTTCCTTTATTAACTGTAAATTGGTAAAAAAATGAAGTAGCATCCGTTTTTGAGCTGTGGTCAGTCAAAGGTACACACAACTGTTACAGGCAAATTTCGCTGTTCTGTCTCTAATCCACCAGGGGCTTGACGTCACAATAAGAGCTTGGCTACTGTGACCTCATCAGTTGTGGTGACGTCACAATTGAACAACAGACAGTCATGTGATTATGTAAGCTTTGTTTAAATAGCAACCAGGCAAGCTCAAATAAAGAATACGTGTCTCTGTATCTGAGAGGTCTCTAGGTTCAGGTTGTCTCGAAACTCCAAGCCTGTAACATTTCTATAAGTCTTGAGACAGTTTTTATTCAGCTTTGGTCCTGATTTATCAACCATGTGTTTTCTTGTAGATCATGTTTCAACTGTAAGTCATTTTTGTAAAAATGTGACAACTTGCCCCTAACCCAGGGGGCAAGTTGTCACACTTATATAGCCCATCTAACATCTCTTAACAGATTTTCTGTAATCCAAGCTTGCAATATATCGAATTCCTTTTGAAAAACAAAAATACACATCTTGCGAAGACTTTGGATGAGTGCCTCCATAAATCATGGCCTATTTCTACCAGAAAATTGCGTCCCAAATTGGAGGACAATGGAATTATTGTAAAATTTCTTTTGAAAAAGTCATTTATAAGAAGTCCACATATCACATGACAGATTATACTTTCTTGCAACAACATCATACAAAAAGCTTAACGAACAAACAGATCTTGAAATTACAGTTTGTCTCATCTAGCATGCGAACTTAAATTTAGCACTGATTCTACAGGCTGTGAAAAAGCAATGCATGAACTAAAGCAATGCAAATAATTAAACTTAGTAGAACTAAGTTGTGAGTGGCGCTGCAGTGCATTTTTTGACGTCACGGCAATTTAGACCATTGTTTTGGTTGCGTCAAGAATGTAAACAAGTGTGAATGGACAGCCGTTGTCAGAAAATCGGCAAAAAAACGGCGCTAAAACATCGTGAAAATCAGAGGAGGTTTGAACAGATTGGCGGCGCCACCGTCAACAAAAATGTTATGACGTCATTCCAGCGCTGGCCAGCGGAGAGAGAGCACCTAAATTCTGTTATTGTCGCTCAATGTGCGTGATGGTCAACGATGCTGCAGTTTGTTCAATGATACAGGGACAGAAATCGCCGTTTTTAGGTTAGTATTGATTCGTGCATGTCTGTGTTATTTCGGGACAATAACCTGTCCAAAAACGATCGTTTTTTAGGCCAAGATCGGCTTGAAATTGGTAGAATAAAGCTGTGTTGACAGTGTAGGCCTGCTGATCATCAAACAATGTTTTTGACGAGCATAATAGTAGGCCTAAACAGATGAATTGTCAAGGCTGTCATACTTTCAAAGACACACTTTAGCCTGAGGGTGTGACCATTTAATATCAGTGAGGGGGCTTGTGTGTTTCTTTTAAAAATAAATAATTTCTTGCTTAGTTTTGGTGAAATAAATAAATTCTTTGTGGGCAGTCTTGAAATAATTAATTTCTGGTTGGGGTTTTTCATAACAAGGTGTTGCTTGATTTTGCAACGAATATTCGGGGTCTTAGGGCTGACCAGATGATCTTGGGGGGGGGGGGGATTTTGGTGAAAAAAAGTTTGTTTCACTTGAAACTGAAAGGATTGAACTTCATGCGATCAGTGATTTTGAAAAAAGTTAATTTTTTTTCTATGTTATTATAGTGTCAACAAAAATTGGCATCAGCTTTAATATAAAGAGGTGCAAAAAGTGAGACTTGTCTGCAAATAATGTTCCAGAAAGATCAGGCAGGAAAATTTTCAAGAGACAAACATAAACATTCTTTTATCTAAGTTTTAAGCTCACTTGAACCTATTGTATTCAACTTAAAAATTTTCTTTCAAAGCACTTTAATAGCTGGTTTGACAAACCACCCGATGATCAACTGGATTCAATAATCGTCCCACCTCAATCAAATGGTTGCCCCCTAACTATAAATTATGAAAGTGGAACAAGGATGCTGAACAAAAAATCAATTTCTTGTGGACTAAATATTTGTTTAAAATAGACAAGCAAACATTAGTTATGTCTGTCCAAAGTCTTTGCAATTATAGATTCAGACAAAAGCCATGCTTATAATGACAATTGTATGATCAGGTGACAGGGGCGTATCAAGAAATGGCCAGAGGGGAGGAGGGGCCGCTACATTGGGTGAATATGCATTATGCAGCGCTCTGACGTGTTTCCTGTCTCTTCCATCTTAATTTTGCGCCGGGGTGGAGGGGATACAGTCCAATGGCCCCCTAAATACGAAAGCGTCCGTGATAATATTACTCAAATATTTGTTCAGGACAGAAAATTTCTTGGCTCTTTCTTAAACATAAAAATTTTGCCTGATATACATGTATACAGAAACATTTTTGGATGGACACCGACTAATGTCTATTTTGGCTGTTTTAAACAAACTGTTTTTAGAGTGCAAACAAAACAAAACGTTATTACTCCCGCCTCAGCCCACAACGCCAAGTTATAAATTCTTAATTTTCAGTGGTCACTAATAGCACAAGGTATGAGAATGAAAAAAATATTATTAAGTAGTATTTAATCATCACTGACCCAATTCATTTGACTGGTATACTAAATTAGATAAATTATAACAATTTTAAACAGAATTTAATCTGGTACCTTCCTTCCTCTTGAGGTGGCATGATCTTAACAAAAACAAGCTTTTTTTTTACTTAATGCATTAGTCTTTTCTAATAGTTGTTTCAAATATATATATTTCTGTCGCCTATTAAAAAGGCAATTTTACATGAAGATTGATGTCATTTTTATTTTATTATAGGGATTTAATGTGTGAGGACGTTCAAAACGAATTATGTGCATCCACGATAGTAACTACTCCTGGACCCTGGCACTAAACCATTGTGGTAAGTTGTTGTTTGTAGCAAACCATCATTATGGTGACGTTGGCTTAATCATGGCTTAAAAAAATAGGGAATTCGGGCATGTCATGGCCTGGAAAGTTCTAAATCTCACTAGAATTTTTTTAATAAAGGCCCTAATTTGAATTTTTTACTCGGAAATAGTTGTTTAATTCGCGACCACTTGTGGGAATTTTTTTTGTAATTTACTAAATTGCCTGGAAAGTGGAAATTCACATTTTTCTTGCCCTGTATGCCTACAGAATTTAACTGAGCTTTTGTGGAAATGTCAAAAAGCATTAATAGAACAGCACTAAATTACCTTTTCTCATTAGAATATGCATGATATAATAGTAAATGCATATATATTGTGATTATTGTCAAAGTTTTTATGTTGGTATTGAATAATTCATATTGTTTTAAACATAGAATGATCAATTAATTCTCAATTGTACGGCTAAGAGCTATTCCTTATTTTCTGGCCTTTTATATATTTCTTCACAAAAATGTATTTAAAATTAAAATCAATCTTGTTTCATTGCAGCTGTGATGGACTCAGAAGTTCAGGCCCCCGCGGAAAACATCTGAAATTGACAACAAATTAGCTCTTTTGAAGTCGCAGTACGGTTTGACACATACCAGGACATTCAGATTGAGCACATTTTTAAAATATAAAACTACTGATGTGCAGTTAATGTCACCACTTCCAAATGGAGACCTGATGTTATGATATATCATCCTGTATTTTTAGTTAGCAGTACACAGCTTAGTCCAATATTTCAACAAAGCAAACTCATTGTCCAACATTCTTAATGTCTGAAATTATGAATTTTCACGTTAGCAGAAGCCAATCAAAAGATTTAAGTAACGTGTTGCATTCAAGTAATTTCTCGCAATAAAGAAAATACTTCCCTTAATTGAATTATTTAGTTTTATTGATATTTATTTGAATAAATCAATGTTGTAGAAATTAAGATCAAACAGTGCTGGGTACTACACGTGTTGTTGCTACCCTTGCCTGGAGTCTTAATTTGAATAAAGCCAATAATATTATAGGCATTTGAATTTGTAGCCTACTACTCATTTGGAGTAGATCTTCATAGATCTGATTACGGCATTTTTAAGTGTTACTTTTTCGGATATAAAACAAATTCCATACTGGATGTTTTCTTAAAAGTTGCCTAGTGGATAAGGCATTCATTCTGCTGGTTTAAAACAATCAAAAACTTTCTTCAGCATTTATATAGTACGCCAAATCAGACAAAATTAAGCAAATTTCTGCAAGAATTTTTCATGAATTTTGTAATTTTGTAGGAATTCTGCCATTCTGCAGTAATTCTTCTGTGCTGTAAGATTTCTGCATTTTCAACAGAAAAGTTTTACTTCTGCAAGGTCCTGCAGGAAATATGTACTTCTGTAATTCACTGGTTCTTGGCAATTTCTAATTTCCTGCAATTTCCGGCCGGGCTACAGTAGCCTGCTAAATCAGTTGCGAGCGTAAGAGAGCAGGCTACAACATTTCACTGCTGGTGCTCAATTCACGTCCTCTCTCACATGCATTTTTGAAGAAGCCCAGCATAGTTCTGCTGGGTTCTCCAGGGCGTGGACCTGAGAGGCAGCAGTGCGGACTTTAGAGGCAGCATTTATAATGAACTAGAAGCCAATTCGATACCCAGTTCGACTTGAACAGCAGACTGACTCGTCAGTCATTGGTCCTGCAGCATGCAAACACTGGAAATTTTGAAATCTTTAGTTTGTAATTCACCATTTTAGCCAAATTCCAGGGGGGACAGTGGACTAAGGGGCTACTGTGGGGTAAGTGGATCAAGTGTGCTTAGGGGCTATGGTGTGCTAAGAGGCTACAATGGGCAAAGAGGCTAAAGTGGGCTACGGCTACAGTGTGCTAAGAGGCTGCTTTGGCCTAAGAGACTACAATGGGCTAAGGGGCTACAGTGGGCTAAGAGGCTACTGTGGGCTAAGAGGCTAAAGTGAGCTAAGAGGCTACAGTGGGCTAAGGGGCTACTGTGGGCTAAGGGGTTACTGTAGCTAAGGGGTCACAGTGGACACAGTGACTAAGAGGCAACATTGGGCTAATAGGCTACAGTGGACTAAGAGGCTACAGTGGACTAAGGGGCTACAGTGGGCTAAGAGGCTACAGTGGGCTAAGAGGCTAAAGTGAGCTAGGGGGATACAGTGGCTAAGAGGCCACAGTGGACACAGAGACTAAGAGGCAACATTGGGCTAATAGTCTACAGTGGACTAAGAGGCTACAGTGGGCTAAGAGGCTAAAGTGGGCTAAGAGGCTACAGTGGGCTAAGAGGCTACAGTGGGCTAAGAGGCTACAGTTGGCTAAGAGGCTACAGTGGGCTAAGAGGCTACAGTTGGCTAAGAGGCTACAGTGGGCTAAGAGGCTACTGTGGCCTAAGAGGCTACAATGGACTAAGAGGCTACAGTGGGCTAAGAGGCTAAAGAGGCCCCAATGGACTAAGGGGCTACAGTGGGCTAAGAGGCTACAGAGGCCTAAGAGGCTCCAATGGACTAAGGGGCTACTGTGGGCTAAGGGGATAAAGTGTGCTAAGAGACTACAATTGGCAAAGAGGCTACAATGGGCAAAGAGGCTACAGTGGACTAAGAGGTTACAGTGGCCTAAGAGGCTACAGTGGCCTAAGAGGCTACAGCGGGCTAAGAGGCTACAATGAACTAAGAGTCTACAGTGGAAAAAGAGGCTACAGTGGCCTAAGAGGCTACAGTGGCCTAAGAGGCTACAGTGGGCTAAGAGGCTACAATGGACTAAGAGTCTACAGTGGACTAAGAGGCTGCAACGGACTAAGAGGCTACTGTGGGCTAAGGGGATAAAGTTTGCTCAGAGACTACAGTGGGCTAAGAGGCTACAGTGGGCTAAGAGGCTACAGTGGACTAAGAGGCTACTGTGGGCTAAGAAGCTACAATGGACTAAGAGGCTACTGTGGGCTAAGAGGCTACAGTGAGCTAAGAGGCTACAGTGAGCTAAGAGGCCACAGTTGGCTAAGAGGCTACAGTTGGCTAAGAAGCTACAGAGTGCTAAGAGGCTAAAGTGAGCTAAGAAGCTACAGTTGGCTAAGAGGCTACTGTGGGCTAAGAGGCTACTGTTGGCCACAGTGGACACAGAGACTAAGAGGCAACATTGGGCTAATAGTCTACAGTGGACTAAGAGGCTACAGTGACCTATGACGCTAAAGTGGATTAAGAGGCTACAGTGGTCTAAGGGGCTACAATTGGCAAAGTGGCTACAGTGGACTTAGAGGCTACAGTGGACTAAGAGGCTTCAATGGGCAAAGAGGCTATAGTGGACAAAGAGGATACTGTGGGCTAAGAGGCTACAATGGACTAATAGGCTACTGTGGGCTAAGAGGCTTAAGTGGGCTAATAGTCTAAAGTGGGCTAATAGTCTACAGTGGACTAAGAGGCTACTGTGGGCTAAGAGGCTACAGTGAGCTAAGAGGCTACAGTTGGCTAAGAGGCTACAGTTGGCTAAGAGGCTACAGTGAGCTAAGAGGCTACAATGGACTAAGAGGCTACTGTGGGCTAAGAGGCTAAAGTGTGCTAAGAGTCTGCAGTGGACTAAGAGGCTGCTGTGGGCTAAGAGGCTACTGTGAGCTAAGGTGTCAGCAGCATCGGACCGGCTTTGGGTCGACTCTGGGCCGCCGAGGCACGCTGATAGGGGAGGATACAGTTGGCTAAGAGGCTACAGTGAGCTAAGAGGCTACAGTGGGCTAAGTGGCTACAGTGAGCTAAGAGGCTACAGTTGGCTAAGAGGCTACAGTGGGCTAAGAGGCTATAGTGGACTAAGAGGCTACAGTGGACTAAGAGGCTACAGTGGCCTAAGAGGCTACAGTGGGCTAAGAGGCTACAGTGGGCTAAGAGGCTACAGTGGCCTAAGAGGCTACAGTGGGCTAAGAGGCTACAGTGGGCTAAGAGGCTACAGTGGGCTAAGAGGCTACAGTGGGCTAAGAGGCTACATTGGCCTAAGAGGCTACTGTGGGCTAAGAGGCTACAATGGACTACGAGGCTACTGTGGGCTAAGAGGCTACTGTGAGCTAAGAGGCTACAGTGAGCCTAGAGGCTACAGTGAGCTAAGAGGCTACAGTTGGCTAAGAGGCTACAATGACTTAAGAGTCTCCTTGGACTAAGGGCTACAGTGGGCTAAGAGGCTACAACAGGCTAAGAGGCTACTCTAGGTGCAGAGATGCTACAGTTGGCCAAGACGTTACAGTGGGCTAAATTGGCTTTTAAGCAAGAAGGCTAAAGTGAGCTAAGAAGCTACACAGTTGGGAGAAGAGGCTACAGTGGCTATACTAGCTCCTTTACCTCAATGGGCAGGTGTCAGACAAATAGTGGCTATTGGCCAGGACTCAGGCTGAGAGGTTGCAATGGGCTAAGAGGCTACTGTACAGTGGGTTAAGAGGCTGCTGTTGGCTAAGGGGTTAAAGTCGGCCAAGGGCCTGCAGTGCGCTAAGGGGCTACAGTAGGCTAAGGGGCTACAGTAGGCTAAGAGGCTGGTGTGGACGCAGAGGCTACAGTGCGCTAAGAAGCTACAGTGGGTAAAGACGCTACAGTGGGCTGAGAGGCAACAGTGGTCTAAGAGGCTATTGGGACCCATTGGGCAGGACTCAGAGGCTAGGCCTAAGAGGCTACAGCAGAGTTTGTTGAACAAGAGCCCGAGAGGTTACAGTGGCTCCTAACAAAATGAAAATCATTATTACATGTAAATCCTTTGAACACACACAAGCACTGTCAGTTTGAGCTAACCATGACTCCACTGCTTTGAGCTCACATTGAGAACATGAGCATTGGTACCCATCACAACATCGACACCTCACACAACAAAAACAGCACTGGCTCCACAAAGAGCATCGGCACTTAAACAGCATAGGCACCAAAAATTTTATGTGTGCTCAACAGCACTTGAAATCGAAACAGCATTCAATTTTCATCCAAACATTCAGTCACCAACAACAACATCTGCACCCAACAGAGCATTTGCACCAAAAAAAACAGCAGCGGCTCCAAAAAAGCTACGACACTCAAACAGCATGGGCACCCAAAACAGAATTGGTAGGCCTACCCGAACAACAGCGATACCAACAGCCTTGACATCAAAAACAGCATTGAATCCATCAATGCCTAAAACTGCATGAGGGGCACCCAAACTTACAGCACTGGCACCCAAAACATCGACTACCCTTCCACATTGGCACACCAAAAAATCCCACTTCCAAAAGAGCTTCAACAACCAAACAACAAGGTCACCAAAAGAGCTGGTTCCATACTAATGTACGACTTTTAGCACCTCATGTGGTGTCAATTATTATGTAAACAAAACTTTCGACATTAATGCGAGTATTTCCAAGTTTTATAAATATGTTATGTAATTAAGGAATATAAACGCGATATCTGAGAAAGAAACTAAATATATTCAAGTGTAGTTATATTTATACTGCAATTTAATATTCCATGAACAATTATTTAAATGTGTGAATTACTGCAAACTCTGCTGCAATTGCAAATATGAAAAAGCGAAGAAATCATAATTATTAAGTCTTTCAAATTGCAGGAGGTGGAATTTCTTCAGACGGTCTCAAGACTGTTTCTTCTAAATCAGTTCCAAAAATGCTAGGTTTTTTTCAAAGTCATCTTGGATTTCTGAGTGTTCTCTGAAAAACAACATCAAGAATTTTAATATTCTTGCATCCACAAAATAAAAAGTTTTTAAAATGGCAATTATTAATTTCAAATTTTACTATATCAATTATTATATTTCATTGATAACTGCTGACAATAAAAAAAGTAGTTGTAACTTAAGCCCTCTGTTTACAGTCATTGATTTTGTTCATTGAAGTCACAAGATACTTTTACTGTATTTAATCCTTGAAAAAATTTGTCCGAATTTAAAAAAAAAACTTGTCAGCTGAATATTGACAAAGACATGCAATGGCCTATGAGTACAAAAATGGTATTACAAATGAATTTGGTTAACTGTGAAGCATAAAAGGTTAAAAAGCAGTAATTTGTTTTTCTTTGTATAAATCCACATACTTATTGGAACCGATTATTTTCCTGCTTCAGTCGAATCATATTCGCATACTTCCTAGTGTTAAGTTGATATAACTTTGAAATAATCCAGTCCATGTGGAGAGCAATTGTTGCCTGAAACAGAGAATTTATAGAGCTCATAATATAGTCTATTGTATGACACTGTAGGGCTTCACACATGGGCGGAATTCACAAACAAGAACCCAGAGGTTCAAAATGGAGGTGGCGTAGTGTCCTAAGTTCACATCCCCTTGAAAATGACTGTTCTCTGAGTGCCCAGAACCAGCTGTTATAAATATATTGAGGGCTAAATCTCAGAATTTTACAAATAATCCATTTTCAAGCCACAAAATGGCCATGTGGCGACAGTGGAGTAGGTGATATGGAAAAATTAATACATTTCATGAAAGAACTTGGGACACCATATATACAACAGTTACTGACAAAACTGAGTTACAACAAATATGTATAACTATAATATTTGTTGAAGCTTAACTATTACCCTTAATTTGTGAGAAACCAAAATTTTTGGGAAAAAAATCAGACGGAATCATGGAGCACCGAAAAAATAATTTCTTTTCACATTTTTGCTGAATTTGCTATTATGAATTTTTGTAAGAGTTTTCAGACCCCACATTGTGGGTATTTAGTGCCTTATATGGCAAAGTTTCACATACATAGGCACGACCGTTTCTGAGTTCTGCTGCGGAAACTAAATTTTTATTATTATTTTTATTTTTACAAAAACTAGCTATTGCTTTAATATGAACACCGAAAGGCACATAAATGCTATAAGATCCATTCATGTGCCAATTACATAAACAATTACAACAGTTTTGGCACAGCAGCCAATACACAATGTGCAGTGGCATGTCGCTATGGGGGGCATGAGGGGGCATGGCCCCCCCCCAATATTGGACCTGTGACCCCCCCTGGTGCCCCAATATGAACTTTTCAACCTTGGCTAAAATATACAATTTGTATTGTGGATGCCCCTCCATAGAATCACGTGCCCCCCCAGGTGCCCCGCCGCTTGAGACCCCCTAGTTAGGCCACTGACAATGTGTGATGCTGCCAGCAGCGGATCCTAGTACGATTAGACAGAAGCCACGTCCAAATTACAACATGCCCGCTATTCATTCATACAGTGGCGTATTTAGGGGGGCCATGGTGCCATGGCCCCCCCCCCCTCAAGCCCAAAATTAACACGGAAGAGATAGGAAAAGCCGCGGAGCGCACCGTATTCACCCCATGTAATGGCCCCCCCCTCAGGCCATTTCTAGATACGCCCCTGCATTCATATGCTACATGGATGCATGCTCTATAATCAAGTTATAGCCAGCTTTCTTGTTCCAAACATCTCCATACAAAATGGCCAAGTCACAAGACATTCTAAAAATGCTTAAATTTCAAATTTCTCGCCAAAAATGCCACTCTCTCATGGACTGCAATAATGGAGGTGTGTAAACACCTCCATTAAAAATTACTGGAACATATACATTATTCTAAACTCTTTCCCAATATCTCCGAGGCAAACTAACATAATAGCCCTCTTCTTGCCCATTAGAGGATTTCCAATCATCTGTTTTTCGCAGTAACCTTGAAAATATTCACAATATTATATTGAAAATTTTTGCTAATTCACCAACAAGAATGTTTGAAAATCATAAAATTTGAAATATCAAAATTTTTTAGATTTCTACTGATGCAAAAATTTTTATATTGCTACTGACACAATTATTTATTAATAATTTATTAATAGGCCTATTGAAGAATATTTTTACTTGTCAAGTTGCGATGATCGATTCGAAATTTCAGCGATGATCATCATTTGTCACCAACATTTGTATTAAAAGCTATCTTATCTGAACTGTGCATGCAATAATTCACAAATCCAAGACAGATGAACAATCATGCTGTGGTCTTATACGTATAAACCTGACATTCCCCTAACAATTAGCGATTAACAAAAGAACAAGAAGGGAATATAAAAAGACCGAGGATATATGCACCTCCCGGCTGTGCGTATAGACCATAGAAATACATAGAAGGGACATGAGGCTCTGGCAGATGAAGCAACCAAATCCACCATCTTGGAACTGCCCTGTATCCTGACACAATGGTACTGTGACGTCACCAATAACTGTGATGTCACTTATAACAATGGCATGACGTCACATCATAATTATTCTATTGTGACATCATGTCTCAGGGCAGTTCCAATATGGCGGATTTGGTGACCTCATCTTGAGGTGGCATCATACAGCCTCATGTCCGTTCTATGTATTTCTATGGTATAGACGGACGAGTCTATTCGCCCAGCCAGCGGGAGGGGCGAGTAGACTAGCTTTGTCTATTCGCACAGCCGAGCTGTTGCTTTACAGCTGGGAGGTGCGAATAGGAGCTGTCTATTCACACAGCCGGGAGGTGCGAATAGACTCACGATTCTATACGCACGGCCGATCTATTTACTTTGAACATGTGCTCAGCACAGTGCTCAGCATTTCACTGACTATAGCATCTGGCCTGCACTACATCCCAGCAGCCACACAGCAGCGCCCCTAGTGGCCTAGGAAAATAGACTCATCTTGCAGGCTCACTGCTGGTCTTGACCAGTTTGTGTATTGCAAAGAGACAGCATATATGGACATCTGTTTATTAAACCAAAAAGTGCACTTAGTGCAGCTTTATTCAACCAGTTGGCCTATTGATTTTTATTGTACACTGAAAAGGGATGAGAACAAGATTTTGTCAATATACATGGTTCTTGCTGTTCACATTTATATAAAAACACTTAAATTTATCAGATCAAAGGGCTGTCAATGCCTTAAAAACATAATTTACTTTGTTTTTTCAATAATCCGTGTTTTCTTCAAAAATGATAAATTTATGATAAGTGCAACTAAGACAAGTTCCAAACTCATTCTAGGTATAGTGTTACCTGATTGTAATTCAGGGTGACACCTTGGAAGTCATTGTCTCTGAAGAGCAATCAATTAATTAACTGAGAGAGTGTCAGGTAAGTGTCAACAGAGCAGTAAGAAATTCGATTGCACTTTTGGAGCCTCATCAGCTGGCATTGCATGAATGGTTATGCATTGCTCTGCAAGCCACAGGCACAACATGCAGATTTTAGCACTGCAGCATCAAATAACGCGGCGCCACCTACCGGCCGGCGGTGCGTATAACCAGAAGCTAAACGCACAGCCGGAGGTGCGAATAGCCCATTCACGCTATACGCACCTCCCGGAGGTGCGAATAGCCACTGCGTATAAAAAATGTAACTGTATTTTATTTAACGAAAACCAGTAAACGAATTTGCATTTTACTAATTAAGCCTAAATATTTATTTCTTCTTCATAATAGGCTATAGATATGAAGTCCTGCATTCGTTAATTATTTTTTAAAAAGAACTTATTTCATTTCAACATATCAGCTGACAAATCGATTTCATAGTTAAGGCACAGTGATTACGGGGATTTAGTCTTAGTATTTTATTTATGAAGTTAGCAGTTCAAATTTCTTTTGAGCAGATGCATGTGATGTGCTGCTCAACTAATTAGATGCGCCCATATCTATAGAAAGACGCATCAAAATAATTGACATACAGGCCTCATGAATGCATGCAGTCTGACATGTGATATAACTATCTGAATGCTACATTTTAACAAACAGGTTAAATGTTTTTATTTCCTAATATATATACTATATCTGCACTTTATAAGCCTAAATAAAATATTCTGGCGAGTTCTGGCGAGTTTTGGTCATGGTGAGTTGTCACCTGGCGGGTTATCCCCTGGCGAGTTGACCCATGACCGACAGGTCCAGGAGCATTCATGAGTGACTGTTACTGGCTAAATACTAGGCCTAAAATATTTAGGTGTCCACAAAATGTCAAATGAAAGATCCCAGTGCGACAGTCACAGTGTCACCTGGTCACACTCAACACAGTGACAGTGCCACTGTCACCTGCACTGTCACTGACATGTTGATTCTGCCAGCTGAACTCATTCATACGTAATACAAGACCAAAATATGAACCTGTAACACTGCTGTATCTTGCTCAAGTGTCAACATTGGATATTTTACTTACACAGGTCCTTGTTTCCGAGAATTCAGAGATTTCTGGTCGTTTTGCCACTGTCTGCTGCCTTCCTGAAAATGTCAACACACTGGACTGGAAGTGAGGCAGATCCAACGGACGTCTGCTGACAGCTCAAAATTACGAGTCCATTTACCACTCTTCTAGGAGGTGTCTTTCGGTGGGGATCATACAGTAGAAAATATAGGCCGATATCTCCATTTTGACCAAATTTCAAGTCAATACACGTCCTCAGTAAGAAGGACAGTCCACCTAAAGCTGCCATTGGAATAGCATGGGATGGAAGTGAGGCTGTTATGATCGACAGTGGCGCCGCCAATCTGTTCAAACCTCCTCTGGTGAAAATATGAAGTCAATCCGATATCTCGATAATCAAAAGAGAATGTATTCTTATTCCATTTAGAAAACACAGAAACATTGTTCACGGAGACTCTGGGTAAATGCCATCAATGCCCATCAGGAATCCAAAAAAACAGTCCAAAAAAACCAATGCTTTGCTTGTGACATCACCAGGGACAACAGCATATTTTTGGGACATAAATGGCACAGGGGCTTCTAAACCAAGTTTATGCACATTCATTATAGAATACAATATATAATAAGTTAACGTCATGTACACAGGTTTAGGAGCCCCTGTGATAAATGGCCCCACAGGCAGTAAGTTGGGGATGCATATAAATGTCCCTTTAGTCCGGTAAGGGTTAATTAATTAATCTCCCAAAAATGGCTCAGATTGGAAGATGAGGAAAAAATTTGAAAATGGTTAAAAAATTGAGTTCAAACTGTCATTTTTAGAAATCTTCACAAAGCGCATGACAGACTACATATATTTGTGATATCATCACAAAAAAAGTTCTCATGTTAAAAAATATCAAAATTGATTTAATTGCCACCCAGCTGCTGACATCCATAGCTGAGTAATCAGCATTGTGAGAACTTGCCCCTGTGACAACTAGCCCCGGTCCCCCGTACATGTTTGGGCTGCCATCCATTATGACGGGAAGTTGTGATTGTAGTCAGGGACAGGGAGCAAATTCCGTGGGATTTTAATGGTGAAAGCAAGTCACCATGCTAGTGTGGTAGTGGGGACAACGACCTCAAGTACAAGAAAATACATGTTGGTTAACTGGAGACCACATATGGTGGTCAGGGTACAGCCGTCAAAAATGAGCACCACAGATGCACGGAAATTGGCATGAAAACTGTGAAATCACACATTTAAGGGTCTGTCGATGGTCTAAATATATTCTGAATTATTATCATATTTTGTCTCTCCAGCTCTCAATTATCACTCCAGACACTTTCATCAACACTTGACAGCACCAGATTTCAGGATTTTAAGTTTTGAACAGCTCAACACTGCCAATACACATCCTAGAACTCAACTCACCACCAGCCCTGCTCAGCCCAACAGACAGCATAACTATTCTCAATAAAATTAATTTATATATTAATCTGCTGTAATATAAAATATTAATCTGCTTAATTTGAGTACTCTGTTTATAATTACTACATTTTGAAAAAAAAAAAAATTATATATATACATATATTGTTCATCGTCAATATAAATTGTATTATTATAACTTTGCTTTCAGTATTTCACTATCATACTAACTTGCCTTTTGTCCATCCTTCATCCTCAATACGCCTTATCTACTGTTTTGATCTAGTCACTAATTGACAGATCACGGACTACATATTCCTTTTCATCTTCTATCTTGATTTTGTCTTATCTTTTGTCTTGATCTAGCTATACTGAGTTATCACAAATTTATATTTTTTCTGAGATCTAGTCACTAACTGACAGATCACTAGCTAACTGTCTGCTTCGTTACAGTTTCTAACAAATCATTCGGTATTAATCAATTGGTCTGTTTTAGTCACTGACTTATCACTACTACTATTATCTGATCTAGTCACTAACTGACAGATCACTATTAAATTGTTCTGATCTAGTCACTAACTGACAGATCACTATTAAATTGTTCTGATCTAGTCACTAACTGACAGATCACTATTAAATTGCTCTGATCTAGTCACTAACTGACAGATCACTTTTAAATTTTCTGATCTAGTCACTAACTGACAGATCTACCAACTCCTTCGGTCAATCACAAATTGATTGATCATCGATTCTAACCAACTCCTTTGGTCAATCACAAATTGATTGATCCTCGATCCGGACTAACCCCTCGGTCAGTCACAAATTGATTGATCCTCGATTCTAACCAACTCCTTTGGTCGATCACAAATTGATTGATCCTCGATTCTAACCAACTCCTTTGGTCGATCACAAATTGATTGATCCTCGATTCTAACCAACTCCTTTGGTCAGTCACAAATTGATTGATCTAGACTCTTAACCAACCCTTCGGTCAATCACAAATTGATTGATCCTCGATTCTAACCAACTCCTTCGGTCAATCACAAATTGATTGATCCTCGATTCTATCCAACTCCTTCGGTCAATCACAAATTGACTGATCCTCGATTCTAAGCAACTCCTCCGGTCAATCACAAATTGATCCCTGACTCTTTACTTTGGTCAGTCACAAATTGAGTCATCCTCGATTTTCGCATACTCTTAATTCACATATTGCTTGCTTATCGAACTCTCACATCAAACAGACAGTAACAATGCACATGTACAGAAAGCTTTATTCTGATGCTTTGCGAACTGGTCTAAATAGACATGTCAATGCGCTACAACCAGCAATAGCCGCAACTCAGCCAAAGGTACACCGTGTAATTCACAACAGTAGCTCAGTCAAACTCTCAAACAGATTTGAGATTTTAGCACAAAATGACTCCATGTCAGCTTCTGCAGAACACATAAGAATTCATCCCCACAAGGCTATTCTCAAACCAAACAATATTCTTAAAACCTGTGTGTGGAATGCTCATAGTTTGAGACAGAAAACGCAAATTGTCAAGGACTACAATGATGAATATGATCTAGACATCTTTCTTTTCACTGAGACTTGGTTAAAAGATGAGGATAAAGTTGAAATCGGCGAGTTGGAGCAAAATGGTGGATATTTCTTTCTTAGCTCGCCTCGTTTAGGAAGACCAGGTGGTTGCCTTGTGATCTGGCATTCAAGCAATTCAAAAAGATCGCATGAAGACCAAGACTTTTGAACACATAGAAATCCAAGTCCAAATGGATGGAAAAATGGTCACAATTCTTTTATAGTGTACCGCCCAGAGCCATCCAACAAAAATAAATACAGTATTGCAGAATTTTTCACCGAATTCACGAAGTTTCTGAGACACTATCAAACATTCAACAATGAAATCATAATTACTGGCGATTTCAACTTTCATGTGAATAAACCGGATGATAACAATGCCATTAAATTTAACGACATCCTTGAAATGTTTGGTCTTGTGCAACATGTCTCTGAACCAACACACAAAGATGGCATTACACTGGACCTTTTTATCACTCGAGAAAAATCCATATTGAACAATTGTAGGGTCAGTGACCTGCTCTCTGATCATAACTGCATTCTGTTTGACATTCCAATCGAGAAAGCAAAAAAACCCAGGAAGAAAATCAGTTTCAGAAAAACTAGTAAAGTTGTTCAAGATTTCAAAAAAGACATTGGAAGACATCTGTCTGTAAGTGGGATGGAACAGAAAGGTCTATATTCTATAATGAACTTATTTGACTCTATAACTCTACTGAAGAGGTTCTGGAGAAACATGCTCCCATTAAAATCAGAGAAGTAACTCCACGCACACCCACTGCATTCAACACTGCTGATATCAAGCTGCTAAAATTCAAAAGAGGAAAGCAGAAAGATTATGGAGAAGAACCAGACTTGAAAATGACTGGGAGTCATTCAAAGAAAAAAGAAATGCACTGAATCTGCAGCTGACTCACCTCAAATCGGAAGATCTGCGAGTCAAGATTAAAGATTTTAATGGTGATGCTAAGAAGTTGTTCAAGTTACTGAAACTCAAGTCTGAACAGAAAACAAGAAGTACCTCTCCCACAGCACACAAATGAAATTGATTTGGCAAATGATTTCAATAAGTTTTTTGATGAAAAGATTAAAACACTCAGGTCTAAGTTGGACTCCACAGACAATGATATTGCTAATAATATCGAAACTGCCCCTCATACACTCCGACACTTCAGAAGGCTATCTCAAAGTGACATAAAGAAACTGATCAGAGAAATGCCAGTTAAACACTGCCAACTTGATCCTATTCCCACATGGCTTTTGCTCCAATGCATTGATGAATACCTCCCGTTATAACTAATGTTGTCAATAAGTCACTCACACGGGGAGAAATGCCTATTGAGTTGAAATATGCTTTAGTAAAACTTCTGCTGAAAAATCTGGATTGGATCTAATCAAAAAAATTATAGACCAGTATCAAACCTGTCATTCCTTGGCAAACTTGTGCTGTTATCAAACAATACACAGACCATCTTACTACAAACAACCTGGACGATGAGAAACAGTCAGCTTACAGAAAATTCCACAGCACTGAAACCCTCTGACAAAGATCCATGACGATATCATGTTGAATATGACCAAAGGTGAAGTAACGATGCTTGTACTGTTGGACCTTTCAGCTGCTTTTGACACAATTGATCACAAGATTCTACTGAAACGTTTAGAAAGCAGATACGGTATTCATGATTCTGCGCTATGCTGGTTCAAGTCGTACATTTTTGAAAGGTCACAGTCAGTGATAATTAACGACAAGACATCAACCAGACTGCCACTCAAATTTGGAGTTCCTCAAGGTTCAAAATTAGGACCAATCCTATTTAATTCATACATCGCTCCATTAAGTGAAGTGGCTGAAAAACACCAAGTCAAAGACCAAAAGTATGCCGATGACGAGCAACTTATACTCTCTTTCAAACCAACTTTCTCAGAACAAGGAAATGCCGTAGTCAAAATGGAAAAGTGCACTGATATCAGAAAATTTCTCCATGAAAATAAGCCGTGTAACAATGGAGAAAAAACAGAACTACTGTTCATTGGCAGTCCACATCAACTTAATAAACTCCAAGTATCATCAATCCATGTCGACAATGTCAAAATTAATGCAGTCGATCATGTTAAAAATCTGGGTGTAATCTTTGACAAAAACATGACCATGGAAAAACAAGTCAACAAAATGAATGTGTCGGAATGCCTATTTCAATATTAGAAGCATTTCAAAAATCAGGAAGTCATTGGACAAGGAAACCTGTAAAACAGTGGTCAATGTTCTTGTCACACCTCACCTAGACTATGGAAATGGTCTTCTTTATGCAACGTCGAGTGGTTTGCTGTATAAACTTCAAGTGGCCCAAAACTCAGCTGTTAGACTCATTGAAAAATTGAGAAAGCACGACAGTGTAAGCCAGCATAGGAAGCAGCTACATTGGCTGCCCATTCCAGTAAGAATACAATTCAAACTCATGTTAACAACTTGGAAAGCAATAAACGGGCAAGCTCCCTTGTATATTCAAAACATGATTCAGCAAAAATCTGAACGAAACTGGAATCTGAGAAGCAATAACAAAATGCTCTTAAATGAACCACCCGCCTGCAATAAAAACAAGTATGAAGACAGAGCCTTTTCGCATGCCGCTCCGAAACTGTGGAACCAACTCCCAGAGATAGTCAAGGCCTCCAAAACACTTGAAGGTTTCAAGAGAAATCTTAAGACTTACCTATTTAAAAGTTTCTACAGATAAATCCAGCATGCACAAGTGCTAGTGAGCAGTTTACTGGAATTAGCGCCATACAAATGCCTATTATTATTATTATTATCATTAATATATATATATGTATTATTTTATTGACATCTATAAATATCACAATTGATACATATGCCATTTGTAATGGGAAAAAGTTAAATAAAATATATAAAAATAGTATTTAATTATATACAAGATTAACTATATACATAAAATTGATTATACACATGTTATAAATAGCTAAAATCAAGTGAGCATATTGTTACAAATGTATACGAGTAATAGTACTTTTGGATAAAAAGAGCACTCAGCAAAAGATTAAAAGAAATACAAACTAGGTTCCAGTTAAAATACCTTGGTTATGTGATTGACCATGCAGCTGGCCTTTTCAACCACACACATACATTTTTCAACTCAATAATTAAAAGACAACTTAGGCTCGATGAAAATTTGTTAAATTTTTTATTGTGACATATAATTTCTGGTTTTTGGGAGTCAAGGAATTTAAATATAATGGTTTGAAGTAGTTGAATAGTATTTATGAATCCTATTTACCCATATGAAGGATCTAAATGTTATTAAACATCACCAAGATACTTATCATAGTCTTATGTAATTGGAAAAGCCCACTGACAATTTTGCATGTTAACATCTTGCTATTGATTAACACTGTTAACAAAAGCAAACAAACAATCAAATTATTGTTTATTTAGCAAAATTAGAAGTCAAAAGGTAGAATAGAAGAAGCATATTATGATGTCTAGGTCATTTAGACATCTTATTTTCAAGTTCTACCACACATGTTAGAACCCTAAAAATCGTTGTCCAACTTTTATTCAAACCATTGTGAGCACCTGAGCATTTTCATTTACAATATGCTTCATTATATGCATTGCCTTACTATATATCATCTAATTGCATGATTTTATGCATTAATTTATTTCCTTTTGGAAGGGACTTTGCAAAATATTTTCATTTCAGTCTATTATTATCAATACCAAATGCATGTGCTGTACTATCCTGAACTAGCCTAGTCTAAATTAAGCATTTGAACCATTACTATTCGTAGTCCTGGGACCCAGGGGTCGAGGGCTATGTTATTCGAAGTAAATTCATGTATGCACCAATTTCAAGTAAATTCATGTGTGCACCAGTTTCTAGCCAAGTTTATAATTTTTATTGTGGGCATGTGCTTAAAAACTGGTTGAACATTGAAATTGATCGATCTGGGAGTAACTTTAGGCTTTTAAAAAGATCCAACCACACAACTTTGCCTATACCTGAAAAAAAAATCAAAATGAACTAACCCTAGTGCGACTCTAAAATTTATTTTCACCATTCCCTGTAACGCTAATTACAAGCTTCTTATTCTGCTTCAAAAATGCTTTGACATACAATTAATGATGTTTTGATGAAATTCAAATTCTACTTGACCTCATTTCGTCTATTGGAGCCATAAAACTGGCCCAAGAATGTAATTTGTATCAAAACTGTAGGCCTTGGACAAAGCAAGACTGTCTTAGCAATGGCATTTTTTGGTCCTATATTTTGAAATGTCATAACAACAGCATAACAAGGGCGGATCAAAGGAGGAGCAACAGATGAGTCGTAAGTCGTAAGAAAGACCTTAGTTTAGCTGGGGGGAAGCACAGAGATAGTGGAGTAAGGAGGAAGCATGGGTGAACATGTGAATGATTGAGGCAGGGAGAAAAGAAAGGAAGATACATGTGCCACGATGTGGACCAGAAGGTAGCTGGGAAAAAGGGAGATATAAATTTTAAAGTATGGCGGAAGGATTGTAAATAAACAACTTCCTATCAGAGTTGGAAGGTCTCACAACATGCTAAAAGGTCACCAAGCAAGTTTTGATAACAATTTATTCCCAACATCCTACATTATACACCATATTAATATAGGTGTGTGCATTTATGAAAGGGAAGGTGAGGGCTGAGACAGGAGGAGGCCCTGAGGTGGAGACTACAACTACTGGGACAGGTGAGGCATGGAAGGAGTATGCAGAGTAAGGGAATGGGGAATGTTGAAAAAATAGTGAAAGGGTAGAACCAGGAGTTTAGGAAAGAGGGAAAGAGAGATATACGGAAAAAGGAAATGCGGAATGAGTAGGCCTGGAGAATGAGTGGAGGGAATGAATTTGCAAAGAAGCGGCACCGGTGGTGATATGAAGCTTGATGGGGATACAGGGAGGGAGACAGGAGGAGGACATGGGAGGAGACATTAGGCAAGGAGAGCTTGGAGGGGGAGAGCAGTGGATTTGGTGCGAAGATTGAAAAAGAGGATGTTTTATTTTTTGAAACTGCCAAGAAAGAACTGATATATTATGCACTAAACAGATATCAGAATTTATTCATTAATCAGATGGTCCACCAGCAGCGTAAATCTCTTGGGTCTTTGGTGGGTCTCCTCATTCGTCTATACCTGTTTGTTTCTCATTTCATCCCTTTGTCATTAGTGACTCATTACATTAAAAAAAAAATAGATGATGAAGTAAAACTACTGTCTGGATGGCCCCTTAATTCCATGTTTATGATTCAACATTTAATAGTGTACCTAGAGGTCACATGACACAAGGCAAAGAAAACGCTTCATGCTCAACCTTGCATGGGAAACTCGTACCCTGCAGCCAACTTCTCCCAATTCACAAGTTCTTTCGGGTTACAAAGTTCTTTTCTTATGTAATTGCTGAACCCCTTTATCTGGACAAGCACCCTAGGACACTTGATAAACACCCTTTTTATGGTCATGGTGACATTTTTGCCAGAACTTGTGCAGCAAAATCAAAGCATTCTTACATGCAAAAATATGTTTGTGCCATCTGAAATACTTTGTATATTTTCTGAATATGCATCAAAGCAGTGTGGTGGTATTATAAATAAATTTTAATGTGGCTTAAGAACTATTCAGAAATGGGGCCAACAGGACAATGGTTGGGGGGCTATGGCTTTTTTTTTGCGAAGCTTCGACGAACAATTTTTTTCGCACACAAACGAGAGGCAAATTTTTTCTTTTGCAATTTTAACGTTACTGTACCCTAGCTACAGTTGGAAACAAACTTTTTTTTATGTACTGAAAATTTTTTTTTTCAGTGTTAATTGGGAAAGAATCCATAGTATATCAAAGCCCCCCACCCCAAAAATCATCTGGTCAGTCCCTTACATAATTTGAAAAAACACTGTTATATTGCTCTCAGTCACAGTCTGTTACTCTCAAAATAAAAAAACAATACAAATAAATTCACTTATCAACATGTATGTTTGGCCTTGACTTGTTCAAGTTGTTGACTTACAAAAAATAAAACTTCTTCGTTCATTAATCATTCAGACAAATTATTCAAGGTCAAATTGCTGAGAATGACGCACTCGTGGGTGCAGACACTCAAGATCTGTTCAACTTGTCAGACACGCCTAAACTACCACCCTACCCATTGATGTAATAACACAACAACCTGAACCAGGGTGACATAACTCTATCATGAGCTGGTACACGTGTGAACAGAATGGTGAGAGTGATATTAATAGGCACCAAGTGTCATCCACATGGCAGTACCAGGAAGATGGCATCATCCGCCAACTGCCACAAGACAGGGACAGGGATGGTCAGGTTTCTGGCCCAAATTGTCGCTGGTGCTGATCTAGGGTCCGGTGTTATGTAATTTCACTTCTCAAAATTCTGACAGGTAAACTGAAGTAACCCACCCTCGCACATGTGTGACCTAGTTTCAGCGGCTATGGACTTGACCTGATTACGCAGTCCAGCCACGTTTACAAAAAGCGATAGTCCATGGGCCAGATATCGAAACCCTCCCCCCCCTTGGGAATTTCGGAGACCCATATATTTTGAAAAATATGTGTCTGAAGTTACATAATTTGCTTGTTGGACGATCTAGGACCTCAACGATAACCAGCAGGAGCTATATGAGTGCGTGAAGGTTCAAAATAAATTTTCGCCAAAACGAATGCCACTATTTTCAGAAAATGTGCTGTTATTCATAAACTAATCCATGTGTAGATAATTTAATGGCATCATTTTGAAGGTATTTAATTCTTCTATCTATTTGGTGCAAAACTTGATTGATTAGGATATCTATTTTGGTAAATAGAGTGCAAAACATTCGGCCGTAACTCAAAATTAAAAGGAAATTTACATTTTATTTCACGAAAGTTCCCAGTAAATTTGTTTATTTCCAATAACAATAACTTTAGGTAGGTGATAACAATTAGTACAATTAACAGCTTGTGAGCCATCAATTATTCATCATTTCATTAATATACAATGAAGTCAAATTTTCCGATATAGAGTAGCACGGGGCATGCAGCCCCCCTTAACTTCGAGGTGCAATTTGACCTACTTTTTGTGGTCGATTATTTAAATGCTTATGTTGTCAGGAAGGAATCACTTGACCCTACTTATAACTAGTGAAACAAATGTCTATGATCCAAATCATATTTATGTAATGGTCATAAAGTGAAGCAATGCAGATATCCGTTATACTTTTAAAAATGTCCAAAGTTATTTCTGTCAACCACTTTCAAAGAATTAATTGAAGTTACAAAAACCGTGCACCTTTTTTTGTTTCTTTAATAACTTCTATGATTTGGTGCTGTTTGCCCTGAAAATTTGTGACGTGACCTTAAAAGCCTCTAGCTTCAATCCTATCAATAAGAAAAAGCACTAAAAATGTACAGGGTGGTAAAAAAAAACTATACACTTATGAATAATTTTTTGGATGACGCTCATTGTAATAAATGCTTATTTTTCAATGCAAAAACAACTTGTATAGCAAGAATAGCTCTTCTACAGACATTTTTATTCATTCGGATGTCCTTTAGAACTGATGACTTTTCTGCAGTGGGCCTAAATGATGCAGAGGTGTCAAAAATGTAACTTTGTGTCCATTTTCCCATACAAACGTAATGGATGCCTTTATTGGGCAACTAAGGTCTGTGGTGTCTTGCAGGGATCTGCCTCTAAGTTTGCCCGTCCAGAATAATCACATTGATTGAGATCTTGTGATAACAGGGACCATATTGTCCCGCTGAGAAACTTGACACAGCAAACCTTCATCCAGTTCTGGGCTTTCCAAGGGAGTATGGCTGATGTCCCGTCTTGTTTGAAGATCAAATTATCTGTGGCACTGTACGTCTTATCTATCCAGGGCTTTAGATGCTCTTTCAAGATGTTAATATGTACTTTTCATGTGATTTCAACACCCTGATCATCCATCTTCAGACGGCTTTGTTTTAAAATCTTATAATGGCCATAGTGAAGTCTGAACTTGCTCTAGCACCTTCTGGTTTGTGCTGAATTGTGCCTCTGTCTTCTCAATTCCATTTTATGTTGTATTTATTTTGTCCTGTGAAGCTCAGTAGCTTTAAAGTTGCTGATGGGCCATGAACAACCCGGAGTAGTAAAAACGCAGGAGCACTCCCGGCTTCCATTTTGTCTGCTATCAAAAAAGTAATGAACCGTTTTGATTATTAACCAATTTTCCAAAGATCTAACATACTTGGCTTGTACACACAATAAGTACCCAGGCACTGACTCAATCATGGCAGCCTGGAAAATGAAATATCAACTGTAAAGTTTATTTTGACCACCCTGTAAGTTTAGATATAACCCTGCGGGGCCTCTCACCTAACCCGGGCTTCTATGGGATGAGCGACATAGATTCTACTGGGAATATATCTTACAGGATTCTGTATATCTTTATAAAAAAATTAGCAGATATTTTTGACACTCTCTATTCTGCAAAAGGTGTTTTCAGGGGTTTTAAAACAGGTATTTTCATGTTTTTAACTTGGTTATGGTAGCCATATTGCAGATTGGCAACCAAACACTTTTTGTCTGGAACATGTCCGGTTGACTCACATTGATGGTTTTTTGGACAAACATAACTTTCCTGAAATAAGAACTTAATCACAGCTGGATTGCCCGTTCATGAAAGGAAGATACTGCATTTACTTACTTGTTTATTCAAAATGGCACCTAACAATCCCAGAAAAGATACATTTCTCTGAATACCTGGTGCTGAATTTCATTATTTTTAGCGAGACACACTTTCTGTCACAAAATTGGCTACAACTGCCTCAATGGTCATCTTTATAACACAATGTAAGTATAATTGGAACCACAAATAAGTAGGCTACATGATGCTATGTTTATTTACAAAAAAGGAGGGACTGAAATGTGACTGGATGCCATTTCCTACTCCTTAACCCAACTTTAAAAAGAAAAAGAAGAAGAAGAAGATCTCTGCACACATACAATCACTATAATCAAAGGTAAATTCTATGCAAAAGTCATATATTCAGCCTGGATTAATAAAAGTAGAAATGGGTTATTTATGAAAATATTTATCAGGCTACCTGGATAATATAGTTTCATGTTGGACCAAGGGTCTGGACACTCCAGCCACACTTCGTAAAATTCTGACTATTGCAGATTTTTGCAAAAATTCAGCAACTACTAAACTTTGAACTGCCTTAAAAGTAAACATAAAAATTACTTGGCATAATTAGTTTCATACCATAGTTTAGTATACTTAACAGGCTATCTGGCACATATATTGTCATTTAGGACCAAGGGTCTGGACACTCCAAACACACTTAGTAAAAATTTGGACTATCACAGATTTTTATAAAAATTGAAGAATTTCGAAACTTTTAATTGACTTAAAGTGGTTATAATAATGGCCAGGTATGTTGAATTTTATGTGGTAATTTAGTATATTTACCAGGCTATCTGGCACATGTAGTATCATTTTTGATCAATGGTCTGGACACTCCATGCAGCCACACTTTGTAAAATTTGGACTGTTGCAGATTTTTGCAAAAATTCAACAACTTCCAAATTTTCAACAAGCTCAAAGTGGTCATAATATACTCAGGCAAATTGAATTTTATATGGTAGTTTAGTATGTTTAACAGGCTATCTGACACATACAGTTTCATTTTAGACCAAGGGTATGAACACCCGAGCCAGATTTTGTAAAATAAGGGCTATCACAGATTTTCGCTGGAATTCAACAACTTCTAAGAAAAAATTCCAGGAATAGGCGCCAAAAGTGGCACATTACCCAAGCGCACCAGACAATTTATTACCCGCTAGAGTAAAAAGATGAATAATTACCCGCAGATGCAGTTTTTCATTTTTAGGAAGAACTGTGTCTCTGGAATGTACAGCTCTAAAAGACAATTACCTACAGATTTTGTTAATTATGCAGTTGTCCTGCTTGGTACAAGAAATATTGTAAACGCCAATGTCGCAATGCAATCGAATTTACATTTTTCTTTTTTTTCGCTATATATACAGTAGTGACAACAGCCCTCGTATTACCACATAGCTAATTCCTTTTATAGTCTCAAAATCTAACTTCCAGAAAGTCGTTCCCATATGCTGGCTGCGGAGCTGCACGACCTTCACTTATCTAAATTTACAGCTGTCTCACATTGAGTGTTTCATTTAAGCTAATATTAAATGAGCATATTGCTCCAAGTATTTTCCTTTAGCACTACTTCGAATACTTTGTAGGTCGTTTTTGGGTAACCATTCGTACCGGAAAAAAGAAGAAATTGTTAGTTAGCTGAAGTTAGTTCTGCCATGTCTGGCTCCCATACATTACCATGATGACACCGAAGTACAAAAAACCAGCAGCCTATGGTTATGTACTAGATTTGTGCTATACAGACAGACCGTCAGCATTGGCCGTATGGTTATAACCTATACTTAGTACAGAGTCCATTCTGCAGATAGATTGGAAGGAACGGCAGAATTTAAGGAAAACATAGTATGTTTTTATATTTAGCAAGATCAGCAGAACAGAGAGGTCCTGCATACAGGAAATTTCACGCAGGAAATGTGTTTGTGTGGGACTGGCATTTCAGTCTGAGTCATCTTGCTTTTCAGTATTGAGAAGATTACGGGAGTCGTGATATCTAAACAGTTCAACAAAAATAAGTGCCCCTTTGGATAAACTTGAATATCTCAATGATTCCATTGCTGATTTTTATGAAAGTTGGCTGAATTATAGCCTCACATATCGACCTTACATGTGTGTATTTATAGCTCAGTGGCATTATTCCTGGCTGAGCCAGCAGCCTTTGAGTGAGCCTACCCATGTTTTCAAAAATCCCAGGCTTTTCCAATGGTTTTGAACAATTTCATCATGCGAGGGAGCCACCAGCTGGATAACCTTCATCATGTGTCTGGAGAAAATTTGTTTCTCAATCGTATTTGGAAGACAACTAAGGACTTCTTTTGTAACAGTCTTACAGTTTAGGTTCCTTGGATGCAATAACAAATCATTTGAGTGGAGTTTAATCACCTTTCGGCAAATTGTTTTTTGGAAAAGCCAGAACTTTGTGTTTTTGAAAATCGGGGTATGTGCACTTGGGATCTGCTGATTCAAACAAAAATTAAGCAATAAAGCTACAAATATACAGGTACACTATCAATATGCACTTATGCAGGCCTACAAACTGGCCAACTTTCACAGAAATCTGAGAAGCGGTCTTAGAGATATTTACGTTTTTGTAAAGGGGGACTTATTTTTGTTGAAACGTTTATTCTATTCACTGATCCTCTCAATTGTTGTTTCAGCAGCTTGTGTATCCTAACTCAGGGGAAAATAGCGCGTCAACAGCTTAACAAGACTTCAAGCTGAAATAAACATATAACTTCAGTACACAATGTATTGGAGATAATTGTTATTTTAAAATGATTGTTAGAGCTGTGAGCTCTAAATTGGAGTCGGAGTCAGAGTCGCTTTTCAAAAAGCCAAAGGAGTCGGGGTTGGTTCAGTAAGTTGGTAACATGTCAATACATTAGCATGGAGGATTGCATAAAAGTCTTACAATCAATAGGGGGAACGGGGGCACATTGGGACGTGGGGCACTGTGGGACGGTGGGGTTTTCTTGGATCCTGGCAAAGTATATGATATGGTAGTGCCATCATATCTTGTAATTTCACATGCTGATGTTTCCATGGTTTTATAGACAAATTACAGCCACATGCAGAAGTATGGCGAGCAAAAGTTTGTTTTCCTACTACTAAAGTAAATATGGACGGGTTCAATTCGAACCATTCTGTGGACAAACCATGAACAATGAGGCTTTCTCAGTGCTTGTTTGAATTTTATATATTGTAACGAACAGTTATGAATTGCTATCGTGATAAACACACTCACTGGTGTCCGAGAAATTAGCATTTTTGTGTAAAAGTCATATCGGGGCTCATTGGGACAGTGAATTTGGGGCTCATTGGGACTGTGAAATTGGGGCACATTGGGACACCCTTAATATGGCAGAATTTAAGTGTCCAAGGCAACTGATTGACCTGGGACAGCACACAACAGGTATTCAGGCCACAGGGAATAGAGGTATAGTGGATTACCATGCTCTGTGAACAAATTTGTCGCAAAGCAGTGCGTGTTACTTACATAGATGTCCGCACCCAGGACAGTTATTGTTAAATGTTTAAAACTGTTTAAAGTTATGAACTATTGGCACTACAAAGTGTTAATGCACTGTATATTGTCTTACGCACTACTTATATGTGATATCTATTGCACATGGAGTGTTAAAATGATTTTTTAATTGATGTCCCAATGTGCCCCGGCTGTTTTAGCCGGGGCACATTGGGACAGTCATTTTTACGACTCTCTGGCTGCAAAAGGGTAGGTGCAGTCTAGTTTATTATGCCTTGCATTTAAACTCAATAGCATTGGTGATATTCATGCAAACTTCTGAGTTCTTCAGTGCTTTCAGCATTGAGCAAAATTAGTAGACGTTAAAAGAGTCCCAATGTGCCCCCGTTCCCCCTAACTTTAATCAATAACACATTAGTCATTAACGTCTTAAAGAGTCAATCAGCATTGAAGCAATCATAAGAGATTGCGGAGGGCGAGAGCAACGGTGAGGAAAAGGGCGAGGGCCGCGAGGCCGAGGGAAAGAGAGAGAGATCGGGCACCACCTTGGACAGAGGGGCCGCCACTTTGGATGGAGGTGTACACTGTGCGCCCATGGAGGGGGAGGGTGGGTCGGTAGTAATCAACCATTGCCTTGCTCTCGGTATCTTTCAAGCTTCTGAATTTGGTCATCTGCAAATGGAACGGTTCAATTCAGTAAACAGCTTGGTGGTATTTGCACCTTTTTTTGAACCTCTTGTCCATGTTCTTTCTTACATCAGGCACAAAGCATACATGGTATCGGTTTCATCGGCAAATTCAAAACTTTACTGGCTTGAGTTGCCTACCATCACAGGAATTGTTACATTTCTTTTTTGTCAGACAGTCAGAAGAGAGTAGATTTCAATTGACTATTCTAGGGTTTACCATTGGTATTTGTTTTTGCTTATAAAAATGATAGCTTACAGAAAGGAACTGGAATGTTTCTTGTGAGGTCACATCCCTATCCATGCCATGTTATTCTGTATGAATCACTCATCAATGAGGTCAAAAGATACTGAATGTCAAACTGACCCTTCATTTCAAAGTATTTCATAGGGCATGTTGTGAGGTCATTGATGGCCACCAACAGCTTTTCTGTAAGCACTCGTTTTTCATCTACTCTAACACCGAGACAGCTATACTGAGGCAATTTACCTGAGCAGCTGAAACCGGCAAGGTCTTTGCGAAAACGGTCCATGTGACCGATTCAAAGCAGCCGGGAGAGGTGAGGGAGCCAAAGTATCTGTAGAAGTCTGATAAGTCATTCAGGTCTCCTCCCATAAGGTCAGAAATAGTCATGGGAGCAATAGCGGTCCTGTTCTTAGCTGCAACAGAAAATATAATATGAATTTACACCCACATGTAATTCTTGTAATTGCATTGCATCGACATGCTATGGTTTTCAGGTTGAATCAGAATTTAAACTTACAGAAAACAACGTCGGTAAGTTTGTCGACAATTGGAGTAAGAGCAGTGTTGTCATTGTCATCCATCTGAAAAGTAACATGATACATTGAATAGATTTTATGAGATTCAAAAGAATGACAAAGACGGACTTTTACTCAGATATATACAATTCCCTGGACAGAAACACATCCGGCCTGAACGACGCCTGCTGTGCCAAAAATACAGACTCGCAAGCCATCTTTGGGAAGTGCAATTCTTTTTGTAATCAGGTTTACAAGGCATCAATTCCATTACTGAAGTAAAATTCAAGACCCTTTAGGTAAAACAACGCAATGATTTCCCATAAAAAACTTTCAGTGAATTTTATGATCTTTCTCATAACCATGGGGCAAACAAATAAGCTACCTTTCCTCTTATGATAAAACGTTTCAATTGGCAGCTAAATAAATTTGAGTACCTCATAAAAAAATCCCAGAACAGCAAGACCATCAGCCTTGTCAATAGCAGCACCGATGTCAGCATATTTGGTGTTGTAGTGGTCAAAGTGAATCTGAAATTTAAATAATCATTCAGAATCATTCAAGTCAACAATCTCAAGACGACAGCAGCCTCGATCTCATCGTCAAGATGAGGGCTGCTGAAGACTCACATTTTTTAAAATAAATGTACAGACATAACTTTAGGAAGAAGAAATAGCATTTCAATACAAAGTAAAAAGCTGGTAAATTTGGCTTTATCCTACGTTGGCCCCCTAGGGGGTCTAAACATTTAGGCCCTTTTTTCATGGGAAATTGTGGTGGTAATTTTTACTGTATAAATGGCATTATGTTTATACACAAGATGACGCTTATACAGTCAATGTAACAAAGTAATACTTGTCTAACTATCTATCAAAATACTATGAGGTTATACCATGGGTGGAGGCAGTATATCCCTGGTATAGTCACCCAAGATCCAGTATACGGGGTCGAGGGTGACTATACCTTGGATATACTGCTGCAACCAATGGTATAACCTTTTTATCCCATGTCTTTTTTTTTAATACTTTTATTTTATATCAATGTAAAACAGTTTGAAGCACTCAATGTGAATGCAGCTGTGCTACAAAAAAAAATCAATACTCTTAATTGGCAGCACTTAATTGCCTTAAATCACAACAATCAGCAAATATGCTGGTATCTATATGCTAATAAGCATGATATATAGGGGCACTGTTGTCTTTTGATTGGTCAGTTCCAGTATATCCCTGTTGATCTCATTATCTTTCAGTATATCCCTGCTGGCTAATTAGCCAAAGGAATTTGATTGGTTGAACTAAATATATCCCTGTTTCTTTCTGTTGTATTTCCCTCTCTCAATC
This sequence comes from Platynereis dumerilii, assembly GCA_026936325.1. Lineage (NCBI taxonomy): Eukaryota > Metazoa > Annelida > Polychaeta > Phyllodocida > Nereididae > Platynereis > Platynereis dumerilii. The sequence continues at coordinate 3,847,327 of JAPTHN010000031.1, forward strand.
TGTATTGACCAGGGAAAAGCTCAGTATGAGGGACAAAAGTTGGCTAGACATGGGATACTGTCTTATTAATAGGGCTCTCACGATTAACCGATTAATCGCTGCCGATTAGATTTTAGATAAAAATCAATTCCAGTTTATATCGATTAATCAGTTATTTGTATATTTGCACGTGTAAGACACTGTATGGCATTCAAATTCCAAGTGTCAAGAGTGAATTGCAACTGGATTGGTAAAGTGGATTAGGTAATTTGATTGGTATTACCTGATTAAGCAGATTGGAGTGAATGAACTCAATGAAGTGTGAAGTCCTAATTGCAATTAATGTTTTCAATGGAATATCAAAGTCTCTTGGCTCTGCTTCAAGACCATGACATAAAAAGACACAGATCTTCACTTGCTCTCTAGAATGGCAGGCAAACGGCGATTAATCGATTACGATTTGATTTTAGGCAATAGATTAATCGGTTTTGAAATTCTGTAATCGTGACACCCCTACTTATTAACTCCTGCTTTAGCCCCTTTTTCCATCGGCAGTACTATTGAAAAAGGGGCTAAAGCAGGAGTATAATTATATAAGACAATAGGATATATAAAATACTGTCTTATATATACTCCTGCTTTAGCCCCTTTTTCAATGGAACTGTAAATGGAAAAAGGGGCTAAAGCAGGAGTATATATAAGACAGTATTTTTTTAGAAAGAGACAAGTTTTTCTTTGTTACATTGACTGTATAAACGCCATCTTGTGTATAAACACAATGACGCTTATACAGTAGAAATACCACCAAAATATAGCAAAATACTGTCTTATATATATACTCCTGCTTTAGCCCCGTTTTCAATGGTGATGTCAATGGAAAAAGGGGCTAAAGCAGGAGTATATATATATGAGACAATATTTTTATATAGCCTACTGTCTTATATATTCCTGCTTTAGCCCCTTTTTCAATAGTACTGTCAATGCAAAAAGGGGCTAAAGCAGGAATATAATAAGACAGTTTTTGCTATATCCTACTGTCTATATATACTCCTACATTAGCCCCTTTTCAATGGCACAGTCAATGGGAAAGGGGGCTAAAGTGGGAGTATATATAAGACAGTATTTTGCAATATATCACACTTCAGTTTGAATGTTTTAAGAAACATATAACTGTGAGTATTCTTGAGAATGATCTCCCTTCACACTTTTACAGTATTTATTCTGTGATATACAGACTGGAAACATATTTGACTTATTTTTCAGTTTCAGTTTTTGTTGATCAATATCTATGGAAATACCACGCGCATGTATATCAATAATACCGTATAAGACAATACCATATACCATATCTATCCATGACTGGTACATCCGCTCATGGGAAATACCCTGTCTACAAGTGGACTGCTCTTGCATTGCCACTTCTTTTTCCAGCCCTGGCAGATCAGAACATATGCTGTCTTGTGTTGCCACCTAGTGACTAGTGTGCTATTCCGCGAGCTCCTGCAAGCGTCCACATCATTTCAATCAGAGGAACTCGCACAATTTTGTCTGGAAGAAACCGTTGCTGTTTCTGAGTGTGCTGATGGCCTTGTCTACTTCCTTAGAGAATGTGATTGCCGAGTCATACTCTGGTATATATCAGTGTTGAATAGAAATTTTGTGAATGTGCAATGAAATTGGAAGTATTTCTTTGGACAGCAATGCTGAAGCATACAAAATCAGCAGAATGTAGTTCTCATTTTCACCAGACTGGGAATACCTATAAAATGTTTAAACCCTCAAGGGGGCTAATCCAGGATAATGCTGTAAATTTTATTCAGCTTTGCAATGATAGCAACTGTAACCCTCCATAATATGTGTTAAAAGTAATACATGTAGATTTTGTAATAAAGACGCCTTTTGAGAAGTGAATGAAACAGAAGAAGTCAAGCTTTCCAGTGATGTATAATATGTCATTGTTCATATACAGTGTATGATGTGTAGGCTACATATAATCATCATTTAAATTACTCAAATTGTACGACATTACGACATTTGACAGACTGCTTAAATGACACTAGGAAGGATGCCTACCTCCATGGGGTACTTCTTGCCATTGATGGTGTGCTCAGATCCCTGCCAGTTGGCTGAACCCCAATGAAAGTGGAATTGCACGAGCTTGTAGGTGTCTCCGAGACCGCCTCCCCTCATTGTGTATTCTCCAGTTGCCACAGTAACCCCAACTGAAATTTCAAACAAATTGAAATATAAGTTAAAAGGTTCCACTAACCATCGGGGATCAAGTGTTTCCAACAACAAGCTGTGCTTAATTGGCTATATGGCACTTGTACTGTGACTAGAATTATTGTGATTAATGAAAAGTTGAAAAATTGTGACTGCAAAACTGCACCATCTTTCAATGTCATGGGGCAACCCATCAGGAGAAGTTTAAATTTACACCTAATCTTCTGATGGTTCTTAGATAACACTAGATTATTTGGCTTTTTAGCCACCAGAGACTTAATGTAAAATAAGGACAAGAAAATGAATCAAATATTAGTGCTAATCTCAAGTCTTTACCAGCATGGCCATTGTTGACGATCTCCCAGTATCCTGAAGGTTTGCTGGAGTAGCTGTCACTGAACTGTATTGTTCCCAGGTTGGAATCGGCCGTTGCCTCAAGAGTCTCGATGTTGATGGGTGACTGCTTCGTTCCTCCACAATTGGCATATACAGTACTCCATTCATCAACGCCTAAAAATGGTCAATTGGTAATTTAAATGTACATTCTAATTGCGAAGAATCATCTACATAATATCTATATTTAAGATCACAAGTTTGGTTTGAAAAATGAAGTTATGAGCAATGGTTGTTGACACTCACTTTATGAAAAATTGTATCCTTCAAAAATAAAAGATTTTGTGCGCCTGGATGGGAAGACAGGAATTGGAACATCCTCAAAGGAATACACTGCACCTACTTCCATGCAGTCTAGTTGAATGGAGCCAGATCCATGTTGTGAACCAGTGGGTGAGTTTGTGTTTTACACCCCATCAGCGCTATTGTGGGCTATTTAGAGGCAATGTTATAGGAAATGGAGAGTTACATGAGAAACAACAGTGCCAGTTACACAGGTAAAACAGACAGAAATCTTTATACACGTAATCATGTATCAAGGAACATACAAAAGCTGCAAGTGAAATCTTTAATCATGATCAAAGTTGTGCTAATTTTGAACATGTTCATGACATTCTGACCTCCCAGATCATCTCTATAATGAACAACAGGTCTGTAAGTCTACACGGTGTAATTTTTGCCAATACAACAATAATTGACACTGCCAGTCATTGGTCTCTACTGCTTTTTAAAGAAGCACTGGCCATTAGAAGGCAAACCCCCACCCTCAATCATGGCCTTAAAGCCTCAAAGAGTTTGTTTTCCTCTTCTTCTTAGTAGTATTTGCGTCTCATCTGCGCAACCACCCTCTATTGAGGTAAAATCGTATTATTAATTAAAATGTCTCTGCGCTTGTGCAGGTTATGTATTAGCGCTATTGCAGCATATATTAAAGCTAATGCACCATTCATGCGATCTGAGCATCAACCCCCCCGCCCCCTGCTTCCCCCGTTCAGAACCATCTTGACCCTCGAATAGGGATTAGGCCTATGTGTGTGAGCATTTCTTTCTCTAGCAGTCGGTTGATTTCTCTGACTATGTCGTTCCTGGCATTCTCAAGGGTACTGCAGCAAACCAAAAAGTGAATTGTATCTTCAAATTCTTCCTTGCACAGAGTGCAGAGGCTACTCTTACTTCTTTCATGTTTTGCCAGCGTCTCCTGCAGGATGTACGTCTTTGTAAAAGTCTTGACATGGAGTGTAGCCCTTCTTGTTTCTTCTAAGCTGCAGATGGGTCATTCTCAAATTTCGGGAAAATTTGTGTCACTCCAGTTCCCTGACATTAATTTGAATGCAATTGATATCTGAAGCGTCACTCCACATAACATCTGTTATTCATATTTCTATTAAGAACCACTGCATTTGGAACAAAAAGTCATTTATTAGACCTTTTTTTGGTGCATTGTGTCCAGTAATCCGTGCCAAATCAGTGGTTTTTCCCTGTCACTGGACCTGACATGACAAAATCAAGTGTTAATTTTCCTCCTAAAGTACCATCATTTCCAAAGTTTCTATGCACGATTCATGAGAATACAGACTTGAATTAATATATACATCATATTTAACTTTTTTCTTGTTTCATTTTATTGAATTAATTGATGTAAAAGACGTGTCACTAGTTTATGTTAATTTTTTTGTCCACTCCTTCACCAGGCAGAGCTCGACTCGCTATTGTTTTTAATGAGCAATTTCCACTCAATTTCATAAGATGCACATGCGCCAAACTACCAGAGCTTTCCAGATTTTCATTCAACAAGTATTCAATAAGTTAAGGCATAATTTTCATTGGAACATTTTTTGGTCCCACTAAAATTTCTCATCCGTTACCTCTAATTCCGAGCTTACCAGTGATACTTTTTCAAAGAAATTTTATGTATATATTGCTGAGGGTGACAGGATTCAATAGAATGCAATCAAAACTTTGTATCTCCCAAATAGAATGCACTATTAAGAGAAAACCAAACTGTTCCTGTCCACTCCGTTACCCGTTTCTGTCCACTCTGTTACCACAAAAAATCGATATTTAATTAAAAAACGATTGAAGTACTTCTGAAAATAAGACTTACATAAGTTTTTTCATTTTTTTCTATTTTTAAATTGCTCAAAAAGCAGGTTTTTTGCGTCAAAGGTCCACTGCGTTACCACATTTTGCAGGGCATTTTGTCTCGAAATTTGAGAATGGCCCAGATACTGGTCGACCATAGGGGATGGGGTTTTCGCTTTTGATTTGATTCTGAGATGATCTGCTGGCTGCTTCCGTCAGTAGTTCAGCATAGGCAATCCCATAGACAACTCCTTTCAAAAGCCCTTTCCATGCCACTCTGGTCCAACATTGTCTTTGAACTCAATTCCATATCTCAGCATTAGCTCACGCCTGTGGACGAACCAACTTCTAGACATGCTATCCAGGGCTTTGGAGTTGGAGTCGTTGAGTCCGAAGTTTTTGGGTGGAGTCAGAGTTGCAGTCTCAGTTGAACTTTGATTTTCAGATGGAGTCAGTTGTTGTTGGAGTCGAAAGTAAATTAGTGGCTCCTGACTCCTAAAACTAATAAACAAAATTATAAAAACACACCTACAAAAATGTGAAATGTATCCCAGACTTTACACAAAACTTTGTAAACAAATGTTCATGTACATTGTACAAAATCCTCTGAAAACTTTGTAGACTTACTTTTTCTCTCCTGTTAACCATGTAATATTTGTGTTCAATAATGTCGATAAGCAGAGTCGGGAGTCGGACTCTAATTGTAATTCAGGAGACCTAAGGAGTCGAAGTCGGGAGTCGGAGTCACTTTTCAAAAAGCCAAAGGAGTCGGGAGTCGGTTCACTTGCTATCCTTTATTGCAGACACTCAATGGGGCTTCCCTCCTGTAAACTTGACTTCTCTTTTTTCAAGTTCAAGTTTACAACCTAACTATTCTTGTTGCTCGTTGATATATATTAAAAATATAAAACGCTCCACTGCCCGACCAACTGTACCAAGGCAGGGGTGAAGGTGATGTTTTACTTTATCTTTTCATGATGAAAAATATGTCTGCAGGAAATAAAATAGATAAAAAGCTAATTTAGGCAAAAATTATTTTATCACAGCAATCATTAAACATGAATAAAAGGTAATCTGAAATTGCTGTTATGAGAACATCAGGCCATACAAAATTAAATTTTTCAACAGTAGGCACAATAGCAAGGAATAACCTCCCTCACATCATGTGCCTTCACAGTTCTGTGTTATCACAATTTGTGAATTGGCAAACTTAACTTTCAAGATTAGCTGGAGTTTTTTTTGTAAATGAATGCAAACTAATCCTCTTAACTGAAAACATTTACATAAAACAGCCCTTTACATGATAACAATCATCCTGACAGGGAATACCCTGACAACTCAGCCTGGACTTTTGAGGGTCTTGACGCATCACTCAAGGCCATATAACACCCCTTTATTGCTTGTTTGCCATTTTTACCCCCTCCCCAAATGGCCTGGCCATTGGCCAAGCAGATTTAAGAAATTAAAGGTGTCACTCAAAGATAAAAGAGTGGGGTGACTTGGCTGGGGTGTGGCTAATTGTGAACCACAAAATTGAACAAATGGCTCATTGGTTGGCCACCCTTGTCTATTTAAAGTTCAGTTGATTTATTACTTGGCCTATATACTGTGAATCTGATATGAGGCTGGATTTGACTGCTGACGATAGTATTGAATATGCCCCTTCCAATGAACTGATTTTTATTTTTGTATCTATCAGCATTTTCCTTGAAATATAGTTTTAGCCAAAAGTGGACGGATTTACCCTCCTTGACTCTATCCTAAATGTTTATCACCCATTTATAATTGTCCAACTATCTAGCCATTTCTGTCTAGCTAGCTATTTCTATCTATTTATCTTTCTATCTACCTATTATCGATCTTTCTTTCTATCCATGTGTGTATAATGTGGCAGAGAATTTGCACATTTTATTTGCTTGTAGTTTTAGGAGTTTTTAGCGCGCGAAGCAGCAGCTCTTACTGAAGGCATTTTGCCTAAACTTATGACAACTGGCTTGGGCTCCCCTCCTCACCAATCACATTCAAACTTGGCATACATGCTAATCTGGAGTTTAACTCGCGATGAAAAACTTTTGGTGGCCCACCGTTAGGGTGCATCAGTTGCCCCAACATCAACAGATCAAGCTGTACCTCGGTCCATAGTTGTGTTTTACCACATAAAATAAGATACTAAAATTTCAGCTTGCTCGATGAATATTTAGGGGTGCCTCCAGAAGCATATTTCCTGTGAATTTTTCAGGAAAAGTTACGTTTCCGAAGGACCGCGGTTTGCGATGACCTGAGTAATATATAAGATAGAAAAAAACTAATGAAATTTTTGGATTCTATGGAAAATTTCCTTCAAAATGAATACTTGGAATCTATGTATCCGTCAACATTATGGTGATCATGAACTGCACGGTATGCTTTTACTTCAATTATTATGTACGACGTCACTGTTGTACATAAGTTTCTGTTTATATGACTGCATGGTACTTGGTCTTTGCTTTTCCCTTCATATTGATTATGTTTCATAAATTTGAGCAATAATTTACTCAGTATTCCATCTCTCAGAGCTATTTCAATTATTCATGATGATGTGATCTTGATAAACTTTTATGACTATGAAAAAAAACAAGCTTGCTATGTGTTGATAAGTCCCACTTTTTTTATCCTTATGAAGACTAGCCCTAACACTTTTTGTTCAAAAAGAGGTGGGTCCATGTCACCATACCTTTTTTGAAACACCACATAGAGTGAAAATGTTAAATAATTATTACATTTATTCAGTAGCTTTTATTCTTGTCATGGAATTGTGACACATTAATTCTACGATATAGATCCTCCTTAGACCTTGCCATATATGTACAGATTATGTACATTGACAGTCTCACTAAACATAGTCCCTGCTATACTCCAAAAATTTTGGTTTTCCTGAAAATATAGAATGTTTCACTGTTCAGACAATATTTATATTTCATTAATTTGCAAAATTATGCACAATTGTACAATGTACATGGACCCATCTTCTTGGCACTGTAATTTCAGGCAAGTTTTTTTGTAATCCGGGGGCTGAAATGATCAATTATAGCATGTTAAGAAGTCATGTTGACCTCTAGGTGATTCATTATCATCATAGGTGAACTCAGCATCCTCAGAAACCCCTACTGGATCAGTTTCATTGGCATTAACTGATTTAAGGTAGGAAAATGGCAACTTTTTATGCTCGACAACAACCAATTTTGGGTATTCGAGGGCTGAATTGACCAGTTAATGGCAGTTATAGCATGTTATGACATCATCTTGACCTCTGGGTGATTCATTAACATTATGGGTGAACTCGCCACCCTCAAAAACACCGCATTGACCAGTTTCAGTGGCACTGACAGAGTTCAGACTGAAAAATAGCCACTTTTTATGCTCGAAAATAGTCATTTTTTGGTCCCTCAACGGGCCCTCCAAAGATGAGCAGGGGGGGGGGCCCGGGGGGGGGGGCCCGGGGGGGGGCCCGGGGGGGGGTGTCTAAACCTCAATGGATTTGGCTGAAATTTGGTGTAGGAACTTTGTACACATATGGGCACAACTGAGCCCAAGAAGAGCTTGATCCGAAAAACTTTCCAAAAAAGGGGACACCTATCAGTGAAGTCGTATAAAATATTCTAAGTAAAAACAAATCCTGCAGTATGGCATCAACATTGTTTCAACAAAAGTATGGCTTCCAGGTATTCATTTTTTTCAGGTATTCATTTTAAAGGAAATTTTCTGCAGAATCCAAATATGTTATTATTTTTCTTCTATCTTCTATATTAGTCAAGATATCACAAACCGCGATTCTACGGAAACATAACTTTTCCTGAAAATGTCTTAGGAAATATGCTTCCGGAGGCACCCCTAAATATTAATTGATCAAGCTGATTTTTTAGTATGTTCATCTGGCTACCTAAACATAACTTCAGGCCAAGGTACAGCTATCTAGCTCTATTTTTTAGTTTTCATGGGGCGGCTGATGCACCCTACCCACTGTTACAAAAAAATTAATAAAGAAAATAAAATGGCCTGCTATTCACGGGGTCAAAGGTCAGCCAAATGGGTCTATGCGCATGCGCATGTTTACAGTAGGCCAAGGCCTACTCCCGGGGCCTACTGAAATTACCCCTACCCCCTGATCCTTCAACAAATCCTTCGGCCTACTGAAATTACCCCTACCCCCTGATCCTTCAACAAATCCTTCGGCCTACTGAAATTACCCCTACCCCCTGATCCTTCAACAAATCCTTCGGTACTTCACAATAGAAGGAAGTTCCCCGGTGGCCTAATGGTCAAGACTGCTTGTCCACTGGCTTTGAGGGCGTGGGTTCGAATCTCACCCCAGGAACTCACTTTAGTCCGAGCCCATGGGACATTAAATGGAGGCGGGTTGTATCCAGTATTCTATGCTGGGGCAACTGAAAGACCCTGGGCATCCCTGAATTAATAGGGTATGTTCCAGACTGACAGTCTTCTCATCTCATCATCATACGGCGATCACCTGCCTCAATATAGCCCACTAAGGTGCTGCTGAGGCGTAAAACACAAACAAACAAACAAACAACTTCACAATAGAAAGCCACGGCAACCACACCAAACTTACCTGTATGGCACTTTTTAGCTCTTTTTAGTGCACAGGATCTTGCTCTTCAACCAGTGTCTTGTGTATTCCACATCATTTATTTTACTCAAAATGAGGTAACTTTTCACGGGAATTCTCATCAATGATCCATCCTTCTGTTTACATATGGAACAGGGATTGTAGCTCCTGACAACCTCCAACTAAATGCCAAAAATTTGCAATGATAGTTGACCGATAAAAAAGATGCACTAATGCATAATTTAGTTAACAACTTACCTCACCTGTGAGAAGTGTCAAAACTATATTCTGGGGTTTTTCTGTGGAGATATCAAGCGAAATAACTGATCAGGAAATATGGACAGAGCCTAGAGGAAGTGGTTGGCCAATGTCAAGGTAATCCTTTGACCCATGTACTGTCTAAATTATATATATATTGTTTTATTGACACAAGAATATCAGTAATGATACATTTGTCAATGTTAGTATTGCGAGAAAACATTGGTTAGTAAAATGTGATAATATTTAATAGTATAAAAATTTTATAAGTATATATATATACAATAAAAAATGATAACTTTCATAAAATAGGACATGTAGGTTATATTACTTAAGGTTCCAGCCACCGTTTACTTCCACTAATCAATCATGTTACATCTAATGAATAGTATATAACAATTTATACCTAGTTATCAAAAATATAAATATGTTTAAAAAGCGATTTTCCAGACAAAACAACTAGGAATAATAAATAATAATACAGTGCATACATTCATTTTCAACATTGATATCATAATATCTGTCAATAATCATAGTGAACTAAAAATAATAGGCCTGTAACCACTTTAGAGACAAAGCATCAAAAAGCATTCACATCTATATAGTATATTCATATATAGTATATTCATTACTTTTCAGTATTTATGTATAATAATATCCCTTAATAATCATATTCTTTTGCAAGCTAATACAATTGTCCATTTTTCAGAATGTTCATGATATATTATTTCGGTCTAATGTACACGATGGTGTCATAAAGAGTTTGCAGTTATAATCTTGCAAAATGTCATCAAGAATATTTACAGAGATTTGCACAGTAAGTGTATATTGTAAGTAAAATGGTGTATCAAATTATCTATACATTGTAACATAACTCATGCGAAGGTAGGAGATGTTCTGTTATACATCAGCCTGTTGCAGGAACTTTCCAAGGCTAATTTGCATTTCGGCCTCTTTACTGCTCATTATTGCTATAAACTTATCTGTGTCATCAAGTGATCTAAAGTTATTTATCAGATTTTCTGCTATCTGAAATAGTTCATTACGGTTGCTCTGATTGCTTGGGCAAATAATCAGGCAGTGTATTTCATCTTCAGTCATATTTAAGCTACATTTCTCACAGATTCTATCTTCTGCCGGAATTTTTGGCCGTTGATGGCGACCCGTTTCTATACGTAGACTATGCGAGCTTGTTCTAAATCTGGCAATTTTGGTTATGATTTTACCGCTATGTCTTAAAAGCAAGTACGGCTCTAACCTGCAGTCTGTTTTAAATAGTTTATATGTTCTTAATTTAGGTTGCTGTGTACTGTCATTTATGGACTCGATTAATCTCATCTGTTCAATTTCATACAATTTTAGTTTAGTTCTACTGCCTATACTATCAATGTTATGGCTCCCACTGTCATGCATGTTATAAAGAATATTACAGTTATTTAGAATCTGGATCACTTTACCGAGCCAGCTGTTACGGTTGCCATCTCTGTGCATGTCCTTTTGAATTGATAGACATTTCTTAAGTATTTTATGATCAGACATTTTTTCTAACCTAACCCAATAATTTATCATCCTTACTTTATGCCTAACATGTAGTGGGAATCTACCAGTCTCGCCATACACTGCAAGAGATGGGGTTTGTTTTCTTACTCCTAGAACACTCTTAAGATAACCAAGTTGTAGGTTCTCTAACTCTCTTATAGATTTTTCACCTGTCCAGATTTCACTGTTGTACTCTAGGATAGGTAGGATATATGTATCAAACATTTTTAAGGATAGCTGGGGATTTATGAGGCCCAATGCCTGCTTTGTGTCTAAATTATAAATAATCACCTCAAGAGGACTAGATCACTTCAACATGAGGATTTAGTGAAGCTGTGAATAACATGCTCAACAGTATGGTGATCAATGTGCATGACAACCAACTGTGTTCCAAACATTCTAACTGACTGAGTGGAATAAAACTGTGACTAACTCATTGAAATAAAATAACCTTCTCAGAACAATATTGCTCTGTCCAAAAAAAAAAAATATATATATATATATATATATGTCATACACTTAACTGTAGGACTATCAGAAGTATTTGTAGGCCAAAAGTAGAATTAAATAATTAGATAGGAAAAAAGGTTATCAATGGTTTGATAATGGGAATGTGATATCAAAGAAGCTGCCATGAGTAGGGTCACCAGGAGGTGGTGCCACCTACTTTAGGATAGTTGAATCATTACAAGTACTCAACAATGCAATATAAGTTAAAATATAAGGACAGGCTATACATTACTATCAATTTTTTTTTGTCTCAATATCACAACATGTAAAGGTGTAAAAGAAGGACCTGGACATTCTCCTCTTAAACATGATATGAAATATTAATAAAATACGCAGTACATCAATATCACATGTTATCGAATTTGCAGATAAGATTGATGGAAAAAGTGATTTCAGGCAAGTGGGTAAATAGTTCAAAAAATATTGAATGCATTAATCGGGATTTTTTCCTTAAATTGCTGTTAGAAAGCCTGTATATATTAATTTTAAAAGAAATATATTCTGTGACCTGACTCTCTATCAGATCAGTATTATTGTGATAATTGGATAGTTTTTAATGGTTTGATAGTTGTTTGTGGCTGTTTCTGTTTTGCACAGCCAACAATCACAATAGGATCAGCAAATGCCTCATCAGTGATACCAACTGAATGCTTTGTCAAAGCAGTCAGTGGAGCATGACATGCACAGTAATGTGGACAATGTTTTCATGATATTTGACCCAGTAAGGGCTCAATCATTTATGAAATAATCAGTTGGAAATAAGTAGTTAGCCAGGATTATTGGAGCAAATCTTCAAATCTCCCAGGATTCAAATACACAAATGGACCAGATGAAGCTGAAACTGGATTTTTTTTGGCAGATATTGAATATATCTAGTTTTCTGTGCCTGGGAATTTTCTGCAGGCCACTTCTGATCTTGCAAGACTGTTCTTGATGGCTTACCTAGCAATGGATTCAAAATTGACTTGAAGAATTTATGACCTTTACAGACAGCAGTCAGGCCTGCAAGTCACACAACTAACCAAAGGTGAGGTAAACTTTATTCAGAACAAAAATTGACAGAATTTATTGAGGCTAAGTGTATTATTTTGACTCTTTCTTAGCCATGGTCAATGAAGCATGGCATTCTAGCTTCATTCCCCTGGTATTATTATATGAGTAATGCCACAGTCTCACGGGAGATGACGGTAAGCTTTTTATCGACGGCGGCGCAGAGGCAGACGATTTCTTGCAAGATTTTCAGTTAGGACGGCGCGAAAGGCAATTATGCAATCAATTAAGGCTAATCGATAACCATGCAACGAAAGCCACGGCGGGGTTCTTTTTGTTCCCTGCGGGGAAGAAAAGTTGTGCACCGTCACCAAAAGTTCGCCGGGGGGAAAGAAATTTCCTCCTCCTGCGGGATACTTTTATATCGCCCCGTGATATAAAAAGTACCCCGCAGGGAACCTATAACTGCCCCTCAGGCAACCTATTTCACCGCGGCGGACTATATTTTCACAGCGCCGGGGATTGCTTTTACGACTGCGGGAATGGTTTTGTACTCCACGGGGATGTCTGTAGGCCCGAGGGCATATCGCCGGGAATGAAAAGCATCCCGCCGTTGTCAAGGGCACCGCGGCGGAGGAGGGCGCTGCGAAAGCCAATAAAAAGGGCCGCAGAGGGCCGCCTTGCTTCACTTGCTGCTTGACCTTTGATGGGGACACTCCTGGATGCTGGACAGACATGATGGCTGATGAAGATGCTGGGGAAGACCTTGACGTTGCTGTTGTTGCTGCTGTTGCTGGTGCTTATTATCTAAGAAGAATACGGAGGAGGATGAAGAGATGGTGGATTCGGAATTGGCTGCTGCAGAGGGAACAACATGGCCATTTCTACCAGCTGCTGCCTGAATTGGCCAACAATGATGTCTCTGGCTACTACAACTTCTGCAGAATGCCTCCTGACATTTTTGCTGAAATCCTGGCTGCTGTGGCTCCTGCAATTACAAAACAAGACACCAACATGAGGAGGGCTCTGGAACCTGGATTGAAGTTGGCAGTCACCCTACGGTACATGGTGACAGGAGAGAGCTACAAGTCCTTGGCCTACGGTTTCAGAGTGGCTCCCAACACCATCTGCAATTTTATCCCCAGTGTCTGCATTGCCATCATGCGAGCTTACGAACATCTGCTGACCCTGCCAATGGATCCAGCATCCTGGAAGGAAGTTGCCAAGGGCTTCGAGAAGAGGTGGAACATGCCCCATTGCATCGGAGCACTGGATGGGAAGCATATTGGCATCAGATGTCCTCGGAAAGCTGGGTCAATCTACTTCAACTACAAGGGCTTCCATTCCATTGTGCTTATGGCTTTGGTGGATTCTGACTACAAGTTCCTCTACGTGCAGGCTGGATGCCAAGGAAGCTCATCGGATGGAGGAGTCTTCCTGGACACAAGGCTGAGGGACCTGCTGGAAGAAGAAGGACTTGGGCTACCCCCGCTGAACCTCTACCTGGCACAGTTGGGAATCCTTTTCCATACTTCATCGTTGGAGATGAGGCCTTCCCCCTGAAGAGCTGGTTGTTGAAGCCTGTTCCAAGAACAAACCTTGACATCCCCTCCAGAGTCTACAACTACAGAATTTCAAGAGCAAGGAGAGCGGTGGAGAATGCCTTCCGTATCCTGTCCCACAGGTTCAGATGCTTCCTAACTACAATGCCCCAGAAACCCGGCAGAGTGGCAGCCATCACTCTGGCAGCCTGCACTTTACACAATCTTCTGCGAGACAGAATAGAAATTCATCGAGCCATGGACAACGACGTAATGGACAGAGAAGATCCTGCAACCCATGAAGTCACTGAAGGACTGTGGAGAGGAAACCCCTTGCATGACCTTGGATTCGCTCCAGCATATGGAAATGCCACCAGACAAGCCAAGCAGTACCGAGACTACCTACGAGACTACGTGAACAGCCCAGCAGGAAGTGTCCCCTGGCAGATGGAAAGAATTTGAAGATGAAGCAGAGAAGCAGCAGCAGCAACAGCAATTGCTAACAAGCCCCTCGGGGTTTTACGCCTGAATGTGATTGGAACCGCAAATGTTGTAATTTTTATGGTGAAATAAAAAAAAAAAAAAAAAAAAAAAAAAAAAAAAAAAAAAAAATTCAATGCCCCCCTTAAAAAACCACAAATTAACCCAACCCTTGTAAGGGCTTACCACTTCCTCCAGAAAGAGCAGGCCTTGAACACATCTTTATGTTGACAAACCCCCCCCCCCCAAAAAATCCGTCCCTGCAACAACTACATTTTTTGTGACGTACATAAAATAGCACATTTTTAGCTTTGTATCTATCTGTACAACCCATTTAAATCACTTTCACTTCCTGTCTATCTGCCTATCTATCTAGCTATCTGTCTGCCTATCTATCTAGCTATCTATCTGCCTATCTATCTGTCTATCTATCTGCCTATCTATCTATCTATCTATCTGTCTATCTATCCAAGTGCAATCCCTGCGAAGTGACGATAACTGCTTTTGTTTTCTGCAGTGTATATATGTAACGAGCATTGTGTTCCATCTATCTATCTATCTATCTATCTATCTATCTATCTATCTGTCTATCTATGTGCCTATCTATCTATCTATCTATCTATCTATCTATCTATCTATCTATCTATCTATCCAAGTGTCATCACTGCAAAATGACGATCACTCGTTTTTCTTTGCTGCAGTGTATATGCGACGTCCAAATATTTTCTTCTATCTAGCTATCTATCTGCCTATCTATCTGCCTATCTATGTGTCTATCTATCTGCCTATCTATGTGCCTATCTATCTATCTATCTATCTATCCAAGTGTCATCACTGCAAAATGACGATCACTCGTTTTTTTCTTTGCTGCAGTGTATATGCGACGTCCAAATATTTTCTTCTATCTAGCTATCTATCTGCCTATCTATCTGCCTATCTATCTGTCTATCTATCTGCCTATCAGATTCTATCAATCTATCTATCTATCTATCTATCTATCTATCTATCTATCTATCTATCTATCTATCTATCTATCTATCTATCTATCTATCTATCTATCTATCTATCTATCTATCTATCTATATCTATCTATCTATCTATCTATCTATCTATCTATCTATCTATCTATCTATCTATCTATCTATCTATCTGACTATCTATCTATCTGACTATCTGACTATCTATCTGACTATCTATCTATCTATCTATCTATCTATATTAATTAAAGTGGTGAAAAAACTTTAATTAAGAAAGCAGAAATGCCACCTGTACTGGTGGAGCAGAAAGTGAAAATGGGCCAAAAAAAAAAGAAGGGAAATAGCACCTTGCTTTTATGAAGGTGTTTAAAATTTACAAGGGCCAGGACCGGATTTTTTTTTTTTGAGGCTCTTTTCATTTTTGCTCTTGTTTGTCATCGCAAGAGTTTTTTTAGTCAACATAAGATGTGTACGTGGCCAGCTCTTTTGGGAGGATTTGGTGGCCCTTAAAAGGGCCTGGGTTGTTTTTTTTTTCTTTTTTCAGACGACTTGAACAGGCATCACTTCCTTGGAGAGGGCAGGTTGACTTGGCTCCACTGGAACGACAATGGAGTTTGATGTTGCTGCTGGTGGACAAGTGTCGGCTGCTGCTGCTGCTGTAGAGACTGCTGCTGCTGCTGCTGAGACTGCTGCTGCTGTAGAGACTGCTGCTGTAGTGGTGGCTGCTGCTGCTGTAGAGACTGCTGCTGCTGCTGTAGTGGCTGATGCTGCTGTAGAGGCTGCTGCTGCTGCTGTAGTGGCTGATGCTGCTGTAGAGGCTGCTGCTGCTGCTGTAGTGGCTGCTGCTGTAGTGGCTGCTGCTGCTGGCCAAAAGAGGGTCCGGGGAAGCCAAGCTTCTGGGGGCTGTCAAGCATCAGCTGGGTGAAGCTTAAAGATGACTGCTGCAGGGCTGGAGTCTGGCTTCGAATTGGCTGCAGGGACTGGCACTGGCTGCTGCTGCTTGGCTGGGACTGCAACTGCTGGCGTGGAGGCTGGGACTGCATCTGAAGACTTGTCGAAGGCCTTGTTTGCTGGGGCTGCTGCTGAGTTGTTGGAGGCTGCTGCAAGTCCTCGTTGACAAAGGATGGAGCAGGACCAGGAGGATGGATGTATTGCTGCTGCTGCTGCCCTAGGATCATCTCCACATTCTCTTGCTGCATCATCAGGATTTTATCTTGGACGGCCGCCTGTACAAAGTAGTGGTCCGTCTGGCTCAAGGAGTGCAGGAGGCGAAGTCTCAGGGCACGGTTCATGTTCCCAGATGTGAAGATACTCCTGCACATGTTCTGCAACTGGTGTACTTCTGGATCCAGCCTGTGAGCAGTTTGTGGGCACATGTCACAGAATGGTCCTGCCGGCTGAGGTGGTGCTGGTTTCCTGTGCCTGTCCGAAGTGTAGTGACCAGCAATTGAAGTGAGGGCAGAGGCCATCTCCTGGTCTGTGTCCTTCCTCTTCTTGGATGGCTTTCGTCCTGCTGGGAAGATCTGGGACTGCTGCTGGGATGGCTGGAGGGACTGCTGGGACATCTCCTTGGACGACTGCTGCTGGCTGGCTGGCACGCTGTCATCCAGATCGGGCATAGGATTGTAGTCCATGGGGGCATCAGAATCGGACGACAGGCGGTTACTTCCTCCTGGTCCAGTGAAGCTGGAGATTTCCACGGCACCCTTCGGAATGATGGAGGCCCTCAGGAATCCACACTTCGCCAGGATGTACTTGTCTCGCTCGGACATCTTCTTTCTGCCAGCTCCAGAAGCTTGAGGTCTGATGATCTTTCCGAAGGTAGTCCTGATGTTGCTCCTCCATTTGTTGACTTTAGCTGCTGTGATTTCTTTCCCCACTAGCAATGTAAGTTCTGCTGCTTTCTCTGCATCCAGTCTGTCCTTCTGTCCACTCTTGAAGGTGGTGGAACCCTTGGAGTACAGGTTCTTGTTCTCCCGGTACCAGTCGATCAGGTCATCCTCCTGCTCTTCTGTGATGCCCAGTAGGTCCCTGGAGTTTTTCTTTCTGTAGCCCTTCTTCTTTTCCTTGTGGACAAACTGGCCATCGGAGTCCTGGATCAGCTCAACCTCAGATCCAGTGTTGTCAGAATCTTCCGTCGCCTGGTTCTTCCCCTTGTTGCCCCCCTTAAAAAACCACAAATTAACCCAGCCCTTGTAAGGGCTTACCACTTCCTCCAGAAAGAGCAGGCCTTGTACACATCTTTATGTTGACAAACCCCCCCCCCCCAAAAAAAATCCGTCCCTGCAACAACTACATTTTTTGTGACGTACATAAAATAGCACATTTTTAGCTTTGTATCTATCTGTACAACCCATTTAAATCACTTTCACTTACTGTCTATCTGCCTATCTATATAGCTATCTGTCTGCCTATCTATCTAGCTATCTATCTGCCTATCTATCTGTCTATCTATCTGCCTATCTATCTATCTATCTATCTGTCTATCTATCCAAGTGCAATCCCTGCGAAGTGACGATAACTGCTTTTGTTTTCTGCAGTGTATATATGTAACGAGCATTGTGTTCCATCTATCTATCTATCTATCTATCTATCTATCTATCTATCTATCTATCTATCTATCTATCTATCTATCTATCTATCTATCTATCTATCTGTCTATCTATGTGCCTATCTATCTATCTATCTATCTATCTATCTATCTATCTATCTATCTATCTATCTATCTATCCAAGTGTCATCACTGCAAAATGACGATCACTCGTTTTTCTTTGCTGCAGTGTATATGCGACGTCCAAATATTTTCTTCTATCTAGCTATCTATCTGCCTATCTATCTGCCTATCTATGTGTCTATCTATCTGCCTATCTATGTGCCTATCTATCTATCTATCTATCTATCTATCCAAGTGTCATCACTGCAAAATGACGATCACTCGTTTTTTTCTTTGCTGCAGTGTATATGCGACGTCCAAATATTTTCTTCTATCTAGCTATCTATCTGCCTATCTATCTGCCTATCTATCTGTCTATCTATCTGCCTATCAGATTCTATCTATCTATCTATCTATCTATATCTATCTATCTATCTATCTGACTATCTATCTATCTGAATATCTATCTGACTATCTATCTGACTATCTATCTATCTATCTATCTATCTATATTAATTAAAGTGGTGAAAAAACTTTAATTAAGAAAGCAGAAATGCCACCTGTACTGGTGGAGCAGAAAGTGAAAATGGGCCAAAAAAAAAGAAGGGAAATAGCACCTTGCTTTTATGAAGGTGTTTAAAATTTACAAGGGCCAGGACCGGATTTTTTTTTTTTGGGGCTCTTTTCATTTTTGCTCTTGTTTGTCATCGCAAGAGTTTTTTTAGTCAACATAAGATGTGTACGTGGCCAGCTCTTTTGGGAGGATTTGGTGGCCCTTAAAAGGGCCTGGGTTGTTTTTTTTTTCTTTTTTCAGACGACTTGAACAGGCATCACTTCCTTGGAGAGGGCAGGTTGACTTGGCTCCACTGGAACGACAATGGAGTTTGATGTTGCTGCTGGTGGACAAGTGTCGGCTGCTGCTGCTGAGACTGCTGCTGCTGTAGAGACTGCTGCTGTAGTGGTGGCTGCTGCTGTAGAGACAGCTGCTGCTGCTGTAGTGGCTGATGCTGCTGTAGAGGCTGCTGCTGCTGCCGTAGTGGCTGATGCTGCTGTAGAAGCTGCTGCTGCTGCTGTAGTGGCTGATGCTGTAGTGGCTGCTGATGCTGGCCAAAAGAGGGTCCGGGGAAGCCAAGCTTCTGGGGGCTGTCAAGCATCAGCTGGGTGAAGCTAAAAGATGACTGCTGCAGGGCTGGAGTCTGGCTTCGAATTGGCTGCAGGGACTGGAACTGGCTGCTGCTGCTTTGCTGGGACTGCAACTGCTGGCGTGGAGGCTGGGACTGCATCTGAAGACTTGTCGAAGGCCTTGTTTGCTGGGGCTGCTGCTGAGTTGTTGGAGGCTGCTGCAAGTCCTCGTTGACAAAGGATGGAGCAGGACCAGGAGGAGGGATGTATTGCTGCTGCTGCTGCCCTAGGATCATCTCCACATTCTCTTGCTGCATCATCAGGATTTTATCTTGGACGGCCGCCTGTACAAAGTAGTGGTCCGTCTGGCTCAAGGAGTGCAGGAGGCGAAGTCTCAGGGCACGGTTCATGTTCTTCCCAGATGTGAAGATACTCCTGGATCAGCTCAACCTCAGATCCAGTGTTGTCAGAATCTTCCGTCGCCTGGTTCTTCCCCTTGTTGCCCTTGGACTTGGCAGCATTCTTCTTGGGAGTATCTTCCTCTGTGGTGGCATCGTACTCGGACTGCAGGGTCTGCTGGTGGATTGCAGCTTTCAGAGTTGGTACGGAGTCATCATCATCATCAGCAGGAGTATCATCTGGAGGTAGAGGCTGGACTGCAGTCTTGGCTCGGGTCTGGGCTGGAGTGACAGGCTTGACTGGAGGCTTGACTGGAGGCTTGGCTGGAGACTTGGCTGGAGACTTGGCTGGAGACTTGGCTGGAGACTTGGCTGGAGACTTGGCTGGAGACTTGGCTGGAGACTTGGAGGTGGCTTGACGCTTGGCTGAAGGAGACTTGCCAGGAGTGCGAGGCCTTCCCCTTGGAGCAGTCTTGGTGGGAGACTTGAAGACAGCAGCATCAGCCGACTGGGTGCGCTTGGTTGGAGACTTGACAGAAGCAGCAGCATCAGCAGGCCTGCCACGCTTGGTTGGAGACTTGACATCAGCATCAGCAGACTTGGGACGCTTCTTCTTGACTGCAGCAGCAGTGGCAGGCCTGCCACGCTTGGTTGGAGACTTGACCGCAGCAGCAAGCTTGGCCAGGACTTGATCTTCATCTTCATCATCAGGTTTCTCGACGGCGCGCAATCAAAAAATGTCCGGCGGGAACCTAAAATGCCCCCGCGCGATACATAAAAAGAGGAAATATTTTTCCGTCTTTCCTGAAAATACTTCGACGCCGATTCAAATAGTTCTCCGGGAGCCGCCGTGAGAATGAAGCGTAAGTCCTCAGCTGCCCTGATCATCAGAATGCTGGGGAGCCCTTGTAACTTTTGCATTGGTTGTTCTTCACTGGTTATCACGAAAATTTCATATTTAATTCATCTAATTAGTATTTCATACTGAACAATGTGTATTAGTTCTAATTTGATCATCATATTTCTTTGTAAAATGACTAAAATATAGGTAGGTTTAACTCTATGTGGAACCTCAATAATGAGTGATAGTGGCTACACCTATAATCCTACATTACAGCAATGGTTGCATCCATGGTCTCTGTTTCCATCCTACTGAGAACTATGCAAATATTCCTAAAATTCTCAAATGCAGATTCTGATAACCATTGTAACCAAGAAAATAATTGTGCTTTCAATTGATAATTGTTTTGTTTCAAAATTATGTAGCTCTTCAAAGAAAAAGAAACCCTGAATGCCAAGGTGATTGTTTGGTCTGTGAGTGTCTATTACTGTATCAGTAGCTGGTCAGTATAGAGACAGTATAGGGACAATTATGAATTAGGGACCGTTCAGAATTTATGACTGGGGGGGGGGGTGGGAGTTTTGGCCGAGGGGGTACTAACTTTTCATACGTGTGTCAAGGGGGGGGTATTATTTTTTTACAACGCTTCCAAGGGGGGGGGTAAGAAATTTTAACAAAGAAAAAATGTTAAAAAACACGCATAAACTCATTTTATTTGGCCTTTTTTACGCGCAAAAGTCCACAAAATGACGCGAATCTGTACGCATGACCATGTATAACAGTATATATGTGTGTGTATTGCTTTATATGTCGAAGGGGGGGGTACTAAAAATACGCATGAAACCTAAGGGTGGGGTACTAAAATTCCGCATGAAACTCAAGGGGGGGGTATTAATTTTTGACGGGACGTTCCAGCAAAACTCCCACCCCCCCCCAGTCATAAATTCTGAACGGTCCCTTATAACTACAGAGTATTTAATATTATAGGCCTATATTTTACCGGCATTGACATTTAATGAATTTATCAATCTGGACCAGCTAAACCACTTTTGGACTGGTCAGATTTTCCAGAGGACTGGTCAGATTCTCCAGAGGACTGGTAACAGAAATCCATGCAATTTCTATGCAATTTGCAGTAGATGCTTCAGCTGGCGACTGTCTTTACCTCAATCATAGGCCTATATGTCTAAAAATGCAGCCTTCACTATGATCATAGGGTTAGGCCCACATAAAAAAATTCTCAAATTTACCATCAAATCTTTCATTGACCAGCTGCCCCCCTCGTTTCACTCCAGCAGTGACAAGTTGTAAAAGCGCCGCTTAAAGTGCTTATGACAACAGCATGATCTGAGTACGAAAAAATTAAATAGTATAACTCAGCTGATATATTATAACACCTACATATGAAAACCAAAGTCTTTAGAAATTACGTAACATTTACGTAAATTCACTGTCAAGCAAGTAATAGACACCCTGGCAAAGAACCACCCCCCCAATCTAGGAAAGTTCACGAGTATCGAGCCACCTTAATTGACAATACTGCAACAATTTTAGGGAGGGGGGGGCAGCTGCCCCCTGCCTTCTATGCCTATATCTTGACATTCCCACTCCATCAGTGAAATCACATACAAGCGCGCTTAAAGTGCTTGCACGTTATTTTTGCTTCATATAGTAGTTGCCAGATGAGTTGTCAAAAATGTTCTGTGTTGACATGGTTTTAAGAGAATTTCAGTCTCTGACATCACATTTTGTCATCTACATTAGTCTTTTGACTTTGACCAAAGAGCCTATTTGATATTAGGCTCAATTTTCATTGGTTGTTGGATATTACATTGGAATCTCATTGAATTCTCAGTGTGTCCAATGACAATGCAGCATAATATCTACTGGCCAATCATGGCTCTATGGATATTACACGTGCATGAATACCAATAATACCCTATAGACAATATAAACGTATGCAATTAGAATTTTGAGATTGCAAGAGCAGAGCGATTTTGCAAATAACACAGATATGGTGCAAATGCAATAGTTCAACTTGTACATCTCACTTATTTTGATAATGTTCTGGCATGCAAAGTATTTTTTCTTTTATAGTATTTGCATATTTTAAAGAAATACAAAACTAGTGGGAGCCTATTCCAAAGTCACATGACAAATTCCAATTAGAATACAACCACAGCAGTGATCACAAACTGTTATACATTGTTTACTATGTGTGCTTTTAGCAGTTAGACATGCATGAGATAATAGCTTTTTTAAAGCTATTACTGGCGCTATTTAAATTTTTTTGTATATAAATTTTGTATATAATTTTGTATATAATAATAAAAATATAATAAGAATCTGCAACTTAAAGAACTAACAAACCCAACAATAACTGAATTTTGAGAAAATGTTTTTCATAGTCAACTGTTGTTACCGCTAAGATATTAGGTCGTATTCTCATTGGTTAGTTCACTGTTATCCAAAGTTGGATATTTGTCGTCAAACTCCACAATAGTATAAAAGAGTTATTGTGAGTGACTTGGGCATGTATCCAAAGTATAAGATCTTCGCCAAAATCTACTATAGTCGGGAGTGAGCGATAAGGAGTGATTTTAGGCATGCACCTAAAGGACCTATAATTTACCCAAAGGCATCGCGGATATTTTGAAGGATGCAATGACTTTAGGAAAGTCATGCCAAAAGGAGTCGTAATGCCCAAAGGCCCTATAGTTTGCCCAAAGACCATATAAATTTGCCAAAAGACCCTATATTTTGCCGAAAGGCCTAATATCCATGCCCAATTGGCCTATTGGGCACAATAGTGGATATTGGCGGCAACATTTATAATTTCCTGCAACCTTTGACAAAAATTTAAAGGTTCAATTGTTCAAAAGACTAACACAAAAAAACAAGGTCTTATAAAGTATGTTTATTTACACAACAATGTACAAACCTGAATGGTACTTCAAACACCAGTAACATTAACAGTTAGTCAATACCTTGCATAGCCATTAAGATCCCAATGTATTGATGTGGGACTAGACAATAATACATAGACCGAAACAGGAGAAAAGGAGTCTTTAAAAGCAAAAAATTGGCCCATTTGTAAAATTTTATGTCATTTGGTCAAAATAGTTCAGCCAGTAGTAGTATCTCGGGAGTCGTATTTGGGTAATCAACCACTAAACTGGACAATAAATTTATAAAGTAGGAAAATATAATTAAAAAAATATTCTGATTTAAATTAACACGAAAAGGTCGATTGCAATTTACTGATCAAGAATGGTCAAAACAGGCCTTATACGAGCATGATGAGTGACCGTAGTGCTCAAGCCTCCTTTTATGACGTTATGGCCCATATATATATACTTTCATTCTACCATCTAATGACTGGAAGTACAACATATTATATCAATAAATCTGCCATTCTGCATGCTTCCACACAAATTAATGAACGATGATTAGGGTTATGATGACAAATTTACATCTTAAAGAGAACACATACCAAACGTTATGGTAACAACTTTCATAACCTCTAACAGTAAGTCGGTAACATCTCAATAACATTAGCATGGATTACATCAAAGTCTTACAATAACCTTAATCAATAACACATTAGTCATTAACGTCTTAAAGAGTCAATCAGCACGGAAGCAATCATAAGAGATTGCGGAGGGCGAGGGCGAGGGCGGCGAGGCCGAGGGAAAGAGAGAGAGATCGAGAGGGGGCGCCACTTTGGATGGAGGTGTACACGGTGCGCCCATGGAGGGGGAGGGTGGGTCTGTAGTTATCAACCATTGCCTTGCTCTCGGCATCTTTCAAGCTTCTGAATTTGGTCATCTGCAAATGGAACGGTCAATTCAGTAAACAGCTGGGTGGAACTAGAACCTTATTTTGAACCCTTTTTTCTATGTTCTTTCTTACGGCAGGCACAAAGCATACATGGTATCGGTTTCATCGGCAATTTCAAAACTTTACTGGCTTGAGTTGCCTACCATCACAGGAATCATTACATTTCTTTTTTGTCAGTCAGAAGATAATAGATTGCAAGTGACCATTCTACAGTTTACCGTAGGTGTTTGTTTTTGCTTACATACACGAAAAACGAAAGCTTACAGAAAGGCACCGGAATGTTTCTTGTGAGGTCACATCCCTATCCATGCCATGATATTCCGTATGAGTCATAAACAGTTTGTGAGGTCATAGCCTATACTTACAATGCTAACAGGAAAAGCAATTTGACGTGTCATACCACTCATCAATGAGGTCAAAAGATACTGAATGACAAACTGACCCTTCATTTCAAAGTATTTCATAGGGCATGTTGTGAGGTCATTGATGGCCACCAACAGCTTTTCCATAAGCACTCGTTTTTCGTCTACTGTAACACCGAGACAACTACTGAGGCAACTTACCTGAGCAGCTGAAACCTTCAAGGTCTTTGCGAAAACGGTCCAGGTGACGGATTCAAAGCAGCCGGGGGTGGTGAGGGAGCCGGAGTATCTGTAGAAGTCTGATACATCATTCAGGTCTCCTCCCATCAGGTCAGAAATCGTCATGGTAGCAATGGCGGTCTTATTCTTGGCTGCAACAGAACATATAATATGAAATTATATATACCCACATGTAATCTTATCATTGCATTGCATCGACATACTAAGGTTGTCAAGTTGAATCAGAGAAGACTTAAAACTTACAGAAAACAACATCGGTAAGTTTGTCGACGATTGGAGTAAGAGCGGCGTTGTCATTGTCATCCATCTGAAAAGTATTATGGTACAATGAATAGTTTGAAGAGATAGCGTATTCAAAAGAAGTGACAAAGACAAAAGAAGTGACAAAGGACTTTTTACTCCGATATAATAATCCCCTGGACAGAAAGACAACGGGCCTGAACAATGCCTGCTCCAACAAAAATACAGACTCGAAAGCCATGTTTGGGAGTGAAATTCTTTTTATGATCAGATTTACAAGGCATCAATTCCAATCCCGGTTAAAATCCTCGATGTAAAACAAGGCAATGATTTCCTATAAAAACCTAAGCTACATTTCCCCTTATGGTATAACTGTTTCAATTGACAGTTTAATAAATTTGAGTACCTCATAGAAAAATCCAAGAACAGCAAGTCCATCAGCCTTGTCAATAGCAGTACCGATGTCAGCATATTTGGTGTTGTAGTGGACAAAGTGAATCTGAAATTTAAAATAATCATTCAGAATCATTCAGGATCAACAATCTCAAAGACGATAGCAGCCTCGATCTCATCGTCAAGATGAGGGCTGCTGAAGATGTACAAGTACATACAATACAAAAGAAGAAGTCCAGCTTTCTAGTGATTTATAAAGTCACATGGTTCATACATGAAATGTACATATAATCATCATTTAGATGACTCAAATTGTACGACATTACGACATTTGACAGACTGCTGAAATGACACTAGGAAGGATGCCTACCTCCATGGGGTACTTCTTGCCATTGATGGTGTGCTCAGATCCCTGCCAGTTGGCTGAACCCCAATGAAAGTGGAATTGCGCGAGTTTGTAGGTGTCTCCGAGACCGCCTCCCCTCATTGTGTAATCTCCAGATGTCACGGAAACCCCAACTGAAATTTCAGACAAATTGTAATATACGTTAAAGTTGCCCTGAATGATAAAATAATTTGATAATTATTGGTGGTTTCAAGTGTAGAGTAATGTTAACTTGTGATCAATAATATTTTTGACTAATTTATGAATGTGGTTGTTTGATTACATAAATTATTTCCTTTACATTTTCTTGATAGTGCCTCCCACCTCCAGCACTTTCATTTTTAATGACGTCACAATATCCATTGTTATAACTATATAGTTATAAGCTAACAAATTCTGACAATGCTGATGACGTCACAAAGTTGGCATCAAGCCACATTGTTGCTTTTTTTCCGTGCGTACCCGAAATAAATCCAGGGGTCATTTAGTGCATTTAAATGACTATTTCAGAGAGAAAGAGTCATTCTACATCAATGAAATGTTACACACAAGTCAGTATGATTGTGATACACAAGACCATGTGAAAATTAGAAAAAGTTTTGGTGAAAATCTGATCATCATTCAGAGTAACTTTAAAGGTGTGCCAACAATTCCATTTGCGGCAATGTTCATCAAGCGTTCACAACCAACTATGTTTAATTGGCTATATGACAATTGCAATGCGATTGGAATTTTTGTGGACAATGAAATGTTGAAAAATCCAATTGAACTGTTGAAAAATCAACTTAAAAATGGAGTCATACTAATCTGCACGATCTTTCAATGTCATGGATCGAAGCATCAGGTGAACGGTTTTAAGTTTACTTCTAATCTTCTCACAGTTCTTGGATGACACTAGATTATTTGGCTTTAGCCACGAGGGACAAGAAAATGAATCTAAAATTAGTGCTAATCTGAAGTCTTTACCAGCATGGCCATTGTTGTTGATCTCCCAGTTTCCTGAAGGTTTGCCGGAGTAGCTGTCACTGAACTGGATGGTGCCCAAGTTGGAATCGGCCGTTGCCTCAAGAGTCTCGATGTTGATGGGTGACTGCTTTGTTCCTCCACAATTGGCATTTACAGTATTCCAATCATCAACGCCTAAAAATGGTCAATTGGTAATTTAAATGTACATTCTAATTGCGAAGAATAATCTACATAATATCTATATTTATATCACAAGTTTGGTTCGAAAATGAAGTGCTGAGCAATGGTTGATGACACTCGCTTTATGAAAAATTTTACCCTTCAAAACTGAAAGATTTTGTGCACCAGGTGGCAAGACATCTGGAATTGGAACATCCTCAAAGTATACACTCCACTTACTTCAATGCAATCTAGTTGAATGAAGCCAGATCCATGTGGTGAACCAGAAATTAGGGAAACTGATTGGACGAGCCCTTAAATGTTCACTTTATTTGAAACCGTCAAAACATACATCAGGAAATTGAACATGGTATCAACATTCAAGTGACAAATAACACATTAAGAAACGAACAATAGATGAATGATATAGTTCCTATTCTCGGTTACCCAGAACTAAAATGAGAATAATTCCAGTCAGTAATTTGTAACAATTCTGTCCATAGATAAAAGGTCAATATCACAGTTGTGCATCTCACGAAGACCATCTGATAACTGTAAATATCAGAGTGGAAATGATGCAAGTAACGGATATGTTGATGTGTGAAGCGCCATTTTGTCGGCTGGTGTAGATGGTTCTCCCTCGAAGGGGTTGCGTTGGTCTGAAATTATCTACCAAAAGATCCATTTCATCATCTTCGAGACTTCTAAACTTCTCCATCTAGAAAGGAAAAGGGAAAATGTCAGAATAACAATCTATCTTTTATGAATAATTTAGACCTAAGAAACAATAGATATCTAGAAGAACTGACAGTTAGAAGGCACAAAACTAACCTGACTATTGGAGACCTTCAAAAACTTCTCAAACACAGTCCACGTGACACTTTCGTCGCATGTCGGGGTCGTCAAAGAACCAGAGTATCTGTAGAAGTTCTTCAATTCATCGGTGTTTCCTCCCATCAAGTCAATCAAGTTCATTGGCTCAATTTCAACTGCTTCCGTTGCTGAAACATTAAGGCAAGGTATTTCAGCATCAAGGCAACATGCCAAATACATGTACGAGATACAAGATGATTCATATGAAGGAAAGAGGAAGGAGTAAGTTTTCACTCACCATTGACAATGTAATCCAGTGCCTCGATGACTGGTTCAAGGGCAGCATTATCAGTGTTGTCTATCTGAAATCAAGATTTTTTATTTTGCATAAATCTGGATTTGTCAAAAAAAGTTTAGAAAAAATCAGAACTATGAATCATGTCCTATAACAGCAGTTGCATCATGATGTTATGGAGTTTGGAACTCACCTCGAAGAAAAAGGCAATTACTGCCAAACCATCTTCTTTGTCCGCCGCCTCGCTGAAGTTGGCGTATTTGGTATTATAGTGGACTAGATGAATCTGAAATTGTAGAATGAATTTTATCAATATATGTGCCATGGTTGATTTCAGAAATGTGATTAGAGAAATGAGCTGTATCATTCAGTGAACTGTTGCACTTCCTCACCTCCATGGGGTACTTCTTGCCATCAACTGTGTGCTCCGATCCCTGCCAGTCCTCCGAACCCCAGTGGAAATGGAATTGCGAAAGTCGGAACTCTGCTCCAAGACCGCCTCTTGATATGAAGTAATCGCCATCCGTCACGGACACTTGAGCTGCAACAGAATGGATGGGTTTTTGAATTTGGAAAATTGACATCGAAAATCAATATATTGGCAAGCCCAATTTCCACAAAAATATGTATCAGAACATACGGGCATTCAAATTATGAGATAAATAGGCACTTCATTACTGTGTGGCATGGTATCAACAAATGGGACTTAATATGTTGAAATTAGGACTCCCATTGACGTATGTCAGAAGTAAACATATTGAACATACCACTATGTCCGTTGTTTTCAATCAGCCATGTTCCTGTGTTCGTGGTGGAATATTCCTCACTAAGTTCAATGTTTTCTAAACTTGCATCCTCGGTCGCCTCAAATGAAACAATATTCACCGGAGACTGTTTGGTTCCTCCACATGTTGCAAACATGTCCGGCCAGTATTCGGGTCCTAGAAAGACAAAATTCTTTAGTGAGTATTGTCACTTCTCACACAAATGCTTATTACTCATCTTATGCTGAAACATTAATTTAATTTTTCAAATGGTCTTAATCATAAATTGCCTTATTCATTTGTGCTTCATTACTTAACGCAAGTGTTAAATCAAATTGGAGAATGTGCTAAGAATATATATAATATATTATATCAAATGAAAAACTATTTACCTTTATCTTCCTTGCAACCAATCTTAAAACAGCAGAAGGTCCTTATTTGAGAAAAGCGATCTTAAAGCTGCCACCACAACCAAAAAGTACACAATTTACATCAATATTTAACGGATCTCCAGATTGATTTTTTAAAGTTATTGCACTGGAGGCTGTATTGATGACAACAACGTATAATGATAAATAAGTTTTATTTGTTCCAAGACAATAAATAAATAAATAATCATTGAAGTATTACATCAGATAAAATGTAAATGAATACTGAGTCTGTGATGACAGGAGGAATGAGAAAAGGAAATGGTTTCACCACTTCACTAATAATAAATATTGTAGTAAAAAGAAACAAATATACAACAAATACAATAAAAAGGTTTCAACAATTTCTCAACAGCAAAACGTAACTTATTCACCAACAACTAAAATAGCGAGATGACTATACAGGGCAGTACGTTCATATTCCCTGCTTCAATTTCTCCAATCTCAACTTCATGGTAATCAAGTATAATTGAGCAGTGTTATTTCTTAGAAGGATTTGACAAACACGATTGCAATTGTGGCCAAAAGACCAAGAATGGACATTGCGGATGCAGAACTCTTGCCGATTGAAGGTGCGGAATTCTTGCCCACATGTTTGGCAGAGACGGTTCTATCTCCGACAGCCAAGACCGGTCTGTAATTGTCCTCCATGGTCGCCCCATCAGAGTCCTTCAGGGTTCTGAATGTGGCCAACTGCAATCAAGAGCAAATGAATGATTACCATTTTCACCAGGGGGCATGGGGATCAAAAGGCACCACCTGCTGTTGAATCAAGAACCAATTTAAGGAACCAACCTGCGAACTGGAGATTTTTACGGTTTTCTCAAAAACGGTCCAGGTGACAGACTCGTAGCAGCCGGGGGTGGTCAAGGAGCCAGAGTATCTGTAGAATTCGCTAAAAGTTGCAGCGTCTCCCCCCATCAGGTCCAACAAGATCATGGGATCGATAGTTGCTGTGTCATCCTCTGCAATAAAAAGAATGTTTACTCAGTTGCGATATGCATTCGTAAGAATAGACCAATGAATAATGCTGCAGCACAAGTCTGTTGAAATTCAAATGAAATTTTTGTCCTAACTTACTGTTTGTGACACTGCTGAGTTTGTCCACAATCGGCTGCATAGCGGCATTATCGGAACCATCAACCTGCGCAAGCAAACAAATGGAATAGCAATGCGGTGGGGCAAACAAAGTAGCAAAATAGAAAATGTTCTACATTAGTTCAGTTTGCTTAGCAGGTACATTAGATGCAAGTACAAATGCATAGCTCACCTCAAAGAAGAATCCAAGCACGGCTAATCCGTCGCTTTTGTCTATGGCGGTTGTCAAGTCTGCGTATTTGGAGTTGTAATGGACAAAGTGAATCTGCAAGGAATATTTAGGAGTAGGCCTACATTAGGTAAACGACAACAAGAAAAGTCATGTTTGCATTACAAAGCAAACTCATTTAGTGAACAACTTCATTTAAGATATTTTTCTGTGGTAACCTCACCTCCAGAGGGTACTCTTTGCCATCCATGGTGTGCTCTGAGCCTTTTGAATCTGTGGAGCCCCAGTGGAAGTGAAATTGGGCCAGTTTGTAGGTGGCTCCCAGTCCTCCCTCCGACAAGGTGTAGTCTCCGGTTGAGGTGGTTACTCCAACTGAAATCGATTGATTTAATCGGTTATTGCCAATTTTTGTAAATTGTATTACTTGTATGTTATTTATATGAAGGAATGTCTTGAGTTTGCTAGCTCATTCAAATTCAAATTTATGTTAGCTTTGCTAATTCAAAGGTCATTTATCAGCCGGTTCACTGACCTGCCAGAAAATGTTGCTGTACTGAGGCGTAAAAATGTCACATACGCTTTACACTTTTTTGAAGATAATGTTCTATATTCTACGAATCAGTTTGGTATTTGTCATATCAAGGGAATTCAACTGAAATCGACAAAATATTTCTTCAACTCACCACTGTGGCCATTGTTCTTGATGGTCCAGCTGCCACTTGGTTTGGTGGAGTAGGAAGCACTGACTTTAATGTTGGCCAAGTTTTCATCTTTGACCACATCTCCTGAGACTATGTTGATAGGGCTCTGCTTGCTGCCTCCACAAGTGGAATAGTCATTCTTCCAGTTGCTGGGCCCTGGGAAGAAAATTCACATTGCAGAAGAAAAGATACAAAAAAAGCACATCACCTACTTGAGAAAGGAGAATCATGTATCATATTCTGAAGAATATGATTTGTATTATTGTTACTGTATATGTACATGTAGTCAGAATATTAGAGAATTATATTTTACACATCTAGAAATAATATTACAGAATCAGAATTGATATAATAATATATTGGTTCAGAATTATAGATTAAGAATTATTTGATATATTACAGATTAAGATGTTTTCCTTTCAGAAAATGTTTTACGAACTCCAGGTGAAATTCTGAAGAAATCCAAATGCATTGTCAAAGTTGTTAAAGTGATATTAAAATGTTATCGAAATAGATTCTCACTCTGTTATTGAAGACTGCAGTTTGAAGGAAGTCGAAGAATCCAAGAGGAGGTAGTTCAGGTGTCAATTCAGTCAATTCAGTAAAAAGTGTGAAGTTCAGTAAAGAGTAACACAATAACACAGCACACAAGAACACAATTAGTAAGAGTTATATTTCACTGAACGCGCTTTCTTCAAAATATTATATATATATTGATAGTTTTTTCAAGAAATTAGAGAACGTGAAGTTCAGGTGAAATGTTTGAAGAAAACACAATGTCAGATGAGATGAAAAATCTAATGAGTCAACAGATAGCAAGATTGGAAATCGTCATATGTCAATTATTATAGCTCGACTCATTGAAGTTTTACTTAAATTTGGTTTTCGTGAAAAGATATGACAATTACTAATGCAACCAAAATCATAGCTTTTGCCAAATATCAGTTATAGTTCTTTCCATGCTTTTTTGTTCCAGTGAGTTGACAGGTATTTTGAATGTCAAAAAAGTTTCTTTTTTTATGTTGTAACCATAAATAAAACCCTTTTTTGGCAGTTTTTTCTGCTTAGCTGCAATTGAGCGTCTCAAAAGAAGTCGTACCAAAAAAGCTCTGCAGATTTATTGCGGAATAGCTATTCATTGCCTCAAGTGTCGCCTTTGTCATCGCAGGAGTTTTTTTCTGGGAAAGACCTTAACCATGACTTTGAACCTGCTTTTTCACCTTGGCCTTGGTCAGGTGGGAATCGAGCCACTAACCATTAAAAAGTCACGTGATGACGTGGGATGACATCTCACGACCAAAATTATTCATTGTGAAACTTAAAAAAAAGAAAGACAAAGAAACATTCTATGGCGCATTAACAGCTTGGTTGCAAATCAACCTTAATTTCATCATTAAAGCCTACAATAACTTCCAACTTGTAAGTTGTACATCACTTAACCTCACAATTGAATTCAAAGCGCACAACGTGGCAAATCTTCGACGAGCTCTATACAGACATCAACGAAAAAACAAGATGGCACAATGGTTTCAGCAGGGACTACATGGTCGAGAAAGGAGTGAGACAAGGAGCTGTCACGTCGACCAGCTTGTATAAGCTATATATCAACGACCTCTTGCAGGAGCTGGAATCAGCAGGGAATGGTTTGCATGTCGGATGTATCTACCTGGGGGCACCTACATGTGCGGACGACCAATTGCTTCTTGCTGATAGTCCCAATGATATGCAAGCAATGCTAAACGCATGCCACAAATACTCGACCGTCCAGAAATATGTCATCCACCCAGGCAAAAGTAGCATCACGACACTCCTGTCGCAGAAGTCAGAAGAACCGACTTGGTCATTAGGACCCAATGACTTGCCTACTACCAACAGCTTCACTCATCTGGGACTAGAATGGTCATGCAGCAAATTAACGCCAAACGTACAAAGTAGGATAAAGACCGGCAGAAGAACGGCGTACGCTCTCATGGGGACCGGCCTGCACGGCTCCAACGGCATGAGTCCGGCCGTTGCAATCAAAATCATAAACACTTATGTAACCCCCCGACTACTGTACGGCCTCGATGCAACCGTCCTATCGAGAAAAGAGACAGAAGAGCTGGGAAATTACCACAAGAGCCTTCTGAGACAGATTCAGGGTCTTCCTAAAACAACAGCGAGTGAGGCCATCTACCTGTTAATAGGAGCCTTGCCTCTCGAAGCGGAGCTGGACACTCGTACACTGTCACTCTTCGGTGCCATCTGTAGGGGAGCAGAAGAGAATAGTACCCTCAAACACCTAGCCGAACGTCAGTTGGCACTAGACAACAGCAACAGCTGGTTTCAGAGGGTGGTCCAATTATGCACCAAGTACAACATTAATATCGAGGCCGCAGTGACTGCACCATGGAGAAAGGCGTCCTGGAAAACCTATGTCAAGGCCACAATTAAAGACCACTGGACGTTAGCATTGAGAGAAACAACCAAGTCGTCAGTCAAATTCCTGGACACCTACGGCAACAAGAATGCCCCTCACCCAATGTGGAAAACGTGTCAGAGCCACCCAAGACTGGTCCCAGCAGCTACAGTACGGGCACAATTTCTGACCAACACCTACCTAACGCGAGTGAGGTTGGCCAAATTCACGAAAGGAGCAGACAAATGTTGCCCGCTCTGTAAGCTAGCAGACGAAGACAGAGAACATCTCCTACTTAACTGCCAAGCCACCAAGAAAATCCGGGAGCCTAAGCTCACAAGACTGGCGGAACTGGACTTCGACACGAGTGGGGAACACGGGCTCAGGAAGTTACTGAACGGCCCCCCGCCCACAACAGCCAAGTGCCTGGAGATAAATATGACGATTAACGAACTGTGCTACCATGTGCACCTACACAGGAAACGAGTGTTGGAAGCTAATATGCTTGCTTGACATTGTAAAAATCTAGTTGTAGAGTAGCTGTAGTCAATATCGTCGTAGCTGATATAAAACATATAACCATGTTCCTGATATGACATTTACTACAACCTATACAGGGTGCTCCTGAATGAAAAGGAGGAACTTCCAGAAGAAGAAGAAGAAGCACATAGGTGGAGCCACATGTGGTATGCGTACTGCAGAAGGAGGCCTGCTGGATGTTGCTGGAGGGGCAAATGCATTGGGCTTAGTAATACAACACTTGAACTTCACCCCAGTCTTAGAATGGTCCAGTACTACAATCTTTAACTCTTTTGGAGTTCCTTTGGGGGTCCTGAATACACAATGTTATCCTGTGCACAACTAGTCCTGCAAAAGGTCATTTGGCGGGATTCAACCAAAGACGTACATTTATGTCCAGGCTACCTTTTGTCAATCAGGTAAGACTCTGAAGGCTAAAAAGTTTGGTTTTACAAGTTACGGACAATGGTCAGCGAGAACGCTCACTTTGCACTATTGTACAATTATGTTTGAGGACATAAAATACAGGTTCAAACTAATAAAAAGCCCAGCAATGTTTGATATACACTTTATGAGCTAAGTTTGCAAAACCTTCCCAAAACTGCAGGTGGACAAGTCAAGCGGGATCAAAGGGCGACCATGTGACGGCAGACTCAGGTGGCAGGCGAAAGGTTTATTAAAGCAACAAGGAGCCCAACCAAGTGCAAAGGCCGGTTAGAAAGGGATACACACCAGCAAACCTGCCAGAAACACCAACAGCTACCAGCACACGAATGTGCTTTCAAAGAGTTCGATCACAGCTGGGAGTGTTTGATGATCTCGCCATGGGTACTTTGGTGGTACTACAGAGGCAAGCGTCATGTAGGTGCCAAATCAGGGAATTTAATTAGTCCCAAGGACCACAAAGACACACACCAAGTAGTGATATGTTAAAATCAACCAGCTGAGATGTTGACATCAGTGCATGACATTCAAGGCTTGGTTGTCAAGACAGCCAGTGCATTGGGGTTGGTAACAAGAGGACATTTACCCCACAAAGAACCCCAAAAGACCTAGGGCAACATTCTGGACAAATTTGAATAAAAATCGAATGCAATTAGGCTGTCATCCGAGTCAAAGTAGTCCAGCCCCCTGCTAGGAAGGCGGAGTTCTGAGATCATTGACCTGCTTTCCACATAAACATTTGCCCAAACTGCTTACGTCATTCAGCTTCTCATTTAATTTAAATGTATTATAATGGCATCGCAATCCATTAACCAGGCTTCCGCAAAGTTTTGACTTCGAAATTTTCTGAGGGCCTGTACTTTTTTAAGTGATCATTGCTTGGCAATTTACACGTCATCGCCTGCAATGCATCATAAACTTCGCAATAGTACAATTAAGTCACTATTTTGCCTCGCAAGACATATTACCATGCACCATACATTTGCCAAAATTCACCTTGAATTTGCATCTTGCTACTGAAGACAAGGAACTTCAGGTGCCCCCTGGAGGACTTGGTGCACTACATGCTGAAAGAGCTCTTGTAAGTCTCCCTCAGCATCACATGTACCACATGTGGCTCCCCCTGTATTCACTTTGAATTCAATTGTTAACAAAGTTACAGTAGACGAATGACGAGTACTTACATTCAGCTGCTAATGACCTCATAACAAGCCCTATACATTGCATTGAAATGAACTGGCAATTTGTCATCGAGTAGCTTGTGACTTCATTGATGCTCAGCTGATGACACGTTTTCATACTATTGCAAGTATAGGCTATGACCTCATACATTTCTTATGACTCATAGGAATAACGTGGCATGGATAGGCTATGAGCTCACAAGCAACATTTCAGTCCAATTCTGTAAGCACTCGATGTTCGTCTACTGTAATGTAAAAAACAAGGGTATCCAATCCTATCCAATATCCATATCCAGTACATACAATCTGAAGCCAGCTTTTTCAAAATGCATTGCAACAAAATTTGCATAAAAACTGTATTCACCAGTGTCACACTTCATCAGACACAGCATGGGTGTCTTTCCTGCATGTTGAACTATCTTAATCTGAAGGGTCAGTATGCAAATGGCTTTTGAAAGCTAATTACTGAAGCAATTATCCAAACCTGTGGTTGGCTGGGATTGATACACCTTAAAAATGCTCCTTAAAACACAATTACTGAACTCAGTTTTCCCCTGTGTTCAACTGTCAACAAAAGTTAACATTTACTCATAATAGCTTGGAGTCAAACCTAAAAAAGACAATTACGACACAATGCAGTACTTTAATGAATTACCACAACTGACAAGGAAAGCCTTCCGTGTTATTTTTTCCCATCGAGTAATAAGCTTCGTGTTTACAGCTTTCTGCACAGGGCTCCAGAATCAACCTCTACACCCTGGGGCAAAAAAAAAATCTTTCTGTTGGGGGGGGGGGGGGCTTTTAATTGCTGTACAATACATATGAAACAACCTACTGGAAAAGCAGACATGCGGGTATGGTTGTCTGACTGATACAGCTATAAAAACCAAGACGAAAAAACATTCTGCCAGCTGCTGACATTCCTGAAATTCAATTTCTAAATAAATGTATACAGGTCCAAAGCACAGTACAAATGCAGGTCTAAGCGCAAAACAAATGTATCTGCAGTCTAAAGTACTTGTTCAGGCATGGTGTATACGGTGGTTCATTAATATATTCAGTCCATACACCATTTATCAATAATCAAGTGTATGTAATTCCATGTTCCCCCTGCCAAGACACAGCCTTTTTATGATCTTCCATCTGGAAGCACCAGATCGATAATTGTTCAGAGAAAAGATTTGTGGGGCAGTTGCTGAAGAGTTGCCTAATGCCCTTGCTCTGCTAAGATAATTGACAAACCCCACTTAAAGTGGCAAAACCTACGATTAATAAAAAGGTAACACCACTGAGATAAAATCCGTTTGTGTGATTGTATCAACAAGAATAAGGAGAGCAACCAAAAGCTTACTGGATGGTAAATCAGAAATTCGAAAAGAAAAATGGCTCAAGGAAATGAAAGGGATGTGATGGAAATTTTGACCATTTTCTTGGGAGGCTATGAAACTCATTTTGTTGAAGTCTTGGAATGTTTGGAGCAATACCAAGCAATGCACCAAGAACTTTGTGAAGTGAAGTCTAATGACCCCCAAACTGTTAGCATAAATTTGCCTTTGCATATTTATGGTTGGGTGAAAAAAACAGTATAATGCTCTGTAAACTTCCGAGTATCTTTTTGATGACTAATGACCACAAAATGGAAAAAAAAAGAGCGAAACGGGTAAGTAGGTACAGGTCAGGTAAACAGGGAGGGGCGGGCGAAGCGAGTTGTATGAAGGTCAAACCGCAGTTGAAAAAGTTCGACATATATGGTCCAATAAACTCGAAGGGCCATGTGAGATGGTGGTGCCCTGTGCCTGTGGGGGGAAATCGGAAAGAAAATTCGGCTCATTCAAAATACCAAGCCATGGTCCAAGGTCACCCTTTGAAATGACAGTTCTTATCACAGAGCAGCCTTCGAACTGCCTGTCAAGTGAGACGACTCGAATCCCCAGTAATGAGAGGGCAGCTTCTGACAAATGTCCCCGGAGTACAACCAACAAAGGGGGAAATTCTTATTCCGAATGAATGGACACTTCATAATGGACACTTCATAATGGACACTTCATAATGGTCCCTGTGACCTAAGGAGACTTGGATACAAGCTCTGGATCAGGGACAAGGATCATATTCCTCAAATACTAATTTTGCAAAGTGCAAGATCCTACAAGATATGTGTACCACTCAGGAACAATCCCATATAGAGCATAGTGATTATTGAACCCAAAATCTCAGCTCTTTGGACTGTCAGTAATTACAAAAACAGAATGTAGACGAACTGGTATGAGGAAACTCAAGAGCAGATGACCAAATACATTTTATGCACCAAAAGGATGTGGGAATATTAGAGAGAGTTCGTAAGTTGGTGAACTGTCTGCAACAGCACAGATGGTTCAGCTCCAGTTTAAGGAAATAACCAAGAATGATTCAACCAGAAATATTCATAGTTAGTTTATTCGTGGTAGCTTCTTGGTAACAGTAACCTGACAAAACACCTCCCCACAATACCAGGCAAGAACCAGACCATGAATGCAAAGCTCGAGTTTCGAGAAAACATCTGTCAACGACACATACTGAACTTGACACCACTAAATTTCAGCAAAACGAGATTCTGTCATAACTGGAAGACAACTGTGGTAAATTTGTTCCATTGAAAGAGAAAAACTGAAATACAGGTTTCGAATTATAGCTGTCCAGATTAAGGTGGAACTTGGAAGTGAAATTCCAGAGCTGCAAACGACACTGAATATTTAAAGACGAATTATCGACCACTGACTTGAAGGAGCATTTGACAACTGATCAGTTTTGATTTTCCAGATACTGGAGGTCCATTTCTGAGGGAGTAGATCACTAAAAGGCATTTGACCATGTTTCCAAAGACAGCGCATTTCTCAACTGTCAAGTGAAGTCGATGCCATACACTGATAAAATGGAAACTACATTCTGTAAATGGAAGGTGAATGCAACTATAATTATGCAGAGTTGGTAGGCTTGGAAGAGCAGCAAATGCTTCAAGACAGAAAAAGAAACCATAATGAATAATGGCAGGTTTTTTTGTCTTTTCATAAAAAACTAACACATAAATGGTGAGAATTGGAGCAAAAAATTAAAGAGGAGCAAAGATGGATGGCTCCTGTCAAATGCGACATGATCCTGGGGCACCTCCCACCCCTTCGCGTTGAAGTCTCTGACAATAACATTGCAGCCAATTTCTTCATGCTCTGAATGTTAATTCTTCCAGGTCGTGACAACACAAATTAGCACATTTTCCAAATGACAAACATTTCTACCTCTTTTCGAGGCAGGCTCGTATTCACAATTTAGCTTCTCATAGACAAATTGCAAAGTACATGAGATATTAGAAAACCGCAGAAGAAATATCGCGCGAGTGGAAAAAAGTCATATAAGGTCAAAATAATGTTCGCGAATTGCGCATAAAAGCATTCATGAACATTTTATGCTTTTGTGAATGTTTCTTTGCATAAAAATAGCTTACATAGCTTACCCATAAACCCAGTATGATTACAGCACTTAGTTTAGTCACCCTTCACAGGAATTCACAATGCCCTCAGATTGCAGGGAAATGCTTTGGGTGGAAGATCACCTCCGTGCGCTCAATGCGGTCAATTTAGTTGTCAATTAGAGTGCGTGTATTTACATTTGAGTGAAAAATTGCAGAATTATGATTCGAAAGACCCTTGATTAGCCTTAGTTACGTCAAAGCACTGCACTTGATTTCAAACCAAACTTATGATACAGATTAAAAACGACTTAGTTTATTAGAAATCACACAATTATATGAAGGGTAATGTACAAACAGAATTAATTTTCAAATTTTAGAATTTAATTT
This sequence comes from Platynereis dumerilii, assembly GCA_026936325.1. Lineage (NCBI taxonomy): Eukaryota > Metazoa > Annelida > Polychaeta > Phyllodocida > Nereididae > Platynereis > Platynereis dumerilii. The sequence continues at coordinate 3,887,143 of JAPTHN010000031.1, forward strand.
CACAAAATCCAAGAAGTTAGACGGTTAAAAGACGATACATACCATTGGCACCCTTGTAGGACCAATCTGGAAAGAAAAAAAGTTACCAAGATTAAAGGAAGAACAACAAACAGCCAGTATAATACCTCAAGAAACTCAACAATCTGGTGCCTAGGTTCTTGGGCCGAAATGACTTTCTTGGCTTATTTTATGGGGTTCAGTGTCAACAAGTAATTACCTCTCATAATTAGAGTTAACTTATGTCACCATCTTGATAGATAGTTCCAAGTGAACAAAGCGTTAATTGCCAACTTAAATGTTGAGGCACATGGGTCTTAAAACTCAAGGTCGGCACAGCTGAGTGGCTTTGAATGGGTCAATCGGCCTGACAATGTGAGCGATAATGGAATAAGTGACGATAGTGGGGAGATTGAGGAGCCGTCGGAGTTGGCTGGTCGTGAATGTGGCCACCCAAGCAGATACATGTAGCAGCTCAGGTGGACAGCCATTGGACAGCCATCGACTGCATTGCAAATGTACTCCGTGGGGAGAGGGCATTAAAGTCGCCAAGAAGAGTGATCGTCGCTCAGTGCTGATTTATCGCCCAATAATTGTGCCAATGTATGTATTGCCATACAATGGGACCATCATCAAGTCGGACATTAGGCAGGCATTCGAAACCGTATTTCTCAAAAGAGGTTGAAACATTAGCAAGACTAAACCGCAGGGGCCAAGGTGAAGACTCCACAAAGGATCCACTGGCTCCAGGGAGGGGAGTGGGGAGGTGCTTCAGTCAAGGCCACAACTGCTCAAGGTGAAAAGATGCAACCACTCAAGCAAGCATATCATTGCTCCATCATACAGGCGAATTATTGATGGCACAGGGCTATAGAGTTACTGAAGTAAATATGTATATATCTGAAACCTATATTAAACAGGTGCCATGGTTATTAAGTTTGGTCTCCGCTCAAAACAGGTGCTGAACATTGGGCTCTTGAGAAAAGTCATATTTAAAACTACTATAAAGCATGTTTTTTTATTTCCAAGTATCAAATTTGATAGAAGTGACAGATTTTCAGAAAGCAAATGCCGTAGGGCTCAACAAGCAAAGCATAGCATTATAAATTACCCCTTTTTTTATCACCAAGTAACTAAATGTGTCAAACAAAATAGAAACAAAACTCGTGAATTACTAAACCGAGTCAGGCTATAAGTTTTGGAAACTGGGTTAAGAAGACAAAAAATCTATGAAAAAAATAAGGGAGGACACTTTGGCCAATTTACACTCAAGACAAAAAGCGAAATGTATGAGGGGAGGTAGCCATCAGGAGACATAGAACATCACATGTTATCAGAGGAAGGCCGAGGGTTTTGCAATTTATTTGTCTCTTATTTTCATTCTTGTGTTTGATGTAGCATAAGTATATAAGCCTGTGTTCATCCATGCATTCCTTGTGCGAAGCATACATTGCAACTTGTAATTAAGATAAAGGAAGAATTATGAGAAAGGTTATTTGGTTGTTCACAAGGATGAGTTGGAGAATTACGACTGCTGATTCAGGATGAGGCGCGAATTGAATAAGTGGCCAACCAAAATTACTTTAATTGCAGCAATTCGGTCACGAATGCTACAGGAATGGGGGACAAAATGAGTTGCCTCCTTTTAAAAACAGTTGAACCATTTAAACGAAGAAGATTGGCATGACGTTCTCAAACATGTGTTCTTTTAAAATGACTTTTAGGAGTAACTAGACCAACTAAAATAGCTAAATGGCATGTTTGAAAATTCCATGGCTTATACTATTACATAAATCACTTTTCGTATTTTGCACACTGCCCCAATCTCATTACTCGAATATCTGCTCCGAAATAATGTAGAAGAATGCAGTAAAATGTGGCAGCATGTATTGTAAGCCAGAAGTAACCTTTAGCACTAATCAGACAACCTTGCAGGATGGATCATATCCATAGGTCTAATGAGCTGGACAGTTACATGCAAGACTTTGCAAGTGTTACTGAGCTGATAACACACATCTATGAGGAGACCTCTATGGGAAAGTTCACGAAAATAAGGGCTCATTAGAGCAGCCCAGCCCTTGATCATTGATTATGGAACCAAGAACTGATGACTTGTTCTTTGGATATTGATTTTGTAATCATAAGAGTTAAGAAATGCTAATAATCATCCATTAAAAAGTAACACTCATCTATTCAGAAATTGCTGTCCAAAAAACATGTACCACTTGAACTGCTTGAAACATTAAAAATGCATTAATTACACGCTTCAAGAGCAATGTATAGGCCTACAATGTGTCCCTTCCAGACATGCCAGATTTATTTCAACTTTAAAAATGCAATTATCACATGTATACCTGAATGCTTTGCTAGCCTGATTACCATGAGAATGGGTGTTGCCTGCATGATTGTTTTTTAACTCCACAAATACATATGAATCAAGTACATGGAAAGCAAAGTTAAAATTACACAAGTAGTGAATTATATTTCAGATTAACAGGTTAGCGACCTTACATAGTCGAACAATTTTTGGAGTTTTAGAAGGTACAACTTGTTTGGCACTTGCACCATGCATCATGATAGGAGCCAGGGTGCTGTATGGGAAACTCGTTAGATTGTAGCCGTTGGGAAATTGACCTTTAAATAAAATGTTTGTATAAAAGTGTTCAATGCATTGAAAGTAGAATTTACAGACCATCTAATGTGTCAAAGTGAAGGCCAGGCATTTGACTGTTTACATAGTGTGTTTTTGGATTGACATTGTACGAGTTACAACTCAGTCCATGAATAAACAGCATAATGCATCAGGCAAAAAGTAACCACAATAAAAATAGTAAAACAAATTCTGATATTATTATAAACTCTCCAGGCCGTGTTTTATGTACTATTCGTACATAAATGTGTTTCACGTGCAGAGCCCTGCTTGTCGAATTTCTAGACTATAAGGAACGTTTTCTTAATATTTTACAACCTGCACCAAAATGCAGATAATATGGTTGAAATGTATGTTTCAATCAATCTCATAAACTCTACATTAGAAATGTCCAGTGACGCACAATTTATTTAGTAGTAGCTGGCAAGACCAGTGTGAGGGATGCCATGGGTTTAGCAGAAGCCTCAAATTTATGACAAATCAATGAACAGCAATAAAATTGGAAGTCAATGACTTGAATTTTGAAGAGTTTTGAATAACAGTAGATCTATGACTCTTTGTAAGTGGATTATCACTTTTATCAGTAGGACATCTAAAGACAAACAAGACAGCAATTCTACAATCATTTGTGTAAACAGAATTCAAGGATCCAACTGCTGAAGAGGACTTGACCTTATGGATCTAAGATTGACATAATGTTACATGAAGCTATTAGCCGAGTGCAATATCACTTTTCGAGACATCATCCCACCAATCGCTCATTTCCAGGATTTAGAATGAAGTATATTATCCAGATCGAAAATGATGGTCATCCAAATTTTTTGAATATTTCAGTGTGGTCAGAAGCAAATGTTAGTCAGACCATGAGTGAAGGCTCATACACACACAAATACACACAAACACAAGGATGCATAGTGTGACATTGGCGTTATTATGTAATTTTGGCTACAAATCCCCACTGGCCTTAACCTGATAATGTTTCTATTGTGGTCATTCACTAGAACCTAACAATTTCTATTTGCAGCCTCACAATGGCCGAGTGGCCCTTTTCATAACCTAATCCTTTTGAAATGACAACTTGAGGGTTGATTTTAAGATTTTAAGGGAGCTTTAAGAAGTCCAGGGGGGAGGGGGTATGTTGGACAAGGGTCATTGGTGTGAGACAATTTCAAATAGCCTAGGGCTTCTATCTATTAAGGAGAATTCCTAAAAGCAATAATTACGATTCTCAACCTTTTAATTACGTTTTGCATTTAAGTCTTAAGCGGAAATAAGGGACACATTAATTTTGGCCTTAACGAAAATTCCAAATTCTCAATCTCCGACCTGCCCAATGGTAAAATGATATGGTGTTGAAAGGGAAGCTACTCCAAGTGCACTGTAGAGGACTTTATCAAGCTCCTTGGGACTGTGTTACAAGAAAAACCAGAGTTAGAATCAACTTGGATTAAGTTAAAGAAACTGTGCCAAGTCTGATTTGTTGTTTTTGTGTAATGTTTATAAGAAAAAGATTAGGTTGTGTACATTACGGTCTGGTATACAAACACACATTTCAGAAAAATACCAAAAATGGTGTCAATGGTGTCCATGAATGTATACCAGTAGGGTTGACCTGTGCTGGGCTATTTGACTTATTTACCAATGAAGCAGTGAGGGCTGCTGGGCCAATCAATGCTATTCAGGGTCATTATGGCATTAGCAGATCCACTGATAGCCATGCCATGGCCATGCCCCCATACGGTGCCAGAAGAGGCACATATTGGAGCTATTTATTACAGAATTAATGTCAGAGTGATTTTTTTAGCATTTCCATGATTCTTTAGATCTACACTGAAATGTGTGGCTAAAAAGCAGACCAGGATCACATTTCAATAGCATACATAATTCCCATGTTTAGTGATCCACATTACATAAGATGGCCACTGGAAGGAGTCCAAAACAACTAAGTACATATACCCTGTAATACTATACTTGGATTAGGCCTCTATACTTGGGATTATTTAAGGCTACTTATGGTTACTTATGAGCTATCTATTGAATGTGTGTGGAAATTCTTCACATGTACTATACTATTGACATCGTAATAATGAGGCTTAGCTGAATTTAATTATATTTACTGATCTGATATACTACTCACTCGAGGGTGCTAGTATATCTCAGAGGTTGTCAAAAAGAGGGAAGTGCTCATTGGAATGGCGCTAAAATCCAATGCCATGCCATAAAATAGGCAGTTTTATTGCTTAACTTGTTAAATCTGCTATTGGTTGCATAATAGGTGTGATCTATGATCACTAAAGAGTGATGACAATGCAATCCAATAATACTCCAAAGGCAATTGAATAGTGAATTGACCTGGCAGAGGTCTGAAGGTCAAGAGACTGGAAAGATACCATGTTTATAGGCAGGAACTAAAAGCACTGTACAACATTTTGCTTTGAAGGTCTGCCAAACCAAAGTTAAAGAAACTGGTCAAAAATAAGAAGTTATCATTGCTGAAGATTGTGTTTCAGCCATGGGCGTTGTTCATTGGTACAAACCAGAATGGTTACATTTTGACCAAGAAGTTATCGGTTACACCAAGAATTTTGTTATCAACATATCTGGAATTATCAATCAGCCAACCAGAATTTCCTCCTAAACTTGCAACTACAGCGATTCACTATTAATCATTTTCCAGTTTCCATGATTCAATCACTATCAATGAGTGACATTCACTTACAATCACTACATTCACTATCTGTGGCCAACAGTCACTACCAATCAAGTGGAGACTAGCATGGAAGCATGGGGGACAGCTTGGAGACCTGCGACTGGAGAAAGGGCATTGCAGAGAGGGCATTGAAAATGGAGCTTTTCTGGGTTGGTGGTTATAATGAAAGGCTTAAGGACAGCATGGACCAGCATGAAAGGTCCAAAGACAGGATATTGATTGGCTGAGACTTAAGGGCTTCTTCAGGACATGCCTTAAGGCAGCCATGATGGAAGGAAGGGTCGTTTCCATGGAGACCACCTCATTCTTGGCTGATAAGATTAGCAGGTTGCCATTGGCAGCCCATGGTAGCCCTATAGGAAGCTGGTGATGCCTACCCAATACGAATCTATGCAGGATCGTGATGGAGCATCTGGAGAGACGAACCATCTGCAATGAACCCTTATCAGATGAACCCTTATCAAAATCTGAAAGGTCCAGGAGGGAAGAACCTCATGCACCAAGAACCTTCCTCAAGAACATTTCACAAGAACCTACAAAGAACCTGCAAGATTAGGGTTCCCTGTGTTGACTCTCAATCATGTTAATGAAGGGTGGCTGACAAGGGTGGTGTGCTGATTAAAGCCATCTTGCCCTGCCTGACTTTGAAACAAGCCATGCCCGTGGGCCACCAATAGCAGAGGCTGGACCACCTAACCAAAGCAGTGCACCAAAGGCTGTTGCCAACCAAGTAGCTATCCCAACCAAAACCAGCCTTCCAACAAAAAGTATACAGCTCACAACTGTTGCCTATCAAATCACAGGCGCCCGAGGATGGCTGCAAGGCACGCTTGGGTAACCCGCTTTTCAGAATTATGTATCAAGCGGAATTTGAAAGAAAAAATAATAAGAAAAGAAAAAAGTAACAGTGTGGCAATGTGTGGTTAATTTAGAATAAAAGTAACATAAATTGACTCTTTTCGACATGTCATGCTAGTCAGCACAGGCCAAAAGTTATTATTTTATTTAAAAGTCTCGATGCCAAACTTTACATTTCTTTTTTTTACTCCAAGTCCACTTTCATGGAAGTTGACTTGGACATAAAAAACAACAACTCGCGATTAGGCATGTCTAACGAACATCAGGATTCATATAGTCATGTCAGCAATTAATAAACACCAAAAAGCCAAAACACTCAGGTCTAATATATCCTAATCCCCTGTTGTGTTTTGCTTGTTGGGGGCTTATGGGATTTGCTCTCAAGTCAAGTGCAGAAGAAGCAATATCTTCTTCAACCATTTGACTCCCAAACATTAAGATCGGTACCAAATAAAACTCAATTTGGCCAAAGACCAGTCCTCAACTAATTGTAACTATTTATCAAACTCTTAGAAAACTACAAAGACTGGATAAAAGTGGAAATTCCTTTAAATGAGAAATTATTTAATGAGGCATTATTTTAAATCGTTGCATTAAGAAATCGAAAAAAAATAATGTGCCCATAACACATACCAAAAGAACTTGGACATCCAACCTGTGAAGTCCCTCTTTAAAAATCAAAACTTGGAAGAAACTGAAATAAAATATTTATGAAAAATTATGTAAAATAGACTGACCTGCAGCTTGCGTTGCTGAGAGTAATATGCAAGCAATAAAAACGAGTGAAGTTTCCATGGCGACTGTATTGGTTCCTGGGTGCTGCTGAATAAATGACTATTGGCTCTTTCTCTCTATCAGCCCTGATCACCTTCTTATATTGGCGATTCTGCCGCTAGGGGCGCTGGGGTGGCCTCCATGCAGATTAGTGTGACGGAGCTGAACAAGAACAAAAGAGAAGACTGGCTCTTCCATTCATTGGCTCTTCCATTCACTGCACAGCTGATAAACAGATACCTGTTCTGGGACACATTCTCTGTATTCATATGCTGTTTATATTGAAATATTCACCCCCCCCTCTCATCATTTTCTTTCAATCTTTCCACCCAAGCGTCTCCTTCAAACGCAACTTTTTCGCCTTCAATTTGAGGCACCCAGGTGAGTCTGCAGGTCTATGCTGCTTCAGAGAGCTTACATCCATTTGATATTGTTGTTATTGTTGTTTTCTCAAGAAATAACACCCCATACCCCTGTACCAAAGCTAACTTTATGACAATACTCAGAATTCTACAATGGTGAAAAATGTTACACCAAGGTCATATTGGAACCTAGCGGAATGGGTTTTTGTGGGTCTAATATGCACCAGCAGCCTGTTAGGAATCACCTGAATATTTTTATAGCATAAATAAATGATGATTTACATATAAAAGGACACATTGGACACGGATGGAAAACCAACCAGGGATGACGCAAGTTTATTTTTGCTGAATGCAGCTTTGATAAAATCAGCTCCCCAGCGAGAAAGGCAGACCAAAAGCAGTCACACGGGTTGTTAAAATTGCCCTCAGCCAGTGCAAGGCACAAGACATGCCACCAGGACATCCGATATATGTAGCTGGAGGTCAGGGCTGTTAGGGTTGGGAAATTATGGAAAAAGAGACCTGGGAGGTAAAAAGTAAGAACAAGAAATCTTGAAATTGCCTAACCATAGTTCAACCACCTTGAGTCACTTAAGAGTCATTCAATGCAAAAGCTTTTACTAAAATACCTTCCAGATACCCAATGAGAATGCTAAGTACTTTACACTATCATTATAGGCCCATAGGTCTACTTTTGTATAGCAGCTTTTAAGAACTTGTAAAAATATTTGATATTACCTTAATTCTCCCACTATAGGGTTGATTATCCCATGTCGGTCTCCAAAAATAACAATCTGTAACAATAGCATCTGATTATGCAGGTAAATGCTAATTTTGATTCAGTTATTTTTGGTTACCCACTTGCAAGTTAGAGTGAACCATTCGGATTACAGAGAAGTAACTACTCATAGTGTGCTCAGTGCTGTAAAAATGGCAAAACAGAAAAATAAAAATAAATAACAGAAAAAAGCCCTGAGTTGATATTGAAAGGCTTCATATTATGAATAGTTACGGTTCTCTGGTGACATGGCATTTGTATTCAAGTAACAAAAACTATTTGCATAAAGTTGTAAGAAATGCTTACATAACATTATACTGTTTATACAACAGGTGGCACCCCATCCACGTTTGAGGAATTCTTTTTCAGCCGATTGTATTCATTATATTCTTTGTAATTTTTTAGGGCGATGCACAGGCCAATCGCTGTTATGTATTGTAATACTTTCTTTCTTTGCAAGGAGCCCTCAGTATGTTCATCACCCCTGAAAGAAAATCTGCCAACAGGTGTGCAAAAACATCATCAAAGTATGGGTAGAAGCACTTCCAAGAAATACAGAAGAATCCCAATTTAAGGCCACATCTTTTTATGCAATAAAGAGCATGCAGACCTGAAACTGGATATATTATATTTCTTTTATGCTGAATAAGACCCCTCTAATGTTAGTGCAGCTTACCGGGCTATAAAAGCTGCACCAAAACCTTTTTTTGTCTCAGTTAAATGCAGGCTCTACTGTATTAGCTGTTTTTGTTGCATGAGCCTGTGACCTACTTTTTCCTCTGTGCAGTGAAGCATGGCAGTGGGAGATTTAAGGCTCTGTGCTTGAGGGTACATCTGTATTTCAAGCTTTTTCACTTGTAATACACATATTAAAGGCTTATCAATTGCTGCTGTCAAATCTTGGAGAAATGATCAGTAGGCCTAACTGTCAAGCAAGTTGACTCCATTCTTTAGATCCTTTCAAAAAAATTTGCCCATTAATTGGGCACACAATGCAATGCTGAGATAAACACAACCAAGCTAGTGATGTTGATAACCTTTTGTGCATATCCCTGTATGCATTAAAGTAATTCAGAATTGAAACTATTGAATTAAATGTTTTTTTGGGAAATCCTTCAGAACTTGGACTTGAAGCTCTGATGAGATAGACAGCAAAAAAGCAAGATAGATGTATACAGACAGATTTTATTACATGTATGGATGTGGATTAATAGTTGATATGTTAGAAAAAGACATACACTTAAACCATGTAAAATGAAGCTTAGATTTGTCAAAAATGCCTTATGGTGGCAAAGTAAAATCGCCCTATTTTTTTTTTTTTCGAAAAAAATTTTCTTGTTTCTAAATTAAGTGCTCCTTGGAGTTAGATGAATAAACTGGTTGACATGTTATGTACATTAAAAATTCCATCCACTTGTCAGCACATGCATACATTGCATAGCCTATTCAGTTCAATCTGTGGTGGGCTCCAATAATGGACCAATATACCAGTTCCCCCTGGGATATCTACCTCTTGGTAATCATTCAGTTTTTTGTGCAGTTTTTTTTTCTTTTTCTTTTCTTCATAATTTTATTTGCTCTATCAAGTTATACCCCAACAGGTTTGTTTTGGACTGGAAGCATCTGTTGAAGACATGAACAGCTTGCTCAGATGTAAACACCAATTACGACTCTCCAGGAAATCACTGCAACTGGTATTACGGAATTTAGAGGGCTTTTTTTTTGCTGGTAATATAGATATGGCAGTCATGTATGCAGGGCAATGCATTACAGCCTTTGATATAGACACAATGAGGATCAGTTCACTGTGAAAAAATGCATTTCTTGACTAATCATAGCTGATGAAGTGTCATCTTCTCTACTTCAACATGGGAAACATAGAGGCTGTTTGATTAGTCATGATCAATAGAAGGCCATTTGACTTGTCAAAACTGATTTCAGAGTGAAAATCAGATACATAATCCTTTCGTTTGGCTGTTGCCAACAAGCGGGATTAGTCTCCTTAAATCAAATTAACATTGAAAGTATTGGGTATGATCATTACAAATCGTCAGCATGTTCTGTTCTATTTGTAGTGATTGTAAAAATGATGACACACCAAGTGCCATTTTCACTGTCCAACAGTCCACTCTTTTTCTTTATCAAAGTGGAAGGCTGTAATCGTGAATCTGTTACGCTTTGATGAAACTTCCAACTTTTACTCAAGTATGTAAAAGGTTAGTATGATATGAGGATTAGTAAGGGCCAAACCAGAAATATTCAGATATAAATTTATTTTAAAATTAGTTCCCGTCTGCAATGAATGTCTCTGCCTACATGGGCTTAAACCCTGGTCGGGGAATCAGAAATTTTCACTGGACCTTCATGAATGAGTGAAATCCCAGCTGGATTTCGTTCGTATACATCAGACGTTAAATTGGTGGCCCCTTGTATCAGTGTATGTGCTGGGAAAAAATTTAAAATAAAACAATACATAGGCTATTATCAGGGAATATTATTTCTAAACAATTCCCTCATATTATTATAAAAGTGCTTTTCACCCAGATGAACTTTCGAGTATTATGACAAGATGGAGGTGTGCATGAAAGCGTTGTGGTTGTCACCTGAGATTGTGAGTCAGAAATCCGATTAGAAAGTCACAGTTGGAGTCAGGGTGGGGAGTGAGGAGTCACAGTGGGAGTCAGAGTGAGAATTTGTGAAGGGTCAGTCTAGAGGGGAAATGGAAAAGGAGTCATGGGTGTGGAGTCAGGAATCCCAAAATGTGAAGTAGAGAGTCAGTTTGGATTTGAAATAATAAAAAAAGGTGAAGAAGTATTGGAAGCTTAGAAAAAAAATTGCACACAATTTTAGTTTCCATGGAGGACTCATGATAATCAGGATCTGCTAATATACCATCATCAGACACTAGTTAGAGGTGTGTCCAGTTGGTTTTATTTTAAGGGCTTAAGGGAAGAGGGCAGGGGTACCATTATGGAAGTGGCAGCGTTAACAGGTGAATGAACCCTCCTTATCTCATTCGTTTCATTCAAATGAGCACTGTTCTTTGAAGCTTTCTTTTATTATCCAGACAATCGGTAAAGGCATCATTGGTTTCGTACCTTTGGCCTCTAAAATTACACTTCATCTGAAAACTCCCCCCACTTCCCCCCTCCCTTAAATGTAACAATGACCCAGATTCCTCGTGCTCCATCAAGCAGAATCGAAGTTGATTTGGCCAATTATTGCAGATCAGCACTATAGCACTCTTCATGCGGGACTACAATGAATGCAAAATATACAAAAATATACAGTATAGGCCTACAATGCCCTACATTAGACAAAATATCAATTGTAATAATTTGGTTGGGGAACTTTTGTTTATTTTTTTTATATGTAGGCTATTTGACTCTGAGAAAAAAAGGTCCACCACCGAGACACTATTATTGGTCCGTAAAAACATAGGCTGCGTAGCAACAAACCTTCAGCAAAAATAATTCTAACAACTAAAGTTTGCTGAAGGTAGAACTCGACAAATTTGATTTGATCATCATGATTTGATAACATGTGCACACTGAAAAAAAAGGATCAGACAATAATTGTACAATCTCTGTTCGACCAGTCTTTTCATTGTCCATACCAGACCTGGACTTGATTGTTCCATTTCAATTACAATTATATTGCTTTTTTCTTCCACTTTTTCAGAAGGGTACATCAAATGTCTGAGCATGTCATGCTTTTCCTGTCTCAAGCAGTATTCAACCACTTCTGAGTCTATGCGGATGGCTCCAACGGTAAGAGAATGGAACTGAAAAGTAATAGCATTGAGCAGAAAAGGTAAATGAATCTTTGAACAATTCAATAGTCTTGTTTAGACAATCAAAAGATTGGACATATATTGTACAATTATTGTCTGAATCAGACAATGCTTATTTTAGTGTGCACAATTTTTAAGACAACATCCACACAAAATGCAGTGTCTGGTTGTTCGCAGCCTGATCAGGAGTATATTTAATTATTTAGAGCTCTTTGCAGATTGGCGGTCCACTAGAAAAATATATTTTCATATTTTCGATTTGCAAACTGGCTTTCAAGGCTTTGCTACATCATCCGACAGTTTTCTGTTGGTCTCCTAAATCCTAATCTTCTTATTAGATGAAGTACCTTTAGTGATTTAATTAGTGTGTTTATTGTCACCTTTGCTGCTAGATATGATAAGCACTGAATCAACTGATTAACCACAACTGACACAAATGACACAAACGAAACATCTTCAAGCCAATGACATTACATGACAAAGTTGAAAGTTAATTTTGAAACCGTTTGGGCCGCTAATCTGCAAACAGCTCTAAATCCATTATAACAATATTATAACCATAATTTGTCAATGGAACTAATGCATTTCATATCAGAACATTGAGGTAGTGTTTAATTAGTTCCAAAACTTATGTTAATGACCTTTAATGGTTGTAAGTTGTCAGGGGGAATGGCTAATGTTTGATTTTGCCATTACAGTATCTGGTAACTGTCATGATTTTACTAAGCAGCTCAAGCTATAGTAGCTTTTGGGTGTAGGTATACCAGTAGATCTACAGCAGTGATATACCTAGACATTATCTGCCCCCTACAGCGATATCCCCACCTTAAATTCTGATGATTCCAGAACATATTGAATTTCTTTGATCTTATAAGTTAAAATGCAGGTGCTTGGGGAGGGGGGGTTAGAATCGATCAGTTGTTTTCAAGAAACTTAAGTTCGAACTCCATGTGATCCATAAGTCCCTGCTAGGTTGCTAGGGTCCTAATATTTCTGATTTACACAATAGCTGTTTATATTCTGTCATATTGCTTTTGTCTGTCACTTCTTCAGGAGAATACATCCATAATCTTGAGTGATGTATTCAGATAAACCATTTTTTTCGTGAATGTACTTGGGAATCTTGCCAGTAACCCAAGGCCGTCAAAAACTACTTCTCCAATTCACGATAACACAATGTCAGACCAATCTATTTATGTTTAAATGTAACTCTTTCCTTGTATCGAAAACTCATACAATAAATGATTCCAGCCCCATAATGACAAGTGCAGAAATTACACAGGGTCTAATCTACGTTTTGCAGGAACTACTTGAAATTTCAGGAAGAATTCTCACTTTCCAATATGTTTCAATACTTCCCTGAAAGTCCACATAATGTGAAAAAGTGAGTAATTATTTATAATAGCTTTGTAATTTATTATTCACCCTTGCTGTGTCATTGATGCAGATATATTAATTACACAATACAAATATTAAAATAGAACAATGTCCCGGAAGGCCAATATATATTTTGACAATGCATCTGTAATTCTGTATATTTTTAATGTCAATAAAATATATTATGATATTGTACATAGAGCAGAAACCTGCAGACATGCAACTGGAATATCATGAATGGTTAACTGGTTTTGTTTTAAAGTTTTTTTGTAATTCTTTTTGCACTCTTCAAAGCAAAGTGTGCTTCAAATAAAAAGTATATTTTAATTTTTCAATACTATAAAGCTATTTGCCTAACCTATTTAACTTAACAGTGAAATATTCTGTGCTGAATAAAATCGTTTAACAGTCCTAGAATAAATTATTTTTCTATAGATATATTTTACAGTTGAGCAAATGAAAATTTGTTATTGTAGGATCATGTTTGTTTTTCTGTTTGAAGGCTCATTTCCGGTTCATTAACCTTTCAGAATAAATTAATTTTAGACTTTTTGTTCGCGTATAGAGATTTCTGAATTCATGAAATCAAAGCGCACCAGATTTTGTTTTGGGGGTTTTCGGCGACACGTGTTTCAGATCAATATAGTAGCAGGAACCCACAATATGAGTTGAATGAAAGTTTGAAACCCATTGTGACACTATGTCTGATGATTTGATAAATTTATTGATGTTTTGATAGAGAGAATTATCCAGCAAAGGAACCTTACAGAAAACACTGACTCATCATTTTAATAGTGGCAGAAAGCTATAATAAATGATGACCAAAACACGAGCTGTCATCTTTTGTAACTTTTGTGTAAACAGTAATGTTTGTCCAGTCACCACCACAAGAAGCGAAAGATTAAAGGTTGAGTATACTTGACGATAGATGAATTACAGATATACAGTACACACCTTTGCACAGGCAACAATATTCAGAAGCAATTATTGGCAAGGCTACAGGTTATCCATCCAAAGGTTGTAAACATAAATTGAAAAATTTAAATACACATTTTTTTGTAATTGCTCAGACCTTGTTCAAACTCTTGTTTTACACGTGATTTCAACATTCTTAAATGAAAACAAACCATTATCATTATTATGTTATTTACACTCGTTCATTATTTCTCTTTGCGACATAAATTATACAGAACTGAAAATGAAGACAAAAGGAGTAGACCAGATCTCACATCTTGTCAGGACAACACTCCATGTTACGTTAGTCATAAGTTGGTCAATGTACCAATTAAATTAGTCAGAACCTGGCTAATCAACTGAGACATAATATTGGGTTCGTTGCACAGTGCAGTTGATCTTTTGATCCAAACGACAGTCAATGCTATGTGGTCTTCGCTCAAGAAATACTAAATTAAGAGAAGCCTTTCTGTGCAGGGATCTCCAGTTATTTGAAATTGCCAGATGGACTACTCAAGGCACTGGCCCATTTTCAATGGCCTCATAAATATTGACCATTATATCAATGACCACTAATTTTTGTGCAACCAGATGGATAACCATGTTCATGATATCCTCTAAAAAAAACTTTCAAATCATTTTTTCCCTAATATCCAAGGATTTAATGAAAGTTTCTGGAGCAAAAGGCGCTACAGTCGACGAACGACGAGTACTTACATCAATGACCTCACAACAGGCACTATCCATTGCATTCAAGTGCCTATTTGTCTTCGAATAACTTGTGACCTCATTGACACTCTGTCGATGACTTCTTTTCATCATATTGAAAGTATCGGATATGACCTCCCAAATTGCTCATGAGTCATAGAGAATAACATGGCATGGATAGGGATATGACCTCGCAAGGAACATTTCAGCGCAATTCTGTTTTTGAAAATCTGGTGTCAACTCATAATCAACTTGTCAATAAAACTTTGAAGGCAATTAAGAGATATTTCAAAGCAGCCTCGTTCTGACCTTGTTGTGTTTCTTGATAACCCCATGCAATATTTGATTAATCCTCATTTCATCATGGTTTATTTTCATTATTGTAGCCATTTCAAGGGATGCAAAACCCAAAAATTATTTGGCATGACAATTTTCAAGGCTTCTGACTCAGTTGCCAATAGATATTGTAGTTTCATTGAAGTTTTTTTTTCTATATGGCGATCGTCCTATCAGGTATCTCACTCCTACCTTTGTGGTACTTGATAGTAGGCAAATATGTACACTGAAAATCTTTTTGACTTTATCGCTTTGTCGTATGTCCTAATTAGTAATTTTTTGATAGTTAACCAATTTGCTAAGTTAATTAGTCAAATTTTGTTGAATTTGTCAAATCAAAGGAGGAGCCTCATGTTCTACTTTGCCTTTCTATGAGGATTGTTCCCCCAGTGATTTTTAACTGGAGATCCCTGCACAGAAAGGCTTCTCTTAATTTAGTATTTCTTGAGCGAAGACCACATAGCGTTGACTGTCGTTTGGATCAAAAGATCAACTGCACTGTGCAACGAACCCAATAGTATGTCTCAGTTGATTAGCCAGGTTCTGACTAATTTAATTGGTACATTTACCAACTTATGACTACACTCTAAAAAATTTCAGACAAAATTGGTTTTTTAGATTCAAAATGGTTTTTTGAAAAAACAAATTTCAATGCAAAACCAACATGGATTTTTAACATTGAACTTTGTCCCGATATTTTTTAGAGTGTAACATAATTATCAGTTTGCCCAAATTTTTGACTAACTTTGGTTTGTCATGCCTAGGCGATTTTGAAATTGTCTTTTTATTAACTTGATTAGTGGTTTTGACTAGCCGTCTCAGTCAAAAAGATTTTCAGTGTAAATCTGTCAGGCTATTTTTGCATTTCGATCTCATAAGATAACAACAGTATATATTGGCACTTATCCTATGTTCATTGTCTTATTGCATGGTGATCCGACTAAGCGGGCCACCATTTAATCGTAAAGGAGCATTTTTTTTAATAAATAATTTCTTTCCCAGTTTTGGTGAAATAAATACATTTTTTTTGGACAGTCTTGAAATAAATAATTTGTGGAGCAACCTTTTCAGTGACACAATTTTGTGACCGACCAGTTTCCAATAAGTTAACATTCATGCATGCCTTGGCAAAAATTTTCACCTGTGACATGTCGTATATTTGACAATAGACATGTAAACCGGTCAATGAAAGTTTCACTTATGATGCCTTTGGCAGATTTCATGAAAAGTGCTCTTAAAAGGTACCTTAAACTTTCCATCCCTTTTGTTATCTCTCTGTTGCTTCCTGAAGCAAGTAAACCTATTACTAAATATATCTGTGAGGTAATGAATAAATATCAATAAAATATTCCTCAATTATGTTGCTTTTTCCTCTTAAAAAGAAATTTTTTTATGCCTCATGAGGACAATTTTGGACGACCAAACTTACTGGTGATCAGACATGCTTACTTTGGCACTCTGTGGAATCTGCTAAAACCAATTCAGGAAAATGTAATGGTATGTGATTGATAAAAAACATCTTGAATATTATTTTGGAACCATTTTTAATTGTCTTGGTCATTATAAAACTTGAAAAAAATGAAAAATAAAAAAAGACTGCTAATGTAACTCGATTCCATCTCAGGACACTGAGGTTACATTAGCAACTTTTACATGGACATTTATCTGTGTTCTCGCTACTTATGCCAATTTCAAACATGAAATTATAATATCTTATTGAAAAACGTATCTTATTTGCCTATTTACATCACCAAAAACATAAACGACTGGATGTGGTACCTGTTTCTTTATTGCTAATGTAACTGCAATTTTGCATCCGTCCATTTTATAGTGTTACATTAGCAAAATGTGTACATGAAAATTACGTTAAAAAACACATGATTAGATCTCATATTTTTTCTGAACTGAAAGCGAGGTCTCCCTAGAGCAGGCCAGAGGTGGTACACTGCTGGTGACTTCATTTATATTGCAGTAGGATCAGCATAAAAAATTCCGTCCTCCATCAATTATCGTTGTTACATTAACACAAGGCCATATTTTTAGTAACTCTGATCTACCAATCCAACAGAAAAGATTGCTTACCCATGATTTTATTTAATGGATTGACACAATAAAAGATTTAGATTTCAGCTTTTTTATGTCCTGCCAGCTATCCTCAGAAAAAGCACCCTGAGAAAATCTGAGAATCTACGAATCGATTATGTCTGGCCTTATCAATATTGTGCTAATGTAACTTGTGGACAAGTTGTGGTAAGTCAATTTGCAGCTTTTTCGTGAAATCTGCCCTTTGCCTATCCCTATTTTGAGGCTTTTTGAAGTATCACTTTAATAAGGCAAAGAGTTAGAAAAAGGACCCATTTATTTTTAAACAGCTATCTGATTCATCAACTGTAAAACTCAACTAAAATAGTAGTCTGGTTTCAACAACTGTTGAAATTGATAAGAAAATACATAAATAAATCACTTCACTCCACCAAATAAGGACAAAAAAATGTATCAAGTTAGTCATGTTAATTTTTTTTAATATAGTACTTTATCAAATTTTGATATCTCTTAGTGACATCAGTAGATTAATCAACTTTCGCAAGTGCTATATACATTTTTTATTTGTTTAAAAATTACAACAAGAAGTGATTGATAATATGAAAATGTAATGATTTACATTTATCTATCTGTCAACGTTCTGCTACTGCAGAACAGTGGGTGTTTAACAAGATTATGCTCTAGACTAGTCAAATGACCACTTAATTGGTTAATTCTGAGATTTAACAATATATGTTTTCAAAATATTCATCTCATTGCTTGAGAAACCACTCTCCCACAAGCAGTAGTATCAACGCCTAACACAGCTTATCCCAAAGTGGTTAAGTCTTTTCACCTATTTTTGGTTAATGTGAACTTGAATATCTCAAAGATTCCTTCGCTATTTTTAATGAATTATAGGCCTGTACATTGACCCAGAATGTGTTTGTAGCTTAGCGGCATTATTCCTGGCTGAGCCACCAGCCTTCCAGTGAGCCTACCCTGTTTTCAAAAATATATGGCTTTTCCAATGGGGAAGCCACCAGCTGAGCATACTTTAAAAAGTGAATGGATAAATCTTGTTTCTCAATCATATTTGGAAGAAAATTGAGGACTTCTTTGTAACATTTTTACTCCTCAGACTCCTTGGATGACATTAGAAGTAATTTGAGTGGAGTTTGATCACCTTTTGGAAAAACATTTTTGGACCAGCCAAAACTTGAAATGTTCGGAACAGAGGTCTTCGAGATGTTCAAGTTTTCAAAAAGGAGGACTAATTTTGTTTAAATGTTTCCATTAACTGAGCTCATGTTATAACATATAAAACTTTATGGCGAATAGTGTATTTTAGGAGTCACCCTGTTACAAGAAAAGTTGTAAGTTAGATTAGGACAAGCCCTCTTTTAAGCATTTATGCAATCCGGTATAAGTATACACTATACATCTGTGATTATGATTTGGCTACTTGGCTGTTTTGTTTTCTTTCCTATTTTATTGTTTATGCATCTGCCTTGAATGTATAGAGTTTGTTATGTATACAATTCAATGTATATAAATGTATTTGTGCAGATTTGGCCTTGGCATTGACTATTCCTGGCTGCAGTGTCACTGGACGGTCCATTGAATTCCATTGAATGCAATGTCAATGTTAGGCCATGTACTCTTACTAAGGACATTTCCTGCATGTAATACATGACACAGTGTAACTTTTACGCTCCATTTGAGACTGTGCTGTGAGTTTATGTTAAAAATGTGACTTGCTCTCACAGAACTATCAGAAGTCTTTTGAAGAAGTGATTTTTATTCACATTCAATAAAATTCCGCCTAACTTATCAGGTAGACATGCCATGTGTTCATCGCATGCATGCTCCTTTTGAAATATGGTCATGTCAGACACCCCGTTCAGCCAAGAATATCATACACTTTCAAGGAGTTTTTTCAAAACCACTATTCAGAGTCGCCTGCAGGTTGTTACACACCTATTAACTGATTCAAATTGCCATATTAAGGTTTAGGTTTTTGTGCAGAACATGACCATTCTGTTATCAGCAAGTCAGGAAGCTACTTCAAGAATTTTTAAATCCTAAAACTGTCCAAAGGTCATCAGCACCTTACATGCTAAGTCTGAAGCAAAACACTTCTGAACAAGCTGCCTTGACACTGCAATAATGCGGGAATTGCTATTGTCAATTTGTGATTTCGACTTAATTATAGTGATTGAAACAGAACCATGGATGACCTGAAGGATCTCACATAATTTGTAAGTGATGAGGAGTCACTATTTCTGCAAAATAGACGTGGCTACCGGTGGGCTGTGCATAATATTAATATAGTCAGATCCCTATACTATACATGCATTTATTTGATGACTCACAAACTCTTTGTGACGCATATCCTGTAATCACCAGTGTTGAAGGTCTCAAGGCTGGCCTCGTCCTCGAGGCTGGCCTCGGGTATTTTGATGGCCTTCGGTATTTTGATGGCCTCGGCCTTTGTCTCAGCCTCAGATACCTAATCCCTGGTCGTGCCTTGGACTTGGGTGTCTTTGCAGGGGCACCTCACGACAGTGTGTTATTATAATGCCCATATAGGTGTAAGCTCCTGGTTGCACATCTTTTGTGACACTTAGATTCATTTTTTTATGCAACTTGGAGAAAATATCTGTTATGCCGCCAGCTGGGTTGCCAGCCAGCCCAAGCGTCATTCAGCGCCTCCCAGCCAGCTGATATGAATCTTTTTTTTTCACAGCCAGCCACCTCAACTGCTTTCTCATTACCTGACTGCAAATTTCATCGGTTGGATGCCAAAAATTGGATCCAAGCTGACAACTTTGCCAGCTGGGAACATCCTAGCTGACAGTCTCCCAGCCAGCCGGGCGCCTGCTGCATAACAGATAATTGGTATAACAGATCATGGGGTGCCCCTGTCTTTGGGCCAGCGTTGGAGGCCTCTGGACCGTGCCCTGGTCTCGGAGGCTCATGCCTCCATCTTGGTCTCAGCCTCGGATATCACGGCCTCGATTGCCAGCCTTCTAGTCAACACGTTGTGGGTACAGCTCAACACAACAAATTATTTCACATGTCTCTCAAATTGAGCACTCATTTCAAGCTCTGTGTAGGTTGTAGAAAATGCACTAGAAGGCCGAAGCACTCCCACTTCAACGGTGAACAACTAATTTAGTCTGACTGTTCTTTCTTCTTTAGCAATCTTTCATGCATGCTTTCTGTGATTCTCAGATAGAAGTTACCTAAAATTACGAGGGAGTGTTTGCAATAACTGGTTAACATTTATTATTTTTATTGAGGTAAGTTAACAACTCTGTTGCTATAATACAGGCTAACATGGCCCACCAAGCGGACCAGTTTCTAATGCTGCGTTTGGCCAGCAGTGCATGTAAAGAACTAACTGCAAGATGATTTTTGTTTTTCTCAAATTTGGCGTTGCTCAATTTTTGTCACTGAGGTTGATGTGACATCATTGGTGTAGTGCTGTGTAAGTATAGGGATCTGACATGATGCAAAGCCTACAGGTAGTCACACCTTTTCCCTAGCACCCGTGAAGATTTGTGAAGGAGAGGACAATAATAAGGGGAGTATAGTATGAAGATCTGATTAAATGTTAAGAAAACATCACTTCAATATCTGTGACTGTAATTACAAGAGCAAACCCAGCCAAGGACACTGTAGATAGTGTAGAAAAGCTGCTTGCAAGTTTTCATAACTAAACTATAAGTATAGTTTGGCTGGAGTACGTAATGGGTCCATGAATTAATAGTACCTTTTCAAACAAGAAAGATGACAAATACAAAAGGTTTCACAAAACTCATGTTGCAAGTTTGATATTGATCACAAGATATTTATTGGCAATGATTTATTTTGATTGACTAGCTGTTAATCTTACTTTTTAAGGCCAGGATTCGTGTCTTATTATTTGAAAAAACAAAAACAAAAAACAAAAACAAGAGAAAAAGAAAGAGAACTACAATATCTAGATAATAGGCCAAAACAATTCACTTGAAGCTTGAGCTCAAAATAAGATCAACCAGTTCCTTTTGTAGAGGGCTTGTTGAATTGCATAATTCTTTTGCAAAAAACACAAAAATTGGCCCAATAAATCTCAATATATCATCCCAAGAAGTGCCTAAGAAGTGGTTTACAGAACTCAACACGAATAAACACTATCGATTGGATGTTTAATGACACCTATCAATCACGTGGCTCTAATCAATAAATCAACTTCCATGTTGTGATATTTTATCAGGAGGAAGGCATATCCTGTTATCTCTGAAGCATTCTTGAGATCAGCTGAAGCAACTGGCACCGAAAGTTGCATATCAAAAACCATCCACTCTGGCACAATTTCTAAATCCTGAACTTCTAGATAAAGATAAATGAATATGTTTGGACTGATGGTGACTTTGGTGTGCGGTAGTAATATACAGTGTTCAGATAACAAGATAACATGAGGACTTGTTCTTGACTAACCCATTTTCATATATTGATAAATATTACAACATAGCCAGATTTCTCTCTGTTAGATTGATAAATTTATATTACGTCATAGGCCTATATTTTTTAATTTAGGTCTTAAACTTGTTTTTCAATGCAAAAGCACTTATTCGTTTCATATTATCATTGATAGTCAGTGAGTTACATTACTCCATATACTGTCCTTCATAACCTATCTTTACAATTGAACCAATGTGAAATAAATTTTGACTGTTTGCTTTTTAAAAATAAATCTTTACTATTTTTTGTCCTGCAGCTCATGATCAGCTATAGTTATTCAAAGTAATGTAATAATCTCACCTCATTGAACTGACCTAATAATTTGTCAATAGCTGTCTGGCATTTGTATTGATCTGAATTAGATGTATTTCACACTTGGCAATACCAGGTCCCAAGTATGCTTCACCTTGGCCGATCAATCACCCGAAAATAATTAGAAATACCAACAAGCAGGGAAGTCTTCAGATCACATGATTAATGGCACTGATCTCCTTGTCAAAACATGGCCATGACATTGCTACTAATCCCAGGTCACCCAGCAAGGCCAACGATTAATCCTTGGGCATTAAAGGTTCATGGGGACAATGAAGAAACTGATTGACAGAAGAAGAGGAGTTACTTGAAACTTCTAAATATTTAGGTTTGATATGCAATATACAAGCTTTTATAACAGTCTTTCCAAAAGCTCTCAAAATGAAAGAGGTTTCGAATAAAATGCAATCATCTTTGTCAGTAGGGGAGAGCGGGGCATAATGGGCCCCCGGGGCATGATGGGTTTGGGCTTTAACTCCAAAGTTTAACACTGGAGGAAGCTGATGTTTGTTGTTTAGAATACCTTTTGCTAACCTTTATTGAAGAAAAAATTGCATGATTCAGATACCAATACTTTAGCAGATATTGCCCTTTCTAGGATTTTGAAGCCCTAACAACTTTTTTTCCTGATTTTCCAAGTGCGTTGTGATTATGCATAAGTGATATTTTAACAGCTGTCTTGTTTTACTTCCACAAAGAGATATATCAACATTTTGCATGAAAACTCTTTGATTTGACTTTATTCTTGGAAACTGGTGTATGAGGGCATTTATGAAAAATGAAGTTTGGGGCATTATGGGTCGCTTGCTTGGGGCATGATGGGCCCAGGCCCATCATGCCCCATTTGAACTAAGCATATGTATTTCTTGCAATATAATAGTTGAAGATTGGCGAGAATGGACAATACTGCCTATTTCAATATCTATTGGTATTATCTTATTTACAACATCAGATATAGAATTAAGAACATAATTTGTGTTCCAAATCACCTTTTATGATGTTAAATTTACGTTTTTGGATTGTTACCTGCATTTTTTAGATGAAAAAGTGATTATGATTTGCTGAGTTGGTTCAATAACTACCATTTATCATGTAATGCAAGTTTTTAATTAAGAATATTGGAATTATTTCAGTTTTGCAACTATAATGCCGTAAGTATTGACCAAAATTTGAAGCTGCCCATCATGCCCCAAGAAGGTGCCCATCATGCCCCACCCTTGCGGGGCATGATGGGCACCTGCCAAAAAATTAAAAGTGCTTATAACTCAAACACTATTTCATTGAACATAACAAGATTTTCTATGCTTAAAGTAGAACCTAATGCAAAACCAGTCAGCAACAAATAGTAATTTTTGTTGGCATAGTGATGACATGGTGGACCTTCAAAGTTAAGGTGCCCATCATGCCCCGCTCTCCCCTATGTCTTAAATAATTCAATGCGAAATATCCAGTTTCAGAACTGCACGATCTTATTAAAACATGACATTTTGCAATGTGACTCAGGACCTTTCTTTCAATATGAAGAGATGTTACATATATATATATATGATGTTTTCGTCTTCAACCCATATCATTAGGCCTATTATTTCGGCAATATTGAAAGACAGATGCATTGTCACGAAGGTTGTTCTGCAGTAAGCCCTCAGCACCCTGTCACAGCAGCATCAGACTATCAACAAGTAATCAATTCCTTTTTTTGTGATTGCTTTGAGCTGACAGCGTAAATGTCTGCTATCTTGAAGACACACTGAAAAAAAGGTTTGTGTGAACCAGACAAAACTAACGTTAGCTAGTGTCCATCCGAAATTTTGTGTAAATTCAGACAAGAGGTGTGCATATTTTTGACACTTCATTGATCAAATCACACAAACGCTAGATTCAGATTGCCAATTTCCTTGTCTTTTTCCAAAAAAAGAATTTTGTCTGATATGCACAAAATTTTGGACGGACACTAGTTTGTCTACAAGTGGACTGCTCTTGCATTGCCACTTCTTTTACCAGCCTTGGCAGATCAGAACATATGCTGTCTTGTGTTGCCACCTAGTGATTAGTGAGCTATTCCGCGAGCTCCAGTGAGCGTCCACATCATTTCAATCAGAGGAACACACACAATATTGTCTGGAAGACACCGGGGCTGTTTCTGAGTGTTTTGATGGCCTTGTCTACTTCCTTAGAGAATGTCATTGCCGAGTCTGACTCTGGTATACATCAATGTTGAATAGAAATTTTGTGAATGTGCAATGACATTGGAACTATTTCTTGGGACAGCAATGCTGTAGCATACAAAATCAACTTTTGTGCCAGGTGGCAGCAGCACGCAGTTCTCATTTTCACCAGACTGGACACCAGTACTGGATTGTATCAACGCTTAACACGAGTTATCCTAAAGTGGTTAAGCAATTTTACTGATATTTTGTCAATGCTGAACATGTATTAGATACCTAGTTTTATCTGACTTAACTCATGTTACAGTATGACAAAATTGTTTGCCAGTAACCTGGTTAGACGATAAGTTATAGGAGTTAACCACTTTGGATAACTCATGTTAATCGTCATACAATCTGGCACAGCCAATTAACTTTTGTTTTGTCCGTTTCAGACAACCTTTTTTTCAGTGAAACGTTCAATGTTGGAGAAGATTCTGCAAGGCAGAATAACTCAAAACTGACTTCAAAATTTAGTAAATTTCATTGCCACTGATGCACAGATACCAAAGCTCTTCTTGTATGTAAAATATTATATTACACTAGCTGTTCACCCGTTAGGGTTTCTTGCTTTTCAAAAATGCACCGAGTTCCAGGTTCTTCCCAGGTTAGAGTAATGTGAAGGCAGGTCCTATTTGCAGGTTCCAGTCAGCTTTCAGTTAGATGAAGTAAGGTGGATTGTTTGGAACTACTACAGCGTAGTGTACATCACTACAAACACTGAGAGACTGGAGTTGTTGGAAAATATGATTTTCTAAATGCATGACGCAATTTAATTTCTGGGAGCTGGGAAGTTATATTGGACATAGAAGTTCAATCAGTGTGGAAAAAGATGCGGAATTTAGTGGCCTGCAATATAATATGCATTACTGGTCTTGATGTGGCAGAGAAATATATAGCTTCCAGATTTGTATGTTGAAAATATGTTTTTTGTCAAACTCCCAACAGGAATATCTGGTAACTGGGTAGATATATTGGCCATAGAAGGTCAGTCTGCATATCAAAAGATGCGGAATTTAATGGTCTTTAATATTAAATGCTTTACAGTCCTTGTTGTGGCAGTTAAATGTACAGGTGGGATGTATTTAAGTGAAAAAACGTGTTTTTGGTAGCAAATTCCCAAGATATATTTGTGTAACTATGGAAATAATGAATGTTGATAGGTAAAATTTGCCCTATCGGGAACTTCAGATGAATGGACAGGCTCAGGAGTGTAATTTAAGATGTTATGGATTGAGAGAAAAAAGCCTTATGAGTGAGATGAGATTCCTGCTATGACTATTATTATGATTAGATGATAAATGATTCAAAATATGTTATTACAATACCTGTGCCTATGTTATTTAGGGAGTGTCAAATACTTTTTGCAATAAATTGGGTGGAATTTTCAAGGTCGTCTTTTGTTGTGCTTATTTTTTCCTGTATTTTGGTAGGGTTCATGGAGCAGAAGGGCTAAAGTTACACTGAATTTATTTGTCCGCACAGACGACCTTGCTGTTGACAGGCCATTCTTCAAGCAACACTGCTTGGTGTCCTTGATACTCGCCATTACTTGGTCCAGATTTTAATTCAGGTTTACCTATTTGCCCTGAATCAACCATAAACTATTCTATAAACTCTTATAATATTATGACATGCTCTGTTCACAGGAATGTCAGCTGGAGGCATTCATTGATAATAGGGTCAACATTAAATTTTGGTAACTCTGAATTCTGAAACTCTTGTCTCCAGCATTTAGCGTTGATTCATGTTGACAGGAAAGTATATGCAGGACTTTTAATTGTGATTTGTGGTAGAATGGTATATTAGCAAGACTTATAACACATAGAATAACCATCCGAAATTGGTCCGAAATTGGCCAACCCTCCTGAAAATGGCCGGTCTCCAACGCATTTTGCTTGAAAGATCACCTCACAAAAACTAATATGGTATTCAAGTATTTCTAGGTCATGTCAGTTGTTCTATTCAATTTGTCATTAGCAAACACCTTCATGCTTCATTTTGACCACATTTTTGTGGACCAGGATCACTTTGGAACATTCTTTGGGTGTCCATAAAGCTGTTCCATGCAAATGTTGAGAGACTGCTAGCAATGCAGTGGCCCCAGAAAAGATTTTCAGGTAAATTGTCATTAGCATCACAGTGTCATTAGCATCACAATAAAAATTACCTTTTGCCTTTACCTGAATAACATTTTGTTGAAGGTGACTGGTGTTGAATTTTATTGAATTTATATCATCAATACATGTACACAAAATGATTATATAGCATTTATGTATTTTCCTTGCATCTCGCATGTTTAGTGCTCAGTTGAATGCTTATCTGACACTTGTGGCCGAATATGGGATGCCAATGACATTTTGACATAGTCTGGCATCTGAAATAAACTTCAGTAAAGACATCAGGTGCTCGTGGAGTTTTAGTTAAGGTATAGTCTACATTTTGTCATCCAGAAGCACAGCCATTGATGGAAAAAGTTTGTGTAAATTTTGGTAAATTTCTGAGTCACAAAAATACTCTATTGTCAATAACTATTGGTCGTAGAGACCTACAGAATAGTCTGATGTGTGCAGGATGGTCATTGTCTAGGCTATATGTTGGTAATACATTCCTCAGCTGTCAGTAGTGTGGATATCACATTACAACTGTGATGCTAATGACACTGAGCATTACGCAACTACAATGGAAAATTTGTGGAAGTACTTTTTGTCCCCCTGTTAATCATGTAATATTTGTGTGAAATAATGCCGATAAGCAGAGTCGGGAGTCGGAGTCTGAGTCGGAGTCAGCATTTAGGAGACCTTAGGAGACTATTAGGAGTCGGAGTCGCTTTAAGAAAGCCAAAGGAGTCGCGAGTCGGAGTCGGTTCATTTACTACCCGACTCAAAGCCTTGGATTTCACACATAAGTCAGTCAGATTTATTTTTTTCTCAGTTTCATGTTCTTCAGTGTCATAGATCCACCCCCAGAAATAAGATGTAGGCCTATCCAGAGTCACCTGCCTATCTCATTTTCAAATTAAACAACCAAGGATTGAATTCAAGTTACATTTGTCATTCTAGAATCACTGGTCCAGTAGGCACAGCATAAATGTGGAAAATACGTTCGGGTTCGTATACAGTTGAGTTATCTGGTAATTCATCAGTGAATACCTGTCCATTTGACTGACAGAAGTATGTCACAGAATGAAAATTATATTGCTTGGTCACTGTCCAGAGGCATATCACGTGAACAATGTAAGGTATCCTGATTACTGTCTGTGGCTACCATATTTAGAAAGGGTTCCTGACATACCCTTTACATAACAGGTTGTTTCAACCCCCTCCCCTTGAATACTGCCTTCCTCCCAATATGGTTATGTAAGGAGCTGAAAAATTGCTACTGTCGAGATTTTCATATGATAAGAGATAATAAAACCCCATACACTCGCGTAGTGGCACAGACAGCGGAATCTGTGCTTGTTTGTGGAAGAGGAAACTTCGAAGTATAAAAATCAAATTAAGTGCAATGGATGGTTGGTCTTGGTGACATTTAAGGGAATTTTCAATTATTTCAAAGCTTCAAATTTTAAAGGTGTATTGTGGATCATTTCGTTACACACATGCACCCTAATATTTGAGTTAAACTCAGGTCGCATGGCCACTCCTATTGCCAGCTAAAACACCTCCCAGAGGCAAGCCACTCACCTAAACCATCCACCTATCCTATTTTTTTTTTTTGTCTCCTGCTTCAGATAAGAACCCATACGGGTGGAACAACCCTCTCATTTATACTGTTTTCCCACTCCACCAATGCTTCCTCACCAGGAGTGCATGAAAATGCATGTCTCATTTTTTCCCTCCACAGAGGGACCCCTCCATCTCATTTTCCACCACAGATGTCAGCACCTATCTTCATCTGCCTGCAATCTACAGAAAACGATTTGTCAAGTTAAATGAGTAATGTTTCAATACTGTCAAACACTGAGGCCCTGCAAGGCTACACCAATTATGCTTAACTAAGGGTCCTCACCATGCAGTTTTCAGTGTTGCTCAGCCCAATTGTCACACATGAATTCCCTAAATATTGTTCACCACATTTCTAATGCAATTCCATTTTCATCTACTAAAATTACTTGACTGACAACTTTTCATCAACAGGGCATTCAAATCTTCATTCACCTGTTTATTCCCTTATTGGTCTCTGTGCTTTCAATGGGCTATCTTATTTTCAAGGTGGGGTTTTCTTGGATCCTGGCAAGGTATATGATATGGTAGTGCCATCATATCTTGTAATTTCACATCCTGATGTTTCCATGGTTTTATAGACAAATTACAGCCACATGCAGAAGTATGGCGAGCAAAAGTTTGTTTTCCTACTACTAAAGTAAATATGGACGGGTTCAATTCGAACCATTCTGTGGACAAACCATGAGGAATGAGGCTTTCTCAGTGCTTGTATGAATTTGATATATCGTAACGAACAGTTATGAATTGCTATCGTGATAAACACACTCACTGGTGTCTGAGAAATTAGCATTTTGGTGTAAAAGTCATATCGGGGCTCATTGGGACAGTGAATTCGGGGCACATTGGTACACACTTAATATGGCAGAATTTAAGTGTCCAAGGCAACTGAATGACCTAGGACAGCACACAACAGGTGTTCAGGCCACAGTGAATAGAGGTATAGTGGATTACCATGCTCTGTGAACAAATCGTCGCAAAGCACTGTGTGTTACTTACATAGATGTCCGCACCCAGGACAGTTTATGTTAAATGTTTAAAACCGTTTAAAGTTATGAACTATTGGCACTGCAAGGTGTTAATGCACTGTATATTGTCTTACGCACTACTTATATGTGATATCTATTGCACATGGAGTGTTAAAATGATTTTTTAATTGATGTCCCAATGTGCCCCGGCTGTGCAGGCCGGGGCACATTGGGACAGTCATTTTTACGACTCTCTGGCTGCAAAAGGGTAGGTGCAGTCTAGTTTATTATGCCTTGAATTTAAGCTCAATAGTATTGGTGATATTCATGCAAACTTCTGAGTTCTTCAGTGCTTTCAGCATTGAGCAAAATTAGTAGATGTTAAAAGCGTCCCAATGTGCCCCCATTCCCCCTAGAGATTAAAAGAAGCTATCAGCTATCACGTCCAGTAGTTTAACGGATTTCTGACAGGAATTAGTCTGATGATGAGCTGCGAAATGACTGGTCATTGATTTTTGCTGTACGACAAAATTTTCAAAGTTTCTAAATAAAACACTGCAATCAGTGTAGGGTGAATTAACCAGGTACATTGGGTCACCTTTCGCATCAACTAATTTTACTCAATGTTGAAAACACTGAGCAACTCAGAAGTTTGCATGAATATCACCAATACCATTGAGCTCAAATTCAATGCATAGGAGATTAATCTGCACCTACTCTTTTGCAGTCCAACAGCAAAATACGACATGATCATAGCCATCCCAATGTGCCCCGACCCTATAGGGCACATTGGGACATCAGTAAAAAAACAATTTTAACGCTCTATGTGCACTAGATTTCAATATTAGGAGTGTGTAAGACCATAAACAGTGCAAAAACACCTTGGAGCGCAAATAGTTTTTTAAACAGTTCAAAACATTTGATGTAAACTGTCCTGGGTGTGGTCATCAATGTAAGTAAGCATGGCAGTCCACTATGCCACAATTCACCTTGGCCTGTACAACTAAATTGTGTGCTGTCCCAGTACAGGTCATTCAGTTAACTTGGACACTTACATTCTGCCATATAAAGTGCGTCCCAGTGTGTCCCATTTTCAGTGTCCCAATGAGCCCCGACATAACTATTTCACCAAAATGCTGATTTCTCAGACACCAGTGAATGTGTTTATCAGGATAGCAATTTAACTGTTTTGTTACAACTTATGGAACTCGTACAAGTACCGAGAAAGCCTAATTGTTCATGGTTTATCCAGAGAGTGGTTCAAATTGCACCCTTTTGAATTTAGTTTAGTATTAGGAAAACAAATTTTCTCTCACCAAACCTCTGCATGTGGCTGCTATTTGCCAATAAAAGGATAGAAACATCAGGTTGGTTATATACAAGATAAATTCAAGATTTGATGTCAAGGATCAAACAGTTGCCAGCTTTAACACAGAAAAGTTTTGCATTGCGGATTAAATGCGGAATGAACATTTATGTGAGGATCCAGACTTTTGCCGCGCTTGTAAGCCAAGAAAATGGAACAGTTCGGAAAAGCTTGATCTGCAGACTACGGCTTGATAAAAGACAATAGGAAAATCATCTTGCCTGCTAAGTAAATCCTTAAGTCATCAACACATTTTCCTACCTCAGAGTTGTCACCATCCATATCGTCATCAATGGACATGAAAGGACTTTTTCTAGATGCACCTTCAACTTTTATTGGCAGCCATGTTGCATTTATGATTGGGGATAATATGAGCCGGACTCGACAAAAACATTCTTTATTATATTGTTTCTCAGCCTTGTTGATATGAATTTGTTGTTAATTAGGCCTAGCTAAGTCTTACATTTACACCATAATTAAAATTTGTCAAATAGTGCAATACCGAAAGACTGGTCTCATTGGAAAAAAAAAATTATGACATATGTTCAGTTAGATACATTGTAGCCATTAACATGCCAAATTAAGTACAATGGCAAACATGTTTTCGCAAGAATGTCACATTCAAACCTATACATATATCAATCTGAAGAAATTGTTTGGAATTCTAGGTTGGCAGAGAGGTGAATTGATTTCTCCCAATGAAATGCTAATGAATAGATAAATGAATGTTTCCTTTTGGCAGAGGATCTTTTGGCAGTCACTTCAGTAAAATAAATAGAATAATTTGTTTGCACAAACAAAGAGTTAAGAAATGTAAAGCAAGGCAAAGGACATGTTGATACAGTGTTATTCTCTGTGCATGGATAATTTTGAAATATCAAATAATGTAGGCCAATATGAGCACTTGCTCTTTAAAACTTCCAAAAATTGTTTTCTTTCCAGTGCTTTCCGTTCAGGAACAAAAACTCAAATACTGGAGAGGTGCATTTTCACGAGTGCAAAGAAGGAAAATGCTAATTTGGCTGGTATAGACGCTCACAAGTTGGTGCTGGAGCTTTTCTGTTTAAAAAACCAACCGACTCTAGTGTTACTCGAATCGCAAGTTTCCAGATGATTGCCGCTCAAAATTCAGGCACCGTCGTGTTTTTTCAGTCTCTCAATTTATCTATACGTGGATTTTAGCTACCCGAAGTTTATTTAATAATTGGCAGGTAGGCCTATACATGTATATACGAGGGGCGTCCCAAAAGTTCTGACCAATTTTTTTGGCAGACCTTTCTATTTAAAGTATCTGTATGAAATTTTCACAGAATTAATTTCAGGTATATCACTATCTAATTTCGATATACTTGGCTACAGCATTTCTGATTATGAGTATGATATATTTAATTTGTGAACTGGAAAATATATTTTGGTATCTCCAAAATTCACCGATGGCCACATCTGGTAAATAAGGCAGATGAGGTTGGGTTTGGATCCCAATGTTCTTGAGCACTGCCTCTTGGCAGGAGATTGTTTCGTCCGAACCATTTCAAGAGCTGCGGAGCAACTGATGGAGAAAGTCTTTGGCAATTGCCTCAGCTGGTAAAAGTTGAAATGTAAATAAATGTAAATAATGTAATGGAGGATATCTTGAAACACTGCTAGCCTATCAAGAAATACATTTTCTTGCAATAGTTTGTTTTATTACTGTGATTTCTCTCACTATAAACAAAGCTGTTTTGCTAAATTTTATTAATGAAATTGAGCTGCGCTGGGTGCACTGACTTTCCATATCCATGGTAACAGAAAAATAACTTAAACACTTCTAACAGTTTTGATTTTTAAAAGATAGATAGTAAAATACCTGAAATTAATTCTGTGAAAATTTCATTTAGCTACTTCAAATAGAAAAGTCTGCCAAAAAAATTGGTCAGAATTTTTGGGACGCCTCTCATATAGCGCCATAAAAAAGTCCATTTCCATGGAAGGTTTTTCAAAGTTTTGATATCATTTTATGGTGAACCTCCATGTGGAAAAGAAAAAAAGGGAATTTTTTCCAAAGTTCTATACAATGTCTAATTGTCTATGCTTGATCACGTTCATCATTGTCACAAGAGCTCTCACGTTGTTTAAGTTTTGAAAATGGAAGGTCAATATTAAAAAAAAAAAATATGGGAACCGAAAGTGAGCAGACGAAATTATACATTCTCCCATGCAACCAGCCTAAAGAGAATTCCAAAATGGCACGGCAACTGGTCCAGTAGAGAGAACACAAATGACACAACAAGATTTTTCAATGCTTTCATTATCTTAGTTAATTCTACAATTTCCATTTCGTATCTGGAGATCCTTGTAACTGGTCAAGGATGATTTTCATTCACCATGGCAATGGGCTACAGTGGCTTTGGAAGTCTCACAGAGGGAGCCACTGTCTGATCATTTAATGCCACCTGGGCAATGCTGAACAGATTAATTAAGTTTCACAAAATCGCATATGCAGGGGCACCTCACGACAGTGTGTTATAATGCCCACATCAGTGTAAGCTCCTGGTTGCACATCTTTTGTGACACTTAGATTCATTTTTTTATGCAACTGGGAGAAAATATCTGTTATGCTGCCAGCTGGGTTGCCAGCCAGCCCAAGTGTCATTCATCACCTCCCAGCCAGCTGATATACATGTAAATCATTTTCTTCCCAGCCAGCCACCTGCTTTCTCATTACCTGACTGAAATTTCATCGATTGGACGCCAAAAATTGGATCCCAGCTTACAACTTTGCCAGCTCGGAGCATCCTAGCTGAGAGTCTGCCAGCCAGCCGGGCGCCTGCTTCATAACAGCTAATTGGTATAACAGATCATGGGGTGCCCCTGATATGGAGAATCTTGAATTGCAGTTGTCTTTATTTTACAATATATTTCAATTGTTTTGAAGTTTAGGAATGTGGGATGTATTTGAGTAGAGGGAACCGTCGCACATTGGGACATTGGGAACTGTGGGACGGTTGGGTTTTTTTGGTTCCTGGTTAGGTGTATGATATGGTAGTGCCATCATATGTATGCTTGTAATTTCACATCCTGATGTTTCTATCGTTTTATTGACTTTATTTTTTTTACAGCTACATGCAGAAGTATGGGGAAAAAGCTTGTTTTCTAACTACAAAAGTAAATTCAGAGGAGTTCAATTCAAACCATTCTGTGGACAAATCATGAACAATGAGACTTTCTCAATGCTTGTATGAATTTGATGCATCGTAACGAACAGTTATGATTTGCTATCCTGATAAACACACACACTGGTGCCTGAGAAATTAACATTTTGGCATAAAAGTCATATCAGGGCTCATTGGGACAGTGAATTCGTGGCACATTGGGACGCACTTAATATGGCAGAATGTAAGTGTTCTAGTCAACTGAATGACTTCGGACTGCACAATCCACACCCAGTACAGTTTATGTTAAATGTTTAAAACTGTTCGAAGTTATCAACTATTGGCACTACAAGGCGTTAATGCACTGTATATAGTCTTATGCACTATTATATGGCTTGTAGAACACTATTGTGTACACATTTCGGCCACCGATGATGAAAAATGAAAGTTGTAGCACGATTAACTACTTCTTATATTTTGATAGCTAGTATATTAGGGAAACTAAATCCAGAAGGATTGAGCTTAATGAGCTTTCATTGGTCCATAATATGGGGTGAATCGGTAGACTGGGATGAATCGTGACAGAACTGGAATATGGTTTATTTCTTTAAAAAAAAGCTACTTCCACTTAATCCAGGAAGTAAATTTTTGGAACACTTCTAATACAAATACTGGAGTACATTTTTCTGGGGTTTTACATTTCTAACTGCAGGCAGTGAGGAACTGCACCTTAAGCTTCTCCCTGCGAAAATTGAATTCTCCACAGTCGGTCAAAACACTTCTGCCACAAAAAGTATAAGTGTTAAAGCCACCAAACCACCAGGAAACGTTCATGATATAGTGTTGACCAACTTTGGGAAAAATGACAACCATAACCATAACAGCGTTGACTATGCTCAACAAAATCCAAGGCTCCAAGCCAAAGTCAATTTAGTGTTGTTTTTGGATGAAAGTAAATCATTGGTAAATGCACAAAAAACGAAATTGGGGGTCAAGTAATATGAAATGAATAATGAAAATGGTTAAAACATAGTGCAAAATCAATTTTACCTTTCAAAATTGGTAAATGATGATTAAACACTATATATTGCTATAACGACAAATTCCCTAGAACTAACAAGAAATCATGTGATATAATATAGAAATGAAGGTATAAAAATTGGAAATTCTGTTCCAAATCAGTTAGAAATAGTTCTAGGGAACCAGATTATTAGACATAGTATTTGATTTTGGATATTGGGTCTTGGGTTCTGTTCCAAGTTAATAGCATATTTTGACTCTTCCCAAAATATCCCAAGTAATTTTCAATTGAACATAAATGCATGGTCCATTGAAGAAAATAATTCAAATTGGCATTTTTGATATTGGATTTAATGCAGAATTAACTGTCTATTCCATAATTAGGAGAAAAATATGGTTTTTGGCAATTTACTCTCATTTATCATATTTATGGCATCCATCAAATATCTCAAACACCACACCATGCAAAATGCTCATCCTTTCCCAACATTCAAAGACCCCCATAACCTTGTCAAATCTGACCATAAATCAATAAATATCATAACCATTTCCACATCCCAAATACTTTTTACTGTGCTTTTGGTCTGCAGCCATGTTATTTTTAAAAGCAAACTCCACCCCCAGGTGTCTCCACATCCTTACATGTATGCACAATTGTGGCCCTGGTGGAAATATTTGGCAATAACTAAATTGGAATTCTGGTGGGTATAGGTAAATGTGTAGGGCATGGGGGATATGGAGGCTCTTGTTTTGAGCATAATTGAGTTCAGATTTCTCTCAAATTTTTTTTTTTTGCTTCTTAAATATGTTTTCTAATGATTATTCACAAGTATCCATGCTATTGGCATGACCGTGATGACGTAGCGGCAAAAAGTGTCGGTTTCATAAAACGCGATGTACTTGTGAACACACTAAGAACAGCTCTAACATGTTCAATATGATGGTTAGAGACTTAATATTTTGTCCAGTAATGCAGTTTGATTCATAAATATCTATAAAAAAATGTCAACCTTACCTCTACAAGTTTGACACCTAAACCTACGAATTTGTAAAACGCGACGTACTTGTGAACATTTGCATAAGCAATGTGAAAGCATGGTTAGCATGTTGACAACGTTTTGTAATGGCGGCCATTGCAACGGATGGGGGCAAATGAGAAAATTACCCATAATCCTAGGCAGATACGAGTGACGGATTCCCTCCGAGAATCTGAGCAAGTGCGACTTTGGAAACAACTTTCACACAAAATTAAACTAACTGAAACACAGTGGACATGGAAACTGAATTACAAACATCAATTAATGTAATCAATGTGACATTGCAACAAATGGCAACGTCCAAAACATCCTATCACTCTTCAATGCTTGACCGAAGTTTGGCCCATTTCAGGGCAAAAACAATATTGAGTTCCATAGGAACTTCGATAATTAGAAATCAATCAGTTAAGTTTGCTGGGAGATTAGGCAGTTTTAGTAAATTTTAGTGCATTTTTTACTAGAATCACCAAATCTTTGATTGTTAACTATTGAATGCTTGTAATTTCGCATCAAAATGTCTAATACATAGATACAACATACTGGCTATGTTATATTCTAATTACATTTGTTTCCCGAACAAAATTTTAGATTTTATGATCAACTTGGTCACTTCGCATAGAGCAAACGGTACACAGTGTTACAGGTGATTTCATCATGATTACACGATTCTCAGTTTCTGGACCTACCAAATATATGTCATTTTCAGTTGATCTGATTGGTTTCGAAACAACAGAACGTCACAAATTTGATTTATCAAACGTAGTATGTACTGGTTTAGCATTGACTCCTCAAAGGCAAGTATGAATGACAAGAATCGCATGGTAAAGAAAACACCTGTAATGGTGTCTTCAGTCTGACCGGGTTGTTCTCTTGATTGGACAACTTAACAATAACTATTTCAATACCATTACAAAAAGCTCCAATCACAATTTTTTCTTAGCAATTTCTAATGGACAACAAGCCTTTAATGGGCACCAAGATTGTTTTCTTTTTACTTTTTCATCTGTTAATCTGGAAATTTCTTTATATCGCTGGCTGGACTGAATTTCTTAACAGAAAACAAAATTATAAATTTTCTGAAATTGTAAAATTAATTAGAGTTACTTATTAAAGAAAATTGTCGGCTCCATCTACAAGTTGATTAAAAATTACTATATAAGGATAGTTGTTCAAAACAATTGTTTAACTAATTCCTTATCATTATTAACCTATAAGCAAGTGATTCCTTGCTTTGGTTTTGGTTTTGGATGTCAGCTGACTTTTTCTGTGACACCTTAAACTGGTTTGACACACATATGGAATGTCCCTATATTACCACATTTGTTTGCAGCTAGTCAGAAGCTCATACCATGGGTTACTTCAAGACAGCATTGCTGGTTTTGCTGCTGGCTGTTGTTCTGAGCAGAATTCCAGGATGGCTCAAGATGGAACCCAAAGTTCCTCCAGTTGTCGGACACGTGGAGCCAGGATGGGAACATGTCAGAGATGTGTATAGGTATGTTATGACTTTATTGTTGTCTGTCTAATAGAAAAATATGGAACTAGGACAAGTTATTCAGTTATACCAAAGGTTGATGACTAGTCATCAACCTTTGGTTATACATGTGTCTTGTCCTATTTGTTGCCCTTCAAAATGTTATGGCAGGGATATAGTCTGGCACAACATCAGATCAGTGGCTAATAATATAATATAGCTTAGCCATAGAGCCACCATAATCTCAATAATACATGCATTAGCTACAGTATACATTGCATAATCGTAATTGAATGAATATACAATTACATGAAGTCCACCAGTTAATCTATGATCTTACATGATCTAATTGATCTTCAATTGCAGTATCAAACATTAATGTTTGTATATATGATTTTTAAAAATTCTATTCTATTCTAATAATTTCTATCCAATTCTATATAGAGACTTGTTTGAAAATGGAGATGACAGAGGAAGCAGTCTGAGTGTTTACCACAAAGGAAAACCTGTGGTGGATCTGCGAGGAGGCTTTGCCAACGAGAAAGAACTCTGGCCGTGGCAAGAAAATACCATCACCAGAATTTTTTCAACTACAAAAGGACTAGGTGCCATTTGCATTGGAGTCCTTGTGGACAGGTAGAGATAGATTCAGATTCAGATTCAGATAGATTGTGGACGTTTCAAAACTTCAAGGCAATACGCAGCTAGAACTATTTACATACAAGGCACAGATTTTATTTAATCAACATCAGCAATAAGCAATTTGATACAGCACTGGAGAGCAATTTAATTGAATCTAGTGCTATATAAATAAATTACTGCTACCATAATTATTATGTATGTATTGATAATGCTATTCAGTTATTTAATTGGATGCTTTAGTTAGTTGCCAATCAAGGAATTGTTCCATTTTATCCATCGAAATGATATTTTATTTATTTCATAAGAGGATATATGAAATATGATGACCTGGTTGTCAAACACTGGCCTGAGTTTGGGGTTCATGGGAAGGAGAAAATCACTGTGGAAATGCTCTTGAGCCACCAGGTATGAATAATAATAATGAGTACATCCATAGTACCAAATCAAGTAAATTGCTCATTGGTGCTTGGTTGGATAGGCCGAAATGAAGTTGCGATTTGTGAGGCAGGGGCTGACCAGATTATATTTGGGGAGACCAGGGATTTTTTCGTGAAAAAAAAAATTGTTCCGCACATCACATTGAAAAAAGCTTGGTTAGCACAAGAAAATATTTTGAAGTTTGATCGCCTCTTTATTTATTGAAAAATAGCTTGTCTTCGCCATAACCTGACCCCACAATTATCATGTGGTGGGCCCCTTAGCAGTAGAGCATGTAACTGTAAAGTCAAATGATAGTTTTTCTGGCATTTCTTCCTTTGCAGACTGGACTGGTGACAATATCTGATGAGTCATACTCTGTCTGGGATGAACTGAACGACACGGCCAAGAACGGAAGAATACTGGCGGCAGAGAAGCCAAGATGGGAAATTGGTGAGTAGATGAAAAGAAATGGCAACATCCTGGGCATATTTTGTAACTTATTCATTTCGTATTTGTTTCTAATAACCATGGTTCATTTCCTTCAGGTACTGCAATAGGATATCATGCAGTCACAATGGGAATGTACATGGACCAGTTGGTAAGACATGTCGACCCGAAGCGTCGAGGTTTGCCCCAATTTTTCGAGGAAGAAATTGCAAAACCTTATGGTAAGCATTTCCATAAAGAATATGGGTTAATCATGCAGAATACCTCTGCATACCTCAGAATACCTCAGAATAATATATAGGAATTAAAGATGACCTTCATTTTGCAGCCAATTATGGTCAAGAAGTCGCTTTGGGGGTATATCGGGGTATTAATATGTATTAATTTACTTTAATGAAAACCCTAAGGCGCCTCTTTACTTAGCAGAGGAGGGGGTGAACTAGGACCCTGGCTGCCCCCCACACTGGTCAGTTTGTCTCAAGCAGCCAGCGCGTTAATAGGCTTTAGTAAACTCCTCACGATGTCCGACACTGAAGGAGATGGAGACACTGTGGTGTTCAACTTTGATGAATGGGCAACTCAGTATAAGCTGGATAGAGATGTCACCAGGGTTTTACGTGCCCAACATTTGGATAAACAGGAGGTCCTGTTGGCCCTACAAGAAGCTGACATTTCAAAAGTGGGGCTAACTGTAGGACAAGCTATCCTGGTACGTCTGGCGTTGCAAGGCCTAGGCAACACGTGTCTTGCACCAAAGAAAGCCAAGGACTCTGCCAGTGAGGAGAATGGGGACCCGGAGCGTTATGTGGATGCCCCGGAGACGTTACCCAAGACCAGTGACCAGGAGAACACTCGCAACAAAGCAGCCTTGGACAGTGCAGAAGACTCCCTGGAAAATCTCCTAGCTTCTGGACTGAGTACTGTGGCCAGCATGCAGCCCCAGGTGAGCCGGGAAAGGCAACACCTCCGTGACCCAAGGATGCTACTGACCCTTAAAGCATCCTCCAAGAAAGCAGAGAAAATTGCTAGCTATCTGTCAGACAAGGTGAAAGATCGCATTGCCCGGCGTAGAAGAGACAGATTAGTTTTTGCTCAAGCTGATGATGGTTCCATTTCCTTTAAACCAGCGGAGGAAGACACCCACTCCATCACAATGGCTGAATGGAGTGCTGCTAACATGCGACTGCTCAGTCAACTACTGAAAAATGGCGACCTGAAGTACCCTGATGTGGAATTCTACCTTGTCTATACGATGCATATTTACGAACTGTCAGAGAAATTTGAATGGGCTAGCATCATGGAGTTTGATACCCGATACCGAGAACTCCAGGCCGAATACGACTTCGACTGGGGAGACATGCATTTGTCCTCCCAATTCCAGATGTTGACCCCAAGGAGGCCTAACACCAACAACTACCACGGCAATCGAAGGCAAGGCCAGGGGGGCAACACCACCACAAAAGAAGAGTGCAAGAAGTGGCTGGCGTCGGGGGGCACGGAATGCCCTTTCAAGAATTGCAAGTACCTGCATAAGAAGATAACCCCCACCAACACCAGCACCTCGTCAAACAGTGGGTCAAAAAACGATTAACTTTCCGGGTCAACCAGGCGGGATCATTGGATTATAAGGCCTGGGAGCAGGCCCTCCCCTGGATGACCCTAAGCGTGATTTTTTACTTGATGGAATTGAGCATGGTTTTAAGGTTACCACATTGCCATATGTTGGACCAAGGGTCTGGCAGCGGAATTATAAATCAGCAACTTGCCAGGAAAACCGATCCCTTGTGGAAGAGCAAATAAAAGTAGAAGTGGAGAATGGTCGCTATCAGGTGGCAAAGGAGCAGCCTCGTATAATTTCAGCGTTGGGGGCCATTCCCAAATCTACTCCAGGACAGATCAGGCTGATACATGACTGTTCCCGACCCCCCGGTTTTGCTCTGAACTGTTTTGCTGAGCATACCAAATTCAGCTTTGAAACCATTCAAGATGCACTGCGATTGGCAACACCTGGATGTTATTTAGCAAAAGTTGACCTTTCCTCAGCTTATCGCAGTGTCCGCATTCACCCTAGTGACCACCCCTTATCTGGTTTGGCCTGGACCTTCACTGGAGATAAACAGCCCACCCTGCTCTATGATACTCGCCTAATGTTTGGGGCTCGACGTGCCCCAGGGATATTTAATGAACTGTCACAAGCTGTGCGTCGTATCATGGCCCATAAAGGCCACAGCCGGATGCTATGTTATCTCGATGATTACTTGATTTTAGCAGATTCAAAAGAGGAATGTCTCCATTGGCAGCTGGAACTCATCAAGTTGTTGCGGCAGTTGGGCTTTGCCATCAATTACAGCAAAGTCCAGGGTCCCTCCCAGTGCCTGGAATTCCTTGGGGTGGAAATTGACACCCTAGCATGTGTTACTCGTCTGTCTTCTGACCGCATGGCCAAGCTGCTGTCAAAGGTGTCCACCCTCTACCATCAGAAGTCGGCCTCCAAGAGGGACCTGCAGAGCCTCGCTGGGAGCTTAAGCTATGCCTCACAAGTGATTGATGCAGGCCGCAGGTTCCTCCGTAGGATATTTGACAGGATAAGTGCCCTCAAGGGCCCCTCACACCGCTCGAGGCTATCACGGCCAGTGAAGGAGGATTTGTTGTGGTGGCTAAACTTCTCCACTTCCTTTAATGGAATTGTGCCATGGATAGACGATAGGCCTACTGCCCCTGTTTGTATCGATGCCTGCAACAAGGCTGGGGGTGGGTTCTTCGCTGGATCCTGGTTCCACAAAGAGTGGTCAACATGGCCGGGTGCTAGTGAGAAGCACATTAACTACAAGGAGGTCCTAGCCCTCGAACCAGCAACCTTACTCTGGTCCCCCTTATGGGCCAACAAGCGGATTTATGTTTATTCGGATAACTGTGCAGCAGTCCACCTCATTAATAAGGGTACTGCCAAGGACCCCTTTGTAATGGACTCTCTTAGACGAGTGTTCTGGCTTAGTGCTATTTTTAACTTTAAGTTGAAAGCCATTTATTATCCTGGCCACAGGAACATTCTGGCTGACGCTGCCAGCAGACTTCATGAACAGTGGGCCCCACGAGTATTACAGCAGGCCCTACAGCACACCTTCATTGCATAATGGCAGGCCAGATTGACCAGGAGGATTTAGTGAAAGATGTGCAATTTTATCGGTCTCTCTGTTGGGCCCCTAGCACCAAGAGAGCATATGCAGTGCACCGCCGTAGTTACATTCAATTTTGCAACAGACTGGGCCTTCAGCCTGTCCCAGCCTCATCAAACCAACTGTGCCTTTATGCAGCCTACTTGGCTAAGCGCTTGAAATATAACTCTATAAAACAATATATGAATATTATAAGGATCTTGCATCGGGAGTGGCAACTCCCCAACCCCATGGTGGATAATTTCCACTTGCACTCCACACTCACTGGGATACGACGCCATCTTGGTGACCGGGTCAACCGTAAACACCCGATTACCCCCCAATTATTGCTTTTGTTTCTCTCCTCCTTGGATGTTACCACACCAGAGGGCGCTAATATCTGGGCTGCAGCCCTGTTGATGTTCTTTGGTCTCCTACGGAGATCCAATGTTCTCCCCCCTTCGGCCTTGGATTTTGACCCCTCCCAACATCTCCGCAGGAGGGACTTGATCTTCTCCCCATCGGGTCTCAAACTCCGCATCCGATGGACCAAGACCATTCAATTCCGCAGCAAGGAATTACTAATTCCCCTGGGCCGGATTAAGCGCCATCCACTTTGCCCAACGAGGGCAGCATACCAGGCCTTGCAGCTGACACCTGGGGCTCCCTTGGATGGCCCTGCATTCGTAGTCCCTGCAGGGCCTGCTTTTCAACCTACCACTGCAGCGCGATTTGTGCACCTGCTCAAGTCAGGCCTAGCACCTCACTGTGACACAGCCCACATAGCAGGCCATAGCCTCCGGCGTGGAGGGGCCTCGTGGGCTTATAATGCTGGAGTACCAATTGACACAATCAGACAACTGGGTGACTGGAGCAGCAATGCCTACACCTTGTACACCCTTTGCGATACGAATGCACTCAAGCAGGCCTTTACTATGATGTCCCATAACCTTCCAGTGTGACTCTTTAATAACTTTTTGTTCTACTCATACACTACCCCTACAATTGGGATTGGAGGACTCTTTATGCTAAAAGACTTTATTAATTATTCGCATATGTATTCTATATAATGGCTATGCTTTTATCTCAATATTGTATTGCATATACATGTATCAATTACTCTCAAATCTGATTGTCTGTACTTCAATTTATAATATTTGGCGCGCGCGCATTGTAACTGTTTTATTAGTTTACTTAGTTTTAAATAAAACTTTTTCTGCCCCTTAAACAGGTGTTCTCATTAAGGGGTATTAATATGTATTAATTTACTTTAATGAAAACCCTAAGGCGCCTCTTTACTTAGCAGAGGAGGGGGTGAACTAGGACCCTGGCTGCCCCCCACACTGGTCAGTTTGTCTCAAGCAGCCAGCGCGTTAATAGGCTTTACCACCCTCCATCCCCTCCTGCTCCTTTTTTGTTTCCTTTTGTTTTTCTTATCTATTGTTCGACTTAGCTTTTTGTTTAGTTTTTCCTTATACTCAACTGCAAGTGGCACAACTGTGCCTGTAGGACTCTTTATGCTAAAAGACTTTATTAATTATTCGCATATGTATTCTATATAATGGCTATGCTTTTATCTCAATATTGTATTGCATATACATGTATCAATTACTCTCAAATCTGATTGTCTGTACTTCAATTTATAATATTTGGCGCGCGCGCATTGTAACTGTTTTATTAGTTTACTTAGTTTTAAATAAAACTTTTTCTGCCCCTTAAACAGGTGTTCTCATTAAATAGCAAATACTCGGCACTCCGCTGTGTTTATTGTCTTTGCCACGCTTAGGGGTAGTAGTGATACAAGCACTCAGGATCTGTTGGCTCAAACAAAATCAAGCAATGAAGTTACAACTACACGGCCACATGTATTGTCAATATACAGGCCTACTAAGTACAAACTGGTCAACTGTCGTAAAAATCTGAGGAAAAAAGATCTTTAAGATATTCAAATTTTTATAAAGATGAAATTTAATTTTTTTAAACTGTTTAGTATTGCAAAACTGCTTTTTTCTGAAACAGTGTAATGAATGTCTTCGAAGTACTGTTGGCTTATCTGGAGGTATGCCCCAAGATTAAACCACTGCTTAATACGCAGCCTACTTAATCCCATATATCTTCTTTTCCTTTTCAATTTCATGTATAATATCTTAAACTGTTGATTTCTATAGATGCTACTGTAATCGAATTGCCACATACAAGTCAACTGTTACAAATATGCTTGAATGTATGAATGATTGGACATTAAATTTTGACAGAAAAATGAGTTCTGATATCATATACTTAGATTATTCTAAATGCTTTGACACTGTTTGTCATAGCAAATTATTGTATAAGTTGAAAAAATATGGTATACAAGGTGCAGCTTATAGATGGCTTGAAAGCTTTCTTGTCAACAGATTTCAACAGGTTAAAATTAATAATTCATTATCCCCACCATCACATGTAGAATCAGGCGTGCCACAGGGCACAGTTTTAGGTCCTATTTTATTTCTTATTTATTCTGCAGATCTTCCAAATGTTGTTAAAAATTGTTCAGTGAGCATGTATGCAGATGATACGAAAGTATATAAATCCATAAAAAGTGCAAATGACTGTTTACAATTGCAGAGT
This sequence comes from Platynereis dumerilii, assembly GCA_026936325.1. Taxonomy (NCBI): domain Eukaryota; kingdom Metazoa; phylum Annelida; class Polychaeta; order Phyllodocida; family Nereididae; genus Platynereis; species Platynereis dumerilii. The sequence continues at coordinate 3,931,482 of JAPTHN010000031.1, forward strand.
GATCTTGATAACATTTCTGAATGGGCAAATTTGTGGCAAATGACCCTAAATCCAGAAAAAACTAAAATCTTAACTATTGGTAACAAAACAATAGATTTTGACTATGTCCTTAATGATACGTGTGTACAGAAGGTGAACCATATTAAAGATGTCGGAATAATTGTCCAATCAAATTTGAAATTTACAATGCACTGTTCCAATGTTGTCAAGAAAGCATATTATATCATAAGAAATATATTTACAACTTTTAAAAGTCACAATTGTTATTTTTATATAAAATTATTTAAATGTTATGTTAGACCCATACTGGAATATGGTAGTCAAATTTGGTCCCCTTATTTGAAACAAAATATAGATAAAATAGAAAGCGTTCAGAGATACTTCACAAGGCGCATTTGTCCAAACAATATGCCATATTTAGATAGGTTAAATTTATTTAATATCAATACCATTGAAAATCGGAGAATTTGCTCAGATCTAACTATGTTTTATAAGGTTATTAATGACTTAACATGTGTTAATGTCCAGGATTATTATACAATTGTAAATAGATTAAGAGGTCATAGTAAGCACCTGTATATGTATTTTAGCAGAACTGACAAAAGAAAGTTATATTGGATTAATAGAATTGTACCATTTTGGAATAATCTGACAGATGAAACTGTATGCTCAAGATCTGTAAAATCATTTAAAAAGAAAATCTCTGTACAGAATAGTATTGTTGGTAGGGGGAGTATCTATGTTTCCCAACTCTAACCCCCCTTTTGTTTTTACTTGTGTTATGTTTTTATGCAATAAATAAATATATTTCAATACAAGTATGCAGAAACAATTATGTAAAAAATTTTTGAGTGGGAGCTAATGAGATCCTCTTTTCCAGGTTTGGATATCCAACTTGGGTTGAAGAACAGCGACTTCTACAGAGCAACAAGCCTGGACATGGCGTCCTTCAGGTTGAAGTACTTAGCGATTCCAGAAACCAGAGAATTTGTGAGATACTTCATGTTCGGATGGATTGGCGATGATGGACCGGACTATTTTGCGGAAATTACGAAGAGCTTTTCAATACCTGAAATTGACGTGAGTTCCTGGATACAGAAATCTGACATATTTTTAAAAATGCCGATACATCGTGACACAATTCCCCCTCAAAATGTCACATTGATTGAGAGATATTCCTAATTCTTCCAGAATTTCCACTTGAAGGTCAGACCGGATGTCAACAGACTTTGGAATCCATCAGCTTTTGGTTACACAAATGCCCGAGCCTTAGCGAAACTTTACGGCATCTTGGCCAATGGTGGATCTTATGAGGGAAAAAATCTCATGTCACCTGCGACAATTGAAATGCAAACTCAGGCCCTTAAGTCTGGAAGGGACAAATGTTTGCGGATGCATCACACGTATGGAAGGGGGTATTCCATGATGACTTCTCCTAGGGTAAATAATCAATCTATATTAATTCATCTGGCACATTCATCAAAGGTTCACTGATCTGAATAACTGTATTTGTAATGACAACTTGTTTTCACGAATAAAAAAAAAAGAGTATGATTCATCGGGGGAATCATTCCCCATTCATAATTTAATAATATGCAACAGTTTGGCAACTTTGGCCCACAACAGGACACTAAAATCTGGATGAGCTCTTGTCGTTTTCAACTTATGCTCTTTAACTTGTGGCATTGATATCTTATTTTATACGATTCTGGTGATTTTTATATTTGACCACCCAGGATCTTCAGCTCCCTGATGGCCGTTGTTTGTCGCTGCATGTCTTCTTGAGATTGCTTTACTTTCGAAACTGAATTTGGACATTCAGGATGACCAATTTTAACATATTTCTTAGAATGAACCCAGACACAATATTCTATGGAATAAACAATTTTAAAAGCTACCTTGTCTTTCAGGACACACCCATGTTTGGAACAGCTGGATTCGGAGGCCAAATCGGATACGGTGATCCCAAGCACAAACTGGGAATCGGCTTCACATCAAACTATCTATCTATGACCGGCATGAGGGACCACAGATATCTCTTCCTTGAGAGAGCTGTTTATGATGCTTTAGACAAGTTGTGATAATAAAATTTACAAACTGAAGATCTGTAACATTCAGTTTTGCTCTGTTGGTTGTTGCCAAGGATGAACTTGAGAAACAACAATACTTGAAAGGAGGTTCCCAACACGATGACACTCAATTACAAATTGGTTGAACAGCTATTTGTTGATGATGAATGAACTTATTGTTATGATTTTTTATGAATAATCTATTAAAATTACGGATTTAAAACTGGATTTCGTTTTGTGCGTGTGTGTCCCGGTGTCTAACAGATTCAGATTTTGCTACTAAATGAAATATTTATAATTTAGTGTCATCAGAAGTGAGACTTAAAGACACGCATAATGGCAAATGATACTTCATGTTAATTTGGTGAAATCATGTACCCCACCTTCAGGAGCTCTCTCTGGTGAATGACCATGAGAACCAAATCATCCTGCATTGATTAGAGTTAAAAATGTGAAGTCAAGATTTTGTGAAGTCTTGTGGTTAGACATTACATTAAAACATTTAATTGGATGAACACAATGTAAGTCAAAATCTAAAGAATGCCAAGGCCCCAGAGGTAATTTAACATGTATGGCATGCACCATTTTGCATCGCTACCGGATCGGGCGGCAGTGCATTTTGAAGAATATTTCAACAAATACAATAACAGGATGGTAAACCGGGAAACCTAAAACCTAAAACTAACACTTATTTAACTTAACTAAAAAACTGTGTAAACTCCACAAATAAACAAACAGCGAAAAAATATTTAATTTGTTTTCAGTGAGCATGTGCCGGCCGCAGTCAGCAATTCAAAATCGGTTTATGCGCGGGTCTGACATTCAATGTTGTGACAGATGGCACCACAGATCATTATTGACCGAACTGCCCTCTACTGTGAAAAGTGACAAATTTTGGAAGATACAAATGTCAAATTCAGGCATGCCGCATGGTTGCCTGCTTGCCAGTGCTTGGATATATACATGTGAATTTATAAACCAAAGGCAGCCTTGTTCCTTTCCATTGAGTGTTACACAAGCCTAATGAAACACGATAAAAGTGCTAAGCTTAGCAACAACAACAAAACAACATGCTTGTCATAAGTTGTCAAAATTTAACAGAAGGGAAAGAATCTGTATTAATCTGTAGAAGAAGGGAAAGAATCTGTATTATTTATGCTGGAGAGACTCTATTCGAACCTTGAGCTGACCAACATCTATGCAAGGATTATGTTTTTTGACTTTTCGTCAGCGTTCAACACCATCCAACCCTTTATTTTAGGGAGGAAACTTAAAGATATGAGTGTTGGAAATAACTTAACTACATGGATAACTAACTATCTCACAAACAGGAAACAGTTCGTATTTTTTAAATCTGCTGACTGTAGATCGGAAATTTTGAGATCAGTCACAGGTGCCCCTCAAGGAACCGTATTGGCTCCTTTTCTCTTTACTGTTTACACCTCAGATATTAGAAGTTTGTCCAGTGAGTGTTCGCTGGTAAAGTTTGCAGACGACACGGCTCTTATTGGCATTATAAATGGAGATGACACATCATCATACAGGGAACATATTGAGACGTTTGTTGCATACTGCAAGGATAACCATCTTGTGTTAAATGTTTCTAAGACCAAAGAACTCATTGTAGACTTCAGGAGAAGGGACATTAATCATCACCCTGTGAATATAGATGGCTCTGATGTCAAACAAGTCAGTAATTACAAATACCTTGGACTTGTGATAGACAATCGCTTGCAATGGCAAGATCATGTTGACCTTTTAGGCAGAAAGCTCAATTCTAGACTTTTTTGCCTTAGGAAAATGTGTAAATTTCAGATTGATGCCAAAATACTTGAGCTTTTCTATAATTCAGTGGTTGCGAGTGTGTGGAGATATGGATTGTGTGCATGGGGTGGAAACGCCAGAGGTTGTGATGTCAAACGCATCACATCAAGTATTAAGAGGGCTCAACGTTTTATTGGAGCTCCACAGCGATCGTTTGAGTCTATATACCAGGAAGTAATACAAGGCAAAACGAAGCAGGTCATGAATGATTCTTCTCATCCCCTGCATGGTGTTTTTGACAATGCCGTCAGTGTGAGAAGCGGACGGATGAGACTCCCTTTAATAAGGACCAACAGATATAAACTCTCATTTGTGCCACAAGCAATGAGGCACCGTAACAGCACATTTCTACGATAAATTTGTTGTTCTTGATAAATTTTTATGAGCATGTATGGCAACTAATTACCTTCGGGATACAATAAAGTTAACTTGACTTGACTTGACTTGGACATGGAGATAGATAAGGCAGGTGTCAGGACTCAGGAGAGGGGCTGGAGGAGAGATCCATGCACAAATGCTATATGCCAATGCAAACATGTGGCTTCAACATACTGCTTACTATAAATACAAATCCAGCCAATGCAGCCATCAGAGATAATCAGTTTTGGTATGTCTCTACATCACAATCAAGACAGAACACATCAGAATATATGAAACACCTGAACTCATTGGAGTACATGTAGTCATGTACTAGCATACTCATTCTTGGCACAGGCTCTACTACCCACACCAGCCAAAACAATTAGACAGGTTGCAATGGCAGGAGTGGGCAATGGATGGCTCAGGTCTGACTCAAGTTCCACACACCTACCTGCAGAATAACTTGGATCAAGATAACTTGGACCAGAGCCAGACTCAACACAAACATTCATTCAGCACAAAATGGGTTTCCTGCACAGTTCAGCCCTGGTCTTGTTGGTTGCTGTGATTCTAGTCACAATTCCAGGATGGTTGAAACCCACAGTTAAAGTTCCCCCTGTTGTTGGGTCTGTGCAACCAGGTTGGGAGCATGTCATGGACGTATACAGGTGAGTCAATTGATTATAAATGGTCACAACAACATTTAAAAAAATCGCTTGTAAATGTGGGTTTATTTCAATTCCAAAGGATCAAAGCAGTTGAACCAATGGAAGCATGACATTTTGTAAGAACAAGCAACACCAAAACAAATATGTTTTTAAACTGATCAAGTTGACACAAAGTCATTAAAAGACCATGTAATGGTTAGTACATGTATAGGCCCACTGCACCATACACTTTCATCTTCACCAATAAAGCAGCTGCAATTTCTAAAACATTTAAACAAAACTTGATCTGACATCAACATTTTCACAGGCAGCTATTCGCTGATGGGGATGACAGAGGAAGCAGTCTGTGCATTTACCACAAAGGAAAACCTGTGGTGGATCTGCGAGGAGGCTTTGCCAATGAGAAGGAACTTTGGCCGTGGCAAGAAAATACAATCACAAGATTATTCTCATGCACAAAGGGGCTGGCTGCCATTGTGATAGGGGTCCTTGTTGACAGGTACGTAATTAATCATATCACTTTTATTTGTTTACATAACATTATTTATTTTTTCTAAATAACACAAGTGGTGGTTTATTTTATAATCTAATTGATCATTCAGGGGTCTACTAAAATATCATGATTTGGTGGTTGAGCATTGGCCAGAATTTGGAGTTCATGGCAAAGAAAATATCACAGTGGAAATGCTTCTGAGCCATCAGGTGGGTGCATAAATCAAATACATAATATATTATCAATATGTTGACATTTGGAAAGCATTGATGTTTGTTGGAGTTTTTTGTTGTGGAATTAGAATTATTTTATTTACTTAGTGCAGTATGACAAGTACAAGTATATATTTTGGTAGAGATACAGTACTGATAGATTGATGCATTTCTATGAACATTTTGTTGATTTATTAACATTTGATATAGGAAGAGTTGTTCATTGACATATTTTGATTCCTAACTATAACATAAGACTGATTGCTTCTTGTATTTTCCATGTTAGACTGGGCTTGTAACAATTTCTGATGAGACGTTTTCCATTTGGGATGAAATTGATGACATTGAAAAAGTTGGAAGGCTCCTGGCTGCCGAAAGACCAAAATGGCAAATAGGTGAGTGGCAGTCAGCGAAATATGGTCAGCATCTGTGATATTATGAAGCATATTCATGATTAGTATTAACTGTAGTATTTTGTCTTTAGGTACAGGCATAGGATATCATGCAATGACAATTGGTATGTACATGGATCAGTTGGTCAGGCACATCGACCCGCAACATCGAAACATTGCCCAATTTTTCCACGAAGAGATTGCTGAACCTTTCGGTAAGAATATTCAGACATTATCATATTATAGATACATATCTAGTTGTGAACTCTTGTTGAAATAATGCCAAGACTTTTTTTCAAGGTTGTTTTCTACATTTCAAATCTGCCAGATCTTGACATCCAGTTCGGTCTTCAGGAGTACGACGTGTACCGAGCAACTGACCTGGAATGGTGGCCATTTCGAATCAAATATCTGGGCATTCCAGAAGTCAGGACATTTCTGAAGGCTTACCTTTTTGGATGGATTTGGGATGAAGAGCCAAATGACATGTGCAACAACAGTCAGACATTTGATGATCCAGAAATATCTGTGAGTATAGTAAAAATTTGATAGCAATAAATCAAATTTTGGTCATTGAATAATGCATTTTGAAAATTATATTTTTCTTTCTCTCTTCCTAATCAATTCCTCCGCCTCCTCAGCCAATCTGGATGCGGATGAGACCCGATGTCAACAGACTCCAGAATCCTTCTGCTTTCGGCCACGCCAACGCACATTCGCTCGCTAAACTATTCGGGATCTTAGCTAACGGTGGATCATTTGATGGCAAAGAACTGATGTCTGCAGAAACGGTGAAGCTTCAATCCCAGGTGATATCATCTGGGAGAGACAAGTGTTTCAAGCTGAACATGACATACGGGAGAGGATACACCATACTTCACTCTCCAAAGGTTGGCTAATGTTTGAAATATGTATACCGAAATCTAATAGAGGTAATTTGGAAAGACAGGGTTGAAGAGGACCTCACGGGGATGATATTTCCTCTATTTATGTTTTGCTGCCCTTTTGACCCTATAGTTTGGCTCAAAATTGTTCATCACCCATGCTAAATGATTTATCTTCATAAACATCTCACTTGTGGTTCGGATAGTCTTCAGTTAAAGACACTCCAACCAGTAAGATAGCATGGTATATATCCTGCACAGAGTATATCAGGATGGAGATTAGGTTCACCTGGCTTGTTACTTTGTTTTCCAGAATACACCAATGTTTGGATCTCCTGGCAAAGGGGGTCAAATGGGATACGCTGATCCGAAGAACAAACTGGGAATCAGCTTCACGTCAAACTATCTTTCCATGACTGGCTTAAAGGACCACAGATACGTCTTCCTTGAAAAAGCTGTCTACAAAACTTTAGATGAAATAGAAATTAAAAGCCGAAAGGCAAAAATTAGAACAGTACAGGTTGAGAACCAGACATAGCATTGATGTTGTTCCTTTTTTCTTGTAAACTTATCACTTGAAACTGCATGTCAATTGTGTTTTCATATTTATACGAAATTGTGTAACTCCATGCATGCCTCATTCATTTATTCTACCATACTCATATCATTTGCTATCAGATGTGTATCTTCACTTATTTATCTTATCAAGGGCTCAATGTTCATTTAATTTAGAATAAATGTCTGCATCATCATTATACATCACATTGCTTCATTGCTAAAACATTGTACCAGCTAATTTCTTATCCATACACATTCAGCATTATGTTTTGCTCCATAAATAAATCATATTTTTTCTAAGTGAGTGTTTTTTTTCTCCCATGAATGAGCTGACAGGAAAGTGTTACACTGCTTCAGGGGCGTCCCTATGTATTGCTCCACTTGTATCACTTTTTAACTTGTTGTGTTTTGGAAATTGGGGCACTTTTCTGGTGGCAATGCAAAGCGAAGGCTGCTGTCTCATGTATGCCTTGAAAAAATATATAATTAATGTATGACTCTTCATTGCTCAGTTTGATAATAAGTGTAGCCAGACTGTTGTAAAATGATATTGAAACTTTGCAAGACCCCCTTCAGCCAAGAGTAGCAAAAGTCAGCCATCATGGGGTCACTTGGAAGCCAATGTCTGTTGTTTTGTTTGCCTATGTGCTAAGTAAATATATTTATGTGTATATAAGAGTACCTGTGACCCAGTTACCCTATGGGAGTCCTCAGCTGGCCCAGTGAACTCACTGATGGGTTATCTGGTGAATGCCTCATTGGCAGTTGTATTCCTGGCTGTACTCTGCATACCAGATAGTGCCATTGCAAGAATCACATCTCATTTTGGCCTGGACCCTGATCTCATCATACACATCATGGGTCTCATTAAGACATCAGTGATTGTCCTGTTGCTGGCCATAGCTCTCAACAAAGTGCCCGGATGGTTCCAGAGCCCCAGCAAAGCCCCTCCAGTGACAGGGACTGTGGAGCCAGGGTGGGACCATGTCAGAGATGTCTACAGGTGAGTTGCACTTACAAGTTATTGATCTGATTGATTTTGAATAGTCACAGTGACATCTGATTTTTATTTGGAACATAATATTTATTGCACATTTTACAGATTGATTCAGTTCCGTGAATTTGGCTATGATAAATTTAGGGCATTTTATTTCTAGGCCAATTTAGAAAAAGTGTAGATATATAGAATCTTTAAACGAAGCGAAAATAGGGATGTTATGAGATAAATAAGATAGTTGATTCATTCTGACCATGATATGAGAATGACGCCTTGTGGTTATAGTTGTGGAGAGCTAGTAATTCTGTGACATCACGAACATGTCATGTCATCTCCAATGATTCAAAAATGACTAAATCAACTACAGTGCCTTCCATGCGACAAGTTTACTCCTTTGGACCTGAACAAAACAGTTCAACAAGAATAAGTCCTCCTTTACGAAAACTCTATTCTGATTTCCGTGAAAATTGACCAGTTTGTCGGCCTGCATATTGACATTACGCCCGTGTATTTGGAGCTTGATTTCTTCATTTTCGTCTGAGCTAGCAGACCCTGAGTGCATGTACCCCTCTTTTCAAATATTTTGAGCTTCAGCTTACAAGTCCAAATTTTTAAACCAAAATAAAAGTTGCTCAAACTCTTTCTAAACAGTTCAACAAAAATAAGTCCCCCTTTACGAAAACGTGAATATATCAAAGACCTCTTCTCCAATTTTGATGAAAGTTGGCCAGTTTGTAGGCCTGTATATTGACAGTCTGTGTGTGTATTTGTAGCCCTATTGCTGAATTTTTGTCTGCGCCAGCAGACCCCGAGTGCACGTACCCCTCTTTTCAAAAATCCTAAGTTTTGGTTTTTCCAAAAATAAAATTACCAAAAGGTGTTTAAACTCCACTCAAATTACTTGTTATTGCATCCAAGGAACCTAAACTGTAAAACTGTTACAAAAGAAGTCCTTAGTTATCTTCTAAACACGATTGAGAAACAAATTTTATCCAGAAACATGATGAGGTTTATCAAGCTGGTGGCTCCCTCGCATGGTGAAATTGTTCATATCCATTGGAACAGCCATGGATTTTTGAAAACAGGGGTAGGCTCACTCGAAGGCTGCTGGCTCAGTGAGGAATAATGCCACTGAGCTATAAATACACACTTGTAAAGTCGATATATGGGGCTATAATTTAGCCAACTGTCATAAATATCAGCGAAGAAATCTTTGTGATATTCAAGTTTATGCAAAGGGGGACTTATTTTTGTTGAACTGTTTATATATATTGTCATCTAAGGCATCTAAACAGTAAAATGTTGCAAAATAAGTCCTCAAATATCCACTAAATATGATTGAGAAACACATTTTCTCGACTGATTTGATGCAGTATGCCAAACTGGTGGCATAGTGAAATTTGTCATATTTATTACAAAAGCCATAGATAAAATTGAAAACAGGGATTGGCTCACTCGAAGGCTGCTGCATGGGTCAGTCATGTAACAATCCACTAAAAAACAAATACACACATTTAGGGTCGATAAACAGGCCTTTAATTCAGGCAACTTTCATTAACATAAGAGAGGTAATCTTAGACATATTCAAGTTTAATTAAAGGGGGGACTTAGTTTGGTTGAACTTTTTATATTGAACCATTCTGTGAGATTTTTTATGAAACGTCCAAGGTTACAGAAATGGGACAAAATGAGCTCCTGTTTGACGGTACCATCAGTTTCGCAAGACAATGCTTGACCAAACATGTGGCCTTATCTAAGCCATGACTCTGTAAAAACATAATCTGTGAAACACAGAAGTGACAAAATATAAACTGCCATGACTCCCGAAACACAAATTTCATTGAAAAATTAGTCGCCTTGTCCTCGTCGTCCTGGAGCCGCAGTCAAAAAACCACTTGACTTTATGAAAAACCCAAAGTGGTATTCTCCTATTCTTAATCTTCACTTTCATTTCAGAAAATTATTTGAAAATGGAGATGACAGAGGAAGCAGTCTGAGTGTATACCACAAAGGAAAACCTGTGGTGGATCTGCGAGGAGGCTTTGCCAATGAGAAGGAACTTTGGCCATGGCAGGAAAATACTGTCACGAGGATGTTTTCCTCCACTAAAGGACTTGCTGCTATAGTTGTTGGCATGCTCGTTGACAGGTATGTCAGCATCTACAGTAACTTCGACATTACAATCCTTAGTATTTGCCTCTATTGGAGAAATGATGGAAGACTGTTTTTTTTGCAGGGGTCTACTGAAATATGATGACCTTGTTGTGAAACACTGGCCGGAGTTTGGAGCAAATGGCAAAGAGAAGGTTACCGTGGAAATGCTGCTGAGCCATCAGGTGATTTTATATACTGTGAACACTAATAATTAGCTGAAGAATAATTATGCATTAATCATATCATATTTAAGCAAGAATTAAAATTTCAAATAATTTATAATTTCACACAAATTTTATTCAGACAGGACTGACAAACATATCCGACCCCAATTACTCCATTTGGGATGAGCTCAGTGACATGAAAAAGGTCGACAAGGCTTTTGCTGCTCAGGAACCTTTGTGGGAAATTGGTGAGTTGTTACAAAAGGACATGCAAAGCACTGTGTCCATGCATAGTTCATTCCATGCAGAACAATCATTATGTTGTTTAGGTCATGGAGAAAACGTTTGTATTTCTCAGTGAATATTTTTTGCAAAACTACAGTTCATCTGTTACGGATACTTTTTTAATCACCTAATTTCAGGTTCTGGAGTCGGTTACCATGCCGTGACCATCGGGATGTACATGGACCTATTAGTTCGGAGGGTCGACCCGAAGAAGAGAGGAGTGGCGCAGTTCTTTCATGAAGAGATATCACAACCACATGGTAAAGAACCATTTGATAATTATTCTTCGTGTTTATAACAGACAGTATATTTGTGTCATTACTTAGGCCTGAAAATACTGTCTCTGTAATATTAATAACCGATCTATTTCCAGGCATCGATATTCAGTTGGGCCTCAAAGATGCTGATGTCTACCGAGCAACAACAATAGATCTGTGTCCATTCAGCGTGAGGTACTTGCTCATTCCTGAAGTCAGACAGTTCATGTTCGACCACTTCCTCGGGTGGATGGGAGAAGGAACGGAGTTGTACGCCAACATGTACGGACCTGACTTGGGGGCCAGGTTTGTCGATCCTGAAATAGATGTGAGTGAAGGTCTCAAAAAATGAAAATTTGCATAATTATATCTGGATGCAAATAGAACCACACATTTTGTTTCAATCATCATAAGCATTTGGTACTATTTATGATTGCAGGGAATGTTCATCCGCATGAGGCCTGATGTCAACAAGCTTTGGAATCCCTCTGTCTTTGGTTATGGAAATGCTCATGCGCTGGCAAAACTTTATGGTATTTTAGCTAATGGCGGGTCTTCAAACGGCAAAAAACTAATGTCTCCTGCAACAGTAGAACAGCAAACTAAGGCGGTGAAGTCCGGCAAAGACAAGATCCTGAGTCTGCAAGCCACCTTTGGTCGAGGGTACACGATCATCCCATCTCTCAAGGTCTGTTCTTATTCTGATAGGGTTGCAGTCACTCACTGTTGCTTTTTCTTGTAGCTTTCCAGATGAAATGTTGCACAACAAATTAAACAAAAGAATTACCAATCTATTTTCTGTTGATGTCAAGTATTTTCATTTAAAACCATCATTTTATTCCAGAATACACCCATGTTTGGGACACCAGGCCTAGGGGGTCAAATGGGATACGCTGATCCGAAGAACAAATTGGGAATCGGCTTCACCTCCAACTACCTTTCCATAACAGGTTTAAAGGACCACAGATACCTCTCCCTTGAAAGGGCAATTTATGATGTTTTAGAAAAAATAAAATAGTGTTTCATAACGGTGTTTTGTTGGAAAATGATGAGCCTTCTTCTTCTTCTTCTTCTAAATGGATATTCCACCCCGAATGAGGGTTGTGTCTTGGATTGAGCTTCAAGCTCTTTGGTCAATCCCCAATAGGCCGTGATAGTGGAACTCTCCTTTTTCCAGCTCTCCTGTGTTGACGAGCAGAATAAAACGATTTCCGGGAACAAGCTGCCATTTTGTACCATTGCTGAGTCAGTGGAGCTGGCATTCCAGGCCCCAGGGCACTTTGAAAACATTACGGATTTGCATTGCCGAGTCTTAAATGGAATGTTTAGCATGGATTGCGACCATATTCCAGTACTGTCAGGCTGATTAGACTTTGTTACGGACCTTAGAATCCCCGGCTCCATTGTAAGTTCCCAGGCTGCTGTTTCCGGAAATAGTTTTGTTCTACTCGTCAACACAGGAGAGCTGGAAAAAGGAGAGTTCCACTAACGCCCGCTATACCCTTACCTCACCGCTACCTCTGTCTGTGCCTCTACCTCTAGTCTGCTAGTGTGTTTATTGCTACTGCTACGACAACTACTTCTGTTATTGATACCTTGCTTGAGCAGCTCAAGCCTTAAGATGAGTGATAATAGATCATGTGAAAGATATTAGATTTGTTCTAATTTTGTACGCAATTCAATTATTTTTGTGAGAGCGAAATCATGCCGTTCCAACAGAACACACAACAAAGGCACAAACCACAGGCAGTAATCACATGCTTTGCCCTTATTCTGTTATATTATACCAAGGTGTATTGTTCAAGCTCCCCCTATGGGAAAATGACAGTCATCGTGTGCGGTCATATTTGCGGAAATTGCCATAAATAGTATTCTTGAGATATTCCATGGCCACCAGGCCTGTTTTGTGGTAGCTGGGAAACAGGCTATAGTTTGCTCACCAAAGGGCAGACTAAGGTTCCAATTTAGTCAAGAGATGGCTCTGTGGTCTCCTAAATTCTGATTGGCTGTCAAAGGGAATTCCCTTGTGATGTATGCTGATATGGGTGCACACATAGGTAAGATTGGCCAAACAAGGTTTAATGTGAGTCTAAATGCAGTGTAGTGGGTGCAAATCATTTCTAAGTGTAACTGGGAGACTATATATCTCACAGAACCTACAAGAATGTTGTGAAAGGCTGCTCCTTAGCAATTTTAATCAATTTTCTATATTTGCACTCCACCAGGTGGCACTTGAACCATACGCCTTCCTCTCTATCTCTAGAACTGCTAAGCCATTGTGATTTTTTGTATATGTGTATATTGCTTTGTATGTCGGGGAGGGGCGTACTAAAAAACGCATGAAACCTAAGGGTGGGGTACCAAAAATCCGCATGAAACTTAAGGGGAGTATCAATTTTTGACGGGAAGTTCCAGCAAAACTAGCCTTTAATTCCAAGCGGTCCCTAATTAAAACGCCTGATTGCTTGGAAGGGATCCTCAAATGATTGGCCCATCCTTTCGAGGGCCTATCACAATATGCATATTAATCATGAAATAATATGTGAATTTGATACCAGACATATAAGTGATTAGTGATTAGAAAAAATATGAGGTGTTAGTGCCATCATTTGTGCTATCGACCAATAGCTAAAAAATCATATTATTAAAATGAAGTACTACATAAATAGGCCTAGCTAAGCTGTTTCTTTGCCTAGTTCGCTTTTAACCACACCTCCACCAAAAGTAGAAGCCCAGGTAATGTGTCAGCATTGTTTGTCACAATAATGGTCAGTCCTGTAGCTGAAAGTCTTTGCCAGCAGGTGGCAGACAAGTTCTCATTTGCCAATAGAGGTCGGCGCCGTGACCGTTCCACCACAGGACCAATGGTGGAACCTAATTTTTCGATCCAGAATCAACCCAGAAATGGGTTGAAATGATGCAGATGATGGTGGAAATACCTAACAAAGGTCATTTTGTGCCTCACCTGTGGCGTACAGAGCCACACAGCCTGGGGAACCCTCCATTCCACCACAGGACCAGTGGTGGAACCTTCTTTTTTTCAACCCAGAACCAATTCAGAAATGAGTTGAAATGATGCAGATGATGGTGGAAATACCTAACAAAAGTCATTTTGTGCCTTACCTGTGGCGTACAGGGTAACACAGCCTGTAGAACCCACCATTCCACCACAGGACCAATGGTGGAACCTTCTTTTTTTCAACCCAGAACCAATTCAGAAATGGGTTGAAATGATGCAGATGATGGTGGAAATACCTAACAAAAGTCATTTTGTGCCTTACCTTGGGCGTATAGGGTCACACAGCCTGTGGAACCCTCCATTCCACCACAGGACCAATGGTGGAACCTTCGTTTTTTCAACCCAGAACTAATTCAGAAATGGGTTGAAATGATGCAGATGATGGTGGAAATACCTAAAAAAAGTCATTTTGTGCCTTACCTGTGGCGTACAGGGTAACACAGCCTGTAGAACCCACCATTCCACCACAGGACCAATGGTGGAACCTTCTTTTTTTCAACCCAGAACCAATTCAGAAATTGGTTGAAATGATGCAGATGATGATGGAAATACCTAACAAAAGTCATTTTGTGCCTTACCTTGGGCGTATAGGGTCACACAGCCTGTGGAACCCTCCATTCCACCACAGGACCAATGGTGGAACCTTCTTTTTTTCAACCCAGAACTAATTCAGAAATGGGTTGAAATGATGCAGATGATGGTGGAAATACCTAAAAAAAGTCATTTTGTGCCTTACCTGTGGCGTATAGGGTCACACAGCCTGTGGAACCCTCCATTCCACCACAGGACCAATGGTGGAACCTTCTTTTTTTCAACCCAGAACCAATTCAGAAATGGGTTGAAATGATGCAGGTGATGGTGGAAATACCTACCAAAAGTCATTTTGTGCCTTACCTGGGGCGTGCAAAAGCAGAACTTTTTCATACATTATTCAAATATAGAAGGATTGATTGAAGATGTTAAATATAAATTAAATGGTGTCTGAGACTGTCCAATGATGTGTGTACATTTATATACTGATAATATTTATATTTTTTGGTTAATTCAAATAATAAATGCAATTATATTTGTTTTATTAACACTGGTTGATATTTGAATTACATGACTTTAAATTTTGTTGACAGATTATAATAACATAATTGTTTGGTTGGTTGATATTTTTATTGCATAACTTTAAATTTTTGTTGACAGATTACAATAACATAATTGTTTGTTTGCTGTGTGTTTGAAAAACAGTTATACAAGTAGGATTGTGAGAAACTGTTAAGAACTATGAGTAATCATCTGTGTTTGAAAATTTATTTGTTTTCATTGAACATGTTTATATTATTTGAAATTGATATGCAACACTGATCAATTAATAAGGAAACACTTCTTTGTAGGAATTTTTTGTCACATAAATGTTGGTTGTCCCTGCCCTGAGAAATTCTTATTATTATTATTTTTTTAACATTATGATTACTTATTTATGTGTTTTGTTTGTAAAAAACTTAATTTTAATTTACATATATTTTCAGACGTGCCTGTGGTTTCTTGATTGTGTCTTGCTGACTACCAAGTGCGCCCATGTGTGTGACCAGGATTCCAGCATCCAACTGCCTTTTCTCTATTTACATTGTTTGATAACTGTTAAAAATGGCTAGCTCTATCAATGAACTTTTTGCAACGGAATGTGATCACCTCTCTTTGTGTCATCTGATTGATGAAAATACTGAAAGTGTTCTTTTAGATGAGTGTGATTCTCCTACACTATTTAGTAACTCTCCCTACTATGAAAGTGAAGACTTTGTTAAATTACTGGACAAAAAAAAAGATTCCTTTACTTTAATCAGTTTAAATACACAGTCTCTCAATGCAAAATATTCACAGTTGAGATCATATTACGAAATGTATAACAATTCAAATGTCAATATCAGTGCTTTTTGCTTACAGGAGACTTGGTTGAACCGTGACTCGGACACTTCCCTTCTCCAGCTTGATGGATATAATCTCATTTCAAAGGGTAAGGCATGTAGTGCACATGGTGGTGTAGCAATATATTTACATAGTGATTATGACTATGACATCTTAGAGTTAGATGAGTCTGATAATTTTGATTCCTTATTTATTTCTGTGAAATTGAAAGGTTCCTTTAAAAAGCAATTGATAATAGGAAATATTTATAGACCTCCTAGCTCAAACGCAGATGTAATTAATGCTTTCACGGAGGAAATGAGTCATTTGTTCAGTAGCTTGAAAAACTTCAAACATGTTGTTATCACAGGTGACTTCAACATTGATTTATTAAAATTCAGAAATAATAACAGTATCAATGGATATTTAGATAACTTGATTTCAAATAGTTATATTCCCAAGATTTCTTATCCAACACGGTTAACAGAAATGACTGGGACTTTAATTGATAATTTTCTCATTAAAATATCTGACAATTTCTCACATACAACAGCAGGTATTCTACTCCAAAACATTTCTGACCATTTGCCTTATTTTGTTACATTAGATTACTTGTGTGGAAAAACCAAGAATGTAAGGTATGTAAAGATTTCCAACAACAAACCTCAATCTATGATTGATTTTAAGACTTATTTAGCTGAAAAGTTAAATGTCCATTTTGACTCTAACTTTGATGTTAATGAGAAGTATGATAATTTGCAAAATACAATTACAGAAGCAATGGATAAATTTTTACCAATGAAATTATGTAAGTTTGATAAATATAAGCATAGAAAATGTCCTTGGATCACAACAGGAATCATGCATTCTATCAAATACAGAGACAAATTGTATAAGAAATTGAAATCTATAGACAGTCAGCACCCCTCTTATCAGTCCATTAAACTTAACTTACAAACATATAATAGGATACTAAAGCAAGGTATAAGACAAGCCAAGCGAATCCACTATAACAATTGTTTCTCAAAATTTAAGCATGACATCAAAAATACATGGTCAACAATCAAGGAAATTATTAACAAATCCAAGCCTAAAACTGATTTCCCAGAATATTTTATGAACAATAATACTAAGTTATACGATCATGAAGAAATAGCTAATGGTTTCAATACTTTCTTCGTAAACATAGGACCAAAATTAGCACTGGAAATAGAGCAACCCGAAAACTGTGACTTCAAAAGATACTTAAAGACACCATCCTTAAATACCTTCCGATTTGAACATGTTGAGACAATAGATATAATAAAAACCATAGATTCTTTGAAAACTAAGACAAGTTTCGGCCATGATCGTCTGTCCAACAAAATTTTAAAGTATATCAAACACGAGGTTGCAGATATTTTGAGGAGCATAATAAACATGTCAATTTCAGAGGGAAAGTTTCCTGATTCAATGAAAACGGCTAAAATAATTCCACTATATAAAAAAGATGACAATAAAAACTTCAGTAATTATAGACCGGTTTCCATTCTTCCTAGCATGTCCAAAGTATTTGAAAAAATAATGCATAAACAAATTTTTAAGCATTTCAGCAACAACAAATTGCTTTACATGAGTCAGTATGGGTTTCGGAGTCATCATTCTACTGAATTTGCCGCTTTAGAATTAATAGACCAAGTATTGACAGAAATGGACAAAGACCACACTCCCTTAACAATATTTCTAGATTTATCTAAAGCTTTTGACACAATAGATCACCAAATTTTACTTCATAAATTACATTACTATGGCTTCCAAGACAATTCTCTAAAACTATTAAAAAGTTATTTGCGAAATAGACATCAGTATGTTCAGTACAATGAGACATCTTCGGAATCCATGTTGATCTCTACAGGGGTCCCGCAAGGATCAATACTTGGCCCACTGCTCTTTATTATTTATATTAATGACCTAGCTGTTGTATGTGACAAATTCAAACCTATAATCTATGCAGATGATACATCTCTTTGTGCATCTTTGAATTCTTTTGGTGTTGCAGTAGATGATAACATTAATTTTGAACTAAAACAAATAAGTAATTGGATGAAAGTCAATAAATTGTCTCTTAACTGCCAGAAAACTAAGTCCATGTTATTCCATTCACCTCAAAAGACAGTTCATTACCCAAAATTATATATTGATGATCACCAAATTGAGTTTGTCTCTCATTTTAACTTCTTGGGAATACATCTTGATTCTAATCTAAAATGGCATTATCATATCAATATTATTTCCAAGAAGATTTCCAAAGTTAATGGTATACTGAACAAATTGAAGCATTTCCTCCCGAAAAACATTCTCTTGACTTTATATAATTCACTTATACTTCCTCATCTAAATTATGGTTCACTATTATGGGAGAAAAAATGTCAGAAACTGTTCACACTTCAAAAGAAGACTATACGAATTATTACATGTAGCAGATATAATGCCCATACAAGTCCTTTATTTAAAAAATTAAATATACTAAAATGTCATGACATATGTGCACTGCATGCTTTTAAGTTTTGCTTCAAGCTGGAGAACGGAATGCTGCCTGGATACTTTCATTCAGGTATATTTATAAAAACACAGAATATTCATGATCATTATGTCAGAAATCAAAATAGTTTTCATTTACCTACAATTAGTCATGAATTTGCAAAACAATCCATCAGATACAAAATTTCACAATTCTTTAACAATATTTCAGATCGTTCTATTAAAGACAAAATATATACTCATTCACTTGATGGTTTCAAGAATTATACCAAAAATAAGATAATAAGTAATTATTCATGTGACTGTGATATTCGAGACTGCTATATTTGCAACAGAACATAAGAAGTGCACCTTTATACCTCCTAGGAACATATCTGTACTGAGTTAGTATTCAATACTATTCCATATAAAAATCTTATTCCGTTCAAAAACTTGAATTACTTTCTTTTTTTAACTAATTAAACCTGAAAGGCAATGTTGGATCTGGATGCCTCACGACTCACATGGACGCGCTTGGTAGAAGTATAAAATAATTATGATGTATAGGTGGCCCTCCAGTAGCGGCACATAGTGCTTTGGGAGGGTCTCCTCTCTCTTTATATATTTGTTTGTTTTTAATCTAATGTTGTATAATGTTGAAATAAATTACGTCTGAGTCTGAGTCTGAGTCTACCTGGGGTGTATATGGTCACACAGCCTGTGGAACCCTCCATTCCACCACAGGACCAATGGTGGAACCTTCGTTTTTTCAACCCAGAACCAATTCAGAAATGGGTTGAAATGATGCAGATGATGGTGGAAATACCTACCAAAAATCATATTGTGCCTTACCTGTGGCGTACACGCCGTACAGGGTCACACAGCCTGTGGAACCCTCGCTTCCACCACAGGACCAATGGTGGAACCTTCGTTTTTTCAACCCAGAACCAATTCAGAAATGGGTTGAAATGATGCAGATAATGGTGAAAATACCTACCAAAAATCATATTGTGCCTTACCTGTGGCGTACAGGGTCACACAGCCTGTGGAACCCTCCCTTCCACCACAGGACCAATGGTGGAACCTTCGTTTTTTTTTTCAACCCAGAATCAATTCAGAAATGAGTTGAAATGATGCAGATGATGGTGGAAATACCTAACAAAAGTCATTTTGTGCCTTACCTGGGGTGTATAGGGTCACACAGCCTGTGGAACCCTCCATTCCACCACAGGACCAATGGTGGAACCTTCTTTTTTTCAACCCAGAACTAATTCAGAAATGGGTTGAAATGATGCATATGATGGTGGGAATACCTAACAAAAGTCATTTTGTGCCTTACCTGGGGCGTATAGGGTCACACAGCCCGTGGAACCCTCCATTCCACCACAGGACCAATGGTGGAACCTTCTTTTTCTCAACCCAGAACTAATTCAGAAATGGGTTGAAATGATGCAGATGATGGTGGAAATACCTACCAAAAGTCATTTTGTGCCTTACCTTTGGCGTACAGGACCACACAGCCTGTGGAACCCTCCCTTCCACCACAGGACCAATGGTGGAACCTTCGTTTTTTCAACCCAGAACCAATTCAGAAATGGGTTGAAATGATGCAGATAATGGTGGAAATACCTACCAAAAATCATATTGTGCCTTACCTGTGGCGTACACGCCGTACAGGGTCACACAGCCTGTGGAACCTTCCCTTCCACCACAGGACCAATGGTGGAACCTTCGTTTTTTCAACCCAGAACCAATTCAGAAATGCGTTGAAATGATGCAGATAATGGTGGAAATACCTACCAAAAATCATATTGTGCCTTACCTGTGGCGTACAGGGTCACACAGCCTGTGGAACCCTCCCTTCCACCACAGGACCAATGGTGGAACCTTCGTTTTTTTTTTCAACCCAGAACCAATTCAGAAATGAGTTGAAATGATGCAGATGATGGTGGAAATACCTAACAAAAGTCATTTTGTGCCTTACCTGGGGCGTATAGGGTCACACAGCCTGTGGAACCCTCCATTCCACCACAGGACCAATGGTGGAACCTTCTTTTTTTCAACCCAGAACTAATTCAGAAATGGGTTGAAATGATGCATATGATGGTGGGAATACCTAACAAAAGTCATTTTGTGCCTTACCTTGGGCGTATAGGGTCACACAGCCCGTGGAACCCTCCATTCCACCACAGGACCAATGGTGGAACCTTCTTTTTCTCAACCCAGAACTAATTCAGAAATGGGTTGAAATGATGCAGATGATGGTGGAAATACCTACCAAAAGTAATTTTGTGCCTTACCTTTGGCGTACAGGGCCACACAGCCTGTGGAACCCTCCCTTCCACCACAGGACCAATGGTGGAACCTTCGTTTTTTCAACCCAGAACCAAGTCAGAAATGGGTTGAAATGATGCAGATAATGGTGGAAATACCTACCAAAAATCATATTGTGCCTTACCTGTGGCGTACACGCCATACAGGGTCACCCAGCCTGTGGAACCCTCCCTTCCACCACAGGACCAATGGTAGAACCTTCGTTTTTTCAACCCAGAACCAATTCAGAAATGCGTTGAAATGATGCAGATAATGGTGGAAATACCTACCAAAAATCATATTGTGCCTTACCTGTGGCGTACAGGGTCACACAGCCTGTGGAACCCTCCCTTCCACCACAGGACCAATGGTGGAACCTTCGTTTTTTTTTTCAACCCAGAACTAATTCAGAAATGGGTTGAAATGATGCAGATGATGGTGGAAATACCTAACAAAAGTCATTTTGTGCCTTACCTGTGGCGTACAGGGTCACACAGCCTGTGGGACCCTCCATTCCACCACAGGACCAATGGTGGAACCTTCTTTTTTTCAACCCAGAACCAATTCAGAAATGGGTTGAAATGATGCAGATGATGATGGAAATACCTAACAAAAGTCATTTTGTGCCTTACCTTGGGCGTATAGGGTCACACAGCCTGTGGAACCCTCCATTCCACCACAGGACCAATGGTGGAACCTTTTATCCGCCACAGGACCAATTGAATAGTTAGAGTGAACTTTGATAAAATGCCTGTAATATATTTCTTAAATGTCATTATGAGTAATTAGTTCAGTATGGGGATAAATGATTGATGGAAACTTGCAATCCACCTCAGGACCTGTGGTGGTTCCTGACATCCTGTGCAGGACAGCCCCAAATATTTCATTATTTCCAATAAACATCTCCCCATAAATGCCCAAAATGACCAGGAACATCATCTTCCACCACATGACCAATGGTGGCATCTGACCTCCTGTACAGGGCAACCCCCAGTATTTCATTCTTTCCAATAAACACCTCACCATAAATGCCCAAACAGACCAGGAACCTCATCTTCCACAGAAGGACTACTCTCAACATTTCATTATTTCCAATAGACGCCTGATAATAAATACCCCAAAGGACCATGAAACTCCTCTTTCACTACAGAACCAATGGTGGAACCTAACTTGCAAATTCAAATAAATTCAAAGTCAAATTCAAATAATTTTATTTATACTCGATTAAAAATATAATTATTAATTATGCAGTAGAAGACTACCCTCAATTTTTTCCATTTGCTGCAATAAGCATCTAATATTAAATTCCCAAGAGTAGGGGAGACCGGGGTAAGTTGTGCCATCTTTTGCGTCAGGCTGATTTTCCGAATCAGAAACATGAAGTTCATTTTCTTTTACAATGTAAGTTTCTTGAGGAAGAACGAAATTAAAGTATCTTGAAAAGCTCAAAACGGAAAAAACCACATGTATATTTTTTGAAAACTGGAGCATCTAGGAAAATTTGAATATTGATGTCAGAAATTAAAGTGACTGCTAAATCTATCCTTACTTGTAAAAGAAATAAATTTCTCTTCAGCTAGAGCCATGTTGCTAAAGATGCAGTAATCCCTATTGTAGTAAGTTTTGTAATTTCATTATTATCCTGTTTGAAACTCAAAATCTTCTTGAAACATTTTAGTATTTTAATTTATCTTCTGCTGACCACATGATGATGTGTAGCAGATAAATTGATTTGAGTAACTATTATATATATATCAAATTATTCTTCTTAAAATATTTAGGGGAAGAGGTTCCAGCATTGGTGCTGTGGTGGATGAGGAGGTTACTTGAATGTATAGCCTCCATCATTCCATATTTAGTACCAAGTGCGATCTTTCTATTCTACATTTCTCTCTGCCTTTCTGTATACATGTAGCCTACAAGATATAAAAATTTAAGTTATGGTTACATTTTAAGTCATACAAAAACTTTTAGGCCAAAGCCCTGCGCGAATTTCATGGCTGTGCCATTTACATATTAAACTTGTAGCTATGGTTTTATTGAATTATTTAGGTCATTATTCCTCCACCATCCTCCCTCTCTCTTCCATGTGACAGCCCTGGGCAGCTAAACCTATGTAGGCCTACCTACGTGCATGAACTTGGTTCAGAAGCCCCTGTGCCCTCTTCAAGCCACGCAACAGTGCTGTGACGTTATGAAGCACTCCTGGTTTATTTATAGCTTGCCATAGTGACGTCCTCTCTTGCAAGGTTTGTTGTGACGTCATCACCATTGTGTCGCAATTAGTAATGACGTCATATAAACGCCCACACTTATTTTTGTTTGGAGCATGCAAAACTTTTCCTTAGTATATCCCTGTGTGAGTAGCTCTGTCTCCTACCATTTGAAGACCTCTGACGGTCTCCATAACCCATGAATTTTATCAATAGTCGGAACAAACAATAAAATTTCTTCTGTAAAATAAAAAAAGGTTGAACCACTGGTTATGCGCCTGGCATGGAATGGATGGTTACCCAGGACATGTGACCCTATATGTGCCTAGCTAATGACTCTGAGTAGATATTTCTACCATTATGTCAATCATTGAAACCAATTTCTGATTTAGTCCTGGGTTGGAGAAAGAAGGTACCAGCATCTGTCCTGTGGTGGACTGCAGGGTTCCTTCATCCTTGTAACCCCACAGTGACCTAATTACTCAAAATGACTTTAAAAAGACATATAACAAGCATTATATCAAAAAATGAAACAAACTATTCAATTGGTCCTGATGTGGATAAAAGGTTCCACCATTGGTCCTGTGGTGGAATGGAGGGTTCCCATTGTTGTGTGACCCTATACGCCCCGGGTAATGCATAAAATGACTTTTGGTAGGTATTTCCACCATCATTTCAATCATCTCAACCAGTTTCTGAATTGGTCCTGGGTTGAAAAAAGAAGGTTCCACCATTGGTCCTGTGGTGGAATGGAGGGTTCCCATTGCTGTGTGACCCTATACACCCCGGTATGGAACAAAATGACTTTTGGTCGGTATTTCCACCATCATCTCAATCATCTCAACCAGTTTCTGAATTGGTCCTGGGTTGAAAAAAGAAGGTTCCACCATTGGTCCTGTGGTGGAATGCAGGGTTCCTTCATTCGTGTAACCCCACACTGACCTAATTACTCAAAATGACTTTTAAGAGACATATAGCATTATATCAAAAGCTGACTCAAACTATTCGATTGGTCCTGTGGTGGATAAAAGAAGGCTCCACCATTGGTCCTGTGGTGGATTGCAGGGTTCCCCATGCTGTGTGACCCTATACGCACTGGGTAATGCACAAAATGACTTTTGGATGGTATTTCCACCATCATCTCAATCATCTCAACCAGTTTCTGAATTGGTCCTGGGTTGAAAAAAGAAGGTTCCACCATTGGTCCTGTGGTGGAATGGAGGGTTCCCATTGCTGTGTGACCCTATACACCCCGGGTAAGGAACAAAATGACTTTTGGTTGGTATTTCCACCTTCATCTCAATCATCTCAACCAGTTGCTGAATTGGTCCTGGGTTGAAAAAAGAAGGTTCCACCATTGGTCCTGTGGTGGATTGCAGGGTTCCATCATCCGTGTAACCCCACACTGACCTAATTACTCAAAATGACTTTTAAGAGACATATAACAAGCATTATATCAAAAGCTGACTCAAACTATTCGATTGGTCCTGTGGTGGATAAAAGGTTCCACCATTGGTCCTGTGGTCGAATGGAGGGTTCCCTATGTTGTGTGACCCTATACGCCCGGGTAATGCATAAAATGACTTTTGGTAGGTATTTCCACCATCATTTCAATCATCTCAACCAGTTTCTGAATTGGTCCTGGGTTGAAAAAAGAAGGTTCCACCATTGGTCCTGTGGTGGAATGGAGGGTTCCCATTGCTGTGTGACCCTATACACCCCGGGTAAGGAACAAAATGACTTTTGGTCGGGATTTACACCATCATCTCAATCATCTCAACCAGTTTCTGAATTGGTCCTGGGTTGAAAAAAGAAGGTTCCACCATTGGTCCTGTGGTGGAATGGAGGGTTCCCATTGCTGTGTGACCCTATACACCCGGGTAAGGAACAAAATGACTTTTGGTCGGTATTTACACCATCATCTCAATCATCTCAACCAGTTTCTGAATTGGTCCTGGGTTGAAAAAAGAAGGTTCCACCATTGGTCCTGTGGTGGAATGCAGGGTTCCTTCATTCGTGTAACCCCACACTGACCTAATTACTCAAAATGACTTTTAAGAGACATATAACAAGCATTATATCAAAAGCTGACTCAAACTATTCGATTGGTCCTGTGGTGGATAAAAGGTTCCACCATTGGTCCTGTGGTGGAATGGAGGGTTCCCCATGCTGTGTGACCCTATACGCCCCGGGTAATGCATAAAATGACTTTTGGTTGGTATTTCCACCATCATCTCAATCATCTCAACTAGTTTCTGAATTGGTCCTGGGTTGAAAAAAGAAGGTTCCACCATTGGTCCTGTGGTGGAATGGAGGGTTCCCATTGCTGTGTGACCCTATACACCCCGGGTAAGGAACAAAATGACTTTTGGTTGGTATTTCCACCATCATCTCAATCATCTCAACGAGTTTCTGAATTGGTCCTGGGTTGAAAAAAGAAGGTTCCACCATTGGTCCTGTGGTGGATTGCAGGGTTCCATCATCCGTGTAACCCCACACTGACCTAATTACTCAAAATGACTTTTAAGAGACATATAGCATTATATCAAAAGCTGACTCAAACTATGCGATTGGTCCTGTGGTGGATAAAAGAAGGTTCCACCATTGGTCCTGTGGTGGAATGCAGGGTTCCCTATGTTGTGTGACCCTATACACCCCGGGTAAGGAACAAAATGACTTTTGGTCGGCATTTACACCATCATCTCAATCATCTCAACCAGTTTCTGAATTGGTCCTGGGTTGAAAAAAGAAGGTTCCACCATTGGTCCTGTGGTGGAATGCAGGGTTCCTTCATTCGTGTAACCCCACACTGACCTAATTACTCAAAATGACTTTTAAGAGACATATAGCATTATATCAAAAGCTGACTCAAACTATGCGATTGGTCCTGTGGTGGATAAAAGAAGGTTCCACCATTGGTCCTGTGGTGGAATGCAGGGTTCCCCATTTTGTGTGACCCTATACGCCCCGGGTAATGCATAAAATGACTTTTGGTTGGTATTTCAACCATCATCTCAAACATCTCAACTAGTTTCTGAATTGGTCCTGGGTTGAAAAAAGAAGGTTCCACCATTGGTCCTGTGGTGGAATGGAGGGTTCCCATTGCTGTGTGACCCTATACACCCCGGGTAAGGAACAAAATGACTTTTGGTTGGTATTTCCACCATCATCTCAAACATCTCAACCAGTTTCTGAATTGGTCCTGGGTTGAAAAAAGAAGGTTCCACCATTGGTCCTGTGGTGGAATGGAGGGTTCCCATTGCTGTGTGACCCTATACACCCCGGGTAAGGAACAAAATGACTTTTGGTTGGTATTTCCACCATCATCTCAATCATCTCAACCAGTTTCTGAATTGGTCCTGGGTTGAAAAAAGAAGGTTCCACCATTGGTCCTGTGGTGGAATGCAGGGTTCCTTCATTCGTGTAACCCCACACTGACCTAATTACTCAAAATGACTTTTAAGAGACATATAACAAGCATTATATCAAAAGCTGACTCAAACTATGCGATTGGTCCTGTGGTGGATAAAAGGTTCCACCATTGGTCCTGTGGTGGAATGGAGGGTTCCCCATGCTGTGTGACCCTATACGCCCCGGGTAATGCATAAAATGACTTTTGGTTGGTATTTCCACCATCATCTCAATCATCTCAACCAGTTTCTGAATTGGTCCTGGTTTGAAAAAAGAAGGTTCCACCATTGGTCCTGTGGTGGAATGGAGGGTTCCCATTGCTGTGTGACCCTATACACCCCGGGTAAGGAACAAAATGACTTTTGGTCGGTATTTCTACCATCATCTCAATCATCTCAACGAGTTTCTGAATTGGTCCTGGGTTGAAAAAAGAAGGTTCCACCATTCGTCCTGTGGTGGATTGCAGGGTTCCATCATCCGTGTAACCCAACACTGACCTAGTTACTCAAAATGACTTTTAAGAGACATATAACAAGCATTATATCAAAAGCTGACTCAAACTATTCGATTGGTCCTGTGGTGGATAAAAGGTTCCACCATTGGTCCTGTGGTGGAATGGAGGGTTCCCTATGTTGTGTGACCCTATACACCCCGGGTAAGGAACAAAATGACTTTTGGTCGGTATTTTCACCATCATCTCAATCATCTCAACCAGTTTCTGAATTGGTCCTGGGTTGAAAAAAGAAGGTTCCACCATTGGTCCTGTGGTGGAATGCAGGGTTCCTTCATTCGTGTAACCCCACACTGACCTAATTACTCAAAATGACTTTTAAGAGACATATAGCATGATATCAAAAGCTGACTCAAACTATGCGATTGGTCCTGTGGTGGATAAAAGAAGGTTCCACCATTGGTCTTGTGGTGGAATGCAGGGTTCCCCATGCTGTGTGACCCTATACGCCCCGGTAATGCATAAAATGACTTTTGGTTGGTATTTCCACCATCATCTCAAACATCTCAACTAGTTTCTGAATTGGTCCTGGGTTGAAAAAAGAAGGTTCCACCATTGGTCCTGTGGTGGAATGGAGGGTTCCCATTGCTGTGTGACCCTATACACCCCGGGTAAGGAACAAAATGACTTTTGGTTGGTATTTCCACCTTCATATCAATCATCTCAACCAGTTGCTGAATTGGTCCTGGGTTGAAAAAAGAAGGTTCCACCATTGGTCCTGTGGTGGATTGCAGGGTTCCATCATCCGTGTAACCCCACACTGACCTAATTACTCAAAATGACTTTTAAGAGACATATAACAAGCATTATATCAAAAGCTGACTCAAACTATTCGATTGGTCCTGTGGTGGATAAAAGGTTCCACCATTGGTCCTGTGGTAGAATGGAGGGTTCCCCATGTTGTGTGACCCTATACGCCCCGGGTAATGCATAAAATGACTTTTGGTAGGTATTTCCACCATCATTTCAATCATCTCAACCAGTTTCTGAATTGGTCCTGGGTTGAAAAAAGAAGGTTCCACCATTGGTCCTGTGGTGGAATGGAGGGTTCCCATTGCTGTGTGACCCTATACACCCCGGGTAAGGAACAAAATGACTTTTGGTCGGGATTTACACCATCATCTCAATCATCTCAACCAGTTTCTGAATTGGTCCTGGGTTGAAAAAAGAAGGTTCCACCATTGGTCCTGTGGTGGAATGGAGGGTTCCCATTGCTGTGTGACCCTATACACCCCGGGTAAGGAACAAAATGACTTTTGGTCGGCATTTACACCATCATCTCAATCATCTCAACCAGTTTCTGAATTGGTCCTGGGTTGAAAAAAGAAGGTTCCACCATTGGTCCTGTGGTGGAATGCAGGGTTCCTTCATTCGTGTAACCCCACACTGACCTAATTACTCAAAATGACTTTTAAGAGACATATAACAAGCATTATATCAAAAGCTGACTCAAACTATGCGATTGGTCCTGTGGTGGATAAAAGGTTCCACCATTGGTCCTGTGGTGGAATGGAGGGTTCCCCATGCTGTGTGACCCTATACGCCCCGGGTAATGCATAAAATGACTTTTGGTTGGTATTTCCACCATCATCTCAATCATCTCAACCAGTTTCTGAATTGGTCCTGGGTTGAAAAAAGAAGGTTCCACCATTGGTCCTGTGGTGGAATGGAGGGTTCCCATTGCTGTGTGACCCTATACACCCCGGGTAAGGAACAAAATGACTTTTGGTTGGTATTTCCACCATCATCTCAATCATCTCAACGAGTTTCTGAATTGGTCCTGGGTTGAAAAAAGAAGGTTCCACCATTGGTCCTGTGGTGGATTGCAGGGTTCCATCATCCGTGTAACCCCACACTGACCTAATTACTCAAAATGACTTTTAAGAGACATATAACAAGCATTATATCAAAAGCTGACTCAAACTATGCGATTGGTCCTGTGGTGGATAAAAGGTTCCACCATTGGTCCTGTGGTGGAATGGAGGGTTCCCTATGCTGTGTGACCCTATACGCCCCGGGTAATGCACAAAATGACTTTTGGTCGGTATTTCCACCATCACCTCAATCATCTCAACCAGTTTCTGAATTGGTCCTGGGTCAAAAATTTAGGTTCCACCATTGGTCCTGTGGTGGAAGGGTCGCGGTGCCAACTTAGTTGCATTTGCCAGTTCATGAGCCACCTACAGTGTACTGGTTGTATTACTTTTCTGCTTCCTTTGCCAAGATACAGGATAGTATTACACACACAGATATCAGATATATATGCATAGAATTACATCGATAATCTGTGATAATCATTGTCTTAGTAATTTAAAAAATCTACCTTTTGTAGCCAGGATCGAACAGTAACTTGAAACTTTTCATTATCTTTGATCTGTTCACTTTCAAACCTTCCACAAGGATAAACTGTTAGATTTATATTCAAAACCTTAGTCAAGCTTCATATTGATATTCTGTTAGATTCACAATACTGACCACATCTAAGAGAAGACAACAGCAGTTATCCCTTTGTCCATTCCAGACACACACAAATGTCTTTAAAATGCACATGTCATAAGGGAACAATTCAGGATTTGTTTTGTTAAAAAATATATGTTTATTGCTTCGACACTCATAGATGAAGAAAATGCACAAGAAATAAGA
Organism: Platynereis dumerilii; assembly: GCA_026936325.1. NCBI lineage: Eukaryota > Metazoa > Annelida > Polychaeta > Phyllodocida > Nereididae > Platynereis > Platynereis dumerilii. The sequence goes on from JAPTHN010000031.1 coordinate 3,961,301, forward strand.
GACAAAAATTCATGGAAAATTATAAATCACAGTATTCCTTCCTGCCCTTGTGTTTCCACTCAAACCACCAGAGGGCATTGTTTGTGTGTTCCGTGACGTAGCAGATGTTTGAATTTTGTTTGAAGTGCAAATTGCTCGGTTTGTCAAATGGAAGTTTGATCCTTGTCTGAGGGGCTCCTCCATTTGGTCCAAAGACTTCCAGATGCCCCTCTCCCATATTTGCCACCAGAAGATTTCCAACTTCATCCAAATCCATCCCATCTGGACCAACTGCATTGGGACTTGCTGAGAAAAATGAAAATAACAATCCGTCATTATACATGAGTACCTTCCAGCAAAACATTTCAGGCTAGACGTAAATTTTGGGCAGAAATTGGGGGCATTTTTACCATTGCTCATTTGAAACATTATTATGATTATGGTCTACAAATATTTGAGAGTGCAGGTTCTTGCTGATAGGAATTGCTATAATGGGTTTGTTGCCATTAGAGGAAAATGGTTGAATGTCAAGTAGCTGTGTTCTCACTTACTCATGAATAGTAGGACGCATGTATAGGCCTGTATGAAGCAGTCCGAATAAGGCATTTTTTTCAGTGAACACATGTATGCAGTGGGCTCTAAATTATTACACAATTGGGTTTTTGTGCCATCTCAAAAACCAATAGCATTATTTTGACATCCTTAACACGCAATGAGGTTTGTTTTGTGGAGCCAATATAAGTTTTGTCCAATTCATTTAGCGCAGTGAGGAGTGTCGTCACAAAACAGCCACATACCCTGTTTTTTGTTGTCCCAAATTATTATGCAATTGCAAGAAAAAGTGCCCCAAAATCACCAAAACGATCTTATAATGCCTTTGTGACGTTTAATGAAAAATGGAATCCTCACTTCGAAAACGGTTGCTTTCAGAAGCAAGAATTTACAGTTTGTCACGTCAAGCAGAGGACAGACGTTTGCCCAAAAATCTCAGCAACCACAAGCCCCACAGGAGAAATACACATACCCATGTATAGCTTACCTCATTTGTAATATGAATATCACATTTTCACGATGTTTCGTTGCTGTTTTTGTCCGATATTTGACAATTTATGGAAATGGCAGTCAAATTTCGCAAAATGTTGACATTTGTGATGCTGCCAATCTCACACACAATGGGTGGTGACATCACAAAAGTGCACTGCAGCACCACCCCAGACTTAGTTCTTGTCAATTTGGTATTTTCTGAACCTCCTATATCATTGTGGTGATTTTTATGGCCTGTACAAACTATGCTAAATTTCTGTCTCAATGCTTGACGTGACAAACTGTAAGTTCATAACATTCCCATTGATTAAACTTGTGAACCAACCAACCTGGCAATTTTCCCCAGAGCCTCCTGTTTGTAACTTGACCGGGTCCAATTATATCAAAAGCCCACAAAGATTGAGTCATTGTTTCTGCTACAATCAGTAAATATGGTTTTCCATCCTTGTGTTTCACTGCCAAGCCATTTGAGACCAAAAATCCTGTGGCTGCTTTGATGACTTTTCCTGTAGTTGTCAAGCAGTAGACACATCCAAATGCTTCCTAAAAAAGAGAACAATCGAGTAGCATTCAATCAATTTATGTCAATCAAATTTCAGTGGGTGCATGTTGTGGCCCTTCTTCTATCAGTATACATATGTCATTAGATATGGGCTTTATAATCTGCCTTTGTTGCAAATTCGGTTTGCTTTGCTCTGTTCTGTGCTGCCATGTGTAACATCCAGCAGGTACATCGCAATACAAGAATCAATGATTTTAACAGTATTAAATTAGACTGAGACAGAAACAGGGATGGACGCAGGGGGATGGGGGGGATGCATCCCCCCCGACCAAAATTTTAATATTTTTACATGTTAATTTTATCATCGCGCGGTCGCGGTATGTCGTGAACCATGCGTCCGTGACGCGAAAGCCCGATAGACCCCCCCACCGCAATTTTCTGGATCCCCCCCTGGACAGAAATGAAGACAAACTTGATTGGCCTTGTGTGATAATTGACAACGAAATTAATTTATTTGCCAGTCTTGCTTCATTTAATTAGGCATACTGCAAAATACATGCATCACAAATAACTCTTGATTGTGCATTGCTTACCTGAACTGACACTCTGAATGGATTCGGAGCTATGTCTCCACCTGGTCCAGTCACCCACAGGTTGCCTTCGTAGTCAAACATGCAATCATTGCAGCCCTGCATGGTCTCTCCCTGGTCATCTACCTTGGCTATCTGCATTTTTAAATTGCAATTATCAATTTTAAAAAATGAGGGTTAAATGCACAACCGGCAGCATTTCAATGACATACACAAAAAAAGCCAGTGCTTTCAGATAGCAAAACTTACTTCACTTCAAATTTGAAGAGATTGTATAACGAAACAGACCTGTTTGATATTTCCATCCAGTGTGACTTTCAAGATGCCCAGTGTCATGTCTGCCACCCACAAGTTGTTCTCCCTGTCACTCTGCAGTCCTGACGGCATCCCCCAATTGCCATCCACCTCAAGTGCAGTCAGCCGTGTCTTCTATCAATCAGCAAGGATCAGTAATGACATTTTTATAACCCGCAACTTTTTTTATTTTGTACAGTAAATGCATGAAAAAGTGCATGCATAGAGCACAATAAAGCATAACATCAAAGAAAAAGACATTACTGTGAAAAGATATGAATATGCATCCTTCAGTCTTCAGGGCTGATGATTCCATACGGAGGCCTTACCACCCCCGACAGCATGGAGGATGATTAATATGGGAATATCCCTGACAAAAGTATAAGGACATGTTAATGAAAATGTCAGCCATTTTTCACCTTAGCAAAATGAGCATTCTTTAACCAATTTTTAAAGATATCCTAATCACATTACACTTTCCTTTACATAAAAATGACATTCGTAGGCATATTCGTAGGCGGAACCGGGGCACATTGGGATGCTTTTAACGTCTACTAATTTTGCTCAATGCTGAAAGCACTGAAAAACTCAGAAATCTGTATGAAAATTACCAATACTATTGAGCTTAAATGCAAGGCATAATAAACTAGACTGTACCTACCCTTTTGCAGCCAGAGAGCAAAATGTGAGTCGTAAAAATGACTATCCCAATGTGCCCCGGCGTTGCACATTGGGACATCAGCCGAGGCACATTGGGACATCAATTAAAAAATCATTTAACACTCCATGTGCAATAGAAAATTAGATATTACATATATAAGTAGTGCGTAAGACAATATACAGTGCATTAACACCTTGTAGTGCCAATAGTTAATAACTTAAAAACAATTTTAAACATTTAACATCAACTGTCCTGGGTGCGGACATCTATGTAAGTGACACACAGTGCTTTGCGACAAATTTGTTCACTATGCATCTATTCACTGTGCAGTGCTTAGTATAAGTCTCAAAACCAACACAAACTGTGTAAGGCCTTATCAGGGGTCTGTGTTGTAAAAATGTCATCGCATTGCACTTTTGGAACCCTCAGTAATTGACACCACATGCATATGGCTGTCACTCAGACTAATTTTCAACCCCAAATGAAAGACACACCCAAACATGGTTTATTAAAAACTTTGAAGTTGTGCTCTAGTTTCTTAAAGTGATAGCAAATCAAATAACATTTAATATGATCCAAACATGACAGGATTATTATTAATTTTCAAAGAATCACATGTAAATTAAATTTTTGTAGAGATTCCACTCAAAATTTCCCATTGTGAATGATATGTGATATGTGTTCAAGATGATATTGCATACAATTCTTATTTTTAAAAAATGTACAAAAAGAATATAATCGGAGGTTTTAACACCGATGACACTTTTCATAAGGGGGGGGGGGTGGAAGTACCTGCCTAAGGTATGACTCCGAAAGTTTACAATTTAGCATCATACTTAGAATTTTTAGGGAAATTGATATTTTATATGATAAAGCAGTGTCCAGATGGATAGATGAGTGGGGCTCTACGTCCTATATTTATGCACTTGGTAGGCTAATTAGGACAGGAGGAGGACACAGCAATGAGGCGAAGGATGATTCAAACAGCCGTCCAACATAGGCCCAGGTGACCCAGCAAGAGCTGGATTCGAACCCTGGACACAGCGATCGGCAGTCCAGCACGCTACCACTAGACCAACCCTCCCCCTAAAGTAGTGTCCAGAGAACAAGCTTTTTCTTGACTTAGCGGGCAACCGCTAAATTTCTGGGTGGCAGGGGTTCGATTGTTTTTTTTTAAATTAAATAATTTCTTTATCAGTAATTGTGGAAAAACAAGTCAATTCTTTCTTGAAAGGTCTATAATATTTGCCTTGTTGGCTGGTGAAAACTTATCTGCCTACCTGAATAAATAAAATAGGTGTATTTCATCAACCTCAACACTGTATTGACTATTTTAGGACATTGTGCAATCAAAATAAATAATTATGTCCCGCATCTCCCATCGACAAAAATCCCTAACAGAATATCTAATGGTCCCCTCCTGAAGGACTCGTTACAGCTGAGGACACAAAAGTGATTACCTAAATTATACAGTGGGGTAAAGCAGTAGAGAAATTTCAGAGTTTTCCATCAAGCACAAGTACTCCAAACAGAAAATATGGCAGGGGTCAAATACTTATTTTCCCCACTGCACAGTTCACACTTAAGAACGTGGCTAATTTAATAATGGCAGAAGCCATCGGTTGCAAAGAGCCCAACGTGGTGCTGACTAATGATCAGTTTTCAAAATACTTTAATGTATTGCTGGAAAGTTTTTTTGCTAGACAATTTTCCACCCCACATGTGTTTCGCCCAAAAAATTCCCCACAAAATGTTCTCCAATTTTTTTTCCAAAATGTTTCCCCACGATCTCTCCTACAATCTCTCCCTCCCAGCCCCCAAATTTTTTCACACAATTTTTTTTGCCAAAACATGCTAATTATATGAGAATTAATTTTGAGTATATATTATAGCTTTTGTATTGTCATGCTTATTACAGAGATCACAAACATCGAAACTAAAATTTTCAATTATGAATAAATTAGTCTCAACTGCAGTACAGTGGAATGACACTGACTACCCAGAGAAACCTGCACACAGCTCTGTTCTACTGAGTCTCAGTGAGTGATCATATGTGTGGCTGCAGCATGAAAACTTTTCATTGAAAAGGGTAAAGAAAAACATCTGTTTTTGGTTTTGGTGAATCAAGGAGCAAAAAACACGAATATTTATGGACTTACAAATGACCTTAACTTGTTAAGGGCATTTTAGGAGATGGTGTTGAGATAAGCATTTTGGGTGGAAATCGGACTTATTCTAAGCAGTGTGTGGCCTGAATACCTGTTGTGTGCTGTCCCAGGTCATTCAGTTGACTTGGACTCTTGCATTCTGCCATATTAAATGGGTCCCATGCAATGTGCCCCAAATTCACTGTCCTAATGAGCCCCGATATGACTTTTACACCAAAATGCTAATTTCTCAGGCACCAGTGAGTGCGTTTATCACGATAGCAATTCATCACGATAGCAATTCAAAACTGTTCGTTACGATATGTAGAATTCAAACAGGCACTGAGAAAGCCTCATTGTTCATGGTTTGTCCACAGAGTGGTTCGCATTGAACCCGTCCATGTTTACTTTGGTAGCTGGAAAACAAACTTTTGCTTGCCATACTTCTGCATGTGGCTGTAATTTGTCTATAAAACCATGGAAACATCAGGATGTGAAATTTCAAGATATGATGGCACTACCATATCATATACCTTGCCAGGATCCAAGAAAACCCCACCGTCCCACAGTGCCCCGTGTCCCAATGTGCCCAGGTTCCCCCTATTGAACTGCAGCTGTGCGTATTTTTTAAAATCCAGATGATACTGTTCAAACAAGTTCAAGATAACATGGTACATTGTATGTGCCAGATATTGCAGTTTCGACAATATAGTTTTCGTCGAATGTCAAAGAAATAGGACAGGGTCAATCCTAAGTCAATCTACAAACCAAACCCTAATGTTGGTCTTCTTTTCACGTCTAGTGCATTGACCCTGGATTTGTGCCAGTTCCTGACAAACTCAACCAATTTCACTAATCTTCCTTACATGATAATTTTCTTTTCCTGGTTATAAATTAATATATATCTTGTGACATGTGTAAAATGTACTCGTACATTTATCTCATTATAGATTGTTTGAAAATTCTGTTTGAGTAAATTTCAAACTTACTGTTTTCTTCTTTAGATCAACCTGGTAGATGGCTCCTGGGTCACCTGGAGCCGCCCCTGGAGTTGCATACCAAAGTGTGCCCTCCTTGGTGAAGACCTCTGGGGCCACGCAGAAGAACCTGCCATCTCTCGTGAAGACGGGACCTTCGCTGCCATTGATGCCATCCACAACTTTGTGAAAAGTTGGTTCGATCACCTCTGCCATCTTGCCTGGTTGCAAAGGGTAAACCAGTCAGTTGGAATTGCCTTATATTTTAACAGCAAAATGTTTGGGTCAATATCGAGGACAAGCAACTTTTTAAGAGTGCTGGTATATGTACACATCTACAAAAGACGGAGCCACTGTGCATGCTGAATTTGGCTGTGTGCCAGTATGAAGGCCTCAAGAAAAAGCCATTTTTTGACAATTCAACAAGGTGTCACCCACTTCTTGCTTCACAAATTAATAGTATTACACTTACTTGACTTACCTAAAACAGTTGACAGTATAAAATGCTTTTAATAAGAGAGTAATAATCCTATTTTGCCTCCTGTTTACTGGAGCTGGCTGTGTCAAAACATGGTTTGCCTCCCTCTGGGCTAAATTTCCATGGGCTTCAAGCATGACGTAAAGCCTTCAAATGCCATAATGTGATCCACTATTAGTTCTCTAAATTAGTTGTGTTGAAGTCTGTGTGGCAAAACTATCTACAGACCGTCTGAGAAATAAATCTGTAAAGAAGATGTATTCATTTCCTGTGGAAGCATGTCTGCAAGATTGGTAGAACATTGAGGTCCAGTCTGCATGGGTTGCACATGACTACAGGTGTGATATACTATCTATTCTATTCACTGATCCCTTAATTGTCGTTTAATCTTAATCAACTTTGAATTTAATTTAAATACTTATATTAAAAAGCCTACCTTGAGACCCAACGTTTCTGCTTGACATCTACTCTGCCGGGCTGCTTCTTATTGCAGAACTTTGCTGAAATAATGGTCTAAACCATTATTTAGAACAGTCATGTATTATTTAGAACAGTCATGTGATATTTAGAACAGTCATGTGCATGAACAATTGAAGACTTTTTTGGCTTTCCAAAAAAAATCATTAAGACATACATATTGTACTTTACATGTTCAATCTTTTGTTTTTTTGTACCACTTCCTCATGCCCTTTAACCCTCCGTTATCCTGGTATAACAATAACAATAATGTCAATGATAACTTTATTGGTCACAACACAGGCGGAATGATCACAATGGCTTAGCAGTTCTAGATATAGAGAGGAAGGTGTATGGCTCAAGTGCCGCCTGGTGGAGTGAAAATATAGAAAATTGATTAAAATTGCTCAAGGAGCAGCCTTTCACAACATTCTTGTTGGTTCTGTGAGATAATAGTCTCTCAGCTACACTTAGAGATGATGTTCACCCTCTACACTGCATTTAGACTCGCATTAAACCTTGTTTGGCCAATTTTACCTATGTGTGCATGCACCCATATCAGCATACATCACACACTCTAAAAAATGTCAGGACAAAATTGGTTTTTTAGATTCAAAATGGTTTTTTGAAAAACCAAATTTCAATGCAAAACCAACATGGATTTTTAAAAAAATCCATGTTGGTTTTTTGCATTGAAATTTGGTTTTTCAAAAAACCATTTTGAATCTAGAAAACCAATTTTGTCTGATTTTTTTTAGAGTGCAAGGAAGTAGCCAGCGGAGTGCCACAAGGTTCGGTCTTAGGCCCTATTCTCTTTGTCATATATATTAATAGTCTTCCCGAAGTAGCAACAAACAGCGAAATATACCTTTTTGCGGATGACACGAAGATCTACAAGGGCATCAAGAAGGAAGGAGACTGCAAAGAACTGCAAAGGGACATAGATGAAATGTATAAATGGACAAACAACTCCCTGCTAAAATTTCACCCAGACAAATGTGGAACAATGAGAATAGGGTCTACCAAGATCAACAGCCATACCTACACCATGGGACCAGATGCTACAGAAATCAAGACCATCCACGAGGAAAAGGATATAGGTGTGATTGATAATGGGCGTGATTAGAAGGACATATATGTTCATCTGGATGAGGAAAGTTTCAAACTGCTATACAAAGGCTTAGTTCGACCACACCTAGAATATGCCAACCAAGTTTGTTTGTTTGTTTGTGGCGATCTGTGTTGGTTGTCACTTTCCTTCATAACACTCATTGTGAGATCAGATGACTTCAGTTCTATGTCCATCTTTTCTTTTATAAGATTAACAAAGTCGTTCTCCGTTGATTTACCTGTTAATCCAATCACTCTGAGCACTTTTGATCTTTCGCCTTTTTCTTGTACGTCTGTTTTCCTTATGCAATCCTGCAGCTTTGTCACATGATCAGTGAGCCTTTTATCCATGGTTTGGTCATTCAGCCTCATTTTCACGTTACAGTCATTGAGCCTCTTTTCCAGGTCAGTGATTCTAGCGTCTTGTTCTGCTATTTTTTCCTGTTGTATCTTGATACTCTCTTTGTTGGAATTAATTTCTTGTTGGAGCTCCATGATGAGTGGCTTGATGGCGTCTGTGACTGTGACAGCAAATTTTTGACTTTGAAAACAGTGCAAAATTGAATTTTCTATGCCATTTAGTGTTGAATCCTCACTCGTGCTTGGTGTTGCCGGGGACTCTTCTGGCTGTTTTTTTGGCTTTCTTGGCATGTTAACTTTCAGTCTTTTATTTTTCTAGTTTTATGCTGAGCGAATCCTTAAATATGTGTCAGGTGAGTTCTCTGATGTTTTATGTTGTATTTCCAGTATTTTCTATTTGTATACACTCATTTCTGCCAGCAAATTCCTTCATATTTACTAAGAGCTGTTCACTCGATACACGATAAAGGAAGTTCCAAACTACACGATAAAGGAAGTTCCAAAAAAGTTTCCAGCCGCCGTCAACAGGAGAGACCAAGGAGCCGCAGTTTAGCCTATGGAACTGTAACTGACATTACTGTAGCAGACAGTTGTGTAACCGACGATAATCCGAGTTGGCCAATTGGCAATTCACAAACTCACGACACACCGTATGTCCTTGGTAGAATTAACAGGACAGATGACACAGGATCTAATAGGGCGAAACAGAGGTTAGTGATAATGTACACCAACGCAGATTGTTTGAATAACAAAATATCTGAACTGACTGCTCTGGCAGAGATTGAAAAGAAGGATATCTTATGTATATCAGAAACTTTGCCAAAAAATATAGCTAACAGAGAGGAGTATGTAAATGTTGAGCTAGAGGGTTATGAGGGCCATCACTCCAACACTGGAAGGGGTGTGTCAATCTATGTGAGAAATGGCATTAAAAGTGAACGTATAGAGGTAAATAACAATTTTGAGGATAGTGTGTGGGTGCTCTTAATTCTGAAAAACAAAGCCAAACTACTAATGGGATGCATATATAGGAGCCCTAACAGTAGTGTTGAGAATAACGAGGCACTCATTAACTTATTGCAGTGCACTGATTCAATTAATTGCACTAACAGAATTATAGTCGGGGATTTCAATTATAAGGAGATTGACTGGATGAATGGGGTAGTTCACACTCGGGCTAATCACCCTGCAGCTAGATTATACGACAGAATCAATGATCTGTTTCTAAATCAATTAGTTACATCTCCAACTCGGTTTAGAGAGGGTGAAAGAGAGAACCTTCTTGATTGGCTATTAACGGATAATGCAGACATTATCAAAGACCTGAGCATAGACCCACCATTAGGAGAGAAAGGGGATCATTGCGTACTGAACTTCTATGCAGACTTTACCTATGATACAGTAAGACATGGGGATCAGCGCAATTATTTCAAGGCCAACTTCGAAGCTATGAAGTTAGAGCTGGAATCTATTCAGTGGGATGTTAGATTAGAGTCAAAGTCGACGGAAGAAATGTGGCAAGATTTTACTGAGGTGTTAGATAAGCTAGTTAAAAAATATATACCCTCAAAAAGAAGTAAGAATAGAAAAAGCAAGCCGTGGGTAAACATGGAGGTTAAAGCTGGAATAAAGGCAAAAAATAAAGCCTGGAAGGAATACAAAAAAGACAGAAATATTGAAAAATGGGAAAGGTTTAAATTAGTAAGAAATGAAGTGAATAGACAAGTCCACCTAAATAAGAGCGACTTTGAGCATAAAATTGCCAATGAAATAAACAGTAATCCCAAACAATTCTGGAGCTACGTGAAAGCCAAGAAAAAGAAACAAAATGACTTTCCAGATATGAAAGATAGTAACGGCAGAACTATATCAGAGGATAGGGAGAAAGCAAATCTTTTCAATGACTATTTTGCCTCTGTTTATACAGACGAAAACAAAAGCATGTTACCTAGCCTTGGGAACAGAAGTAATGGCAAATTTTTAGAGGATATTATTGTTACTCCAAAGACAGTGGAAAAACATTTAAGTAACCTAAACACATCGAAGGCAGCTGGCCCAGACGAATTACATGCAAAGGTTTTAAATGAGTTACGTCAGCAGATATGTATACCTCTAAGTATAGTATTCTGTAAGAGCTTATCCGAAGGTAAAATACCTCAGGATTGGAAACTTGCGAATGTAAAGCCACTCTATAAAAAGGGTTGCAAGAAAACAGTGTCAAATTACAGACCTGTAAGCTTGACAGCAATATGTTGCAAAATAATGGAAAGGGTGGTAAGGAACGAAATAATTAGTTACTTAGAATCAAATAAACTCTTTTCAAAACAGCAGTATGGGTTTAGAGCAGGTAGATCTTGCACTACGCAACTCTTAGTAATTATGGAACTATGGACTAAATTTCTAGATAATGGGTTAGCAGTCGACTGTATTTACTTAGACTTTGCGAAAGCCTTTGACAAAGTGCCACATTTAAGACTGATTAACAAGTTAAAGGCATATGGAATCCAAGGTAATCTAATTACTTGGTTGCAGGATTTTCTTACTAATAGGAGCCAACGAGTAGTAATAAATGGGACAATATCGGACACAAAGTTAGTGTCTTCAGGCATACCCCAAGGTAGTGTATTAGGCCCAACACTGTTCGTAGTATTTATAAACGACTTGCCGGATGAAATAAAGTCCTATGTTAAGATTTTCGCAGACGATACAAAGTTATTTAATGCAATTAACTCTAGTGAGGTTGTTAACATCCTACAAGAGGACATTAACTGTCTTGTAGAATGGTCAACCAAATGGCAACTGCCCTTTAACATGGAAAAGAGCAAGGTCATACACTATGGTAGAAACAACCCAAAAAATGTTTACAGTATAACCGACAAAGTAATAGGAATGGATTGTTACGAAAAAGATCTAGGTGTAAATTTTGATGACCGTTTGAAATTCTCGAACCACATATCATTGATTGTTAACAAAGCAAACTCGCGCTTAGGTACGATCAAAAGATATTTTGCAAATAGAAGCAGAGAAGTTATTCTGCCTCTCTATAAATCACTTGTAAGGCCAATCCTGGAATATGGATCTTGTGTATGGAACCCGTTCTTAAAAATGGATTTGCTAGAAATAGAAAAGGTCCAAAGAAGAGCTACTAAGCTAATTTATAATATCTCGCATTTAAATTACGAAGATCGACTAAGATCATTAAAATTAGACTCCTTAGCATTTAGAAGAAGGAGATGCGACATGATACAGTTATACAAAATAGTGCATAACATAGATAATGTTGACTTTACAGACTTTTTCGAACTTAATGATCAGTCATATACTAGAGGTCACAGCCTCAAACTTAAGAAACCCAGAGCTAACAGTAAATTGAGACAAAATGTTTTCGCTCATAGGGTAGTAAATGACAGGAATCAATTAAAAGAGGATACGGTTACTAGTCCCTCAATTAACTCATTTAAAACCAGATTGATAGCAGAGTGGGGTAACCATCCTGAAAGATATTTTGACAATTTTTAATCATCTGTATTAATTTGTCAAATGAAAATGAGATATGTTGACGTTGATATATTATGTTTCAATGCACTATTTTCTATTCTATCCGCAGATATCAGAAGGTACTGTAAGTAGAGTGCACCATGAATTGTATTATTGGTGACAGCCGGGCTGGAGGGTTAAGGGATGTTATGCCACGGATGTTGGTGGACGATGTTTGGGCTCGTCCTGGTGGGAAGATTGAAAGTATGAAAGAGCTTGTTGATGACTTGGTTATAATGCACCATGGGGAGTTTAATGAAAAACCACACTTTTACATCTGGGTTGGTATTTGCAACATTACTAACAAACGCAGAGGAGTGAACTACGAAGAAGTCATTTTCCAGAAAGAAGAGGCGGAGCAAACGAGAGAGTCCCTGTTTAACAATCTGGCAGACCTTGCGGCGTATACTTTCAACCAATACGCAGTTCCAATATTCTGCCCCATAATTCCCATGGATCTAGCAGCGTGGAATAGTCACCGTCTGAACAGAAGGAGGACAAGTCGTCTTGAGTTCACGCATCTATATGAAGAAATGCAGAGTGATCTGGAGGAAGAAGTTGCGCTGTACAACAACAGGATTATACAGATAAATTTAGAAAATACCATCTCAACTCCCATGCTGCACAATGACTTTTTACACAGAAGGGGAAAGGGAAGGGCATCATATAGATATAATCAATTAAATGACGGGTGCCACCCAAGCAAATCCTTGTGTTTAAAGTTTAGGAAATCAATTGTGGCTGCAATTCATAAAAATCAGAGAAACCATAGATCATAACTGAGGTCGGTCCAGACCCGTTAGGCTATGGCAACTCAAGCAGCGTCCTGGCATCCTCGCACTGTATATATTAGCACTTGTTAAAAAAAAAAAAAAAAAAAAAAAAAAAAGTTTTCTTGTTACAATCGGTTATGAAGTCTGACAGTGACTGGTTACTGAAAATGGCTAAGGTAGCGGTCGGTCCAGACCCTCCTAATATTAGTCACTATTCAGAAGCTCAAATACTGTCGTTCTAATTACTCTGGGAAATTCAATTTATTATTTATTCATTTAGTTATTTTATTTATTTATTTAAATTATTTTGTATTCTACATTAATTTATCTAATTGCGCATTTACTATCAATTGATTGTTTGTGAATCACAGACAGTAAATTTGTGCAATATCCGGTGCGACTTGCCTAGGATAGAGCTATTTCAACAATGTTCAAATACATTTTTTGCTGGTCAAATGTCTTAATTTATTGTTGGTGTACTAAAAAATGCACAGATCAAGGACTAGTATAAATAACAAATCACCCTCAGTATCATTCAGTTTCGGCGCATGAGTTTGCAAAATCGGAGAATTTCCAGAGAGGTCACAACCTTCCATGGTTAGACCTAAACCATCTACAAATCTACAAATCTACAAAAACTCTTCTGTCTGGTCAGCAGCGCCCCCTAGTCTGGGCACCATTTCTGAAGAAAGATATCGTCGCGCTAGAAAATGTCCAGAGAAGAGCAACCAAGCTGATCCCGGGCTTCAAAGACATGACCTACCAAGAAAGACTGAAGAGGCTGAACTTACCAACGTTGAGATATAGAAGAGAAAGGGGAGATATGATAGAGATCTACAAGATATTATCAGGGAAATACAATGGCAATATAACAGCAGACTTCATTAAATTACACCCCAGCGATACAAGAGGACACAATTTCAAGATCTACAAACAACACTGTCGCCTTAACCTGCGCAAATACTCGTTCACTTTTCGCACAACTTCTATGTGGAATAGCCTGCCTGAAAATTTAGTAAATGCCAAAACAGTCATGTCATTCGAAAAACGCCTGGACAGATACTGGAAACATGTGGAGTGGAAGTTCGATCACGAAGCTGACGTTCAACCACAAATTAGCCGCCATGCGCAACAACTGGAGCTGACACCAGAGGCCGAATAGGCCTATTCAAGTCAGAAGCAGTGGCGTCCCTATGGGGGGGCACGGGGGGGCACAGGCCCCCCCATATTGGACCTGTGCCCCTCCAGGTGCCCCCAACTCTGGCTAATATATACATATACAATCAGTATAGAGGGTGCCCCCCAGAGAATCGCGTGCCCCCAGGTGCCCCTCCGCTCGAGAGTCCCCAGTTACGCCACTGGTCAGAAGAGGACCTGTAAGTACCTGTAAGTACCTGTAAGAGTTCCCTTTGACAGCCAATCAGAATTTAGGAGACCACAGAGCCATCTTTTGATTAAATTGGAACCTCAGTCTGCCCTTTGGTGAGCATACTATAGCCTGTTTCCCAGCCACCACAAAACAGGCCTGGTGGCCATGGGATATCCCAAGAATACTATTTATGGCAACTTCCGCAAATATGACCGCACACGACAACTGTCATTTTCCCATAGGGGGAGCTTGAGCAATACACCTTGGTATAATATAACAGAATAAGGGCAAAGCATGTGAACACTGCCTGTGGTCACAATCTGATACAGGAAATGTTTTGCCACATGGTATTTGACAGTGAGTTAGTACGGTCACAGTTAAATAATTCAACAGCAACAATACAAAAGTTCCTTGCATGTAGACGCTCAGCTCTACCACCAGTTAACCATTCAAATTCATGAAACAATAGGTGGGATTTCTTGACTTTCTTAGCCAGAGCCAAAGTTGTTTTCTCAAAGGTTCTTCATTAGCCAACAGTGCTTCTGCACAGTCATGTCGAAGCAGATGCTTGCTTATTCTATGAGGTTGTTCAAGGTCTTTCACGAGTGCCCCTGACACATGCAATAAAAGGCTGGACAAGCATGTAACAGTGACAATGTAGCCAGCATTGGAAAAGAGACATAGAATATTTACGTCAACCTTAAGTTTGCATGTACTACGGATACTATTTGTTATTTGTTGTTTGCTTGGCGGATACAGGTTTTACCTTCCCGAAGATAGCTGTATCTGGGCGAAGCGAAGCTGAGCCCGCATACAGCTGTCTGATAGATGGAGTACCATCCCCAGAATGATGAAGTCCATTATCTACCTTGTACGTACATTGATGTCCAAGTGAGTTCAAAGAAAAGACAAGAATTTCAGTTTTACCAAATTTTGACCCAAATTTTGTCTCAAAGCATGACACAAAATGGTTGCCAAATGATATTAAATCAGTTTATTAACACATGATAAGAAACAACTCATCAGTAACCTACAAATTTTGGACCAGAGCTAAACAGGATTTAAAAAAAACATAATCAATGTCTGAAAAAAAGAGAAACCTGACAAAATATGGGAAAGGGCAATAATCAAGGAACGCCTGCAAAATCAACTAGTCCACCAACTCTAATCAATGTTTTTTTATTCCTTGCCAATGCATCTAATGCTGTTGTAGTGCACCGCAAATACACGAGGTGGCGATTATGTCCGTTATTTGTTGCCATGGCAGCAGGACGCTCAGCACTCACCTGAAGGCAGAAGAGAGTTCAGAAAGGTGGAAATGTCAGGGAAAATTGACGATCTGAAGGATGAGAGGGTGCCCACGGCTCTGTACTGGTCGGTGGAGGACGTGGTTCGCTGGGTGGAAGAGGAATTGGGATTCCCTCAGTACAAGGTTCGACATTCTTCCAAATATTTCAATTTTAAAAATATTAGCACAGGCGACAGGTCTACAAAATTTCAATGTCTTTTCGACAGCTTGCCTCTTTCATGCAAGTTATCCTTACTTGCATATTAGTATTATCAAACCCTATATTTTCTTTTATTGAATTGAATTATAAATGTCAAGGAATTGAACTGTTGAATTTTTTCAACTTTTTTATGACACGTCCTTGTGAGGCCCAGAAAAGTAAGCTGAGGCCTATAGACCTACATTGTCCCATAGGCCTATCTTTTTTTTTTTTTTTTCATTGTTTTTTAATCCTGGCCCATCTAACTTGTCTAAGGGGCCGAACAGACGATAGTTGGGGGGCTATGGATTTTACCCCCCCGGGACAAACTTTTTATCGTTTGCGGTGCTTCGACGACCAATTTTTTTTTCATGCGGACTTGAGACAAACTTTTTTATCGGAATGTTAACATTACGGTACCCTAGCTCCTGGTGGAAACAAACTTTTTTTACAGTGTCGAGTGAGAAACAAATTTTTTTTTCACCAAAAGTCCATAGCCCCCCCTCTCCCAAAGATCATCTGGTCGGGCCCCTAAACAAGGCGTCATGTAGAAAATAATTAATCAGTGATTTATGTGCAGTATTTCTATTAAATTAATGTATCTTTTATTATTTTCACTTGTGACTATCAAACACCCTACTAATAATAGGCCTAGGTTTGGACTAATAGTAATGAAATTCATGTCAACCTGCAAATTAGGCCTAATAAGTCCTGTAGGCCCACGAATGAAATTTTCAAATTATAATGGTGACGTCATGTTATGTGTTGCTTTTGATGTCATCAGTCACTACACTGCCCAAGGAGTCTTCTACTCATCCTGACAGGGACCTATGTCAGGGGGGGATCCAGAAAATTCCGGTGGATGGGTCTATCGGGCTATCACGTCGCGGAATGCATAATTCGCGACATGACGCGACTGCGCGCTGATAAAATTAACATGTAAGAATATATAAATTTTGGTCTGGTGGGGGGGGGATGCAGCCATTTTTGTAAAAAAATTAAAATGGCCTTCTTACCCCACCCATCAGGCAAGAAGCCCCCCTATTATAATCCTATGGTCCTATGGCAATTTTTTTGCGAGCTCATTCAGCCTAAAGGTTATTTCTTAGGGTTCTTCTATCATTTTTAAGGCATTCTATTCACTTTTTCTGAATTTCAGAATTTTTCTGTTCATACTTTAATTTTTTAATCTTTTTTGCCGTGTTTCAATTTCGGGCCAAATTTTTTCTATTTTAATTAGCTATTCTATCAAGATTAAAGGTAAAGTACACATAATTAAATGGTTCCTGAAGCAGCTTCGACCCCTAGTGAAGGGGGTCTCATGCCCCATATCATGTGGGGCCTCTCGCCCCAAACCCACATATTTTGATTTGACCTCTATATTTTGAACTAAAATGCAAAAAAACATGATCCAAATCATATTTATGTGATGGTCATAAAATGAAGCAATGCAGGTATCCATTATACTTTTAAATATTTCCAAAGTTATTTCTGACAACCCCTTTCAAAGAATTAGTCAAAGTTACAAAAAGCATGCACATTTTTTTGTTTCTTTAATTTCTACTATGGTTTGGGGCTGTTTGCCCTGAAAATTTGTGACGTCACCTAAAACGCCTCTAGCTTCAATCCTATCAATAGATAAACACACCAAAAATGTAAGTTTAGATATAACCCTGGGGGGGGGCCTCTCACCTAACCCGGGCTTCTTGCCCCGACCTACTCTATCTATATCTTCTACCCTTTTTTTTTTAACTTTCAGGAGTGTTTCTCGTCGAATATGATCAGTGGCAGAAAACTGGTTGTGATGGAGGCGTCCGCACTTCCTGAAATTGGAGTCACAGATTACAATGACATCAAGGTCGGCTAAACCAGTGATTTACAAATAAAAATTAAAAAACACCTTCCTGCACAAGTTTTATAAAATTTGAGCATATCATTGCAAAAAAGCTAAACCTCATATTGAAATAGGTTAATGTTACTTTTGCCTGAAAAAAAGGTCTTAGTTTACTGATAAGGTTTTACCTGAATTTTGAATTCCTATTTCACCCATTATTTCAGACTATTTCAAAGAAAGTGAGAGAGCTGTTGACCATCTCAGAGCCTGACTGGAGCAGGAGCATTGCGTCGCCTCCAAGGGAGAATTTAGGTGAGAGTTCTGACTCTTGTTAAACTGTCTGTAGCCTTTTGACAGAGCCTCGCCAATTTTGATAACAGTGCATTTTAAATTATTTTGATG
The DNA here is from genome assembly GCA_026936325.1 of Platynereis dumerilii. Taxonomy (NCBI): domain Eukaryota; kingdom Metazoa; phylum Annelida; class Polychaeta; order Phyllodocida; family Nereididae; genus Platynereis; species Platynereis dumerilii. The sequence continues at coordinate 3,979,301 of JAPTHN010000031.1, forward strand.
GAATGTGTTGTATTGCAGGACTGTATCTGGAAGCGAAGAGCCAGTCCGGTGAGAGGGCGAAGGCCCTCAGTTATTCTCAATTTTTATTCGGAGTCAACCAAATGAAGTGGAGAGGCCCCCTCAGCAATGAGTGCTTGATTTTACCTCGAGACTGACAAAACTGACAAATTAAAAGACAATCCATTTGGAATACAATGCAACAGGCCTTCATTCAGTGAAGAGGCCTGGAGAAAAAAAATTACAAAATTAACACGAGGTGTCGCCAGCCTCCAGTGCTCAGTTAGTGATTTGGCAATGAGAAGCCCTGGACAGTCCTGTCCTATATGAGCCAGATCAGGGGACTGCGAGGATTCAGCACTGAAATTCGGTTATCTTCATTTATGAACTAATATTGCTACTGTTGAATTATTCTTTGTATGATGAAGAGTAGGCCTATGTGTTGTTATATATAAATAATTAATAAATATCACTTTTTGAAAATAGATTGTGCCTCAGGGCTTTTTAGATAATCATTGACATTGGTTGTGTTTAAACTGCACAAACGGACCTTAAAACCTGGACTTGGTCAACAAAGAAGACTTATTTATAAGGAGAGGATGATTAAAATTAGTGAATGATTCTAACTTCTCCAGATGTAAATAGGATAGGCTTATACGAAACATGGAATGCAACAGTAGCCACATGCTAGACTCATTTGCATCCTCCCTGCCTCCAAAATCAATATTAAATCTGTTAACTGTCGTTGATGTGGTTTCTCAGCTAAATCAAGTTAAAATTTCCATGGCAACACAATGTGATTTTTCCCCGAAGACAGAGCTTGTCTGCTAATCATTTCATTGTTGGTGCAATTCTAAACTTGGGCATCCATGTTTCTCTTTCTTTAGAAAAAAAATGTTATTGAGAAAAAATACTGCATAGCCTAATCTCTATCAATATTGAAGCAGCTTCCTTTGTCTGTTGATAATTTGAGTAAAGAAAAAAGCAAAAGATCTGAGAATTGTATCCCATGAGAACTTGGGAGATCCTTTCTTTTGAGTTCAAACAGGGACTGTTGGGTTGAAGTTGTGACATCTTTAAATGATCCAAGTCAACATAATCTAAAACTCAGCAGAGATTGGTTGTTCAGGAAGGCGAGTACAAGCCTGTGACAGTGCAGACCTCCCGGACAAGTTCTTGAGGCTTTGTGGTTTGTTCTTTTCATTCAGAACAAGGGATACATGCAGATGCTAGATGGCAAGGCATTCTTTTGATGGCAGAGCAATAATACTTGGCTACACAACCACTCACAAGCATCACAAACCAATAAAAAAATATCATTTCAGGCTTTCTGCAGTTCTTATTCAAGTCTTTTTCTGTCCATCTGTCCTTCGTGATTCAGCAGTTGCCCCCCAGGTGTCGTCCAATGACCTTCTCGAGAGGTGGCGCTGTGGGCAACTTCTTTGGCGGCCCCTGTGAAAAGCCCTTGCTCTTCTTCTTCTGCCTCCCTCCTCCCCAGGGCCTGCCCCCAGCCTCGTTCTTATTGCTGCCCCTGGCCTGGACACTCTGACTTCTTAGGCTGAGGAAATATTTGTCTTGGGCCGAAACCAAAGAATCTGTGTGTGAGTTCACAGCTAACAACCTCTCAAGCCAGCCAGGCTGCACAAAGCCTCTTTATTGGAGTTGCAGGCCTCAGAACTTTCATTTCATTCCCGTCATATTGAAAGGGAGCAAGAATTGCCACTGGACCCACTCTGGAATCCTCTGGAGTAGCAGAATAATTAAAGACCAGCCAGAATCGCTTGTCACACTGTTTAGGCTTAATATGTCAATAGCATTATTGGCCGGTGCTTAGCACCAGTATTGTTCATTGTGGGGTGAATAGGGTATCAGGCTCACCCCTCAATTTCTCATAGAAGGGTAAATATCTAATTGGCTGCTGGGACTCAAGTAAGCCACTTATAGAAGTGAACAAGCTGCCATGAAAACATCAAAGGCCCATTGGCCACTATTGGCTGCCTGTTTCTTTTGGCCTCCATGGCGGTGGTCTCAGCAACCAAGTCTGCTCTCTGGGAATGGTGTTTATGTGTCCTCTGTTCAATCTAATGTAAAATCGGCTTGTACTAAGTTGTGGGCCATTGTTGTGGACTTGTGTTTACTGCACTGATCTGCTAATCAGCAGTTAGACTGGGAGTTGCAATGGGGGATGGAGGCCTTTGGTTGGTTTCATTCAATTCACAGATGAGTGGTCAACTTAGAACCCTCCTCTGCTCCCCTCCCATGAAATCCTTCGATCTGTTCCTTGTTCCGTCCTTGTTCTGCTTGGACCTCTCTCCTGTCAAAGGACCGCCCCATTCCTCCCCACAGGTGTCCACGGCACCCCACTGCCCCCTACTAATTATTCTGTGTATGTGGGCGGTTTGTGTGGCCCTTCTTTGTGGTGGCTCCTCCAAGCGGAAGAACTGAAAGACCACAGACGAAGCAGCTATAGAGGGCAGCACAGAATAATTCAAAAACACACTGGACTGTCAGCGGTGCATTTGCCATGAAATTGCTGGTTGCGATGACTTTATTATTGCGATCTTTTGCCCTCAATATTTCCCAGTTCTTACACCGAACTCACAAAGCATACATGTCTCGTATACTTTTTCAACTGTCACCTCAAATCGGGCGTCATTAGATGAACATTTGTTATGATGCGCCATGGCCTGCGGCTGCTCCTACTGCAAACATGCCATTAAATTAATTTGAAAAGTTCGCGATAAGTCTGTGGAGGCCATTCTTGGGGAATAATGTTATTTTAGCCCGGGGCATGTTAAGAGAAGGGTGTGAAGAAGTGGTCGCCATTGTGAGGGGGCTTTGGTGCTGCCCTAAGTAGCCCTGAGCCCCGTGAGCTGCAGTGAGGACCTCTCAGCTCCGAGCACAGACCTGCTCACTAAAGGCTCAGCCAATGCTGTATTAAATATATATGGGCAGATTAGGCAGTTGCCCTCGGGCTAAGCCATTGTCAGCAAACTTGCTGCATTTGTCGAGTCGACACGCTCCACTCATTACCCTAACCCCATCCACCCCCCCCCCCCTCCATCTTGCTTCTTCCTTCTCCGTATCCAGTGGAGATATCTCACAAGTGCATTCTGGGAGCTCATATCGTCACGTGGGCACCTGCTTTCGAGGGCTCACTCTGCCACACATCTGCCTCTCAGGGCCCTAATAAAGCCCTATCATCACCAAACCAACAATAAAATCTGAAAAATCTCTCTCAACGGTGAAGCGGGCCAGAAGAGAAGTGCTCTAATTTTTGGCTAATTGCTAAAAATCACTTCCAGACTGAAGTGACGAAGTAAGAAAACTCTGTCCATTCTGAAAGTTTCAAATTCACAAACCATTTGAGCTAATCCAGAAAGTGACATGAAAGCGAAGAGTTGAAAAGTGACTGAGTGACACCGGCCATTAAATGTATTGGAGTGGAATTGAAAAACAACAAAGGAACATGTGAAATCGCATGATACTTCACAACTGGGGCCAGTGTCAAGCAGCTGCAGGGCCCACTGCAGGCCTCAATGCAGGCCTCAATGCAGGACCACAACTGCAGAACATTTGGTTGCAGGACTGATGCCTCGAATAGCATTACGCATGCGCGCACACACTTTCAAAAATGTTGCATTAACCTGTGCTGTTAAAAAAGTTCAAAAATGAAATTGAAAAAAGGGGGACTTATAAAAAAGGTGGGAGCGTGATTTGATGGGAAAACATTCACAACTAAAAGGGCTTAATGGACAGTTTAAGGTATCAGGAACGAGGTGTCTTGTGTTAATGCACTCGAACTTGAAATGGAATAGTCCAAAGCAATGAGTCGTGAAAAGACAATGGAGCCCTCATCTGATGCCTTTGCTTGCAACATCTTGCAGGGGAGGGGGGTGGGAGCCCAAATGCTCATGACCCCGAAAGTGCCCCTTATGTAAGATGACATGTATCATTGTTCGAGTCAACTGGACTGTGCCATCGATGTGCTCCTGGTGCCCTTCTGGTGCCGTCCTGCTCCGTTCCGATGCCATATCGATATTGATGCTGGCACCCACCAAGATGCTATCAATTACAGCACTGCTATATAGGCCACATCACAGGCCAGTTCAAATGTATCAATGACAGGCGAAATGTATCCGACTCACATTATTCAATCTTACACTTTGTCAAGATGGAAATTTGAATTTGAAATTAAGATTTTGTTGAAGAAAATCGATCTCCAATTCCAACGTAGGCCTAAGACACTGATTGACACATTATTTGAAATTACAAAATAAAACTTTGATTTCCAACTCGCTGTGGTGGATTTTCAATAAATTTTGCGAACTACTGCATGTTTTGTTTTGGTCAGTGACAGTGACCGTCATTATAAAAACGTTTTTAGTAAGATAGATAGATAGATAGATAGATAGATAGATAGATAGATAGATAGATAGATAGATAGATAGATAGATAGATAGATAGATAGATAGATAGATAGATCCCGTCAATTCGATTGCTTGTTAGCAGGAGTTAGTTAATTAAGCGATTTCTTTCTTTGTCAGTAGGGATTGTAATCAAGAGCCTAGCTGTGAGCCCTGCAAATATTGTTGTTGCCTGTGGAATTGTTTGTCAATAAAAGTATGGAGAGGCCCCCGCGGCAATGAGCACTTGGGCTTGATTCGAGTTGATTGGGTGCCTTGATTGGGTGCACCTGGCCTCCTTCGTGGCTACAGCTTTAAGCTGGTAATTGCAAATAGTTTCAAGTCCTCATTTCATTATTGCATCCACTCAAAAGCCTCTGCAGGACAGCAGTATCACTGCAGCTGCAGCGGCCATCTTGGGAATGGCGGCCATCTTGGATCCTGCACATCAAAGGAATAGGGCAATTACTTTGGCAATAAATAAACCACCCCTGGCACCCCCCCCCCCCCTCGCCGACCAGGTTCATTTGGTTCCATGGCTACAGCCCACCGCCTCATTGGCTCATTGGGTCTCCCTGCCCTCCTCTCATTCAATCATTGTAATTAAGGATTTTTCTCACAAGGCGTAATGCCTCTGATTGGAGGAGAAAGCGGCTTCTCGGAGGAGCCTTTGGATCTCGTTTGTTGCACGAACCACTTCAAAGAAATCCCCCAAACTCTTTTTAAGTCCTTTCCCCAAGCACATTATTGCTGCAATGGATTTCTCTGCAATGTAATTCCAGCCTAATGCCTATTTATTTGCGCAGTCGACTTTTTACGACCAAACATCTTGTGTTTTGTGAAAAAAGAAGAAAGAAAAGAAGAAGAAGAAGAAGAAGAAAGAAGAAGAAGAAGAAGAAGAAGAAGAAGAAGAAGAAGAAGAAGAAGAAGAAGAGGATGGACAGACGCCACCTGGCGGGAGAACGCGGCGATCAGAGGGACAACTTCCTCCCTTGAAAAAGTCAAAACTGGAAAAACGTTTGTGAAAAAGTTGCCTTAGTTTGGTGGAACCCTTCTGCAGGTTTGGCCTGGAATTGATTAATTATGCAAACTCTGTCAGGAGAAGGTTCATGGCTGACGTGAGATCAATCGACGGTGGAGAATGGTATTGATATGTGGGCATCTGGGGCCATGAATAATGCAGGGGGGACCCTCGTAGAGTAAATATTTTAATTACAGGTGCAAGTTACAGTGTAGGGCGACATGATACTATTGATACTGTATTGATGAGTGACTTTGCTGCTTATGCAATAGCATGAATAGGAATATGGGAGCCTATAAGTCCGCTATAAGTAGAGTGAATTAAAGAGCAGAATTTAATGAAGTCACCCAACTGTGCCTCTCATGCTGACTCCACCTACTTAACCCCCCCCCCCCCCACACTGCCCCCCAACTGCCCCCCCCCCTCACAATACCAATAACTGGTCTCTTGTGGGATTAGGTCCAAACAAGCCCCCAGGAATTCAAACAAGCAAAGGGAATTGCATGACAGAGGGGATTGGCTGTTTGGCTGCATGGGGGGGGGGTATACACTAGAGACAACTCGTGAACAACTCTTTTCAATCAACTGGAGCAATATTTAGCCCAGCTTCTTAAACCGCCCACTGTGTTGCCGTGAAAAGGCTTGGCTGCAGGCATTGTGTACAAACAGACAGCGCTGAATGCAAAGACTGGGAGTAAACAGGGCGCTCTGTTGACTCTAGCAATATTCGTGTTTACAGGAACTCGGCAATATTCACCAGTAGTTTGGGAGAGTACTTGGTGAGGGGCTGTGTCATCTGGAAGGAGCCAGGGAGGCAGGGGGAGGAGGGAAGAGAAACAGTCAAATGGAGAAAGGCAACTCACCCCCTGCCCTGCCCCCTTGGGCCCCCGTCCCCTCCACCCAGCAACACCAAACACCATCCAGTGCAATCTCAGCCCAACACTCAGAACTCACGTATAACTCAGTTATGTCAAAAATGACGAATTGCCCCAGCCCTCTCTGACCAAACTTGTGAACAAAGAAACTATGAATTATCTGTGATTCAACCAAAAGCCTTCCACACTGATTTGTAAAGAACTTCTCACAAAAATCGTCTCAAATTTCTGAATTTTTTTGCCCAATTTTTAAGTGAATATTGAATGAATTTTAATCATTGACTTACTGATAGTTTAGGCTTAGGCCTATATCAAACCAACAACATAATCACTTTGTTGAAACCGAGACCATGGTGCGTTTCATTTTGTAACATGTTCACTGCATGTGATAGGTCTATAGATCTGATGAGTTGACTTTTCCGCGCAAATTCATTGTGATTTTTGTTGGAAGTGTAACTTCGATGAAAAAGGCTGATATCCTTCGTGATTTACCTACTGTCTTATGGGTAAAAGTAAAGTTTGAATATCTAATAGGATGAGCAATACCTGGATTTATGGGGATTTAGTGGACAGATATTGGTAGTAACTTCCCTGCTGCCAAATGCAGTGCACTCCACTGCGGATGATAGTGAGCGATATGAAGCCATACATTTGCTTGCGGGTGGTAGCTGGCTTATTTGCTGGACAGGTCATCAGCTCCTCTCTGCATATTGCCTTCTATAACTTGTGTCCACAATCCCAGCACTGCCACCTCACTGCCACCTGACTGCCCCTCATGCCAAGACAGGTCCTAAAGCAGCGCCTTGTCGCAATGAAAATTGTTTATGCGCAAAAATAACGAATTGAGAGGCAGAAGAAAAAGGAAGGGAGGCCGCAGTCAGACAATGGCGAGGAGGAGAGTATAGTGGCAAGTGGCCGACTCATAAAGACAGTGTCACTCGTACATCAGCGGGGTTCATTAAATGTTGCATTAGCAGGGACGAAGCAGGGACGAAGGCCAGCCTTATTGCTGCAGCCGCATTCCCGGCATTCCAAGGAGCCGTTGCCGGGAGATGCAGTCTGGCAGCGTCACTCGGCGGCTTTGTCCCGGCCCCTGCCCCCCCCCCCCTGCTTACAGTGCCATGCGCCCCCTCACTGGCTCATTACAGTGACCCTTCGCCACAATAATTCACAATAGCAGGACTAATAAGAGCCGGGGTTGACTCAGTTTGTCTATTTATGACCTCCAACGGCCACTTGCCACCAGTTAATATCAGTCAGCCAATTTGCTTGAAGGACTTTCTCTTGGCCAATAATAAATCACGTGACAATCGCCATTTTCTGACACAGGAAGATTCTTGGGAGGATTGAACTGAAATTCTAAATATTGAAAGAGCTGAGACCACACATGGGTTAAGATTCCGTGAGCTTGTGTGGGTCCTTGTGGACAAGGGGCTTGGGAAGAGTTTATTGCCAATTTAAGACTGGCCCCAGGAAGGGAGGGAAGCAGCCTCTAGGTAAATATTATTTAAATCGAGGGAGCTGTGGGTATACTCCTCTCTGTGGGGCCGTCCTTTGAGATGGCTGCTTTTTCAGGGCGATTTTCTGCCTGGCCTGTTGAGTAAAACTTACTCTTGTTGGGGACAAAATTGAATTTAAAAGGCGATGGCTGAGAGGGGAGCTGGTCTGTAAGCGAGGAGGGCTATTGTTGGGAGAGAGTTGAACTGGCCACTTCAGCCTCCACGGGGCATGTAGGACCCAAAGAATCACTCTATGAAGCCGACGTGTAAATATCTCAAGCACCGGATACCAGCAGACAAAGGGAGGGGGAGCCCCCGGCAGATACAGCCCGCCACCCTGCACCCCGGCCAGCCCCTCAGCCTGTGCCCCTATATACCCCTCCACTTCACCCTCAAGATCCCTCTTATAGCAGCCAACAAATGCCTCTGTCAAATGCCTCCATCAAATACATTGCAATATAAATGTTTTTGAAAATGTTCAAAGGCACAAAGCAGCAGCATTCAGATGGGTGGTCGTCGCTTGAACTGCTCTCTGGTTCAGGTAAATGTTATCCTTTTTCAATAAACCACAACTAACTTGAACTAACCGCTGTATTACACATTCCCACAAAATACGCCGCTACCTTTGAAGTCTTTCAATCTCAAAAAGTGTGAAAAAGATAAATAAAGTTTCAAAGTTGTTAAATATATAATATCATCTGCTCATACAAACATCCTGATAGTTTTGATATTTCCAGTTATGATTTTTTGGAATCTAAATTCGATAATTCAGCCTTGTTATCAATTTGAATTATCGTCTATTCCAGCTTTTGAAATGAATTTACCAAAAGCAGGATGCCCCATAACTTTATGAATACCATAACGCCTATTTATCAGTATTGTAAAAGTGTATTTCCTTCCCAATATTGTGATTCGTTTGCCACTGAGACAATCTGAGAAGTGACATCACTCTGTGTGGTCCCCTGTGGCGCCATGACGTCCTCCGCGACGCTCAGGACGTTGCGTTTGTGTTCGCGACACCCTCTCATTTTCGGATAAACTTTTTGACGTGGTTAATGTCCAGGAGAGAAAGTGCGTGATCCCATTCTAAGTTTTAAAAGGGTTTGCTGAGTCTAAGATGTCTCAACATTTGGAGTGGAATAATATTCAATAAAATTCAATTTTAATATCCACAAAAAATTAGGCCTTAGCACGAACTGTGATGTTTCTAGAGAAAATTCACACAGCTAACATAAATGTTACACTCGAAGGGAAGAAAAACAGCATAACTTGACCCATTTTTTTTCAAAATTGTAGGATATATATATATATACGTTTTCGTGAGAAAACTGTATTTGAATTCTAACACAATGGCCTGATATATCCTTATAGCTGTGTGCAGATTGGCGGTCCAATTAAACAGTTTCAAATTAACTTAAACTTCTTCAAGTGATGTCCTCGGCTTTAAATGTTTTGTTTACGTCAGTTATATCAATGGTCAATCAGTTGATTCAGTACTGATCATATCTAGCAGCATAGTTGAAAATAAACAAACTAATTGAATGACTTAAGCCCATCGACTTCATCAAATAAGAAGATTAGGAGGCCAACAGAAAACTGTCAATGACATGGAAACGCCAGTTTACAAATTGAAAAAATATGATAATTTATTTTTCCAGTGGACTGCAAATCTGCAAAGAGCTCTTATAGAATTTGTAGGATTTAAAAGTGTAGACACACAAATTCATGAAGAAATCGTCAAACGGACATCTACATATATGGAGACCTTCATCCTCCCCACGCAAGCCCTGCTAAAATGGACAGGGCTTTCTGCTATTTCCAACTTCTTCTGTGATTGGCTGCTTATTTAGGTCATAAGCATTTGGCATGCAGATTTAGTCCGATTATGGACACTTAGAGGATTACTGGCAACTGAGAAAAACAGTGTAAAAAAGGCAAACTTTCAAACAGTTTCATTTCAGAACTGTGAAAATACATAATCCAATGGAATTTTCGGAACTGTGATAGCACCTTTCAACAATACACAATTTCTCCATTTGTAACAGTGTGAAACAGAAGCAACAATTTCAAACTGTGACATAGCTGAGCCAAAACTGGGTCAGTTAATTAAGTATTCATGACTTAGCAAAGGTTATGGGCCATTTTGTCATGGTATGACTTGGGATGATGGGAGACCTTTAGAGTTAACAACAGTGATTTTGACTTTATTAATCATAACTTCGTCAATAACAAAAACAAAATTTTTACACAAACTTGTGAAAATAAACAACAGATTCAATAAATAAATGCACATTTGAAGTCTCTTTATGAAATTATTAATACTTTCCACCCAAAACAAGCATTTGACTGAGTTGATTCAAGCTTTCGCCAAATTTACCGATCTCAGCGAAGGATTGCGTCTGTGTTTGATTTCTTCAGCGGCCGATTCCACAACTGGATCGAGATGATGCTGCACTCCTAGAAAATCCCTCTGGTTGGCATTTCTCACTTGCGATGACCGCTTGACCATCGGTTTGGCATCGAACTGGTCCGAATATATCCCCAAAATGGTGGTAATCGTTGGGACGATACTGTTAGTAGGCGTTCGATCGCGTACAGCCAGAAGTTTGGCAGTCGCAGGAGGTTTATCGTGGAATCTGACTCTTCCGGGCATTTTGGAAGTAGCCCTGGGGCCTGAATTGTCTATGGCATTAGAAACGAGGGCTATTACGACACTCCTGGCATCCTGGTCGTCGATGAACATCTCGCTCTGTTGCAGGGACGACATGCTGTTGAGATCCCCCGGCATGAGTACGCTGCTCATGGACCTGGATAGGGCATTCGCGTTGTAAGACGTGTCTCTGTCGTAGCCACCAAAACTTGCGGAGAGTGAATTGAAAGATCTCTTGGCCCGTTTCCTTGCGGGGCCTTTCTTCAACCAGTCGAGGGCATTCAGGTAATACTCGTTGTCCCTCAAAAGAGGAGAGGCTTTACCAGCTGTCAGGAGAATGTGAGCCGATACATAATTTCCACATTTACATGCCAGGAGCAGCGGGGTGTAACCCAGGGAATTCCTTGCGTCAATTTGGGAGCCAAACTGCAACAATTTGTCGACGAGAATTCGAGTTATGCCAGGTTGACCACAGACGGCGGCAAACATCAGAGGAGTGTTTCCATCTTTATCTGCTGTTGCTGCATCCGTCGTGTCATCCTGCAGCAGGACCTTGACCACTTCCTCGTGCCCTTTGATGCAGGCGTAGCTCAGTCCTGTCCTGCCCAGGTTGTCCTTGGCGTTCTGGTATGCCCCTGCCTTGGCGAACACCTTCACCATCTTCAGGGCTTGATCTCCATTGTCTAACAGACAGGCCAAGGCCAGGGCTGTCCTTCCATACACATCTTTGGTATCCACATTCACGTGGTGCCTCGCAACCAGCAACCTCACTTGGTGAATCCTTCTATCCAGGACAGCTTGGTGGAGGGCGGTCTTGACAGGACGACCACTGGCAGCAGGACGGGCCTCAGCTGCATCAGACTCCATCATTAGATATCACACCTTGATATACTCCTCTTCAAAATATCAACTGCCTGAGTTCTCTCATATCTGTTGTAGGTCTCCCATGGCAGTTAATCCAGCTATAATCCTCCTATCAAGGCTATGAAGTGCTCAATCAATATGGCCACTATCGATTCTATTAAACCAAGAATATCTATAGAAAGGTTTCTATGTCCATCATAACAATGAAATGCAAATTATACAACGTATGGTGACCGTGTATATATGAAATTATGTAAGTCAAGAGATTATCCAGCAGGTTATATATATACATGTTCTGCAGCCAAATGTTCATAGAAAAATTAAGCTATATTTTCTGTTAGATATTACATATCAAACCAGAGTGTGAGAAATCACACATACACTGAATGGCCCAGTCGTGGATGTGGCTTTTCCAACACAGTTCCGATTCACTATCGTATAATATGAGACATACTACGTATACAATGCACATGACACACGTGACACATACACGACTAACTTTTTTACTGATAGTGTACATACATGGCAGATAGGCCTATTACACATTAGAAGACTGATAGTATACAAGTACATGGCATATTTTGCACATCCACGAATTAGTGGATATGAAAGTTCCAACCAACAATATAGGCCTGTACAACCCCCAGATGGCTTTCGAGTGGCAAGATGATTATTTTCAAAAATAAGTTTTTCAAATAATTATTGCTGCAAAATTTTGAAACATTTGATTTAAATTTAAATTGTGTTGGGAGACTCCACAGTATGTTCCCTTTGTCATTTATCTGAGAAAGTGGATTTCCATTGATGATTAATAACCATTCATTCGAATTTCCCCTTTTTCTGCCATGGAAAAAATTAAAACAATCTTCAATATCCAGTTATTATCTCCAATTTACATGTGACAATTGAAGAGCCACTTGAAGTGTTTCCTGTTTCATCAAAACATTGGCTTGGAGACAGCATATGACTAGAAAAAGTCAATTTTATATTATTAAAACATTAATTGCTGTCAGCTATGAAAAACCACACAACTGTGTAATCATTGTGGACCGAAGTCATGCGGAGCACTACCTTGAAACATCTTCGAAATTTTATTAACTGTCTCGACTATTTCAAAAAGAATTGGAATTTTTTTTAAACTTTTACCTTCTAATTTATTTCCCACTGGGTATTAATATGAGGTAATCCTTTTAAGATATATCTCAGGCAATGAAGATATCAATATAATAAATAAAATATTCCAAATGGACGCTCAAATGTTTTGATAAATAAATCTTTTAAAGGCAGCTATCCCAAGCGGTTCAACATATTCCCGTGTTTTGAACTGTCTACAAGTGCACCGCTTTTACATTGCCACTTCTTTTTCAAGCCTTGGCAGATCAGAACGTATGCCGTCATTTGTTGCCACCTAGTGACTAGTGTGCTATTCCGAGAGCTCCTGCGAGCGGTCCACATCATTTCAGTCTGAGCAACTCACACAATTTTGTCTGGAAGAAACCGAGGCTGTTTCTGAGTGTGCTTATGGCCTTTTCTACTTCCTTAGATAATGTGATTGCCGAGTCTGACTTTGGTATACATCAATGTTGAATAGGGAATTTGTGAGTGTGCAATGAAATTGGAACTATTTCTTGGGACAGCAACGCTTAAGCATACAAAATCAACTTTTTTGCGAGGCGGCAGCAGCATGCAGTTCTTATTTTCACCAGACTGTGTTAAAATTGATTGTGTTTCATGAGCCCTCTTTACAAACTGCAGGCTGGATTATCTTGTTTTGCATTGTTTGGCATTGACAGTTTGTTGTAATCACCTGTCTCAAACCTCAGGTCAAAGGCGCTCAAACTTGACACCAATTTAAATGTGATTACCAAAACAAGAGCTGTGTGACCATGTATTTTTCACAATATCATATGGTCATTTGATATAGAATTTTAAAATTGTTATGGTTGTGTCACACTGTCGCTTCATTATTTTTTGACTGACAGACAGACACACAGACAGATTTAGTTTATTTTTTACCTTTACAGTGATTATATAAAGTTATGCATTATATATATCAATATAAAATTCGTCCAATAGGCATACACCTTGGCATACACCATGTGTTTTTTTTTTCTATCGAGATGTAGGTTCAAAATGTTTGTGGCATAAAATTCTTCAAAAACTTTAGATGAGATGGGTCTGTAATAAAACATAATAGGCAGGGGGCTGGAGAGCTGCATCCCCCCCCCATCCCGAATTTTTTGGAAAAGGCAATTTTCATGGAGAGAACATTTAATATTTTTAATTTTTTTGCCAATTTTGGGAATATTTTTGGGGCAGCCCACTCAAAATACATTGACTTCAGGAGAACTAGGCCTATGCTGTTGTGTGGGTTAGGCCTAAATTTTTAAACGGAAGTGTCAGCCTCAAAGCTTCTTCTTCTTATTATTTTTTTTTTGGTCCCGAAATTGTTGTCCCCTCAAAACACGGACAGTCAGGAAATGTAAAAAAGTTCAGTCTGATGCATATCTTTATTAAAACTCCAATGGGTAATTTTCACCATTTTTAAATATCCATCCCAGACCAGTCATGTTTGTACTGAAAGATCATGACAGTGGACACCCTGAGCAAAAACGTGGGAATTTCATGTTGTCTTTCATCATGGGAGCGGCCATTACCTTCAGCGAACGAAGTTCGAAGAAGGTATTGTAATCACTTGGGTAAAAATGTTGTCCATCCGCCAGGCAGGCGCTTGGGCGGCAGGCAGATAGATCATCTCCGGGTCAGCACTCGGCCTCTATTGAGTGTACATGGATGAAATTTGGTACACATATAGCCTGTATGGTCTTGTTGTGCCTTTTAATGGTCTAATTGATAGATATTCAATACCCTTTGATATAATTGAGAAAATATAAAAATTATTTTTGTTCGTTTCCGGCCAAATCTCAGTCACTATTGCATATGCACTTATGAAATTTGGTACAGATGTGGCCTATATGGTCTAGTTGTGCCTTTTGATGGTCTCATTGATGGATATTTTATACGTTTTGCGAAAATTTGGAAAATAGAAAAATATGTATTTTTTGGTTCTTTGGGCTGAGACTCGGTCACTATTGCATGTAAATGGATAAGGTTTGGTACACACATGACCCATAAGGTCTTGTTGTGCCCTTTGAAAGGTCTGGTGGAAAATATTAAATGCTATTTGAAATATTTAAAAAAAAGAGAAAAAATAAATTTTTGTTTCTGGCCCAAGACTTGGTCACTATTGCATGTACATGGATAAAGTTTGGTACAAATATGACTTATGTGGTATAGTCGTGCCTTTTCATGGTCTGACCGATACATATTCTATACTTTTTGTAATATTGAAAAAAAATATTAAAAATACTTATTTTCTTATTGGAGCCAAAACGTGCCCACTATATATACAGCAATGCCATTTCCCAAACGTATCACCTGTAAAATGTAGCAGTGCTTTTTGACTTGTATTTAACACTTTTTGAATGATTGGAAAAACTTTGTACATGCATAAAACCGTACCATAATAAAGGTAAATTATTATAATAAGGCCTTTCCCTGCTTTTACAAACCCTGGCAAGCACACAGGTAGATCGCAGGGCAGCAGGCAAATAACAGATAATAGAACGCCATTACTCGACCACTGTTGCATACCTATAATATACGGAATTTGGTAAACACGCCAATTTTATGATGTAATGTAATCTTCTAAATGTGTTATTCGCTGAAGGTTTGCTGCTGCGCACTGCGCAGCCTATGTTTATTTTGACTGTGCCCACTTGAAGGATGTGATGCCTATCACTGAAAAAATCTGTTTGTGACTTCTCATAAAACGACAGACAGCGCAAGGCAATGCCGCTGAGCAATCCTATTGCGAGAAATAATTCAAATAGGTAGAACCACATAAATTTACGGCACGGACAAGATTTTTTTTTAGTTTTTATCAGCTGAACACTTACCGCTCTCTCCTGACCTGGCAGATTGTATTTTAAGGCTTCATAGTTTTCTATGACATAGCTGATGTTTATTTTTAAGTTTTAAAATTTGAAGGAAAAAATAATTTTATTCAATAGAGTGAATATGGCAAAAATCAAATTGCACGAAAGGATGTACGCATAATAATGCTTTATCCAAAAGGAGACATCAGCAAGGAAATTTGATTATTGGTTGCTGTAGGAATTAATTATCAACACAAAAACAATACAATTCTTAATTGGTATTTCTTGCTAGGTGGCGCGGGTGTAGATTTCTACTGCAGGTCATTGGATCACTACGCCCCTAGTGGCAATTTCTGAAATGGAATAAAAACTAATGTATTAATACAAAGCAAATAGTAATTCTTGCTATGTCAATATGTGTAATGGGATGTGCAGAAACCGTGAATTATTTAGAGCTTAAAATACCAAGTTACAGAAGGAATTTTGCGTAATACAACATCAATTTAACATCACAACTTTTAAGCCAGATCGATATGTCATATTTGCAAATACAAGCCACGACAGCCAGCTTGAATAATTGATGCGTGGATAAACAAATCCATATGAAAAACATTACTTAATAACTGAGTTTATGAAAGTTGCTTCTGCACCTAACATGAAAAGTTTGGACTGTTTTTAAGATTAGCATCATTTTAGTCTATTTCCTTCTAGTTGCCTGGTTCTAATAATATTTTTCGCACTGAATTAGCATTTACATGGTACACACGAATACAGCCCAGATGTTATCCCTGAATTGAGTCTAAATGAACAAATTTGGGGATTTGTGTCCAGCAAAATATGGCGCAGCCAAGCGAAGTGGAGCATTGGGTTGGGAAAGGACCAGTTGTGGATGACAGAGTCAGACAAGGCCTTTCTGCTAATCCTTCCTTTATTCCCAAATCGCAAACAAATGGCTCTGCGTTTCATGCTGATTCAAGCACTGATCTACAAAAGACAGGACCAGCCAGGCACCTAACCCACTTCTGAGGGGCCAAGTGCCTAATCCGAAAATACCCAAACAATTGGCCCTTTTATGTCCAGTCCACAATGACCAGTCCACAATGACCAGTCCAGTGACAAGTCCATCATATTGGTCACTTGTTTTGACCACAACAAAGGTGGACCAAAGCTAAAATGAAGATTAAATTGGTACAATACTTGGGATATGTGCAACCAACCACACAAACAACATTATAGCCTCCCTGTAATTTCGGACTTTCATCATAAATCAACCTGTCATTATTGCATTAAATAAAACTTATTTCTCAGTCAAGTATGTTGACAAATGAACCCACATACAAAACTTATTGCAACTTGTATAAGCTTCAGTTGTAAAAGCGGCACATTGGCGACCTTATAAACTCACTTATTGGCCAGGTTGGATTTACAACATGTTTGAGAATGATGATTGAACAGATAGCGGCAAGAAAAACAATTGTGAAGAAGGCGAGAGTCTCGGAGAGATAAAAGGAAGACTGAGATATGCGGAGATTATTCGAGATATATGTTGAGATATGTTGAGGTATGTTGAGATAGGAGATTATTGCAGAAGTTCTTCCCCCAGAATAACACAGGTCACTCGATATGCAGATCCGCCTCCCTGGAAAACCTTCAAAGCGAAGACTTGCGAAGCGGGATAACATGTTATGCAATATGATGCAATATCGATAGGACCATTATCATTCGCCATATACAACGGAACACGACTCCTATGCAGGAATGATAATGCTGTTTGTATTTGAGTAGTTGACAGAACTCCGCTGCTTAATCCAAGCGAGATAATCACAAATCCCAATTAATTCACTCATGAAATCTCCAGTCAAAGCGTAGGTAAACATTAATCAAAGTGTGAAGCTTATCCACCTCCATTAATCCTCAAAGTTATTAATTCACAAATGTTGATTGTGACATAATCTTATAAAGTTACATCACATTAATAACACTTCACAGTTGGACTACAATATATTATTTGCTTTTGTTTAATTCACATGTAATCTACCTGATAATGCTCCTCCTATCAGCTGGGTTAAATAAAGCTATAGGTATGTCTGTATGTAATTATTGTATTTAGGAAGATTAAAAAATCGATTAAAGGGAATACTAATAAGTGAATTGCAAAGTAATTATAATATTACACACTACAAATTATATAATGATTTTCAAGTCATCAAATCAAAAAAGTCACGTGCCTATTTAGATCGATCTATCTGTTCATCGCAAATCTATCTATCTATCTATCTATCTATCTATCTATCTATCTATCTATCTATCTGTCTATCTGTCTAT
This sequence comes from Platynereis dumerilii, assembly GCA_026936325.1. NCBI lineage: Eukaryota > Metazoa > Annelida > Polychaeta > Phyllodocida > Nereididae > Platynereis > Platynereis dumerilii. The sequence goes on from JAPTHN010000031.1 coordinate 3,996,876, forward strand.
CTATCTATCTATCTATCTATCTATCTATCTATCTATCTATCTATCTATCTATCTATCTATCTATCTATCTGCCTGTCTGCCTGCCTATCTGTCTGTCTATCTTCCTATAAATATGCTGTCCCTTTCTTCGCGCTGTTAGTTGGTTAGAAAATGCGTCCAAAGTCCAATGAAAATAACCACACATGATGTTTTTTTACAAAAGCCTGCCTAGCTCTCACTGCTGGGCGATCGTTTCTTCGGAGGCTACGATCAAAAACATCGGAATGCATCGAGAACATCAAGAATGGTCGGTTCTTTTATAACCATGGACATTTTGACGAGCTCAATATCAGTGTTTGCAATTAAAGGCATCAAATGTACGGCCCAGCTGCCGAAATAGCTGCCGAAATAGCTGGGACTGATGAGCCGAATTCTTTTGGGTCGGATCGTCAAGAAGCCGAAATGTTGCCGAGATCGGTTGTCAAGGAAAGGGAAGCGTTGCTATGGAAACCAATGACTGGCAGACAATGGGAAGAGGAATGTCAACCGTCTTTACACATCTCGTCACAATGTGGCGATGGCTGGCCTCCTAGATGCCCTTCTGCGAAACACACACAACTTATAGCAATAAAGGGCAGTCTGTACTGGTCCACGAGGGCCTCAGTTGGCAGAGGTCCCGCTAGGTGGCATTCCATCTCCTTATCATTCTGTCTTCGTTATTACAACTGCAATAACTGCCGTCCTTTATTCCCCTCATGCATTATACAAGGGCATCCAAGGGCCAGCTATGGTCAGCAATCGCTCAATGCAATTGTTATCAACACTCCTGCATCTGTTTATCATAGCAGGGGACAGCAGCAGCACAACTCACAATATATATAGCTGCCATGGCTTTTCTTTTCAGAATACATGTTTTGTTTTTTTCTTTCAGGATATCCACGTCCTATATATATATAGATAGATAGAGGCAGTACACCGGGTTTTTTTTAACAGCAGTAGCAGGCATTATCAATGTTCCATTAGTTTTGCATTCTAATAAAGAAAACAAGCTATCTCCAACCATTTCAAGCATATTCTGTTATTAATTGTAGCTAAACAATGCTGAACCTGATCAGACTTGGATGGAACTAATTATTTTGGAATTATCAATCACCACAGCAACCACGATTGTTTAGAAATTAGCTGATCTCTGGCGAGACATTTGAGCGATATTAGGGAGACACGTGCGCTCTCGTGGAGTCGTGTTTGGCCATGGAGCGGACAATCCTGCGCGGAATGTGCTTGTGGCGAGTTGCTTTGTGGCACGACGGCCTGGAATGTCATAGCCAGGGAGGCTGCTTTTATTAGCTTTCTTAATCTATGGCCAAGCCGCGTTTTGTCCTCTCACAGTGGACTGCAATTTGACAGCATGCTGTTGTATTCTGTTGTCTGCTGTTGTTGCTTTCACTTGCTGTTGTTGTCGTCTGCTCTCGACTGTGGAAATTGCGCGCCAAATAAAAAGCAGACAAACTCTTCATTCTGACATGGAATTTGATTAAAGTCTTAGCCCAAGGACTTTTCATCAAAATCGCAGTCAACTAGCTGCAGAAGAAGTTGTTTGGGATTGATTTGGGTGGCGGGGACTGGCTGCAAATCTTTTCTGTGTCAATATTTTGACGGTTTTGAGCAGAGGCGGCGGAGCTGGGGGGGCACTGGGGGCACGTGCCCCCCCACTTTTGGGCCCAAAAATACATAAAATGCCCCTTTTTCCCCTTGAAATTACCGTAGACAAGCTGCCCCGGGGCCCGGTGCCCCCCCACTTTTCGAAGCGTTCCGCCACCTCTGGTTTTGAGGAGGAGGGTTTTTGTTGCGCTTCGTCAAAAGTTGGCGGGAAGGCACTCGGCGGACTCAAGGCCCCTAGAAAAACTGGCTGCTGGCTCAGCCCGACTGCTTGGCGGGATGCAAGAACGGGCCAGATTACTTCTCAATCGGATTGGCCCTAATTGGATGCTCCCCCCCCCTCCACTCCAATGTACCCATAGACCTGGATTGATTCATCGGCCAGCAGTCAATAGAATTGCCTTTCATAGCCCACAAAAACAGCCAGAAATTCATTTAGGCCTGTGGGATTTGGTCCTGTCCTCGCAGTGCAGAATATTTATTTATTTTCTATACCTCGATGCTTTTCCTGGCTTCCATACCATTTGTCGTCCATTGTACTGGAATAAATTACACTTTTTGAAATAATTGTTTGGCGTACCAACAAGCATACCGATGAAAGCGTTGTTTTTCTATACACAAAATCAAACTTTAACAGCAGCGCTGAATTTCGTCCCTGCATACTTGGGATTTCAGGAAATGCTTGAGCTGTGAATAGCACGAAGGAGTGAAATGGAATTGCGTATTGTTTGCGGGTGTAAATGGCATCTGTGAGGGGCGATTTGTGACAGCTGATTAAAGGGAAGTTGTAGTTGTGTGAAACGCTGCACTAGTGTCAAGCGGAAGTGCCATGGCAAGGGGGGGGGCAGTTGGCAGTAGGGGGGGGGGCAGGGAGAGTGAGTGTTTGAATCTAATGAACCGTGAACCAGAGAGAGAGAAATGCATCCGATCCTAGTAGGTCTTGGGTGTCATGCAATGCACATATGTGTAGATAGCTGATGGATGGGTGATGCTATCCCGCATCCCTTTGTATACTCGGCCCCCTTTGATGTTGCAGCTGCTAGAACCACACACTTCGCCCTGCATCCACCATCCACGCATCATCCAGTGATGGAAGTAGCCTCTGATGGGGAGCTGGCTGTTTTGAAACCCAATCGAGTGAGCTTTGATTGTTTGATGTGCAACTGACACAGTCTCTTGCGTTGCAGTTGCATTAGCTCCCATGCACTTTTCTAACAGCCCCAATGCCCCATCTCTACATCATCTCTACATCATCTCTACATCATCTCTACATCATCTCTACATCATCTCTACATCATCTCTGCATCATATCTCTGCATCATATCTCTGCATCATTTCTGCATCATCTCATCCTGACAGGGAGCCTATGTCAAGATGCATCATCTCTACATAATCTCTGTATCATTTCTACATCATGTACATCATATCTAGTATTTATCTACATCATCTCTGGATCATCTCTTCATCATCTCTACATCATCTGTACATCATCTCTGGATCACCTCTAGATCATCTCTACATCATCACTGTATCATCGCTACACCATCTCTACATCATCTTTACATGATCTCTACAACACCTCAGCATGAGTCCCAGGGGCGGACTGGCCTACGTGGCAAAGTGGCAACTGCCACGGGCCCATCCACTCAAGGGGGCCCAGAAATACCAAAAAATAAAAAATAAATAAAGAAAAAGCAAAATTTTGCTATCAAGTTCATGATTGTCTGTTGAAATTGCACAAACTGAAAGGACACCCTCCTCTCATATGGAGGCCCCAACCAAATATTAACAATTTGCCAAAGTAGACCTATATAATTTTTCTTTTTAATGGGGAATAACGCCGATGGTAGCAATTAGGGGCCCATTGATTTATTTTGCTACGGGGCCCAAAATGCCTCCAGTCCGCCCCTGTGACAGCATCACCTCTGCATCATCTATTAAAAATTTTCTGTTTGAACTATTTCAGGCTTTCAGCATCATCCATAGGCCTATAGTACCCTTGCTGATACAGTTCTTCTAACTCTCTCACAAGTCTAACAGCCAAAGCAAAGTCACATCAAGCCCTTTCTCTATTTTCTCTATTTTGATTTTATTCCAAAAGGTTTTCACAGCTGCAACCTGGTTCTGAAAACTGCAGTCCATTTGCATCTCATCGCCTGCAGTGGTTTGTGCCTGCAGCTGCAGTGAGCTATACCTTTAGAATGTCAAAAATACATCTGCATAAAATCACAAATATATGGCATGGCATCCTAGGCATGACATGCATGATGGATGAAAAGAATCAGACTAAAGAATCAGAATAAACCCCCTTCTTCCTAACGTCAACTGAATTTTATTTAATTGTTTTTCTATAAATTTACGATAAGCATATATCTGCAGTACTCTGTACACATGCTGGGCATTTGTACTTCAAAGCAACACACCAAGCAAATCATGCAACGATACGACATATTTGGAATGAATGAAACATATGAATAGACATGCGGTGTTATTGGAATGCTATTGGAATGTTATAATGTAAGGAACACTGTTATTGGAATGCTACCAAACCGAGGCTTGTGATGTCATTGTGTCTGTTCCGCATTCAACCTGAATTGACAGTATATTGACATTAGGATCGATAATGGTAAGCAACAGAGGAAGAGGGGGGGGGAGAGAGAAAGGGTTGTGTCTGCAGCCACCGACAAATGTTATTGTCTTTGCTTCGCATGTTTACAAATATTCCATGAAAACAAAAGATTCTAATTGAAGAAAAGCAGACGACAGAAAAAGGCGCGCTTTCCGGCTGATGAGGGTCGAACGTTGAAGCAAAACAAGTTGTGAATCTTTCGGTTCTGTGTGGCGGTTCACTCTTAGGGTTCTCTGGGTTCACTTGGACGGTTCTGTGTTGTGGATCCCCATATTTCCACGCCACTGCTTCCAGAACTAGCTGCAGTTCGACGTTCCATTGGCTGATAGATTTCACATCAACTGCCAACGCCCCCCTCCCTGCTCCATGGGTGGGGTTGCAGGGGCGGATATCCGGTCAGCTAGATCTATCTGATAAGAAGAGGTCCCTTAAAGTCAACGGCAAATGGTTCACTCACCCTGCCAAGACAACATGCTGCATGGGAGTATGGGTTCAATCTGCTGCCTCATGTCGTGGGCCTACAAAAACTACCATCCTTTGTCAAATACATTTTGTTATGCAGAGTCTTTTACAAACACATTGTGCCAATTAGAGTTTCATTGCATGTATCTAAACTGCGTTGGTTCCTATTCATAACCCTGTAACAGGTCTATACGATCAATTAATTGGACATTCGTTAATTGGGACATTCGTTTATTTGGTAGACTGCATATGAGAAAGTCAGGCAGATTCCTTTGCTGGGCCATGAGTACCCCAGTTCTCCTTGTTCAAAATCAGAAGAGCAGGGTTATTCCTGGCTCAGCGGGAGTCTGCCCAAGTCTTCAGATATTGAGCTAAGATAAGAACAGATACAACAGATGTTTTGGTGTCAGTGGAAGTGAGAGAATGATTGTTTTCCAATCTCACGTCTGTTATTCTAAAGCACAGGGAGGTAAAAAGGCGCCATCATTTCACTTCATTTAATCTCATGTGTTTTTGTCTTATCATTATTTTCATTATTTTCTTAAATACTTAAAATATGAGATGTGACTAACATATATATATAATAACTTTATCATATATAAAATAAAATAAAAAAATTTTGTAAATTATAAAATAACAAATTATTAAGCTCTTAATGCAATTTATGTGTGACTGGATAAGTTTTAAACTTTTGATTTATGTTTTGGTGCAAGTGGCAAATACACCACCTGGTGTCAGCCAGCCAATTGTGTATACTTGTATTACATATGGTCCAATAAACTGAATTTGAATTTTGAATTTGAATAATAAGACATTCGAATACAGAAATTGCTGTTCGAAACCTGCATGATCCAGGGCTGGTAAATGCATTGGGAATGGCAATCTACCTCGGGTTTGTTGAACTTAAAACTATCAATAACTCCGCCACTGCACTCCACCTTCATGTCAGCTGCAGTACAATACATGGGGGGGGGGGGTTCTATGTAGGGGGGGCAGGGATAAGGGCGGGGGTCCGGGGCAAGTGTGAGTTGGAGCTGTCAGGAGGGGGCTCGTCAGCAGGGCCCTGTGAATCGTGAATGGCCTTAGCATAATGTTAGTCATCGACAAGCAAAATACTATTACTCTGTTTTCGCCTGCATCCATAAATAATAAGCAGCTCTGGAGCAGAGGTATCATGACACACCTTCATTATACATGCAGTCAGGGGGGTATATGTTGGCACTATTGATATCAGCTGCCAATTTACATTTCTCCAAAACCAATTTATCTGACACTCAACCAGTTATCCAACCATTTCTGACCCCCATAACCTGCATTTGAAAGCTGACTTATCAAACAGATAAGCTTCACCTAATATCACCAATTATGAATTATCATTTCTGTTGGCATTTATCCTGTTAATAAAAATTTCAAAAAGATAATTTTATCGAAAGCAAATGTTATCAATATCGATGAGGAAATAATGCGGCTTGTTTAATTGTAACGTTGTGATAAGGCGAATCAAGTTAATCAAGGATTATGATTAGCTACAACGGAGCTTTGATGAAAACACTGGTGCAACGAAAACAATTATCACGAATTGATATTGCAACCAAAATCCATTTGATATCAGGATTTCCTAATACGAGAAGTTGATATACACAACTTTATCAAATTGTGGGAAATACATTTTATATTTTGCAAATAAATTGGCTCATAAATGAGCCAAATTCAAATTCAATAAAAAACATAATTAGAAGCGCTTTACATGTAAGTCAATTTACGAATATAAATGTAAAAAGTTGATAAATTTAAAACGATTGAAAATGACAGGAGTAAAATACAGGAGTAAAAGAAAAGCTTCACCTAAGTCTATGAATAGAGACCTCTCCCTTCAACAGATCTCCCTCAATTCATTTTGGGCAGAACATATTTTCAAGTAGCACTCGCCTCGTGATTCAACCTATCCTGTGGCAGATTTGAATGTTTCGTTCTACAACTTTCCTGAATAAATTAAATCGAAACCAACATGGAAATGAACTGTTTGAATTATTTTATTATCCAATAACTATGAAATTATAGTATGAATCCATCAAATTGCTTCATTGACTCAGAGTTTGCCATGCTGAGACATGTAGATCATCCTGGTGTTTGGCAATTAAGATCACTATAAATCAAACTTCGCTATCCAACAACTTTCACAGGCTTATTGTGCGTCCAATGACAAACACTTGTTTGATTGATTATCACAGTTTGGTTTAGTGATCTTTAACAGTGAATTACCAAAGCAAGAATGATCCACAAACTGCCTCGACATGACATTATGCTCTCAGTAAAATAAAAAAAATAAAAAAATTAATGACACAACAACAGTTCAACAAAAATAAGCCTCCCCCCATTAAAAAACTTAAATAACTACAAAAAATATGACTTTTGACTGACTTATAAATTTAGGCCTTCATATTTACCCTAAATTAGTTATTTGCAGTTGTGTGTTAGTTGCAGTTGTGTATTAGGCCAAATTATTCGTAGGAGAGGGAGTGGCACCAACTGGACATTCTTCGCCAAGTGACTGCTCGGTGAAATCTGTTTCATTGTGTCTCAATCACATTAAGTGGACAACTGAGGGTTTCTTTTGTAATTTCGAGGTTGAGCACCTTATAGTAAAGAAAGAAAAACAGTCTAGACTTAAAATTTTGAAAACGAGGGATACTTGCCCTCAGGTGAGCTAAGACAAAAATAAAACAATCAAGCTGCAAAACATAGCCACAGTGTCGATATGCAGACTGGTAAACTCTCATAAAAATCAGAGAAGTGATCTTTAAGATATTCAAGTATTTGTAAAGGGGGGACTTATTTTTGTTGAACTGTTTGGTTATTGGATGAATTAATAAAAAGATCGAAAATATGAGAGGAAAAGTGGATATTGCAACTGCTCAGGCAAGATGAGAAGAGTTTAAAGGAATCGCAGATCTATGAATGATTTACCGAAAATGAACTGTACAGAAAATGCAAACCAACAAAGGCAGAGCAGCAGCAAACCCTCTCCTCTGTCCAGCTCTTAAACATGCATCTTAATGATGACACTAAACTACAGATTGTTACAAACAAAATACAGGACATGCACTGGTCAACAAAGGACAAAACACATTCATACCTGCTCAAACTTGTTACTCCAAAAATGTGCTGGTACCAGGAAGATGAGAGGTATAGTGCTTTTAAAAATCTCTCGGTTAGAACAATGCTCTATGTTTTACCTGTGACTATCGATGGTCAAGGAAAATGCAGTCTCGTGCAATATGTGTACAGAAGATATACATGACTTGAACAGAAAGTAGTCCAGAAAGTAGTCCAATGAGCAATGAAACAAGAGAAACGACTCGCAATACTGAGCTTGTGACTGCTACCATCCGCAATTGAACGTAAGAAGTACATTTTTGAAACTCAGAAGTCAATTTTCAGGAGGGGGATGGGGAGGGGGGTAGGGCAGTTGGGAGGCACTTGACGGCTCAGGGAGTCAGCGGGGCACCTGCCACCAGAAGTCACAGTCGGTCAACCCCCCCCCCTTCAGAAAAGGAAAAGCTAGCGTGGCCCATGAGCCCCCATTGTCAGCCTGATACCCGATTGACTTCTTGGCGCCAGGGCTCCTCAGACAAAGCCCAAATTGCTGAATATCTGACTTGGGCTGCATGCTTGTGAACCCAGGGTAATTTTCAATTTCACGCCGGGGGCTTGGGAATAAATAAAAATACCAAGTTGCAGCCAGGCGGCCAGGTGGGGCGAGAGGTGAATCGGGGCCAGCATTTGAGAGAAGGGGAGATGAGGAAGGGGGGGGGGTGGGGGTTGAAACAATACTCTCATCTCTTGAAGTACTTGAAGTACTGGAGTACATGCTCATGACTCAGTCACTCTGCACCTGATAGCATCATGGCTCACATCCTGGCTCACAGTATCAGTCCAAGGCGATTACGTGTCTCTAATTACCACCGCCTCAAGATGCCCTATCTCTCGCCATCTCCTCTAATCACGTTTCATCCTTTCATTGTCACTTGCAATTCTCGGGATTTTCTGCACTTGTGGGCTTCTGTGGGGATGTGCATGTTGGGAGGATGTTCACATCGGGCGAAAGTGACAAGTCTTTGACTGAGTTGTGAGAATTGTTGGCAATATGAGCTCACAAGAAGCTCACAAGAAGCCAGACACTTTGAGGTGAGAGGATGAAGGAGGCAAATGCTTGCGTCTCATTGCTGGCGGTGAAGCTGGTTGCTGAGGCAGGCGGGGGATGGGGGAGATGCGGAAATTACACAACACACGTGTTCTACTTGATTTAAAGAAGGAAATCACAAGAAAATCACAAGAAAGAAAGTTGTGTGTAATCTCCCAGGCAGGTAAGTCGGCCTCAGTTGTGCGAGGAGTGGAAAAAATGCTAGGAAAATAGATGAGAGGTTTTTGCTGGTGTCATTGCCAACTCTGTTTGTGCTGCAAAAAGCTGTAAAGTGATAGGTCCGCAATTTCACCCAGAGAAGAGCCCCGCAGACAAAAGTCTAACATTAGTGGAATTAAAGTCTTGGGTGACACTGCTAACGGCTTCTGAAGTTAGTTCCACAATTAAAAACATCCACCACGTGCCAACATTTTAAAAATATTTCAAACGTTTTATTCACAAGTTGAAGTCCTTTTAACTTTTGAATGACTTCAATCGGTGTCCCACAAATTTCAACTCTTGAGCAAATCGGCGTTGTGATGATTATAAGAACAAATGTATACAGCATCGTGTGCATTTATTTGTAATTTCAATAATTTCCAGCATAAGCAAACATTGAAGATGAAAAAAATATATGAAAAAAGTGGTAAAAATAGGAGATTCTCTCATCTCTGAGATATTGTGAAAAGTGCCACACACTACGAGAAATAAAAAGAAATTCGAGGAAAACCATAAAATATTAAAGGAAGAGAAACGTCGTAAAGGATTCTGGGAGTGAGAGAAGACAGGGAAAAGCTGAAAAGAAGAAAAAGAAGAGGCAGAAAAAGGTGAGTTGTGTGTGAATTAAAGCAAAGAGAAAGCTTGTTATAGACAGCTAGCTTTCTTTGGCTGTTTTTGCGCAGCTTTCCTGGCTATGAAAGACACAAATGAAAGACAGCAATTTGCTTTTATGTTAAAATGGCGTGAAACTTGGCACTGCGTCTGCTGCATCCGAATATGACGCAGGGACATTCGCTTCTTCTTCCATCTCCGCCTTCTACTTATAAGGGGTCGTTTTTGCTTGATTACTCCCCGCACTGTTAATCCGACAATTAAGCACCAGCCAGATTGTTGTATCGCTGCATCCCAATAAAAAGATGAGTCTTTTTTCTGTACACATTCCGCAGCCGAAGCCAATCTGCGGCTTTTGTTGGAATGGCTTGAAACAAACAGAACGCGTAGATCAACAAAGCCGATTGATCGTGCGGGGTGTATTAATTAAGAAACTGGAAAAACCAATAGATAAAAAAAGAGCTGTGGTGAAATGAGTGCAAGAATAGTACTGCTCTGTCACCTCGAATGTACTCAGGTTTACTCCTGGATTTAAATCTACAATGTACTCTGTTTAAATAATTTTAAATAATTGTCCAAATAAGTTTTTTTTGGATGACGAAGTGCACCGAAGCCGCCGCAGGAATTCGCTGGAATATTTCACGCGATGGCTTTGGCATCGCAAACTAAACCCAGTGCAGTCTAAATGCAAATTCATGCGCAAACATTCATCTGTATATAATAAATGCAATTGGCCATAATTGGTTTAAAAGGTTTGCATCATTGCGAATTTTCCTCTTGAAAAAACCTGACAAAAAATGACAAAAGGGCTGGCAGGCAACGTGGCGAATTAAATACAACTTGGAACAGATTGCCACCGCGTTATACTGACTGCAATGGAGCCCTACAAAGAAATTAACTCTTTTCAAATTGATTTAAAAGTCTTACACGAAACTTTGTAGATGCCAAACTATTTATTCAGAGAATATTGACACTTCAAGTTTTTTGAATTGCTGAGAGGGACCTCCCTGAATCTTTTATCTCGGAATAAAAAACTTTTCTTTAAAATGATAAATGTCTTTCTTCGAAGTTGCACAAATCCACACAAGAAATTGTGGATTCCAAATGATATGCCAGGAGCTGGGAGTGAACCAGGTTGGGGGAAATGGAAACAAGAAATCTTTTGAAAAAATAATAATGCCGTTGGCAGAGATCTCTGCCGAAAGTGTGAAATGAGTAAAAAGAAGTAATCAAAAGTGAATAACTCATAAAATCATAAAAGGTTTTTCATTTTGTGCTTAGATAAAGGTTTGTGAAGATCTCGAGAGACTGAATAACAACAGTTTGGCCAAGGGAGACAAAATTCACAATAGTAATACAGCGATCCATCAGGTGGCTCCCCTAGCGGGAGGCTCAAGAACTAGTGGCATTCCTCTCCCTGGATACAACTAATGGACTTGGAGACGGACTGGGCCATCCAGAATGCACTGGTCCCCCCCTTCCCCACTGGCCAGTAGTTATTGCATTCCTCCCAGACCTCCCCAAAACGAGGCGATGATTTTGTGATTGTGTGGATGAGATCAGACGAAGGGAGATGAGATCAGGGAAATTGAATAAGATCCCTTTCAAGGCAGGTAGAGAAATAATCAGATTTCGTCCACAATTATGGCATTAAAGAAGCGACAAATTGCAAATACTCGGCTGCCTTTAATTCGATCAGAGACAACCGGCAACAATTGTGGCACGGCCAGCTCAGTAGTTGTTATACAGCAGATCACAAATGAAATCTGGCTGGCGTCTAATTGAATAAGGGAGAAAATATTTGCTGGAAGAATCCAAACACAATGACAAAGGAGGACGCAGCACTACGAGGCATCAACGCCAATTGCCTTCACAGTCGGCGGCTCCCATGCATTATCGCTCACAATAAGCCATTCAATGCAGTTGCCACCGGATCCGGAAGTGAAGCCAAAGAGAGTGGTCTTACTCCCACTAGATGGCGCTGTAAGGGGTGAAGGTGCCTGTGACGTCATAGGTCGACGAGCCTTATAGCAGCGCAATGCCCCTGGCGGCAGAAAATAGCGGAAGCCACACGAAATGAGAGACACTTGGGTGGCGATACCTTTCTCTAAACATGCCAAATTGCCAACACTAATGGTTAGTGACGCCTAAATGCCCTTCTCCGGCGGCCTAATTAGCAGTGGCGGATGACAACGAGAAAGAAGGGACGGGCGGCCGTTGGTGGGTGCACTTGGATGGCCTCGTCCTCTTCGCCTCTCCTCGTCATATGGCCTCGTGCTATCCCTCCCCCCTCCTCCTCATTGGTGCTGTGAGCAGACCCTCGTCTTCCGTAAATTGCTGTGGCAGTTGTAAGCGAAAGGATGGCACCCTCTGGCTTCCTGTCTTCCGCTGCCCCCCCCCCCCGATGGACCCCCATTAATGAAGAGCTTAAATCCCCCAATTCACAACCCCCCCCCCATTCAACAACGGGGGCCATTTGCCAGGGGCTACACTTCCGGCTTAGGACAGTTTCCTTTTTAAGACGACCCAAAAAGCCCAGGGCGAAAAGAGTTGCCAAAGACCGGTAAATATTTGCCTCTTTCTTTTGATGGCGATATCATGGGCGCTGATTCCTGCCAGCCAAACGCCATATTAGCAATAAGTGGATTTTCTTGTTGATGGTCACTCAGATGGCTGGCAATTTTCTCCTCGGTTGTTGGGGAGGCTTCACGCCGAATTGTGCTTCCATTATCGCCAGCATTACATCCGCCATTGTCCTGCCGTGGTCCTGCATTCGCCTTGAAATGGACCCAGCGAGCCATGAGCACTGACTGGGGCTACGAGGGCGTCCCGCTGCCTTGGGCGGCCGTCTTCAAAGCCAACGGCGTCTTTGGCAGGAGGTCGTTAGAGGGAGGGAGGCCACCTAGCGGGAATGGTCCCATAGCTGAAGAGATTGGTCCACTCTCTCACAGCTCGGTGCTTCTAGCGAGTGGGGTCTGGCTGGGCTGAGCTTTTGTAACAGTGAGCAGTCCTTCTTTCGCGTCAATATTTTCCCAAGAGCCAAAGCACAGAGAGAAATACAGACACAGAATTCAAGAGGCACAGACAGAGAAGAGAGAACGACAGAGAGGCCGTGCACCCAGCAACCCTCACCATTCACGGGGTGCACATTCAAGTGCCAACTGCTTTCTGTAACACTTCACAATTGCCTGCCTAATTATCGACAAATAGCCCCTTTTTTCACTCACCGTTTATCAACAAAAGCATGTGCCGCAACATGAGCGACCTTTGTGGGAACGTTTCAGTTTCCACCGTCCTCTTGTCCCTCTCCTTCAGAGTTCTCCCTCTAATGATCGTTCTTTTTTGACCAGAAATCAGGCAGATGCCATTCAGAAGCCTTCATTTGTAGCGCAAATTCGCGCATCAAGGATCCAACATTACCGATATTGAATTGTCTCTCTGAACATACGCCATCATTTTCGAAAGGACAGACTAATGTATCCCAATAACACAGCCCTCGCAGTTGCAGGGAACCCCCAGCATTCAATCTGATCTTGCATGTATTTGTTTTTTCCTTCCCTGAGAAATTTGAGACAAAATATTTTCATTGTGCAGGTAAATAGCCGCGACTGACTACAAATAAAAAGAGAAATGGAGAAAGTGAGGAAGATAAACAACTAAAACAAGGGGCGGCCACGTCCTGGGTTGGAGCCCAGCCTGGGTGCAAGTGCGTGTATTTCCCTCTCGCCTGTCTTCCCCCATATTTCACCTGATTCCTTATTTTCTTTGCTGTTTTGTGCAAATGAGTTGTGTAGTTGGCATTCGCTTCAGGTGTGTGTTTGATTTCGAGGGCGCTGAGTCCTTCATGGGCCACGATTGAGTTTTATTCGGGGACAAAGCTCCGTCAGGTGAAGGGAGCCACGGTTGGGGGGACAGCCCATGAAAGTGAATTTGTGTTATGGTAATAATTCCCAAAATTACTTAAACACTTTCATGGCGAATCACCCCCACACAAGGGCTGGAATCGGACTGGAATCGGGGCGATTGAGTGTGGCTCTTGGCCCATGGCAGCCATTGGCCGGGCTGAGCAGGGAAGGCGTTTTTGCAGCATGAAGCAGATCATGCAACATAAACTGGCTTGGCGAAACAACAAGAATGGCCCCTACAGCCCAGCAATGGCCCTGCTATGGCACAGCAAATGACAGCAAAGGCCCAGCTAGCCCAGCAAGGCCAGTGTCAATGCAAAGTAGCAACAAGATTAGAAAGGGCAGAGAAAAGGGTTAATCTGGTGTGAAGGTCTTGCGTGCAGAGGGGGTCAGGGAGGGCAGCTCCATATTTGGGAAGGTGGCAAGTGATCCAAGGAAGGCCGGGGCAGACATGGAGGGGCCAGGATGCCCCCCCCCCCATTCCCTCACGGATCAGGTAGAGCTACACCTTGGGCCTTAAATTCAGTCAGGGTCTGTGTTGAACTGGTAATACCAACCACTACAACTCACCTGGCCATAGCATTTGTTATCTGAGTAATAAATGTTGATTTCTCTCCCCATCTCATTCATCACAATCGAATGTATATCACTCTGTCACCTGTTTACTTTATCCTGCCCTTATCTCCCGCGAGATGGCTCCATTTAATCTATTGTTTGTTTGCCAACCTCAAAAGTCAACATCACACAAACCCAGATTATTTACACTTTATTTCATTGATAACCAGTCACATTAGTTGCTTACAAGTTTGTTATTTGATTGCTCACATCATGCTAACATCAGAATATATAAAGCTAATTTAATCAATATCAATTGGTTGATCGAGAAGAGTCAGTCGGTCGGTCAGTCAGTCAGTCATTCATTCAGTCAGCCCGTCAGGCATTCGTTCATTCATTCAGTCAGTCAGTCAGTCAGTCCATAGACCAATCAGCTTGTTCCCATGTCAACAAGTCATCATTATTTTCCAAGGTGTATACATGGTTTACACTTCCTACCTGCATGGCTTGGAAGCCAACAAACAAAAATAGTTGGCGGAAGATTCGCTTCAAGTGTCATAATCTATCAGCAATTTGTTTTGGGTGTATTGAGCGGGGCCAGGGTGAAATTGAGCGAAAGAGAATGCGCCGTCGAACGAGACGAACTGCCACCGACACCCAAAGTGCATTCCAGAGGGGAAGGACAGTGGCGCCCCTGTGGCCCAGTCCACGAGAAATTGGCATAAGTTTTCATTTCTGCCCCACGCTTCATATATGTCGCTTCTGCCTGATCAGGCCAACACTGAGGGGGGAGAAAAACACATTTGGCACGAAATAAATTCGGAATAATAACACGGCACAACACGAAGGGGCCAACACGCCCAACCACCATGGAAAGGTCCTGGCTGAGTTGACATTAGGAAACAAAAACCTTCATGGATGACCCCTGCTCTCTTGAGGGCCCTAACACGGATCTGCAGAGTGACAAAGGGCCACCTGCCCCAACACCTAAAAAAAATCACAAACGTAGTTTTAATGCTTTCCTTACACACAGCCAGTATACTATAGAGGGCATCTTCTGAATTTGAGAGATGGTTACTGCAATAAAACATCTTCACATTGGAGGTGGAGGGCAAATGAAAGTCCACATGGCCATGGCCGCCATGCAGGTAGCGCCAGGACCTGAGATTACCGAAGTTTGTGGGTTGCCAGGCACCCAACCATTCCAAAGGCGAACCATGCTTCCTTACAAGTTGTACACTTGCACACTGCACGGACATCCCTTTGGTCTTCACTCGTTTATCCAATCAACAATCAACACACAGCAGTCGTTTCACTCAACAGACAGAATAGCTGCCTCCCCGGCCAGTTTCGTTTACTAAGAGCCCCAGGAAGCCCGAGGGGCCGAGGGGGGAGTCCTGGTAAAGCCATCTGACGAGGGCAATATACTGGGGGCAATGCTGGATGCAGGAGGCCACTGGGGGGCTGGGGTGGACCGTGCCAGGTGCAGGGCTTGTCTGTTGGTTCTTAACACAACAACATCATTGGGGCAATTGCCTGACACAACTGCTGACCAACTTGTTAGTCGAATAACACACTTCTAGAAACCATCTCCCTGACTTGTATCTATGATGTGTCCCCCAGTTCAACTTCCCTCCACCAGGGGCACATCGAGCAATCGAACAGCTGCTGAACTGGCTGCATTCCTGGACACAAATTACAATAAACATTTATCGGGCAGTGGGAAACATTGTGTGAACTAAGAAAGCCAGGAAATAATTATTTACTAACAGCGCAGACGAAAAGGCACGCAGTGTTGAGCTACACAGGCATGTTGACCTGACTTGAGCTAAACAATTGTTTTTGAGGTCTTTGTTACCAGGAAGGGCAGGAAGGAAGCTGATGCAAGGGGAAACAGCTTTCTTTAGCCTCTAGTCATCTGTTCAGGATTACCACATAGATCCTTTCCTTTCTTTTTCAGACCTTCCCATTCAGGTATCTTTGCAGCACGTCTTTGCATGGCTACTGCTTTGCAGTTGACATTCCTGACGGTGTCACTCTGACCTAACACAAAGAACATGAATGAAAGATAACCTGCTTTTTTATCGCTCTTTTTTCTGCCCCTATCAAGCACGAGTGTCCTTAGTCCTCTCTGCTAGAGCAACTGTGTTCCTTTTTTATTGTCTTTCACGAAGAACAAGAGCCAACAAGAGCCAACAAGAGCAAAGAGCGTGATGGACCGGCAAACGGTCAGGTGCTCCACAAGTCATCTCGAGGCTCCGCAAACATCCAACATCCTTCATAAATAGCAATAAAGGCTTCAGGCAAAGGCAATATTTGTGTTGTTACCAGGCGTTCAAGTTTTAATAAGAGTTGAAATGCTGGATTTATGAAAGAGCAAACTGATAAGTGGCCAAGTTGACACCGAAGTGTAACACAACCAGGCAGTTATCAAAGGCAGAGAGAACGACTGAGCTGCTACAATCTGCCTGGGCATAAGCAAACACTCCTGACCACAGGCCGGGTCAGTAATAAAAGTTTTAGGGGGTTATTAATGTCATAAAGGCGCATAAATTATATCCCATCAGTTTATGGCCCCTTGTTTGTCCCACTGCAGGTCAAGGGCTCGACAAACTCGTGATGCAACCTCCCCCCCCTCCTCCCCTCCTCCCTGCAACCCAGATCTGCATTTGTGGGGACTCCTCTCACAAGCATCATAAATACATCAGCTGCGATTTATTACTCATCCCGATACATTGCACTGTATATGGTGAGATATAGTAAGGGCAGGTCAAGAGGTGGTCCACATTGACCATCTTCAGAGATACAAGAGTATATTGGTTGTATAACTAATCAGTCTGTTTTGATATCACAGTCAGTGAACTTGCGGCAGTCAGTTCATGGAGAATTTTTGCAATGCTTTACAGCTCCATGCACTGTAAAATCGGAGGCACTGATTCAGCTCAATTGATTGAGTGAGATGGTTGCACAAGTTGATTGAGCTAACATAGATTAATGTTTCAATCTGAGATAACTCAAAATACCGAGCTGAGATAGCTCAAAATACTAAGCTATGTTGACTAAGGTATTCAAGCTGAGAAAACTCAAAACAATGAGCTGTGTTGGCTTACAGCTCAAAATATTGAGTTTTGTTGACTTATTGATCCAAGCTGACACAACTCAAAATTTTGAGCTGTGTTGACTTATTTTTAGTTGTTTTTGATTTATATTTGAGTGACCTGTCTTATAAAGTTATTTATGAATATGGGCTGTAATCCCAAAATATTGTTTGATCTCTCAAGGGGATCCACCTGATCCGGTATGCTTCATTTTAGCACACCATGGACAGGCCCAAGATGCATTCAACAAAGACCATTGCATCACAAGGAGATTTAAAAATTAATTTCTTGTGAATAAATCCCAATGGGCTGTGGCTCATCTGAGTTGGTAGACTGTGCTAGAAGCCTATATTTGAACACACTCTGACTTGGAAATGTTGGTTGACGTGTGAAAGCATGCATCTAATTACTCCCACAAATTAATTTAAGAGAGATAAAAATAAAAAAGTTACCAGCTAAAGTGGTGTGCTACTCATTTTTTCTCTGGGATAGTGTAAAATAAATGTTCTGTTTTCTTGTAAGTAAATAATTATTTAAAACTAAATGCAGTCTTATGAGAAGTGCTTGTTATAGATGGCGCTATATGTGGCATGACTGAGATGTCAAGCTATCTGCAACAACTGAAGCTTTCATGTTTTCACAGCTTAATGTTATGATTTGTTTGGACAACTTACAGCATTGAGCTATCATACCTTGACAACTTAGGCCTATAGGATTGAGCTATCATAGCTTGAAAATTATTAACATTCTCAGACAGCTCAAATTATTGCTTCAACACAGTTTTCAAATTTTACAGTGTGGTCAGTCAGTCAGTCAGCTAATTAGTTATAGCTCCATGGTCAGTAAGTAATTCAGCTAATTAGTGAGTCAGCTGGTCAGTCTATCAGCTGATTATTCAGTCAGCTGATAAATCAGTCAGCTGATTAGTCAGTCTGCAAAGTCAGTCAGCTGGTCAGTCAGTCAGTTGGTATCAGCTGGTCAGTCAGCCAGCTCATAATTATAAGTCAGTCGGTCAGCTAGTCAGTCAGCTAGCGGTCGGTCAGCCAGCTAGTCAGTCAGTCAGTTGATCAGTTCGTCAGCTGATCAGTCAGTGAACTAGTCAGTCAGCAAGATCAGTCAGCTGATTAGTCAGTAGCTCAGTCAGCTAGTCAAGTCAGTCAGCTGATCAGTCAGGCAGTTGTGTGACATTGGGAATGTTTATCACACAAAGTGGCATTTGGGGTTTTAAAAGATTCCCTCTTTTCCTTTTTGATACAGTATATATTTATCAAACGTTTAAAAACTTTTATAAGTAATTTCATTTTGAAAAGAATTCCATCAGAGATAACAGCGTACATGACATTGTTTACAGAAGAAAAACAGGTTGATGATGTTTGTTGCTATATTGTTGGGTTGTTTATGGTTTATATTTGAAAATCTCCAGTAAATCACTCGGGATGATATACTAGCAGCAGGATGTCTTAATTGTTGCCAGTGATTTTAATTTTTTCTCTTTGAAGTGGGAGTCAAGAGTGGAGAGATAGGCTGAAGAAGGCGACCTGTCAGAGATCAGATTTATGTAGCATTGGAATTAAGGGTTGTAGCAACATGGGTTATATTGTGAGTGTACACAAAGAGGCTGTTATCAGTCAAGAGGCTTGCATTATTCTACCTCCACGAGATACTCGCAGATACCAAGTATGAGTGGAGTTACTACATGTATTGTGTAGGTAAGCGGCCCGTGTGATCATTGAAGGGCCGATAAGAGCTCCCTTATCAGCTAAGCTCATTTAATTAGCCTTTTGGTGGTTGTATCTTCTGCCACTTACATTCGAACGGATAAAACTTGTTTTGATAAGCGCAATAACTCTCTCATGCCATATCGCTTTGTATCAATTCGATAACAGTCCAATATCACAACTTTATTTGCCCAGTTCATATAGAGACCGATGCATTCGGGGCTGCAGGGTGTGATAAACACAGGGATGTGTATAATATAACGTGAATCCACATAATATCGCTCAATATCCCATCACACCATCTAATCACCCTGATAGCACCGACCGAAATATGTTTTGAAGAATTAATTAATTCTTGATTAAAGGGAGAGGGGAGCACCGCCCCCACCTGCCAAAGCAATTGCACAGATAACGAGAATTATTGTTGTACATATCAGAGGGAAGTGTGAATGTCATTATGGGTTTACTATGTTTACATATTTACTGATGTTGGACCTTGTACAATAATAAAGTTGGGCCTGTAGGTCGAAAAATAGGCCTCTCTATAAACTATAGAGGTGGATTTTGTAAAAGGGTGGATATTTAGGCCATATAAAAGACATACATAGATCCACAATGTCTATACTAGGCATAGTTAGAATAATATTTCCATGGTATAGGCCTATGGTTTGGCGGTTGGCCATGGTTTCAGCATCAGGTAATTTCTTTCTGCAAATGTGTATTTGTTAGAGACAACTTGTGCAACAGACGTTAATTAAAGCATTCTAGTTCCGGTTCCGGTTGAGGTCACGCGAGAGGAGGGACCCCAACCGGATGCAGAATTACAAGTTGAGATAGGGCAGTGACGATGGTGTAATGAAGCTGCTGCACAAACAGATGACAAAGAGTTGGACAAACAAGCACCTCCCGAGCAAATGAGCAACTCGTCTACAACACGGCTATTGCCTTTGGTTGGCTACGACGCTCCAACGTTGTCCGGCGACGCTGCACATCAAAGGGACCAACTACGACGCACTCGGCCGTCACCAGCGTCGTGGCATGAAGCAGTCACGAGGAGTGTTGCTGCAGCAGTCGTGTGGTGGAAATACCATTCAGGAAAATATTAGCAAAACAAAAAGTCTCAGCTTATTGTTTGTTTACATGGTTGTGTCTAATAAGCTTCCAGGATGTTTTTCGGAATTTGCTAACAGTATCTCCCATGAGATCCATATTTGAATGAACTTTATTGTCAATGTAGTGAAAGGTATGCCTCTTGATTAATATAATGCAAGCCCATGCACGGCCACAAAGCTATTATATTTGGAAGCAAGATGATTTCCAACTTCCAAGATGAAAGACAATGCTTTGATTCGCCCTGCTCTTGGTGGCGTGGCCCTTGAGCCCTTGGGCCAGGGAGGATTCATGGCGAGGCTGCCAACGGACATGTGTTTGGAAGGTGTGAAAACAGACCTGACCAAAAGCTAAGGACAACAAACTGGCGGAATACAAACAGCCCAGGCATTTCAAGGCATTTCACGGGGAGAGGAGTTTATCGAGGGCTAATGAGGGGAGAGGAGAGACTTGAGAGGAACTTACCTCTTGATGTAAGACTTACATTTTCACCTTACATCTGATGCTTACATCTGATGCTTACATTAAAATGGCTGCCTGCACCTTGCTTACATCTTGCTTACATCTTGCTTACATCCTGATTGCAGCCAGCCAAGCAAGAAGCTAATGAGCCGCGGACGGGAGTCTAGAGTGCTCATCACCTTTTAATGGAGATAAGAAGTTGGATAAGAACTTGGATAAGATGGAAGATAAGGAGGTCCCTTGTGATGTAGGCAATTCCATTCTCATGCTCCGATGAAGTTGTGTTAAGCTATTTCTTTTGAAGTTCAATTTCACGCCCTGTTATCATGTTATCTGACAAGTGTTATCACACCTCCATCAGCTGATCGCTCCGCATCCTTCCTGCTGCTGCATCTCACAAAGTGCCTGCTCTCTCCTCAGCAACCGTGTCCTCCATCTCTGATATACGACATCGCCACATCCCCTTATATCGCTCACCGCAAATGTTTTCCCACCGAACGAGGCAGTAAAGCCATAAAGCAAAAGGGCCAATAAATTAGTCACACACAAACAGAGACCCTTATCAAAACATTATTAGTCCAGTAGTATCAATTCAATTTATTCTCTATATCCAACTGGCCATGTGCATTTATTGCCCACAAGCATGAGTGAAGTTGAATGACTCATTCGTTTATTGTAATGAATTATCACCAAGTCAATCAGAAAGTTGCAGCTCACCTTCTTACATCAATCAACAAATTGCCAAAACGGTCAACCACAAGCAACACCCAGGGGGCAAATGAGAACCACTTAATATGAACCCTGTTTGAATTTAACTGCCTACTGCTCCCTAATTCCAGGCTAATCCTCTGCCTCCTGTTCTAATGCTCCTGTAACGGCCATTTGATTTGTCATCAAACACTTGCTACCCGGATGGCCGCTGCAACTGCATTTGTGACACATAGTTGTAAAATTACCAATTTTGTGGACCGCAACGATAGCTTGTTGCAAATAACAAAATACAAAACACACACAGAAGTTAAATCTACAACACAGAAAAATTTAGCTACAAATTCTACAAATGATCAATGGTACAATCTTAGGGAATAAGAAATAGATCGGAAACTCACTTAAGTCATAAAACAGTTATCATTACATGGTCATTACCAAGGTTTCATATTGGCCCAGAGCTGGCCTAAAATCTCTAATGAGTTGTTAATCACATATTTTCTTTGATGTACACACTGCGCTTCAGTGAGCACAGAGCATCTTCATCTTTACCCTTTTAAAGATACAGGCTGCAAATTGATATTTTTCATTTTTTGTCTTGTGTACATAAAACTAACTCATGTGCATCAAGCAGGTATTAACAATTATGTACATGTTTTTATTTTGATCATAGCCCTGTAATAACTTGAGTTATGGACCAAAATGTTAAAAAATTTGGAAAAACATGATTTTTTAAAACTCAAATAAACCCTCCAATCCATGGAAAGCCGTAGATGAGACTACATTCATTAGAAAGCCAAGAATCTTGTCCTAATGATGGTTATAATGGTTTAATGTTTGAATTTCCTCGAATTTAGTTACATGCATTTAAAAGTACTACTTCTTAGAAGACAAGTATAACTAGTTGGAGATCGAAAGCACTTTGATGGATCACAATTTCACTATCATTTGACCTATAAAACAGGCAGACCCCATTTTGGAAAGTTCTAACAATTCTCTGTCGATCCATGGAAGATACATAGATGTATAATGAGTTTTAAGCACAAAAAAAAAACATTAAGAAAACACAGGTCAAATAATTATTTCAAAATATATATAACCGTATTTGACCTGATTATGAGTTCATAACATAGAGAGTCAGTCATGAAACAGATTTCCTTTTTTTACATAAATTTATCTAAAATCATAAAACTATATCTTTTTCCATATCCAGTCTATTGTGTCTTAGGGTTCTTGAGAATTTAATTGGGGTAAATACTGCTCTTATTTCAAAGCAATTAAATGGTAATTAGGCCTCTACTGAAACGCAGTGTGTACCGTTGAAGTACTGAAGTGTCCGATCTATTTCTTATTACCTAAGGTACAATAATTGGCACACTTAATCATAAAGCAATTCATTAATGAAAGCATTTTAGATACAGGTTCCTTATTTAATTCAGAAAATCTACTCACCGTTTGGTCAGCCTCTTCTTCTCTTTTCTGACTTCCTCAAGCTGCAGGTTCTTTCTTTGCTTCTTTTTTCTTTCCTTCTTTCTTTCTTTCTAATCTTTTTCCATTCTCTTTGTACCAGATTATAGAATAGAGATCAACAATCAACCACCTGAATATTTAATCAATTGTTTGGATTGCTTTGTGATGACTGATGACATACGATGCATTTGTGCCGTTGCGTTTGTGTTTGTTCAGATGAGTTAGGTATAATAATAATGAAATAAAAACTCGCCAGCTTTAGAAAACAAGTTTATGAATGGTTTCATACATGGAGCAACCCGTTGACTGACTATCATTGACAGTTTGCGATGACAAGAGATAAAAAGGTGTTTGAAATATCGATCGACTAATGAAAATATGTTCATAAAAAGAGACAAGCTGAGTATAGGGGGGGAGGGGGACTCGGGCTGGAGTGGGACTCTTGGCGGATCGATCGCTGGACGGATCACTTTCAAAGTCAGCGCAGCATCAATAACAGAAGAGAGAGTGGTGGAGGGGAGGAGAGGGGCCTATACAGACAACATAGGGCAAGGACAGATCACAGAGGCCAAAGACAGACCAATGGGACCACGGACGGACAGGCAAACTGCTGCAGCACAAAGCTTCTCCCCAACATACACTACACAAACACAGTGAATAATGGATGAGATTGACACTCTGCCAAAGTAAGGGGAATGCGAGTGTCAAAGTGGATCACACGCCTCGCAGGAGACCAATGAAGGCCAATGCAAGAGGATTTAATATTCAAATTAATCATTTAGAAAGCCAGGTCATAAAACGAACCATGAGTAATAAAATACTTTTGTTATCCTTCATCAGGATGGTGCTGCAGTTGCCCCTGGCTCTTATCAGGGCTATTATCATTTTGTTTTCGTATTTCCACCTGAAATCTAACATTGAACATCGAAAGCCATCCACCACATATAACAGCAACACTGTAGGGTGCATCAGTTGCCCCAACTTTTAAGGAGAAACCTTGCCAGTTGTAGGAATGTTCCTTTTATACTAGAAACACATTGTGTAAAGTTTCAGAAAAATTGGACAACGTTTAGGGGTGGCACACTTGCACTGAAGTTTCTAGGATATTTACATTTTCTGCCATTTTATCGGTTTCGCGGTTTGTTATATTTCATTGGGTATCAATCCAATAACATTAAAAATGATATCATCTTGTAGCTCTAATCATGAGCTTCAATTTGAATACCAACATGATGGGTGTATGACTAAGAGAACCAATTCATGGTCACTTGCAATTTTGCAAATACGTACTTGTGCTGATGTAAAGAGAATAAATAATTCAACAATGTTCCTAATTCTTTGTGGGTTTGTTACCAACTAACAGACACATAGATTTAACCAAAAAACATTTTGTTTTTTGCTTGTTCAGTTATTCAATATCTTTGGTGTGATTGTTTGAGCATATTCTGTCAGACATGTAAGACTGGAAAAGAACATCACTGAAATAATATAATACAGATAAGTTTTGTCTTATCGCTGACAAGAAAAGAAACACTAGGCAGTGCAAGTATACCTGGATGGTGTTTGAAACAGGGGGCTCAATGGACAGACCAATTTGTATTTTTTACAGCAGAAGTCAAATAATTGATTCAATCAAGCTTCAGTGGGCGAGGAGCCGGCGGTGTCATATTTCATGAAAATTTGTTGGCTTGTAAGACTGCAACAGCTTGGCGGTTTTAATTAGCTTTGAAATTAAGTTTGTCATACTGAAAAATCTAGCTGCATATATACATGGCTGTTAAAGCTCTCTTAGCCATTGGCAGTCATTTCTTTACATGTATGCATATGAAGACGAATCAGTGCTTTTGACTTTGGCTGTAACTTGGAAAAGTTTTTTGGTCATATTTCACAACTGACTTATATGTAATGGGGAGATGCTGGACTGGTGATTCAATTGACTTGCCTCAAATTTGACTCCCAACTTATAAAGATAAAAAGAGTTGTCTTATAAAGAATAATTTCTTTCTATCTATGGCTAGAAAATGATGAGCGACGAAAAAACCATTCATTTTATAAAAGTTATGAAAACACAAAATATAAGCTTATATGATAGATTGAAGTCTAGATACAGAGCTCTTAAAACACCAAATGTGATCTGGCAAAGGAAAATTTTCCTCTAGATCAGTTATAAGGATCTTTAGATTAGTACAGAATAGAAAATTTAATTGATCTAAAATAATTTAAGCACTGATACAAATCCCATGCCCACATCACTGTGGATGAGTGTCCTCGATTGGACCATTTCGATTGAATTGAGCTATTTGCCTATAGACAAAGGTTTGACATCAGTATTACAGCACAATGCATTGTAGCTTATTTTTTGATTATTCAAAACATTCCCATTTGATTTCCCATCAAATAGAAGTTTGGCACACCGAGCCTCTGAAGTTAGCAACAGTATTCGATTCTTGGGCCCGATTTTCAAAATGCAATATAATGCGCAAACTAAAATGTTATGGATATACACATGTCTAAGATGTCCTTTAATGGACTTTATATCTGAATATCCCACATGACATAATGATTATTATTGTGGTAATAGCATAACATCAACTTATCATTTATTTTTAGATGCACAATATCGTAATTCAGTTTCGTTGTCATTTGTGTATCATAGAAAGATAATTGAAATGCCTGATCTAATTGGATATATGGCTTCCTGGTACTCAAATTAAAGCTCTCTTTCTCCTCTACATCATGGTACCTGTCCTGTTGTTCTGGTACAATTACTAAGTGAATTATTACATACCGCAGATTCTCAAATGAGATATTTTTCATCAAAATCAGGACTAACTTTGGGGCATTTGTGCCACCCCTAGACATGTTCCGATTGTTCTGAAACTTTACAAGACATTCTTTTTTGGCAAAAGGAACAATATTGGAGAAGGCAAGGGTAATCAAACAACTATTTAATTTTTAGGGGGCAACTGATGCACCCTAAGCAACAGCAGCAACAGCTATACATCAGCAGCAAAGGTGGCAGAGCTAACAGCAAAGGTAGCAGAGCTAACAGCAAAGGTAGCAGATTGGAAGCTGTTGATGGAAGCTGTTGATGGAAGTGAACAAACCTCGCGACTTATTTCTGCTTTTCGCCCACAAAGTCATTAGACATGTCAACTCGAATGATTCCACAAATCCCTGAAAATAAACGAGATTGCCTGTGTGGGGATTCCCTGCAATAATATTTCAGTAGAGAAGACCCGTGTGGTCAGGGAGGCAGGAGGGAGCCGGTAACAGGATCCCAGGGGTCATCTACAGGACAGGGGATTACAGTGGTCACTCAGGTGCAAACAGGGCCACAATATACAATACAGCAAACTGCAGCAACCAGCAAACCATCAGAAAGAAGCTGCCTTGGGCCCGAGGAAGTGTAAATCTTTAATGAACCTGGTTTGTTTATATTGGCCATTGAGCCGTTGGCAAGTGTGCTCTCTTCAATGCAATTTATTGAACTGATAAACATGTCAATCAAAAATACTCATAATTTGTCAACTGTCCTTCTAACTTCAACAGCACGAGGCAAAACTGAAATAAAACTGAGGTGACAAGAGCATTGGCTCCTGGAGGCTGAGCTAAATATGGAAGTTTGACGGTTGAATCGTAAATGGAGAATAAAAGAAAGTTGAAACACACAACACAAGACTCACGTGGAGCAATGGGTGTATGGAGCATGCATAAAGTGGAGTACCTGGTACATTGGTGGCATATGCAAGGAGCTAAGGAAGGGACGGAGAGAGAAGAACCCTTGAATGCAAGTGGAGAGTTCAGGATAACGACAAGAGACCTGAAGACAGGAGATCAAGGAGAAGGGGTCCAGTGGAGTGAGTTGAGGTCAAGCCAAACATGTCCACATCTCAAGGGCAGGAGAAGGAGAGGGCATTGGAGGAAGCAAGCAAATCAACCAACAACCCAACCAGCAACCCAACAAGAAACCAGGCAGTTGTATACTTTTGTAGGGGGTAAATCAAGCAAAATAACCAACCCTGGCCCTCCAGTGCCCCCTCAATGGGACTGATGAGTTGCAGTTGCACTTCGATCCAGTCCAAGAGAGCAAATAATGGCCACCAGGGGGAGGGGGTCAATCCAGAAGTCTCCGAATGAAACACAACGTTTAAACTCAAAATACAAGCAGAGCTAAACAAGAATCACTCTGAGAAGGATGTTGGTATAGAATCTATTACCTATTGAATTGTGTTTCGTGATAAGAAAGAGATTTGAGTGAACTCACGAACACAACAGAAATCAAATAATTTATTTTAGGAATCAATATCCAAAGGAAGCAGCCGTGCAATGACACCAAGCATTAAGCTTAAGGTGAATGTGCTGAAATGCAGGTGCTAATTCCACGATCTAATAGGTGTTTTGGGTGGCAGGGTGTGATATTTTGAGCCTTTTTTCTTGCCCTGGGGGCTGAGGGTGAATAGAACAATAATCAGGGCTGTCAAGAAGGTGTGCATTAAGTAGGAGACTGGGGGATCGGCCTCTCCCCTTTTATCTGCTAAACTGCCATTACAATGTATGTTTTGCAAACCACCTGAGGCAGCAGACACTTGTGTGAGGGGCGAGGGAGAGGGTTTATTAAGGCATTGGGGTGGCCAAGGATATTGGGGCCCAGAATGGAGGCCCAGAGGTGGTCCTCTACTGCTCCCGGTGGTGGGCATTTGCAGATGGCTGGCCGGGCACAAAGAGGCCACTGGACTGTACCCTCCCTCCCCCTCCACCCTCTCTTGCTCCTGGCTGGGCTGACTAATTGCCTTGTTGGGCTCCTCTCTCTTCTGTGTTGGGCCAACAAATGTTGTGGTGCAGACCAACAGTCCAGCAGCATTGTAAACAAGCCGAGCAGTGAGCTGCAGCATTTGGGAGCATTGGGCATCACTCGTGTATATCACTTGTGTATATTAGCATCCCCGGCTCAACACTCTGTCCACGGGTCCAGTAAAGGCTGCTGATATAAACACAATGGTCATAAAACTCTTGTCTTGTTTGCTTCGTTAGCAATAAAGGCCTAATAACAATGCAGGGCAGCCTAAGCTGAGCCAGCCAGAGCCAGGCCATCTAGCTGTGTTGTTGCCTCAGCCCTCCTGCTGTTGATTTACATGCTGTAGCTCAGGTGCTTGACCAGGCTGACTCCTCTCCACTCCATCCTCCAGTCCATCCTCATCTCCTCTCCTTCTCTCCTCTTTTCTCGTCTCCTCATCTAACTGCCATCTCCAAGCAGAACCTTAGCAGAATTCTTATGAAATGATCGACAAACTGTGACTGTCAGCAAATCTGCAAATTATCCATGTCAGTGTTGATTGCTATTCACCCAGCAGTGTATATTAACTTGCTTCATGCCAATAATGCATCGAATTAAGCAGTGTTTATATACTTTAGTAATTTTTCAAATGAAGAAGGAATTTACTTACAATTGATAAGATATTTTGATAGCCCCTTACTCCACAAGTGTTGGATGAGCGAGATTTTCTTTCACAAAACCACATTTAATATTTTGATTTTTCAGAGAATTTTGGAGATTCAGTTGTCGAATGTGCATTTACATGACATTTGCAAAAGAGCCCAGAAGTCCAAATGTGCAACTGGTGGCTCTCTGCAGAGCTATAGGCAGTCAGTGCATAAACATAAACAGGTCATTAATTTTATACTCTGCTTCTGCAGCTGTGTGCAGTCGGGGTGTGAATGGAGGGCTGCTTTTTAAGAGGACCTTGTGGATGTATATGGTCTGTTGCAGTGTTGGGAAACAAAATAGGATGTCGTGCACAGGGCGTCACCAAAGAGCCACGCACATTCACTATAGCCGATGACTGAAGCAGTGAAATAAACAGAGTGAAATAAGCACAGAGTGAAATAAGCACACAGTACAAGACATGGAAAGGGGACTGCGTTTTGCTTGCTACATTAAACCCATGCAGCTCCAACACAGAGCTGAACACTGCCCTGTGCAAGAGTATCATGGCTAGCTATTTTAATCACGAAAACATATACGCAGCTATAAAGGTGCTGTGCATATAGTTTTTCAGAGAAGCTCCAGAGGCACAGAGGCCGGTTTAATCAGGCGCAAGTGCCATCCAGTGCAGTTGTCCAGTCCCCGGCCTCTCACGACATCCCCAGTGCCATGTGTGTGCTGTCTGCTCTCTAATGCCAGCTAATGCCAACTAGAATGCCAACTAAAATGCCTTGTAATGCATTGGCTGTCTTGACTAATGCCCTGCCAAGGCCGACCACAGACTTGTGCAGCAGGAGAGCTCAGTCTTTACTTCCGGTAGAGTGAACAGGATCCAGCAGGTGTAAGCGACTTCCGGTTAACCAACGACAGTCAAGGGGTCTAATTGAGTGTGCCCATTAGTCATTGCTCTATGCTTTCTTTATAGTCAAACGTTTTCATTGATTTAAATTTTGAAATATTTGAATTTTTTTCTAAAGAAAAAACAACAAAACATAACAAACAGCATATCAAGTGCTTTCTTGTTATCCTGCTAAAATAACCCATGCAATTGGTCTAGGTTTGCAATAACATGATTAAATCGAAGGACTTTGACACAAAACGTATCAGATGTTGTGGCAAAAACAGCCATTCCAGTAATTTGCCAATTGCATTGAAAACTTGAGGCGTGAATTTCATGTTTGATTTCCTTTCAAAAGTAATTATTAGATATAAAAGGCAATTTTGTTGCATTTGTGGCAGCTGTTGGCGAATAACAAGAAAAACTGTTTTATCAAGGAAGGCAGGTTTACCTTGAATTTGTGTGTTGACAAAACTGGCCTTTTTATGTGAGAGCTCAGAGAGCTGCGTGCGTTTTCAAGAGCTCATTATTCCTATAGGTGGATTAAAGAAACTCTCATGTTTGGGTTAAAGGCTGAGCTCACAATGAACACGAATTAACACAATAGTCGAGACATGAACACAATATACACACAATAAACACACAACCGACGAAGCAGTAAGCACCGCAACCTGTCAACAGACACCTCCAGTGGAATGGCCCTGCTAATAATGACCAGACATAATTGCTTCAGTTCATCTCAGCTCGCTGCTTTGTCGGGGGTTAATCGTATGTAAAACGCGGCAAATTCTGAAGCAGTCGACGACACAGCATCAATGACAGCATTGCAGACAGACAGCATCAATGACACAGCATCAATGACAGCACTTTCGCCGTCAACAGCAGCGTCAAGAGCGTCAGCAGCAGCGTCAGGAGCAGCGTCGAGCGTCCAGCTCAGATCAGCAAAACGTTATCTCTGAGCAATGATAGCAACCAGTGCAGTAGATTGTTGGGTTCAATCAGTCATTTCTCTTGGCCTGATAAGAACATGAAAGCACTGAGTACTCTGTGTTACTCACAGTCTTTGATAATTAAGATAGATTATCGCCTTCCTCTGTTATTGTTATGAAGCAGAACTCTGAGCTTCGAGATATTCATGCAGGTTTGTTTAATGGCAATCCAAGCAAAATGAACATGCTAGAATAATGCCTCCAATTGATTTCCCTTGCAGTTTAAATAACCTTTTGCATTTTGCTTCATTTTGCAGCATTCCAACACAAAAAAGGTCAGCATGGCGATCGTATTCCTTCGGAAAGGCAACGACCAAAACAAACAAACCAACTCTCTCTGCTGCATGTGGTGCACGAGATTTGATCAAAATGTCTTCAGATTTCTGAGCAGGTTGGAATAATTAGGAAATGTTGCTGTGTTTACTCTGCTCCTTGGTCTGTTTATTGTGTTGGAGGCAGCGAAAGTATAGTGTTACTGACTGTTTGGCACTCTACTTGTTGACAGTGAAAATGCAATTAATATACACTTTGATTAAATTTAAATTGAACAAATGAACCTCTAAATGAAAAATTGTCTCAACATGAATCAATGATCTTGATCAGCTTCTCCCATTCATAAACAAAGGCATCCCCCTCTCAGCTGACTTAACCCCTTGTTGTCCTGGGGTGAGCTGCTACTTTCTGTCAACTGCCAGGGAAGCCCTTCAAATTCATTTTAACGAAATTTTGCCAAACACCAGGAAATTGTGAGCAATCAGGGGCGGAAGAGGGGGGCAAGGGAGGGGAGGGATGAGGCATGCTGGGAAAAGAGGGACCAGTGAAAAAGAGGTGGAAAGAAATACCAGTGTAAGATTGAGTAAGAAGCAGCGCACCTGGTGGCCATGTGTAAAACATGTGTCCAACATACATGAAGGGCAGGACGCAAATTTTCTCAATTTTCACCAATTCAAAATAGTGGAGCACAACACATGGCAGAGGGATTGTTTACCTTCGCTCTGGTTTCCGAATGAAAATGCTCCGTGCTGATCGACGCTTGGTAGACGGGGCCAGGGCCACAGCCGAACGCCATCAGCCCCAAGGCTCCTCCTGGGCTGCCTCCTGGGCCAGGGCTAGAGCACAGCAGGATGGCCTAAACATGGGGCACAGCATGGCAGCTATAACACCATTCTCTGTGTATTGCAGTTAAATCTGTATTTCCATTTATCCCAACAATGAATAGGATCCATGACCTTGCCTCTCATTGTTGTGGCAGCCATATTGGTCAGCCATGTTTTCCTGCCAGAGTGTTGTCACTGTCAGCCAGTGTCAGCCATAGCATTGTTGTCCCCTCCTTCTGCTAAGTAGGCCAGAGGGGGGGGGGTGTCACACCTAGACCCATCATCTCATGTCTAGCAGTGACTAGCATGGCAGGCTGGCATGGGAGGCTGAGCAGAGTGAGTCAATGACAACTCCAGACACAAGGCCCTCGCTCCCCCTCACTCAGCAGCTTCCAGTAGCAGCTTCCAGTAGCCCTGAGATGCACAAATTACCATTTATTGCTGGGCTGTTATTTATCTGGCACATATTCACTTAGCTCTACAAAAAACTGCAATATCACTTTGTTTATATTCTATAATTGGAAAATTACAGTGTCACTTCTATCACTGCTTTCCAGTTAGACTCCAAATGTTGTTTTTGGAAAATGAAGCAATTGATCAATCAAAATGGTTAATAGATTAAATATTTGATACTTATTGGAATTCAGAGGCAAAGGCATTGGTAAATATAAACTATAGAATTACAGTTTTCTCAAGTACAGCTCTTCTTCATTCAGCGGCCACAATTTTACAATATCAACAAAAATCTGACATGTTCTACAAATAAAAGTTATAAGGCAATTTAAACAGAGTTTTAAATTGAAAATTATTGACCAAGTTGTTTTCTACATTAAACTATAACCATTTCCACACATTGTTGGTAGATTTTCCTTCCTGAGGTAAAATACACAAGAAAACACATTTATGATCATGAGAAAAAGGTCATTTGATCAACATGCAGCTTTAGTTCTTTACGTGTAATTTTTTTCTTATCCTCCTTAATGGCATTTCTCAGATTTTGTTGAAATTGTTAAGTGTGGCAGCCGAATGTAAATGTGGAAGAGCATTGGTACATAGTTATCTGTAGATATAATTTAGAATTTAAATGTTCTTACAGAATTTTCACTCGGGGAAAGCAATGATTGGGTTTTCTAAAATATCTAATTTACATTGGCTTGCTAATGGCCCAAACATGAGACACAACAGTAACCTAATGTTCCAAACAGCTACCATGATTAACAATTGGCCACTTGTCTGACAATCCATCATATCAGCGAGAACTCATTGGTCAGCTGTAAACACAGTGGTCAAGACTGACCACAACAGGGTGTGAATTGCTATATAGGTGACCTCTGGGGTAGAAGACTGGTACAGAACTTATACCAGAGGGGGGGGGGTACTCAGGGCCTGATGTACACCGGGGCTGACCCGTGCCCCTCTCCCCTGCCCCTCTACCCCCTGCTAACCCACCCCAACAAACTCCATCTCACATTTCACCTACACCAGAGTTGAAAGCATCCCCCAGCTGCAGGCATCTACAACACAAGTCCCAATTACTCCTTCCTATTGATACACACCACAACCTCCTCAAACCTGACACTTCTTTTCTTTTCACGAATCTAACTTCTCCAGTGGCCTTATCTAAAATAACACGACTCTAAAATCGCCCATTAATCACACTGATCCAATAAATTGAAGAGCATTACACTCGCAGGGCGAAAAAACACGACTCCCAGATAACCTCCAAGAGCAGGCGGTTGTTTTTAGCTCCCATTTCTGAGGGGAATGCAAAAAATCTCAAGTAGCTGAGCTTCACTTTCATAAAATAAATGAAGATGCATATCTTGTCAGTTTTATATGCAGCTTCACATCTATTCTATTTACATCTGATAAAGTAAGCAAACTTTTGGAATCGTCAGTTATGAATCTCTCTAAATTTAGAAAATAGCAATAAATTTAAATCTCCTTTTTGGAAGTTATAAAAAAGCAACATTAAAAATCGAACACAAGTTGAACTTGCACATGAAAGAATCTCAAGACTGTAATCTGTTGATCGGCTGTGGAAGCAGTTGTGTAATTAAGAGACAATTTGGTTGGCAGAAAATTAGATTAGGAAATGAATCAGGTATTAATCAGGTATTAGTGGCTTTTAGTGCTGCGATCACAGAATGTGATTACGAGGCAGGCGTGCAGTCCGCGTTCAAGGAAAGCGCCCGCTTTTTACTAATATCCGGCAAGTGGCATTCAGCAGATCTTCTTAGACTAATCAGGCGACGATTACAGAATTAAATGCTTATTACTGCTCTCTGCGTTGTACTGGGTGTGTGATCGCAGAGGCACAAGCTAAACACTTTAATGAGCTCAACCGACGTCAACTTAAAAGCTGAGTGGATTCGCTGAAACACCATTCAATTTATGCCAAATACTGCACTAAATTCCAATAATATTGCACGAATTAAGTCATAACATTACAAGACTTTGAGTCAACAACGCTGAGGCATAAGCTCTAGGTTCAATTCAGTGTCACTGCCATAGATTTATGAAATATTAAGGTAGCCTTAGACACAATTACAAGCCAAAAACAACAAAGAAATAATGTTCAGAATAAATAAATGCAGTTGCAAGGTTTATTGAGATACCTTCTGGTAACTTAAAGAGATTGTGAAGAATTCCTGAGAAAACAACTCAACAGTAAAGTGTACAAGATTATAACTGAAA
The DNA here is from genome assembly GCA_026936325.1 of Platynereis dumerilii. Lineage (NCBI taxonomy): Eukaryota > Metazoa > Annelida > Polychaeta > Phyllodocida > Nereididae > Platynereis > Platynereis dumerilii. The sequence goes on from JAPTHN010000031.1 coordinate 4,030,751, forward strand.
ATATCACCAAGTAACAACAATGAATTCATGGCAAATTGAGTAATTTGGTTGAAATAATTTGAAAACATTCTGCCAGGGCAGAGCAGAGATATCTCATTGAAAACATTTAACACATCGGCCAAGACATTTGCACTGTACAAATACACCTATTTACATGCACCTTGAATTGTCATAATTATTGTAAGAATTTCAGATACAGACATTTAGAGTTTGTGGTAGAATTAAGAGCAAAACTAGTCACAAAATTGTCTATTCACGTGGAGGTTGTTGAATGAATTGTAACAAATGTTCACGAATGTTCACGGAGTCCCATGTCATTACAGATAAGTGTCAATAATAATTCTGCTATTTTCCAGTCAAATAGTTATTCCAGCCAAAGGTTAGTGCAAACATTGCTACACTCAGTTTATGGTTGGGCTGGAAATGCGTAGATTCTATGAATGGTGAAGATAAACATTTTATCTCACGCATAATGGGCTTGTTAGACATGGGCTGAAAAAGCAAGCAGCCTGTGAATTCATGAAGAAAATCATAATTTGGTCAGCACTCGTACTGGCAGCTAGGTAGGCTGTAGGGGCAGGCTGTTTGGGATTGCACAGGACACAAAATACAATGGACGAGACCAGAAGCTCGTGATTATCAATAAATAGGCCACTTACTTACATAGAACTCAATTGGTCGATTGAATGAACGGAGCAATGAACGAAGCAATGTACACAGATGAGGTGAGGCAATGAGAGTCATGAGGTTTGAGTCATGGATGAGAGTCATGGATTAGCTGATGAGAGTCATTTACGAATAATAGCCAGTGGATCATCTAGGGCCCCACGAGGATGCCACGGCGGCAGCAGCAGCCGCACCACACGCCTGCATGTAGTGTCGGTACTTCTCGAGGTCCAGGGCGTTGAGGGAGGGGATGGCCAGGGGCGCGAAGGCCGACGAGGGGGGCCCCCGGGGGGAAGAGTCACTGCCAGCCCCCGGCGAATGTCCGTGCGAATGTCCGTGCAGGGAGCGGAGGGCAGTGGGCATGGCACCGATCGTGGCCCTGAAGGGGACATGACCTAGAGCCGAACTGGGAGGTTTAGAGTCAGAATTGCCTATGAGACTGTCTATGGAGAAGGAGGCAGCCTTAGAAGTGGGCTGCGATGAGGTACTTGTGATGACGGGGGGCTGGGGCCCTTGCTGCTGGTTGAGGGCAGCCAGTCTACTCATGGCCCCGAGCTGAGCCCCGACGGGTAGTCCGGCTGCTCCATGGCCGGCAGTTAGTCCCAGGCCAAGAGGGGTGAGGGGAGTCCTGCCTAATTCCGAGGGGGTAAGCAGGGGAATGTGAGGGGGCAGGGGCGACATGTAGGGGTAGGGCCCTAGGCTGTGGTGATGTCCAGGGCCGTGCATCATCGTAGGGCCATATGGGTCATGCACGTAGATGCCTCCTCCCTGGTGGTCGCTTCGCTTGAATCTCTTCCTCCTTCGAAGGAAACTTCCGTTGTCGAACATGTCCTCGGAGGCGGGGTCCAGCGTCCAGTAATTGCCCTTGCCTGGGTTGCCTGGTTCACGAGGGATCTTGACGAAGCAGTCATTGAGGGAGAGGTTGTGGCGAATGCTGTTTTGCCAGGCAGGGAACCTCTCCCTGTAGTAAGGGAAGCGGCTCATGATGAACTCACAGATGCCGCTCAGAGTCAGTCTCTTGTGCTGTGACTGCAGGATGGACATGGTGATTAAAGCTATGTACGAGTACGGGGGCTTCACCAGGTTACTCTTACTTCTCTTGCCCTTGTCGTCCATGCCCTCCTCCATGCCCTCCATGCCCTCCCCCTCCACGAAGTCTCCTTCAATGTCTATTTTCTCGTCATTGTCACAATCGGTGACGGAAATGACGCAGTCTCTGTCGTCCTCCTGCCTGTCAGTGTCGTGCAGGGGCGAGCAGTGGGCTCCACCTGGCGGTCGGCTGAAGTCGAGGGCCTCGCAGTCAGCTAACGAGGAAGAGGGGCTGCTACAGAGGTCCTTCTCGTTGCCACACAGGTCCTTTTCGGTGCCAGGGTCGATCGGGGATGCAGGAGGGTCGTCGTGCATCAATGGCACTTCCGTCACATGTTGCGTCATCAGCGAGGTCATCGTAGCAGTGGGGAATACTGGTTGCGAAGGAGAGGGCACTCGGCAGACCTTGCCGGGCGAATTGGAGGCCCCTGACGATACTGAACTGCACTCGGACCTCGGGGAAACCGTGCCAGGCTTCGGTGGGGTGGAAGTGTCCCAAGGGCTCTGCATGTCGTAGCGCATACTTCCGGTGGATGTAGTGAGCTGCAGCTGGACGGGGGCCTGCGGAGGAGGCGGGTGGTGCATGGGCTGGCCCAACATTGGCCGTCTCCACACCGCTGAGAGAGCCACCGTGATGCCTGAGGTATACAGCTCCAAATAAACCAACTATAATCCTTTCTTGAATTGTTGAATGTAATGTAACTTGTGAGCTCGACTTGCCTCTCTCACAGATCTCTTGCTTCTCTGCTCGGATTCTGTGAACGGCGAATTTCCCTCTGGCCAATAAAGCCAGCCAGGCCCACGTGACCACAGCCAGCCAATCAGAGCGCTCCGCCAATTTCCATATCAATGGCAAGCTACGCCTCTCTCTACTCTATTCACTGCTCATAACTTCATGCTGGATTCACCCTTCTGCTGCTTGCGTAACCGCGATACTATAATGAGAGGTAATCGCGCTGTATTTGTATACAAACAATTTACAATGCATAATTATACATGGCCCTTTGAAGTGCTGAGCAAGTTGGAGCGCTCAGTTGCCTGGCCAAATTGAATCTATCGCTTAGTGACTCGATTGGAGCCTACCCAACAACAATGAAGGTTAATTCCGATTAAGCTGAGACAAGCATATCATCTAGCAATTAATTCGCCACCAACACCTTTTGATATGTATCTTGTAAGCCCCAATGAATTAATTTGGGCAAAATATTAGCGCAACACCTTGCAATTCCCCGAATTAATCCAGGAATTAATCTTCTTCTGCTGAACAATATTATATCACTACTTTAATGTTTATACTACAAAGCACATACATTCATATCAAGTCTGTACAAATAAAAAGCAATTCAAAAGTTGTGTAAAAGTCGAGTTTATTTAAGCACACATCAATGTATAAGCACATCCACTCTTCACAATAAATATTAATGATAGTCTTTAATTAAACAAGGCAGATTATGTACACACTGTCACAAAACATCAATTTTAATTTGAGATACATAAACAGGGAATTAAAGAATTGAATTAGTCTCTAAAATGAGGCAGCTGCTAAGAAGCACTTGATGTCAGACATTTCTTCAAACACTCGGTCAAGACTTCTCGGTCAAGGAAGCGACCTGAAAATAGATAAACATGGAATTTAGACTTTAATAAAATATTCTGCATTGTACATAGGCCTATACATTAAACAATGAGCAAACACCTGATATTTCAAGCAACCAACAGTTAGCAACCCCATGATACAATATATCTGTGCAAAGAAATTGTGCTTGAATCAAGAAATTTGAAGTGAAATAGCAGGACTGACTTCAGAAATTGTGAGCTCCTATGCAGGTAATGGCTCAGCCGATTTGGACAGGACAGCAGGACAGAAATATATATCGATAAATAGATAGATAAACCAACAAGATAAACAGCAAGAGAGCCAGAAAGGAAAAAGTTAGCAGATTATACAGACCGATAGATCTATAGATAGATGGACAGCCTAGATAGATAGATAGATAGATAGATAGATAGATAGATAGATAGATAGATAGATAGATATTTAAAGAAGCACACACTTTATTAAATTAAGATTTAATTTGACAAGGGGTATCTTGAAATTTACAATCTGAGAATCGAGTGGAATTTAATCAAATATTCTCAGCAAATGTCAATTCTGATTTCTCAAAGAGTAACAAACTTAGGCCTACATTAGTCAATAAATTGTAAATCTATAAATTCGTGCTCTGATCAGTTGTGAATAACAGAACAATAGTTATTGAGGATCACATCATAATTCCATTGCTAAAATGACAATATCATCCACAGCCAGTAGATTAGCAATGTGTTTGACAACATGACATGAGAGGTTTGACAGCTGAGCTGGGTTCGCCGCCTGAGGTCGCCACAGTCCAGTGTGAGTCAAATCAGTGAAGCAGGTTGTTGGGGGGGGGGGGGTGCTGGTTCATTCAATTAACAGACAATGCAGCAAAGCAGTTTCTGTCATTGGCCATCATGGCCCTCCTAACAACCTGCCTCTCCTCATTAGCCCTTCACAAGCCCTTCGCCGGCCCCTCCACTGCCCTCCCGACCATCTCCGACTGTTTCCCCCCAAAAGGACACATTCCTCGTCGTCTGGTTCTGCATCCGGGCAACCAGCTTTGTAGTCAGTCAGGATTGTCCGCCAAAAGTTCATTTTCTCTCCTCACAATATGTCACGTGATTGCCATTGGAGGTGATCAGGCTGTGGGGGCAACTAATAGTGAGGGTGTCAATACAACCAATATGTTGGCCTGCTTGCTCCTCTTCTGGCCCTCTCTTGTCCCGTCTTTCATGGCTCGAGGGAATCGGGGTCCTTAGCAGGCCCAGGGGCATCTCTACCCAGCTACTGCATGACCTCTCTATAGCCCCTGCATCTCAAGCTTTGTTGCCCTATCATCAGCTAGCATCAACAGGAGACGCTGATACACACTAAATAAAACTGAGACAACTTCGTAGGGCCTTTTATACAAAGCCCAGCAAAAGAAAGCACAGCTGAGAAAGACTAGGAAAGACCAAGCAAGAGAGCGAAGCTGGGGAAGCTGAGCAAGACCTGGCAAGAAGCATTAGCCAGCGATCAATCGACTTTGATCCAGCCCACGACATACGTTCCGCATTAGAGCCCTGAGCATTAGAGGCAACGAGCATTAGAGGCCCAGGCTGAGGGCTGGTCGATTCGCCCGCGGTCCACTCTGGGCTGGTGTGGTCGATAGGGCTTGCACAAATCCCCCTCGGATCTGCCCCGGGCCGGGAGTCGCACATTTCATCTATTTACCCAGGGATTTGTTGCGGGCGAAAATCAAAGGCTAGGAGCTGCTGTTCCTGCAATATTTTGGTTTCTTGTCTAAATGTTAGTGGATAGGAGGGCGGCTGGGAAGCAGTGGGAAGACAGCGGCTGGCCAAGCTTGTCCTCCGGGCAGCTCAACTGCAGCAGCCGGTCTCCCAAGCCCCCGTCCCATGCAGCCCCTTGAAGAGAGAGGCTTGGAGAATGGAGAGACCTGCTGGAGAGGCCTATTTGAGAGGCCTATTTGAGAGGCCTATTTGAGAGGCCTATTGGAGGGCTGCTTGACTCGACTCACCGCGTCTCACTGCTACTCTGTCATCGCTACTGTAGCACAACAATGTCGGTCTGCGAACTGTATTCAAAGCTGAAGGACTATGCTAATCAGGCCAGTGCATGGAATCGTGCACATTAATTGTGACACCTTTTACAGGGCTATTGCTTACATGCTTGACAAGGGAAGGGGGGGGGTAGTGGCTCAATGGCTCATGGATGGCCCCATGGATGGCCCTGTGGATGGCTCATGGATGGCTATTGAGGGCATTCTGCTCCTACAAGGGTTGCTTGACAGCCCCAGAATACACCATGAGACTGCTTCAGTCTGCACCCATAAAGTGCTCTTGTCCGATGCAGGATGCTTTCCCTTGGCTTCCCTTGTTTCTTGCCCATCGTTGTTGTTCACACACTAATCAAAATTGAAGTGGGGCCAGCCCAGCAGAATCTGAGCAGATACAAGGAAGCTCTTCTTGCAGCCGATGCTTGTAAATCGAGATTGATACAGACAGCAGACAGCAAGCAGACAGCAAGCAGCCTGCAATCCTTGCAAGGGGTCCTCCACCTCTGCTGCTGAAGCTGGGTGATGAGGCATCGTGTTGCATTTGATGATGATATGCATTTGATGATGAACATTATGCATTTGATGATGATATGCATTTGATGACATGAATTGATGCTACTGCCAGTAATGACCATGTCATGTTGCATAACCTCTTCTCTCATCCCTCTGCATTGTGACAATTCAATAACATTTCTGAGTCCAGTTATTCATTTCATCTCATCCAACCACAATCCTTATCTGACATTAATCTAATCTGTGAGATTGTGAGCGAGGTATTTGACTTCAAACACAAACTTCATATCTTATCATTTCCATTTGCATTCCATCAGCGAACACACAGATTTGATGAAATTCATGTATCTACATCAAACTACATCACTTGAGCTCAATTGAATATATTTGCAATTGACTTCACAACAACATGTAAATGCTGCTAAAGTGCATGCAACTTTTCATAATAAAGTTGTGCCTAACTGTTGAACTTTTAGCAGCCCCATGAAGCAAATAATTATTTGAAATTTTATGACCCAATTCACACTGCATATTGTATTCTTTGAAGCTACAGCACACAACAAAGACACAAAGACAAGAGTTTGCAGGGGAGCAAACTGGAGGCGTCAAAAACAACAAATCATTCATCATAATTAACCGGGGCGACCGGGCGATAATTCCAGTAAAATGGCCGGAACGTGCAGCGGCTGTTTGGCGAATGGATCCAGACGGCCACGTGGTTTTGGTTTTGTGAAGAGCAGTTCTCTGAGACTCCAACTGACTTGATTTAACTTTGGGTGGCAAAGGCTTCAGCGGAGGCCACCACCTCATTCGAGGCCCCTTCTCAGAGGCCTTTGAGGCAGACAGCCAATTACGTCATATATCTCCAGTTATTATAAAGCAATCAATCCAGCCCCCAGGCCCCAAGTCGGGCCCCAAGCATTGCAAGTATAAACCCAAGGTACACAGTTAGCTTAAGCCGAGACACAGTGCACAAGATTCTCCTGGCACAACAAACACAACATTTTTATGCAAGTGTTGTGTCAGGCAATCGCATTAAAACGAGAATGTTTTTCAGAAGCAAAGATCTCAAGAGAAAGCTTTGAAGAGACGTCTGAGTCCAAGTGCAAATTGGCAGAGGGGTAATGCACAAAACACATGTGAGGAGATGAGCTCAGAGGAGGAGGGAGATGAAGAGCAAAGCAGAAGAGCAAAGCAGAAGAGCAAGAGAGAAAAGGAAGAGCAGAGATGAAGAGAGACTCATTAGTCAGTGACTCGGGCTGGCAAGCATCTTGACAAGCTTCTTGACGGGGCCTTGTGTTTGTTGTAGCAGCGAGGGGCACATGGTCCGGCGAGGTGTTGCTCTTGGCAGCTGTGATGATGGTGTGTTTTGCTAGCAGCCCTTAACAGCTTCGCCTCCTGACTTACTTCAAAGCGGCAACCCATGGCAAACCGACCCAGCCAGACCCGATCTCCATCACTACCCAAAGATTATGTTTCCTGCTTGACATGAGAAAATACACGCGGATCGGGCGGGCAGCTGTCTCAACACTGCAATTGGCCAAAGCACAGCTCCCTGCCCATCCCGCAGCCCGCGTTCCGCTACTTCCCACCCGCCATTTCCCTTAATTATACATCTGGCAAATGTATCCAGCAGCAGAAGTTGTGGGCATCAGCTGTTGGGAGGTGTGATAAACATGGTGCAAATGGTGACGTCCAAGAAGCAATGACGTCATCTGAGGGTGCTGGATTGAAATGCTGACCTAACCACAGCCACTGGACCATGATGATCTCTTTTTCAACAATTTTGGTCAAATTCCTGGGAATTTCTCAGGATTCCGTGACCCAGAAGAGACCCAAGGAGCTGACAAGTGTCAAGACGAGGAAAGGACAGTCTCAAAATGGCACCTTCCGACTGGGAGTTGCATCTGCATCGGGCCCAACACTAACTGTTTGTCAACACCAGATCGCCCAATGTGCAAAGTGTCCACAAAAACACACCAGCCCAACTGGCCATACACAAATAAATGCCGGGCAATTGCTGCTTTCGTCCATTGCTAAATGCTCACTGTCGACACCCTCTCTGCTGCTGACCTTTCCCAACCTCAACTCCAGGTCATTGTTTGCAGTAACAACAAGGCCCTCCCCCACTAACCCCACTCCTAGACCCCACTCCAGACAGGTCATTCTGGGCTCAGCTATCACCCAATACCACCAGGGAACCAACAACATGTAACGTACATCAACAGACCTGGATCAGGTGACCACTGGCCAGTGCTTGATGCTGCAACAAAGGGACTGACACCAGCACCGGATAACCAATTAATAATCGATACACATGCATATGATACTGTATCGATTTGCATCGGAGCAAGAGTGCTGAAAATAGACCTGGTCATCTGGCCCACATAGAAAGATGCTGTAGGAGTTTCAATGCTAACTGAGTTCCATTTGCTTGGCCACTTTGCAGCATGACTATCACCAGATGGCTCCCTATCTGTATCTAAATTTAGTAGTAAAGCATTTGGCATACAGCGGAATCGAACCCTGGACCTCAAAATTACAAGGCCAGCATGCTAACCACTCAGCCACTGAGACATACAACATTGAAGTGAGAAAAAAATCATGACACCAATATGCATCATAACATTGTGGAATCTTTCATTGAGGTTTAAGAGCAAGGCAGGAATTTAGGGGATATGAAGTAACTTGATTATGCACATTTAAGAACAGCAGAAGAAGGTCAAATATTCTATTGAGGCCCCAATTTCATGTATTGCCTGATATCAGTCTATTAATAGAGTGACCAATCAGAGACTTACATCATGACAAGTAAAATTTAGTTTTCCTGTTGCAGACCAGCATAAAATCCCAAAGAACAGTGCACTGTCAATCGCTACTCAAGTTCTTATTTGTTTTATAATTAGTTGGGGAAAAATATTGCCATGTGTTGGAATCGAACCCTGGAACTCAGTATTAGAAAGCCAGTGGGCTATCCACTCTGCCACTGAGACTTCCTGTCTGTGCAATGGGAAAAAAATCATGAGACCAAATGTACATCACAACAACTATGGAATCTTTATTTGAGATTTACGAGCAAAGCAGGAAACGGACCTATTAGGCAAGACTGGTTTTAGTACATTGAAACTCAGCAAATTCAATGGTATTATGCCTATGGGGGTCCAGTTCCTGCCTTAGAAGATACACGCCTTTTAAACATCTCAAGGCTTAAGTCAATGACTATATGACATGATTTTTCAACAGGGGGAGCTGATGTTTTCCATTTTATTGCACTGTGTGGATTTGCTTAGTGTGGCCTTCACTCAGGGAAAATGTATTCATAAGATGTGACCTGGCAACCAAACACAATGGCACAACGAAACAATGCTTGTGCTACATGGCTATGCAATGTGCCACTATATATATATATATATATATGATATGTGTAATAATAAAACTCACCAATGAAGACCAGAGTATTCCCCCTCTCCTCCTCCGGGGTCCAGGGGGTCGTCGAATGTTTGTCCCACAGTTCGTGAACAGCCTGGACCAGGACTTTATTCGCTTCCCCATCCACATCCAGGACTCCCTGAAAACAGAGGAAATATTTTGAGAAAATGGCAAAAAAAAGGGGTGTATATTTCTGTCCAAATCAGACACAGATGTGGACACAAAAACGTGATACAGACTGCAACAGATTCTTGTAATGCAAAGCTGAGCAGGGGAGGACCAAAATATCTAATCTTAATTCAATCACACAAACAAATTACAAACAAATTTCCAATGTTTACCACTCATTAGCAGCTATAAAGGAGGCTGACTGGGAGTGATCTGAGGTCGTGATTGGAGTTGATGTCATCGGCAGACAGCAATTACGAAAAGCATAAACAAGCAAACAGCATAAGAAGTGAGGGAGATTAATTAGGGAAATGCAATGGCAAGCTCATCATGCTAATTCGTAAACATGGGTAAGAGTCCCGTGGAGACATCTGGTGGGAAGGGAGCACGTGATCATTAGAATGACATCAGAGGTCACGTGTCAACGCCTGGTAATGATATGCACGTGTATTTATAGCATTAATTCAGATGCAGACGAATGTCAACAAACAAAAAATGAAACACATCAACACGAGGCAACGATTAAAAGGGCAAACCAGAGAAACAGACAGAAAAATGGATGTTGAAGGAAAAGGTTCAAAAACATTTGGAGGGTTTTTTGCCCAGAAGGGAACTCTGCTGGGTGAATTTCAAAGGTGGTTCGGTCAAATGACTCACTTCATGTTGAGAACTTCAGCTGCTGTAAAAACACGTGTTCTACAAGCACTTGTGCAATTTTCACTTGGATTAGTGAGGAAATATAGCAGAGTGGAGATACATCTGACAGGAGGTGCATGATGGCAATGCACAAGTTGTCAATCACAGGTTGATCGGTGTAAATACATGTAGATGTAATGTAGAAAAAAAAAATCAAATCAAGCACCACATACATTAAACATTGTACTCGAGGAAAATCAAAGACCTTACAGCCTAGAGTGGTAAGATTGTTACTCGAGTCCTACTGCAGGAGGAAACAACATAGTGATTACCCCCAAAAGGGACATCCTGAACTTGACACTCCTGTCTTACCCATTACTATACATGTCCCATCAGAAATCTACGGAATAACTGTCATTTCATTTCACATTCAAATTTAAGCACTTAAATAGAAACCTTGGCCCATGCATGGAACAGCATGGCACCTAAATGTATATAGAGCACTCTCACTGTTTGACCAGAGTGAGACATCTTACCACGCAATGAGGTCTTTGGTCAGAGGTAATGCTGAGTGGGGTTTAGTAAGCAAGTTGACATATGTTGTGCATCAAATTCCATAACTTGCTTCCAGAAGCTGCTTGGGGATCACAATAGCCATCAGCTGATCAGAAAACAGAGCCCAACATCAGAAGCATCTGCAGCAAGAGAAGCAAGAGGCCCCAACACCTGGAGGCTGATCGCTTGGCCACTCGCTCTAATTTAATGCTTCAAAGTCTTCCACATTCCCCATTAACTACTAAAGCTAATCGCCAACAGATGACTACTGATCCTGCAACTTGCGCTCTCCATTTACACCATTTCACACCCAGTGGCTTTCTTAAACACCACCTAATACCACAGCCATTATACCTGCTATACAGCAAACAAATTGCAGCTATTATGTGTACACTCTATCAGCATCTGCACCACACAGTATTGGATTCTTGTTTGTGCTGTAAGTGACAACAAATCGCAGGTGACAATGGCAAGGAGAAGGCAGTCTTGTGATGTGTTGGGTGTATGCAATGTGTGCTGTGTGTGAAAGGGGAGGCCAGTGTCGCAGTGGGTGGACGCTGAATGGACACTGAATGGACAGCATTAATATTGTGAGAAAGTTACAAAGCATTGAGTAAGGGTGTCCGTTTCTGCTAATGACACCAGAGCAGCCCGAGAGCCCGAGGCCATTAGAGGCAGCTGGGCAGAAGAGCCAGTGGTCGAGGCAGCTTCGGACTGAGGGGGACTGATGGGGTTGCTTTCAGAGGCCATTGATTTGCAGCAGCGCCATTGACGGCCATTGTGAGCTGGGCCCTGGGGTCTCCTGTTGGGCTCTCCTGTTGGCCGACGAGAAGAGGGCAGAGGAAACAGCCGTCTCAACTCATTCTCAACCCATTCCAATGACCAGGCAGGGCCAGGCTGGTTGTAAGGACGGACAATGGTCAGTGAGAAGAGACCGACTGGACACTCACCGGACACTCGATGGACACTCACAGGACACAGACATGACAACAGGCGGACTGACCCTCTAAGAGCCCAAAGGGCTTCCCCCAATAGCCCTCATTTGTCCAGTCATTTGTGGGGTCATTTGGGAGGCCACAAAGTGACCAAAAAGCCCTGTCCACTCATCCTCCCCAGCCTCACTCTCGCCCTCTCTGACCCCCGATTTCCCATTGTAGTGGACACTAAGACCTGCTAAGTGGGGCCTCCTCCCTGCCTCTCCATGGCCCACTTTCCCCAGCACTTCCTTCTTGAGAACAATGGCCACCAGCAGTCCAGTGAAATCACTCCTCAATTAGGAGAAATTTAAACATTCAAAAGTCAGCTAAATATTGGTTACAATACAGCAAGAGCGTGGCAATGGCAACCTGCAAAAAGCAGACTGGTTATTTGGAGAAGGTCCCTGAGTGACAAGATGCCCCGGAGAACCGTCTCCCCCCAACCAGCCCCCCTGGCATCCTACCCCCCCCCCCCCTCCACCCCCTGTTCACATCCTCACAATCTCAAGTTAATAAACTCTGCCTTTCACTCGCCTTATTGAACATCTAACATTGGGCTTTTATTGGATTCCTGGCTTATCAGGAATGAAATAAAATCATTCTTGGGTCCAGATTGGCTCACCCAGGGCCCGGCTTAATACAATTTGTTGGTGGAGGCCGGGGCCGGGGGGAGGCTCTTGGCGAGGAGGCTTTTGAAGTGAGGGGAGGTGAGGAGATTGGGCCCCCTGGCTCCTAATATGGTCATGTAGCAGGAATGCTGGGAAGGCACGACAAATAGCTGCAGGAGGAAGAGACACTCCTTGCTGCTTATAAGTATTATTGTTGGGCCAGGGGACTCATGACAACTGCTTGGTTGAAAAAGAATGGTCAGTGGGAGGGTCATCACACGATTCATATCACACATAAGTCACAGAATTCCCTGACATTATTTTGTAGCCATTCCTGTTCATTCACTTCTTGGAAGTAACTGAGCACCACTTTCACCATCCTTTGGCTTCTGCTGGGCTTTCCATCATCTCTGGCCATAAATAACAATGGACCTTGTGAGGCTATGTGAGCTTCCCAGCATCATGCAGGGCTATTGCAGGCTCATATCAAGTGCAACACCAGATCTGATATCAGCTGCCTGGGTCAATATCATCCCCAATGGTCACCTCTCTTGGGTCCTGCTCTGGAAAACTCCCTTTGATGCCTTCGGGCAAAAGAACCTCCAGCCTCACTGGGCTTTACTGGGCCTCCCTGGGCCAGCCTCACTGGATCAGCTCACTGGATCAGCTCACTGGATCAGCACTGGATCCAAACAAAGTCAACCGCCATAAATAAATCAAGACTTTGTTTGATCTGGGCAGTGGAGCGAGACGAGCCTCAATCTGAGTTTATTTTCTGGAGCCTCGTGTTGGTTCTGCTCACCAGAGGGAGTGTAAGTCGATCCCAGCAGGAAGTGTAAACAAACGTCACAAGTTAGGGCATTATGCTAAACGTTTGAAGATTGTTGACTGACGTATAATGCACTGGTGTAATGCTCTAGTGTAATGCCCCGGTGTAATGGCTGTGTGTTTGCTTGGACGGAGAAAGTTGCAAGCTCTAGAAACCCAAGTTGCCCATTACAATCATGAACCTCTATACTGAGAAAGTGAACCACCTTGTCTGACTCCATGCAGGTGCTGCTTGCAAACCACAACACTCATTAACTGAGAAGATCCTTAATTAGAAATCACAGAATGAATCAAATGTTTAAATCACGAAAGTCATCGCCATGGCTTTCCACATTAGATACAAGAGCAGGAGATCCAATTATTTGGTTAGCAGCAAGGAGCCTTCTAATTATTTTCACTTTCATTTGCCAGCTCCAGATAATCATAGATTTGGCTGATAATCAAACAACAGAACCCATTTTGTGAAACATGTGAGGAATGCATTGGACGAATTGACTGCCAGAGATCAATTCATGTCGACTGACAACAAATATTGTTGAATTGTTGAGGGTGGATTACAACTGACATCAATTAGCAGAGCATACAAATTGTGCCACCTCGGCCTGTCAGTTGTGATGCTGCCATAATGTTTACAATGCCATGCAGATTAGACGGAGGTCAGGGCGAGGTGAGAGATTAGTTGCCAACGAGACAGGGTTGTAATCAGAGGGAGGCTGGAGAAGGGTGGGGAAGGTGGAGAGGCTCCTGGAGGGTTGACAGGGAGGGGGATTAGCCCCGAACAGGTGGCCAGGAGGGGGCAGGAGGGGATTGGGGGCACGGGAGGTGCGAGAAAGACGGACAAGCATTTCTCTCACTCTCTATCCTGGCTATTTCAGAAAAACAGGAGGGGGGGGGGGGTTGTCAGAGCTTCTCAAACATTGATCTTGGTAATTCGCTGGGCAGTTTCCAGCTCACAGTCCTCACAGGTGCACGGGCAATCCGAAGGGATGATGAAAATGTTCCAGGAACCCAGGCTCAGCCAGGGAAGCTCAGGGGGCGATCGATGGCTGTGGTTGGTTAAGAGCATTTGGGCTGGTCAGTTCGGCTGGTCAGTTCGGCTCAGTTGGTGGCAGACGACACAGAAGCCGGACACAACTATTGACCAGCAGAGTGGCCAGGAAAGTAGCCCCCCGGGGGCCAATCATAAATCGTTAGCATCTAATGTCCTTTGCCATTCCGACCCATTCCCTCCATTCCCCATACATTCCCATCCATTCCAGTGCCAGCCTATCCAGAATGGACGTCAGCCCACAGCTGGCAGTGGACTTCCCAGGACGAGTGAATGACCTGGATGAGTGGTCAGTGCATGGTCAGTGCTTGTCTCAGGGTCTTCACAGGGTGTCCACAGGGTCACTCAGCAGAGTGAAATATAGCCGGATTGACCAGCGGTCAGCTGAGTCAGTTGTGATGGACAGGGACAGTCTGCTCAAGGTCTGCTCTTGGTCTGCTCTTGGTCTGCTGGTTGTCGCGGGGCCAGGAACGCAGAGTCCTCCACTTTAATCAAGCCTAATTGGCAATATCATCGACATCAAACGGGCAATTCAGAGGGCGGTGTCATTAAGGCACATGGGGGGAGGGGGGGGCAGCTGCCTCGGCATCTCAACCTGTCATCTGCCCATTCACAATATTTACTGAGCAATGGGGCTTGTAATGAATCGAGCAGCCATTTGATTGCTTGACAGACACGTCTTACACACTTTACAGCCCACCAGAGGAACAGATACAAGCTGATTGATTAATATTTATAAAGCATTGGGTCCATGAATGCCAGTGGATGAATGAAAGGGGGGTGGGTGATCCCTGGGTGGCCCTTCTCGCCCCGATTGCCCCGTGCAATTGCGTTGGGACATTGGGAAGCCAGTGATCAGCCTGCATACCAATCACAAGCAATGACCAGCGATGACCAGCAATGACCAGGACTGTCCTGCATCAATCGGGGCTACACCAGGACAGCTCAGTCGAGCAGCTTTCTTTGACAACTTCCAATGGCCAAGCGGGACCAAGGGACCCAAGTCTCTAAATGGAGAAACTTCAATCCAGCCATTGCAGCCAAAGAATCTCTGCCAAGAAAACTTTTCCTTGGGTTCAGTCCAGTAAAAGCTCTTGGCTGCAGCTTGCAATTGTTTTTGGCTTGACTTCCGTGGGATATATCCAGTGCATCACATTTGTACATGACATAAGTACATCTCAAAAGTATCAATGGGCCTATGCTGTATATTATTGCTTATCGAATAGATGTGATAACTGGGGCTTTACGTCCTATATTTATACACTTGGTAGGCTAATCAGGACAAGAGGAGGACACGCCAATGAGGTGGAGGATAATTGAAAGAGCCGCCCAACACACCGACAAGAATAGATGGCAGCTAATGAGGCCAACAACATAACATGCAGTAACTGAGTGTATCTCTTGTTATATAACATCAGTTGCAGTCAATGCAGTCAAATGACACAATAGCGAAGCAGCAATTCAACCATGATCCAACAGAGTGAAAAAAGACAATTTGATGGGGAGGGGGAGATAAATGGGTTGAAGACAAGCAGCAGAAACAAATGGGGACATTAGGCGGAGTTAGGCGGTTGTGATTCTGAGGGGAGGGGAGTGCACTCACAGAGGGGCCAGTTTGCGCTTGGTAATTAAAGGAGGCCAGAGTGTGGGGAGGAGAGGACGGGGGCTGCTTGCCAATGAGCTCACAAGAAGAGAAAAGAGACAAGGGGAGAGCAGAGGAGAGGGATGCAGGCAAGAAGACAGAGGGCAATTGGCACTCACGACACCTCAGGGACGGGCCATAAGAGAGCCGGGCGCCACACAACATTTACCCACAATGGCAACAGCACATTTAGCAAATTACAAGCGCAATCATGGACTGGCTGCAAAACGGCCACACCTGATCAGCATGCCACGACACACATTACCCCCCAGAAACAGACCCCCCTCCCCTCTTACTCCCATTTCTCTCAATGCATTGAAGGCTCAGTAGCTGTGAGTTGGCAATCCATCTCTTTGGCCAACAAATCACCACCTCTGCCATCCCTTCCAATGCCACCATCCAATGGCAACATCCCCCCAAGAATCCATCCTCATCCTCACTTTGCTCAGCAACCAAGCTGGCTTCTGTCTGCCCCGGGCAATCCCATTGAAGCCAACTCCACCACAATTCGGGATCCATCCTCCCTTTCACTGTCATCCAGTCCAACCCCAAATGCAACCCCTACTTAGAGGCAGTTAGTGGCCCTGTTAAAGTGCTTCCCCTCACTGATGACATGACCCCCCGACAATGACACAACATCGTGCGCCATCTACACCACTATTTACATCACTTTATTTGCACCACTCTTTCATATGACACTCTTTCACCACAGCAGTTATATCCACTTGTCTGTTACAGTTCACAGTAATCCAAATAATCCCTCAATAGCAGCTTGCTTGGAACATAACAGCTCATAACACAATATTCCACAAAGAACCACATTCCCTCTTTCGATTTCTCTCTCTTAAACTTGGTAATTAACCATTTATTGGAGATAATTAAAGCCTGGAATTTCATATTTATCCACACAAAGCAGTTTCAAGAATAATGTTATTCATATCAAGAAACACAATGCTTTGTTACAAAGACCCTGGGCCGGAATGGGTTTTTACAACAAGACAAATGTGAGCTGCTTTGAAAGAATCTTTGAAACAATCGCAGTCCTTGAACAGGAGCAAATGAAGCATGTTGATGGAGATTCACCTCTTGTGACAACACTGGGGCAACTCCAGGTGCATGCAGGGCTCCGTTGGATACCTGTAAGGGCTGGAGGTCCAAGTGGACACCTTGCAAACACTCAAAGTCACCTACACGAGGTCCTTGTGACTTCCAGAGTAATTGTGGATGAATACGAAACTTACAAATCAGTGAAGCAATATTAAAGATAATTCAGTTGCAACAGTTGCAGATCAGGAATGATCCAATCCTCCACAAAGCAAGAGAGCAACCTGTTGTGGCCCCAGCAAGTGGAGCATGAGCAAGAGAAAAGAGCAAGACACAAGAGCAAGAGGCATGAGCAAGAGATGTGAGCAAGAGGGAGCAGGAGGTTCTTCCTCTCCCTGCTCCCCGTCACCTTTAATCTGAGTGCAATTGGGTCAATACATCAGCTGACCTTCCTTCAAGTGCCTCACTCCATTCTCGCTGCTGAATCTGTTGCATCTTTGTGTTGCATAATTGTCTTGCATCTTTGACATGCATTGCATCCTCATCATCAGAAACAATCAACTGCATTGATCAGAATAACTGCCATGCTAGATCTGTCAGTAGTACCTGCCCCAAACTGTTGCAATCCTGGCACACTGCAGGATGCTAATCCCCCAAGCAGTGACACAAGCACTCGTATCAAGCCTCATGTTCCACTCGAGCTCACTGCATCGATGGATTATCTCTGACTCACACCACAACACTTCTCTGTTTCTCTCTTTCTCTATTTCTTAGGCCTCACTCTGTTTCTGTTTCTCTCACTTTGTTTCTCTTCTCTCGTGTTCAACATGCTCCCTGTTTCTTGTCATTCAACGCTGATATCTGGTCAGCAAAACACCAGCTGATCTCGCAATCCTGCAGAGAAAATATCCAGAACCAGTTGTTAGCAGACCTGTTGATTTCTGTGCCCACCTCCCAGGACCAGCACAAGCCACAGCACAGGACCACAGCACAGGACCACAGTACAGGATAATACCACAGGATAATAACACACTTGAAGAGGGGATTAGCAGATGCCACATTCCCCAGAGTGCTAATCGTTCAACAGATATATTTATTGTACCAGATGGAAATACAGGTGGCAGACGAGGTTGAAGAATGTTCCCAGAGCAGGGAACAGGAACAAGAAAATACAGAAAGGAAAGGGTGGAGAATAAAAAAGATAATCTGAAAACAAGAAAAGTGAGAAATAAAAGTTGTTTGGTTTCAATCGAGAGTGTTACAAACAAATCAGATGACTGCGATAAATCGAGGCTGGTTTGTCACGTGATACCAGGAAATGCCATTTTTAGAAACACAGAAAGATTAAAAGACATTTCAGGCAAGAAAAGGAAACATGGAAATAAAGGAAACCAAAAGGGCTCAATTGCAAAGCCATATGAACCATATTTAATCAAGAAGAAACTTCAAAACAGTAAATTAGCAAATTAAGAAACCAATCATTGTGTGAAAATGACAGGAGACATAGTTCATAAATGGATAGCATGTAACAATTTGGAAAGCAGTTGTCCTGAGGTCATCTTGAGGAGTTGTGTCTTTGCCTCAAGGTCTAAATTTCATGAGTCCATTCTGCCGAGGTAATAGTCACTAAAACTAAAGCGATCCTTTCAACATGCATCACAGGATCATGGAAAGCAGAGCCATCGGAGTTGGTCAACATGATCAATAGCTGGGAGCAGTCTTTCGTGAAAGTGGAATTAGCTTCTGGAAAAGGAGCACTCCCATCTGGACTCAGATGGACTCAGATTGACTGAGCTCATCCCACTTCCTTGGTTCATCCTGGTTCATCCATTTGCAGGACAATTTGAATCACGTATGTAATTGGATGCACTGGATCAACTCATCCGGATGATGTGGATGATCCAAATTGAATCCAGGCGGCTCAGTGGGTAAATTGTTCTGGCTCCTCAATCTGTTGAGGTCATGGGTTCCGACTCTATTAGCAAACGAAAGAACCAGACTCCAGATTCAGAAACACGACGTCCATGCATGGTCAGTGGTTACAGCATTTGGGTACCTCGATCTTTGGAGGTCTTGGGTTCAAATCCAATCAGATGACCCAGGAAAGTGGTAAGAATGATTCAGCTATAAAAAACATGATGCACGTGCACTCTCTCACATGTACATAAATCAAGCTCCACTTCTGATTATAATATCGTTATATCATAATTTTCACAAGAGCACTCTAAACATGACCTTGAGAAGTTGAGAGAGACCTCTGGCAAACCACCCTGGTGTCCCACCTGCGCCCCATCACCTGTGATGGATATGAGTGGGCAGTGTATTTCATTCCTTTGAGTACATGATTCGCTGGGCTGCTCATGGCTTGTGATGGGTCCATGGACTTCAATTTGGTTCGAGAACAGTACAAGGCGCCCAAGGGCCCTCTCAGTGGGAGGTGGAGGGGGATACGGAGGGGGATGGGGCCATGTGATGGGGATGCTGATGCAGGGGGAGGGATGGAGCAGGATGAGTTGCATCTCTATGTTCTTTGCAGTTGTGTTATTGATGGCAATGTCCTGATGGCAAGCAGAAGAGAGGAGAAGAAGAGAGGAGCACACTGTTAAAAAATAATTGTCAGATTACAGATATTTCGGGAAATTTTTTTTCCAGAGGTCTCAGTAAGGTTACAGAAAACCATTTGTGTGTCTACTGGATATTTCTGTGATCACTCAGGCAGTGTCTGTAGTGAATTTTCTGTAGGATTACAGAAAAATCAGTCATACATCAATGACTTGTGATAGGTGTCACAAATACCAAAACTGAGATTGACAGTTTAATTTGTGCTTCAGTTCACCATGAAATCAAACATTAATCTGCTTGTTGAAGTTAAAAGGCTCTATATTATACTTTTCATTACAAAACACTCTGGGACATTAAACAATATCCACTGAGGCAAGAAAAAAAATAGAAAGGAGACCCTGCTTTCAATTCATCTTTCTGGCATTCCTCAATGAATTGTTAATATTTACTTTTAATACATAGGTCCAATACTTGATAATACTAATGAAATTTGTCATCATACTATTAATTCACGGACCCCTTACGCTACTCCAACAAAACTACTGATAGCACAGTTATGACAACTTGCATGGACCTTTTAAACATTCCCTACAATGTCCTTAGCTGGGTTTCAGGTTCCAAATTACAGTCACGGAAAGTGAAGTGATTATTTCTTAATATCTCACTCAGTGTAAAGAAAACACCCCATATTTCCTCTCACATGTCTTCACGGGTGTTATGCTAGTTTACTAAAAGAAGCAAATAAAGCTTTCAAACAAATGAAAAGAAAATATTTTGCAATTGCATCTTCCTGCATCCCCCCCCCCCCACCAGAAGGATTTTTTTTTAATGTTTTAAAATGTTATTCTTAAATGTCGATACACATTTCCCTTCAAATGAATTATCCAGTACTAAACCAAATGGCAAGTGATGGAACTTTTTATGCCATTTAAAAAACCACTCTAAGCAGTCACGGAGTGGACAGAAAAGTTCAGTCACACTAAAATACCATTAATTTGGCATGGGTGACAGGACAGTATTATTACAACAAGAATTTTCTTCACCCCCCGCCCCTGCTGGTCCCAGGTTTGATTCCTTTTCTGTTGAATCACCAGTACATATTGTGGACAGAAGTTTCAACCACCATTCTCCTCATTGTTGTGTCCCTGTATCGCATCATATCCTGATTAGTCTACCCAGCATAAATACACAACCTATAGCTCAACCATTCATGGAGGGCGGAAGGTTGCTGTAATTTGCTTTACAAACGATGGTTTGCAAGCAGTTCTATGGTTTAAGAAATTGAAACAATTTTAAAAATTGTTGGGATTTTTTCACATCCAGGATGATTAGCAACTTATCCATGTTATGTTTGGGCTTGAACCCCATAACTATGTAATGGGACAACCAGGGGGAAATTTATAGTTGTTGGCCTCGACCCCTGGGACTTTTGTTTCATGAAAGCATATTTTGCATGAACTGCATCTCAAATGTTGCTGGATCTTCTTTGACTCCAGTTTTATAATTAGTATTCTGTAGGCCTCAATAGCCATTTGTTAACTTTTACTTATAGTGGTGAATAGATTTTTTTGATTTTAACAATATTTATATTTATAAACCTTAACAGACTTTCAGGACTAACAGTGGAGCAAGGGACTGTAACCACACAGTCAACCAACTTTGCAAAACTTACTGTTTAATCAGTTCCCAGGAAGTTAAGCAACAAATTGCAAGTTCTGGTAGATTAGCTTGATCATTATCAAGCAAAAATTAATGATAGAACCCATAAAAACCTAATGTCTAATAGGCATAAATAGCATATTTATTGCCAAAAGTAGTTAATTCACATGTATTCCAACTCTGTTTAACAGATGTTGATGAGGAAGAGCCCGTCCGATGGATAAGGAGAATAATAAACAGAGTCCCGATGGATAAGGAGAATAATAAACAGAGTCATCAATCATACATATGTACACACATGGCTTCGAAAAATTCTCAGATGTATGCTAATTATCAATCTGCCTTTCCATTCTTCAGGCACCAGTAGTGACATCAACCTTGCCATTCTTCTGATGCAAAATTGATGATAATTGGGACAGTACTGACATACACAACCTTCGATGAGACTCACATGCTCTGGATATAGCATTTTTCATTTCTTAGAAAATCATCTTTCAGCAAGATAAACATGTTTAAACCTTTATGACGTATACCCCCAAACGTGGAAGCACACAATATCATGTCGTGTAAAAATACTTTGTAAGACTTTATTGAAAAATAATTCAGGCAAGGAAATATCAAATCAGGTTATTTATACAGCTTCTGTTCAAAATCAACATTTTTAAAGTCTCTGTAAAAAACACTGCACAGTGCACATAGTCACTCTCAATAATCACACAATGTACAAATCATCAATTGCAAGACATTGATAGAACCTGCAAGAAACTTGGGACAGCATTATCAAATATATCATCTGCCAGTTTCTTTTGCTGTGTTGCCATTTCTGATTCTGGGAAGAACACGAGTTAGCTCAGTCAGTTGTGCGCTCAGTTGCCAAACACTGGGTCCTGGGTTTGATTCACATACCGGCTGGTTCACCTGGATCTATGTTGGCCAGCAGTTTCAATGTTCCTATACCTTATTCCAACGTTGTTGTGGTACTCCTGGTGTATCTCTGAAAAGAGAAATTGTAAATTATAACTACATAATGATTATTGTGGTAACTGTTTTTGTTTTCTCATCAACCAACCCAATCACTTGAAATATTTCACTGTGATAGAAATCATACTTAACAAATTTGGTATTAACACAATTTGATAGTCCACAATAAATAATTATATTGTTACAAAGTAGTTAACAAATTAACAAGTGAATTTTTTTCCTTGCTCAATAATTGCTTCTGCTTTTCCAAGATATCAATCACAAAGTCTATTTGCATATGAGAAAACTTCATTATATACCAAAATTTGCTATTAGTCAATCATAGAAGAGAAAAACCAGTAATAACAATTGTTATTTCAATGCGAAGATTTGTTTGTAGGGCAACAGTATGTAGGAAAGTTACAATTAACTCTGTTTTCAGACATTATAACTCAAACTTTCATTGTTTCTCAGGTCATCATTTTTGCTTCTTGGATTGGGGCATAGCCATAGGAGGGAAGTCGATTTTTCGTGCAGTTTTAAGTAGAAAATTTGGGAGTTTTTATTTTTTGACAATTTAGGCAATATTTTTGGGGCAGCACCCCACAATTAAATGACCTCCTACACCTATGGATTTCAGAGATTGAGGTCTTGTTCCATTTTTAATATTTTCACCATACTGCCAGCATTGTCTAAATATGTTAAGTAAATTAGAAGTAATCAAGAGCAAGGGACATGGCCATAGGCCTAATCATGCATTACTAGTTGTGCTTGTTTCACAACTTGTCATGATGTAGGTTAAAATGTGCCACATCATTGGCAAGTTGTTCCACCCAGTTTATTAAGACAAAAACCTTGCATTGTACCTGTCAACTTATACCAATCAGTCCATCACTTGTACAATGTTTCTCTTATAAGCTGATATATTACTACACGTACAAACAATTAAATCAAATGTGGTAGACACTAAAATTATGAGTTTCTTTGGAATGTTTAATAACACATTTGACTCAAGTTTATTTTAGTCTCACTCATTTCACATCATGCCTAAGGCAAGTCATAGCAGTCAGCAAAAATATTGTGAGAAATAAATCATACTAAATAAGCTGACACTAAAACCATGCCAAAAATCTTAGACTAAATTTGACAACACAAAATTTCAGATAGGCCTATGATATCAACAATGAGCCAGAACGACATAACTTGGTAGTGTTAATCATTATATGTTGTGCAATTGATAAATATTATTGTTGATCCTCACTTCTCAGCACATCAAGTTTTCAACAATAAAGTAAATTTTTAAATGACGCTTTTTGCAGTATAATATTTAGTAATTATTTACCAGCTTTTATAATGTTGTGTAATAATGAGCGCAGATCGAGAGTCACCACATTCTTTACTCTTGTTTTTCACTGCAACATAGGGTAGCACAACTTACCCCGATCTCCCCTAAGTTGATTGGCTGTTTCTAAATTGTTCATATCATTTTTCAAAGCTTCATTTAAGCACCTGCACCCACAAATAATTAGCACTTGCATGATAATTAGGTGAATCTAAAACATTACATTACATGCATCTTTACCTAAAATAAAGAAATTGTCTCTTACCTTTCACTGTTCTCAGCTGTTTAGATTGTTAAGTACAAATGAGTTCCTCCAATATTGATTTTATGATCCTTTTTTGTGTTACTATTCAGTGGTGTGATTGGAAAAACTGTCACATAGATTATTAAATTGTGATACAACAACACCTCATTAACAATGGATGAGGCATTTCACATATCTGTACATATACTTGTTAAGCCAGTACATGTACAGATTTACATGTAATTAAGCTCACTACAGAAATGATCTGTTGGCAATATGCCAACAGAGAAGAGTCTGTAAGCATTACTGAAGTTGCAGATATGCAACAAGTTTTTCTGTAGTCTAACAGAATTTTCTGTATCTCTACGCAAAATTTTTAACAGTGCAGAAGTGAGAAGCAAGGCAGGGCATGGAGGGGAGGGCAGATCTGTCATTCCACTTAGACAAACGCCAACTCATTACTCGGCTACAGCAAACAACTGCTTGATATATTTGAAGTTTGTCCAACGTGTGAAAGAACATCGCAAATGAGATTAGCAGAAGGAGGGAGATTGTGTTGTGGTTGCTCAGTGCGGGGCGGTGCGGTGAGCTGGCTTCTTCAGTTCAAAGCTGCAGGGTGAGCCCAGTCCCCCTGAGGCCTACCCGTGAGAACCCTTCCTATACACCCTGGCAACTCTTCTCCTCACTGACAGGGCAGCTGCTGGCCCTCAGCCCACCCCGCCCCTCGCAGTTTTCCTTCCTCCAATAATTATTTTCATAAAGTGGTAATGAGTGGGCCAGCATGAGTGGGCCAGCACCGGTGATCCATTGTGGCCGATTGCTAACAACAGTTGTGTGGCCCTCCACTGATCGACCCCATCCCACAGAAACACCCCGCTAAGTTCAACCACCCCAGAAAGAGGCAAGAGCCATGAGAGCCAGTGAGAGGGGGAGGGACAAACATACGCTCTCAATTTACACCTCAGAAACTTATTAACCGCCAACAATTCCTATTCATCTTCGCCATGTGAGGAGGCATTTTTAGCAACTGCACCGGAGCACATGTCCAGCATGGCTAACAGATTGAGCATACAGTAGACCCAGAATATTGATAGGAATTCCCAAGATTTGTAAGTGGGTTATGAAAGATACACAATGTGCCCTCAAATATCATAAAGCCCCTTCGATGTTTAGGCTAAGGTTTAGGGGGCCCCAGGGGCCAGTTGAGCACCCGCTGACCCGGCCACGGTGGACCTCAGGGGGCTGTACTCCCCCCTATTGGTTGCCCGTCAGCAGCATCTGAGAAACACATCAACAAATTCACCTCTTCTATTTGTTTGTCTCCGGTTTCTGTCGGTTATTCTGAGCATGGAGTGTCCCTGTGTTGAGGGGCAGGTCAAGAGATCAAACGATTCCTCCAGGCCCCTGTTTAATGCCTTCTAGTTTCAAATTTAAGGAGACTCTTCATGATGAAATATGTACAGTAACTATTAGAGGTTACATCAAGACGTTTTGCTAGCAGTTAAACCAAAGATTAACTGACACGCGATGCTGCTAGTACCCAAACAGGTATGCAGGGCATGATACCCTACCCCAGGTATATGCAGGGAATGTTGTGATGATGAGATATAGATGCAGGGATATGTCTTCACTGCTGAGATGGCTTCCAGGAGCACTCAGGGCATGGCAGGTATAAGGGACCTTATACCTGCCATGCTCAGGGGCAGTGGGTAAGGTAGCTGATAAGTGAACAGGGTGCATGTTGTGGGTACGAATCTCAATTAACAGCAATCAGCATTTACAAATTAGACTTGTTAAATGGAAAATCAAAGACATTTTTGAAAAGTTTCCAATTTGTTCCAGTGTAAGAAGTGTTCACTTGCAGAATATAGGTTTCTCGTGATTTGTATAGGGCCTTTGAAGAAACTGACACCAGCGAATAACAGGCTGATTTACAGGCACAACTGGCACATAACAAAACACTGCTCTAATCATATTTGGCATTTTTTGTCAAAAGAAACACTTCTAAGTGTCAAACGACGTGTTTGCTTGTTAAATTAGAAAAGCAAATGTAACCACTGGAGCTTATTGCTTGTGATATATCACAGAACAATGCTATTAGAGTTCAGAGGAACTATTTGACAGACTAATCACCCCCGATAACAACAACTGTTGTAACCTTCCGCCAGCTTGAAAACATTAGAAAAGCTAACAAGTTTTCGGAACCAAAGGTCCACAATACAACCCGGCCACAAAAAAGCAGCCAGCACAGATTGTTCGATTCACAAAGTGAGGATGTTTGACCAGCGAGCCGTTGTTTAGCACTTGAAAGGCGATAAACGTTTACACAGGAGCAAAAAAAAAAGGAAAGGATGAAGATATTGCAGCTAAGAGTGCGAAATGGACGGGCTATTTACATTCCTATGTGGAATAAATCAAGTATGGCCTGAGAAAATACACACAAATGGCAGGACTAAACCTACACACATACACACACAAATACTTTGCAAATATCAAAGGGCGGTGCTGGCAAAATAACGTCTGGAATTGACATCAAGGAAAACTGGCAAAACTAGCAGAGAAGCTGACTTGACTCTTCAAGACTTGACTTCAATAAATCTTGATGTTATGGTTCACCAAGTGTTAAGTTAGGGGAGTTGTTCTCTGTGGTGACAAACTCCAAGCATGGACTTAGTAGAAATGGACGGAACACTAGTAACCTGAGCAGGGCAATAAACCGTAATATACAGTAATTCAATCAAAGAATTTCAAGGAAAATTGGCTCAAAATCCTTAATTACCCCTGCCCCTTTGATGTACAATGTGCGTAGCGCTCCGATTTTCCGCACCCCATGTTATCTCTTATCATTCTGCTGGCCAGCAGATAAATATTAATATTGCATCATGAAAAGAAAAACATGATATTATAAATATCATATTTGCGCTCAGACATCATTCTGAAGCTGACAGTGGCACGAGTCATTGGGTGTTTTTCTGGATAAGATGTGACTACAGAAACAGAAGTTACAAGCGTTTTCCTTCAAAAATGATGGCTAAAGGTAAGATGTTTCACTGTTAATAATCTTAAAATATCTAAAAACCCGTTAATTTCCGTTCGATAGGAACAACTCTAGCTGATAGTACACTTGATTACCAATCAGTCAATGTACAACTCATGAGCGGCCGGGAGCGGCCACTATGTTAAATTAGGTCTCAAAGTTGAGTTTATATTTTCAATTTTTCTGCAAATCCGTCTATGAATCTTGAGTAGCATGTACAGTGAATGCTCCAAAGTATATTGGTATGTTTATGTATATGCTACAGTATATACCTTAGTTGTCATTCATTTTGAATAGATAGGTGATTACAGTATTGTTGATGATAAATATAGATATTATATTGTTATTTTTTTGTTATTTATAAAAGTATAAACGCTGAGGGGCCTTCACCTTAATAAGGAATATACAAATGTTTTAACCAATAATTCATTGAAGTAACGACCTGCTTTAAGGTGTTAAAATGAAAAATGAAAGACAGATATTTTAGTAAAACAAACCCATTTGACTTATATTTAAAATTGTTTTCATCATGTATCTTTTTAAGACAATGGCTATTACGATAGCCTAACTCATAACCCTGAATCAATGTGATAGAACTCTTGTATACAAAAAGTGTTTTCTGTCTGATAAGCTTTTCCAAATTTCGCCTATCAATTGGATATGGCAAAATATCAATAAAGCAAAACATATGTTGTTGCATAACTAACAAGTCTCGGGGGATAGAGAGGGGGGTGGGCGTCACTGAATTGTGAAGCACAATAAGCCTACAGCCCTGCTTCGTTTACAGGATTTGTGATGGATATTTAGTAGGCCTATTGCATATATTTATTCGTGATGGTACATATATTATGCAATTCATAGAGTCTTTGATTTATTGAAGATGAAATCCTTCATCTATATTGACAATTGAGCTAAGAGTTCATCTATCTATCTATCTATCCATCTATCTATCTATCTATCTATCTATCTATCTATCTATCTATCTATCTATCTATCTATCTATCTATCTATCTATCTATCTATCAATCTATCTATCTACCTGTCTACCTATCTACCCCTATCTATCACTATCTACTCATCTATCTGTCCCTATCTGCTCATATTTCTCTATCTATCTATCTATCTATCTATCTATCTATCTATCTATCTATCTATCTATCTATCTATCTATCTATCTATCTATCTATCTATCTGACTATCTATCTGACTATCTATCTGCCTATCTATCTGTCTATCTATCTATCTATTAATCTATCTATTATCTATCTATCTGTTTGTACCAGAAGGCAGGTTCGTCTCACCTCAATTGCTGTATGCCCATTAAACATGTTCCTTACTTCCTTTTTTGCAGACCCAGACCTCAGCTTTCATTACTACCAGTTACAACATTTTTGCCGGCTTTGCAAACAGTACCTCAGTTATGAAGCAAGAAAACATGGAAAGGACAAGTTCAAAGGGCCAATACTGGCAGCTCTGGGAATTGACATATCATCTGATGACAAAGAAATCCACCCTGTTTATATCTGCAATGCTTGCAAGAATAAATTGGACAGGTGAGTGATCCAATGAAAAAACAAGAACATATTTTTGAAAATGATGAGAGTGTCTATCCAGAGCAGGTGTCCATGGTCTACCTAAAAACAGACCGTTTTTAATGTATGTTTGGCACTTTTGCCTTTGTTAATGACAAGTTATCTCTGTAATGAAGTATAATATGCTTGGAAAAAGATGAATCATAGTATAGGAGGCGCCACATGTGTCAGACCTCGGTGCTTCATATTAAAAGGCTGCTGGTCCAAACACATATTAGTCTAATTCCTGATAATATGAGATGTCAAAACTTCAAGTAAACCAAAGAACTTAAGATACAGTTATCCTTCAAAGAAAACAACACAAGATTTCATAAGTTTTTTACTAATGAATTAATTAATTCTTACAGGTGGAGACAAAACACTTACAACAAGAGACAGACATCAGTCATTAACATCTCACCTCTGGACTTCTCGTCACACAGTGAATCCTGTTCAATATGTACCCAGGAATTTCTCAGTTTAAGATCTATCACTGATTTTGCAAAACAAAATGGACTAATCATAAAAGATACAGAACAAGGACTGTCAATCATCAAACTTTCAGAAACCTGTGATGCTGTTCTATGTCGTTTGACAATTAATGGAGCTGGGGAGTGTGCACTGTATGTAGGATCTCGTGAAGTCACCCATTTGGTGGAGAAGGATAGAAAATTGACTTTCAGTTTTGCAATCAATTGCATCACCAGTTGGCATCTCTGCCCAGGAAACGCAGGATTTGAATCAGTCACAAGTGCCCGACGACAAGCTATTGGATCCCTTGTGGTCTTTTATGGTCCTGACAACGAGATCATTGCCAAAGAAGAACAAACTGGATCCATCAGACATGTAAACTGCACAGGATTCGTTGAGAATGGGATATGCACTGCCTGCACAAACTACAGAAGTGTACTAAGAGGATATAAATGCCGCTTATCAAAAAATGTAAGTTCACTATGTCTATTGCCATGAAACGCTGATGTTTTTGACCACACATTATAAGAAACAGAATTGCAACTTATGTTGTTCATTTCCTTTTTTTAAGATGCCTGTCTCATCTTACACAAGGAATGATTACTTGTCGGAAAATGCAAAAGTCGAAAAAATTAACCAGTTGCAGACTGAGAGAAGAGCTCTGAAAAGGCAACTCGCAGTCGCTTCGGACCTCATTGATGAACTTCATTCCGAGAAGAACATGTTTATTGGGGAATCTCTGTCTTCTGATATGGAAAAAGTCATTGATGGCAATATGGACAAACTCTCAAAGGATTTACCTACAATATTCTGGGATCAACAACTTAGACTCCGTTCTCAGGACAAGCGTGGAATAAGATGGCATCCAAGTGTGCTGCGTCTTTGTATTGCTCTTCGAGCAAAGTCAGCAGCTGCTTATGACTTACTACACCAATCAGGCGTCCTGATCCTACCAAGTAGAAGGACTCTAAATGATTACACCCTATTTGAAAAGCCATCCAGTGGGTTCAACCCTGAGGTGCTTCGTCGGATCATATCAGATGCAAAGTTGGACTCTTTGCCACCCTTCAAAAGGAACATTGCATTAGTTTTCGACGAAATGAAAATCAGAGAGGGCTTGGTATTTTCAGCTACTTCCGGAGAATTAGTTGGCTGGTGTGATGTGGGAGATGTTGCCCAGGAAATTGGGAGACTTACATCGAAATCGAAAGATGCAGAACCTGCTTTAGCTACCCATGCAACAGGCTTCATGATCCGAGGACTCTTTATGCACCTTGACGTTGTCTTTGCATATTTCGTAAACAACGGCTTTAAGGCAAGTGAACTATACCACACTGTTTGGGAGGCAATCAACTTCCTTGAAGCTGGAGGCTTCCACGTTCGTGCTGTAATTGCAGATGGTGCTCCGATGAATCGCAAATTCTTCAAGTTCCATGGGAACGAGGAAGATCCAGGAGCTCCAGCTTGGAAAGCCACAAATCCTAACCGTCCAGATTCAAATGTGTACTTTATTTGCGATCCACCTCATCTCCTCAAAACAACCCGCAACAATTGGGAGAACTCAAACTGGCACAACAAGACAAAAAATTTGGTGGTAAGTAGGCATCAAAGCTAAATACATTGTATGTTTAATTACTGAGGACACCACAAAATTGTTATTGCAATTGCGACCTAACTATAGATTTTTTTTTTCCAGTTTGAAGGGAAACCCATACAGTGGACACATCTGCTGACAGTTGTCGAAGAGTCGAAACGGTATGCAGGTCAACTTACACCTCTTCCCAGGATCAAGAAGCAGCATGTCAATCTGACGCCAGGCTTGAGAATGAAGGTGAAACTTGCATCTCAGGTAAGTGATTGTTACCCAATTTTGTGAGATCTTTGTCTGAATTCAATGTCAATTTACAAGACTATCAGAACAGTCAGATTCTATGCCTATGATATTCATATTTCATGACTTTTGTTTCAATTCTTGAAATTATGTTTCAGGTGCTGAGTAATTCAGTTGAAGTAGCTCTGCGTTTGAGTCCATCTATGTCGGAGATCAGTGCATCCACACAGTACTTCGTTAGCATGGTCGATCGCTGGTTTGATTGCATGAATGTGGGTCGTCAAGGTTTGGATCAAGTGTCTCGAAAACCAGAAAAGGCTCCATACAGGTCACTTGATGACTGGAGGTTTGAGGTTAGTTTCCTTGTTTATGTAACAAGTCTTGCATAAGTGGGACTCAACTTTGTCTGGTAATATGACTGCTTAATGCTTTAAAAAAAAAAACAATTATACAAATTACATCAAAATTTGCATAATAAATGTTTCTTCGCCTCTTTCTATGAAAAATTATTCGCAAGTTTATAGTAAACTGGAAAACAGAAGGCATTTGCTAAGAAACCTCATGAATGTAAGTTTTTGAAATAAATATTATTTTGTTTTCAGTGGCTTGAAAAAGACTTCTTGGGATTCCTCAACAGATGGGAAGCCGAGGCAGCCTCGAGAACAGAATTAAGCACCAAAGAAAGGACTCGACTGTGTTTGAGCAAGGAAACTGTTGAAGGATTCCGAATTCAAGGTACCTTATTTAAACCATGAATAATAATAATGAAATGAATATGTTAGTAATGTGTTAGTACCTGAAGTAAGACACCTTCTTACTTTTTAGCTTGATTAATTGTGATTTGCCTGCCATGAAATGTCTACACTTAATAATGTAACATTGTTTTTTTTTCATTCCAGTGAAATCGTTCATCGTCCTTACCAAAGAACTCCTGAGTGAACCTGGTGTGGAGTTCTTTCTGAGCGCCAAACTAAACCAAGATCCTTTGGAGGAGTACTTCTCAAAACAGCGAAAAATGGGTGGCAACAATGAAGCACCTTCCGCCCTTCAGTTCGGCTACAATTACCTTAAGCTGATAGTAACTGGATCACAAGCAGTACGTGCTGCAGCGAAAGGGAACATTGAGGTACTTGACAAAATTGACATTAGCAATGAGAAAATGCCCCGCAGAAAGAAATCAAACTAGAATTTGACAAAGTGCCATGCTTTATTTTGCAAAAATAATTGTAATCAAAGCAATGCCATTTCATACAATTGCACTTCATAATACGATAATTTATCAAACCTGCAGAATATGAAATATCCATAGGTGCGTCACAAGGACTTCATTTGTGTCATTTTTTCACCATGCATGTACTGAATTATGAGAAAAGATTATTAAAATATGTCATTAATCCAAACTTTTCCTGAGACTTTTGTTTATTCTTGAACGCGTCATCTTCAGAAAATTAAAACTTTCTGCATAAGCTTTCATCCGTAACTTGGCGTAATTGTCTATGAGTTTGTCAAAAAGGTCATAATGGTTGTGACCTGACAGTTTGTCCCATGTCTCCCTTATGTCATCTGTGGCCTTGATTGTTTGAATGATCATATTGTAAGTTGGCTTTGTTGATGTTCTTTGAAAGATGGATTTACACACTTTCTCAATTGCAACAAACAGGATTAAAAAATCATCGTTGACTTTAACGAGAGCCCCTCTATCTCGTCCCTCAATCAAAGCCTTTGTGTAGCCTAGAAAGTCCCCATCTTGATCATCATCATCATCATTTAAGTTTTCGAGATTGTCCAGAAACTTTTCAAGGAAGTCGGTCACTTCAGGGTCAAACCGCCGGAGCTGTTTTCGTAAAATGAAGCCGGCCACATAGCGCAATGTCATCAACTCGGTCTCCTCCAGTTGTGTTTGTTGAGATGACACTACTGGTTCTTTGGGGTGTTGTAAACTGAGGATAATTTCCCTTCGTAAGTTGTCCATTAGTATCCAAAAGACTATTCTTTCACGGTACAGAGATATATTTTGCATCTTCAGTAATTTTTGAAAGTCCTCAAAAGCACATTCACTAGAAACCACACTATGGAAAGAAGATTCAAGGTGGTTCATTTTCTTGTTACTCGTAGCTATGAAGTTTAAATGATTCACAAGCTTGACTATCTGAATTTTATCTGCATCTCTTGTTGTTTGATCATGTAAAATTTCCATTTGCTCTGCATCTTGCAAATGAAACTTCAGCGAGGGGTGTTGCACAACTCTATTCACAGCCTTCAGGAAAATGTTCACAGTTTCTGAAAAAATGCATAAACTGTTATTGCAGGTCACCTTACAAATGTAGCAAATTTAGTGTATATCAATGAAACTATGAAGTTCTCAGAGCAGGTCTGTTATTGTATTAAGAAAAATAACAAAAGAAAGCTGAAGGGTTGTATTGCACAAATATATTAGTTGTACAAGCATTTGATTCCACAAGTGATAGCTATGTTTATTTCCCTTGAATTAGTCATGTACATCACACATACTTAGGAACATTTAATTATTAATTACATACTTGTACATGAATACTGTAATCAGTAATTGATGACAGGATCCCATTGATATCAACCATAACTGCATTAACTAGTTAATCGCATTCCTATGTGAGCATTGTTTACACACCTGTTTGTTCTTGCTGACCTGCCATTGCTGCGAGCTGTCCCCTTCTTGAAAATGTAAACAAATGTCTCAGAGGCA
Organism: Platynereis dumerilii; assembly: GCA_026936325.1. NCBI lineage: Eukaryota > Metazoa > Annelida > Polychaeta > Phyllodocida > Nereididae > Platynereis > Platynereis dumerilii. The sequence goes on from JAPTHN010000031.1 coordinate 4,063,985, forward strand.
GGGGTGGGTCACGGAAACAAACGAAGTCAGGCACGGAGTTAGCCGACTTTCCAGAGAGGGGGGGTGGGTCAATCAAAAATGAAACAGGAGCCCATGATGCGCATCATTAGCACAGGCAATTAAGATGGCCAGCGCTACGCACATTGTACCTTTGATGTACCATTGTGTGGCCTCCTCTTTATAACCTCCCTGCTCCAAGCATGCCTCAAACAGGGCCAAGCCCCAAGCAGGGTGGCATACACCATTGTGCTGCTAATCAACCTTGGACTGAAATGGATATCCCAGATTCAAATATTTCAAAATTCAGAAGTTCATTAGACAGCAGCTCGTCTGGCAGATATTAGTGATTCTGCAGGGCGGTCCTTTGAAACTGTGGGTATCTGACTGAGGGGGGCAAATATGACAATCATCAGGTCCAATTACTGGCTCCTTGACAAACAATCCCGTGGAGAATTCACTTGAAAGTGCTGCAGTTGTCCCCCTTCGGTAATATAGTTGGTGTTAGTTACTTTGAAGGCGACAGCTCATTTGTATACACAAGAAATAGACACATGGAGATGACATCCCCCAACAACTGTGTGCATAGCAACTGACACAAGACCCCCCTCCCCCCAACCTAAACCTCGCGCCTGAAATAACTGGTAACAGGCCCGAGTGGGGGACTTGGCACTTTTTAAAGGCCTATCACTTTCGCAAGTTGTTGCATCTGATAGTTTTGGCAGACAATGTGTAGAATTTCAATAGAGCACACAGCTGGTTTTGGGATCACTGTATAAACAACATGTATTTGGGGTAGCCCTGGAGTATCCGAGGCCCGACCAGCCGACTGTGACAGGAGCGACAGGCCCCAAAATGAAGGGGGGGGGGGGTAATTAGCTTTGAAGTGCCGAGGGCCGATCATGCGTAACAGCACAGGGTGTTGAGATGCGCCCCGGGGCTCATCAAGTTACGGAGAGAGTGATTTGGGGGCCTTCGGGGGAGTTTTCTGAAGAGCCGCCCTCCCATGATGTGTTTTACATACTCCTTTGCTTTATTTGAATGTTTCCTGTTCCGGTCGTTGCTTCTTTTCATTAATACATCTACCAGGAGCAACCCCCCGTGACGTCATTCTTGGAGGGAATCTTTCATCCGGGTACCTGATCTGCCTGACCAAATGCTGCAACAAATTCCCTTCAACATGCACTAATATTTAGGCGTGTTTACACCCAGCAGACGGTTTATTTGTAAACGAGGGAAATGAGTTGGGCAAGGCAGGACTGATCGCAACAACTGGCCTGCTGCTTGCCATGTTGACTTGCCATGTGGCAACACTCACCCCTTCTGAGCTCACACCAGCCAAGTTCAGCAACTCCAGCCCTTCCCACTGGACTCTGACGAGCTGAACACTGCCCAACTGCATCTTGAAACAACAAGGGCTAAACTTGATCTAACTGTAGTCTGTACAAAGGGATAGTTTCATTTAGACTGAAAAAGCTTACAAATGAGAAAATCGGCACCTTGTTAAAAAAAAAGAAAAAAAATTGTTGAAAAAGTCATAGTGGTTCATTCATGACCTGGTGAATCAAGAAAAGAATTTTCACAGACCTGGAAAAGTCAACTTGAGGCCCAGAACCAGATTGTATAAGCATTAAGAAATGGGCCTAGACGCAGGTTACTTCAAGGGATAACTAAGTCTTGCAGGATTCTCTCAAGTGGAAAATTTGGCTAATCCGTCATCTTTGAGAATACCATACATTCTTAATGAATATGGAGTTGTTTTCCGAGACTGTCGTATTGAGACATTTAATGAAATGCTTTGTTGGCTTTTTGTGGCTGGCTGTTCACCAGGAATAATCTGCAGATGGATTGTTTGATGGGTGAATTAAAAGCATTTTATACAATCTGCAGAAGAATGGTTGACAAAAGAAACATTTAGCATCGGGAGCTCCATCGATCTGTGATCTAAGGGGGGGGGGCATGTGCAACTGGAGGCAATTAAAAGCTGTGTTGAGATGCGCTGCATGTGAATCCAACAAATAGAGCTGTGTTTTCCTCCGCGCCAGTGAACATTAACACAAAGAAAGTAGTTCGTCACAAAAATCATATTTGTGTATTAGAAAGGGGGGGGGCTGCTAATAACTTGGAATCAAAGGTGTATAAATGCAGTGGGGCTGAAACTGCTTTGTGCAGGCAGCAACACGCCAACCTTGCATCATTTCAGACATTTCAGCAAATGTAAAACTTTGCATTTCTCTTCATTTCTGTTCATTCTGTTGTTGGCCTACAATATTTGCCCTCACGCCTCATTGCCATCGTGTGTTCATTTGGCCACAATTCTCCCAATTTGTTGTTCCCAACTTTAATTCCTTCTTCCACTTGTGGCTACATTAGTTTACAACTTCAATCAACTCCCAACAAAGGGCATTAAAAGTTAATAATTAATGGATTATCCATTAGGGCATTAAAGTCACCTTCCCTTTAATTATTCATAATATGGTTCACTATGAAATATTCTCAAAGCTCATAAGTAATAGAAAAGCAGGAGATTAAATGAATTGTTCATTGGGTGTATATGGAGCATGTCATTAATTGGCGATTAGAAAATGATCTCATTTGCTGCTTGGCCGCCACACAATTGGCCGAGGTCTTTGAAATATGTAAATACATGAATACCCAGGTATATCCTTCATTTCAATAGAATCATCCAAGAATTGAAAACTATTATTTCTGCCACCAAAATACAGACATACAAAAGTGACATTGACCATTTATTAGCAAGGGCACATAAAGATGTCAGCACCGCAGCTGATGAATTCGAGACCATTCTTGTGACAGCCAATGACAGGGTCTGCTGACTTTTGGCGGCAATTAATTTGGGAGGGGGCAGAGGGGAGACCTGCCAAAGGGTTATCGGGGCCTTTAACCTTGAGGGTGGGTCTCTCTTGGGGTCTATGGGGGACCTCAGGGTGCTAAGCATGACCACTCCACCCCAAGGGAACCTACACCCAGCAGTGGCTGCCTATCCGAGGCTATCTCTCCTTCATTTGAGATAATTTGAAGTCTGTGATGTCAGCTAACCAGCCATGACGCCAATATATCGAATTCACACATCATGACCCCCCCCCCCAATCTACAAGGCTCTAATTGACTCATCATCACCCTGTACTACCGATGCTGCTGCTGAAGCCTGAAACCCAAGATGACAGATGATGGCAATGTACCAATGTGGCAATGTCTTGCATCCACACTCAATATATGAATGGCTTGCTGTGTTACAAACTTACAATCCAAGACACACCAAAAAGGACACAATTGATGGCACACCTTTTAGTTTGCGATGGTGTTACAAGGACTATTTATAAATCCAAGGTAAAAGTCTGGACACAATGGTAAAAGCCAGGCCTGTGAAGAATCACTGAAGATATAGGCCGAAGTGACACGTTTAATAAGTGACCAACTGACCATTTGAAGTGGTTCAATTTGCTCCAATTAAGTGCCGCAGTCCTAAAATATTTTACTCAGGCCAATAGATCACCAAGTGACGAATGTATGCGAAAAGCATCACAAAGAACACGATTTGAATTAAGGTGAACTGAATTCTCTTGATGTCAAAAGACCCTGCGATTCGCCTGAGACATTTTACTGTAGCCGCAACAATATACAAGCGCAAATTAATGGCGGTTGCTTGTGGCACATATCAAGAGACACAAAAGGCAATTTCACACCAACAATAGAAAACAGCTAGCCCCTAAATGCCCCTATCAACCTTATATTAGCCTTGTATTAGCCTCGTTCGAGAAGGCAATTGCCCCTAATCACCTTTGGCCAGTAATTCACTAACTTCTTAGCGACAGGCAGCCACCTAGCGGCCTCCTTTGAAGTGAATAGTGTCAATCATCAAAAACTGCACAGCGCGAAAATGCAAGAAAAGAAGACATGACTCGGCTGACTGGCTGCTTTAATAAGCATATCAATTAGTCCCTTTCGGAGGAGTCGCTGAGGCAGGCAAATAACTGTATTCATTTGATGTGGAGGGCCCGGCCACTCAGCCAAAAGCTGTGAAGAAGCTGACAGACTCCTGTGGAAACTGCCAGCGGCGAAAACAGCACCTTCTGTGGAACAACCTCCCAAGCAAGGTCAAGGCATTCACAGATTACTGCTAATTATTCAAGGGTTTAATCAATTTGAAGCAAATGAATGTCATCAAGCCAATTTGCACCATGCTGTTACGCATTGAAGCCATATTTGCAGAAACTGTTTGAACATAACCTGACCAAATGTTAGCCTGATCAGAGAGAAAAGAAATTTAATGGTCCCTTGGGCCCAGCAGGCGAATAATTAGAGCCATGGGATCAATTGATAGGATACTGTGAATTGAGGAATATGAAGCACAAAAGGGATATTTCTTTGCATATGTACAGGTACAGCAGGTTCCACTAAAAATCACCTGAATAAAAAAATCGCTGAGTATAAACATGGATCTATAACTTGACCCCTTATAGCTCTATGGTACAAACAATCTGCAATGTATGGATTTTATGATTTGGGCCTGAGATCACTTCAGGGAAAAGTAAATTGATTCTCACTGTGATTCCAGAGTGCCTGAGATGCACCATGAACACAATTTGAGATTCGAAACAGACAGCTACCTGGTGAGGACAAGCCAGAGCTGTCAGAGGAGCAATAAAAACAACTCTTCCTCTTCTGCTTCTCCTTCTGCTTCTCCTTCTGCATGTCCTTCTGCTTCTTCTTCTGCTTCTCCTTCTGCATGTTCTTCTGCTTGTTCTTCTGGCCATCTGCTGGTTGGTGGTTGATGTCTCTCAGATGGCCGCATCACACCTGCATCCTGTGAAGATGCTCTGCTGCTGAAGCAAGGATGAGGCAAGGAAGGTGCAGAGATGAAGCAGAGATGATGATGGCATGAGAACACCATGCAACCATTGCAAGCAACGACCAGCTCATCAGGGCAACAGAAGAGTATGCAACACAGATCAAGACACTGAACGCAACTTGCTCTCACTTTTACAAGAGAGGAGCAAAGCAGACAGCATTGAGATGCCCCCACCTAGCCCACACCAAAGAGGCAGGAAAAGCAAGTCGGTCTGTTAACGACTTGACTCGTGTTTTTGCAAACAAATGTGTTAGCCATGTATCGAGTGGGGAGCATGTGGGGCCCAGCTGAGCAAGGATTGAGCAAGGATTGCCCACGGAACCAATGGACAAGCAAAACAGAGATAGAGACAGACAAACAGAGGAGGGAAAGAGAAAGAAACCAGCAAGAGAAGAAAGAAAGAGAGCAGAAGAAACAGGTCCACAGATGGCAGTCATCTCATCACTCCAACATTTGCAAGAAGTTCCCCAAAAATGATGCAGAAAAATCAGCAAAGTTAATGTCAGATCAAACTCTGCAGAAATACTGAAATAGTGATGGCAGAGCATGAAGAGCATGAGATGAAGAGCATGAGATGCAGATCTGGGGAGCATCAATTTATTCAGGATGGCAAACAGCTGAGATGGATATTGAGGAATAATGGAGCATGCTTTGAAAAAGACATTGATGTCTCTGCCAATTATAAATCCTTGGCAGGTGTGAAGCTGACTCACTCGATGGCTGTTGGGACTATCATTGGCAGCCGATTGCATAACACACTCCACAAACTAATAGCCTAACAAGAGACTATTGACTTGTGACTGACATGACTGAGCACTGCTAGATAATAAACTTGATTGGCCCTCCATTGGCCCTCCAAGTCCCTTTATGAGCTGCGATTATCTCCCTGACAGAGCCAGGCTATGAGTGGAGGTGTAAGGGAGTATTAGCAACATGTCAACCATCAACTCTTTGTTTACAGGACCCTCAGAAGTGCATCCGGCTGTCAAGGGCCCCAGGGCAACGGTCAGTCGTGGATGACTCTTTTAGATGACCATCGTGGATGACCATTCTGGATGACCAGTGGACTGCTATGTTACTCCTGTGATGTCATAGATGCTCCTCTCTCCCACTGAGTGCCTCCACTTGACCACTGCCACACCTGTCATTGTTATGCCTTTGTGACGTCACAACCTGCCTCGTTTTGACTGGGACATAAACAAAGAGCATAACAATAGACAAACAGCTACTTGGTGAGGGCCGATGGGTCTTGCAGTGGCTGACCGACATCAAAGGGCCTCCCCACGAGCTGATCGCTTGGTTCACACTTGACCTGGCAACAATGCAGAGGCCAGTTGTGTGTATTATATTGTAGCAGATGGCAGCACTTGCTACATGGATCTAATTGTTCGAAAAATAATTCCACATTCTGCAGGCCACAACTGCATGACCAGTGGGACCACCCATCATCCCAGGCTACCCTCTCCTTGCTCTCAGGTCTGCACTTGGCAAACTTCTGCAACCTCTCAGGTCAGGTCTGGACTGAGGACAAGTCAATAGCCATATATGGAACTTGGAATTTGTCCATTCTTGTGGAAAAATAACAAGCCACATACATGCAAATGAAAATGTGTAAATGCTCGATAAATAGCATGCTTTAGGGATTAGAATGGCTTTGAAATGGCTTTGAAATGGCTTTGAAATCTCCATTGGCTTCAGTCATGAGAGCAACCAGCAGTTGGGCTAATGTAGATGGCATCCAACCAGTTCAACCTAATGGTTCAACCAAGAGGTATAGTGTAGGCCTACCTTCAGCCTAGGATGCAATTGTAGCAAGCCAAGGGCTGGGGGCCAATTAGCAGAGGATACCTCTTCCAGGAAAGCAACCAGCCTCTTCATAACCGAGCCCCTCAATAACTTGGCTTGCCTCTCAATAACCGAGCCCCTCTCAATAACTCTCCAATCAAGTTGTTTCAACTGCCCTCAACCGTGAAACAAAGCAGACCTGGGCCCAGGAGATTCCCTTTGAAAGCGACCCACCCAACTCGAAGGCCCTCATCCATGCTTGCTTGCTATGAAAATTATTTTCCTAATTGGGTATTAGCTACAGGTCCTTGGCCCTCCACAATGCTACACACAATGGCAAACATTTCTCCTTTTGTGGAAAGGACCCATCCAAGGGGAAGGGGCCACTGGAGGTTCCCGGATGAAATGCACCCCACCAGGAAAGAGCGGAGGACACAAATCTCAGCATGGGAGGTTGCCATATGGGCTGAGGGGCAGGAATGGGCGATATAAGGGCTAATTTACATTAGGACGGGGAGAGTGGATAATTCAAATTATATACATAGAAACTGTAAACACTACTGTAAAGCCCTAAGGGTGAAAATGAAAATTGCTTCATTTTCAATAAATAGGCCACTTACTGCAGTCATTGGCACTGGTCAGCAAAGTGGCCTTATTGGATCTTTACAAATATGAACCTTGGCCTCAATAACTATCAGTATACAAGTGAAATACAGTTGACATTCAAGATAAGTGATGAGATTTGCAATGCTGAAAATAATCATAAACATCATGTCATACTCATGAAATATTCCCTGCTAATTGACTGCATCACCTGGAAATTTGAATTTGCAGGGGCCCCTCAGGGACAATGGCTTATTGGAAGGGCACTCAGCTTCACAACAGTTCTGTCCATTTCCAGTTTATAAAGGGTCCGAGTGTCGAGGTAAACAATTGTGACTACTCGAATAACAATTATTGCACTCCAATAGCTCTCTGTTGCCCTGTGTTGCCCAATGTTTCATAACACTCAGGTATGTGGAGTCATTGTGGAGTCACTGTGGAGGAGGTAGAGGAGTCTGAAACAATTTCCTAATTGCTAACACCACAACAGGACCATAATGGGGCCTATGATATTATATCAATTTGTATCAATTTGTAGCATTATAATGACCAGCTGGCTGGTAGTCCATGACAAATGCAACACCTCTATTCACTCAGTGTATTCCAACAGCACTTGTCATCTCCTCACAGTGGCTTGCATGGCAGTTGTATTCATTTCATTGAACAAATGCATTAGGACTCAGAGGCAGAGACAGCCTTTCTTTTGATTACAGCCATTGTTGCATTTCAGTGCCAAGGAGTCCCTTCCACCATTCACCAATCCATTCCACAATGCACCAACTCATTCACCAATCCATTCAACATCTCATTCAGCAAGCAGAGTTCTCCCATACCTGTGGATGCACCGAGGAGCCTGCCTTGGCATACCTGTGTATTGACAATTAGTCACCTGAGTGGATTCTGCCTCAATAACAATTATGCTTCAAGCAAAAGCAGCATCCCAAGCAAAGGGGCTGGCAAAGGAGCCTTGGACACAACATCAGTAGCCAGCCATCTCAGTGCCATCCCATAGAGGCAAGCAGAGGCAGAGCAGAGGCAGAGAGAGGCTGCCTCCCCATCACAGAGAATCGCAGAGACAAAAGGTCTCAGTCTGCCAGTTTTCTCAGTTCTAATCAGACATGGGTGCAATCAGGCGTGAGAATCTCAAAGCAATCACATCAAACAGCCTCCATTAAGGGCTTTGCTGGGCTTTGCTGGTATCTAATTACTCCCTGGGAACAGTCCCTTTGAGAGATCATAAATATTTGCGTGGTTTTTGTCCATAATGCATAGCTGGGCGGATCTGTGGCCCTGCGCAGAGGCGGCTTTTTTCTGTGGGTGGCCCCCGTCACCTTCCAGTCACCTGCAGGCCCTGGACTTATCAATTACATAATTCTTCTATCCACTCCGACTGATCTCCAATCAACCGTGACAATAACAGGCCATCTAACTTTCTTTCTTGGCTGCGGAAAACCAATCGAAGCCTTCTGATATCTCAGGGACATGACACCTCCTCGCTGGTCCCTGGCAGTCCGCGTCACTCTGCGTCACAGCGCATTGCAAACGCGTCACCACCAAATCATTGTCATTTTTCCATCATCGTTTCTTTGATAAGGACAAAAACACAAACAATGACAAAACAAGGTGAAACAACATATATATAAAAGACAAAACATCGACATATTCAGAAAAGTACATGAACTAACATAATATTCCTTCGCGTTATCCCAAAACCCAGAACAACCCAGGAGAGTGAAGCGCTAATGCTTTCTTAGTGACATCTGTCAGAAAGGGCAAAATTCCCTGGCATGGGTCACCATCAACGCGCTTCAAAGAATTTCGCTTTTATAGAATTATATCCGCTGGTGAATCGCAAATGGACTAACTTTGCGCTAAGTAATCCCAGTAAGAAATGGCGTGATTTTCCCTTTTTGTTCACAAGATATGTATACAGCGATATTTCGTGTTGGGCTCACAATATCAATTGTATTTTGGCAAACCTACCTTCAGTCGAAATATCTCCATCGCAGAATCACCCGCCCCTTGAACCGTTTTGTCCCAAAGCAAATTCTGAAGGAACGTTTCCATGGCGGCCATATTGGTTGCGCCCTTCCATTCGACGGTAACTGTGCTGACGCTCTGCAAAGATCATTAATGCGAATATATGTAATATATATCTACATATACAATATCATGAAGGAAAAACATTATGCAAAGAAGATATATCGAGAAAACAAGAGAAGTAGACAGTTAGGAAAGCGTCACAAGTTGGAAGTGCCGGATACACAGCTCATTAAGTCAATATCACAAGAAAGAGAGAAGAGATCACGGCAAATACCACATCGGAAGTGAGAAAAGAACATAGGTCGTGGCATTGTAAGCAGTTTACGCGTTAATTTAATTCATTTATTGATTCACACAAACCTTGTCAATGTGGGAGTGGGATGCAATGGCCAACTCTTCCCTTTTTGATTTTAGACTGGAACAAGAAAAATACAAGAAAAATTGAAGATCAATTTTTAGACAAAAATCAGTGAAAATAAAGAAGATGGGCAGAAATTGAAGCACGGATGGAAATAGCTGAGGAACAATCGGGAATAATTAGAAGCAGCAAGAGAAAACACTCGGCCGAGCAGGAGGATGGCGGTGGGAGAGTTTCTAAGATACTCAACGAGCCAAGGGCCTTGGAAACAATGGCTAAAACAATGTTAGGCAGAGGAAGAAAGGGAGAAAAAATGTGTAAAAAGAGTATTTGGGATTGCTGGCGTGTGTAGTGCTGAGCTGGACCCACGTGGCATTGTAAACAGAGCATTTCTACATTTCCGGACTGACAAACTCAACTCCACCCCGAAAGAGCTTACAGATGGCCGCATGACAAGAACATTAATGCCTCATGGCCAGCAACATCCGAGCCCCTCTCGAGCCCCTCTCGGCTCCTCTGCCAACGCATGATGCTTCGCAGTTATATAAATCCCTTTCTTCTGTACACAAACATTTCTTTCTTTCCTTATAAACCAACTGCAGCAAGAATACCGAGGATGAAAGATGGCGCACTCGCAACATGCGAAACGGTTTATCGCGAATTGGTACACATGTTTCCCCGGAATTCTGTATCGATATCAACCCCCATCTAAATAAATAACATATTGACGTTTGCTCTTTTGTTGACGAAATGTTCCCCCAGCTATTCCAAGGGAGATGCTCAGTTGCTCAAAGATGATTGATTTAGATAAGTTACAGAAGCATGGCTGGGAAGGGAGAAACACCAATTACCAAATGATATCTATGTGTATAACAGTGTATATATGGGTAATGTATTGTATATGCTGCTAGATACAAACAAAAGGGCAGCCAAGAAAGCAAGCACAAAGTTCAGCCATTAGTCATCCGTTGTACAAACCGCAGTCCGGTCGGGAGGAAGTTATTCGCGGGGGTCATCTCTTGTTTTGGACAAACAACAAGAAAGATGACGAACAACCGAACAACCGTGTCGCTGGCAAATATGACAGAAGGAGACCGAGAGAAGCACAAATTATATGCGAGGGTAAATATTGTTGGTTCGGGGTGTTCACCCTCCCAGGGAATTGGAGGGAAAGAAGCTCCAAGGACAACAAGCGTAAGCTGTCATGGCCCGAGCCGGCCTTTATTGTTGTGGCATTATGCGAGGAGAAGGGCAAACTGACAACCGCTAAACACATCCGCACAAGAAACACCACACTAGAGTCCCGGCCCAATTACTAAATGACCATCAATATGGATGCGTTTACGCCCTGCAAAGTTCATAGGTGCCCCATGAAATGATATTCTAAGCCGTTCTGTTGGTCTTACCCCGCACAGTCATATTTCCGCTCCCCAGACTCACCTCGCGTCGTTTATGTTCTCGTAAGCGTTCAGGTCCAAAATGTCCGCCAGGTTTACTCTGCAAGCAAAAACAGCGAGACAACAACATATTAGGAAAATGCGAAGAGGGCCAATGATGTAAAAGGGCATTTGCTACATTGCGGAAAGCTGATAGGAAAGCTGATAAAAATGTAGCTTCTGAAAATGAGCCTAATGGCATTCATCGTAAACATGAGATACTCACTCCGATCGCTTTGTTTCTATGAGTTTCGATACACCGTTGATACTCCTACAAGAATAAAACGTCAAATAATAATATTAGTAAAAGTTAATAAATACTTCGGATAATGACCTGCATGTGAAATAACATTGCAAAATGAGCAACCCACCTGATGGCGGTTCTTGTGGCGAGCAACTCTTCGTTTGAAACCAAATCCAATTTGTTGATTATGGCAACATCAGCCAGGGCCACTTGCCTGCAAAAAGGGATGGAAATATTCAATTAAAAGGTTAAATAAGCTAATTACTGCACTTTTTAAAATAATGTGTTGTGAATAGCTAACACACTGGAGCAACTAAAAGAAGACAAATTCATCAGGCCTAAAAAAGATGTGAAATTGGGTAGAGTTGAACCACTCTGCTCTCAGAACACCAGATCCTAGAGTGAATTGAATGGGATATGGTTGCAATTCTTGAGAGATCGGTGTGGATTTCATTTGATTTGAAGCAACATGCCACCAAAACAAAACAACCAGGTTGGATGGAGAGAAACTTGAAAGGAGGAAGGTGTTGTCCCAGGACTGCCAGGGGTCCTTCTAATAGGACTGTGCATGTGGTTCGATTTCTTCAATTCCAAGTCTCTCTCTGGGCAAAGGGCTCTGCCAGTGGGGAGGCCTGCTCCTGCTCTCAAGATCTCTCAACCTGGGAACCTGGGCAGGGCATTTTGGTATCAATTTTCTCCCTTTGTTGCTCATTTGCTGAGGGGGTCTTTGGGTGTCTTTGGAAGTGGGGCGAAGGATAAACAGGACTAGGGGAAGGTCTAATGACAGCCTCATGGGGGAAGGTGTGGTCCGGAGATGGACACAAGAAGGCAACACACCCCCTGGGGCAACACAACAAGGAGCATGGGCAACACAACAAGGAGCATGGGCAACAGACCCTGTGAGCAAACACTCCTTGGATACAGCAAAGTTGAGCAAACGCATCCATGATGCCTCCATGATGCCTCCATCCCATCTTCATTTCATCTCCCTCCCATCTTGATGCCATCCAGCCTCAGCAGCATCTTCTGCCTCCCACTCACTCTGCTCCCTGCCTCCATCCTTGCCTCCCTGCCTCCCCATCCCTGCTTCCTGCTTCATCTTTTAGTCGTTGCATCACACCGCTCTCTCTCACCTGGCTGTTCGATGGCTGTCTGCACAGGTGTATACCCCCCCCCCCCCCCACAGGACCAAGACCCCCCTGACCTTTCTCCTGGCTACTTTGCCGCAATTACAGACCAATCTCTCTCACCACCTTATCCCCAACTTTTTCCACCTCCCCTGATCGATGCCACCTTTTCAAAACTCAAGAAAGATGGATCACAAACTTCGCACTCTCTTTTTACACATCTTTTTACTGCAATTTTGACCTTTTTTCTTTCAAACCAAGCATACTCTCAGGTCTCTTATGAAACATGCAGCCAACAGCAAACACATGCTGAGCCCTGCCAAGGGAACTGCCGCTCTCCAATCCTCACCTCACAGTCCTGAATTAAATATGACACATGAATCTCAACATTTCTTTCAACTGACAACATCCAACTTCAGCCCAAACTCACAAAGAAATCTTCAAAGAACAACATCAACTCCGAGCAACTTTTGAGCAACAGGGAATAGGAAGGCATTCTCAGCATCATTATGATGTGGGTTTGGGGGACATTTCAGCTGCTTTAGTGGTCAGCTCCATGGTCAACCTTGGAAGATCAACAGATACCTCAACCACACTGGCCATTTGTAAGCCTGAATTTGCCTTTTTTTTCAAAGTTCAAATTCCCATGGTCACTAACTGGGCTGGGCTAATGGAACATAAACAATGAGTGGATCCAATGTAAATCATGGAAATGCAATGTAAATCGGACACTGAATCTAATGTAAATTCAAGAAAAGTTTGCACACCCACCTGACTGCTTCATTCACCACCCCATCAGGTTTCTGCTCCTGGAGATGCTGCAAGCAAACAAATTGGAGAAGGATAAGAAGGGGGATAAGACAGGGAGAGATTAACAAGGGAGAGATAAGATGAGAGGGAGGGATAAGAAGGAAGGATAAGAAGACCATAACACCCCAGAGATAACTCGTGATTGCCCATAAACACTTGTCAGGGCCCAGTGACCAATAGACCCCCCCCCCATCTGGTGAATACCTGGTGACAGGAGACTTATCCCCATCAGTTGTTCCATGCCCAGCATGACTGCATTCGTGACATACTCCTAGATACTGAGAGATACAGGGAGATAGCAGGAGATTACAGGGAGATTACAGGGAGATAACAGGGAGCAGGAATTCTTTGATCGCTTGATGCATGGCTGATGAGGATGGAAAATGTAAATAAATGAAAATGTCATTAGGAGCATTTAGCTGGCTGATGACACATGGGAGTGCTAGCCCAGATATGTTCAGATATGCTCAGCTATGTGTCGGCCTTTCGGTCTCGACTTATCACAACACAAGCCAGCCCTGATGTTCACACCCCTCGACTTCAAACAACATTATCTCTGCACTTAAACACCTTCAAACAAGGTGGCTTTTTTGGTCGTGTCCACATGTTCGCTTAGTTTAAGTTAGTTAAATGTTGTTAAACACTTCACAGGGGGCATAATCCATACGAATCGCCATTTTAACCAGATGAGAGGGGATTTTGTCATAACCGATTAATGAGCTGATACGACATGCTGTTTAAATGCACTTGTAATATGGTGTATGATGAATGCTCGCAGGTTGCAAAACATACTTGGTGCATTTTATGGACGATATCATGCATTTTGATGCACATGTACTTTCAATTAAGCCAGTGTTTATCACCATGTTATATGTGGGCCACCAGTTGTACACAGAAGCAAAAACACGAGTTCAGTTGGTTTCTCTATTTACACACAAAAGAAAATAGAGTTGAGATAAAAGTGCACCCTCCACTAAAATCCAGTCCAATAAAATCCCAGGTGTTCCTTCGTCAAGTGTAAAAGAGTCAACTTCAGACAGGTACAGATAAACAAAATTAGACTTAGTGATCATAAAAAGAGCCAGCAACTGGGAGTGGAGTTTATAGAGGGAAACCAAATGTTGGGAGAAGTTATGACATCGAAAGGTTCACAACACCCTGAGAACATAAACAAGAATTAGGAGGAAAGGTTTAGGGGGAGATTAGAGGAGCACAAATTGAATTAGGAGATGGAATCATCTCTGGTTGAGTGAGGTGATTCTGAGGTGATTCTGAGGTGATTCCACGTGGCTCTGAGGTGATGCCAAGTGATGTGGGTGCTGAGGCAAAGCTGAGAGGTGATGTTTCCTCTTTGAAGCGCCATGTCTGATGAGAGGGGAGCTGACAGACGTCGTGTGGGCATCAGGGAGCAGCAGAGGAAGGTGCAGGAAGATGCAGGGAGCAAGGGGGTGCAGGGAGGAAGGGGATTTTGATGGAGCCATAGAAGATGCCGAGGTGACACCCAGCTGGTTCGAGGCACCTGACTGCATGTCCACATGGTCCGCTTGGCTGATCACACACGCAGACAACTGCGACTCATTTGCTGCCTCTCAGCTATGAACACCATCTTGATTATGTTACTTTATGGAGTTCTTGAAAGATCATCGAGCTGATAGGGCGCAGGTTGGATCCTTGGATCACCCTTCGATCACACAAATGCTTGGATAGATCCACTTTGTCCTGTTGCAATGAGAGCATCACTTGGCTCTGTCCACTGACCCCTCTCAATGGATGTGGCCTCTGACCTCAACCCCACCCCTTAAGCTCCCAAGCATCAATATTGACCCTCTGCCCCAATTAAACCCTCCAACACCTCCCTGCAAGACCCCTGTAAGACCCCATGCAACACATCCCTCCCCTGCATTCCTGCTTTTCTTCACCTCATCCCCTGCCATCCAGCAAATCCACCCTGACAACTCCCTGCAATTTACAGCACGCTTCCTGCTGCATCCTCACACCTTGGAAATTGTTGAAATAGGATCAAAGAGAGGGTTGTGTACATCTAACACCTCTTAACACAAGTCTGAACACAAGTCTTAACACAAGGCTTCAGGGAGGTCGTCATCCATTTACTGGCAGTGTAACAACTTTTTTTCACTGATTATGAGAGATGCTGCCTGTAAGTGGTGGGGACAATTGCACATCATCCAGGCCCAAGAAAAAGACACAGGGGTGAAGGCAGCCACCAAGCAAGGCAGGCTGAGTGTGGAGCTCATTTGCCGCCTCCCTGCCTCCTCAGATCACCAATCAAAATCATCTTTTTATTGCACTTTTTCTTCCCCATCTTGTCTTGATCCCACAACTTGACGACCATAATATCTGACACTCGACTGGCAACAAAGAGCCGTGACCAAAGCGCACATTTTTGGGATTTGCGCAGATTTGGAAAGAGGGATTCACTGAAAATATTTTTGACTAAGAAGTTAGTCAAAATGTCTAAGAAGTTAGCCAATTTGACGATGTCTTATATGACTAACTTTGGTTAGTCAAACTGACCAACTTCTTAGTCATATTGACTAACCAGGGTTAGCCTTTTTGACGATGTCTTATATGACTAACTTTGGTTAGTAAAACAGAATAACCTGCTCAAAGTTAGTCATAATGGCTAATGTCTTGTTAGCATTCTTGACTAACAGGGTTAGTCAGTGGTTAGTCAGTTTGACTAAGTTCAGTGACACAAGCCAATTTGACCAAACTGATTAATGCTTGCACGCCATTCACCTAAAAATTATTGTGTCTTTGCATCTTTGGTCAATAAATTATAAATTTAAATTATCATAATTATAATTGTTATAAAAAATGTTTATCACGACATCTTTATGAAATAACAATCAAATAAACATTTCATGTAATGTTTTATATTTACCTGTGGATGTTTGTATATATATACATTGAACATTCATTAACAGAATGCCTATGTGAATCACAAAATATGAAAATGATGTAATTCATTGAGTCTTTAATTGTAACTTCACAATAAAACTCTTGCAGTGGAAGTTCCTCCCTCAAAGTTGTTTGCATATTGATCAATCCACACATTTTCTGTCACACCAATAAAGATGAGTTTTCCGTATATGTTCCAGCCCTCTGGTAAATCACGGATACATTTGTCCTTTTTTTTGTTTCCTCGTCCTGCTCGATATAACATGTTCATTTTCGTCCATCATTCCATCTGACATAGAGATAGAGGTGGGTCCACGGTAAAATTCCGATATAGGCCTATCACTTTGAAGTTCCTCTGTTATTTCCAGCTTTCACATTTATGAAATTTCAGTTTATAATACATTTAATCCTTCCTCTCCTTGATGGGCTATATAATATGAAGTCATATCATAGGCATACTGTCAAAGTCATCAACTTGGCATTGTTCATATGGATCCAATATAGCTGAAAACAAAGAAGGGGCAGTCAGTTGTTGTTTCAGAGACAAAATGTAATAAGTATAAACGTAAAATCAAATCAAAATAAAATTGAAATTTAAAGGTGACAAAAAAGTGAGAAGTTTCTAAAAAATAATATCAAGGTAACAGGCAGAGGGAGGGGTACACCCCTTAACTCCTCAATCAAATACCTAGTCATTTTGACTAACCTACTTAGCCATTTTGACTAAGTTGATTAGAAAAAATATTCTGCATGGGGAGGGAGAGGGGTTGGTTTAATTGTTCTGTACCAAATGCTTATCCTGTAACCCGGAAGGGGGGGGGGGGTGAGGTGAGCCTACTTGGTCTAGTCATTTTGACTAACCTACTTAGTCATTTTGACTAAGGGGGTGACAATTTAATAATCGGGGGGGGGCTTGGATTTTTCCTTGGCGGGAAATTTTTTTATCTCACCGTAATTATTTATTTCAAGACGCAAAGTCCCTGAATATATTCATTCTCAAATCAAGCATTGCCTTATTAAATTATTATTTATTTCAAAAAACTCCAAGCCCCCCCCCCTTCAGATTAAATGGTGGCCCCTTAAGTTAATAAATGTATAAACATTTAAAAAATCTATATAGGACAGTGAGTTTAACGGCATAGAACCAAATGCACATCTTGCATCCATGGACGAGAGGGAAGGGGGGGAAGTGCATTGAAATTTGAAAATCATCTTGTAGACTTGTAGAATGAAAGACCGACCGCCGATAAATATGCTATTTATTGACGTTTCCCCACGAAAAAGTCTATTTCTGTACATTTATTCATGATCTAGAGACTGAGACGAACAAAATGACATCAAAACGAGCCCTGTAGCCCAACTAGAAGTGGTCAAACACTTACATTCCAGGTCCGATTGCTTCTTCAACTGTCTTCTCCTTTCTGGAGCCATTTTTGAAATTAAACAGGAAATCACATGTGCGCATGTGCAGCTTTGACTAACCTAGTTAGTCTTTTTGACTAAGGGTGGATTTTTCTTAGACATTTTGACTAAGGTCAAAAATAAGTTAGCTTTTTTGACTAGCCTAGTCAAAATGTCTAACTTGGTGAAGCCTGCAATATTTTCAGTGTTTCTGACAGTCTCTTTGCCAGCCCCCCAGCTACACCTCGGGCCATGTGTTTGAAGTTCAATAAAGCTCAGCACCTTTTTGTTTATTTATTTCTCTGCAACGACTGTAGATATTGCAGCTGGCTGCCAAATATAGCCCCGACAGCTGATGGCTATCACGGCGATGATGACTTTAGCAGCTTCTGCATGCCGTTTGCACGTCGGCCCGCAGCCAGCCCAGAATTAATCACGTTTAATATCCTGTAGGGAGTTCTTTCATGCTCCGATGGCCTCCACATGTTTCTTCTTCTTCCTTTGTAGACCTCCGAGATGTTTATTCCATTCGCCAATCACCTCCGGTTGCCGCCGGAACAAGTTTAACAAACCTGTCACCGGCGGTAAACTGCAGGGCAAACTGAGGGACAAACTGAGGGGTGTGAAAGACTCGAGATTTCATTTGCAGCCCCCCGAGTGTGTTTAGAGCCCGTGTAGGGTAAACAAGGGCAGTGCTGTAAGACCAGTCATTCAAAGAGCACATCCAGGTGGCAGCCATCAAGTGCACTAGACTAGAGCTACAGGGTCACTGTATATTCTTGAGTAAAGTTGTGACAAAAAGGAATTAACCAAAATGTGGCAAACCGAACTAAAGTGAAAGCTGATCTCAAAATCTATCCACTGTAATAACAGGCACTATTCTGTTTGCAGATCACTTGCAGTGTAAGATGACCAACAGCATTAGAGCATCTAGCAAGTTCACTGTCCAAGGTCAGTGCCCAAGGTCACAAACCAAGGTCAAATTGCAGAGTGGAGATGTGGGGCTTCTGTAGCAACTAGCAAGGACGATGAAGGACAAAACCCTGCAGTTGGAACTGCTACTGCTGACTGGTGAGGACAGTGGCTCACTAGTCTCTCTCAGGCTCTGTGTCTACTCCAGGACATTCCAGACTGACCCCCAGGACTGACCCCAGGACAGAAGGAAGACAAGGACAGCCAAGATGGCGTCCAAGATGGCAGTGAGATGTTTGGAGAGGAGGGAATCCCGTCAAGGTGTGATGGCTTTTCAGCAGACTGACCAGAGCGAGGCTGAGCAAGCCAGGCCCAAGGTGAAGCAACAGAGCAACAACAGAGCAAGCCAGTTGAGGCAACGGAGCAAGTTGAAGCAAACTGAAGCAAGCTGAAGGCCAAACATTTGCTCTAGGGAAGCTAACACGAGTGAAGGGCCAGATCGTGTTGATGCTGTGGGGCCTTGGTGGGCTTCTAATCACCTGCAGTCGCCAACGGAGTCATTGCTCACTCCAGATACTCGCGAACGGTGTCACTACAAATAACAACAGTGGAGTCGAAACAGCGTCTTCTCTTTCTTCTTTAAACATATTGCGATCTGTCCGGATATATATATATATAATAGCTTATATCACATAAATATAAATAAGGCAGACAAAACAATGTTTGCTTGGTAGTTTGTTTGTTTGTCTTTTATGCCTCTGCACCTTAGTGGGCTATATCGAGGCAGGCGATCGCCGTATGATGATGAGAAGACTGTGAGTCTGGCACATACCCTATTAATTCAGGGATGCCCAGGGTCTTTCAGTTGCCCAAGCATAGAATACTGGATACAACCCGCCTCCATTTAATGTCCCATGGGCACGGACTAAAGTGAGTTCCCGGGGTGAGATTTGAACCCACGCCCTCAAAACCAAGCGCACTTACCAATTAGGCAGACAAAATGATGAGATACAAAATACATTTTTAGTCTCACCACAGGACTCATGTTTTCATTTGTGCGTGTCTGTCTGTCTATCTGCCATTCCAGTCCGTCCATCCGTCAGTTTATGAGTTACAGCTAAAACGACTGAACCACTTCTGATTAAACTTCGGTTTGGATTCTTCCTTTTACTGTATCCAAGAGCTGATTTGATTTTTGTGAAAATCTGTCAGGGAGATACAGTGTATTTGGCAGATACATTATTCCATTCTATGTTTTCCATTATCACAAACTTTTTTGTCAGGTTCCCACTTCAGTAAACACAGTGCATTCGACTGAAACTAGATTTATATCTGACAGTGACACCAGGGGTGCTACCGTGCCAGTAGTACACATTTATATGAAACACTATGCACTCCACAGAGCGCTACTTTTGCCATTGTTCAAAACAGGACCTGGTTCACAAAAAGGCTCAGCTATATGTTAAAACATTCAATGCTTTTGCAGAGAACACTTAAGTCTGCTTTTCCGTCAAGTGAACAACATCCCTCCGTCCAGGATCATGCAAGAAACATGTCACATGTTGGCATGAAACAATTCCCAGGAGGCAGGTAGAGAGGGGCAGGTATAGAGGGCATGCATCTCCCAGGGCCATGTATCAGCACCTCTCCCAGCCTATCGCCCAGGGCCCCAGCCAAGCTGGTCCAAATCAGGTCCAAGCCATTGTTTTCATAAACATTGTCGTTTTCATCCCTGCTTCATGAATCCTGCTAATTCTGTTACTGGGAGATGCTTTTGTGCTGGCAACCCGAACCCCACAACATGCTGAACTGCTTTTGCATAAGTACATGGGTCTGTGCACACGTGCAATGGATACCAGCACAGTCCCCAGAATCAACTGCTTACACATTCCTCCTCTCCCTGGGCTCTTCCCACTCTCTGTATACAACATATACACCCCACTCTATTTATAAGAACAAGACAAGTCTCTTCGGGCGTGAGGAAATTCTCCACTACCATCTGAGATTTTGATACTTTTGGAACTTTCAGGAGTTTCAACATTTAAAGTCAAATTAATTTGCCGCCACTTTGTGGCTCCACCCTGTGAAAATACAAAGAACCTGGCAGTTATTCATACATTAAATTGCAGAATCTGATAAAGTAGTGTGCAACCACAGCTGGAGACTTTAAAACAGGAGAAATGCAAGCTCACTGTATCCATATAATATATGTACAACAATATCACAACTAAACATAAGCCAAGAAGTGAGGAACCGCCAAGGAGAAGCAGTAACACATCTTGCTGCATTGCACAAGAGTAAAGAAAGTCCGCCAACTGTGAACAGTGCAATAATTGTATTTGGAAAACTTCTTGGCTGAAGTGACATCGTTTTCTGATGCTCACTTCTTGAGTCGTTTGTGGATTCCGCAAAAGCACCGAGAAGCGAAGAAAGTGCGGTTTGAAGAAGCGACGAGAAAAGAAGAACAAAGTGAGGCAGGCATCCGCTGGGCGTTGATTTAATTTGACAAGAAGAATCACATTTCATCCTCCATTTCCAAGCGCCATCTTCAGAATATTGTATATAATTGCTTAGAGAGGCCATGTGGAAGAATCCATGGAAATTTCTTTGGCCAAGTTTTATCAAGAATCTGGCTTTTTGAAACCTTTTCTTTGATGCCCAGAGCTATATCACTTTCCGCAGAGCTATTTGGCAAACTGCTTTTGTGAAACTCAAAAAATGCCGTCGACAGAGAGCAATATCTATTTCCACGAATGACACAAGTGAGGATAACAAGTCCCACCACCCAGCCCTCCCCACAACTCATTTGCCTGCTGCTTCTCCTGCTCTTTTTCTCCAAGAAATCCTGTAATTCATCCTCATTTTGAAGTTTCTTTCAACTTGCAAAAAGTTAGCAGATGGCAAAATGCATTGTGATATTTTATGTCTTTGTAAACCTGGCAAAAAGAGAAACATAACGTGATGGTGGAAGATGTATAACATTTGCAATGAAAATGCTTGTGACAAATAAATACTTTGGTTAATAGGAGGCTTTTTGAGGGAGGTATTTATGCCAAGTGTGTTGTAAATATTGTAATAGATTGGAGTAAAGTGTGATTGAACACTTATCAGCAAAAACCTCACTTTTAGACAACCCAGAATGGGCCCTGCAAGGATATTGTTGAATGAGAGTCCCACAGAGAAATGAGGGGAGGGGATGAAAAAGGGATTTTTGCAATTTTGATGGAAAGAGTTCTTCGCAGTTGCAGCAACAAGCAATGTTAATTCAGGGACCCATGAGAATTCAGGGATGGGACAATTTGGCGAATGCATCTCTCGACTCATTCATTTGCCACAAGCAACATGGAGCAGGGCAAATGCAGGGAAAGCAACTAGCAAATGGGAGGGAGGGGGGAGACTGATCTACAAACAATGCTTGTTTTAATGTTAGGTTACATACACAAGTGAGTGAAGGCAACATTTGACAAAAGCAACAATTATGACAGCACGGTGATGAATGATGTTTTGCCAGACCAAGAGCAATTTGCACAAAGTGGGGGTAATTGGCTATTTGAGGCGGCCAGTTTGATTTGGTGGCCAGAAGCAAAACACAAACAGCCGCAAGTGAGTCTGCCGACAACCGCCAGGGGGCCAGCTGGGACCTGCAGGGACAGGTTTGGATGGGGGACAGGTTTGGATGAGGGACAGGCTTGGATGAGGCTGTTTGTGTTGTCTTATTTGCTACGAGCCTGCTGTTTTCTCAACTATAATACAGGCAACACATCATTCTGCAGATGGATGTCGGTTGCAAAAGGGTCCCCTAAGAAAAACACAGGTGTGAGGCAACCGACCATCCTGCATATTAACATGGGACATATCCCCAAGCCGGGCCAGCCCTGCAGGAACTACAACAATGCCGCATGCAACTCTGTTATAAGCCAAAGCACAATCCAACCATCAGCCAAAGATGGCCCCTAATGCAGAACGACTTAGCACAGCAAACCATGAGACAAACATTTCGCACTCTTGTCTCCGCAACTCTTTTGTTTAGAAAAAGAAGACGTGCTACCCGGGCGCCCTCTTGAGGGAGCGAGACGGACTACTCACCTGCAGACAGAACTTGGCGTCGGCCACGGTGATGATGCCTGCGGAAAGAGAGAAAAATGACACAATAAGAAAACACAAGAACAAGGCGAAGAACGAGGCTCTATGGCCCTACAAACAATGCATTCCGGAGGAGGGCTTAAAATCAACATTTAAGTAAGGACGGCGGGGAGCAAGTAATCCTCAAGATGGCGCTGAGTGCTTGGAATGTTGGCGGCCCTTTTCAATCGCTGTTTCAGCCCTGGCTCAGGCTGGCTGCGCGTTGTGCATTAACATAACTGGGTGAAAAAAGGGAAGTAGCGGAGGGCACTTCCTGGCTGTCAAAGGCTCCGCAGGAAGTGCAACAAGAAACAATGCTCCCACAACAAGCAAACCCCTCGCTACTTATTTAGAGCATAAACTTTGGTAAAAGCATTGTAACAGGTTTATGTTGGTCAAAGCAGACACAGAAATGCCAAAAACAAACCATGCCTCTCAAAATTGCTCTATGGACTTCTTTCTTGGAAATGCTCCTTTGAAACACGTTTTGTGTAAGAAAGCTCACTCCCCAAAGCAAATAAATTATACTTGCTTATAATCACTCCTGACTCTTTGACTGCAAGTGGAATAAATCAAGAGATGAAAACAATGCTCTGTGTTCGGGGCAGTCAGTTTGTTTGCAGAGATCAGCCTCAAATGAAGTCGGTTTCTCACACCTCTGCTTTGTTTGTCACACTGCCCGGGGCCAAAGCTGCAAATTCAATTGAGGCAGATCCAGCAAATGATTCCAGCAAATGATTCCAGCAAATGATTCCATGCAGCAACTGATTTAATTCAGCAAGGAGCAAAGCGTTTGACTCAAGTTGACAGGAATTAGGTGCTCTTGACATGAGCGGTCAATCAGGTGAATTAGAACGAACTGACGAGTGAAGGGGGGGGGGGGGATGTGATTAAGGAACGCTGCTAATTAAGGACATGAGATGGTGGTGCCCTCTAAGGTTTCTCGGCTGAATTAGAATCTTGAGGAGAAAAGAGCTGAGCTACAGTGGACAGCTGCCAAGAGACGTGTTGCTATTACTGGCTAGCATAACTGAGTAATTGGCCACGACAACAGTTGGCCCACGGACAGGAGAGCACGACAGCAGGATTTAAGAGGGAGGGCAGTAGAAGGAGGAGGGAAAGCCCCACAAGGACACAGGGCAGATGGCCCCCTGTCGGCTCATCCCGTCCTCTCAGCAATCCGACTGACCCCGACACATTTGTGCCACCTCGAGGGCAACGCCAGGGCAATGCAGGTGAAATATAGGGCCAGGGAAACATGCTCACATTGTAAACAAACACTGTGACAAAAAGAAGAAATTCACTTTCCAGATGCACAGTGACATGGAACATGCACGGGGAGAGGTGTCGGGGAATGCTTGAGGCATGTGCACTGACAAATTGCCACCGAGTGATCCCATCCCCACCTCCCCTAAAGATAGACAATGATCTACAATGCCACATTATAGCAAATATATTCACCCTGCCAAAACAGGGGAGTATGACTTGTGGCCTTTGATTGGTCTGGGATAGTTACTTCATCAAATATAGCAAGTTGAACACGACCTTGGGATATACATAAACGTCCCATAATCTAAAGAGCAGATATAATTTCTGTTCCAGAAACCAATTCAACTTGTTAAGTCAGTCTCTATGAGACTGCTTTATGTGTTAGACAGTGTCATCGGAAAAATAGGGACTCATGGAGTCTGTTGTTAAGTGAAGTTTGCTAACAGTATAACAGACACCCGAATTTATTATTTTTATTTGCCTGGAATTGCATCACTTGAGGAACCTGCAGCAGCTAGATGCAGGTGGACCATAGCAGACTGAGCAGGGGGATCACTCAAGGAGCCTGTCAGGGGCCTATTAATAGGTGGCCCATGAAGTGGGATGCTGAGATAACCTTTGAATTGCAAAAGATGTGGACTGGTGCAGCCTGTTGCCGATGCTGACAGCCGAGGGGGCTGGGGATTGTAAACTGGCACATAAACAGATCAACATTCCCTGCAGCTATTAAACTCGCCCCTCATCAGTATCACCTTGGTATCACGCATCGGTATCATTCCCAATCACGCCTCTATCGATGATCTGCGAGGGCTGCATCGTGACATTGTGCCTCAAGGATGCAGAGACAAGGGCCTCCCTGTCAAAAGGCAATGTCCAGTCTTGACCACTGGCTGTTTGGCAGGTCTGCCAGGTCATCGAGGCTCAAGTACACCCCAAGGTCATTGGCTGCCCCAAGGTCATTTGTAAGGACCAAGGTCAAATGCAAATGCCCAAGGTCATGGTCGTCAACACATGTGACTTGTCATTTGCAACATATCTGATGACTCCAAACATTTCTCAGCTAAATTGAGGGCTGTCCAAATGTTGAGAGTGAAGGAGCAGACCATGATATAGGGCGAGGGGGCAAACTTCACACCCCGGCCTGTGATGTAATCAGCAGAGTGTAAATGTTTACAAGATCAAAAGCAACCCAAGCAACAGTTGTCATTCCTCAAGCTCCAACTCGGCCCAAGACTAACTACCGGCATGGCTATGTTTTCACTCGGCAAGAAAACTTCAAACGTCAGTTGTTGGCCTTTCCTGCAGTTTAACCATGGAGCTATTAGGAAGGAGGAATAACTGTAATTTGAGAAGGGCAATAAGTCGTAATATACATTAATTGAATCAAAGAATTCTAGGCAAAATTGGCCCAAAATCCTTAATTACCCCCCATAGAGCTGTATGCCTTTGATGTACAATGTGTGTAGCGCTTTAGACCAAAAACCCCCAATATTTCTTCAAAATATTTCTGGTGATTTTAAAGTTTAAATCTTAATATTGGTTTAGTGTGATGTTACAAAATAATCTCATTTCTCATGAGTGTTTGATAAAATACTCCAAATACAATGCAATGCTTCTGGCTGCTTTCTGACTCCTTGTTGATGAGTTATAGACCTTTTTTCTTTTATCTTTAAATCAATGTACAACAAAAGCCGTTTATTTCCTAAAAATGACACAATAACCATCTTGTAGCCCTGAATTTTCTCTTTCCAATGATATCAAACTTATGGGCGGCCAGGAGCGGCCACTATGGTTATTAACAGTTTTAAAAAAATTTACTTTTTCGCAAATAAGCCATACAGAATGGAAAGTTTGATATCTGCTTAGTGCTCTTCAGTTGTATATCTTGATAAACCATAAAACCAACTTGCATTGAGTCATGCAGTGCTTCAAAAATGTAAAATTCAAAGAAATAGTCACACATTTTTAAGAAAAGGTTAAAGAAAGGGGTAATTAAGAAGCAAAGACTGAATGGAAATTTCGGGGTAATTAGGGTACCAGAGCTACACACATTGTACCTTTGAAGTACCAAAGCGATCCCTCCTTCCTAATAGCTCCATGGTTTAACGAATGTGTCAGCTGCTTGCTTGATGACTTCGTCACGGCTTGCATTTCTACAACAACTGTGTTTATACAACGTTCCCCTCGCCTCACTACATGATACGTCGGTGTAAGGCAATAGGCAACACTTGCGCACAAGAATTTCTCCAATTCGCCACAAATCAACATTCCCCCAGGAGAAAAATCCATTTGTATTAGGCGAGCGATTAGCCGTGTGGACTGACTGCAAATTGAAACTTGATTAGACGTTCCATTCGAATGTTTTGTGTACAAGCTAAACATCCGCCAGACGACAGTCCTAACTCAGCAGCTGCGCGATAAGACACCTCGGCGAGGAGTGAGGACGGCAAGTGGGCCAGGGCTTGCGAGGGTAAGAACAGACCATCAAGCTAATTAAAACAAATATTATTGTTTTGCATCCTGCAGCCTCCGAAAACTGCTTCCTGATTCCATTCGTCTTGTAATTCGAGCTGGACCTCAGGGCCCTGGCGGAATTCGGTTTGATTAGAAACAAGCTGGTTTGGGAAATTGATCGGAAGGTCACTAAGGACCTGATGGTGGTGCCCCCTTGCGACTAAGGGCAACAATGCAATCATTAAGGACGAGGGCAAGAGGATGGAGGATGTGACTGGCCTTATCTCTGGCCTCTTAGTGACTCAGGGCCCTCGCCGAGGCCTCGCTGTGCATCTTAAAGGTCCCAGGCGAGCATGCTTAAGGACCTTGTTTGAATAGGGCAACCCTGACCCCTGTGTGCCAAGGTCACAAGTAGCGAAGGGATCCGTGTGCAATACAAAGAGAATGTTTGATTACAATTACAACATTGCAGCTTTACAGTATAAGGAAACATTTATTGAACAAGAAACCAGTTCCCACTCCCAGATATAAGCAAATCCCATTGCATGAAAGTCTCCATATTGTCCTAAAACTGCAATTGTTCCCGAATCTCTTATTTGATTATTTCTCCAGATATTAAACATCTCACAAAAGCCTCTCCTCATTCTTAGCTCGTTAAGATGTTAATATTTCTTTCTGCCAGTTTTCTCTGAGCACATAAACAAATTAACAGATTTCCCAATAATAATGATTAGCCAGCGAGCAAAGTGACAGCCCGACAACTAATGGGAAACATCCTATTAGGATCCTGACAGAAATCGCAGAAATATTACATTATCTTACTTAATTAGCAAGAAGAATAATTAGTTGTAATGAATCCGCAGAACCATAATGATTCCTTCTTATGAACAACAAAGCTGCTTTTTGCGCCAAGAGGATAATATGTTGGATGGCGATATATCTGGCAGGGAGGGAGGAGGTGGCTGCTGCCATCATTTGTCTCAGATTATGGCCATACAGGTGTAATGAAGACCACGAGAGCCAGCTATCCACCATCAAGCCAGCCAGGTTGCAAGCAAGTCGAAGCAACCCAGTCCACATCCAAGCCCTTTCTCTTCATTAGCCCTACATTCCCTGACAGCTCAAGTCAACAGTTTACAGAGGGTGATGAATTACTCCAAAAAAGACAAATTGGGAATATTTCATATATGAAAAAGAATGGCGAGAAGAAAGGAAGCAATAAGCCGCAAAGGAGCCCAAAGGGAACCCTGAGCCACTGCCAGGAGGGGGGGGGGGTTAATTGAGCCAACCTTCTCGGGTTATCAGAGAAATTGGGATGCTGGCCTGCGAAAGTCGAGCGCTACAGAAGTTGCACAAGAACTAACTCTATAGGCCTGTGCACCTTTCAAGCCACCATCAGCAAGAGCTGATTCAATATTAATCATATCACTACAAATTGACCTTTTTCAACACACTGCTTGAGAGGGCTTGACATCCAAATGATCTTCCAATTTAGATGTAATTATTTACCAATATTCTTACAAACTGTAGTCTCCGCAAGAATGCTTAAATTGCCCTGTACATAGTGGTCAAGGCAGAGTGATCCTCGTCCATGCAAAGGGCTAAGCCCTCATGAACTGGATCCATACACATTTAGTCAGAAAATACATTAGAATTGTTCCCACAATGCCAAAAATAGTCTGACACTCCAGTAATAAGTGATTCCGTGACCTGACCGCCATAGAATAGAATATGGCAACGAAGCCAGAAAAGCCATCAGAGGCGGCCGAGGCGTGGAGGGCATGTTTGCAAACAACGATGACAGGAAGGTGACGGGTCACGCCACCTACAAATGATGTCAATACTGCCCTTTGGTGACTTTAAAGAGAGGCTTATGAGATATCTGTAGATAGAATCACCCCACATAGACTCATCTGGCCGTGATGCAGGCCGGTAGAGGGCGCGATGGTCTTAGATGGACAGGGGATAAACAGAGGACACGAGGAGACATAAGCCCTCAGAAGTAGCTCCCCCTTTCAATGCAAGTCACTCGGCTGAAAACTGCAATTGCCTTTCAAGCCGCTAAGCTGATGAAGGGTTCGAGTCACTCAACTCAGTCAGCCAATCCAGCCAACCAATCCAGTGCACTACATGACCATGTGATGGCCACCCGTGTCTCTGTCAATAATCCCAAAATTACAGCAACAAAAGAAGCATGTCACCAAGGACAACCGGGAAGAACCATGCAACCATCAGGCCAGTCCATTGCAACTTCCATGGCAACCACTGGGCAAACCACTGAGGCAGGGCTCAGCCCCCCGCCAGGCCTCCCCGCCAGAGATGCATGTTGGGCCCAGCCCCCCAAAAGATCCCCATTGAGCCCCCCATTAGCTCCCCACGTCCGATTATTAAACATTATTCTCAGTGGCTGCCTAATCCCCGCAAGTGGCCCCAAGTGGGGCTGGCTGGGTCAGGCCTGTTTGATCTCCCTGCGAAGCCAGGCCGAGCGGCGAAGCCAACTCGCTTGGAATAATCCCCAAAAATCAAAACACGAAGTTGTGAGAGGCAGGTCCATGGCTTTCACTTATAACTTGGATAATATAACAGAACATGGCGAGATGGGGGGTGATTTGGGTGAAATTGGCCAGAACTATTCTATGGAAGGTGGACCTGGATTGAGTGAAAAGCACCTAACGCAACAGCCTCCTGCAGCAGACTAAACAGCAGCCGGAAGAACAGGTTCTTAGCAGAAAAAAAAAGAGCTACTAAAAGGTTGGCCAATCTTAGGCATCCAGTTTAAATAGACAAGCAGTTTAAATAGACAATGCCCTATTTGCTTTACCCTACTGCCTGCAAACAAACACGCACAGCGGACCCACAGCATTCAAACAACAAATATTAAAATCAAAATAAATTTGCAAAACGCATGTGCAGGGACGGGACACGCGCACATGTGGGGCAGACCCCCCCCCCTCCACCTTTTTTAAAGAAAAAAAAATGCTAAGAAACCATAAATAGCTGTATCCCCCATGCTTTCTCATCCCATACAATCTGCAATGCAATGTTGGGCAAGCGTTTAGGAGACCTCTGCCTTTCACACTGACAGAGTCACAGATATCCTGAAGCCCTTAACATGACTAAACATGGAATTACCAACCATAAAATGTACCTGTTGCTTATAAACAACCAATTCATTTCTGCCTGAGAACCATCTTTAAAGGAATTCTGAGACTAAATTTGGAGAGGCTGGTCCATTCCAAACAGTTATGCCATCTTCACTGCATGATGGGATGAATAAGATTACTTCAAGATTACTTGGCCCTGCAGGATGACACCCTCCTATTTACAAAAGCATGTGCGGCACACATTGCGGGGCACCCGCCAAGACAGCAACAACATTTTCATCTGTTAAACATAATATTCACATTCTACCAACACTTGCAGACCGCCTGATAAAACTACATTCTCTAAAAATACTGGCAGATTCGCGATTGTCCATTTCTTCACCTGCTCGGGTTTTTATTGCCTGTGTTTGGACAACTTTGCGCAAGACAAAATCTGGTCCCTCTTACAGCTAAATAAGTAAACGGCCAGAATTTGATGACTTTGAGTCCTTTTAAAAACAACCCCAGCGCCACTTACACAAACAGGGCAGATGCTGATCATGCCAAGGCCCTGAGTCACTGGTGTCAGGGCAGTAAACTGGAGTTAAGTTAGTCATTTTGGAACTGGAAAAGACATTTGGAAGTGAGATTTGGAATGAGACTTGGATGTGAGATTTGGAATAAGATTTGGAATGAGAGTTAGAAAACTTAGAATGTGATTTATGAGATTTGGAATGAGTTTGGAAGTGAGATTTGGAATAAGATTTGGAAGTGAGATACGGAAGTGAAAATGACATTTGGAAGTGAGCTGTGAAGTGAGCTTTAGAAGTGAGATTTGGAATGAGATTTGAAAACAAGATTGAATAGACTCACCGTCCAGGTAGATGTCGCTGCACAACTCCTCGTCGATCCAGAACATGGAGGCGATTGGCCCTGGAACATTCGGAAGAAGAAAAAGTTTCGTGAAATGCAACTCCCAGAAAGAGGCAGCTGGAAGGCTTCCTCGGAGAAAAATGAGAAGAAAGGAGAAAGGAAAATTGCCACATCCACAAATGATCCATTGGGGAATCCCTTTAAGTCAACATTTTGAAAGATTTGGGAAGATTTTGTGGAAGCATCGCAATGACAGCCCATCAGAGAAAAGCGAATCACTTACATGTTGTTAAAAAGTTGAAGGAATGAAGTTGAAAACAAAAGACGAATAACAATTGACATGGCGAAGGCAAACACAAAAGACAGCGAGAGAAGGAGCGAAGAAGATGTCCTCTCTGAATTCAAGAGACTGCGCTCTCCCCCAATTCTCTCCCTCAATTCTCTCCCTCAATTGCTGTGAATCATAAGAGAATTATTTCCACTCACCGGGGTCTGCTAGACCTGTCGTTTCTAAAAGAATGTAATCAAATTTTCCCTTTCTCTCCATGAGATCCTCGATGGCCTTAACCCCATTGTCCCTGCAAGAAAGAAGCAAGAAAGAAGCCGGCTAATTACTTCTGTCATATTTCCACATATTCACGTCAAAACGCCAACCGGGACAATCAACTGCACAATGCAAATTCTCAACTTCACTTTTACCGAATGACAAACTAAATGAAAAAGCCAACCTAAACAGACATATTGCTTTATGAGAAGCAAAATTAATATCTTCTAAAACCTTGGTGGCTATGAGGGGCATTGAGGGCTTAATGAGCAAAATACCTCAACCAAAGGTAACAAACATTCCTTTTTCACTGTAGATTTAATCACTTGGCTGCATATTTCAAATATTACAACTCATCACTTGTGTTACTACATATTATCAGATGAAGTTTTTCTTTTTGGTATTTTTCCTTTTAAAGAAAGGAGAATTTTATTGCTCCAGTGGCACCACCAAGATTGCAAGCTCAGTCTTCTGCTAAGCCTTCTTTCTGCTCTCTGTCTTGTGGTCCTAGAGCGACTAGTGCTGCCCTCTTCCACATTTCCAGAGCATCTACTACATAGAGGGCAGCACTTCCTAGGACCTTGTGCCAAGGCAAAATGTTGCATCTGCTGCAGGAGTGCTTCTGTTGGAAGCCACACATGGGCCATGGTATAGCGCAAGACTTTCTATCAGATTTGAGTAAAAGACTAGACCTACTTGACAGAACAACATAAGCATCCATTTCTTAACTCCAACCACTCTTCATACAACTGGCCCTCTGAACCGACAGACATGGATTTCTCCATTGCACTACCTGGAAAATAAAATATTTTGTGTAACAAGAAACTAACACTAGAGAGGCGCAATAAAGAAAGAAATGAAAACAAACACATTTCATGTACATACCCTCTCCAAATTCATTGAGAATGACGGCAATTCTTTTTCCATGTTGTTCAGTCAAAACATAATTTAGTAAAGTTGTTTTTCCAGAACCTGTGTGTACAAATGAAATGGTGATATGATAGGTCAGGTCCATTGGACTCCAGTTCATTGGTCAGGTCTTATCAATTCTATATTGGACCATAATTTCGTTTACCTCGAAGGCTTACAGAAAAGCTTACTTATTAAAGGCATCCATATAGATCAATACAGCAGCATTATTACTCACCCAGAAAACCAGTAATAATGGTGACAGGAACACGCTTTGCCTCAACTGATACTAGGTCAGGAATTTCCTCTTCACTGTCACTCATGCTTCAACTGAAATTAAACACAATTTTTTAAAAACCCGCAACAATTCGTACACATATTATAGAAAGGCTGATCTTCCTATTAATTCATTGCATTTAAATTACTAAGTCTTTCACAGAAATTATGCTCTTTTTTTTTCAGAATTGTTTTCATTGAAAACCAGAAGGCTGCATATAAGCGTCCTCTTTCGGTTACTGATTTTCACAGACATCTCCCATTTAGAGCCTATGCCTATGTCATGTTACAGTTTGGCCCACGAAATGCGAACTGGCGTTTGGCTCGATTGCTCAGCATGCATCTATATAAAATACTGATAAATCATCCTATAGCCTAGGTAAATGAATTCTAACTGAACCCGACAGGGACGTTACTTGGGTGACAAGTTAGGGTGACAACAGACAAGCACACTTCTTACAGGTCAATATGACCTGTCAAACACACTTTTGACAGGTCATCATGACCTGTCAATCCTGACAGTCAGCTTTGCAAAGTGTCAGACTCCACAACAACAAGTTATTTAGTTTCATTAACTCTTCAGAGATGTCAAGTCATCCTAGACATGCTGAAGGCATACACGAGTTCAAGGTGCGGTCACTTACATTGCTGCAACATTCAACAAAACTGCTTTTGAGGATGGCACATGTGTTGTTTGTGTACATGCAAAAATCCCCAATATCGCCCAGCAAAGTGTTTCCGCCAGGTGGATTAAAAATTTCCCGCAGGTGGCAGCAGAGAGAGATTCTGAGCGATGATCGGAGGAAATCATGATGCATCAGGGGTCTCCCAAGGAGGATTTTAACCCTTTACGGGAGGAAAAGTGAGTTTGATTTAACCAATAAGTTTATTTTAAGGCGTATGCACTTCCTATTTTGGCACATGCACCGGCTGGGAGCCCGGGAAGGTCCTGTCAAGTCGACAGAAGCTCCTTACAAGAGTTGTTGTTTTGGCATTGCGCAACTTGTTATGATCCTCTGCAACCACTCAGCTGTTCGGGCAACCTGGCCCCGTTTCATTGGGCGGCCACCAAGCCCTTGAGTGGCCCTTGATTTAGACAAGGCTGATGCAACAGCACCCTGGGCCCAGTCAAACCTGTTATGTGGCATTACTGCTTGATTTTGCACCGACATGGCAGCCACTTAAGCTTCATTAAGCTGTCCTGATTATGTTGCCACTTGCAAGATCATGGAGTGCTGATAAAGGCCACTTGTTGTTTATCTTCCTCTTGACCGGCACAGTCTGCTCCGACTCCAGTAAGTGCTCTTCCTGTTTTGTCGCGACTCTTGTGACTCTTGCGACTGGAACTTTGATCAGTTTGCTTTGTGTTATTGGATCATGAACATGCAAAGTGGGTTCCTCATGTTGCTAAGATGGTTATGAATGGTTATAAGTTGTAATTGCAATTCTGTAATAGTAATGCTTGTATTTAATTTCAGCTTCTCCAATGCCAATCATGACCATGAAGAAAATGGATCGGAGGCTGACAACAAAGGAAGGTCGAGCGAAAGTTCAATGGAGGAAGCTCAGTTTGATTATGGTGTGACTCCGCCTGCTACGAGGTGTGAAAAGCGCAACAAATGGCGTCAGCGGTCTGATCGCCGTCCAGATGTGCGCCAGGAGCTGAGGAACGGTCGAGAGCAGCTGAAGAAAGGCAGTCACTTCGAGTATCAGGCGGCGATGGTAAGGGAACAACTCGGCCTCAGAATGTCGCCTGAAACCGTTGATGAGGCTCTTCTCACTCCCAAGACCCTGACGTCTGTGATGAAGCGCAAACATAACTCCAACTCGAGAAACAACAGCAGAACCAGGAAGCAAGCACGGGCCAAGAAGTCTGCCAGTGCCGTGGATCCTGGTTTCTTTGCTCCTATCGAAGTGGACACTGCCAATCGCTATCTTAGTGTCAGCTCCAAACCTGTCTCGACTGATGTAGTTGGAGTTCAAAAGACTGATTTATCAAATACTCCCAATGAGGACAACTTTTGTGTATGGCAGAAACGCTGCCCTCCCGAGCGATGTGCCTTCTACGCAGAACTATTGACTTTGCTGAAAGAGAACTCATCTCGGAGGGAGGGGAGCAAAGGGGATGAAGCAATGTGGCAGACAAATCTTATGGACTTGATTTGGCTGGAGTTAAAAGCGTGGCAGCAAAACTTGAGTATGTCAGAGCAGGACCGGGCTTTGTGTGACTCTCGGCAGCGAGTGGATTTCACCTTGCAAGAGTTGCTTGATTTCAAAGCGAACATTCCTGAGATGGACCTGGAGCACAAGGAATGTGCTGAGGTGAAATACAAGGATGTGTGTGTGTATGACAGCGTGAAGCAGCAGAAAGTTGCTATCGACCAAGTTCTTTCACTTATGGACAGACTAGAACAAGCGGAAGGACTGTATCCAAACTTGAAGCTTTTAGGATCTTCTTATCCCGTTTACAATTCCACTGCCTTTCAAAACAAACTGAATGCCTTGAACATGTGGCTCAATATCACTCGAGACCTAAACCACAAATTAAAACTCATGTCCAAAATATTGTTCATAGAGAAGATAGCAGGGGGGTGCTGGCCTAGTTTTGATGATGTTTTTATGGACGATGACTTTGTTGATTTGGGGGAGGACTCTGATGCCGGCAAATCTTTCCCTGCGAGTCCTGACCCTGATGCTCCTGCTTCCCCTGAGTCTGCTAAATCTCCGGTTGGACCAACTCAATTAGCGAGGGTCTTTAGCTCTCTCAGCATGGAGGAACTGTGCCAGAGCTCCCTCTACAGGTATTTTGTTGAACGAACTTTGAAAAAGACAGGCTTGACAAAACTGTTAGTGCGGCTCAGGAATTTGCTTCATGGTTCACTAAGCAGAGCCAAGAATCTCCTCCAACAACCGCTCAAGAAGAACAAAGATTTTCCCGTCCCTCAGGTGAGAATGGAATTTTTTTCCCCTTAGCCTTACCTTTAAGATTAAACTGAAATTTTGAAGTGAACATCTCTATTGTATCAATTGTTGATAGAAGTCATTGCATGATGGCTGAAGGCTTTAAAATACTTCTGTTTGTCTTTTCATTTAGCAGATTCAAATTGATCTCCACGCGACTCCTTCATTTGCGGAGTTCACGGATCCTCGTCTTGACTTTGAACTTCCCGACATTGACAGCGACGTGTCTTACCACCAGTCGTACGAGTTGATCTTCAATGAGATGCAGCTGCCTTGCTTCAAACCTGTCTATCTGCTCCTCGCTCGCATTCCTCTGGGTGTTGTCCATGAGTGCCTCAAACTGCGCCTTGAGCAGAGACCGGAGAGGGAGCCCTCATTGCTTAGCGTGAGACAGGTGAGGGAGCAGTTGGTATTCCAACTTGAAATTTAAAAATTTTGAAGTTAAAATATTGTCTTGGTATGAAAGTTTTAGAAATTTTTTTCTGGTTGAATTTTTTTCAACTCAAATTTGTGTCAAAATTTTAAAGTTAAAATATTGTCTTCGTATGGAAGTTTTAGAAATTTTTTTCAGGTGATTTTTTTTCAACTCAAATTTGTGTCATTAAAGCAGCCATTCTGATACATGGGAAACAATTAATGATTGTGTATTTTCAATATGTTTTCAGTTGATTCGTGAGTGCAAGGAAGTCCTCTTTGGGGCGGTCGTTGTTAAACAGTATTACAGAGATATGGTCTGCGTGGTTTTGTCGAATGAAGAAATGAACCAGGTGAGAAAAACTTCCAACATTTAAAATTTCTTTCATAACTACCTGCTGTGTTTCAGCACTAATGTAATATGTGCTGGATACTTGCCCTTCAATTGGGAGTTGGGAGCAAGTATACTTGACATTACTTGTAGAATTGTGTCCCCTATCAACAATGTATCTCTCTGTATATCCACCAGGTGGAGCAGGATATCGAGAGTTTTGAGGACGACATGAGGGCCATGCTGGACGTCTACCTGAACTACCTGCAGACATGGGTGCTTGAGCTGCAGCATTTGCCGGAGATGTCTAAAAGGCTGAAGAATGCTTTGGAGGATGAATGGGCCTTCGCCAAGAGCATCAGCATCCACGTCCGAGGGGGTGAGGAGAAGGCTGGCAATTACTTTTGGTAAGTTATCTTGCAAAATAAATAAGATGTGTATTTTTCGTTGTCCTTCTACAGTGCACTCATTGAGTCATTGGAGACAGGATTGTATAGAACTATTTTGACACCTCGTGATATTTTGTATGACAGAAAAATGTCGCATCTGATCGATAGTAGTCATTGTAAATTTAGTCGCAATATCAAATTTACGTTTTCAGTCGCCTAGCCAGGTATAAGCTTCACTCGATATCACACTACCTCGACTCGGGGCTGGACGATTGCATTGATCAGCTCTACGACACGACCATGAGCGACAGCATGATTGACCTGGAGATATTAGACAACAGTAATCCGGGAGGGATGCGCCAGATGATCACCCACACTTGTCGAGACATCAAAGAGTTGTTCAGGGAAGGTCGAGAGAGAGCGGCAAAAGGACTCGGGTTCGCTAAAATGTTGCGGAAAGATTTGGAGATGGCGGCTGCCTTCCATGTGTCGTCGTCAGTCGAGGATTTGCTGGACAGATTGTACGCTACGAACCATGTTATGGTAGGGAAGATTTATCACTTGTAACTTAAAATAGATCTACGTTAGATACCGGGGTTCTGTCATATTGGTATGTTCTTTAATATTCCATTCTGGCCATCATGTTTCAGGTGAAGGCCCCTCAGTCAGCGGAGTACATGTTCTTCGTCCCGCATGACATCGCTGAAGACGAGCACAATATCTTGCAACTATTGAAAGTGACCTGTGGACGGGAGGACCCTGTGAAAACGGAATGTTCCAACCAATCAGGATATTTGCTCTTGTTCAAATGCGACCCCTCGGCGGATAATCTCAACTGGAGGGGACCAACTGCTGATGTGGACCCCACTGCTGACACCACTATCGCTCTCACACACATTCAGGTGAAGTCCGTCTACAAACCTTTCTATTGGTCAATCTATCGTTCTATCTGTCTATCTATTATTGAAATGTATCTATCTGGCAATCTAAGTCCCTATATGTCACTCCAGACTTGGCCCGAATGTTAGATGTTGCTCTCGGATGTTACCTTTTTCGTGTATGATAATCTGAATAAATTAATTTCAAGAACTTTGCTATTCTTTGCAGGAGGACAGACTTCTGCTGGTTGTGACCCAAGCCTCTCAACTTGGGAAGCAGCGAAAAGAATTTGAGCAGTTGATGGGAAATGTTGTCTCCCTCACGAATGAAAACACCTCTTGTCACGTGGGCATTGCTGATTCTTTGATAGAAATGAAGGTAATCATTGCAGTTATCTAACTTTGGGCCTCAAAAAGACAAAAACTATCTTCGACTACATAAAAAAGTGGTTAATGTACACATTTGATGGTGAAGTTGTTAGACTTTATTAAACCGGCACTGTTATTAGACGAGCAGAGCTTGCCTTAAAAATTACTGGATCCTGTGATTTTCCGGTTTCCAATCACAAGTCAATGAGTGCAAATCTTGTTCTTTTGTTGTGTTGCACCAGCTCTAAACTTAAAAGTTTTGTGGTATCCTTTGGTTAGATTTTTTGAATTGATTGTATGAACTTGATATCAAATGACAAAATGTGTGTTTATTGCTTCAGAATGCTGTGTTAGACTTGCAAGAGAAGCTGACGTTCAGTCTCCAACAGGTTGACGAGAAGCTGAGCCAGGAGGACAACGTGGATGAGGTGGAGAAAGTCCATTTGCACAATCTGCACCGGGAGACGTTGCACCAGTGCTTCAACTACAGCTTTGAGGTGAGGACAAGATGAGATATCAGAGTCAAGGTCATTGAAATACTCACTGGTTTATAAAAGTGGAGGCTTTGCTTTTGTCAGAAAAGATGACAATTCAATGTGTCACTTATAAACTGATTAAGGAGTTACTTTAACTTTATTAATTAGGACTTGAAATTGAATAACCAATAATGTTATTACATCCTTCCATCTGCAGTATAATCGTGAGGTGGTGCGCTTTTTCTCGGGTGAGAAGAGACCTCGTGCGACCGAGAATGTCGTGGCCTTGGGCCTTATGTGGATGGACTTTGTGCTGGAGAGAACCGAAAGAGGAAGAGGGTCTATTAATCGGTAAGTTTGAAGTGTCCAAGTGTTTTATTTTGTGGCAGAACTACTGTTTAATTGTGACACAGAAGAAATATTCTCCAAATATTCAACTTGTTTTCCAGATGGGCATCCCATGGAGTGGAATTTATTCGCACAATTTGTGATCCAAAGATTCTAGCAACATTATCTGAAGAGCAATATCAGGTAAATATATATATGTAGATTTATTATGTGAAATTGAACTTCATATTACATTACTATTTAAAGAGTTACAAGGTAGCCGTACATTGAAGAGAATGGTGAAGAAGAGATTGATGAATTAGAGTGAAATATTTTTTGCAGAGCTTGAAAACAAAAACCATACAGAGTGTGCGTCACTTGATTGGGGAGACTGAAGAGCCAGTTACTGGTGAGTGATTTAACATTTAAGTCGATTAAGTAGACTAAACTTAAACTTTACAGTTAGGAATTAGTTAGCACCGGTCTTTAAGGTTGGATTTTGGAGTTAGACTAAGCACTGATCTTATAAGGTTTGCTTTGCCTCACTCCCTCGCGTGCTTCTGCTCTGTCTATGTATATATTCTTTTGTTTCCTTTAGGATGCATGATGTGTCCAACTTCGTCCATTTTTCTTATGTCTACAGGAAAGCACATGACGCAGCACAGTCTTTCCTGTCCAGAATACAAACTGCCCATGTCTCGCGGAATCCACAAGAGGTCTCTGCACAGCGAATCTTCAATGTCGGAGTACGGAAATGGTAGGTGGATGTTTTATGTGCATATTTAATTGAATTGAAAGAATATAATAACTGACCGGAGGAGATTAAGTTCTAAATCCCCTTTTGATTGTTTTTGTTTTTTCCATTTTGCAGTGAGAGACACTGCGTCTGCTCCAGCTTCTGCTCGTATCAAAGAGGATGATGACGATGGGATCGTTTTTAATGCTTCACCAGGTAAAACGACATTCCTGAAATATTTCCTACATAACTGTCAACCACAATCAGAGTTTATCATATATAGAATGGATTCAGACTCACAAATAGCTTTATTTTCCTGAAGTAAGACAAAAGCAGAATTAAACAATTCATATCAAATGCCTGAAATTTGGGAGTCTAGTCATTTTACAGACCGCCCAAATGAAGCCCTGAAATCCACAAATTGCTTCCAGCTCTGCACACATCTGATAGGTTCTTGACATCATCAACTGAAAGTCATATTTCGACACAATATAGAGTAGCCCCTGATTCAAAATAATTTTTTAACGGCTACATAATAATATGTTCTTGTTTCTTGTAGATGATTCAGAAAGGGCTGATTATGATTCACGGATGGAAGAAGTTCAGCGGGAAATCCAGGACTTGGAAAGGGACAGGGAGGAGAAATTGCGAGGTAGTCGGATGATCGGTCGAGTGGTCAGTCTGAAGACGGACTGTGATTACAACATCAAGATACGAAGGGTCAACTTCAAGTGGCAGAGAGGCATCAAGCTGGGTAATTAATGCTGTATTCTTGGAGGATTTATTACAGAGTTTAACATCTTGACCTTCTGCTCTTTTTAGTCAGACTTAAATACCAGATGGAGCCACTGTCTAAAACTCAGGATGGTAAATGCTGATGGCAATATATGCTAAAAGTTTGGCTATGTTCAAGAATCTGACCTTTTTTATATGACTTAAAATTTCATAGTATGACTCACGATAGATTAATAATGCTTTATTTTTGTGTTCTACTTTGGGAGGCAAAAATATTAAACATTATTGTCAACAGTAGGCCAAACATAATTAGGCCAAAAAAAAGTGCAATATCTGGATTTGTGTTTTCTTTTCAAGGAGAGGGGAGTTTTGGAAAGGTCTATTCAGCCGTCAACATGGACACTGGAGAGTTAATGGCCATGAAGGAGGTGAATGTCGGCTGAAACATTTCTGTGAAATTCAGAAGTAATTGTAGGTCAATTGTCTGTTTTAAAAGATATTTCTATTATTCAATATAAATTGAATTTCACATCATTTTGCAGGTCACCTTCCAACCGAATGACCATCAGAGAATCAAAGAAATTGCAGATGAAATAAAAAATTGTGAAGGAATTTCCGATCCTTATCTGGTCAAATATTACGGCATTGAAGTCCACAGGGTAAGTATAGATTTATAGTGTGAAAGTTTTTGATTGAGAAATATAAATTTAAATTCAGGTCATCAAGTATGTATTGTCATTGGTGAACGTAGTTCTGAAACAATTTAACTTTAGTAATGACTTGGTAGGTATAGTTTCAAAATTGCCTATTTAAAAGATAATAGAAAACAGCTAGGTTCAGGGATTTGACTGCCATGCAATTTGGTAGTACTACAAGATCGATTGTGAGTCTTTAATTTGTGACTTTATTACTCCAGGACGAGATGTTGATATTCATGGAGTACTGTGCGGGAGGGACGATTGCGGAGGTGGCCCGAGCTGGAATGAGCGAAGACATGATTAGGAGATACACGTTGTACATATGCAAGGCCATCAATGTGCTCCATGAGCACGGCATTGCTCACAGGGACGTTAAAGGTGAAGATGATACCAAAATATTCAAACATGTTTCATTTGAACCCCGGTTTAATTGATAGCTTTTCAATGTAATGTCAATAATGAGTATGAAATTTTCTTTCAGGAGCCAACATATTCCTGACTGAGAGCGGACTGAAGTTGGGTGATTTTGGATGCTCAGTCAAACTCAAGGAGCACACCACGCTCCAGGGAGAGTTCAAGACCGTGGTGGGCACCATGGGTGAGATTACATTTCATTTTACCTTGAATAAATATCTTTTTCATCTCTTTTCTCTCGTTACATGTATTAATTTTGAGATATATTTAAAGTGGAACTGTGCAGAACTAAGTTATATGCAATGAAACCTCTGTGATTGTGTCATAAAGGAAGTTGTGGCTTTTTGCAGTGTAAGGAGACCTGATTTTGATGATGTGAAGTTTATCACAGTTCTGGAGCATAGAGTTTAGCGCGAAGTGATCCGGATGATATTCTACAATTATGATGCATTAGTTGTTAATATTGATGTTTGATTTGCAGCCTACACTGCCCCTGAAATCATCACACACCAGGGCCAGGGGCACGGACGAGCAGCCGACATTTGGAGTTTGGGATGTGTGGTGATCGAGATGGCTTCTGGAAAGGTAGGCATTTAAAAGCTGTTGTAAAGGTTTCATTCTGCAATGATGATTTATATTCATTTATACAGTTACTGCAACTTCAAAGTAAGATGCTTTTGTAGAAAATAGCTGAATTTATCTATAACCCATGAAATGCCTCAAAGGCTGAAAACACACAATTAAGTTAATTTACGTTCATATATTTCAATATTAAACTGTGTGGCTGTTGATGTATGATCTAACAGCCTAAATCTGTTGTGCTTACTTTTGAACAAGAGTGACAGCTATTAATTGGCATCATGAATAAGCTGAAACATTACCTCCCAGTATACACACTAAAGACAATCTATGACAGCTTGGTAAACTCGTATCTCAATTATGGAATATTGTGCTGGGGCTTTAAACATAACAGGCTAAATACTTTGCAAAAAAAGGCAGTTCGAATAATTAATAACAGTAAATACAATGCACACACTGATCCCATATTCAAAAAGCTCAATATTCTTAAAGTTACTGACATTGTTACCAGAAAGCTCTATAAATTCTATTACCGTTATGCTAATAACACATTGCCATATTACTTTCTTGATACTGATTATCTTAATCAACCTACCCATACCCATCTGACGCGCCATTCTAGATATGAAATTCCTAGAATCAAACATAAGTATGCTGAATTCAATGTCAGATATAAGCTCCCCCTACTCCTCAATAAAAATGAAGTCAGCATCATTGATAAAGTAAGTACTCATAGTGAATATGGTTTTACTTTCTATGTCAAAAG
Organism: Platynereis dumerilii; assembly: GCA_026936325.1. Taxonomy (NCBI): domain Eukaryota; kingdom Metazoa; phylum Annelida; class Polychaeta; order Phyllodocida; family Nereididae; genus Platynereis; species Platynereis dumerilii. Next base: position 4,106,099 of record JAPTHN010000031.1, read on the forward strand.
GCATCTAATCAATCTATACACAAGTCAATGTTCCATTTCTAACTGCTATGTATGTAATAACTCTTGATACTATCGATTATTATCTTAATTATCTTTGGGTCTCCTTACCCTTATTTTATTATCTACCTATATTTTATTTTATTTTATTTATCATTCTCCTTAAAGTCTCCACTGATTTAACTGAGCGACTTCTACATAGCAAGCCAACTCCTAAAATCATTACATTCATTCATGGTTTCACTCATTCTCACTTCTTATCATCTCTTCATTCCCTCTCCCCAGTCTACCCCTTGTCCAATATCTTCATAAACTATACTTTCTTAAATTCTGACCTGTTAAACATTCAAACACAATGAAGTGACCAGTCTCAAACATGCCTGCATGAATATTTTACACTAATTATGTGACATACAAAAGGTGGCAGCATCGGCAGCGTTACACAAGTGACTTAGATGCTGCCTCCTTGACCATAATTTTTATTATATCTTATTTAAACATATGAAAAAATATTACTATCAAGCATGTAAATTGTAATTGGTCTAAATAAAAAATATTTCTCTCTTCTCTCTCTCTTAATAATTTCTTACATCTCTGTTTTTCAGCGACCCTGGCATGAGCTTGAGAACAACATGCAGATCATGTTCAAAGTGGGAATGGGCGGGACGCCCCCTGTCCCCGAGAGCTTGAGCGAAGAAGGTCAGGACTTTGTGGCGAGATGTTTGATCAGTGACCCTTGGAAGAGGTGGACGTCCGGTCAGCTGCTGGACCATCCTTTCGTCAAGGTTTATCTGGACGAGGACTGACCAGAGCTGACGGTGGCGTGAGGAGACTGGTGGTGTTGTGGAGAGATTGTGTCATGGAGGGACTGTTATGTAGAGATGGACCATGTTGTATTGTGAGAAGGATGGTTGCTTTATACGAAGGTTTGTTGGTTGTTAGGAAAGTTGAAAGGTTGTATGGTTACATGGTTGGTTGGCTGGCAGGTTGTGTGGTGGTTTGTTAGGACTTCAATGAGAGCACTAAGTGCACTTGTTTCAGGTGATTTTAGAAATCACATTAATGTTGATTAGGATATTATGGCATTTTACTTCATAAACTGCTGTTTCTTGAAGTTAATCCAGAAACTTGTATTCCTTGAAGGTTTAAGGTGATATCATGAGGTGTTTTTATCTTGCTTGATAGATGTAATTTATACCAAATATTGAAACTGGGTTTTCAATATATGTATTTTAGGTAATTTTCTGTTATCAGAGTTTCAATTAACCTGTCACAAAACTGAATGTGTTCATTTTTAATACCAAATCTGTTAAAATAGATTATGATCAGAAAATAGTTGTACTAAATTACAATGGTTTTAATGGTTTGTACTTGTATTCACCAAAGCATCTGTAAACTCATTGACATTAAGCAATCAGGAAAATTTTATATTTGACAAGCTCATCTTTTATACAGGCTAATTTGTTAATGAATTATGAAATGGCAATTTTAAACAGATTATGGAGTTGCTGCCTATGTTTGGCAGGCTATAGTACAATTTACAACAACAGGGTATGCTACATTAATGTTTCTTCATAGAAATGATTTAATTGTCTCGAAAGATTTGGTTCAAAGGATATAATTGCGTAGAACTAGTTGTTGGAATGTCTGAATATGATTAAGTTTTAAGCATTCTTGATGTATATATATCTTAGTCTTTAAATTATTTAAACTTGAACATTCAGTTTTATGTTTTATGATAAATTCCCCATTGTTATCAAATGTGAATCTAAGCTTTCTTAGTTCTGTATGCTTGCTATATCAACTGTGAAGCTGGGAACTTGACAGTTGTATAATATTGTCCGATTTTAGGTTGGAAGCATGATTGTTGCTTGAATATTACCAATTGATATGAAAGTGAGGCTGTTATGCAGCTATTAATAAAGTTTGTAGTGAACTATCAGGGAGATGTCTTGCCATTACATATTGAAATTTGGACCAGAATGGCTATGTCTTAATTATAACAATCATATCTTTATTTGAGAATTTATTTTTACATTTATCATGTATATCTTACACTTCATATGTTATCACAAAGAGTGATCACCGAGTGAACATGTTAGGCGTTTAGATGAGTGATGATTTTTCCACCAAGTGGAAGGTTAATGTTATACAGTTGTCCATGGTTGTCAATGAGCTTTGATGAAATACAGAATGAAATACTGTAACTACAGTTGTGATGAATTGTATTTCTAAGCGAGACGTTAGCCCGATAGACTGTAGTATTATTGTATTGTCTTATAATGTATTATTTGTTTAGGATGTGTTTGTTTTACATTAAAAGCAAAATGTTTTGTCGGTTTAAAGTATCGCCATATTCAAAATTGATCCTGCCAGTAGTCCCAGAAGAGCTGATAATAGCCTCACTAGGCTGAAAGCTGTAGTAGAAGTGCAAAGCTATGATTCTGGACTTTTTAAGATGTGATACTTTTGACTCAATGCATTTTGATGTTGCACCTAAATAAAATGACGATATAGTGCATAATACAGATTTCGCAAGGGATGTATTCTAATTTCATTCCAAAATATATCGATCAAAGAACTTTAATTAACAAAGTTATTAAATTATTCCAAGTTGCTATTTTGTACAGTATCTCTTATATGTTATTTTGTGTATTTATTAGGCTTTATAAAATATCATTTTTGGAGAAAAGTGTTGCTAGATTATTTTAGTATTCGCACAAATTTATTATATAATAGTATATAAAATGAACCGGGTAAACTCAGATTCTGGACTGCCATAAGAAGTTACTTCATATTTATAGCTATTTATACTCCTTGAAAAGACCTGTTGGTGACATAGAGGAATTCAGGTGCAATTTTAAGCTGAAAATAAATATCCATTTCATAAATGGCAGTCTCATCATTCATGTGTATAACAATTCCTGTGCAATTCACTTTATATTAAAAGTCATGGAGTGATAATATATTTGTCATATCATCAACATTGACAATGAGCATTTAAATATATGATATTAATTATTTTACAGTGAATAAAATGCTCTTAATTTTAATCAGTTTGTGTTCTTGTATTTGTGAAAATGTGGTTTAATTTCTATGTAAAATGTTGTGGTCATATCGGTCATATCGGTTAATGGTTAAATTCCATAGCAAAATCTTGCATGCATTATAGAAGATTAAAGAAGATTACTTTGTAGTGGTTAAATGTACTCAATGAATTCAATGAGGGTCTTCACTCTTAGCTGCTTAGACAAACTTGGTCTTATTCGTAAGATATCAAGACTTATGAAAACTTCCAAACTTATAGAACTAAGACTTAAAGAAAGGTTACCATTCTTAAAAATCCCTGCTGTGTCTGGTTGTGAAATTCTTTGATGTCTCTGTCATTGGCGATAACGCGAGCCGGACGAACAAAGCAAGAGAAATAAGCTCTGTACGAATAGCTCACATGATCAACCAATGATCTCCTGATGATCAAATCTAAAGCTGGGAGATGATAGAAGTTCTGTAGTGTTGTCTGACTTAATCCAAGATTTGAAATGTTGAAACCATGTTTGGATCTTGGTTGCATTTCGAGTTTCTCTTCGAAGGAGCTTATCACTGAATGATCAGTGATGTTATGACTTCTTGTCGGAACATTCAATTTATATAGTACGTTACTCCTCACTCCTCCTATCTCATCTCTGATAAGGGAGCGTTAGTATTGAGATAAAATTCATTGAGACAGGTGTCGAGCGAGTGGGAATCGGCAAAATGCTGAGGAAGTCGCCGCCTGTAAAGCGACGCTTTGCCAAAGATAAACAGATCCATGGTGTTCTCCGAACATTCTCCGAACGTGCCAAATATATTTCTATGTACTTATTGCACTATACTCTCATTAATCAACTTCAGACTTAAAGTGGGCTCATGCCATGGTACTTCATAATGCACGTGGACACGCTTACCACCTGCTTGGGATCTTGGCCACTTCATTGTTGAGCTGCTCGGGATATCGATGAAGGAATGTGATAAGTGAAGTTGATAACTTATTTTCATTCATGAATAGATATGATCAGAAAGGTCTATATTTATATTAGGAGTATATTTTTGCAAAAAATTAAACCAACACAGGAAGCCTTTTGCTACTCCTTCACTTCTGTATAACATCAATACATGATGTTACTTCCTGAATACATGGATATATGTCCAAATGAAATTGCAAGTTAGCTGTAGCAACTGGCAAGTGATGTTCTTCAGACTGATGACATATAGAAGGAAAGACAGCTCGCGGCGGGCTGTTCCGGGCTCTAATTGACTACTGTTTGGCAAGTTTCTTTGTCCAATGAATTCCTGATTTTTTAAATATTTCTCAAATTGAAATAGGCATTATTGCACATTTTGTTGACTTGTTTTTCCAAGGTCATGCCTTTGTCAAAGATTTCACCAAGATTTGTGACATTAATTTTGACATTTTCAACATGGATTGATGATACTTGGGAGTTTATTAAGTTGGTGTGGACTGGCAATGAGCAGCAGTTCAGTTTTTTAAAACTTTTCTCCATTAGTACAAAGCTTGTTGTCATGGAGAAATTTCCTGATTTCAGCAACGCACTTTTCAATTTTAACTACCACTTTTCTCTGATTTAAGAAAGTTGGTTTGAAAGAGAGGATAAGTTGCTTGTCATCGGCACATTTTTGATCTTTGACTTGATTTTGTGCAGCCACTTTGCTTAATGGAGCGATGTATGAATTATATAGGATTGGTCCCAATTTTGAATCTTGAGGAACTCCAAATTGCAGTGGTAGTTCGGTTGATGTTTTGTCATTAATTATCACTGACTGTGACCTTTCAGAAATGTATGACTTGAATCAGCATATGGTGCAGAATTATGAACACTGTATCTACCTTCCAAACGTTTCAGTAGAATTTTGTGATCAATTGTGTGTATTTCAAAGTATTACCACCCAGCTGACAATGCATGTGAACTTCACATGATAAACACGGGGGAAACTGGTGAACATGACATAACTGAGAGTTATCATGTGTTTTTCTTCACGTAAAAAAACTCCCCAACATTTTCACGGGATAACCACGTGATGAATGTCACCAGATTAACGCTTGACCATCTTCATGATATAACTGAGAGTTATCACGTGTTTTTCTTCACGTGGTTAACTGGTGAAGATTGCCCCCCAGAAATACAGATGGAGCCACCTGTACTAGAAACACAGCTGTGCACCGAGTTCCGCACGAAGTTTACTTTAACTGAGTTTAAACTAATTAAACAAATGATTATGATTTCTAAATCTGGATTAATGCACAGTATATGGTGGAATGATGCTTATTAGCTCAAAAAGGAGCATATATTGCATATTATTACAAAAGACTAGTCATCCGAAATGTGAATCATGTATGACTACAATCCTCGATTCTGGTAACCCTTAAGAAGACTGAAAAGAGACTCACTGCATCACACTGGTTGTGACAAATTTTCAACAAGTTCTTGTGGTTTTTACTTCAGCCCCACAGCTATTGAAAGCCCAAGATAATGCTTGAAACAGTCCAAGTTGACTGGCTTGATGAAGAGCCAAGTTAACCAGTGGGAGATTTTGCCTCTTCTCAAATAATTCTAACTGGTGAAGATTGCCCCCCAGAAAATCACGTGGTTAACTGGTGAAGATTGCCCCAGAAAATCACATGGTTAACTGGTGAAGATTGCCCCAGAAAATCAAGTGGTTAACTGGTGAGAAAATCATGTGGTTAGCGTTTGCAATAACCTATCAGTTTTCCACGTGATAAATGAGGGCAATTTCACGTCATAACTCTCAGTTAACCACCAGTTTTTGTCAGCTGGGCAGATTATCACGTGGCTATCTTCATTATATATAACAGAGTTATCAGATGTTATTGTTCACATGAGGAAATTTCCCAATAATTTTCATGGGAGAAACACATGAGGACAATCACATGATTATCACATAATGATTTTCCCTAGATAAACATGTGCATTTGTAGCTTTGTACATGAAGTTTACAACACATGGTTAAGTGGTGAAGATAACCCCCAGAAAATCACATGGTTAAGTGGTGAAGATATCCCCAGAAAATCATGTGGTTAACTGGTGAAGATTGCCCCCCAGAAAATCATGTGGTTAACTGGTGAAGATACCCCCCCCCCAGAAATAAAGATGGAGCCACCTGTACCAGAAACACAGCTGTTCACCAAGTTTACTTTTAACTTTAACTGAGTTTAAACTAATTAAACAAATGATTAAATTAATTATGATTTCTAAATCTAAATTAATGTACAGTATCAGGCAGAATGATGATTATTAGCTCAAAAAGGGGCACATATTGGATATTATTACAAAAGAATAGTTATCCAAAATGTGACACATGTATGACCACAATCCTTGATTCTGGTAACCCTTAAGAAGACTGAAAAGAGCCTCACTGCATCACACTGGTTGTGACAAATTTTTAAGTTCTTGTGGCTTTTACTTCAGCCCCACAGCTATTGAAAGCCCAAGATATTGCTTGAAACAGTCTAAGTTGACTGGCTTGATGAAGAGCCAAGTTAACCGGTGGGAGATTTTGCCTCTTTTCAAATAATTTTAACTGGTGAAGATTGCCCCCAGAAAGTCATGTGCTTAACTGGTGAAGATTGCCCCCAAAAAATCACATGGTTAACTGGTGAAGATATTCATCATGAAATCACATGGTTGACTAGTGAAGATATTCACAAGAAAATCACATGGTTAACTGGTGAAGATATTCACCAGAAAATCACATGGTTAACTGGTGAAGATTGCCCCCCAGAAATCATGCGGTTAACTGGTGACAAAATCACTTGTTAGCGTTTGCAAATACATATCAGTTTTCCACGTGATAACTGAGGGGCCGGCAATTTCACGTGATAACTCTCAGTTAACCACGGGTATTGTCAGTTTGGTTGCGTAATTCCCACAAGAGGTTGCAATTTTTTTTTGCAGAATTCCGTAGAAATGCTGAAATGCTGTCTAGAGAAATAATAATATCTCCCCATTAACTTTATGTTTTGTAAGTTAAATGGTATCTGAAATAAGTTCAGTGCGAGTATCATTGAGGCAGGGGTTTATAGATCTAGAAATTGCCAGGGGCATTACATGCAGCTCTTTCTATCTTGCCTTGTTAATTTTTGGGCCTGAACTATACCCTGGCATGCAGGCTTTTGAAATGCAACACAACCATCCGCAGTGCAACTCCCTGCATGACTGGAGGCCACTTTCGCCAGGTGTCTCCACCAAAGATTCTAATCAGCACGTGAACTGATATGGAATGCTGGTTCCCAGGTGGCGTTCGAGTGTTGCCATGGCAAATGTGATGCTCTGCTGTCACATGGCTTCTTCCCATCCTCAAAAACTGTACTTTAGAACTAGACAAACTAAGAGAAGAGCCTAGCAGTGTTCAGTATACAGACTTCAGCAGGTTGTGAATTTGAAGCTCACAAGAACATCTACTTCATCTGTTTAAATTTGTAATTTGGCCTGTCAGTTGTGGGCTTGTGGCTTGTGACTTATGGGGTGTCATTATGGCAAATTGCCAATACAAATAGAAACTTTAGTTCCATTGCAATTTGTCAGTACATGTTGATCAGTTTCTAGAAAATGTTTCATGTATGTTCCCAATTGAACACCCTTGACTAGTGGATGTTATAAATAGGTACACAAGTGGGAATGAGTTTGCATTAGGCCATGATGGCCAGGGCTATAACTTCACTAGTATCATGGGTATCAAGGGTATGGCCCAAATGAGTCTGTTAAAACCTAATGGATGCTATGCCATGTTGCTGGTACATGGGCCTTGTACAACATGCAGATCACCCCAATGGGCCAGAGGGGCAGCTCCCTGCAGGCAATGCAAGGCAACAGTAGTGCAGCAATGCAGTCGATCATGCCTGAGTTGGCTCACAGTAGCCCTGCCTTCAGCTCCCACATACCCTTGTGTGGCCTGCACTGCTGTGGCTGCTAGAACTGCAGGACCAGGGCAACCATCGGCTGCGGCACCAGCCACTGCAGACTGCAGTGTCGCAACAGCAGCATCTCCACGAACACACACCATGTTTGTATAGGCACAATACACTCACAATATGCCATTGTTTTGGCCAGTGTTACCAGCAGGCAGCAGGTGTTGGTGTAGTTGATATGAGAATGTGAACCATGCACGTTGTGGGATGGAAATCCATGTGTGATTGGACAACATGTCTCCCTGGTCAGACGCAACCTGATGGATAATACATTCCCCTGATATACCAAGCACTCATCATGGCTGTGAGACGGTGGGTCTAGCTTTCATTATCTCTTTCTATTTTGATTCTGTGACAAATGACAATTCTGAGCAACCAGGCTATTCTTGGACGGGGATGCATAATTGATACCAATGCAGCACTATGCAGTATATAATATGTGTTGCATCTGTACTTTCTGTAGACAACCTGAGCCTGGTCTTTTGCTTTCCAATATTGAGCATTGGCCTGCACCAATAAGCATGCCATTTTCTCTTCAGGCACTGGGCCTGTGCATCAGCTGCTAAATTAAGCCATGACAAATCTATATGGTACATGCCTCTTATGGTTTATCCGAGGTGTTAATATACAATTATGGACTTCGGTTGAGGTCAATATCAGGTTTTACGGACCTGACCGGTGATATTCACCGAGGCCGAAGGCCGAGGTGAATATCACTAGGTCAGGTCCGTAAAACCTGATATTGACCGAAACTGAAGTCCACAATTGTTTTGTTCCATGATAATTTTTTTTTGGGAAAATTTTTTTTTTCAAGAAAAAAAAATTTTTTTTTGTGGAAATTTTCTTTTTCGGAATTTTTTTTTTTTTGGAAAACTTTTTTTTTTTTTGAAAATTTTTTTTTTTCGGAATTTTTTTTTTTTTACGGGACAATTTTTTTTTTTTTTTGGAAAATTTTTTTTTCCGGAAATTTTTTTTTTTCCGGAAAATTTTTTTTTTTTGGAAATTTTTTTCCAGGGAGGTCAATAACAAATGTTATATTCACTGATCAGTGAATAACACTTTTGTTATTGACCTGCCTGTCACACACCACTGCACACAGGTGAACATCACATTATGCAGGTGGGTTGTTGGCCAATCAGGGGGCTTGTTACATAGGGGTCATGGAACAATCTGAGATGCTGCAACTGACCATTGTTCAGTGGATGTCCAAAGGGCATTTCTGGTATCAGGTTAAGTGTCACTGAGCCTGATAATTAAAACAAGACTGTCAACATGTACATGTTAATCTTGACACGTCTGTGTTTAGTTGATTGATGGATTTATGCAAGAAATGACGTTTTAGTGGTGTACAAAGTGACAAACTTGTCAATTATTTTTATTTGTTTACATGGTTGAGGTACAGTACTCAGTCTCCCGTTCACTATTGTATTGATGTGCATGATGTATGATAAAATTTAAGCCCTTTATCACGATATTTCACTTGGACATCTGGACATTTATCAAATTCACTATGAAGTGTTGTACATAGTTAGCGACCATCATAAATCTGACTAGCTGATACAATAAGTTACATAAACCTAAAGTTTATCATGATTATAAATACATTCATGACATAACCAAAACACATGGTGTGTTGGCAGAGCTCTGATATTTTAGCCAAACATTGGTTAGATCATTTTGCATGCAGCAGAGTGATTAAGATATAATTAGGACCAGTGATCACTAATGATAGCCCCAAGGGCCCAGGGCTACACAGGCACCAAGGATCCTTGCTGATCATCCTACCTGGCTCTACGTCTGTTATTTGCACTGATCGGTTAATTATGAGCTGTTTATTTCTCTGCACTAATCTCAGGTATAAGTATATCTTGAGCTATTTCTGTATGATATATTTGGCATGGTGCAGTAATATTGGTTGGATAAAAACAACAGAAACAATTTAAACTTGTACATGGAATTTGTTATAGTGAACAAATTGGACTTAATTTTTCACATTTCATTCATTTTTGTGTTGCAGAATCTATTGTTAATTTGCAATGTGGTTTTTACTATCCAACCACATCTGCCAAAAAGGGAATTTGATATTTGAGTTATGCATCATAAGTTATTTGTGTAACTGCTTGTTGAACACCCATGTGACACGATTAAAATACGAATTTCCGTTTTCACAATGACGAGGTGGTCCTGTTCCCATCTGGGATTTTTGAAAACTGAAGCAAAAGCATTCAAGTGGATCAAACAAAACCTCATTGATTGAAATGGAAAGTGATCGATGTGGGCCAATGCATTCTGTCCCACTTTTGATTTAACTGCCTATATACCTACTGGATATCGATCTTAGTAAATAATAGATAGATAGATAGATAGATAGATAGATAGATAGATAGATAGATAGATAGATAGATAGATAGATAGATAGATAGATAGATAGATAGATAGATAGATAGATAGATAGATAGATAGATAGATAGATAGATAGATAGATACTAGATAGATAGATAGCTGATTTATCCGCCTGTCTTTACACCGATGACCTATTGAAACCATTTAGGTCAGCAACTAATAAGTCCAGTGACCTTTGACTGTTGTGAATTGTATTTCCCTAAAATTCCGCCCATTCCTGACCTTGGGTGCCTTTGTCCTTTTTGTGATCAGGGAGCTCATGAAACCTAAAAGCCTCTCTGGGTGTCGTAGGTCATCGATGCCCTTTGGCCCTTGGGGGGAACACAGGTGAGGACCTTTTGATCTGATTGACGATCAGTGACCCCAGGGCATTTGTATATATCGCGAGTGTCGGAGCACCAGGCTAACATTGATTGGTTGTGTCAGTCATAGCACCAGGCTAAGGGCTTACAACCAGGTGTGATATATATTTGCTGTAGTGCCACAGTGGACTGTCAGAGGTGGAGCGTTGGGAGCTCATTTGGTTGGGAGTGCTGGCCTGAGCTGCATGTGGCAGTCTGACCCCAGTGACTTTAGGATGCTTTACTGCAGAATACACTTGCACTGAAGAGCTGTTTCTACTTCTGGATCCATTTAAGGCATCTAAAATGTTGGCAACACAGTCTTTTTCAATCAGTCAACCATGGTGTTTCAAGTAAGTTTAAAGGACCTCCTTAATTTTCTTTAATCCTTGCTTCTGGTTATTGGTTTTAAGTCAGACTTAGGCTAACTTGGAGTGTAACTTAAATGTTCTTGAAAGTCAAACTATGTCACTGGAAGCATGCTGGCCTTCAGATGTCACTCTTGTAGAGTTATGGAAGCCATTAATCTGCTTGCCTGCAGTTGAATGTCATGTGGATGGCCATATTTTCTTTGGAGACATAATTCTGTCAACATCTCATGATCCTGTAATCCCACGTGGGTCCTGTTGCACAGAGGCCTCGTTGTGGAGATGTCAGCTGACTCTTGGGACTGTTATGTGCAATGTTTGTGGGAGGGATTTTCCTCTATTCAGGGTGTATTGTTGCGTATTACACCCTAACCTTGTCAACCACATGTCTTAAGACTCCGTATTGGTATCATTGACATTCTCTGTGACTTACTGGGCAAATACTGAAATATGCTGAACAAGACACCCAGTATGGGACATACATAACAGGAGATGTTTGCAGGACGTATCTGGACAACTTCAGGGCAGGGATTTAATAACATTTACCTGAAGAAAGTACAACTGCGGATGGTAGTAGAAATTGCTTCAAGTTCATGTGACAGATGAGCTGTCATACTAATGTACTTGTGATCCAATAAGGAGACCTGTGAGTGTAATTGTTTTTGTTTCTATTGAAGGATTTTACTAATAAGTGTCGTGGCCTACACAGTAGATGGATTTCATACCCATATTGATTATCATATATTGTGGTATTGTATATTATTGTGTACTATTTGTGGGAGTATGTGGGTTGACAGTGTTGTTGTGTACAAAAAATCACATCATGCAAATGCAGGTCATTACCACGATTACCATGATCATAATCTGTGGACCTGTGTAATGGACCACTTTGATCTTCACTGGGCCTGGTTATTAAATGATTAGGCTGGTCATATTTCCTGCTGATTTATGACATGACTTTTCTATTAGCAATATAATGAATATATAGACTGACTTGTATTTGCACAAGAATACTATGGCATTTGTATAGTAAGTTCATAATTAATGCTATGATGGACTAAATGCCATTGGTCTATTTGAGTACCCCAGACCTTGACCATTAATTCAGACTATTGCCATGCACCCACTCACCAGTATAGATGATTAGTTGATGTGAAATGTCATGCAGTGGAAGTGTGTGATTGGATTATTCTTAGTTGTTACAAACATGAATGTTACCAATGCACAAGTACCTCTTAATGAGGCTTATCCAAAGATGCAAATAGCTCTGAACGATCATCTATGCATATTAAAGCATATTAAACCATGTATCTAATGATGTAAATGACTCCCAGCATGTTAGGTGTGCATGTCACTATGCTATTTGCAGAGCGAATTGTGATGCATGCAATGGTCTTGTACTGGGTACAACCAAGCATACTGCAGCATATCATCATTAGGCTATGGTGTTAACATGCTCGCACAACAGTGCCAATCACCTGGGATGGTTAATTGAATGTTATGGGAAGGGAGTTCAGTGATATTGACAAATAGTCGAACTGCTGCATTCCATCATTATCAATCATGAATATTTATAGACCTAATTGAACAATCCATAGATTAATTCATAGATTAATTCACATTTTTATTTGCTAATAAAAACATGATGTCAAGTGGGCCATTGAATTAAAACAGGTGTTGGAACAACCTGGTCACAACTTGATCATCATTTCCTCATTTGTTTCAGCAACTGATGCGGGTCAATTGATGCTGAATAGCAAATAGCTCAATGATCCTTTAATTCTCTTTCGTTATATGCAGGATCTATGCATCATCCCTTCCCCAGCTGATCTGTGGTGATGATGCTTTGTCCAGTTTTGTTTATCTATGGGGAGTAATGTTTTGGTTGGAAAATATCACATTTTACTTTGCTACATACTGGGAAGTCAATTCCCTGATAACAGAGGTGAACATACTTCCACAAAAGTTTTCCACAAATGTTCGACTCAGGGGCGGATCCAGGATTTTTCGAAAGGGGGGGCGCGGCAATACTTATAACATTGGAGTCTCTAAAAAAAGTTTTTTTTCCAAATAGCAATATGAAGGATTTATCTGACAAAAGGGGGGGGGGCGCGCGCCCCTTGTGCCCCCCCCCTGGATCCGCCTATGTTCGTGTTGACATTGGCTTTACATCAATGAAATATTTGGTGATATTTCGTCCATGAAGGCAGCCTGAACAAAATTAACTACATTATATATTTGTGTGTATGTTGACGATAAACTAAACAACAAATCGACTGCTTTGTGTGGCTGTACACTGCAAAATTTGAAATTTTGAGTTAGCTCAAATGATTGAGTGAGATGGTTGCACAATTTGTTTGAGCCATGATAGCTTGTTGTTTTGAGTTATGGTAATCTTTACGTTGTTATAACTTGCAAACAACAAGCTATCTTGGCTCAAAGGAATTGTGCAACCATCTCACTCAATCAATTAAGCTAACTGAAAATTCAAAATTTACAGTGTAGGTCAATGTAGTGACACAGAATTGACAGAAATAATCACAAAAGAGATAAACATTCAAATTACAATAGGCCTGCAGATTAATAGTGCTCTGTTATGGAAGAGCTTCCTGTGCAGTAATGACCTCACCAAGTGACACCTGGGTATTGTACTTCTCATGCTTCATCCACATACTCAGGAGATTACATGCATTCTCCTCCAGAATAAATACATCATACATTGAAGCATGCATTTGACACACAATGTACAATGTACTCAACACCACAGTGTACCTTTAATGCATCCTGTAGAAGCACACACTTCACACCTGGCATATTTACTTACATTTACACGATACTGGGTCTTTGTGTTTGTTTTCTGAAGGTCCTTTGGGCTTCCAAGGTCACATGCTGATGTTTGAAGGTCTTAATGTGACTTATTAAAGGTCAAGGACATTTCAGAAATATGATTCCATAATTCGATGACAGGGCTTAATTATTGTGACATTAGGGATCAAATTCTGAAATTTGATCTTGCACATACAAAAGTGAATTATTAATGCCCTGTATGGACACATTTTGTAACTTTAGGTCGTAAAACTGTACATTCATGTGGATACAAGCAACCTGCAATCCCCTTGTACATAAGCAAGTAACTGTTATTTTTAGAAGCAGGGCCACTGAGCTCAGTATGTCTTCATTCTTATTGTGCTGTCCTAAGCTGCTTATGTTCTCCCTTTTGCTTCTCTTTTTGGAATTTCTTGATCTCCCAAGCCACAAAAAGCCTTAGCACCATTCCTTTCCTTATGGTAGAGATACAGAAAAACTAACACCATTCTTGCCTGCTTATGCTCAGATGTCAGAATGAAGTCGTCATATTTGGGCCTTTGTCCTGCCTCTATATCTAGGCAACAAACAGAACATGAATGCATTCTTTTGATGTGCGTGCACAGCCACGTTCGACTTGACCGAATTGATCTTTTGTGCAACATGAATTGCTTTCTCCCTTGACATCATCATGGGGTTTATTGAGTCTAGTCAATTCGCCTCCCAGTGATGTGCTGATGTGGAGTGCTGTAATTAAGCTGTTGGCAACTCACTCACAGTCGATGGAATCCATACTATGGGGCAAAGTTGCTTTAATTCATCGCTGGCAAACCATCAGTGCAGAATTAATGCTAGCACCATGAGCCAGGAAAGTTGTATGAAAGCCACAGAGGCATTTGCTGCAAACACTCCAATTAGTAGCTCATCTGGCAAGAGAAAAATACCATATAAATGACATGTTTGTATAAATTTGTTTCTTATGCAAGTTATGCAATGATTGTATTGTAATATGAGTTAACGCGGAATCATACTATTAAAAAAACATAGGCCTACACTGATTATTTTCATTTTTATTAATGCCGATGGTGGGGGGAGTTACAAATGCAAATGGAAAGGTAAAAGAAGATTGGGATTCTATTTTATTACCCTCTGGATCCGCTAATGGGTAACAACCAAATTCTTTCTTGATAAATTCTGAATATGATGTATTATAATAACAATGAGCTTCTTCTTCTTCTTTTTTTTCAATGAAATTCCCCCGCCCCCTACACATGCTGTCGCTGACAAAATGAGCATCCATCTCTTTGAGCTTCTGTGGTACATTGAGATGAATATAGATGTCGCCACATGTTGTGCCAAAGGCCAGTTTAACGAAGAACAACCAAGGGGAACACGACAGAAGTTTCATCAACTAATGTTGGTCATAAAATTCATCAATTTGAAATTTAAAGCTTGTTACGATAAGATTCTATGTTGGCCTTTAGGACAGTATGATTATGGTAGATATATACTTATCTATGATGATTTTAAAAGGCCACAAAAGTAGGACTAAGGGTAACCGCAATCTTTGAGTCCATGATAACATAAATATGTTGTCAGCAATCTAGCTTGTCATACGTATATTTCGTCGACAATTTATTACGAAATCAATTTTTGTGAAGGGCCCTGCCATAGACCAGTCCTCAACCAGCTGGTCTGTGGGTTTGGGGACCTTAAAGACAACTGAGGGAAAAAGTGGAAATTTGTGAAGTATGGAATGAACAATACATTTCCTGGATGTGTCGCATAATGTATCACATCTCACATGGGCCTGATTGTTGTTGATGCAGGCCTGATTTCCTATATCATGTTTATTCCAGCACAACAAAAGCAAGCAAAGCTAAGCAACAAGGGTGTCAAAACACACAGTCAACTGCCTGTCTAAAACGGGGTGTTTTAGGAGAATTTGCATTTGCACTATCATCAACATGATGATCAAAATCATTGATGGTTCCATTTGCCAAGGAGACAGTTTTGGACCATGATGGCTTCTGATGGACTCTGATCGATTTGCTGTCTCAGCAGTCTTGAAACGAATTGATCTTAAAGGCTTTGATGAGTTTGATTCAATTGTTGGTATTCCACTGATATCTGGATATTAGCCTCATGTTGAATCTGCCATTAATAGTTTGTATCTTTTCAGTACATGTACATCAAACATGCATGGTGTGCAACTGCTGTCTTCCCATGTGCTGCCCCCCCCCCCCTGGAATGCTCCATCTTGTGCATGATGTGCCTTCTCGGGGCATTGCTGCATCTTGCTCTGAATAGCACTTCCGGTCTTGCAGATATCCTGGCGAATCAATAACATCCAGATCCGGACAGGAGCCAAGATGGCGGCCAAATCGGTCATAACTCCTGAAATCAATGGCAATTGGCTTTTAGGGCGGCAGGGTAAGACTTCATGCCCTAAAGACTGCCCTAAACATGGATCTATAAGTTAACGTTATAGCTCTATGGACTATGGTCCTAAGCCATCTCACATTGAGTTAGGGAGGCTTTGATTGTTCCTGCTGGGCAAGCTTTTGGGTTCCACTCAGTGGTCAAAGCTGAACGTACAAAAGCTAAAAAAATAAAGGGAAATGATTTATAAGATATCTTGGTCTACTCATTCTTCCGACTATAAATAAAGTTATCTTCATCTTCTATCTTTATCGATCATTATATGAATACATGAGCAGCATGATTTGTGAGAAGACTTACCTATATTTATGCAAAAATATATATGCAGAATTTGAGATACATCCTGCATGTTGAACTTTAAGGCATGCAGGAAAAACTTCCACCATTATCCTCCATAATATCAAAAGTGTTGGAATATGCAGTTCTTGATCATACCAGACACGAGTTTAACGACTCGCAATATGGGTTTGTTAGCGGTCGTGACACCAAGATGGCCATAGCTTCAACAGTAGATGTGATTGGTTACTGTAATTCTAGGGGATCTGCTGTCTATGCATGTACGCTTGACGCGGAAAAAGCCTTTGACGCCATTCCTCACAGTGTATTACTGTCAAAAGTGCATCATGTATTAGATAGCCATTGGTGGCGTCTGCTATACGTATGGTACAATAATTCTTATGCTGTAATAAGGTGGAATAGTGTACTCTCTGATCCTTTTAAACTGGCTAGAGGAACTAGACAAGGAGGACTAACCTCGCCGTTTATGTTCAACATTATATACCAAGATGTAATAGAGGAGATTAACTGTATGAGTGGTGGTATAAAAATTGGTTATACTTCATTTAACGCTTTCTGTTATGCAGACGACATATTGTTAACTAGTACAACTGTGTCAGGCTTACAAAAACTTATAGATCATGTGAATAACAAGATTACCAGTTTGGGTCTATCATTTAATGTTCAAAAAACTTCCTGTATTGTATTTGGTAGAAGTTACTGTATGGAACCATCTTGGTCCATGAACAATTGTAAGATCTCGATTGTTAATAATATTAATTACTTAGGTGCGACTCTATGCAATAAACCGGACAAGTCAGAAATTCATGTAAAAACCAGAATGAGTAAATGCAGAAGGGCCTTTTATAGTTTACAGAGTGCCGGTATGTGCAGCAGTGGGGTAGAGCCAAACATCCCCACTAATATTTGAGTTAAAACTCAGGTCACATGATCAACCCACTTGCCAGCTTTAAATGCCTCCTACAGGCATATCACTTGCCCAAACTATCCACCTACCCTTCTTTTTTCGTCTCATACTTCAGATGGGAGCCCGCAATGGTGTAACTCCCCGCTAATTTCTTTTTCCCTACTCCACCACTGGTCTCCCACCAGGAGTGCATGAAACTGCATATTCTCATATTTAACTCCTCCACAGAGGGAGCCACTTCTCATAACCATTTTCCCACTGGTGGCAGCACCTTACGCAACAAGGCAGGTTGTCAGCATGGCTGTAACACATCTCAGATTGTCCTGCATGATCCTATTAGTACATGCCACAGGTCTACCAGGAGCAATTCCTCCGCCTAAAAATCTTGCTGTACCTGCTGTTTTCTAAGGTCTCAGGCAGGCTTCCACCTAACATCTGCCTGCCATCTACAGGAGCATTTCAACAATTCCCCATATTCAATTTGCAGTTTAAACGCCTACACCTCACTCTAAATACCTGGTGTCCCCATTTCACTCCCTAAAATATTTCCTTACTTTAACAACACCTTCAACAGCATCATTTCACAATAACGAATTGCCAAACTTATTTCACTAATGGGCATTTTCTAGTAATATCATATTTGTGGAAAACGGCGATTCAGCCTATCTTACTATATGGAGGAGAATGCTTCCAACAAAAGCGAAAGCACCTTTTAGATATGATCAAACTTCAGTCCCGATTAATTAAGTCGTCACTTGGTCTCAGAAAATTCTTTCGCTCTACCCCACTGCTAGCAGCCCTATATATTCCCAATGTTGACCTTATAATAAATGCTCAAAATTTACAACTAATGAATGCAATAATGAGCAACAGTGCCAGGGCGAAAACGTTTTATTGTCATGTATTAAAAAATATTTCGGACACTTCATGTCAGTCAACTTTAATTCATAGGGTCTTGAATGTTTGTAGTCAACAAGACATAAGTGCTATAAAGGTGATTTTTAGCCGTAACTATACTAAAAAGATATGTAAATCTATGAAATGCAAAGGCTTTCAAAATGACGGGTTGGTTGACAGTTGCAGACAACTGCTTAAATGTTATGACCCAACAGACAAGCAGCTGTTGGAAATGTTGTTAAAACCGTTTTAATGTTAGTACATGTTTTTATGATTATTTTACCATTTATACAACAATTTTATATTTGAAAACTGTATTATTTATGTATCAATCTCATTTTTGAGGCAAATAAATATTCTCTATTCTCTCTATTCTCTAAGTATCTTGCTTCTAACAATGAAATTACCTTTTTGACACACAATGTAAATATACTAAATGCCTCAATGGTTTGATTCCAATTAGAAGAATCAAAAGTGGAAAATGTTACACAACCTCAGGAGTAATGCTGTTCATCCGGAAGTATTACCCATTCTCTGTATACCCTCAATGCAATGGAAGTGTTTGCCTTTGAATTCCTCTATTGGTCATAAATGCATTATGTAAATCGAGGGACACAATACTTGAGTTTTGCATGCATCAAGAGTAGAGTGTATTGGGCAGTGGCAGATGCTCCTTTCCCTGTTGTGAGAATGTCAAGCCATTTATCCACTGCAAAGGAAAATGTGTTTACTTTGGTAAAATATTTCCACTCAACTACACACATAAGTAAATAGAATGTACTGAATTTATTATTTGTATGTACACGACCAACAACTCTACATGGCTAAAATGGCAATAGTCTCCTGTGTGAATATTTGTTGACACTGGTTAACTTATGACTGCCTGTAGATATTCCAAGACCAATATTCCTTTTATGGAACCACAGAGTTATAACTTATAAGGGAGAGATCCATGATGGAACAAAATGTCAATGCTCCTGCATACCTGTTAACTTCAGAAAGATGCTTGGCCTTAACCTTGGCCACTGTTGGAGATTCTCAGTGTGACCTTGGCTAGTAGGTCAAGCTTCAAGGTCAAACTTAAAAAGTTGTATAAATTTAGTTTCTTGCTATCTATGGACTATGGTGTCCAATGAAATAAAGTGCTAGGAATCAAGTTCCATAGGACATTACCTCCTGCATGTAAATATATCCATGGAATATACTGATGTCCAGACAGAATTGACGGTCGATTCACATGGCTCAGTTGAAGATACAAAATTTGAATTGTAAACAACATCGTATATTCATGTCTTCCAAGTCTTTGGAAGTCCGTAGATTTGAATTGCAATTTGGAAGCTTTGCCAGAATTCTGAACAGAAAGGGGAATTCCTTGGAATGTGAGGGCTGTGTTGATCTTGACTCTTTCCTTACCATCACTAAATTCTCATACACATTGCAATCGACTGCAAATGTCTTTGACAATGTCTACTTTTCTACTGAAAATGGAGAGAATTTCAAATTGGACAAGATGAACTTGCATGGATGTGCATCTGAGAAACCTTAGTAAGTCACCTTGAAACAACCTTGACCTCCTCTGTTCAAGCCTGAGCCTTTCTCAAGTGGCTTACTTACCTGACCTGGGCCAATTAGGGCAAATGACACCTTGACCTGAGGAAGCCAGAAGTGAAGGTCACTAATAGGTCTGGCTTGGATAGTATAATGTACACTGTATACAATTTGGTACACGTTAAACTTCGTCCGTTTTATCAACCAAGTTCAAGTTCATCCATTGGATCTTCTGCATCAACATCTTCTATCATTGGGATCATCTACGTCAGCTTATTGGTTTCTATACCGTCGCACAAACATTATTTAGATCTGAACATAGAGGCTTCTTCTGAAGCCTGCGTTCAGTATTTTACTTTACTTTTTCTTTTAATGGTGCATGGATTTGTACTTCTAGCCAATATAACCTGGGAAAAGTGCCACTGGAATTTTTAACCTGATTTTTTTCTGACTATATAATGTATTTCAAAAAGGCTGTGAAGAACCTTATTAAAGTGCATATCTTATCACTCGTTCATGCAGACCTGTATATAATAGTTCTAAAGTAGAAGTTCTAAGAGGCCACATGTGATTGAAATAAAAGGCCAGCACATGTAACTTTCTCATGCACGTTCAATTGTTCATTACTTGTGCACAGGATGTCTTCCATATTGTCAAGGTTTCTATAGCAGGCCTTTTATGAGCCTTTTAGCTACAAGGCTTCTGCATTGATCAATTTGAGTCTTCAGAGGAATCTGACATTAGATTAAAAGCTTGTCTCATGTCAGTGACCTTCTTCCTTGGGCTATTCTCTACAAAGGTCTTTGTCAGAGGTTTGTGCCCAGAAACAATAGGTCATGCATGTGATACATGAGGCATCAGATAAGGGTGTCACACAGACCATAATACTGTCATTGTGTGACGCAATCTAACAATGACAGTGACATGCTTGTTATCAGCCCTGTCTTCTGATAGGAGCCATCACAGATTGACCATATAATGCAGGGTGATGTTTGCCTGTTTGGAAACATCCATGGTGATTCCTCCATTGTCTTTGTGTCATTTAGAATAAAATAGATTCTGAGTTTGTGGATCTGCAGGTCAGCAGCTTGGAGGAAATGACAGATAAGACATTTTAAACAATTTCTCAAAAGAAGTGTATTATTGTAGTTATGTGAAGATGTCTGTATGAGATGTGCCCTTTGGCTCTATACTGTAAATCCGTGGATGCATTCTTCAAATGATTTAGGCCTATCAGGCCCTATCTCTGTTAGCCTGACATTCATCTGCAGTTACCCTTTTCAGTTTTGCCTAAAAGTGTGACTCCCACTATCTGACACCAATGAAGCATGGCTGAAGTCTGGTACGGTGAAAGGCTTGAAGCAATTAGTGATGTCAGCACTGAAAATAATGACGTCATTAAAAGCTGCTGTTACGCCATAATGGTTCCATTACATCATGAGTGTTAATTGCGTTAATAATTGGGGTGTGACGGGGGTCAGTGACCCCGAATTCAAGGAGGCGTGACGAGAGCATCTCCTTTTGGGGCGGGCAACTGCAGGAAGCTGCCAATTGGGTCAGTCAAGCGTGCGAGGGTGCAATGCTGCCCATTATAGGTGCTGGGCAACTGGGGTTCTAACACATTCACTGTGAAGAAAACGTGCTCACTGTTAGGACCTAAAATGAACATCTTGTGGAGTTTTACCTGGGAACTTGGATGTACATTTGGATAACTTTGGATACCTCTGTAGCTGTCGACATAGGATTTATCACAATTCAGGTGAGATTGGCCTGCACAAGTCCAAATTGGCCTACAGGCTACAGGTATGGATTGCACATGACCCACTGAAGTCAAAGGCTTCTTGAGCATCTCTAATTATTCCTCTACTGCCCTAGTTAGAGCTGGGGGTTGCTATTATATTGTTGGTTTGCGTGTTGGGTGCAGTTTTTCCCTTGAAATTTATGCCTATCCTGCAACTGGACTCTTTAGTCTTTTATGCCCTGCCTGTCTTTACGACGCATCTGTCTCTTTGAGCTTCGTTTGAGCTTCGTTTGCTGTTTCCTATCATCGCTCACTGGCTTTTTGCTCAACACAGTCACAACTTCCGGCGGAAGAGCTGCTTGAAAAATAGTCCAGGGTTCATTGGGGGCAAATTGATTCGATTTCAGACTACCTGTACAATAAATCAATGCATGGTTGTTGTTGTTGTTGTTGTAGTTCTTCTGCTGCTACTACATCAGCATATGGTCACAGGTAGATTCTCTGGTGTGTGTCTCTTGGTAATCTGGCTCGTGGTGGCTGGCTAGATGTCCGTGTCAGTGGCGCGGATGAATTTCACCACTGACTGTCGCAGCTGAGCGGTCGCTTCCCAGTTTAGCTGGCTTGGTTTACCAAGCAGCGTCTGTAACGACAAAGTCATATTTGGGGATGAGGAATTTCTGAGAAAAATATATTCCAATTCCTCTGTTAGAACATGTCTCTGATGTCGGTATTTAGGGCATCTAATGAGAAAGTGTTCAATGGTGGCCCTTTCAGTTCCACAGTCACAGTTGGGAGAGTCATAAATGTCGGGCATGATTTTGAACATATGTTCTCTGAGAAGTGTTGTACCCATTTGTAGTCGGACTAGTTTGGTTTCTGTCTGTCGTTCGCAGATGCTTTTGTACCCTCCAATTTTGACATCTGGAAATAGACCATAAGTGTGTCTGGCGTCTGTTCCGGTATCCCATCTCTTTTGCCATCTTTTTACCAGTGCCTTGCGAAAGAGATTTTTAATTTCGGATACCGGTATGCGAGTGTCATTGGTCTGGGCAATTCGTGCTTCTGTTGCTGCCTCTTTAGCAAGTCTGTCCGCCAGGTCATTACCCTCCAGACTGACATGGCCTGCCGTCCAATAAATTTGGACAGGAATGTGTCTTTTAGAGAGGGTATTTACATTTTTCTGAATGTTCTCCACTAGGAAACCAAAGTTTTTAGTTTTGTCACATCTTATGGCAGACTGAAGGGCAGATTGGCAGTCTGTTATGATGTGTACTTTGATACCCTTTAGTGGCGGACATTTTTCTGAGACCTTCTGTAGAGCGAGATCAATTGCCTGCAGCTCTCCGTGGTAGCTGGTTGACCTATGTGAGACTGCCTTTTTGTAAAGGCTCGGTTGACCATGTACACCCTTCCAAAAAATTGCAGCGCCAGCGCCACAGGGTCCAGGGTTTTGTAAGGCTGAGCCATCCGTGAAGGCTACAACATTACCTTCAGTGTTGACCAGATAATGCATGGTGCAAAGTTATGCATTGCAACATTATTCAATTTTCCATTGTCATGAGTGCTATCCATCAGTCAGGCTCATGACCTGGCTTACTGTTATTATGACATGTTGTGAGCAAATTGAGGTTACAGGGCAATGATACTGTGGATTAGCCAGAAAGTGTTAATACCTGATTTGCCTGTATAATATATTAAGGAACTCCTTGTCACGTGCCAAGAGTTCGTACGTGTGCACATTCGACCTGGCACGTGACCTGTTGACCTGAGGTCACGAATGTTTTTAATTTATGGCATTGTGCTCATCAATATTTGCATATAGTGTAAACTAGTGGTCACTCTTGTATGTACCCGAGACCTTTAACTGATAACTTTTACAAAAGAGAAGTGCTCATCACAACATTGTAGCCCAATCACATAGGCTATGTATGTATGTCCATTTAGTGTTTAGTATAAGATTATAGGAGGCTACAGGAAAGAACTCCAATTGGCTTATTTGAGTTGCTTTAAATGGCCTTTAATTAAAACCTTGTGCTTTTGCTTGGGTAAATGTAATTCCTAGGTAAACATCACTTCCTTCTTCATTTCATGGTTCTATTAATTCCCATAAATTCTTTGTAGTTCCACACCTGGAAGGAGTTAATTGGCAAACTATTTTGACAGCAATTTCCCTCTCTTAATTGCCCTTGGGTTGCCACACAGCTCCATGCTGGTAGATTGTTCGCTGATTGGCCTCTGATTGTTTGCGTTGTTTGTCATGTTTGGCTCAGATTGCTTCTGCATGCTTTGGACTCTTTCATTTCCAGCTTCTGTAATGTAGTGATAATGTTTTCTTTTGTACTTAACTTTTTGAAGTTCAATAAAAACACTTTTCATTGCATCTGGAAATGGATTCTTTTAAAGAGAAGAAATCCTGAAAATGCATATTCAATAGTACATTATATAACTCCCTCTTTCAAAGTGCCAATCGACTAATGACATTGAATGCATATCTGATGGAAAACCTCATACTTTAGTGAAATCAAAGGCAGGTGGTTATCTACCTTTCCTGCAATCTGCAGGTTCCTCTTTTCATCTTAATTCTTTGTCTGGTGAGGTTGCATGCTATAGATCCGACCAACACTTTTAAAAGGGTGCTTTTAGAAAAGGGGAGAAATGGAAGCCCCATGGCCATAAAAGTGGCATGACAATTTAAAGTAAAAATATTGATTTTCATTTTTTCCTGATGGTGATATAATTTGTGCAATTTGATCACTGCATGATACCATGTGGGTTGCAGCAGGTTACATGTTAGAGTTCCATGAGACCCTTCATGTTCAAATGGATAATCCATCTCCCCCACCCTCCCCATCCTCTTAATAAGCATAAAAAGAGGCAATGTTTTTCTGTCGTGACAGGCTGTGCTATAATGGTAAAGCTTCAACAGTCAAATAGTCTGACAGTGCCAAGTTAGTGGTCTGTAGGGAGCAGGTGCACATCATGGGCCAGGAATTGTAATTGGGGTTGTAACCCAGCACTTGCCAATGTGGTCAATGCATTGAATGTAGTGCACTTGCCTATCCCATTGTCCAGTTCAAAAGAATCTTATTGTCACTTTTTGGAGAAAGCTTTTATCTTGTCCTCTTTTGGCACTTTTTTCTAATTTGCTTTTGTCTACACTCCAAGGGCCTTCAGGACAATGATTGTGCAATTGCTTGTTCCAAAATAACTTCCAAATTTCTAAAGATTTCCTGTTGAATTTATTTGTTTGAAGTTTTTGTCGAAGAGCCCAGGTGCAGACATGATGATGAGATGGCAAATACAAAGATGAAGGAAATATGATACACTCTGCATTGAATGATAATGATTTATATAGCTAAAGTATGTTCAATGTAGCAGTAATGATGGCATTTCTGAATTGGTCACTAGGCTAATGGCTCCAGCATGTCAGCTCTGTGTTATATATGAAGAGGTCACCAGAACAACCCAGGACCAGTCAAAGACCAACCAAAGACCTTGTGCAGCAGTCAGTTTGTGTTTAGATGACCTTGTGTCAAGTTGCTTGTTCTGCTAGCCCAGATCCCTGGCCCCCAGCTGCCTGCATCTGGCAATAGTTAGACTCTAAATGTTATTTTCTCCCTTATTCAGCAAGACCAAGGTTTGGTGAGTAGAGCAGTTTAAAATAACATTCATTATAACCATTATCTTTAACGTTTTTCATGAAATTATGAAATTTATTGTAGATTAAACAATTTCTTATCCATTGCAGTTGTATTATAATCCATGCCAACTATAATGCCTGTACCATGTAGCTGACTGGTAGTCCTACAGTTTGATCATGTCAGATTCATGCAGATTCACCTTCATGTGACAATTGCCAGACATAGGCCTATGCCTATATTATTCATTGTAACTGCATGTTTGTCACTGGATGTTCAACATTTTTTTTAGTTGAACTTGGAAATTTCTCAAGCTAGCAAAAATGTAGCCTGTGTTGCAGCAAACCCTCAGCTTTAGCAGTTCTATGACACAGAATAGTTCATGTTATGAATCGGTTAGGACTGTTGTGTTAGTGGTAGTTTTACCCTGAGGACAAGTATTATGATCTTGCGATAACCATATTTCAGCATTTTTTGGCCAGAAGTTTGTGTGATTGCCACACCCCTGGCAACAAGAGGACCTCAATGGGTCCCTAATTAGCAGCCCTCATTTTGCCCCACCCTGAATCATTTACCCCTTTTGCAGACTGCATTGTGACTGGCGCCTCTGAGTCCAGATCCAGCAATTAGCGGATCCAGTCCCAATCAGTCTTGCTCTGGAACAATTAGCTCACTTGGTGTGAGTCAGTAATCAGGACTCAGCAACAGAAGGATCACAGAACAAACCTTCTATTTGTCATTTTCTGCACCGCCGCCAGAGGGCTGTACTTGACAGCTGGCGCCCTCTGTGACCTAATAGGAGCAACTGGGGCCAGGGGGAGAGGTCTGGCGCCAGTCTGTCTGTCTTTGGTGTCCGCCTGGCTGTCCTGGGTCCATCTGTCCTCATTGGTTGACACTGGGCCCAGCTGCTGTTGCTGAAGCAAGATCTCCATCAGTTGGGATGCGGCTCTGCTCTGCTTCACTCGTTCTCTTTCCTCTTCTGTGATTGCCTGAATCTTGTACATTTGCCTTTTGTTGGTTGTCTTCGATTTATCTTTTTAAGCTCTTACATCTGGGCTGATAAAATTGTGTCCTTCAGAGGAACACCAAAGGATTTGCTGCGAAGGATGGAATATTGCAGTTTTCTCTCGGATGTCTCATTGATGCAACAGGTGGATTAATTAGACAAACTGCCACAGTCACTGTCACACAACTTGTGTCAACTTCTTCCTTGTACTTTTGGGTGCTCAAAGGAACAGCTCTGTGATCTCTGTGTTGGCTTTACCTTTTATTTCCAAAAGATGTTGACACAAGATCTGAGAATATGAAGATCAGTGTAGATACCAGATAGGATATTTAAGGGAGGACTAGGAACTCTTGGCAGTTAGTGTTACCACAGCCTTCCAGAAGTCATTGGGCAGGCAAAAACTGTTTAATTGCCTTTTTGTTTCACGGAGTACCAACTTTTACTGTAGAGGAAATTACCCACCTGACAAAATGTTGGCAGTGTTACCAATTGTGACTTATAGGTAAAACTCTTTTTTGTATATTTTTCTGATTCAGGCATTAGAAAGCAAGTTATTTTGAGTATTGATCTCAAGTATATGGCCATGCTAGGCCTATATGGCCATGTTTTGAGGAAATGTAATTCAACTAATCTGATTTTGGTGCCAATGTCCGAACATGCAGTTTTCAGTTTCATTCCCATGGTTGTAACTTGTAGGCCATATAAATAGGCTCAGTTAATATAGGCCTAATTGTGATGATGGATTTGGTGGTGTTGCATTGTGACGTCACCAATCAACAATAATATTTTCTTTACAATAATTCAGTTATTTCCAGTTTCACTTTCTAATTGCACCAGCAGGAGGATCACATATCTGGTTATATTGATTTCCCCAATGGAGTCAAAGCTTTAGACTTCTACTGATGATTATGCCAATATAGATGTTATGTTATTCATTGTGATTAATTCTATATTTTATTTTAA
Source organism: Platynereis dumerilii (assembly GCA_026936325.1). Taxonomy (NCBI): domain Eukaryota; kingdom Metazoa; phylum Annelida; class Polychaeta; order Phyllodocida; family Nereididae; genus Platynereis; species Platynereis dumerilii. The sequence continues at coordinate 4,133,436 of JAPTHN010000031.1, forward strand.
TTGCAGATCATACGGCAATGTGTCCCTGCGCCGGATGAGCATGGACCCCAGTATGTTGAGCAACGGATTCTCCTTTTCCGAGGGGGACCCTTCTCCCCCGGGGTCGCCAGGAAGCAGTCCCAGGAGCCAGCGTCGTGCATCCTTGACGGGAGAACCCACTGATGCGGAGATGCTGCAATTCTGGCAAGAGCAGGCCCTGCTGCCCTTGAAGGAGGACCTGGCCGAGTGGCTCGTCAAGGTGCTAGGTCAGTTCAAACCTCATCAATTTCATGATTATTGAATCCTCCATACATAGGAAGACCACCTGTAGGTCTGAATTATAATGGCATTTTAAGTACAGACGTTTGTAATAGAGGCTCAAAACCTTAATCCAGGGAAATTGATTAGGATACATGGTGACAAAATTTTACAAATGTCAATTTGGATGAATATCTGTATATGGGGAGTGATCAGATATTTTTTTATTACTTTTTTTTCCACTTTATCATTCTTAAATTTATTTTTTGCAGACATTGAAATCACAGTGGACAACTTCATGGAGGTGCTAGACAGCGGAGTGTACGTCTGTCGTTTGGCGAAATTAATTCAGTCGAAAGAAGAGGAATATGCTGAGAGAGAAAAGACAGCTGAGAACTTACCTACGAGCAAAATCCGCTTCAAGGAAAATGCGAAGTCAGGAACATGGTTCGCGAGAGACAATATCGCAAACTTCCTTCAATGGGCCAGAGACAGAGGCGTCAAGGAGGAGTGCATGTTCGAAACTGAGGGATTAGGTAAAGAGATTTCCGTGTTAAATAATTGTGGAATTAATATAAGGCCTTTTGTGAAATATGGTCTCCAATTGTGTAATTGAGGGTTGCAGTTGTATTTGGGGTAAGGCTTCCTTTCAAGTCAGAATGGGAAAATTCTGGTTGAACAAACTTTGGGAAATTAGCTTATTCCCCAAGAACACACTGTATTCAAACTTTTCTAACAGTTCATTTTCTGTTGGTTTCAGTGTCTCACCGGGATCCCAAGAACGTATTGCTATGCCTACTTGAACTTGCTCGTATCGGCCATCGCTATGACATCGACCCTCCTGGTCTCGTTCAGTTGGAGAAGGAGATCGAGCTGGAGGAGAAAGGACTTAAGAAGGGCACAGTGAGCCCAAAAGACTCTCGCTCAAGTAGCCCCAGAAACTGTCGGCCGAGTAGCGCCATGTTCACCCCTCGATCCAGCGGAATCCCCCGACCGACCTCGGCCAGTAGCGCAAGAGGGCGGTCGGCGTCAGTTTCCCTCGATGGTCCCATTTTACTCGCAAACAAAGGAACTCCTCGTGGTCGCCCCAATCTCAGAGACGGAAGGCGCTCTAGTCTCATAGTTAACGGAAAAACTCCAGTGAATGGAAAAACGCCCGTTTCCAATTTCAAAACTCCTGCGACCAACGGCAGAACTCCAGCAGCAAAGGGAAAGACTCCCGCAACTGGGGTCAAGCGAAAAATTGATCTCGATAAGGAGGTAAATGAAGTGGCTTATCAACACCACTTTCTATAGATTTAATATAATTACCAGTCGACTCCTATCCTTTGCAAATCAGATAATAATCGATCTCCCTGCCAGTCTAATACCGATTGCAAACACTAGAGGACAGGTCTGTTTGAGTGATGTAGTTATTGGACTAGTGAGACACCTTGTGGTAACTCTGTGTACATATAGGCCCTACTCAAAGTCTAGCATTAAGAATTACAAATTCATATAGCAATTCATTTTGATTCTAAAATATTTTTTTTTATCACAATATATTTAAGCTACTAATTTTATCAATTCGAATGACATTTTCCTAAAAATTTAGACCTTTTCACTTTCAGGATGGGATTCAGCGAAAGTTAAGATATTTAGTTTGACGATTAGCATTTTTGTTTTCTTGTTCTATTAACCTTTTATTGTTTCAAACTTAACAATTTTTCTTTGCGCTAACATTTTGTTGCCTAGCTCTAATATTTGTTTTATTTAGTTATAGACTAATTTTTTGTTAAACATTTCGAATCTCTTAACATTTTTGATCTCAAATTAATTTGTTTGAATATTCAAAATAATTAATTTTTTTCTATGACAGAACAATTCTTCTCATTGTGATTTACCTTTTTATGTTCCATGTTCATGTGTTTTTCTGTTCTCTTTTACAGGTTCGGAAAATCACCAGTGATTGCAAGTGTTCTCAGTGCTATAAAATTGAACGGTTATCGGAAGGAAAATACTCAGTTGGGGGCAGAATTCTCTATGTTAGGGTAAGTGCAGAACAGCCACAATATGTAAAACACAATTAACTGATAGCTAATCAAATAATGTAAATGTAACATGACATAATTTCTAAAACTAAAAATAGCATGCACAAATACGTGAGTTTAATGGTGGCTTCAGTTGCTTCATTGGCTTTGTTGTAAATTACAATGACTGTGTTGTGTATAAAGCCTTCAGTATATTCCTGTAAGTGCTGATATCAGAATTATGAACTGGCAGTCTTTTGTAGTATCCAACAAAATTCTTTCTTTTTGCAGTTATTAAAAGACAAGCATGTGATGGTGCGTGTTGGAGGCGGCTGGGACACGTTGGAGCATTATTTAGCGACACACGACCCATGTAGGACGCGAGAGGTCAGCCGTAGCACGAGTCTCCATAGTATGCCCGAGAGGAATATTGACGACCGATTTCTAGTCATTCAAGGAAGGTACAAGCACCGCACGTGACCTAGTGAACTTGTGACGTCTGTTGACCTAGAACCTCAATTTCAAATGACCTTGCAAACATTTCGCAAAAGACTGGTGATTTAACACATCGACAGAAATACAAGTTATTGGCTACTGGCTATAGTGGGCATTGTATGAGTTCTCATGGTTTATGTTCGCAAATTCTTGAATGGATTATAAGTTTGCGGAATATGAAGATACATCAGCTAGGCAAATTAGCTGTACGTAACTGCCGACACAACGCTGTCTCATGACTTATACGTCGCATTGCCAAGGTCATTTTAGCCTTACCACAGTGACTATTTATTAGTATTTATAAACCTGTATATTCCTAATTGTGTGGACTGTACACAATACTATACATTATATCAATGGACCTGTTGTCATCCACCTTCTATTGTACGCATGTAACTTGCAAGTCTCAATCAAGTGACCTTCGAAGTAATCTCAAGGTCATACAAAAATCTCAAGGTCAAATAGCTCACTGTATCTTCTGCTGTGTCTTTGACAAAGTGCTATTTTAAATTCAGTGCTATGATCTATCTGTGACAAATCTTTGAGACTTTCTACGAGTATTAATCAATCTCTCAGTGAAAAAGAAATATATACAAGACTTCAAAGAACTCAGCGGCCATTACAACAAGTGCTCACCAACTCAAGTCTTACTCAAGACATCTACAGCAACCTCAGTCAACCTGGACTGCAACTTGCCAGACTCAATTGTTACCGGGAGAAAGTAATTCCATATTTTCTTATCTGGCTTTTTGTGAATGGAGGAATGCCAAGTTACACCACTGCTTGCTACCCCCGGAGATCTAAGCAAAAAAGAAACTAGAAAAATATAACAATAGAAATAGTTGGTGTCATTCAATCTAGTACATGTAGCAGAAAGTATCTACGGGAAATTATACTCAAAAGCTAGGAAGAAAGACATCCTTTTAGAAATTCACTAGGTCATGAAAAATGGAATTTGTTGATTAGATTGATTAGTTTAGTTAGGGAATTATAATTTTGGATGCCATATGATTTTATGTGATAATGTGGCGAAGCTGCATTAATGTGTTAATTACTGATTTTGGAAAAGTTTAAAAACGAAATGTTACAAACGTCTTGCCCTTGTTCTTGTTGAAGCTTCATTCTTGTAGAATCCCCAACGTTGTTGTTTAGCTGAAATAGCTATGGTTGTTTTCTTTGCTTTGCATATTGTCAAAATGTGAGCATGAACATTATCGAAATGTGTGAATAAAAAGCATATTTACAATTCGGTGTTTCTTCAATTTCTCACTGTTTTAAAAGAATGACGTACACCTAATACCAACAGTTGCATATGTAGGCTACTGATGGTGGTGCATATATATATGAGTAATGTAAACAGTTCAACAAAAATAAGTCCTCCTTTAAATAAACTTGAATATCTCAAAGATTCCTTCTCCAAATTTTATGAAGGTTTGATTGAATTATAGGCCAGTATATTGACCCTAAATGTGTGTATTTGTAGTTTGGTCGCATTATCCCTGGCTGAACCAGCAGCCTTCGAGTGAGCCTACCCATTTTCAAAAATCTGGCTTTTCCAATGGATATAAACAATTTGACCATGCGGGGGAGCCACCAGCTGGGGCAATGCGGGGCATACATACTTCATCATGATACTGGAGAAAATTTGTTTTTCAATCATATTTAGTGGACAATTGAGGACTTCTTTTATAACCTTTTCACAGTTTAGGTTCCTTGGATGACATTGAAATAATTTGAGTGGAGTTTGAGCACCTTTTGGAAATTTTTTTGTTGGAAAAGTCAAATTTTTGATAAGAGGGGTATGTGCACTCAGGGTCGGCTGGCTCAGACAAAAATGAAGCAATTGAGCTACAATTACACAGGCATAATGTCAGTATGCAGGCCTACAAATACGAGAACTTTAGCAGAAATGGGAAAAGAGGTCTTTGAGATATTCAATTTTTCGTAAAGGAGGAATTTTTTTGTCGAACCGTTTAGTTGAACCTCTGCTATTGATGAACTCCTCTGACAAGCTGTATTTAGGATTATAGGTACTCCAGCTTCTACGGTTGAAGGAATTGTATGAAGAAAAAGAAAGAAAAAAGAAAGCTGGACTAAATTACTATTTTGTCTTGTCAGATTAAATCAACTTAACAATTGTCTGAAATGATTTAAATGTTGATTTCGCGAATAGCCCCCACTATGTTCATCATTTCATGATTCATGGTTTTGTCTTTTTGTGAGGAACACAATGAGCTTACAATGAACACATGCATACGTGTGTAGTATGAAAAGGATGACATAAAACTGATTCTATTGAGTGTAAAAAAAATCTGAACAGAAAAAAAGACACTTTTAGTCACCGGTAAGCAGGTGTGTTGAAAAAGACTCCAGTCATTCTCAGGCATGGTATGTTGAGTGAGCGTGAGTCGGTCCTCCACACAAAACCAGGAGTGCACCCCCTTGTGTACCCCCTTCTCGCCCCCCTCACAGACGTCAGCAGCTACAGAATGAATGAACACTGCACATGGTGAACTGCAGGCAGCATCATGCAGATCACAGAACAACATGATGGTGTTGGATTAATGTTTATAAATTCATTATGGATTGAATATGATCAGAATATCTACCACTAGCACCATAACCATGCAGCTCCTATGGGATGTGGCAATTAATTACACTTTATGATCCATTCTTTGTACTACAACTTTACAAGAGAACCAATTCTGACTCCACTCATAACAAGGATACTGTACTTGGTTTATTGACAAAAGATGAGCAGAGGAAATGTTTGCAATGGATCAAACTATTGTCATTGTGTTGCAGTCGTGAGATGCCACTTTGACAAAAACTGACTCATTCACAACTTCACAGGGAGTATGATGGGGATGGCATCTTGCTGGGCCAACTTTGGATTGCGATACTTTTTAGTGGTGAGTAGAACATTTCATGTAATTATAAATAAAATACATTATTTATTGCTCCTTCTAACAAAGTGAGATTTGTGAATGAATGAATCTTGGCAACGTTTGCAGACATTTAACTGATTAAGAACATGTTTCTGATATTGTATTATAGCTACAATGCGAGATGGTTGCTGAGCTGCAACTGAGGGGAAATTTAAAACTCAACTTTATGAAGTAGTGTGCATTCTATAGATGTGATATTCCTGAAGCTTATCTGATAAGTTGTGGTATGGAGCTAATCTTGGGGTTTGTTTACATGCAGCTCTATTCTAACAACCACAAACCTATAATGTCTTTTCCTTCCTGGATTCCTGAGGCGTCTAGACCTGTGATTTATTTCCCACCGAGACCTTTTAGAACTTAACCCCTACCCCGTCATTTCCTTAATCTGTAGATTAGCAGCAACAGGTTTGGGGTGAGGGGTTAATCTCTTAATCTCAAGGGGGTTGGTCACATATTCAAGTTACACCCCCTTGAAATAAGTTAAAGCCCTACCCCATATAATTATTAGACCTTGAGTGGAGAAGGGGTGTGATGTGTCACCCACTGAGGTCCAAGGCCCCCCCCCAACCCACCTGGTGCCACCAAGGCCCTTCTCAGCTGGACTGGGGTGTCATAAGTGCAATGACCTCTCAAGACAATTTAACCTCCAGAACAATATCATTGTTAATCTGTAGGAGAAGAAACATTACATTGTCAGTGCCAAAAAGTCAAATGCCATTGCATACCTTTAGATGCCTATATAGTGTAGTGAGAATAGGGCCCAGCAATAAATGGCACCCCTGCCCCACTTGGATGACATGACTTCAGATCTATCATGATTGTTTACAGAAACAGGCATCTGTAGAAACAGCAAAACTTCACAAGTCACCAAAGAATGGTACATAAGTTATGTGGTATGCGGGATACCATCAATAATATTGCATGTGTATTTTGGGCCTATTGTAGGCCTATTGTAATCCCTTATCAGCTACTAAATAAAATGTCTCATCGTCTGAAATGCTTGATGCCCCTATCACACGGAGACGTAACAGAGGGTTCTTGTCGCGTCGCTTCTTGCTTTTCCAGGAAAGAGGGAGGTTTTTAAACTACATTCAACAATTCGGCGACGATATTTTCGTCTACGGCGCTTCTTAAACTTCCTCGCCAAAAGTTCCTAGAAATCACGTGACAGGTTAGTGAAGCAAGAACTTGCTTCACCAAAGATTCAACCGGTTGAATCTTTACGAAGGAAGAAGCCACGATGCAAAAGACCAGAAAGACCCCCAAAATGATTGGGCGAAGTTAGACACAGCTTGGGCGAAGTTAGAGGCAGGTTGGGCAAAGTTAGAGACAGCTTGGTCGAGGCTACTTATCATTGAGTCAATGGAACTTCGGCGAAAAAAGAGAACAACTCGCCGACGCAAACAGGCTGTTGAAACGCCGAAACAGCTACTTGCTTCACCATAAAATGTATTTGCTTGGGCGTAATTGAAGATTAGGACGAAGTAAGAGGATGCTAGGGCGAAGCAAGAGCATGCTAGGGCGAAGATAGAGACTCCTTGGGCGAATCTAGTTTAACATTGAAGCAATGGAACTGCGCCGAGGCTCCTGACAACTCGCCGACACAAGTCTCTTCTTGCCTCGTCCGTAATTACGAGCGATTCGGCGTAGAAAATGAGTGCCTCGTCGTAATAGGAACCATCAACGACGATTTAGAACCTCTAATTGATTATATAATTGTCCAAAAATGGCTTGAAACGCCGAAAGTTGGCGAATCTGAAGTTCCTGGCACCTCTACAACTTCGCCGTCACTTAACCACTCTCGTGTGATCTAGGCATTAGAGTTTGCCTTGAAGTTACTCAGTGAAGAGCCAACTTTGAGAAACTTTGTCCCTTGTACCTGCCATGGTCAGTGATTGTCACTCATGAATGTCTTAAGTTTATCAAAAGTGTTGAATCTAATTTCAGGGCATTTGGATCACCATCAATATCTTGGTCTTCTGGAAGACCTACACCTTCTACAAGTATGATCTCCAGTACTACTATCTCCATCAGATGTTGGGAGTGAGTATCAATCTGAGCCAGTCTGCATTCTGCAAGTGTCATTTTCCTGCTTGGTTTATTTTCCAAGGACTTCTAAGTGCTATATCATGGTTCATACAAGGCTAAAATGTCCACCAGATGGCTTCCATCCAAACATGGATCTTCCAAACACTTGTCCCTCAAGAAGACTGACATTGTATAGCCCCATAGTATTGGTGTTCAGTGATTCCTGATAGGGCTTATCAATACCACTTTGGAACTGAAAGGCATCCCATGCATGCTGATCCAAGAAACACCTGCATGGTTTCAAAAACATTCAGTCATTTAAACGTATTGGTAATTATTGTAGGCCTCAATATTGGTCAGGTAATATTTTGTGGAAAAATTTGATGCAATGTAGCTGGATTTTGTTTTTATTCCATATCATTTCCAGAAATTCTTTAGCTACCTTTTTTGTAACAACCAGAGTAAAGTTGTACAAGGTGTAATAGAACAGCTACTCCACAGGCCACATCTAAAGTATTTTTGGCTCTTATCAGTATGGTTGTAAAAAGGAGCTAGTGTTTTAACAGTTGATACTTTTGCATTAGGCAGCTCAGCACTGGTCCTGGTTGGGATTGTTTATGAAAAGCAATTAAGCTGTCTGGGTTTCTTTCAGCCCAGCCTGTGTGTGTCAAGGGGGACTGCCAATGTCTTGAATTTGAACCTGGGACTCATGCTGCTGCCTATGTGCAAAACCCTTACCACTTGGCTCAGGGGCCACCGGTTGGCTGTAAGTATGCAAAATAAGATTATCACAATAAGCAAATTAAAAATGTAGTGGCGGTTGTACCAAACGGTTTAATATATTTTCATGAATTTAATTTTGATTTCCAGAAGACATGTGGCTGTATCAGAAGATTGCTTGACCACACAAAAGGCTTCCATATCCTGTGTTCCTGTATTGTTGGAATTTGTTCTGGTAAATCTCCTGAAAAGTTTCTCTTAATCAATTTGATCTGATACGTTTAATTGCTCTAGGAATTATTAGAATATTTGTTTTTAGGTAGTCGTTCATGAACGACTACCTCCTACAATGACAAGTGGAAATAAATCCGCGAAAATCGGGAATTTGAAATACCACAATGCAGATATGCCTCTCACATCGTCTACGTCGCCAGTAACCGTCGGAAAACTGGTTTGCGGACCAGTTATGGTTGAAAGGGACGGTCCGCAAGCACAATTACGTCTGGGAATGATGAATTTACGCCGATCCACTGCTGTAAACAACGTGCGCGCAACACTCAGGCAAGTGAGCGCTACCAGTGGTGCTGTTTGGGATCCCGTTGGGTTATTCCTGGTGGGAGCGCCGGGGAGCAATCAGTGATTTTAACTGAATTAACCAATGCTACTAATGCTTCTAAAACATCATTTTCTTTAGGAATTTTAGCGAATAACTACTCTAATGATTACTCACTACAATCCTTTAATTAAAAATAACAAAATTAAGAAATTTCAAACAATTTATTTATTCATTTTAATGTGAATTGAGATTATTAACTGCTCCCTCTATAGATAGCAGGATTGCTTATAATATAGACCAAACTATTAAATGCCACAAAGTTAATATTTGTGACTGTCCAAGCATTTAGTAACAGAAATTATCTTTTCTGCTGATGCTATTACAAATATGGGGGGTGAATAAAAAATAAATAAAAAGCCTACTCTTTTATTAGCATGATTTTAGTCTTTTCATGTAATATAAACACCAGGTGAGGCCCAACTTTAAACATTGTCTCAGAGCATGATATACATTCTAGGCTAGCCTTGTAGGATGGGAAGGTGCTAATGGACATCTGCTTAAAAACAACAACAAACACAAGATCACTAGGCTTAGTAGAAATTATAACTTAAGATAATTTTTAATTTACCATGCTTCCTTGAGATTTACTTGATAGACTCATATTTTTCTCATGATACCCTCTTTTTTTCTGAAAGCATGTCTTGTTCTACACTGACTGAGAGATATCAAAGCTGGTCTTTATATACTAATAATACTATTTATCAAGCATGTTATAAGCAGTGGCGCATCCAGAGAATTTTGGCAGGTAGTGTGTAATGATTGCTATTACTCATTGAGCAGTGTCAAAGAAGATATCAATTGATCCGCTCAGTTGGCTTGAGTAGGCAGGTAGTATCTAATGATTGCAATTATTCATTGAGCAGTGTCAAGATAAAATATCAAATCATTGCACTTGGCATGCCAGATTATCACGATTATCAGAATATCTTGGAAGTACCACACAATGCTTTTAATTAATTGTAATTATATACACCACAGTGTAAGTGACAGTAAATGTTTTATAAAGTGTTCATTTTTGTAATAGCCTGATCATAGAATAAATGCCAATTCAATTGGCTAATATATCTTCTTTGATTTATATTGTTGTCATGTCAAGTACAATCATAGCAAAATAGAGCACAATTTATGCAATATGTGCTTTATTTTGATTGATCAAAACATGTTATAACTAAATAATTTTGATTTTTACCTTATTCCATGTAACTTCACTATTACAGCCACACTTCCCTGTTGAATTTGAACTGTTTGATATTTCTGGGTTTCTTTATTGTGATTTCCCATTTTACCACATCAAAATTTTTTAACTAACAAATTTCTAATGGTTTCATTGAATGACAAAATTAATGTTTATGTCTGTCTCTGTTTGGGACTGACAAATGGCTGGATATTACTGTCAGTCCCTTGAAAATTGAATTGGGTCAACATCAATTTGACATGTTTTGGACAGGTCAAAAGATCAGGTCGCACAACAGCTGTCCGCATTACTACGCCAGACTACTTTCACAAAGCATGGTTGCTGGAAAAGACACTCTGCTTTGAGAATGTTTGGAAATCATGAAACAAAAGAAAGTTTTGAAACTTAAGCATAAACTTTGTCTGCAAGAGGGATGATTTTACTCATCAGAAGTTTGAATGTATTCAATCTACTTATTGCTTATAGGCGTACCCTCTATGCATGTTAAGTTATTGTCAGAAAAGTTTCCAAAAAGAATGCTCTCTCACTTATTCACATGTCCATATGATAACCATGTCTTCAACACAGATGTAATATAGAGGATTATTACATGACCACTATGCTAGAGCGATGCTGATTGGCCTAAATCAGTCACATGACGACATCATAAAAACTCATATTGCATGGTTCGGGTGCAATATGAGATTTTTCCAAAAAAAATTTTTTTTACAATTTTTTTTTTTTTCAGATTTTTTCATATTGCATGGTTAGAGTGCAATATGAGTTTTTATTTGAAAAAAAAAATTCCAAAAATTTTTTTTTCATTTTTGTTTTTTGAGCGAAAAAAGAAAAGAAAAAAAATTCCGAATTTTTTTTTTTTTCGGAATGGAACATCATATTGGAAGCATAGTGGTCATGTAATAAACCAAATACGGCACTTATTATCGTGCAATATGAAAATTTATTTGCACTCGTAAATTCATATTGAACTCGGGCTGCGCCCTCGTTCAATATGAATTTCCTCGTGCAAATAAATTTCCATATTGCACTCATATCATGCCGTATTTGTATAATATTGCTGTCACCAACTCAATATTATTCAATCCCCTTCAATATAATCCTGAAACGACTACCTTTGAATCCCTGGATTCTTGTTTCCTTTTCAGTTGTCCATTACTTCGCCCATGTCTTCAATGCTCAGAGATTTTCACAAAATTACAATTTCATCTACAAGGAAGTGAACGGAGCGGAGTCACCACACCAGGTAAAGCATTGACACAATATTTAGTAAAATGCTTAGAAGTATTATCTTAACCCCTAACCCTGATTTGACCTATGGCAACTGTAACTCTGTGATGTTTGAAGATATTGTACCTCAAGGGGCAATTTTGGCACCAGTAGATATACATTGTATACAAATTGCCAGAACTTGCCACCCATGATGGTGCAAATTGTAAACTGTAGCAAACACCTGGAAGCAGCACCTGGGCCAGCATGATTGTGTTTATGTCTGAAGAGAGCCTCTTGGCTGTGGCTGTGACTGAGAGCTTGCTTAGGAGTACCACAAGGCTCTTCTTATCAAATACTCTATTTGACAAATATAATAAATGGTCAAATATTCATCTATTTGGGCATTTCTTTTCACTTTAGAATCCACTTCTGCTGGTGATAACTTCCTTCCCAGGCCTAACAGGTGTCATGATGATGCTTATCATATCTGTGATCATTTCTTCATCCAGACTTGCTCTGAGGTAAGTGAAAGGAATATATGTGGTTCGTGACTGCATTTTAGAGTATGTATGAAACATATTACAAGTTATAACTTGCATATATTTTTTGCTTTCAGGAATAGCAATTACGAAATATTCTGGTACACGCACAAACTTTACATCATTTTGTATTTCTTGCTTCTCATCCATGGATTGGGGTAAGTCTCACTTCTAGAGCATTTTGATCATACTATGCCTTTACAGCTGTCCATAGTTTAAACAATCACATTGGCCTAACTATGTAATATTCAATTAAATAGAGGGATCCTGAAAGCCCAGGGAAATATATCCATGCACTCACCTGGTTGCCAAGGCAAACACAACGTTACCATGGAGATGGTTCCATTTCCGGAATCAGAGCCTGCTTTTCCAGAACCGAGTGAAATCCAAGATGGAGTCGCATTCCCTGAAGAAGGGGGAGGAAGTGCGATGGAGTGCAAAGAGGGACCTACTTTTCACACAATCGGAAGTTCTGTAATTACGATTAATTTTTTGCTTTTCTTGAATACTATTAAATGGAATCAAATTGTCCACTTCAAATCTGGTAAATTTTTTAGTTTTTGCTGATGATATTCTTGTTCTTCTCACAGTCCTGGAAATGGCTGCTGATCCCTTTGTTGATTTACACGTGTGACGTCATCTGGCGTTGGGTGATGCAAACGAGGCTAGTCACTTTCATTGCTGATGTCATACCTCATCCTGGAGATGTTATTGAACTTCGATTGACAGCCAACGCCAAGTTTATCTTCAAGCCAGGACAGGTAGGATGGAAGAAACTGCTCATTTGAACTATCCAATCCCTTTAGATCTCTACCCTTATGATTCTTTTTAAGCTTCTGTGTCACCAAACAACCATGAACATGTTGCCTTTTCCTCTTTTCAGTACATTCTTGTGAGAAGTCCAGTTGTCCATCCTCTTGAGAGTCATCCTTATACAATAACCAAGGTGGGGTGAAGATTGAACACTTCCATTCAGATAATGTTACTATTTTCATTTGTCTAATTCTTGTTCAAATCATGCATTTCCTGCTATAATAATTGTTAATGATGGGGATTTTCAGTTCCCAACTTTTGAAGACAGTTCGTTTTCCATCCACATGAAGGTTGCAGGGGACTGGTCAGGTCAGTCTAGTCTTTACCTTTGCCTTTTGGAGTTTGTTATCTTCTACTGAAATTTAGACAATATCATCTTGAATTATCCTCCATTTCAGAACTGATGATGAATTATCTTTCTGACCATGAAACCTTCCCAAATAAATTGAAAGAGGAGAATTCACCTCTGACAGAGTACGTAGGACCTCAGGTAGACAATAAGGACACATTTCAACCAGAATTGCAGATGTATCCTTCCGTTACTTCAAATAGCTTTAAACAATACTTCAAATCACACTTTCATTTCTTGATTTCAGAAAAATCTACATAGAGGGACCCTTCAGCAGCCCCATGGAAGATATCCTCAGATACAAGATCTGTTTGTGTGTGGCTGGGGGCATTGGCATCACTCCTTTCATTTCCATTTCTAGTTATATTTTGTGAGTATTATGCAAACACTTGATGATATACCTTCCTTTAATTCAAATATCAAATCATTATGTTGACGTCCATGTTAATCCAATTGTTTCAGAGCAACAGGCGACACTGGGTCCCTAGTTCGATTCCGTCTTCTCTGGGTTTGTCCAAATTCCCAAAAATTCGAGGCATTCAGCAAGGACCTGCAGTCTCTCCACGACTACGTCAGTTCATTTCCAACTTTGTCAATTACAAGCTTTAGCGTGCTTACTGTCGAATAAATGCCTTAAAATGAAATTTCTGTTGATTAGAACCATCCAGTCAAGTTTTCTGTAAGTTTATCTTGTTCATTTGTGGGTTTTTTTTTTCAGCTCTGGAGCATGAACAGGCCTGATCTCTTCGAAGTCCAGTTTTATGTGACAAAGGATCCATCAAACAATTGTTTAGTAGGTATCATGGATAAAATTTGCTTGCCATTGTTTGTAGAATACTGATCTATTGTAGTATTGTACAGTATTTTACTTCACTCCCAGCAGATTTAACAATTTCTATTTTCAGATTGAAAACAGTTTTATAAGCAGAAGGCTTCACAAGGGAAGACCTGATTTGACAGCTCTAATATCTGAAGCAGGCTTGAGATATACAGGGTATTTGTCTCTAATTTGTAGTTCTGGGTAGAGTCTTCAGTAGCTATGCATTGACCTTATAACATTTAATTAACTAATATATCTTTTTTATCTTCCCCTTTCAGGTGCACCGTAGGAGTTTTCAGTTGTGGCCCAAAAAGTCTTCACATGGAACTTGAAAATATCTGTGAAAAAGAAAACAACACCGCCACCAAATTTATATGTTCACACGATTCCTTTTAAATAAAATTAAAATATACACCTTAATTACAACGTTTTGTACATTTATGAAAACAGGACAAAAATCCAATGAAATGGGCAATTTGGGAATAACCTCTATATAATTTCGGAATTTCAGTAAAACAATTATCACAACTAGGTGTCGCTTCAGACTCACTTGAACAGGTTTAAATCAATTTTTGGCATCCTCTGGTGTCAAAAAAGAGAAATGGGCCTCCTCTCAAATGGAAGTTATGTGCATGACCATAATACACAGAGCTATACAATACAGGTGAATAATTTCTCAAGTCCAGAGTCCGACCAAGACTATGGTGTTAGGGTGGCAACATAAGTGTCACTTAAAATGAGAGGGTCAACTTCAAGGCTTAAATCATCATTTTGACGAGAAAAAAAAATTAATCCGTGGCTCAGATGAACCTCTCACGTTTTATTTACTGTTAGTAAAGTCTTTGAAGTGCTACCTGTACGTCATTGAAATGGGTAATGTCTTACCATTGGCCATTGGCCAATGCTGGTTGTATGAATTCTCATGGATCCAATGAGATGACAACATATTTGATGACAATTTTGCAGGTTGTGCAATATCAATTAATGGCTGCCAATTTTCTTTGCTGGATCTTTTTCAATTTGCAAACTGGCTTTGCCACATCATTGACAGTTTTCTGTTGGTCTCCTAATCTTCTTATTTGACGAAGTACCTTAAGTCATTTAATTAGTTTGTTTATTGTCACCTATGCTGCAAGATATGATAAGCACTGAATCAACTGATTAACCATATGTAGTAAACAAAACATTTTTAAGCCATTGACATCACATAACCAAGTTGAAAGTTAATTTTGAAACTGTTTGGTTGGACCGCCAATCTGCTAAAGCGGCTGTAAGGATATATTTGAAGGGCATTCTGCACATCATCCAGCTACTGATCTGAAGTCCTGGTTATCTTGTTTAACTGTTGCTACTACATAACAGGGCATACAGCATACAAAGGTAGCAACGCATTTGATGAAGCATGCAGTGGTGTTTTGTCCTAATTGCTGACCTCTTGTTGTTTCGAAAAATTCTGAGTGAGCCATAAATAGATCTTGGGCAGGGAAGCCCCTCAATGACATCACAGGACTCCCTCTTTCCAGTTTT
The DNA here is from genome assembly GCA_026936325.1 of Platynereis dumerilii. Lineage (NCBI taxonomy): Eukaryota > Metazoa > Annelida > Polychaeta > Phyllodocida > Nereididae > Platynereis > Platynereis dumerilii. The sequence goes on from JAPTHN010000031.1 coordinate 4,148,941, forward strand.
CCAAGATGGTTTTCCTGGGTCTCTAAAATGGCATTTAGGCAATGTGTATGTTCCTGTAAATTTGATCAACACAATCTCAGACAAATTAAACCCCGTGCGCAAAGTTTAAAAGAAATTGGTGCAGTAGTTTGTCTCGAAATTCGTCCACAAGATTCCAGAGAAGACCAGTAACGCCAAGTGCTGAGCTACAAATATATATATGTAAAGGGTCAATATTTACAATTCAGCCTATTTACATAAAAATCTGAGAGTGAATCCTTGAGACCTTCAACTTTATTTAAAGGGGGACTTACAATGTATTTTTTTTTAAGTGTTTATGTGTATAGTGAAGCTTCGATCAGTCTGCTGGAGGAAGTTGATCACAAAATGCAAGTCAATTATCTTGTACAGGGATCAATGTGCACATTGCGCAATACTGTTTGGTTATTTCACTCCCTTTGAGAGACCACATCACGACCACAATATGTTGTTGTCTAGAGTGTCTTATAATGTAGGGCCCGCTGTAGTGAAATAACCAAACAACATAATATAATGGACAGATGGATGGTGCATAATGCTTGTATAGTAGGCAATTGTGCAGGCTCAATCAAGATGACATGTGGGCAATTACTGTAACAAGCAGCAAGAGGCGGGCAAGGAGAGGCAAGGGGAGGTAAAATGAGGCAAGATGAGGAGACAGGGGAGGTAAGAGGTTGTTGGGCTTCTTTGATGAGGCTTCTCTGCCTCTTGATTCTATTTTGCTGCTGATGAGGTGTCACTACCAGGTGTCGCTACCAGGTGCACTGGTGTCACACTCAAGTGTTTTGCTTGGAGGTGTCTTATCAGGTAGATCCCTTCTTGCAATGCTCTACACAGATCTGTTTATGTCCATGAGAGCTGCCATCATCTGGGCTGCAACAAACTGTGAAGCTTCAATTAATTTCAAATTGGGGATCATTTTGAAAATGTAGCCCAATTGATTTGCAAAAGGGTGCAAGTGTGCATTTCAAACTTGCATAATTAGGCCTATGTGAGGTTTTATAATCTTTTCAAAAAGGTATATTTCAATATATGTCTAGAAGAGCATAGAGCCACTTCGACTTCAAATTACAATAATAATTCATATAAATGTAAAAAATAATTCATATGTATATGGAAGGACTTCAACATTTAATGGCAAAAATATAGATGTTCTGAAATATGTTGGAAATAAAATAGGTCTAACCATGCATGTAACATAATGGCAGGCAGTATATTATGCAGATATAGTGTGATGTTTGGCTTATAGACTTCATCACAGCCTGTCAACCAACCTGGGGTCCCATGAGATGCGGCGGCTGCTGAGCCAGGCCAGTGCCATTCTCTTGCTGTGGCATGAGGACTCACAGCTCTGCCTACCTGCTACAGCCTGCAACAACCTGCAAGCTGCTTGGGAGCTGGCTGGCTGCATCTAAACAATACCAGCCACCAAAGCCATCAAAGAAGCTTTACCATTGGAATACAATGCACTAGTCGACCATCTAAAAGAGCCATCTAAAGGAGCCTTCTCAAGCATGTGAATACCTTGCATCTTCTAAGGTAGGCCATTTTCTTATATACTTGATGCATAATGAATTTACCTTTGCAGGTAGCTGCAGCCTAGATTGCTCTCCAACTCACAATGCAAATGCACAAATGCATTGAGATGTGCCATCACACTTGTCACGAACTGCACCTATGGATGTTGCATATATATATATCTCATGCATGTATCAGTTGTGAGGAAATTTCAAATATGTGGGATAAGATATTTGCAGAATACAGCAGATCTTTTTCCTCTAGTTATTTCCTTTTCTTGTATCAGAACGGGATTTGCATATAGCCTATATGATACTGTGAACATGACACTGCAAACCTTTTATATAAACCTTTTAGTTAAATAGATATCTGATATCATACTGCCACATAATGCAGTTTGAAAGAAAAATGCAGGCTTAATATATTGGAATGGATATTGAAGAGGGTAACTCCCACAAAAATATAATTAATTGTATGTTAACAGATCATGGAGATTGGCATCTTACAGACTAATCTGCAATCACTATATAATTACCGCTGCCTAGCAACACAACTCACCAAATCCAGCATGGTTGCTATGCTCAATGTAGCCACTAACTGCCCTCCCTTTCACTCCCATCCCCCAAATATGCCAATCCACTTCATCTAACCTCTTCCCTCCGTGTTAATGGGGGGTCCCCTCCTCCCTACTGCTCAACAGTATTCCGTAATAATCCTTCAAAAGTCTTCATTTCTCATCCCCCATCCACCACTCCATTTAATGTAAACAAATGATTTTACCAAATAACAACAGAGGGCTCTGCAAATCACAACCTACACACACAACTCCCCTATTGGATTTTGTATGAACAACATAATGCCCCAGTGTCCACACTTCAGTTAGGGGGTAGAGGTGTCAACTTATGCTATCAAGCGCCAATGGGTGTAATGTTTAAATGGGTCTCCATGGGTGTAAATGTTTGCCAATGGGTGCCAATGGGTGTAAATGTTTGCCATTGGGTGTAAATGTTTGCCAATGGGTGTAAATGTTTGCCAATGGGTGTAAGTGTTTGCCAATTGGTGTAAATGTTTGCCGATGGGTGTAAATGTTTGGCAACGGGCGCAAATGTTTGGCAACGGGTGCAAATGTTTGTCAACGGGCGCAAATGTTTGCCAACGGGCGCAAATGTTTGCCAACGGGTGCAAATGTTTGCCAACGGGCGCAAATGTTTGCCAACGGGCGCAAATGTTTGGCAACGGACGCAAATGTTTGGCAATGGGCGCAAATGTTTGCCAACAGGCGCAAATGTTTGCCAACGGGCGCAAATGTTTGCCAACGGGCGCAAATGTTTGCCAATGGGCGCAAATGTTTGCCAACGGGTGCAAATGTTTGCCAACGGGCGCAAATGTTTGCCAACGGGCGCAAATGTTTGCCAACGGGTGCAAATGTTTGCCGGGGCGCAAATGTTTGCCAACGGGCGCACCTGTTTGCCAAGGGCGCAAATGTTTGCCAACAGGCGCAAATGTTTGCCAACAGGCGCAAATGTTTGCCAACGGGCGCAAATGCTGCCAACGGGGGCTAATGTTTGCCAACGGGCTCAAATGTTTGCCAACAGGCGCAAATGTTTGCCAACAGGGGCAAATGTTGCCAACGGGCGCAAATGTTTGCCAAGGGCCGCAAATGTTTGCCAACAGGTGCAGATGTTTGCCAACAGGCGCATAAGTTTGCCAACGTTTGCCAACGGGCGCAACTGTTTGCCAACGGGCGCAAATGTTTGCCAACGGGCGCAAATGTTTCCCAACGGGCGCAAATGTTTGCCAACGGGCGCAAATGTTTGCAAACGGGTGCACAGGTTTGCCAACTGCTGCAAATGTTTGCCAATGGGCCAATGTTTGCCAACGGGAGCACATGTTTGCCAACAGGCGCAAATGTTTGCCAACGGGCGCAAATGTTTGCCAACGGGCGCAAATGTTTTGCCAATGGGCGTAAATGTTTGCCAATGGGCCTAAATGTTTGTGTCAACTTATGCTATCAAGCCATAACTTATGCCTTGGCTCTCAAACCTCCCGTTCGTAGAACGGGTATAATGCTAGTCACTATATAATTACCGCTGCCTAGCAACACAACTCACCAAATCCAGCATGGTTGCTATGCTCAATGTAGCCACTAACTGCCCTCCCTTTCACTCCCATCCCCCAAATATGCCAATCCACTTCATCTAACCTCTTCCCTCCGTGTTAATGGGGGGTCCCCGCCTCCCTACTGCTCAACAGTATTCCGTAATAATCCTTCAAAAGTCTTCATTTCTCATCCCCCATCCACCACTCCATTTAATGTAAACAAATGCTTTTACCAAATAACAACAGAGGGCTCTGCAAATCACAACCTACACACACAACTCCCCTATTGGATTATGTATGAACAACATAATGCCCCAGTGTCCACACTTCAGTTAGGGGGTAGAGGTGTCAACTTATGCTATCAAGCGCCAATGGGTGTAATGTTTAAATGGGTCTCCATGGGTGTAAATGTTTGCCAATGGGTGCCAATTGGTGTAAATGTTTGCTTTTGGGTGTAAATGTTTGCCAATGGGTGTAAATGTTTGCCAATGGGTGTAAGTGTTTGCCAATTGGTGTAAATGTTTGCCGATGGGTGTAAATGTTTGGCAACGGGCGCAAATGTTTGCCAACGGGCGCAAATGTTTGTCAACGGGCGCAAATGTTTGCCAACGGGTGCAAATGTTTGCCAACGGGCGCAAATGTTTGCCAACGGGCGCAAATGTTTGGCAACGGACGCAAATGTTTGGCAATGGCCGCAAATGTTTGGCAACGGGCACAAATGTTTGCCAACAGGCGCAAATGTTTGCCAACAGGCGCAAATGTTTGCCAACAGGCGCAAATGTTTGCCAACGGGCGCAAATGTTTGCCAATGGGCGCAAATGTTTGCCAACGGGTGCAAATGTTGCCAACGGGCGCAAATGTTTGCCAACGGGCGCAAATGTTTGCCAGCGGGTGTAGCAAATGTTTGCCAACGGGTGTAGCAAATGTTTGCCAACAGGTGTAGCAAATGTTTGCCAACGGGTGTAGCAAATGTTTGCCAATGGGCGCCAATGTTTGCCAAGGGGCATAAGTTTGCCAACGGGCGCAAATATTTGCCAACGGGCGCAAATGTTGCCAACGGGCGCAAATGTTTGCCAACGGGCGCAAATGTTTGCCAACAGGCGCAAATGTTTGCCAACAGGCGCAAATGTTTGCAAGCGGGCACAAATGTTGCCAACGGGCGCAATTGTTTGCCAACGGGCGCAAATGTTTGCCAACAGGCGCAAATGTTTGCCAACGGGCGCAAATGTTTGCCAACGGGTGCAAATGTTTGCAACGGCCGCAAATGTTTGCCAACAGGCGCAGATGTTTGCCAACAGGCGCAGATGTTTGCCCACGGGCATAAGTTTGCCAACGGGCGCAAATGTTTGCCAACGGGCGCAACTGTTTGCCAACGGGTGCAAATGTTTGCCAACAGGCGCAAATGTTTGCCAATGGGCACACATGTTTGCCAACGGGCGCAAATGTTTGCCAACGGGTGCACAGGTTTGCCAACGGCTGCAAATGTTTACCAACGGGGCAATGTTTGCCAACGGGAGCACATGTTTGCCAACAGGCGCAAATGTTTGCAGACGGACGCACATGTTTGCCAACGGGTGCACATGTTAGCCAATGTTGGCCAACGGGCGCAAATGTTTGCCAACGGGCGCAAATGTTTTGCCAATGGGCGTAAATGGGTGCCAATGGGCCTAAATGTTTGTGTCAACTTATGCTATCAAGCCATAACTTATGCCTTGGCTCTCAAACCTCCCGTTCGTAGAACGGGTATAATGCTAGTTGTGCTAATAGTGGTGACAGAAGGTAAAAGCAGCTATTCCAGATGACGCCCCACTTCACATATCCCTAAGAATCTCTTAATGTTTCATTCAATTTTGCATTGAAAATTGCATGTGCAAGCATAGCCTGTGGCCTGCCATGCAGTCTGTCATTGCATTTTTCATCTTTGTTGGATTACAAAACCTCAGGGAGGACCGTCCATTAAAAAGCTGCTCTCATCTGCGTGTCTGGAAGCCGTAGAAGGATTTTTGATAGAAGACTTTTTAGTCGACTTACATTGAGTGGGTTTAGAATCTAAAGAGATGCTGTTGAAATTCTCTTTGTTGAACTACTTACTAGTTCTCTGATTCCGATAACTTATGCCTCACACTTGTAGGTATACATAGAAATTGGGAGAATATTAAGATAATCAATTTACTAGCCACGATTAAAGGTCTTCTCTGATTCAGATGATATGAAATTTCCCTGCATTTCACTCCTTTCATGAAGCTGTTGTGGAGAATTTGCAAAAGCCGTTTCCTGATCTGCTCAAATGCTTCTCAAATGCTTCTCATGCAACAGGCATCTGGATTTCAAATGGGATTCGTGCCTAAAGATCATGTTGCAAAATTAAATGATGTTTTGTTTCCCTTTGGATAATACAACTCTTTCTTAAAACACACTTGGAGAAATGTCACATTCAGCTTTTGATACAAAAGAATACAAAATGAAAACCTTTTTTTTTATTCCGAATTACTGAGGAAAAGGGATATTTTAGAAATTGAGTTCAATTTCAGTTCACTGTCACTGCACTAAGCAAAGGGAGTGAGAGAATTGATTTTCTTAATTGTAATTATCAGCAGCAATTATTCACAATTAGGCTAATTAACAACTTCCTTGAATTTTGCATAACAAACTTGGTTTCCCTGATAGGTGTGATCAACTTGCCTTATTACCTATTAACTGAGCTTGAAGTTACGTCATTTATGTCTGCTTGTGGCAGAACAGCCATAATGGGTCACATGCAGGGATTGTGTAAACATGACCACTGCGCTGTGAACAAGGGATCATCTTTGTGCTTTCTTGAAATGTACAATTAAGGATAGATAATTATAATGTCCTAAATTGTGGGTTTGTATAATTTAACGATACAAAGTCTGGCTTACTAATGAGAAATGCATTATAGATGTTTGCCACAAGAAACAAGGAAATAATTAAGATGCCAGGGAAATTTGAAGGATATGGCCGAAGTAAACAACATCAACTTTGAACAATGGATTAAAACGCCTGTGCTCCAGGATGTGACAATTTCCCCTGCATAGAGTTTTGGTAATTAGAGCGCACCACCTGAGCTGTAGCTGGAATTAAATATATATAGCAACTTCAGCTTAGAGTGCAATACACGCTTGGTCCAGCAAAACTGTATCACCTTTTGGCCGATGTGCAGTGTTTTAGATAATATGGTCAGAGAAATTTATGATAGACAAGAATATGCTATTCGTTTGGCAGGGTCCTTCAGTGGATAGCGGACATGTTTGTTATTTTGTGTGCATATAATGCTTGTGCCCAATATCTCCATTAGGCTTATGGACTGCAAAACAGTCACACCTCCTTTAATAATCTTTATGGCATATAAATTTTTGATCCATGTATCAATGATATTCTGATTGTATATTTTGATAAACTACCAAACGAACATTCAACTTGATCGGAAACTGAAACCGATGCTACATTTTTCCTGAAATAATAAAGCAGTGCAATTACAAATTTACACTGTCCAGGAGTTTATTAAATGTACCAGTAATAGCATGTTATAATGTTCAAAACATGAGACACATTATTTTATAAGTCGAAGTGTTTGAGATGTGCATTCACTGCATTGCGAAGAACCTTGCACAGTGCATGGTGCACAATGTGATATACTTATCACATAAAAAGCAATCTAAAAGCTGCACATAGTATTGGATGATCTGGCATAAATTGAAGTATGATGGTCACTCTAGAGGTGTGCATCTCTTTATTGTACAGTGAAGCTGTCCTTGAGTGCGCAGCTGCAGATTGCTTGTTGGTGATGCACTGAAGATGGCATTGGAAGAAAATGACTTCTTGCATTCATGTATTGGTAATTTCCTCATTTAAGAAAGGGTGAACTCCTTTGTAAAGAAGAAAATTCAATTAGTATTTGGCTCTTTATCATTTAAAATTAAGTATAAAGAGTAATAGAACACTCTCACTATATCACTACATTACACTGCGTTCCCAATTATTACGCAACCATAATTTTATCCCATAGGAATAGCATTGTAAATCGGAGTGACCTAACTTCATTTCAAGATAGTACAAGTGCATTGGTGAAATTTGATTTTCTTTGGTTTAGGGGAGAGTTCTAAATCTGAGGAAAGTGGATTATGAGGTTGATAGTGATTCCACTATAGTGTCTTGCTGACATTGGGCTTTCATTGCAAAAATATCAGTATTTCAATGTTATTTCAATGCAGGGGTATATTATCAATTGCTTACATATAAACACACCAATGTTTGAAATGATGGTTCAATTTTTTATTTAGTAATAAGGGGTAAGGACTCATGGTATTTTAAGATCAGTTTGATTGATTTTGGGTGGCAGTGGGTGCCTTATCATGAAATTGCATAATAATTGGGAACACCGCAAAATCATATTACATGGCATAAATCCTCAGTGAATGAATAGAATTTCACAAAATTTACAGGATATTGGCTCCATGGCACAAGTAGCATTATGTGTAAAGGATATGCAAATAGTATTATTTCTCTTAGAGATATCACGAAAAATAGTGGTTGCATAATAATTGGGAACGCGGTGTATATTGACTATCTATTTCTTGCACACTCTAGCATAAATAGTTGATAATTTATTTATTATGTGATAGCTTTTCATGCTCAACTATGTCGTATTTACTTGTGGTTTTAAGGAGGGAATTCAGGAGTACAAATATACCCGGGTACAGCAATTACATGGAATTCTTAATGGAGTACAGTCATAACGGCCAACACCCAAAACGGCCAATTCTATGACGGCCACTAACCAGAACGGCCAAATTTAGGACGGCCAATGCCCAAAACGGCCAAATTTAGGACGGCCAACCCCCAAAACGGCCAATAAATATATATGTAGTCATTATTATTGAGTTTATTACCTGACTTAAGATCCAGTAATTCCAGTTGCAATATTTATCACTTTTTGTTCATGATAAGAGGCATTGGACAATTGTAATTAATTGCTGTTAATCACAGAGGAGCATGTGGCCTTAGATTCCAATTGAAAGACGGCCAATATAAATTTAATGTGTTTTCAATAAACAACATTTATTTTCCAGAACTGAGTCAGTTTAATTTAATTCCTTGCTCGATCATGGACTTGCAAATTCAACAATACAGCTGTAGGCGTTTGACACTTCAGTAAATTCTCTGGAGTTCAGTTGTAATGTTACTAATCATAACTAATGTTACATCTCAAGTTTAATTGCCAGGAAATCATTTATTTTCAGTAGTTTTTATTTAATCATCTGCCCAAATTTTTTAGCCTTTTTGCCCGAATCTTACTGTTTCCCAAACAGTTCAGCTAGCTGACTGCTGATTTTTGAATTTCCAAAATAGGCACTGATGAGTTTCTATTTTCCTATTTCATTACTCTGTTAATGAATTCTGAATCGGAGATTTACCTAGAAACTTAATTTTATCTGAAAATCACGCATTATTCCTCAATGTGAAGGATCATGTTATTTGCGATGAATACAGTTTTTGGAAATAAAAAAAGGCAGCAAATCAAGATGGATTAACAATTTTATAAAGAATAATTTAATTTAATGACATAGGCCTATATTTTATTCTTCACTTTCAAATTCATTAATTGCTGAACTTCAATTAACTTTACACGTTTTCTTTAATCATGCAATTCATTGTTCAATTAAACAAATAAGTTGAAACAACAGTGTCAGTGCAACGCAATTCAACTTCACACCTTTTTGGAACAATGAATGGTGAATACCTACTCCAGACTGCATGTCTGCTCTCAGGAATTAACCAAAAGAACAAAAAATTATGCAGAAATTGTTAATGACAGATTGCATGTCATGATATATAAACAGACATATTTTATTTTATCAAATAAAAACTTGTGCAGCATTTGGTTTTAAAGCCAATGAGAACATGGACAAAATGTAATTAATGCAATCGTCCTTCTTTCTTTGCTTCTTTGCTTCTTTCTTTTCTTCCTTCCTTCTCTTATTCCTTCCTTTCTTCCCCCCCCCCCCGAACATCAATTGACAGCCCTTTTAAAGCATTCATGAATTGCATAATTTGCATTTACACAGAATCAGCAGCCCTATTACCTTTAACTCCTGGGCCACCCTTCTCCTTTAGAACTTGTTTTTTTGATGAGGTGAATTTAATCGAAATCAACAGGTAATAGTTTTCTAACGTCTCAACTCTAAAAAAAGGTCACAACAAAATCCAGACACTTTGTTGATGTCTAGGAAATAATAATATTGGTAAATTTAGAAATCATAATCTAATGTCTGGAAATTGTGCAATAAACTGCTACATTTTGTTGCGCTGCATTAACATGGTAGTTATAAAAACAAGTTTGAATGGTCTACAAAATTAGTACGCAGTAAATTGTAACTTATTATAAACAAGCAAAATGATAAGTAAATAGTGGAAATGCACCGGAAAATTGCGTTTTGGCCGTCTTAGATGGTGGCCGTTTTGGTTGTTGGCCGTCAATCGTGGTGAAATTGGCCGTCCTGGATAATTGGCCGTCTCGATTTTGGCCGTTTTGACTGTCCCCCTTCTTAATTACCCTTTCTCTGATTGGCTAACTAGTAAGTTGCACCATGTTGGAGTGCATTATTGATGTCCCGCAGGTAGTTGGATGGTACCAAATAGTGCTGAAATGCATGACAAAATCCCTTAATAATGACCACAGTGCATTGAAGTAGACAAAGTCAGAAATTTGAATTAATCTTTCAACCGAGTTTGATCTGGCCTTTGCTTAAGAAATGTAGGAACAGAATGATAATGTAACAAAAAATTGAAATATTAAATTGAAGGGTTTCAAGCAGGCGAGTTGTTTTGGCTCTTTTATGAGTTTATTTAGCTATAAAATGTTCTGTTCAGACTAAAGAAAACAATTCCCAGATACTGGCATCAAACAATATTTCCAAAATAAAATCAAAAAATACATGGCGAATGAATCAGAATTAGAAATGCACACTGCTGCAAATATGGGAATCAACACAAAGGTCAGAATTGTGCAGCTGACATCTTGTCATTGTTCCACGGGACCACAATATTAATCACCCTATAATGAGTTGACGCCAATGGAGGATTTAGTTTATCTATATTCTTAGCTCAGATTTTGATGTTATAACCATATTCTATGTTGGACAAAATGTCATTCATTCAAAGCTGTGGTACGGAAGAGTTGTGCCTTACATCAGTTACATGATATTGGTCAATGGTAACATATTCAATGTGTCATTGCAGGTAATACATGTGTCCCTGGTTTCCCTTCAAACAAGGAAGAGGCATACTTTAGCCCCTATGTTAAGGAAAGCACATACATGTTCTTGAACAGATTCTCACCTTTAGTGGACAATCCACACCTCACATGGACCAATACATCACCATGGTGATAATGAGGACCACCTTTGTCCAGGGTTGTCTCCATTAGTGCAGGATGCCCCTTGAATGGCTAACAGGTGCCAATCTGCAGCAACCAGACGTTATTTGCTTCCTCTGTAAAGGTAGGCCTAATAGAATAAATTTTAGAAATAACTATCACTTTTAGTCTTGGACAAACTCTGCTGACATGAGTGAGTCCACATGATGATGAGGCAAGTGACACAGTGACATATCAGGGCGTGTACATCATCCTGTCATGTAGTTCTGGAAGCGGGAGTCAAACTCGGTTCTTGAGAGCCTGACGCGATTAAAGCCCATGCAATTACAGTATGTACAAAGGTAAAACCAGCTTAGTCCAGCTATGACAGATGATGTTCCACTTCGCATAATATCTCAAGAATTTTGCATTGCATGTGCAAGGATAGCCTGAGGACTCTCTGTTTGTCATTGCATTTTTCATCTTTGTTGGATTACAAAACCTCAGGGAGGACCGTCCATGCATTAAAAAGTGGCTCTCCTTTGCATGTCTGGAAGCCGTAGAAGGATTTTGGATAGAAGTCTTTTTAGTCGACTTACATTCGGTGGGTTTAGAATCTGTAGAGATGCTTTGGAAATTGCTTTTGTCGAAGTTCTTGATCATTTCTGAAAACATATATATTATAGATACATACAATCTTAAATATATATAAATTTGAGTGTTGAATTTTTATAGATAGTTAATTACACAGACTTTACACAGACTTTACAGTACAATTACACCCGTGGCATGAGCTCTTTTCAACAGCGCCACCATGCTAAGTCACTCTACATAATTACTGTAACTGCCTATAGCCAAGTATAGTAATAACAGGGTATGTGCCAGACTCCCAGTCTTCGCATTAATCATCATGATACAGCAATCACCAACATTGGACGGTGCGATGGCATTGGAACCTTGGGCAATGTTCCTGTATCCTCTGCCCATGGGCGCTGCTCTGTGGCTGCCCTGAGCTGTATTCAGTGGAAGGCTCGCCACAATTTTCTCTGCATCAGGGGATCAATGAGATATATACAGAATACAAATAAAATTACTTATTTATGCCAAGGTGAAGTAAAGCAAAGAGTCATGGGGGTCTTCTCATTTCCCCCATGCCATGGTTGTGAGTCGAACCTGCAACATCTTAGTTACCAGGTGAGCACCTTAACCATTAGGCAACAGATCATCTGGGCCACGGCTCCTCTAGGCCATGGATTCGGGTATCCACGGCACCTTCAGTAATGAGGAGAACATTAAGATAATCACTTTACATATCACAATCGAAGGTCTTGTCTGATTCAGATGATATGAAATTTCCCTGCATTTCACTCCTTTCATGAATCTGTTGTGGAGAATTTGGAGAAGCCGTTTCCTGATCTGCTCAAATGCTTCTCATGCAACAGGCATCTGGATTTCTAATGGGATTCGTGCTGAAAGATCATGTTGCAAAATTAAATGATGTTTTGTTTCCCTTTGGATAATACAACTCATTTTCAAAACACACTTGCAGAAATGTCACATTCAGCTTTTGATACTTTAAAGTAAAAATGTTTATACTGAATTAATGAGGAAAACAGCTATTTCAGAAATTGCGTTCAATGCCATGCCAGGGTCTCTGCACCCAGGGAGTGAATAGAATTGATTTTCGTAATTGTGATTATTAGCAGCAATTATGAACAATTAGCATAACTAACAACTTTCTCGCATTTTGCATAACAATTCGGTTTCCCTGATAGGTGTGATCAACTTACCTGACTACCTATTAACTGAGCTTGATGTTACGTAATATGTCTGCTTGTGGCAGCATCAGCAACAGGTCACATGCACATATTGTGTGTAATGATGACAGCTGTGTTTAAACTATTTTAAAACACTCATCTTAGGCCTACTCTATTTCCTTTCTAAAAATTTTAATAGCAAAGGATAGATGTTATGTCCTTAATTGTAGGTTTGTATTATAACCATAAAATTTCTGGTTTACTGGTGAGAAATGCATTGTCGATGTTTGCGACAAGAAACAATGATACATTATGATTAAAATGTCAGGAAAATTTGAAAGATTAGGCCGAAGTAAACAACATCAGCTATGAACAATAAATTTAAATACATGCGCACCAGAATATAGCAATTTTCGCTGCCTAAAGTTCAAGCAATTACACTATACCACTTGAGCTGAAGCTGGGATTATTATCAACTTCAGCTTAAATAATTAGAGTGCAATATGCACTTTGTCTAGCAAAACTTTTTAGTTATTGGTTGAAAAAATATGCGATTAATATAGACAAGAATATAATATCCTGTTGTGGGGGCTCTCTGTGGATAGTGGAAATGCTTGTTATGTTGCTTGCATATGCTGCTCATGCCCCATGCCTTCATTAGGCCTATAGATTGCAAAACAGTCACACTTCTATAATAAGCAATACCATACAATTTGATATATCACATAAACAGAAATCTATAAGTTGCACATATATTGAATGATCTTGCATAAACCGATATACAATTGTCACTAAGTGTTCATCTCTTCATTGTGCAGTGAAGCTGTCCTTGAGTTCGCAATCGCAGATTGCTTGTTGGGGATGCACTGAAGGTTGCATTGGAAGAAAATGACTTCTTACATTTACGTATTGATAATTGCCTCGTTTAAGAAAGGGTGACCTTCCTTGTATCCAGAGAATGCATCTATCTACTGTTTATCTACTTTGGGGATTATAATAGATGTATTCCTTATAGCTCATATTGCATCACATATCGATCCAATCCAAATTCCTATGCATTCTAAATAGTAGTCCTATGGATGTCACCTTGAGCAAGACACAATTGGACCAATCAAATTGATGAACTGATGCCTTATGCAACTATCAAAAGACTTAATGCACTTGTTAGCTGCACATTGTTGCAATAGATCATATATACCTGTTACAGATGATTTCATATTTGTAGACATTGATGAAATAACAAAATATTTTGCAAAATTTCTAGTCTGACATCAGAAAATCCTGCCAGGTGATTGGTCAAGTTGCCTATTGCGTGTCACTTTTTTCAGCTTGCTTCAAACAAGTGATGTATTGCTGGAAAAGGATGTCATAATTTTGACCAATAGTATACTGCGAAGGCCAACTTGGTATTGTGGCAGTTGTTTACACATGTCAAACTGCAATCCGCATGAACTCTTTCATTTCTTCATGAACTGTTGTATCTCACACTCCTGTGTACAGCAGTTGATTGTTTAAGTTCATGTTAAATCTGGGTTGAGGGGGAGACTGGAGTTTTACCTGAGTTGGTGCTACATGCTTCAAGAAGGGGGGGGGGCGGTACTAATTTTTGCCTTTTGTCCAGAAACTATTTACCTTGCAGGCCAAAAAGAATTTATGACTGGGGGAATGGGAGTTTTGCCTGACGGAGCACCTATTTTTCACACATATTTCAAGGGGGGTACTTATTACTTGCAACATGATTAAGGGGGGTATGAAATGTTAACAAAAGCAAGGGACATATTTAAAATCTGCTTGGAATGTATGA